>CM070724.1:30282247-31697290 GCA_036346275.1 Otatea glauca | reverse complement strand
GGTCGGCGTCCCAATTGGCGGGATTGCTCGCCCAGCTGGTCCCTTTGGTCGGAGTTGGGCGGGGGCGGCTTGTTAGGTCGGTTTGGGCTTGCGCTTTGCTTGCCATCTGGACCGTCGGGTACCCTGGTATGAGTATTCATCAAGCTGGTTTATCAATGAATGGTGTCTGATTGATTAATCATGGCGATAGCTTCGGCGAGAGCGAGATATCGACTTACGGTCATACATGCTTGCATCTCCTAGGGCATTGACCGTCGGCAGAGCGGTTTTCTGAGTGACGCCGTGTCGAGTCTTCTGATAATAATTTAGAATAATCTCTTCGAGAGCAGTTTTTCGATCTTCAATTTCTTTGCGCTGCACTGGCGTTAAATCATCCATCGTTGGGACGATTATAGCTTCAGCGTTGAGATCGGATGGTGGAATCGACTTACCTGACGAAGACATTATGTGTCCCACCGGGCGTGCCAAGAGTGTGTTGACGTCAAAAACTTGAAGCAGGGTTTCTGACAACAGCACACTAGACGAACACTTGGTTCAGAGCGTGCTAGTCGATTTGACCTGTAATCGATAAGGTGAAATATGAACTTTATTTAAAGCCGATCGTGAAGATTAATCGGCCTAAATTCAATCAGCTCAAAGCCGATTAAATTGAGGCAAAAGGGTAAGTCCAACTAGCCGATTAAGGCTAATCGAGGATAACGGTAGATCGATTCTGAAGAAGGCGATGCGCAGCAAAATCAGAATAAATCAAATCTAGGCGTAATTGATGAAGATCAACAATCGGTGATGCGCAACTTTATTGATCAAAATTGAATTACAGAAAAGATTCTAAGTTACAAAAGCTACTCCTAGTCGATAGGAAAAAAGGGAACAATGTAAATTTGTAGGTTTGATTGTGTTGTTATTTTTTCTGCAGCTCACCCTTGTCCTCCTTTTATACCCATCAGCCGATTGAGTCCGGTTACAACACGATAACAAAGTGTGATCTGTATCAATCTTGGTATTTCCTTAATAACCGATTCGGCTTCCAAACTATATCCAGATAGAATTTTCGAACGTATCCCTTTGACCATAAACTGCTGATTTTGACCACACCTGCCATTTTTTGGTGCAAACAAATATATTATCAAAACATAAGTGAGAGATTCTTTCTAGGATCAACATAACTGGATGCTACCTCCCCTCCCATAAAAAAGGTGACATCCTATACGCTGGCATGGTCTAACTTCGATCACTAATTTCTATTGTGATGCATTTTTAACACCTAATGAAATTACCAATGCATTTTCCAAGACAAATCTACTCATAATTTCCATAATGCCAGTTTATATATTCAGCATGATATTGTTGGCCAAATTTAAAATGGTTTGACTGCATGCATTCTAGAACATCACCTTTTTTTGTGAACCGGATGAACTAATTAGTACTACACAAATATACATCACAATCGTCGAGACGTGTATCTGGAGAACAGCGGGGAGATGCTGCCGAAATTTTCTCTGGAGTTGTACAACGGCTTAGGAACTTGCCCAAACCACATATCCTCGAATGGGATTAGGACCAAACCTATTTAGAGATTAGGAGTTATCGTCCATACATTATTTAGTTGGTCTACATCTGAGACTTGTCTTGAAGATCATTCGTTCATCTGTTACTCTAATGCAATATGCTACAACAATGACATGCTATGAATTATCCATTGATTTGTTACTTTAGATGATTTATTGTGAAGTTCACATAATAGCTACGAATTGCTTTCTCTCATGTGAAATATATGTCCATGTTAGATAAGAAAACTCAAAATGTCGCAATTGAGAGCATCGGCTCATCGTGAGAAAGAGTAGAAGGTGCTCTGAGGGCCAAGCCAACTTCCAAGTGTCGGCGGGCCGGGTTCCAAATGTCGAGTAGGAGTAAGGTGAGAAGGCCGAGGACCGAGCAAAGGGGCTCTGAGGGAGAACGCCGCAAATTCTCCACTTCAATCGACGGGCGTTTGCAGGTCCTCCCAAGTATAAGGGGCGATACGCTCATTCCTCGGGCAAGCTGGTGAGGAGAGAGTTCCCATAGCGGTTAAGGATTGGAGAAAGGAGGTCGTCGAGCGAGAAGAACCGTTGTGGGGCGAGGTTAAGAAATGGATTATAGAAGAGGAGGATGAAAACAATGCGGTGATGCGCCTTGAAGAGGATGGGTGTGGCTCGAGGCACTTTAGGGTCTACATGCACGGTGAGTACGTCTTTGAAAGGCCGTGCACCATTCGAGAGGTATCCGTTCGTGCTTCCCGATGTTTGGGAGGAGTTCACGAGGATGAAGAGTGCGCGGCGGAGGAGCCGAGACAGAGGAGGCGTTGCTACCCGGAGGCTGAACACGCACGCGCACCACCTCGGTTGGTGACTCTGAAGGAAGAAAGCGGAGAATGGGCACGACTAGCCGAGGAGTGCGCCAACTCGGGACAGCGATGCCTTACTCGCATATATGTGAGGCGGGCACGTGATCGGTATTAGCGAGGACAAAGAAAACCGGGACGGGCGGTGGTAGTACCAAACCCCACTACGCGCAAGTTGTCTCCACCATCGTAAGATATCAAACTTGCTACATTGCGATAGACCATTCTGTTGTATTTGGATCTAATTCGTACTCGCTTCTTGCGGGAGGAGGTAAGCGGAGAGAAAGAGCGGGGACTTTTCTTAGCCAAGGGTCAAATGACATCCTATTCTGCGATCGGAAAGCCCGACCATAAGGGCGGTGCTTGCCGCAGGCGCGGGCATCTGAAGAAGTCCTACTTCCAAGATCTTGCCAGTACGGATCAAGAACATGGGAGGCACGTGCGGGCGCTGAAGGACACGCAGGGAGCGGTGAGGAGGAGATCTCGGAGGAGATGAGGGAGGAGATGAGGTGCGGATGATGGCACGTGAGGAGGAGATGAGGTGGAGATGATGGCACGTGAGGAGCGCCTAAGGGCCGAGATGATGGCGATGATCTCCAGTCGAGCCGGATGCCCCGCCTCTTTGTAGAAACCTGTGCCCCACCAAGTAGCTGCGGTTCCAAAATGATAAGTCCGGTCCCAGTGAAGGTAATAATTAATTTTGCCTTACTTAATGGTGCGAGGTAACTCTTCATATGTTTTCTCTCAAGTTGCGCACTTTTTGCAAAGCGCCTACCAAGTGCTGACTCACCACGACGGAAGACGGATTTCTGTTGAGGCTGCAGCGGGTTGCATTTCCATGCAAGGAGACCGACACGGTGCATGGTCACCTTTGGGGAAGGGCTACATGAGGTCCGGTGGACTACGTCCACGAAGCCTTCTTATCACATGTGCTCGAGTTCCCCCTAACGAAGACATCACCACTCTCGGGCTAAGCGGATGTCGTTCATCAAGTGGCCCACGACAGCGTCGTCTTGGTCAAGGTAAACATCCCTCACGTCTTACGTACCATTCCGGTAGTATTGCAACAAGTTACTTAATTATGCGCGTGCTTTGTAGGTTCCTACCGTGCTGCGCTGCTCCCACGATCGTGGCGAGCCACGCACAAAGTCTGGTGGTGCATAAAAGGACTAACACGACAACCACGAGAACCACTAGAGGCCTCTGCTAAAAGGCTAGGCTCACAAAGGCCACAGCGCCCCTCGGGTATATGAAAAGCCCTTGCCCGCCTCGGAGACTCCTTGGCCCGAGAAAGAGAGCCAAAGAGACCACGGTGAAGCCTTATGAATTTAAGGCCTACGTACATGGAAAGCCCATACGCCTCCCGGCAAATTGAGCGCTCTAGGCATATGGACTCGGCGACTCCATGGATGGTACATTGACAAAGCGAAAGATAGCGGCGTGTCGACTTCAATGTTAGATACGAGAAAGGGACATTTCCACGCAAGGAGGATGGGACATTCGATTAGTTTTGAGGATCTGTTCGTCTGTACCAACGATAGCCATCGATATTTCTCTTTATGCGATCCCGGGCGCGTGAGTATCGCACCACGTTGCGACTTTATGACTTCCATAGAATTTTGCATTACACTTTTTAACATTCAATGCGAGTTGCGGGCGATGAGGCGTGGTCGTGACGAATCGACAACTAGTTGGGTTAAATCGACCACGAGCTTGTGTCATGACGATGGCTGAGGCTTCAACCGAATGGGTTGCGGCTACATCAAGAGGGCATTGCAAGTGAGTCGAAGAAGGACTTCATTCTATTCCGTACCACGAGTAAGTACTACTTCACTGTTCAATTACTTCTACACTTTGAAACCGTATGTGAACTTATTTTCTTCACTGCATACCATTTAATAAGCAACCATTGGGTTCTACTCGTGCTCTTCCAGAGACAACAAAGTGTACACTTTTAATTCGGTGATAAGAGACCGATGGCCTCTGCGATCAAGCCTCCTTTGGAGCAGTAAGTGCACCACTCTTATCTAACATTTTCTGTATTTAACTACAATCATTATTTTTTTTACTCAACGACATCTTTCCAATGTATATAGGGGTTTCAAGGAATACGTCGAGCGGGAGGGACACGACGACAAAAGGGCTCCAAGTGGAGTATGTCCGCTTCAAGGTACAAGTTGCTATCATATATAAGATTTAGATTTTACGATATATTTTCTTTGTCTCTTAATTTATTTTTCTTTCTTCACAGTGTCATCAGCAGGCAGCGACGACCGCTGTGGTTTGTATGTCATGCAACACATGGTGATCTTGATTGTCGGCTCAGACCGTTTCCCTGAGGTAGTACATGCATATACAATTAGTCTTTCACATGCAAATTTGAAAACTCAAATTAGAGCACTCGTTTCTATCTTGCAGCTTACCGTTATTCCCGGAAGAGTGTAGACGACCTTTGCACTCAACAAGATACGAGATCACTTATGCGGTGGTCTGGATAGAATGCTTGTCGGAGGACGGACGGTTTAGAGATCCCAAAAGCTCCTACTAGACCTGATGTGAACAAATATTACATATCTGAATGCGATTGCATGTGTACTTATGGTTAAGCATGTTTACGTTCTATTTTGTTAATGAATGTGATATGTGTTTGTTGTAACAAAGTGTTCATGTTCTTTGAATGTGATATGTTATCCGTAATTTACGTGTGAATGTGATATGTGCATATTGTGTGGAATATGTGCTTATTAGAATGTGATAGCACACCACACCCTTCATCTCTGTCGGTTCTCACAAGAAAATGATAGAGATGTGACGGTCATCTCTATCGGTTCTTTGAAAGAAGCGATAGGGATAATGAACTCATCTCTATCGGTTCTTTATAAGAAGTGATAGAGATGAGGTTATTCATCTCTATCGGTTCTTTCAAAGAAGTGATAGAGATGAGTATATTATCTCTATCGGTTCTTTTTAAAGCGATAGAGATGATCTGATCATCTCTATCGGTTCTTTATAAGAAGCGATAGAGATGATGGTATTATCTCTATCGGTTCTTTGAAAAAAGCGATATAGATGATATGGTCATCTCTATCGGTTCTTTATAAGAAGCGATAGAGATGATGGTATTATCTCTATCGGTTCTTTGTAGGCGATAGAGATGAGCTATCATCTCTATCGCTTCTTACAAAAGAACCGATAGAGATGATACAGTCATCTCTATCGGTTCTTTATAAGAAGCGATAGAGATAATACCATCATCTCTATCGGGTAAGAACCGACTGTAATAATGCCCGCCTCATCTCTGTCTCATGGCTTTGTGTCACCACCAGAACCGACTGTGATGACGAAAAAGAACCGATTGTGATGTATATTTGTGTAGTAGTGGGTACACCCATAAGCATAATTTATCCATTTCCAAAGTGCAATAGTTTTTTTAAACAAAAAAGCAAATTTCCATATTTGTATACTTTATTTTATCACACGATTTGGGTTTGTATATATAACTCAATTAATAATATGTTTGTTTTCCATGAATCTTTTTTCTTTTCACTCTGCTAGAAGGAATTGGTTTCCTAAGAGTTTTCGGACATCAGCTGGCTACAAAGAACCATACTCTTCATAGGCAGCCTGTAGCAACTTATATGTTCTATATAAAGATTTAGTTCATCTTATATGTTCTATTTAAGAGCATCTTGAGCAGATGCTAGAATGCATGCTTCGCCCACGAACTAAAGTTCAATTATTTCCTGCAGGGTAAAAGAATGTTCACTAACTCTCTTTTGCTGTCCAAGATATATATATGCCTTGAATGGCAGAATCGAGCAACACAAGCATGCATCTGATCACAAGAAACATATTGTACTAAAAATGATCTTACATATAAGAATCGGAGACGTGAACACACACATATATACCTCCACAGTCGCTTAGAATATATTTGGATCACACGCAACACAGATAACCAATTCTTGAAACCAAACCTTGGTGGCAGGCGGGAGGAGGTCGTCGTGGGAGGAGGCCGGCATGGGGACCGGTAGCGAGGGAGGGAGCCAGCGCGGGTGAGCGGGAGGAGACCAGCGGCACGGGAGGAAGCTAGCGCGGGCGGGAGGAGACCAGCGAGGGGACCGGCAGCGCGGGAGGAAGCCAGTACGGGCGTGGGGACTGACGACACGAGAGGAGACTGGCGTGGGGACTGGCGGAGCGGGAGATGAAGCGTTGGCTAGGGTTTTGAGTGCTGGAGAGTGGTAACTGATCGATTTGCACGATGGACTCTTATATAGAAAATATATCATAAACGGTTTTTGTTTATAACCATCTGTGATAAGAAACATCACAGATGGTTCTGTAATAGAACCATCTATGATATAATTTATCACAGACGATTCCAGTATAAAACCTTCTGTGATATTCTTTTGTCACAGACGGTTATAAAATAGAACCGTCTGTGATGTTGCCTACTGAGGTAAAACCAGAGTTTGGCCTTCTTGGCCTACAACATCTTCACAGGACCTACACGTATAATGTACAATCGATTGTGGATAATGTATAATGTATATGGAATTGTCGATAAAGCAAGATCAATAAAAGAAACGAAACTTTATTAAATAAATCAGATGCATATACACACAAAGTTGTTTCGAATTTCGAGCATCTCATTACAAACAACTCTATTATATTGGAGAGTACACTTAAAATCATAACTCCACTTGCTTATTATTTTGTATAAAAATTAACCCTTCAAGATGAGCGACGTATGTGTATCTAGCTTCCTTGGGTTGTTCTTCCTGAACCGTGATGCTGTTTCCAATAGGAGGCAACTCGTCAAATTGATTGTATTCTTCCTTGTCTATTACATTCTCTACTCCGACAATCCCTCTTTTTGCCTGAAGAACTACATGTCTCTTCTTGTTGGATGGGTCGATTACATAAAATACTTGAATAGCTTGGTTAGCGAGTATGAATGGTTCATCTTTGTATCCAACATGTGCGAGGTCGACAGTACTGACACCGTACTTGTCAACCTTCACGTGCTGGAGGTGGACCCAATGACACCGAAATAAGGGTATCTTGAATATTATATAGTCGAGCTCCCAAATCTCCTCTATGAACCCATAGTAGGAGCTCTTCGTGGACCCAGCGGTATTGAACGCATCTATGCGGACACCGCTGTTTTGGTTTGTGCTATTCATATCCTGATCTCTCATGTAAAATGTGTACCCATTTAAGTCATAATCTTCCCATGTTACAATTGTAAATGTTGTCCCTTTTGCCAACCATGTGAGCGTATCACCTGACGAGGTCGCAGTGATAGGTCGTTCCTTCAACCTTCTGTTCAACTGAAGGTTATGCTGTCTTGTGATCCAAGACTCTTGTCGCATCTGATTCTCTTGTCGTAGCCAGTGCTTATGCTCGTCGATGTACGGGGACACTACAGCTATGTGTTGCAAAACCAGGAAATGAGCTTGAGCATACGCAACCGGATCAGGCATGATTGCTTTCCTTCCGATAGTCCCGATGCCCTAGAGTCTCCCCTCATGGCGAGATCGAGGCACACCTATTGGTTTGACCTGAGCCATGTAATCGACATATAACTCGACGACCTCTTCGGTTGCATAACCTTCGATAAAGCTATCCTCCGACCGAGATCGATTCCGTACATAGGACTTGAGAATTCCCATATACCTCTCGAATGGAAACATGCTACGTAGGAACACGGACCCAGACATCTTTATCTCTATCACAAGGTGAACAACGAGATGGACCATAATATCGAAAAATGACGGAGGAAAATACATCTCAAAATTACATAGATTCATCACATCCTCAGCCTGCAGAGCTTCTAGTGCTTTGGGATCGATGACCTTCTGAACAACAGTGTTAAAGAAATAACACAGCCTCGTGATTGTCTCCCAGACCTTAACCGGCAAAATACTTCTAATTGCCCCATAGTGATCATTTGTGTCATTGGCACATGACAATCATGAGACTTCATGCTAGTTAATTTTAAATCTTGAATCGAAACAAGTCTTTTAATGTTGGAGGAGTAACCAGACGGAACTTTCACACCATGCAAGCACTATCACAGTTCAGTTCTCTTGTCCTTAGACAAAGTATAACAAGCAGGTTCGCAGTACGTTCGTCCTTTATTGGTCTCTTTCGGTGCTAAATCAGATCATATGCCCATATCGACCAAGTCAAGACGTGCATTGATACCGTCCTTTGTTTTGCCCTTAATATTCATTAAGAGATCAATCAAGCTATCACAGACATTCTTCTCTACGTGCATGATGGCGATGCAATGTCGAACTTCTAAGTGCTCCCAATAAGTAGGTTCCAAAATATTGATCATTTCTTCCACATGCTCTTCTCATGGGACCTCCACTTATGTCCCTTTCCAAATGCAACATCCAAGTTCTTAACCATATCTTGAACATTTATCCCACTTAAAGGATTTGGAGCTGAACCGTCTTTATTCGTTCGATCGAATTGTTTCTTCATCTTGAGGTATGGGTGATTTCTCCAAAGGAACCTACGGTGACGCATGTACATGGTTTTGCTCGAGTGATTCAGCCACACACTCTCTGTATCGTCTAAGCAGTGAGTGCAGGCTTTGGTTCCTTTTGTACTCTCTCCTGATAGGTTACGAAAGGCAGGGTAATCATTTATGGTGCAGAACAAAAAACATTGCAAAGTGTAGTTCTCTCGTTTGTATGCATCTCATACCTGTACCCCGGGAACCCATAGTGTTTTCAGATCTTCCACCAATGATGCTAGGTACACATCAATATCGTTCTTAGGTTGTTTCGGTCCTTGGATAAGTACAGACAACAAAATGTACGTCCGCTTCATAGACAACTAAGGAGGAAGGTTGTAGATATAGAGATTCATGGGCTAAGTGCTATGCCAGCTGCTCATGTTACCAAAAGGATTCATTCCATCTGTACTCAATCTAAACCTTATATTCCTCGGATCCGCACCGAATTCTTGAAACCCCCTATAGATGTTTATCCACTGGATGGAATCAGCAGGGTGCCTTAGCATTCCATCGTTCTTACGCTCCTCCGAGTGCCAACACAACAGTTTTGCCTCATTTGGGTTCGCAAACAAACGCTTCAAACGAGGAGTTACAGGCAGATACCATGCCACCTTAGCAGGAGGTCCTTTCTTCACCTCGATGCCCTCGTTGTCATCATCTGATGACTCTTACGCTTGTACAGGGATGCATTGCACACAGGACATAGATGCAAGTTTGCGTACTCTTTGTGGTACAGGATACAATCGTTCGGACATGCATGTATTCTTTCTACTTCCATTCTCAAGGGATAAAGAACCTTCTTAGCTTTGTATGTGGTTGTCAGCAACTCATTGTCCTCCAAAAGCATGTCCGCCAATAGATATAACAGCGTTGTGAAACTCTTGTCGGACCAACCGTTGCTTGCCTTCAATTTCAGCAGTTCAAGCATAGATGACAACCTTTTGTATTTCGACTTGCAGCGTAGGAACAAAGGTTTCTTCGAGTCCTCCATCAAGCCCCACCATATTCTCTGTTATCACAGTTCCCTTCTGCGTCGCGCGGCCTCTGAGTCAGATTGTCGTCCTACAACCTATCCTCATCGGAAGCACAATCGATATAATTATCCGGCATATCATTGACTTCGTCGATAATGTTAATGCTAATTGCTTCCTGTATATCCTGCTCTTCACCGTGACTGGTCCAACATATATACCCCCTTTTGAAACCCCTCAGAATCAAGTGTGCTTCGATCTGCGCAGAGTTTCGAAACATCTTCATATTCTCATAGTCAATGCATGGACAAGACATAAACTGCACCCCCTTATTTAACATATCCTCCTCTGTAGCTCATCTAAAATCGGAGACACCATTAATGTACTCGGCACTCGCACGGTTCTCAGCGTACATCTAGCTTCGGTCCATCTACTACAGAAAGGCGTATATTAGACGCCTCATCATATGTGTTTGGATAAGGATATACTTCGGTGGGTAAAGCAAAACACTTCGTTGAGTTGACCATGGCCTTTCATTTAAAGCTATCAATTATTTGTTAGAAATTGGCCCATTGGGTGGCCCATTTCCTTTAATTCCAAAGCATACATGGTTTAGTACCATATTACCTAGCCAAGTGGAGGAAAGGCAACTTAAAAGGTGGAGTCTTTGCCACCTCTTGAATAATGACACTTGGCATGAGAAAGGCATAGGGTGTACAGTGGCTAAGCACACACACGCACACGCGCGCGCGTTCGCGTATTTTCGTGTGAAAATTCGCGTGACTTGTGACTTGCGACCGCGCCGTGTCATAGTGTGTCTCCTGGCACATCAAAATCACCTTTTGTTTTGCTGAATCTTGCAATTATCTCTCCATCAAATATGTTTAAATGTGATTTAAACATCTCTTTCAATTCAGTGTAATTGTCATAAACACCGTCAGTTACTAGTGAGTTAATTGACATTAAGCTGTCAGTTACTAGTAACTGCCACATTTAACTGACATAATGTGGTTAGTTACTGGTGTGCATGTATATAAACTCGTGGAGACGTCCAGGACAAAAAACACTGAATTTCTCCTCCATTCTTCCTCCTCATCTCTAGATTGTTGTACTGTTGTGTTGAGCTGTTGAACCTCGCCGGCCTTCCTCCTCGGCGTGCACCGTAAAGGACGGTGAGCAGTATCTCTGAACCATTGCCGCAGAGTTCACCTGTACGAGGCGGCAATAAGGTTTCTGAGCAGCGCATCAGTGCGACCGCTCTGCTTCTTCCTCGACATCGACTACTTCCACGACTGCGTCGGCGCTGCTCTGCTTCCTATTCTTCAGCAAGCCCAACTGTAAGTAGTTCGTGTGATAGATCAACTATGTTAATATACAATTATTGAGCATTTTCTGGAGTACAATGTGTTACCTGTTGTTTTATGCATCTCTAGTCTTGTGTTACTTTTGCCTCAATATAAAATCGTGGGAACTTTGTTGGTAAAGACTATGAGAGTGGAGGCTTGTTCCGCCTCAGTACTCTAGAGTCTTGTTATAATATGAATATTGCAACTGGTTTGAATAAATGTGAGGCCAATATTTGGCATTCTCGTTTTTGTCATATTGGTTTTTATAGCATTGCTCGAATGTCCAGATTACAATTAATTCAAAAATGTGATATTGTCAAAGGATCAAAGTGCCATTCTTGTGTGCAAGCAAAGCAACCTAGAAAACCCTTTAAGAGATTAGAGGAAGAAAAGAACTTGGCACCACTAGATCTTGTCCATTCTAATCTGTGTGAGATGAATGGATTGTTGACAAAAGGAGGCAAAAGATATTTTCTAACTTTTATAGATGATGCAACACGTTATTGTTATGGGTATTTGCTGAAAACAAAGGATGAAGCTTTAAACTACTTCAAAATTTATGAGGTCGAGGTTGAGAACCAACTAGAAAAGAAAATTAAAAGACTAAGGTCTGATCGTGGAGGAGAGTATATCTCTCATGAATTCTCCTAGTTCTGTTCTGAGCATGGTATAATCCATGAAGTTACACCACCATATTCTCCCCAATCAAATGGGGTAGCTGAGAGGAAAAACCGAACACTAACGGACTTGGTGAATGCCATGTTGGAGAGTGTCGGTATGCCTAAAATGTGGTGGGGGAAGCTATATTAACAGCAAATTTTGTCTTAAACAGAGTAATCACTAAAAAGTGTAAGATTACTCTGTATGAGGGATGGAAGGGGAGAAAGCCCAATGTTAATTTTCTGCGAACTTAGGGGTGTTTGGCAAAAGTCAATATACCATTGCAGAAAAAGATAAAACTTGGACCTAAAACAGTCGATTGTATTTTTCTAGGATATGCACATAACAGCACGGCCTATAGATTTTTAGGTGTAAAATCAGAAACTCCTAAGATTATTGCTAACACAATAATGGAGTCCAGAGATGCTTCATTTTTTGAGGATATTTATCCTATGAGACCAGCAGGTAGTACTTCACAAACTGAGAATAATCAAACTGGTAATAATAATAATAATAATAATAATGTTGAACCTACCACTATTTCTGAACTAATAAGTGATAAACTACCAGTAGAAGATATTTCTGAGGAGGATAACAATTTAGTCGCAGAGGCTCCTCGTAGGAGCAAGAGACAAAGGGTTGAGAAAACATTTAGCGATGACTTTATTGTATACCTCGTGAATGATATGCCAAAATCTCTTTCAGAGGCTTATTCACTACCTGATGCTGAGTATTGGAAAGAGGCGGTCCGTAGCGAGATGGATTCCATCATGGCTAACGGGACTTAGAAGATCACTAATCTTCCTAGTGGGTGCAAACCTGTTGGTTGCAAGTGGATCTTCAAAAACAAGATGAGACCTGATGGTACTATTGATAAGTACAAGGCAAGACTTGTGGTCAAGGGTTATACCCAGAAAAAAGAGAGGATTATTTTGATACTTATTCTCCTGTTGCCAGATTAACCACCATTAGAGTGCTCATTGCATTAGCTGCTTCCCATGGTCTACACGTCCATCAAATGGATGTAAAGACAGCTTTCCTTAATGAAGAGTTGGAGGAAGAAATCTATATGGAGCAACCAGATGGCTATGTGATTACTGGACAGGAAAATAAAGTGTGCAAATTATTAAAATCCTTGTATGGCCTAAAGCAAGCACCTAAGCAATGGCACGAAAAGTTTGATAAAACTTTGACATCTGTTGGTTTTGCTGTTAATGAGGCAGATAAGTATGTATACTATCGTTATGGTGGGGGTCAAGGTGTTATTTTGTGTTTGTTTGTTGATGACATACTTATATTTGGGACAAACACTGCTGTAATTGACGAGGTCAAAACTTTCTTATCTCGATGCTTTGATATGAAAGACTTGGGAGAGGCAGATGTTATTCTAAATATAAAATTGATCAAGAATGAGAATGGGATCGTTTTGCATCAATCCCATTATGCTGAGAAAATATTGAGTCAATTCGGCTTTGAGAATTGCAAAATTTCCCCAACACCTTATGATCCGAGTGTTAAGCTTCAGAAAAATCAAGGGTTAGGGAAAGATCAATTGAGATATTCACAAATTATTGGGTCCCTTATGTATCTAGCTGGTGCCACAACACCTGATATCTCATTTGCTGTGAGCAAATTAAGTCGGCACTACAAGAATCAGGGAAAAATTCGTGGGCCAAAAACCCACGAATTTAAGCTAAAACCCACGAATTTAATTTAAATTCGTGAGCAAACCGTCGAATTTAGTTCACGAATTTAACTCGACGAAATTAATTAATTAAATTCGTAGGTACCCACGAATTTAAGTTAAATTCGTGGGTTTCTGCCAAGCCCACGAATTTAATTGGGAATCTGAGTTAAATTAGTGGGTTTAATAAACCCACGAATTTAACAGATTAAATTCGTGGGTTTAATAAACCCACGAAATTAAGAGAAAATTCGTGGGTTTATTAAACCCACGAATTCAATCTGATAAATTCGTGGGTTATTTAAACCCACGAATTTATCAGTCATTTTTTTTTAAAAAATGTATATATATATATATATATATATCCAAATTTATGTATTTTTATATATATGTATCGCACTCAATACATATAACAACTAAAGAAGAAAAGAAAAGGCAAAAAGAAAATTGAAACTAAAAATTGCTAAGCGAAGAATAAATAAGAAGGATCATCTATTTCGTTCAAATCTGATCAGAAACACTAACAAAAAGACAAACTCCACAATGAAGTTCAAGCGAGCGAAGAATTAACAAACGAGACACCAAACCTATTACGATTACTAAAATCTGAAACCAACATTTTAACTCTTCAAAACCGGCTTAAAACTAAGTCTCGAAATGTACAAAATTTCGACATGACCTCTCTTGTAAATAGGACATCCACTCGTGAGACAAAAAACATTTGCGATTATAATATATATATCAATCTCTCAAACCAGAAGGAGACATTCTAGCAGATCCTTAGATAATCCAATCACACATCCAACGGAAATTTGTAAACTACACAATGACGTACAACACATTACAACCGCAATAGATACAATCCACATTCCATTAAAATAAGCCCATCACAATAAGTCGATCACAACGTATCCATCACAACAAGTTATAAAGTACAACAGTTATACACCAATCGAGCTCACAATGGAATTCATGCCTCGGGGTTGTTGGAGTTGTGGGCGCTACCACCACCGTCGGCGATGTTGAAGATGTCTTCTATGATGTCGTCGTTAGTACGTGCTGGAGGGCGTGACCTAGAAACCTGCAAGTTCAAGATTAACTTAGGTTGTGCTACAAGTAACATTATGCTGATTCACATGAATATCAATATGAGAATATCAATAGTACTATTCAACCAAGACACAATATGAAAATATCAATATGACAGGTCAAGCTAAACAAGAATAGATCATATATGTAAGAACTACACGTACGAGCTAGTCAAGATATGCTGCAATAATCATATGAACATCAATCTCATATTCAATGAAGCATCAAAGTAATACTCTCTAGTATTAACATAAGGCCAAGATTACAACTAAAATTATTTCATTCAACTTCCAAAGACCCCAATTGCATCACTGAGTATTCAAAGGATAACAAACAGTGAAAATAGTTCAAAGAAGCAATTAAGAGTATTGGTAGTCATTTTAAGAGTTCAATATACAAAGTACAAATATAAAGCATTCTACAAGGACAAACAATCAGATTGTACATGGGCAAACAACACATTCTACAAGGATGGCATATAAAGCATTTAAAACATAAGTTCACAATTGAACAAGTTGTCTTAAGATAACTTTTCAATTCCAAGAAGTCAGCACAATATAAGGTTCGAAATCAAAAAGTTATTGACAGAAAGAAAAAATCAAATAGCACGTAATGGGTTAATAATTTGGTAAACCATCACTTATCTACAGGAGCACAGCAATGAACTTTCATAAGCACACAAGTAAACCTTTTCAAGTATGAACATTGAGATGATTTGTGCAAGGTTTAAGAAAGAGTTGCCTAAATGTCCTAAAATCGACTAAGTTATGCATTTCAACAAAAATTATCACTTTTGCAACAGATTACTCAGATTGAACTAAAGTTCCTACTGAAGCATATGTAATCTCATATTCAATGAAGCATATGTAATCTCATATTCAAAGAATGAACTAAAGTTCCTACGGAAGCATATGTAATCTCATATTCAATGAAGCATATGTAATCTCACATGTAATCTCATATTCAAAGAATGAACTAAATTTCCTACAGAAGCATATGTAATCTCAACTAAATTGCAACTAATGTTCCTAAATTTGAGCAAGAGAAAGGAAGGGATGGGGCAGGTAGCTCACCAAGTCATCAAGCTCCACAACAAAGTTCAAGTGAACAAAAAATTAACAAACGAGACACCAAACCTACTACCTCTACTAAAAGACCGAAACCAACCTTTTAACTCTTTAAAACCGGCTTAAAACTAAGTCATTCAAATGTACAAAATTTTAGCATGACCTCTCTAGTAAATAGGACATCCACTCAGCAGACAAAAAAGGATTTGCAGTTATAATATATATATGAATCTCTCAAACCAGAAGGAGACATTCTAGCAGATCCTTAGATAATCAATCACACATCCAAAACGGTAATTTGTAAACTACGTACGCAATGACCACCACCGCCGCCGGCGTTGTTGAAGATGTCTTCTATGATGTCATCGTTAGTACGTGCTGGAGGGCGTGACCCAGGAACCTGTAAGTTCAAGGATTGACAAACTTAGCTCGTGTCGCAAACTTAGAATATTTTCGACATCCATACCTGTGGTGTCGTCTGAGGTGGCTGCAAGGCCCACGGGTTGAATTACATAGGCATTCCTTGGCTTGGCATAGGTGGTGGGTACATGTAGAACGGGTTTGGAGGCTGGGAGCCCTGTAAGGCATAGACAGGTACATTATGGCACATATAAATCATTCATTCAAATTTTGAATAACGAATTGAACCGATCCGTCTTTACCTGTGGTGCCTCTCCTGTAGAAGGTGGCTGCATCTGTGGAGTGAACATGTAGAAAGGAGGAGGCTGGGAGCTCTGTGGATCATAGTTTGTGATATGAAGTATACATAATAGAGTTTTTTGAAAATAAGGAATGCATGAAAATATCATATAACCTGAGGTGCATCTCCTAGGGGTGGTGCCTGCATCCCAGTAGGGTTTATGAAGGACGCCGGGGGAGGCTGAGCACCCTGTGATGCTTCTCCTTGTGGTGGTGGCTGCATGTGTGGAGAAAACATGTAGAAGGGAGGTGGCTGGGAGCCCTATGACATAATAGTCCAGTTTGTGAATTCGTGATTTTACGAGCTAAGTGAATTAAAGAGTAATGAACTCAAGTATCTTTACTGCGCAACAGAGGGCGAAACACCGCACGTTAGGTCCAAGAGATTGTGACGATTCTTTGCATATAGATTGTTTGTTAGATTTTAATCACAAATGTAAACTTGAGCGTTTTGTTCAAAGTTGAGATTGTACCGCAGATACATTTTCATGTATTACGAGTCTTCTCGCTTCGTGAGCTTCCTCTCGTGCTTGCGAGACTCTTCTCGCGCTTGACAAGCCTCCTCTCGCGCTTCACGAGCCTCCTCGTGCGCTTGTGCTTCCGTGCGGACCTCGACGAGCGAGCACTCCCGTGAGGAAACCGAGCCTCGTGGAGGACGATCGCGATCCACAACTCCATCCCCATGGCCCACCTACAAGCGATATATCTTGAAATGTGACCATGCAATATTTTTTCCTTAGTAGAGCGAAAACAAATAAAATCAGTTTATTAACGAACCTCCCATGCTTTAGGCCCTCTCGTGTGGTACAACGCTTCCACATCGACGGTGCGGCCCTCCAATCAACCTCCGCCCATGGCGTTGTGTCATTTGTTCGCATATGGCGCTTTGCAAAAAGCATTTTGGTGCTCTGGATGTAAATTTGCACAAAACATATTGTGTCATTTATACTTACCATCCTCTCACTAGCCCGTCGTCGCACAACACATCCGGGTTCGTGGATCCTCGCCTTGGTGCCCCGGATGTAAACTTCCACAAAAGTGGAGTACTCCCACTTCACCTCCTACGATGCAAAGTTATCAACATAGTGACAAATTCACTAACAATTATAATACCGATACTTACCATGCGTTGCTCTAGGCCAATGTGTCCGTCTGCTGCACTTGTGCTTCCCCAATCTACTTCTTACATTCCCTCGATTTCTATTTGATTTTTCTTGAAAATCCTCCGACCCCCAGTACCGGCACATCCACCTCCAAGCCTCCATGTCCTTCATTATCCAATCGATCGAGCTCTGGAGATACTCTTGTTCTGTCAGGTGTATCCTCCTCGCCTCTGGTCCTCTTCTCATGTTCACCTTCTTCACCCTCTTGTAAAGATTGATGACAGCTTGAATGCGTGCATTGCTGAACGAATCTCCGACAACCTTTTGTGCCGCCCTGTTGAAGACACTTTTGGCCTTCTGTAACGACCTGGAAATTGGAACAGTGAAAAATAAACAGTTTAAGTTTTAATTTAAGTGATTTTGAAGTTCTAAGTGTTATTCGATCCAATTAGGATTTCTTAGACTTTTGTGCTATACGAAAAGATTAAATGAAAAGGGGAAAAACAAGGAAAAGGTAAAAAGATGAAAATAAAATTTAGAAAATTTTATCATGAATTCCATTTGAGCTGATCTAAATGTTTGATCAGTAAGTAAAATTTTTATAAACCTGGGGTCAAGCTAAATGAATTATGGATCTACTTTTTGGTTAAAAACAGTGAATCAAAAAAGTAGAAAGAAAAATAATCAATATCAAGAAAAGCCAAGAAAATTTATGTAAATCCCTGGAGATATGATTCATCACTGGTAAAATTTTTGTAATTAAATGAATTGAAATAAGCCTCTTAAAAATTCAAAAACAGTGGGTCCAGAATGTAAGGAAAATGATTGTCAGAATTTTTATAAAATAACGGCTCATCTTTTTGAATTGAAAATTTTAAAGTAATCCAATTATAAGGATTGGAACCTGTCCAAAAAGTCTCAAAAATAAATTGTAAGAAATGAACCTATAATTAAATCAAAAACCGAAATCGAAATTCAGAACCTGGGTACAGTGTCAGAATTTTAACAAATCACCTAGAAGGAGTTTTTGTCTCAAAATTTTGTAGCAGACGTGTGACTCTCAGTGGGACTTAGTCAAAAAGTTTGAGAAAATTTGGGATTATTTTAAAGCTTAAACAAATGAGAAACCTAGAGAATTCTCGTTCTGTCAAATCACATTAAAATCGACTATTTCAGCGACAGTGGGCCCAGCCCTGTTGACCCGTTGACGAGCCGGTCAGCTGAGGCGAGGCTGTCTCGCTGCCAGTGGGCCCCGGTCCCACGTCAGTCTCACATGCGTTTGCTCTTCCCTTTCTTCTCCCCGCCGAGGCGATGTCGCCGTCCCGCTCGTCCTTCGCGTCGGCTTCACCGCCTCGTCCGGCCGAGCTCGATGGCTTCCACGTCGCGAGTAGAGCTTCTCCCCCTCGCCTGTGCCCACTTGATCCCGCTCGAGCCGTCTCGGAGACGAGTTTGCGCATGGGTTGCGCCTGACACAGAAGAACCGACCGAAGTCGTTCGTTCCAACTCGAGCCAAAACCGCGAACTCGATCGATTCCATACGGCTTTAAGCCTTGTGCTCGCGTCGCGGTGCCCTCACGCACCTCACCTTTCCATTTTGCCGAGCCGAGAGCCTCAAGGCGTCGTCTTCCCGTTGAGCCGAGGAACTCGAGAGGGAAACGTTGAATCGGGTGAGTCCTCACTCAATCCTCCAAATTGATTGCTTCCCGAGCTCCCTCATCATCCCGTGATTGCCGATCACTCGCCATTTTGGATTCATTTTGGCGCAGCGCCGTTGAGCGCCGTTCTTCTTCCTCCGGCGGCGACGGTGTGGCGGCCGTGCGATTTCTCCGACCCACCATCGGTGAACTCGCATCTCCTTGATCCATCAGTGTTGTATGCGAACCCTAGGTCGCGGAAATTTTGCCCCTAGCCGAGCTTTGCCGTCGTGGTCATGGCGCCGCCGCACCTCGCGGTGGCGACCATCTTCCGCCCACCTCCGGTGAAGTAGCACCACCCTAGACTCGTCTTGCACGGTGAAGCTAGAACCGGTGCCCGTTCGGCCGCGGCGAGCTAGTTCGCGGGCGAGCAAAGAACCGCGGTGCCACTGATGCGAGTCGCCGATGGCGGGTCCCTGCGTCGCGGGTCGAGCATTTGAACTCAGTTTTAAGCGCTGCGCAGAAAGCCGTTTTCTCCGATTGAAAGCGTATTTTCGATTTTGAATGATTTTGAAACCGATCGAAATTCAAATGCTCATAACTTTTGAATCATCTGGCCAAATTTAGTGAAACAAATTTCTAAATTCGTATAAAAGGCTGTAGTTTCAGAATATGCAAAAATTTCTGAAGATGAGTAAAGTGTGATTTTAAGAAAAATGAAATAGAAGCCTAAGTGTAATTAAGGTGTGAAGAATAAAATATTTTTGGGATGATCCAATTAAGGAAAAGTAAGTTTTGTAGAATCCTGAGCTATGAGTATTCCAAATAAACCAAATGTTTCCTTAATACTTTTTATATATATATATCATATTTACTCAAAAATGAATATTAAACATGAAAAAGGAAAACGAGTAAATGAAAGAAAAGACTAAAGTTTGAATGTTTAAAAGTTCATCCTGGTTAGCTATAACCATGGGGAGTTTCTCTTGTGAAAATACTTAAAGAAAAGTATTTATGATAGTTGTTCAATTAAGAAAAACAATACTAGTTATAACCAAAATAGATGTAATTTGTTATGAACAAGTTCAAAATAACTCAAATTCACTTTTAAAATGCTTTTAGGATCTTTCCCTGATGTCAGGATGAAAATGGATAAAAGATGTTAAATAGTTTAGTAATAAGTGAAAGCAAAAGATGGAAAGGTTATAAGTTAGTTTTTATGTTCATATAGCCCTTTTCAACATATGATAAAATGGATTATATGAATGAGAAGAAATGTAAAAATGGTATAGAAGCATTTCACAAAGTATATTCTAGTAGATTCTGGAAAAGAATGATGTTTTGCTAAGGTTGGTATACAAAGCAAGTTAAGGGAATGAGGCTAGTTTTTATGTTTTGGTGAAAGATTGAAACAATCAAGCTTTTTCAACCATGTGTGAAATAACTCATCCAAGTAAGAAATTTTGGAAGAATAGTGTAGAATTGATAACCAAAGTTTGTTCTACTAGATTCCAGAAAAATATTCTGTTTTAGAGCTTTAGTTCACTTAGTTTTCATAAGAGAAATAACCTTAAGTGCTGTTGTTTAGTCCTGTCCTTAGCCAGTTTTGTAGCCAAGTCTAGAGTTTAACCAAGCCTTTTCAACAATAGTTTTCAAGCTTCATCTAAACCCTAAAAGATAAAAGAAGTAGTTAGATTTGATAATTAAGTTATGCTTTAGCTAATCCAAGACTTAAACTCTAATTTCTGTAGTTAATGTACATCAATCTTGTTAGGTTTATAACCCTAGATGATATAGTTTCAAGTGCTCCTCTTGAATCTTTGGAGAAATCAGGGAGACCTCTGTTTTGGCTGTTGGTTAGGTATAGCATCCTCCAAAGAAGCAAATGATCAATCTTTTCTTTTCAAATAATTTTAGCATCTATAATTCGATGTTTAAGTTCGAATATTTCGGAATAGCGATACGCTGTTTGATTCGAATTTGTGTTTACTGTTTATCTGTCATTTTCTTTTTGCCATTTGAAGTTGCTTGATATTCTCTTTTTCTTCTTGTTACTTAGCAGTAGAGACCGATTTCATTGAAGAAGAAGAAGGCGGTTCTGCAGATCCAGATCTTATTCCCGACGGTGATTTGCAAGGCAAGCAACTCCTTGATCACGTTGAGCACGATAATTCACCTACTATATGTTGTTTTTGCTTATGTACAGTGCATCCGGATAATTCCCCCTAAAAGTGCTAATTTGGGTTAGAACTGTAGTTAATCCTGTAAATTATGGGTTGCCTCAATCTGTATGGACTTGTGGACCTTGTAAACCTTAGATTGAGCTAGACATATGTAATGTCGTTTTGGGTATAACCGCTAGCATAATAATATTCCTGCTTTAGTAAACTTGTTGGTTTTCAATCTTTTCAACCGTCATATAATGTCTTGGAAATTGGTTGATGGTAGTTTGCTAAAAACCTTCAAACAAAACTATGTTTTGACGCGGGTGATTATTTGGCGCTAGCCGGTTGTGCAAAGAGATATGCACGTAGCTAGGGTGGAGTATCGCCCGTGTCGGTTTAAGGACCGAGCAAATGGGATGTTGTAGAACCATGTTTCCGTGCAACCACAAGGGCTTGTATGGGCGGGTCTTAGCTTAATAAGTTGTTTAGACTTGGCTTTGCATCTATGGAAGGCGGGAGATTTGCCTGAGCAGTCCGGTCAGTCTGCATCAGTAGGGGTTTTTACATACCGATGCAACGGTGTACGCCTTGCCCTGGACAGAAACGTGGTGTGTGTGTGATAAATGTGGATCCACGGCTTGGGTGTGTGTCTCTGTCTTCAGGGCGAGGGTTAACGTCCCGGGCTGGTGTAAAGCCATGTCTAAATAATGTAACGACTTTGTATGATCTCCTTGCCGACACACCAAGGAAGTGTGTTAAGCGGCTGTGAAAGAGGTTGATCATTCCTTGTGGGTAAAGTGTACACCTCTGCAGAGTGAAAAATCGATCGATTAGCCGCGCCATGATAATGGGCACTTGGGAAAATCCTCCCAATGCTAGAGTTTTGGTGTTTTCAAAATGGGTTGAAACTTTGGTAATCTGTTTTGCAACCTTCTTTTGTGTCAAAGGATCGACACAGGGTTATATGCGATCGGGTAGACTGAGTTGAGAATCTAGTATATTTTTGCTTACAATTACGTCCTTCAATTGCTTTTATTAAAAATGCGATGTTGCAATCTATTATGCTTACTTATTTAATGTTTTTATGCAACCGCAAAATAACCATAGCTCGTCATTTGTTCAACTTTGCATAATTATTTATTTGCATCGTGAACCAATATAAGTCTTCTTGAGTACCAATGTACTCAATCTTGCATCTATTGTCTCGGAGGAAGAAGATTGTGATCTGCTAGGACGACGCGTTCTTTCGAGGCAGTCTCGGGGTTTCGACGATAGCCTCTTCTAGGTAGCCTAGTCGATTTTGAGGGTTTAGTGGGCAACATAAGGCATTTTGGAGTTTCAGTTCCTTTTGGTTTTCCGTTTTAATTTCCATTTGTTAAGATGGTTTAAAATTGTCTTGAACTTTGTATAATTATTTCAGTAATGGAAGTTCTTCTGTGAGTTCGCTTGTATGAGTTTGATACAAATGTTGTAAACATGTGAGTGCTAGCTACTGATCCAGGGAATAGCACAGTAATCACATGGAGTTCCTGTTCATCAGAACGGGGTCTCACACCTTCTTCAAAGCGTTGTAATCGTCTTCGTTCTCAAGCCGGAACCTCTCCTACATATAATCACACACTGTCAAATTGTACTTACATTTAAAGCAATACTCAAATATAGTAAATATATAACGGAAACTCACCCAGAAGCCAGCCCACACTGCGCCCTGACATGTTTGGTTGTCTTCGCCTCCTTCCACGTTCTCCTTCAACGCCCAGTGCTTCCAGTTGTGGGCCGCGAATCTATCCCCGCCTGACTCAACCATGCCAGGGTAGTAGTACCGGCCAAGGGCTCCCAGCACGGCGTTAACCTTTGTAATGTGGCCCGTCCCAGTCCAACCCGGCTCTTTCCAGTGCCTACAACAAAATACAAGACAAAGATGCATCAAAACAATAAGTTGTCACTTAGCTAATGCTAAAAGAGAAGATATAACTGTTACCTGCTCCCGTGTACCTCTATCAACCTCCTATCGGCCGGGTTGCATCTCGGACGAACTGAGACGGTTTTACGAAACCTGAAATGCAAATAATTAGTTCATAGACATTACAATGTAAATATGGAGATTAAATGATAATCCAATACTACACATATACCTGATGGTACCCGAAGAAGACCCGCCCTCTTCAACTGGCTCTAAGGTCACCTCCAACTCTGCATCTGCCGCTGCCTCGGCCTCGACATCTGCATCTGTATCTGTATCTGTCGTCCCACCGCCACCACCCCCAACGACCTCCTCGTCGTCCGTCTCGACCATGTCGTCATGCTCACATCCCAACTGCCCCTCCTCTGCAACCCCTACCTGCCCCTCGTCCTCCTGTGGCTGCTCCTGCGCCTGTTCTCGTGCCTGCTCATCGAAGCACCTCTGGGCTGCTCTGCACTGCCTGTCTGCGCCGCCCCAACAAATATGGTACTGCGGCCGTCCTCGACCATCGAACCCTTGCTCCTCGACCGTCTGGAGGGCGACCATTGAACTTGCCTTTAAGCTTGTCAACTGATGCTGAACATACTCATCTGCTTCAAATTTGACAAGAGTTAGTATCTGAGTAAAAAGAATGAAGGAGACAACTATAACATGTAAAAAAGAATGAGACAACTATAACATGTAAAAATGAAGGACAAAACAATGACTTGTAGAAATGAGCGAGGCAACAATAATCTTACAAAATATACATATTAAAAGTCGTCGGCGTCGGAATGCATTCTGCGACTCGTATTTCATTGAGGCGTGCTTGAAGGCGTGCAATCCTTACGACTTTTGAGGCGTTTCCGTGGCGGGCGGGTTCATCTGTTATTACGTCTGTGGCATCGGTTGGTAATTGATCGAGTCCTGCCCTGTCGGAGACAAGGAAAGAATCCCCCATAGCTTCTTCTTGATATACATCACCCACATCATCCTCTACGTTACTTGCCACATACGAAACATCCCCAGGAGGATATACTTCAGGGTTAACTTTAAATACAACCCACCAAACCTTCAAGCTACGGTGAGGATAGCTCAGGTAGTACACCTGCTCAACCTGATGTGCAAGCACGATGTTATTGATATGGCCCTGAAGTCGCGAACTGTGCTTCACCCCACCATCCCAAAGTCATCAACACGTGTGCCGTTGTGTGGATCGAACCAATGGCAATCAAAAAACACAACCTTCAGTTCTTTGCCACCCCCAAAGGTATACTCAATTATGTTTTGTACAATACCGTAGTAGTCTAATATATCACCGCTGGAATCGGATGACGTTGTGACTACTCTGTTGTTTGAAGTGGCCGCAAGTGGACGGCTAGCTTCTAATTTCACTGTTTGAAAACGGAACCCGTTCACATCACAGCGACTATAGCTCCTTGCCGTCACATCACCATGTGAGAGGCATCGGAGATCCTCGAGGGCGGAGGCATCACGCATACACTATATAGCAACATTCATCACTGTTAGTCTAATATTAAGTTACTACAACAATTCATTTTAGAAAAATGAATAAATAGTCAAATTACATCTTGTGGAACCATTGCACTGAAGCTTGGGCGCCTTTCAACCCATCACGACGTAGGTTATCCAATTTCTTAGTTGTGGGTTGTCAAGTTGACTTCAATTTTCTTTGTCAAATACTCTGCGTCATTTATTCTCGGGTTAAAAGGACACTACACTGAAATATTAAAACATAATTGAAAAGTCACTTACTCAAAATATTTTCAACTTCTACCATGTTAGTGAACATGTAAAACATGGCCATGTTCCACTCCTCATACTCAACATGGTGTGCGATTATGCGACCCAACAGGTTGACCCTTGCATTGAAAAAGCTTAAGTTCGCTCAACGGTTCTTCTTCCGCGGCACGGTACCGATTCTTACGGACATTCACGTTGTGCTTGAGTGCGAAATACTTTGTTGAGAAGTTTGTGATCTCTTTACTTGCATAAGCCTCTGCGATACACCCCTCTACCCTTGCCTTGTTGCGCACTGTAGCTCTAAGCTTTTCAACTCCTTTCCGACTATACATCCATCCGAACTGCGCAGGACCTCCAACCTTCGCTTCCCAAGGTAGATGCACCAGCAGATGTTGCATCACATTCATAAAACTAGGTGGGAAAGTTTTTTCCAACTTGCATACAAGCAATGGAATTTCCTTCTCTAACTTCTGCATCAACATCTTAGAGATTTCCTTACCGCATATCTGCCTATAGAAGTAACTGAGCTCGGCTAACATCCTCCACAACTCATTATCAAAATAGCCACGAAACATTACCGGAACAAGTCTTTCCATGATAATATGGTAATCATGACTCTTTAGCCCGTTTAGCTTACTGGTGTTGACATTCACGACCCGTTTATGTTAGATGCATAGCGATCAGAAACTTTAGAGTTTTCAACCACCTCAAAATCTGTTTACGGTCTTACGGCTTCACGGTATGGAGCTCGTGGCCGGCTCTCATTTCCATTTAAACCAACTTTAACCTCGAGCCACGGCCTAGCACAATGATCACCCATGTCTTTCCTAGCACTCACGTTATCCTTTGTTTTGTCGGTTACATCAAACACCATGCTTATGATGCTTTCTGCCACATTGCGCTCTTGGTGCATCAAATCTATGTTATGCGGCAGAATCAAAGCTTTCGCGTAAGGCAGCTCCCAAAGAAAAGAAATATGAGTCCAGTTGTGCTCCTTTCTATAGCCAGTGAAACCCACTTCCGTAGATCGAACAAGCCGACTATGCCATTTAGCTATCTCCTCTCCTGTGAGTCGCTTCGGAGGCCCTTTTTAACTTTCTGTCCTTTTCGAAATGCTTTGGCGTCGTTCCTAAAAGGGTGCCTTGTCGGAAGCCATCGTCGATGGCAATCGAAGAATGTGATCTTTTTACCGTGCGTGAGCCTGAATGCATCAGAGTCAGCCATAAAAATTGGACAACACAGGCGACCATGAACACACCAGCCAGCCCAAATGCTATATGCCAACAAATCATGGACCGACCACAGGTATGCGGCTCGTAAGGTAAATTCTACGCCACCATTTGTCGTATGCCTTTTCCTCGCCACAACTTCTTGACTCATCAATTAAGGGCGCATGAACACATTGAGATCCTTCCCTGGATGCTTAGGACCTGGAATGACAAGAGCAAGGAATATGAACCCCTCTTTCAAGCAAATCTCGGGTGGAAGATTGTATGGCATGATGAAGACCGGCCAACAAGAGTAGGGCTAGCGCTTGTGCTAAAAGGTGTGAAACCGTCCGTGGACAAACCAAGACGGACACTCCTAGGGTCGCTTGCAAATGCAGGATCGAATCGGTCCAATGCCCGCCATGCCTCGCCATCGACGGATGCACCATCATATCCGGTCTTGGTCCTCACGTTTACCTTCTTTGTGCCACCGCATATGTTTATTGTTTCTTTTGACATGTACGGCCGTTTAAGCCTATCCGTGATCGGCATGTACGAAGCTGTTTAGTCGCGACCTTTGTAGTCACCGATACCCTTCCTCATCTACCACCTCAACGAATCCGCACTTACCGCAATGCATACAATGGGTATCCTTGTCATGATCCTTCGAACGACATGCAATTATTCTCGCACACATCAATCTTACGTAATTCATCCCGAGGCCGGCCATCAACTTTTTCGATTGGTACAAATCCTTTGGCATCTTGTGGTTAGGCGAAAGGACATTATTTATTAGTTCAAGCAAAGCGTTGAAGCATTTGTTCGAAAAGTTGAACTTCGACTTCATCGACATAAGCCGTGTAACCGCCTGCAGGACGGTCACATTGGTCAAATCATGCAGCTTCTCATCCGAGGCGTCAAGTATCCTATAGAATTCCTTAACCTCCTCCGGCTGTGACCCCTCCCCGGAGTTAAATTCAGTCCCCCTGCCAAGGTCATCCAGCATCTCTTCCATCCGGTCGTGATCCTCCACATGGTCCAGCATCTCTTCCATCTCAATGGCCTACCCTGCAGCCTTTCCATGACGGTGCCACACCAAATAGTTAGGCATGAACCCGTTTTTGCAAATGTGATCTTGCACTATATCCTTCTTTGTAGTATGTTATTCTCGCAGAGGGTACACGGGCAATACACATATTGACTCCTCCAATAATGCTTGTTTCAAGAAAGCATCCGTGATCGCCCTCATTCCCTTGAGTGCCCCCCATCACTCCTCCATCTGTCATACATCGCCCTTCGATCGTCACCCATTATCAAAGCTAAACAAATGAAACAATGTCAATGTACGACCGTGGCTTCGTGACAAAGACAACCCTATTAGGAAAGATTTGTCCTAAACCCACCCAAGAATGGAGGATATTGCATACGACTGTGACGTGCGCTCTAACCGAACGAAATTTCGGCGGCAGATACTTATTGTTCTCCAAGCGCACGCGATGATCTTGGTGCGTCGGAGAACAACAGGTTATGTGGCGAAATCACGTTCGGATCGCACACACGCCACGAGCCCTATGCAACAACCAACATTCTCGGGCGTCAAAATCGTTGGACAATTTGAACCGCGCACCTCACAAGCAAATGTGAGATCGCGTTCCCTTAACGGGTGACGCCTATGCTCTCTCTCGTTCGACACAAACCCTAAACTCTAACGTTATATACAACGGCAGTGAAAAATAAAAATATATATATCATATGCGTGAATATAAAATGAGATGAAATAACTTTAAACGAATATAAAAGATATGAAATATACCTTCTACGCCGGTGGGCGTCACGAGAGTCCGGGGAGGCGGGGTGGCGCCAGCGATGGCGCGCGGCACCAGCGGCGCGCCAGCGATAAGCCTTGCGATGGCGCGGCGAAGCGACAGCGGCGAGGTGGCGCGGCGCGGGCGGCGAGGGTAAGCGCCGGCCGCCCGGCGGGCGGCGCGGCGTCTCGAAGCGGCGAAGGTGATGCGAGCGGGAGGGCGGTCGAAGCGGCGGCCACGCCAGCCGGCGACGTCGCCAGTGGCCGGCGAGCGGGCGGCGGCCGGCGGCGGCAGCGAGCGGCGCGCGCCGGCGGCCGACCGAGTGGCGTCCTGGCGGGAAGCGGGGCGAAGGCGGCGGCAATGGCAGCGGCGCAGCGGCGGTGGCCGGCGAAGCGGCGGCAGCGCGCGTCTGGCGGCCGGTCGAAAAGCGGCAGCATGGCAGGCGCCGGCAGATGGGCCGACCAGGCGGCGTCGCGGCGAAGCAGCGTGGCGACGGCCGGCGCCCGGGCGGGAGGCAGCCGGGCGGCGGCGAAGCGAGGCAGCAATGGTGTGCGGCCGAGGCGCAGTGGCCGCCAGAGCGGTGCGGCGGCGAAGCGGCGCGCGCGCGTGCGCCCGGCCGCGTAATCTCGGCGTGAGCGCGAAGCAGCGGCGCCAGCGAGGGCGGGCTGGCGGTGGCTCGGGCGGCCGAGTGAAGCGGCGCGCAGTGCGGCGCGGAGCGCAGCAGCGGGCGGGCGGGCGCGGCCGCGCGAGGATGGGCGGGTGGGGCAGGCGGGACGGGGCGAAGCGGTAGAAGCGCGTGGGCGGGCGGCGGTGGCGCGCGTGGGTGGGAAGCGTCAGTGCGCTCTGCGAACGAAGGTTTTACTGGTTAATTTCGTGGGGATGGCCAAGACCACGAATTTAAAAGTTTAAATTCGTGGGTAGTTTTTGGCCCACGAATTTAAATGTTTAAATTCGCGGGTAATTTCTAGCCCACGAATTTAAATGTTTAAATTTGTGGGTAACTTCTAGCCCACTAATTTAAACGATTAAATTCGTGGGTGTTATTTTAGCCCACAAATTTAAATAAATAAATTTGTCGGTTTCATTTTGGTCCACGAATTTAATTAAAAACGTGGGTTTTATACAAACCGACGAATTTAAATAAATAAATTCGTGGGTTTTTTTTTGGCCCACGAATTTAAAAAACCTACGAATTTTTTTCTGTTTCTTGTAGTGCGGTTTACATCTAACCTAGGAGATGATATTGGGAGGCACTTGAAAGAGTGTTGCGCTACTTGAGAGGCACAACATCTTACGGAATTCACTATACTGGATATCCTTCTGTTTTAGAAGGATATAGTGATTCTATTTGGATCTCTGATGCGGATGAGATCAAAGCCACAAGTGGTTATGTTTTTACTTTAGCTGGTGCTGCTGTTTCATGGAGGTCCTGCAAACAGATCATATTAACGAGATCAACCATGGAAGCTGAACTCGTAGCACTAGACACAGCCACTGTTGAGGCTGAATGGCTCAGAGAGCTACTGTTGGACTTGCCGTTGGTTGAGAAACCAACACCGGCGATCTTAATGTACTGCGATAACCAAACAGTGTTGACTAAGGTTATGAGTACTAAGGATAACATGAAGTCCTCCGGACATGTGAAGCGTAGGCTTAAAGCTGTCGAAAAATTGAGAAACTCGAGTTATTGCTGTGAATTATATTCGTCTTGAGAAAAATCTGCGATCCTTTACAAAAGGACTTGCAAGGAAAGCTATTTCCATTGCGTCTATGGACATGGGCATGAGGCCCGTTTGAGTTACACCACAGCGGTAACCCATATCTTCTGATCGGAGATCCGTGAATTAGGTAATGGGAAAAAAGTTGATGTTGTAACAAGAGAGTACATATTATTAAATTGTACCGTGTCCTAATAGATAAAGTACTCTCATTTATCTGAAGGTTGGCTTAAAGCCTTAATGTATTCTAGTGTTTAAAAATAAAGGTATTGGCCTACAGGATACCTATAATGAATACACCTACTTGAGCTCAACTGTGAGGTCGCGGTTCACGAGGATTGGGCATTCTCTAGAAAACTCATGAGCAGAAAAGGGAGTATGACCATATAACGCTTCATTTAGGCGTGGTTTATTGGCAGCCTAGTATCAGTTGTGATTTTCAGGTGAAGTCTGATCACGAAAAGCTGTGAATTCAAGGCATAGTCCATTCATCAGCTGTGAGAGGATGAACCTTCCTAATCTAGGTGCAAGTTCAACCCGTACGGGACTTACACCAAAAGACTAGTATATTAACAATACATCAGTATAGCGATCTTTGTTATCTTTTCTGCTGTTTGCTTTGGAATTGGTGGGGGATTTTTAGAAATTGGCCCATTTCCTTTAATTCCAAAGCATGCATGGTTTAGTACCCTATTGTCTAGCCAAGTGGAGGAAAGGCAACTTAAAAGGTGGAGTCCTTACCACCTCTTGAATAATGACATTTGGCATGAGAAAGGCATAGGGTGTACAGTGGCTAAACACACACACGCGCGCGCGCGCGTTCGCGTATTTTCGCGTGAAAATCCACGTGACTTGTGACTTGCGATCGCGCCGCGTCGTAGTGTGTCTCCTGGCACTTCGAAATCACCTTTTGTTTTGCTGAATCTTGCAATTATCTCTCCATCAAATATGTTTAAATGTGATTTAAACATCTCTTTCAATTCAGTGTAATTGTCATAAACACCGTCAGTTACTAGTAAGTTAATTGACATTAAGCTGTCAGTTACTAGTAACTGCCACATTTAACTGACATAATGTGGTCAGTTACTGGTGTGCATGTATATAAACTTGTGGAGACGTCCAGGACAAAAACACTGAATTTCTCCTCCATTCTTTCTCCTCATCTCTAGATTGTTGTACTGTTGTGTTGAGCTGTTGAACCTCGCCGGCCTTCCTCCTCGGCATGCACCGTGAATGAGGGTGAGCAGTATCTCCGAACCATTGTCGCAGAGTTCACCTGTATGGGGCGGCAATAAGGTTTCTGGGCAGCGCATCAGCACGACCGCTCTGCTTCTTCCTCGACATCGACTACTTCCACGACTGCGTTAGCGCTGCGCTGCTTCCTATTCTTCAGCAAGCCCAACTGTAAGTAGTTCGTGTGATAGATCAACTACGTTAATATACAATTATTGAGCATTTTCTGAAGTACAATGTGTTACATGTTGTTTTATGCATCTCTAGTCTTGTGTTACTTTTGCCTCGATATAAAATCTAGAATAAAAATATTGCGCATTTTCCAACATTATCTATAAAGTAACACCATGCAAATGGGCTAGGCTGCTATAGGGTCAGACCAAGACAGGTTTGACGGCCCGCTTGATTTGCGTACAATGTAATCTAGTCAGAGACCTTGTTTGAGAAGTCCAAAATTCCGGACCATCCACGTTGGTAGCCGGGATATTTTTGTCTTCCCAAACCAGCACTGAGTGTACTTAATATGGAGCTCACTTAGTTTGTAGCTTAGCCCATGTCCTGAAGCTGCATGCATGGAATATTTGGGTTTGTAATGGTCTTGTACGTGAGAGCATAACACACACGCATGGAAAACTAGCTAGAGTTTTGCACGGTACGCCACCTAGCTAGCTCGATCCCTTATTAATCGATCTAGCTTAATTGCCTATCAAATGTTACCACTAGGTTGGAGTTCAGTATACTTTATATATGTCATATTTTTGGGTCTTTCTAGCAAGTAATTAAAATCATTTTTTAGTAGAAAACGGAAACGGGGTCTAGCTAGTTAGATGTGCAGCCACTGACTTTCCAAGCAGAAATGGCTAGTCAAAAGAGCACACACATAGAGCACCGTGCTAGCTCGGTTGGCTGAGGGAGTCCAGCCATCCGCGTTCGAGCGGGAGCTTGCAAAGCCATAGTGCAGCATGTGTGTAAGTGTGTGCGCATATATAAGGGTGCGTTTGTAGCTTGACTTTTGTTATCTTTCTTTAATAAATGCTAGAACTTCTAGCCAAACATTTTTTTTAAGAAAAGAGCACACATATATAGCCCAACGACGACATTCTGCTTCCAAGTCGTGGCCTTTATGTTACGCAAAAATGAGTGGATGAAGCACTAACTGAAATGACCTTACGAATAGATATTCGGTAGTTACCGTCGCGAGATGCCAAGGGGTCGCCCAATGGTAGAGCACGAAGGTTGTGGTGACTAAGGTCATATTTGTTTAGCTTTTTTTCACTAGCTTAAAAGATGGTTTTTTTATCTAAACTTTTTTAAAAAGCATAAGTTTCTATATAACTAAAAGTCAAAAATTACTAGAGTGGTGTTTTTTTTATTATTGAGGACTGATCTTACACTACTACAGAAATACTTATATTAGACGTTTTAACACAAACGATTTGGTAAAACTGTCTACGATAAAAAACATCACTGACAGTTCTATAGTGAAACCGTCATTAAGACAATCACAGACGGTTCTCTTCATGAACTATCAGTTATATCACAGACGGTTTTAGTTAAAAACCGTTTGTGATAATATAATAAACGGATTTAAATGCAAACCGTTTGTGATAATTTAATATCACAAACGGTTTTAAATAGAAACCGTCTGTGATATAACCTCAGAACCCTATATAACCATACCGATAGAGGTTCGTAGCGCAGATCAATCTATGCGTTTCGTCTCCCGCAAACCCTAGGCCCCTAGCAACCCACCTCCCCCGCATCCGTGAGGGCGACGATGGCCACCTCCTCCCCGGTGCAAGAGCGAAGTACTCCGTCCGCGAGCACCTCCTCCCCGGCATCCGTGAGGGCGACGACGGCCACCTCCTCCTCCTCCCCGGCGCGCACGCGAACTCCTCCGTCCGCGAGCACCTCCTCCTCGGCATCCGTGAGGTTACTAGTTAGGTATGGCTATGTGAAAATAAAATTCAGTGTGAGAGATATTTGTAGCATGCTTTGGTTTGTACAATGTGTTTGTTACATCAGTGCAAATTTGTTTATCTATATATGCTTCTGTTATCTTTTTATGAAAAAATGAAAGCCACATAAATGATGTGTTCGATCACAATGACTGATAATGCTTTAGCTTTACATAGTATGACATATAATGACTTAATTTACATACTTTTAGAAATATTGATGCAAAGATGAGTTCATTTATATACTCTGCCACTGCATGTTCACTTTGTATACATGGTGCTTGAAATTGGAACTACAATCGTTTATTGTATTTAAGTGTTGAATGTAATAATGTGTATATAGTGCAATGCTAGCTTGATTTGTTAGGATGGTGTCAGTTGGGATTTGAATGAGAACAAGTATTACATTCTAGCAAATCGACGACATGGAAAAGTTATTAGAAGCTAAACAAAAACTTGAAATGGAGATTGAACAACTGAAGGGGAAATCTGAGATAACAGAAAAGATTTATGAGATGAAACAAAAACTGAAAGATATAGATGATCGCTTGCAGGATATCGAATCCCTTAACACGGCACTCATCAGTAAGGACCACAGGACGAATGCAGAGCTGAAAGAAGCTAAAGCTAAGCTTATAGAGGTAATATGAAGGTTTCTAGTACTGAATTCGATGTGGTTACTATACTTCTCACAACAACATGATCGTTTTTAATTTATAGGGACTGAGAGATATGACTGAAGATCAATCGATTATTGGTGTCAAACAAATCGGCACTTTACTAGAGTTGTGGAACTTCAGAGAGAACCGAGAAGCCTCTATTGCAGAAGCTATGGCACATATTATGGAAGACATGAAAAAACTATAAGGTTTTCTTGTCTTGAACTACGAAATAATGCGGTTTCTAGCTGAACACTTATTGATATTTGTGGTATATATCATATTTTGTTAATGTATTGTTACCTGAACTATGAAATATTTTGTTATCATATTTGTGGTATCATATTTGTGGTAAGGTCTTCTGGCCTTGAACTATGAAATAATGTTTTTCCCGTAACTCTCTTGGCAGAACTTCTATGATTAGTATCTGATGTTCGAAATTTTATTCTCCCTAGATATTTATGCAATGACATTTACAAGATACAACCAATTATAGATTTTGCAACTCAATATCAAAACATCCTAGATGCATTGAGGCAACAGCTCGCCTGATGAGAGGGTCATAAAAATGCCCCCAAGCAATTGCATCTAGAGTACCACAGAGATTTTTATGACCCTCTCATCAGGCGAGCTGTTGCCTCAATGCATCTAGGATGTTTTGATATTGAGTTGCAAAATCTATAATTGGTTGTTTCTTGTAAATTGTCATTGCATAAATATCTAAGGAGAATAAAATTTCGAACATCCGATACTAATCATGGAAGTTCTGCCAAGAGAGTTAGGGAAAAATCATATCACAGACAGTTCTATTTAAAAACCGTCTGTGATATCGTATCACAGACGGTTCTAACTAAAAACCATCTGTGATTACTTATTATTAGAGATGATTTTATCGTAGAACCGTCTAAGACAAATGATCATCACAGACGGTTCGTAGATAGAACCGTCTCTGACATTAGTTTTACTGACGGTTCGAAAACCGTCTGTGATGTGCCTTCTCATCGCTGGCACATTTTTGCAGACGGTTCACAAAACCGTTAGTGATGAGGTTTCCGAACCGTATGTGATGAGCTTTTCTGTAGTAGTGTTAGACTAATGTTACTAAAGTTATGATAAAATTATCACCTCTATTGTACATAAAAGCTGATTATTTTTAAGCTGTTTAAACTTAAAAGGTAGCTTTAAACTATAAACAAAAAAACCCTAAGACTAAACAACAACCACAGCCGAAAGTTATCCTTATAAGTAAAGACACCTACTCCTATCACAGGTACCTGACAAGAGACATAACATGCACACACAACACATGACATAACACTATAGTATGTATACCAAAATTGATAAAAAAAGTATAATATATTTATTTAAGTAGTATATTAAAAGCGGGAGTACGTACTCTTAAGAGTATAGAAAAGGCTTCATATATATATATATATATATATTATAATTACCTAGGGCACTATAATCTAAAAAGTATATTTTCTCTATGTATTTTTATGTGAATTTTTTTGAAATTTTTAGGATACTGAGTTTAACCTATTTATTAACTAGTTCAAACTTGAACTAGTTTGAACTGATATTCAAACTAGAGTTTCCCTTTTTGATGATAGTTTGGTCGTAGGTGTATGGTGATTTTATATATAAATCAGCAAAGCATGTGATCCAAACTCGTTAAAAATCTTTGAATTCGAGTATATTTTGTCAAAGGTATGTGTTTCATTTGAATTATTATAGATGGGTATATACTCTAAAACTAAAATTTTTGAAAAATATACTCGAATATAGCTTGAATTCGTTTATTTGAAATCATAATATCTAAGCACCATGGTGTCCCATTTCGCTTTTTATATATATATATATATATATATATATATATATATATATATATATATATATATACGTGGAACAGTTTGGACGGGAGAAAGAAGAAATCGACATATAGCAGGTGCGACTTGCGTATAGTTTGCCGGTAGAATATCTCCTGAAAATACAGTGGATTGGAAATACCCTAACGCGTTTCATAGCAACAGTTGGTTACGTGTGATGTTTTTTTATGCACGTGCATAAACCGCTCGACGAACACGTAGGATTGAATGATTGACAACTACACGTGCAGGAGTTGTCGATGCCTGTCACCGCTAGGCTCCAACGACTATGCAACTGGACCTGATACGTACACTGCTTACGGACGTGCAGCCTGTTAAAAAACGATCGATAACCATCGTCGTGAACCAATCCTAATACCATTCAAAAATAGATCAAAAATGATCATAATAGATGAACATAAAATATAGAAAGATCAACTCTTTTATCTTTATTAATTGTAGATTTATTCTCTTCTACAAAGAGGTGCTATATTTATACTTATAACTCCTTGGGATAGCTTTGGAATTTGCCCCACCAAAACCAATGTTCGGATATATCTCAATAATCAGGGCCAATAGTCCGATTATATCTCAATAGGCCTCCTTAGATGAATACCGCGTAATGTAAATGCTTCACAAAAACTTCTCTCACAAACACAGTGGAAAAAAAAAGATGAAGAAAAAAGTACATCGCACTTGCATATTGTGAAACACTTATTGCCCATTAAAAACCTTTACGTGAGAAAACTTCAGAAAAACTCACTAAGGAAAAATGAGTGCGACTTATAATCTTCTCTTCTATATTAAGGTAGCATTTTCAGGATCATACTACAGGTTATGGTTCAGGGATTTACTCTCCCAGAACTCTGCATATATCTAAATCATCTTATTCCAATGTCACAAACACATCTTTAGAAACTGGATGTTGATAAAGACTTACTGAATAAATATGCTAGATTTCTACATGACTTAATTTGCAGGATCTTTACCTCACCATTCTTCTGGAGTTCATGGAGATAGAAAAGTTTAGGGGCTATATGCTTCGTGATATTGCTTTTTACATAACCCATTTGCATTTGTAAACATGAGCAGTGATTATGGGGGTATCGATGGTGTTAATGCCACATAGCTTCCACATATGACTAATCACACGACTTATCCAAACATATTTGAAAAGGTTATGACTTTTTCTCACTTTGATCAAATGTTAAAAAATTCAGACTTTTGCATAGTTTTGAGCTAATTTGTGATTTCTGTATCTTCAAATGGAATCATAATTTGAGAAATCCATTATTATAATATTTGATTCTTCATAATTGGTCTTTTATACCAAAATTTATCAGAATTATTGGACATTGTTTAACCAGTATTTCAGATCTTTTTCGAAGCTCAAATGAAATGTCAAAATCTAAAAATCAGAAACTTTCTATTTTCTGAAACTTCGTGATTTTCATATCTTCAAAGTGGCTACGATTTAGGCGATCCTCCCAACACAAAATTTGTGTGTCTTTATTTGGAAAAGCTCAATGCCTTATCTTAAATTTTTTTGAGCAGTTTAGTAAAGATTTTATATGTTTGAAAGAGGCACATTGGCTATGTCATGTTAACAAATTGATCTCGAATTGACATATCTTTTTTTACATTGAGAAAATGAGCATGGTGTCTTCATGAAAAATATTTATAGCAATGTTTTTTATCTTGTTTGGAATTTTCATGAAGTCTGAAGCTCTTTTTCAAGTTGAAAAAGTATTTTGAGGCTATTTCAATATCGGTATTATTTGAATGTGTTTCAAATATTATTTCCTTGTGTAACTCAAAACATGGTCTTATTTCAAGTTGTTATACTCTTTTAGGCCATAAAAGGGGAGTTTGTGGATTTGTTGGTACTTATTTAAAATTTTAAAATCAAATCCCCAAATAGATCATATGTATCTATTTCCTACTCTTTACGACCAAATTCAATTCCAAGCTCTCTTATTTAAAAGACTCCATGTTGGCTTAGCTTTCTTTTGCTTTTTTGATGATTAATGCCAAAGGGAGAGAATTTTTGTAAGCTTTGATAAAAATTCCCACATTTGGGTGATTGGTACATGTCGTGAGGAGGAGCAACTTATTCATACTAAGAACTGACATGTGCTTCATGTGCATAATCGTGCCATCCTCATATACATAATGCTTGATGCTTGAATTGCTTAAGTGACATGCATTTATATTTTTCAATAGCTTAAATCCCTACTATGGGTTATTTTGTATCCAAATGTAGTTATTGATAACAGATTTGTCATCAACCACCAAAATGGGAGAGATTGTAAGTTCAAACACCAATACATTGGTTTTGGTGGTTAATGACAAATAAAAATGTGAGACAAACTCCTTTGTTTAGTATCATATTGATTAGTCTCATTCGATGGAAAAATGGAAATCTCAGTATGCATCCGATATCATATTATCATATATTGTTGCATTAATTGGATTCAAAATACAAGGTAAACTCTACATAAGTTTCAACTCGGATATGTTCATATATATATATATATATATATATATATATATATATATATATATATATATATATATATATATATATATATATATATATATATATATATATATATATATATATATATATATATATATATATATAGTATAATTACCTAGGGCACCATGATCTAAAAATGATATTTTTCTCTATGTATTTTCATGCGATTTTTTTTGAAATTTTTAGGATGTTGAGTTTAATCAGTTTGCTAACTAGTTAAAACAAGTTTGAACTGAAATTCAAACTAGAGCAAGGCCTTGGCGGTAATCGACCAAGCGCTTAAGCGAACCCTCTGCTGAACAGAGTTCGGGGGCTACTATTGAATATCTAAATATGGGGTATGAGCACGTGCAGGATACACGAAGGATATTTCCTAACGACGTACAGAGACTCCAGATATCTCGTCCCTATTCTGTGGGATAAGATATACGCAAAAAGTATAATTCCATATTAGGGAGGACTCGATCATGTTCCCGTTACGAGGAAACCAACTCGAGTACGCCTGATATTCAGGGAAGTTTGGATATACTACGAAGATCACGTGACGATGGATTCCTCATAGGCTATGATCTGGTACTCCAAATCGACTAAAACTCGACTTGACGTCGGGCTTCTCCGACTATATAAGGCCAGGTGTAGGGGTCTTCAAAGAAGAGAGCCTTCCAGACCAGACAAGGAGAAGACTTTGAGAGCTTTTGCACAGAGCAAACAGGAGTCGACGACCTGACGCTTCGTCAACCTCCATCCTTAGCTTAGCCTTAGCCTGAGTTCGATCTTCCTTGTAACTAGAGCTAGACACATTGCTCTATATTTCATCCACCATATACATATCATCCATACAGGAAGTAAGGTGTTACTCCGCTGGGGCCCGAACCTGTCTACATCGTGCGCCTCCAATTTTGTGCTTGACTTTGCTAACCCAAAGGTACCCGAAAGTATAAGTTTATTGTCGATTTCTAACCTTCGACATATATAAATAGTACAATTACCTGGGGCACCATGGTGCCCAAGCTCCATGATCCAAAATAGGTATTTCCACTATGTATTTTCATGCAATATTTTTTGAAATTTTTAGGATGCTGAGTTTAACTTGTTTACTAACTAGTTCAAACAAGTTTGAACTGAAATTCAAACTAGAGTTTCCCTTTTTGATGATAGTTTGGTTATAGGTATGTGCTGATTTTATATATAAATCAGCAAAGCATGTGATCCAAACTCGTTCAAAATCTTTGAATTCGAGTATATCTTTTCAAAGGTATGCATTTCATTTGAATGGTTATAGATGGGTATATGCCCTAAAACTGAAATTTTTGAAAAATATACTCGAATATGGCTTGAATTCACGCATTTGAAATCATGGTGCCGAGACACCATGGTGCCCCATTTCGGCTTCCTATATATATACATACACACACACACATATTTAGGGGGAATTCATTATATATCTTGAGGATTCACTAGTATTGATCCCTTTGTTTTTTCACATATATCGAGGATCTTTACTTTGAAACATATCCTTTGAGTATATGAAGCTTTTGTAGTTGTAATATACTCATGTTGATTTAAATTCAATTATTTGCAATTAGGCTGTCGTTAATCACCAAAGAGGTAGATTAAAGGATCTAGGATCTCCATTATGTGTTAATGATGCGCTTTGGTGATTAGCAACAACCGGATGAGTTGGACTAATATTTTCCACGAGTTGATGAAATAGGTTAAGTTCAATGGTTATGAAGACTTTGGATGACATCATGTGTTGATAGTCATCAAACCAAAGTTTGGGATGAAGGATGCCATCATGTGTTGATGAGCATCAAGATCTCGTAGTTAAGGTAGTTCATCATTTGTTAATGAACAAGACAAGGATCCGGACTTAGAGAGAAGATGATCATCATGAAATAAAAGCTCCAAAGCTTAGCTTGTTACTCTTGGTATTTGCCGACACCTAGACGGTTTGGAGGCATTGTGGTCTAGTGATCTTCTCAAGAAGCTTGTGAGAAGGCTCGGTGTGTTGTGAAGGTTGGACCTCACATACCCAGAGGGGGAAAGAGCTACCACTAGTAGGTTTGAGATGTTTGGCTTAATTCGTGGAGCCGGTCCGATTCCTTTGGGCTTACCTCAATGTGGATTAGAGAAGACCTGCAAGTCTCCGAACACTATGGTAAAAAGATCGTGTGTCATCTTTTGGTTTCCTTCCTATTGCTTATTTACATTCTTGCAATTTACATTCCTAGAATTGAATTGCTTGCTTGTCACTCTAGGATTGCAAATCTTGATCTAGACATAGGTTATTGGTGAACTTAGTTTGACTAGTTGATTTATGGCTTAATTGGGCAAAACCATTTTGATTTGCGCTTCCGCATATAAACTTGGTTTTAGCCAAAGAATTTTAAAACCGCTTATTCACACCCCTCTAGTCAGCATCCTCAACCTTACACCTTCTTCAGGAGGAACTCACTAAGTTAGTTGTATCACATTCTCTAGACTATTTTAATCCGTATAGCGACCTCTGCAGTTTATCGCTAAACATGTTGCGATTACTTTTATTAGTATCTGGAATTTTGACTCCTTCAGGGACTCTTATATAAATAGCCGTATCCAGTGACCCATATAAATACACAATTATTACAAACATCAATTGTATTGATAAGTTCAAGCAAGCTGCTCTTGATATTAAATCAGAACATTATTCCACTTATCACAAGAGAGTAAGTTTTATCGTAATCGATGTTGGGTCTCTGCGTAAACCCTTATGCTACGAGCCTTGCTTTATATCTCACCATCTGGTTGTTTTAATTTTTCTTACAAATGAAAATCCATTTTTATCATACACGGAACACTCTAGGAGGTGTTCGGTCAACATAGCCAAATACTTTCTTTTTGTTAAGCGAGCGCAATTCTATCTCAATTGCTTCTTTCCATTTGACCTATCTGAGCGTGTTTGGTACTTTATCACGGAATTTGGTTATGGATCCAGATCAAGAGTTTTAGTAATTTTGAGACAGAATATATGTCAACAATTGTAGTTTTTCTTTTATACAACTCTCCTGAATCCACATAATTATTGGAAATTTCTTCATTAATTTTTTCTAACTCCTCATGATTTCCCACAACAATGGAGTTTGAGTGTTCCATCTTCCCAGCGACAGATTGTGCACATAAATATTCACTGGGGTTATCATCTTTAGGATGGCTCACTTCACAGATTTTTGCAACATCATATTGAGTTTCTTCCACTGTTTTGGGTAGTGTTCTCACTTATTCATTTTTCTGTTTCTACAGCTGTCTCCGCAGAATTGAGTCCTATGCCCCTTGAGGTCTCCCCCTCTTCAAAACATGAGTGGTAAGAGTGGATTCAATATCCTTCTAGTGTATTTCCACTCTTCCCTTTTTGGTACATTTACTACATGTATATGAAATTTTGTCACTCCCTTATGTTCAATGAAGGCATCTAATAGATTATTAGCAATTTGTTGCAGATTTATTATCCTTTGAACTTTTAAGTTCAGGTTCTTTAGAGCATGGGTCTAAGGACTATGCCCATGACATTCCAATTGATTTTTTCGACATTCTTTAGTGTGGTATTTTTCTCCCCGACAATACCGGGAAATTATCCTCAACAAAAATATAGTCGACCTAGATAGTCGTATACAGATCCCCTGTAATAAGCTCTAGGTATTTAATAATTGACGGAGATTCATAACCTACATAGATTTTCAACATCCGATGAGAACCAATTATTGTATGCTGCAGTGGTGAGATTGGCACGTATACATCACAGCTAAATTTTCGTAGATGGGAAATACTTGATTTTTTCCTGTGCACTATCTCTGAAGGTGTAATTTCATAGTATGCAATTGGTCTAAGTTGAATTAATATAGCAATGTGCAGCACTGCGTGGCCCCAAAAATTGGTGGATAGCCTACAATTTTGCAAGAGTGGCCTAGCAATAAGTTTTAGTCCTTTAAATAATGACTCTGCAAAGCCATTTTGTGTGTTGATATGAGATATTAAATGCTCTACACTAATATTCAGAGCAATACAATAATCATTGAATGCCTTTGAGGTAAACTCGCCAGCATTGTTCTTTTAGATGGACTTGATCCTTTCATCTAAAAAGGATGCTCTTAATTTAATAATATGGGCCATTAATTTAGCAAAAGTATGGTTTTGAGCAGATAAGAGGCATAAATGGGACTATCTAGTAAAAGCATCTATCAGTACCATAAAATATCTGAAGGGTCCCGATAGGGGTTGGATAGGTCTAAAAATATCACCTCAAATTCTCTCCAGGGAACTTGATGATTCTTCCCAACTTTAAGATAATATGGTCTAATTATGAACTTCCCTTTAGCACAAGCAGATCATAAGAAGTCTTCAGGCCTAGGTAAGTCAGTAGTTTTAATATTATGGCCAGCATAATTATTGATGATTTTTCTCATCATATTCAAACTAGGATGACCCAGTCGATCAGGCTAGATATTAAATAGTTCTAGCTTTTAAGTATTGTTTTCATCATTACATAAACTTCAGATTTTATATATGTATAGTATAATTCTGAGAACAAGGAAGGAATTTTTTCAACCACATGTTTATTGCACCTGTTAAACTTAGTCATGAGTACGTATTTTGTACCATCCACAGTTTTTGTCTTGATGTGGAAGCCATTCGAATGAATGTCTTTGAAACTTTATAGAGTACGACTAGACTCAGGGTACATGAAAGCATCCTCTATTATTATACGAGTACCCATAAGGAGAACTATGATGGCTCTTCCAATCCCAACAATGAGGCATACTTCCGGTGATGGTCATAATATTTCCAGATTTCATAGTCAAAGTCTGAAAAATATTTAGTTTTCCTAAGAATTGAATTTATGGCGCAACTGCCTACAAGGTAGATTTTCACCTCGGCCATTGGATCATACATTGTTCTATATTAGTTGTATGCTTTTTAGCATTAAGACAATTGTTACTTTAGGAACATATTATAAAATATAGAACAAACAAAACACAATACACAATACACGAATCAAATATCCTGGAAAATAAAATTTATTTAACTTTAAATGATAATCACTCAACAGGAGCATAGATCATTGTTCATTCATGAACTAGGACTAAACTGATAAGGAGACTATATTAAGCAAACTCATAAGGAATATGTGGCATTGACTTGCAAAGCGAAAGAAAATTTAGAAGACTAATTTAGGTCTCTTCGTGGGTGTCCTTCTAGGATTCCACGAGCTCAGTAGAATCAATATCCATATCATCATACTTCTCAGCATTCATGTTAACAACAGGTTGAATGGTGAAGTGTGCCTTAATATTGTTCCCCTGAATCTTTTTGACTTTTTGAGTAGATTGCATGTAAAAGCCTACCAAATGCTTCATGGTATGGTAGTTGCGTGACCAATGGCCAGTGCATACACACCTAAAGCAAGGTTGTGCAGGGTAAGCGGTTTTGTTGATTGAGTCACTCTCTGGCCCTTTAACTTTACCTCTCCACTGGGCTTGCCTCTTCCCTTCTGTATTTCTGTCATTCTTCCATTTTCCCCCTTTATACCTTTAGCCTTTTTCGTGGTCATGGCTAATGCTAGCCTATTGAGCATTGGTATGCACTTTGGGCATTGCCTGTGTCTTATTTGGAAAAATATGATGATTCTTCATCAGGAGTTCACCATGCCTCTCTACTTTTAACAAAGTGTAGATAAGCTCATAATACTTTTAGTACTTGGTATGATGGTACTATTGCCGCAATATCCTCATGTTAGGGTGGAAGGTGTAAAATGTCTCTTCTATCATCTCAATTTCTGTAACTTTTTTGTTACAAAAACATAGTTTGAAAGCAAGCTTGTGCATGACAGAGTTGTGTATGATGTCACGGTTTTATAGTCCTGAAAATGTAGGAGGGTCTATTCGCATTGTGCTTCTGGTAGCAGGATAGATCTTTGCTGGTCATAGCGTTCCTTCACATAATTTCGTAGTGCTAATGGGTCCTCCATCAAATACTCAACCTTCAGGTCTGCGTGAAGATGGTGCCTTAGGAAGTAAGAAGCCACACATTTGATGACTTCAGAAAGAGCAGGGGTGCTAGCTTTAGGCTGGGTTAAAACAACTCCAAGAGATCAAGCTATCAAGTTAATCTTGGCATCCATTGTCCAGATCAAGTAATTGCTGCTATTTAGGGTAAGCTCGGTAAATTCTCTCTTTGCGATGTCCGACATATCCTTGTGTCGGGGATCGGTACCCTCTCCACGTGTAAGTGTCGGGGATCGGTACCCTCGCCACGTGTAAGCATCCCCCCGCGGCCTCGTGGCGGCTTTCCGCGGACCCGGGGGCTCGTCTCCGACCTAAGTGGTGCTCCCCCGATGATCGGGCTCGGGACCGGCGAGCTCGAGCTCGGGCATCTCCGGAGGAGCAGGCACCCTCGACCTCGACGCCTTGACCTCGACCTCAACGCCTTGGCCTCAACCTCGAGGCTCCCACGGCCACCAAAGGAAAGGACATCTGTAACACTTCTGTTTTTATCTTGTAAAACTCTCCCTTGCGTGGGAATCAGCGCCCTACCTACCCCTGTGTGGGAACTAGGGTTCAACAGCTCCCGTTAAGATCTCAACAGCTCCCGTCAAGATCTCAATAGCTCCCGTCTGACTCCCAACAGCTAGCAATGACTTCTAAGCCTCCGTCAAATCACCACGAGCTCCTGACATCGGTCTCGGGACCAAGCGGCAAGGTTCCCCGAGGGCTACAAAAGCAATAGGTCGCCCCAACCGCGGACAACACGAACAGAAGGCGGGGACAACACACGACACACAACACCAACAAAGAAGAATGGCATGGCCCCCTCCTCTTGCTCGGGCCCTGTCCTTGTACTCTCCACAGGTGCTAATACACCTTCGCCTCGGGGCAAGGCCCGGAGTAGAGCTATTACGACCTTGGGGCTCAAACCAGTATAAACCCGTGTCGGTACCTCTTCTTGGGCGACTTCCACCTGCGCTGGCGCCCCGAGCAGCGCGACCTCGGGTCCCACTCCCGAGCTAACACCTTGCATCCCCCTTTCTTTCTCCTGCGGTTGACGGTCCCGATCGTCGACAGCTGGTACACACCGTGGGGCCCGAGTTTCGCTTGTTCGGAGTTCACGCTCGGCGTCGCCCGGCACATTCGGCTCGGCGGCGGCATGTCACCATCGTGAGCTAGACCAGACGCGGTTCTGGCCTTGAAGGCTCCACCTCCATGTTCTCACCTTCACTGTCACCGCGCGAGCGCCTAGCCTTCATGGCCAGCAGCCGCGAGGCAAGCGCGGGAGCATGTGTTGGTGACCCGGAAGCCCCGGAGGAGGCACGTCGGCTGGTCCAGGTTGCCATCAACCAGGCCATCACCGCCCTCCGACGGGAAGAGCGCGAGGGGCTCCACACCATGTTTGGGCATCGCAGCCCTGCTTATCAGGACGATCCCAACCTGGAACATTTGCGGGCCATCGCCCGGGTCATGGCCGATCCCACCCTGGCAAGGACGGTCCTCTTTCGCTGATCCCTTGCCGAGGAGCTCGGCAGGGAGACCGACGAGGTCACCCCCTCGCCGCGAGAACGTCAACGGTCGTCCGAACCTCGCTCCCTAAGAAGCGAGGGTAGTTCATCGCGCGGCCACTGCCGCCCTCGCTAGCCGACTCCGTACCCGCGGGACAGGGGCTCATCGCAGCCGTCCTCGCCTCACCAGGGCGCAGGTCTAGTGCGCGGGCATTCCCGTGATCAGCAGAGTGGCGGCAACGTTTGCTCAAGTAGAGACGCCTCCGGAGGTCTATCTCCGGACATTCCGCCAAGGCGTCAGAAGGTCCGCAATCATCGTCGGCCTAACGACGCCCTTCCTGTCCACCGAGCACGACGCGGGGTGCACCGTCGGCTCGAGTTTGATCACCTCGCTGATGGCGATTCCGACCGTAGCAGCGGCGACCATGCCGCCCCGACCTACGGTTGCTCAGCGTACTCCGTCGACCTTCGCCGAGTGCGCTGGCCGACCCGCTTCCGATCCGCCGCGATGGAGCGGTTCGACGGGACCAAGAACGCCGACGAGTTCCTCTCGATCTAATCCACCGCGATCCTGGCGGCCGGTGGAGATGAGGCTGTGATGGCCAACTACCTCCCTACCGTTCTGGATGGCGCTGCTCGCACCTGGCTTTTCAACCAGGCCCCTGGAGCCTTCCGGTCGTGACACTAGGTGCGAAGCGCTCTCCGATCAAACTTCGGAGGCACTCGGCGCCACAGGCGAGAAAGGACACTGGACCGCATCATCGAGGCAAGGTGAACCTCTCTGCGACCGTCGCGGTTCACCGCGCAAGGAATTCAATCCCAAACATCTCCAGCGAAGCCGTCATCAAGGCCTTCAAGTTCGGCGTCCGGGACAGGCGTCTCACGGAGGACTTGGAGATCACTACCGACCTCAGTGTCAACAGGCTATTCCGAATGGTGGAAAGCTACGCGGACGCGGATGACGCCGTCTGCTGGAAGCACGACTACGACCAGGGTAAGTTCGGCCGCATTCCCGGTGAGCCTGGGCCGTCTGCCGCCAAGGCTGCTAGGCCAGACCTGCGCATCAAGAAGCAAGGGCAAGGTCGCCGCGATGCTGGTGTCCCGCCGCACATAGTCACCGCGGCCGACGTCGGGCGTGAGGTGATGGAGGCACAGCAACCCGACCGCGATGAACCTCGGCCCGCGTGGTCGGCGCGGCGTCGGTAGCGGCATCAACTCGAGCGAGCGTCGCGCCACGCCGCAGCGAGGCATCATCGGTGACCTCCAGCGAGTGATGCGACCTCCATGCGGTGTGCTGGGTATAACCGAACAAATTGTATGTTCCACGGTATCGACCATGACACGAGGGGTTGTAGGCGTGGCGGTTCAAGCGAGCGCCTTCTCGATGGGCGTCGAGTTGCCCACGCTTAGAAGGAGGCGAGTTGCTCGGCGAGGCGGCTTCGTGAGGGCGAGGGCCTCGACACGGGTTCAGCGAGGCGGCCGTCGCGTTGATATGATCTTGGCGGTTCATCGCATACCAATCGGCCACGAGCTCAAAGCGCGCGTCGCGTGTATCAAGCTTGGCGAGCAAGCTGCCGTCGGCCTACAAATGGGTGGCGTTCGATCACCTTGTCGAGCGACACTCCCGGGGTGTTCAAGGACCTCAAGACCGCCTTGGTGGTTGCCCGACCATAAGCAACACCGTGGTTGGGAGGTTATGGTTGTGGAGGAGTTCCCTCAACTTTGCTCTTGGCTAGCTGCTGGACCGGATCACGATTCCCGGTCAAGATCGAGAGCATAGCGGTCCCCATCTTTGGCATCGTGCCAGGGAGTTCGACCACTCCGCTCGGGTAGGTGGTTCTGCCCGTCACCTTTGGTGACTCGACAAACTTTCGCACCGAGTTGGTCACCTTCGAGGTCGTAGATGGCGATCTCCCCTACAACGCCATCCTCGGGCGACCGGTTTTGATCAAGTTCATGGCGGCGAGCCATTACGGCCACCGTTGCATGAAGCTCCCTGGGCCCCGGGCCGTCATAACCATCTGAGGCGACCTCAAAACGGCGCACTGCTGTGAAGAGAAGGCCCTCGTGATCACAGGCATGCTCCCTCGGTGGGGCCTCGGGGCTGCACAGAAGGACACCCGTCGGAAAACGGTGATCCAGCCCGGCGGCCCGACCAAGACCGTGCGGCTCGAGGAGGAGGACCCGGACAAATGTGTCGACCTCGCTGCCCAGCTCGACCCAAAATAGGAGCTCGAGCTCATCACCTTCCTCCGCAGCAACAAAAGCATATTCGCATGGGAACCAGCAGACATGCCTGAGGTCTCGAGGGAGGTAATCGAGCACAAATTACAAACGAGGCCTGGATGCAGGCCCGTGCGCCAGAAGTTACGATGTTTCTCCCCTAAAAAGGTAGCGATAATCAGGGAGCATCTCGACAAACTCCTAAAGGCCAGCTTCATTCGTGAGGTCGATTACTCTGAATGGCTGGCCAACCCTGTAATTGTACAAAAGAAAGGCGAAAAGTGGAGAATGTGTGTCGACCACACGGGTTTTAATTCGACGTGCCCAAAGGATAACTTTCCTCTCCCACGCATAGATCAGATCGTGGACTCCACCGCCAATGCCAAGATGCTGAGTTTTCGCGACGCCTACTCCGGCTACCACCAGGTCAAGCTCGCGGCGGGCGACGAGGACAAGACGGCCTTCATCACGCCGTTCGGAATATTCTGCTTCACCACTATGTCGTTCGGCCTCCGCAACGCCGGGGCAACGTTCTAGCGGCTGATGTCCCAGACCTTTGACCCTCAGATCGGACGAAATCTCGAGGTCTATGTTGATGACATCATCGTCAAGAGCTCTTTCAAAGCCGACCATGTGAACGACCTCGCGGAGACCTTCGCCAACCTAAACAAGCATGGAGTCAAGCTCAACCCCGAGAAGTGCGTCTTCGGCGCAACCTCGGGAAAGGTGCTTGACTACATGATCGGGGGCTCGAGCGTAGGCCCGAACCCAGAGAAGATTGAGGCCATCGAAAGGATGATCGCCCCGGCATCTGCAAAGCAGGTTCAATGCCTCACCGGCCACGTAGCCACCCTTAGCTGATTCATCTCAAGGCTTGGGGAGCACGGGTTACCGTTCTTCAAAGCCTTGCACCAGCATCGTGGTTTTGAATGGACCCGAAGCCAGCGATCCTTGATGGTGAAATCATACCTCTCAAGCGCCCATGCTCATGACCCACTTGCCGACGGTATTCTTTGCTCTACTGGCGGCGCGATGCGGTATCCGCCTTGTCACAGTGGTGGCGCGATGGTCGGCAGCAGCCGATATACTATGTTAGCGAAGTGCTCCATGGGCCAAAGGAGCGCTACCCCCAGGTCCAGAAGCTGCTCTATGCCCTCTTCATGGCCTCGCGCAAGCTCTGGCATTACTTTCAGGCGCACGTCGTGGTCATCCCGAGTGGGTTTCCTCTCGGCGAGATCTTAAGGAACCCGGAGGCAGGAGGCCGCATCGCCAAATGGGCCATGGAGTTAGCCGAATTCGACATTCGGTTCGTGGCGCGCTCCACCGTCAAGTCGCAGGCACTTGCCGACATTGTGGTCGGCGAGCGGCCGAGCCCGCCCCGAACCGAGGTGAGGAAAAGGTCCACTGGACCATGTTCTTGATGGCTCAAGGTCGTTTAAGCGCTCGAGGCTGGCGTCCTCATCATCACCCTCGGGAGATCATCGAAATCACGTGATTAACCCGGCTTTCCGCGACCAACAATGTCATGGAGTACGAGGCCCTCTTGGCTGGCCTTCGGGCATGCAAATCGCTGGGTGTGCGCCGGCTGATTGTGAGGGGAGACTCTCAACTCGTCGTCAACTAGTACAACAAAGACTACCAATGCTCAGAGCCGTTAATGGCAAAGTACCTCGCCGAGGTACGCAAAATGGAGAAATGGTTCAAGAACCTCAAAATCGGGTACGTTCCCAGGAAGGACAACTCTGGCGCGGATCTCCTATCCAAGCTCGGGTCATCCGACGATGAGATTCCGTCGGATGTCATCCTCAAGACCCTGCCAGCCCTGACCGTCGACAGCCCAAAAGACTCGGTGGCCCTCCTCGAGAGCGTTCCATCATGGATGGACCCGATTGTCAAGTTCCTCGACCTCGGCGAACTCCCGCCCGATCCAGCTGAGGGTAGCAGGCTCAGGCGCCGTGCGAGCTCGTACGGGCTCGTCGACGGATAACTATACCGGCGGGGCACCCTGGGCATCCTTGCCAAGTGCATCACCCCTAAGGAAGGTAAATACTTGCTCAACGACATCCATTCGGGCCTCTGCGGCGCTCACTCTTCTTTCAGGACTATGGTCGGGAAGGCGTTCCGGATGGGCTTCTATTGGCTGACGGTGCTCCAGGATGCGCGGGTCATCGTCCGCGTCTGTCGAGCTTGCCAGTTCCACCCCCAGAAGGCTCGCCAGCCATCTTACACCCTCCAAACCATCCCCATCGCCTGGCCATTCTCGACCTGGGGCCTCGACATCCTTGGCCCCTTCCCGCGGGCGGTTGGGGGGAAGAAGTTCTTATTCGTCGCCATCGACACCTTCACAAAATGGGTCGAAGCTGAGCCGGTCTCGGCCATCATGGCCCAGGTCGCGGTGAGGTTTCTCCGCTCATTTATAGTCTCAAGATATGGGGTCCCTTGCAGGATCATTACCGACAATGGGATGCAGTTCACCAGCAAGCTGTTCCAAGAATACTGCGAAGACAGGGGAACCAAGGTCTGCTATGCCTCGGTAGGCCACCCGCAGAGCAACGGGGTGGTCGAGCGTGCCAACGGGCAAATCGTCCAAGGCGTCAAGAAGCGAGTTTTCGACAAACTCGAGTGTCGAGGCCGGGGCTGGGTGGACGAGCTTCCCACCGTCCTCTGGTCCATCCTAACCACGCCGAGCTGGGCAACAAGGTCTACCCCCTTTCGGCTCGCCTTTGGTTCCGAGGCCGTCCTACCCCTAGAGGTCACGCTGGGCTCCGCCAGGGTCCACTCAGTCGACCAAGTCGACCTCGAGTAAGAGCGGTCCCTCGACCTCGCCCTGGTAGAGGGGGTAAGATACCATGCTCTGCTGCGGTCGGCACATTACCTGCAAACACTTCGCAGGCACGCCTCCCGATCGGTGCGACCCAGAGGACTCCTTGTTGGGGACTTGGTCCTAAAGCGAATTCAGGACCGGTCTGGTGCCAACAAGTTATCCCTGCTGTGGAAGGGCCCCTATCGCGTCGTCTCAGCAGGCCGAATGGGTGCTTACCGGCTGGCCATGCCCGACGGTCGAGAGCTCACGAACTCGTGGAACATTGACCAGCTCCGAAAGTTGTATGTTTGAAATCTGCCTCTCCCTTTCATGATGAAATGCTTTTACTTCATCATCCATGATTGCGCCCTTTTTATATATCTCTTTGTACCCCGAGCAAGTGAGTATCCGGGTCGTGATCCGAGGGTTCGCCCCCAAGGGAAGTCGAGCCAGCTGTAAGCCGATTCTCATCACGTCACGGCTCCCCTCCGTAGCTGGGTCCGACCTGGCGATCACGCCCGTGAATTCCTCGACCTCGGGATACGATCTGGCCCCCCTCTCCATTTTCCTCGAACAAAATCGTGGTCTCGAGGCACGCCTCAGGGGGATGAGTTTGCGGTAAGCCGACTCGTCGCGCGATAAGCCGTCGTTCCCCACGGCGGGAACTGTGCCCGAGATCGCCGTCGATAGCGTTTGAGCGAGGGCGGCGACCTTTGTTTCTGCAAGCATGTTTTATCTTTATCGCATAGCATACCGCTTTGCTCTCCGCGTCCGGATGATCACCATCTCAAGCATAATCTGCGCCCACACGTCGCTTGATCAGGCCCGGCATGAGATTCCTGTTTACCTGTGCTAACACCTCTTTTACGTCTCAGGGGGGCGCGATGCCAGGTCGCGTTCTCGAGGCCAGTCTTCGGGGAATCAAATCTGCGGTAAAGTAGCCTTCGCTGCGGTAAGCCAACTACTCCCCTGCATCGAGCCCCAGGCCAAAGGGCTCTGCCTGGTAAGCAACCCGTGCCCGGGACCCAGCTTAATGTCTTTTCCGCAAAGTTCTCCTTCATTAAATACTAGCTTTTATGTGCTCCCGCACCGCGAGCGACGCTAGCATGAGACGTGATCACAGGGATCGCCTCCAGGGGGTCGCAGCCAGCTGTAAGCCAATTCTCTTTGCATCTCGGCTCCCACCTATAGCAGTGCTTGGACCTGAGATCACGTCGAGAGCTCCCGAACCTCGGGGTGCCCTGGGGTTTCTTTTCTTAGCACCTATATCTGGGAATGTTTTCCTTTTTGCACCCCGCGTGCCTTTGCCTCGGGTCGTGGTCTTTGAGTTCGCCTCGGGGTGTCCCGGTCCCCGTAAATCGATCTTTATCGGGGTAAGCCGACCATCCCCCGACAAGCCAACTTGGAGGCCGTCCTCAGGGGGCACCCCGAGCCTAATGACGATTCTCGGGCTCGGCGGACATGGACTCTAGATTCACCTCCGGGGATGCTTCGGTCGTAGTAAGATGATCTGTATCACAAAATGCCAGCTATTCCCGCGCGAGCTTGAATGAAGGCCGTCCTCGAAGCCGGACTCGATGCATTCGGTCGGTGCCTCGACCGGCGCCCAAATCTAGGCCAGCCCAGATGCTCCCAGGCTCGACCATTTCGGCCTAACACCGAGCCTGAAGCACTCCAGGCTCGGAGGTCGCGGATTTCTATAAATATCCTCCGGGGTTGCTCTATTCCCTCGTCGAGTGATTTTAATGGGAGGCTTCCCCACCGAGGGAAACCCCAAGCCCGAGTGTCACTCACTCGGCCATTTTGGCCTAACACCGAGCCTGAAGCACTCCCAGGCTCAGAGGTTGCGGATTTCTAAAAATTTCCTCCAGGGTTTGCTCTATTCCTCCATCGAGTGATTTTAATGGGAGGCTTCCCCGCCGAGGGAATCCCCAAGCTTGAGTGTCACTCACTCGACCATTTCGACCTAACACCGGGCCTGAAGCACTCCCAGGCTCGGAGGTCACGGATTTCTAAAAATATCCTCCAGGGTTGCTCTATTCCCCCATCGAGTGATTTTAATGGGAGGCTTCCCCGCCGAGGGAACCCCCAAGCTCGAGTGTCGCTCACTCGGCCATTTCGACCTAACACCGAGCCTGAAGCACTCCCAGGCTCGGAGGTCGCAGATTTCTAAGAATATCCTCCGGGGTTGCCCTATTCCCCCATCGAGTGATCTTGACAACGATTCCCCCGTCGAGTGATTTTAATGGATGTTCCTTCGGGGATGTTCTGACCACAGTTTCGGCCATCCCGGCTTGGCCCCGTGGATTCAGGTTTGTCCTCGATCAAAGGCATGACTAGCAAACTAACTCTGTCATGGGCTCCGTTTCCAGGTCGAGAATATCGGGTGGACTCCAGGTCCCTACAGCCAGCCCAAACGCCCCGAGCCGATGGCTAAGGTAGGATGGCAAGGCAAGGGCCAAAGTCTCGAACTGGGTCCCGGGTTTTTGGCTTAGTCCCGGATTTTTGGCTAAGTCTTAGATTGCTAGTTAAGCCTCGAAAAGTCATTCGACCTCGAGCAAGAATTTCTGGCTAAGTTCCGAAGAAGACATTCAAGCAAGACGCATTCAAATTCAGACAAAAAGGGAGTTTTATTCCTTCAATCAAAAGCTACACAAACTACTTTTACATAGGGCTCGAGTTCCCTCACCCCTTTTTCCTATCCGCTAACCTATCTACAGGTCGGCCATTTCCCGCGCGAGTTTTTCCTGCTCGAGTGCAGCGACCTTGGCCCTCAAAGACAGCGTCTCGGCCTCTTGGAGCTGGGCCAAGGCACTCTTCCCCGCCCGAGACGCTCGCCCGAGCTTCTCCTCGAGCTCGGCCACCTTCGCTTCGAGCTCGGTGGAAACTTTCGGGGGAGCGGCAGTGAGCTCCACGACTTGTTTTCGGAGCGTCTTTGCCTCCGCACGAGCAGCTTCGATGACCTCCGCGGCCATCATGCGATCACCAGCAAGGGCTTTCTCAGCCTTCTCGCAGATACTCGCGAGGGTCTCGGCTGACTTTTTCTAATCGGCCTCGACGGCATGCTCGGCCTTCAGCTGCTCGACCACCTCCTCCGTCCGCGCTATGCTCTCCTCGAGGCCAAGGATGTACTCCTCGCATTCCTTGACCAGGGAGCACAGAGGCCGGAAGTGACCGGCATGGGTACGCAGGGTCCCAAGCCCTTGGGCGACCTGGTCCAAGCCCTGAGAAGATGAGAGAAATGTCACAAACGGCCACGCGGACATGGAGCGAACCAAAAAGAAGAAAGACGGGCTCGAAATCAACTAACCTCCTGAAGGTGCATTTCGAGCCTCACGCGGGCGGAGCGCAGAGACAACCCGCGCCCCCGGGTAGACCCCTCCGGCGCCTGGTCGGCGACGTCGACAGGGGCCTCAGCCCAAGCCACCTTGTGCGAGACGCGGAGTAGCACGGGTGGGGCCGAGCCTGCCAAAGAAGACGGGGTTACTCGGAAGGCCAAGGCCTGAAAGCAAAGTGATAACCAAAGAGAGGATGGTGCCGTACTTGATGCCCCGAGCTCGTCGACGCTCACCGTCCTGGCCTCGGCCGCCTCGGGCCCGGCGGTGCTGACTCCCGCTGTTGCCTCGGCGGTATCAGCCTCACCCGTGGTCTCGCCTAGGGTGGCGACCGGCTCGGGGCTACAGTCGGGCGCCGTGAGCAGCCCTCCATGGGCGTCGCGTCATCTTTGGGGTCTTCTTGGCCTCGCTCGAGGACTAGGAGGTAGTCCCCCATGTCCTCCTCCTCGTCCTCGGACTGCATACTGAACAACGGTCAGTGCAGCGAGAAAAGACCTAAGGCCGCCAAAGGAAAAAGGGGGAAAGTCCTGCACTCCCGGGCAAAACAAAAAAAGAAAAAGAAAGAGGGGTGTGAAAGCACACGTGTGAGCCTCGCCTCACAGGTGGTGGGGCGTGGCACGAGGCGTCGCGCCATGGCCAGGCTGAAGTGTCTTCCCCACAGGTGTCCTGCGCCTACGGCGGGGACCTTGAGCTCGATGGCTTGACCACGGCCATTGCCGCTCTTCTTTGCGAGAGAAGGGGTAAGGGTCAAAGAAGAAAAACGCTTGGAAGACAACAAAAAACCAAGGTCGGGCCTGGACATCCCCGGGCTCGATAAAAGCGTCTTACCATTACGCGGTCACCCCACTCAACGTGGGGCTTCTTGGCGGCCTGGCTTGGGGCGTTCGGGGCTGGTCTCTTGGTAGCCCTCTTGCCCTTGCCCAGCCCGGGCAACGGCAACAGGCGCCTCGCCGTCTCCAGCAACTCCTGGCTCTCCTGCAAGGATCAACACGATCAAAACAAGGCCGGCCCAAGTCAAGTCCAATAGAGGAACAAGAAGGAGATTACCTCGCTGCGCCGCCTCAGGATGTTTTTGGGGACGGGGTCATCGAGGGTGTAGGCGTGGGCCACCTTCCCAAAGGCCTCCTGCATACACGCCGCAACCCACGACTCCGCCGGGGCTGCGGAAGAGATAAAGCAGGACGGAGGGCGGTCAGAAAAAGAGCTCGCTCGAGCTCGGGAAAGAATAAGGCAACCACTTACCTTTGGCGCTTTCCCGGGTTGGATCGTCCCTCCCTCGGATCTCGAAGAACGGGTGTACCCTCTTCCGCAGAGGGGACTCCCGAGCCCGAAGATAGTTTGCGACCACGGCCTGACCGGTCAGGCCGCACATCGCGCAGACGTGGATGGTGGCGACGGCCTCTTGGTGACCACCAGTCCTCGAGTTACGGGGTCTCGTGCTTCTGTCCGCAGCGATCTTGGTTGTATCTGGCTTCGCCCCGCCCTTCTTCAGATAAAACCACCTCTCCATCCATGGCCCGAGGGAGTCCCGGGTCGGGACTTGAACGAAGGTGGAGGGAAGCCCAGTCCGCAGCCGGAAATGAAGGCACCCGACGACAGGGTCCTTCGAGGTGCGGAACAAAGAGTAAAAGCGGAAAAAGAGAGAGGGGGTGGTAAGGATTCCGAGGAACCCCTCACAGAGATGCGAAAAGATAGAAAGGAGGAGACGATCCGTGATCGGGTTCCCGTCGCACCTCGTGTTCGCTGCCCTTTACATCAGGACACAGCGCTGCAGACCGTCTCCTTGGATCCCCCGTGGGGAACCGAGGCGATGGGAATCGGACGTCCGACAGGACACGATCTCCAATTTAATGTCGCAAAAACGAAAGGGCATGTTCGAAGCGACCACGATAAAGGTCCTTGGAGGGTTTTGGCGTGTAAGGTCGGCCTCGGGAGCTACCGAGCTCAGCCAAAAAGCCGATCCCTTCTCAAGAGGCAATAAGACTCAAGGCCGTCCCAAGCTTCTGGGCCGTCCCTTGAGCCTCGAGGGCTAGCTGTCGAGGATCGGTACCCTCGTCACGTGTAAGTGTTGGTGATCGGTACCCTCGCCACGTGTAAGCATCCCCCCGCGACCTCGTGGTGGCTTTTCGCGGACCCGGGGCTTGTCTCTGACCTAAGTGGTGCTCCCCCGATGATCGGACTCGGGACCGGCGAGCTCGAGCTCGGGCACCACCGCAGGGGCAGGCACCCTCAACCTCGACGCCTTGGCCTCGACCTCGATGCTCCCACGGCCACCAAAGGAAAGGACATCTATAACACTTCTGTTTTTTATCTTGTAAAACTCTCCCCTGCATGAGAATCAGTGCCCTACCTACCCCTGCGTGGGAACTAGGGTTCAACAGCTCCCATCAAGATCTCAACAGCTCCCGTCAGACTCCCAACGGCTAGCAATGACTTCCAAGCCTCCGTCAAATAACCATAAGCTCCTGACATCAGCCTCGGGACCAAGCGGCAAGGTTCCCCGAGGGCTACAAAAGCAATAGGTCGCCCCAACCACGGACAATACGAACAGAAGACGGGGACAACACACGACATACAACACCAACAAAGAAGAACGACACGGCCCCCTCCTCTTGCTCGGGCCCTGTCCTTGTACTCTCCCACAGAGCTGCTAATACACCCTTCGCCTCAGGGCAAGACTGGAGTAGAGCTATTACCCGACCTTGGAGGCTCGAATCAGTATAAACCCCGTGTCCGGTACCTCTTCTTGGACGACTTCCCTACGACGCTAGGCGCCCCCGAAAAGTGCGACCTCGGGTCCCGCTCCCGAGCTAACACCTCGCATCCCCTTTCTTTCTTCTACGGTCGACGGTCCCGATCGTCGACATTATGTTACTGTAACGACCCCCATTTTTACATAAATGCAAAAATAGAAATCTAATGCGCATACAGTACTAGTCCCTTGATCAGTGGCTAGTAGCACATTTTCAACAATTGGAATCACATCCATACAATATTTTATTAAAGCGGAAGCTATTTGTACAATATATTCTTACAACTCAGAGTATATAAATATAGCAACAGAAGAAGCAAAGTCTTGTAGTGTGCCCATCCAATCCCTCAGGCAACTGACAAGGCATAATCCCAAGAAAGGTCGCTTTATTGAAATCCCCGCATCCTGCGATGAAAAGAGAACTTTCGGAGCTTCGCTATCTTTTTCTACCTAAAACAACATAATAAGTAAGGGTGAGTACTTTACGTACTCCGCAACACTTTAGCAAATACTATAATATATACAGGCCATTTCAAAGAAAAGTCTTCTACGGTTAATTTGCATGAAGTGAAATTGAAATTGTAAATAAGTTGTCATTTGCAAACAGAATTTGTAACAGCAAGTTTAACTGATAAGAAATAAGTAAAGCATAAGTAATACTCACAGTCGTTCGTGAGCAATGAATAATCCAATCATCCATTCATGCCATAATCATTCCTTGCCAAAACAAGGCATATCAGGTGAAAATCATCTCATTTTGAAAATAGTAAAACTTCTAACCATGTGATGACGTTACCAAGTGCCTTTAACTGTAGGCACGGCTAATTAATTAGATTTACACTCTGCAGAGGTATACAGCTTTACCCACAAGAAATGATCAGCTCTTTGTGCAAACTATTAGCAAACTTCCTTTGGTGAGCCGCAGAGAGATCATAACATAACCGTTACATTACCTAGACCTAACTTTGAACCAGCCCGATGACGTTGAATCCTTGTTATGGAGAAGAAACATGACAGTGATTCGCTGTCATTTTAAAGTGGTAACATGAACAGTAACTCCCTACGATAAGAGCAATAAATCCCTACAATGAGGGTTTCTTCCCATACCAAGGTATACACCATTATACCGACATACATTTACCCACACCAAAGTGTGGAAGCCCCTCATAAGCAAATCAAGAAAGGATTGCTCGTACTATCTCCTGCCTACCAATGTGCAAAGTCAGACCTAAGCAAATTAATAGATTAAAGCTGCCCATAACAGCACTTGTGGTTGCACGGAGTTCTTGGCTTGAAAACAAACCATAGCTCGGTTCTTAATCCGATACGGGCAATACTTCTCCCTACACTACGTACAAGTCTAACCCTTGCACAACCGGCTATTGCCAATAATTGCCCGCATCTAAACCATAGTTTTATTTTGAGTTTTTAGTCAAAATATCCACAATCGACATCATGTCAAAACCAATATTTTCAATTTCTCAAGAAATAATTTTGATCTGATCATACACAACGTTGGTTCTAAAGCATGGCTAAGCATGGTTAATAATCACATATACCCAAGTTGACATTATGTATTGTCTAACCCGTTTATATGGTTATCAAGGTTCACATGTCCATACTGAAGGACCATGTGAAGGTCCATCCATGTTTGTGATAAGTATTTGATTTTATTTGAGCAAGGTGTGCTCAGGCTTGAGTTTGATTTAATTTGGAATTTGGAGCAATTTGAGTCTTCTCCTGTTTTTACGGTAGTACCAGCCAGGACGAACAAAAATGAATTTTAATTTGTGGACTGTGATGAATCTATTGCGTATCATTGTGGGCATTACTATGTGAGGTATTTCCTTGTTTTTGATGGTTGCAGGACAACGGTGCTAGGTCATGGTGAGGTGAAGGATGGCCGGGACTAGGCGAGGAGCGTCGGAGGTCCAGACGGTCGGGGATCGTCGGAAGATGATCGGAGGCAGAGTCCGTGTAGGCCATGAAGACAAGGAATGGATGTGATGCTAGCTAGATGCTGCTCAGATCGATGAGGGCCCGTCGGATTGCGGTCTAGTTGATAGGATAGCGGGTCTAGTTAGTGTGCTTTGAGAACCGTGCAAGAAAACCCATTATGTATTGTGGGTTTTGGGTGAATCCTTGCATGGCTGGTTGAGTGGGTAAATCCTAGCCCTTGATGGATGCTCTAGGGTTTAGAGGCTCATCCAAGGGTGGTAGGTGGCCCAAGAGTTGTATAAATAGGGGTAGAGGGGTAGCCTTTCCGCCTTGAAGGTTTGAGTTGCTCCTTTGAGCTTTGCCCACATCAAGTGAGGCTTTGTAAACCTTCCATCCAGAAAATACAAAAAATTTCTTTACCTTATTGTGAATTTAAATTGGGCATTTATATTATGTCTTTACTTTACACAATTTAAATTCAGCATTTACTTTCCCGCATTTACATTCTCGCAATTTACTTTCTCGCAATTTGAATTTGCCTCGCCTCCTTATAAATGCTATTGTTCTAAGATGTCTTGAATGTGTTTATATGGTTTTACACTTCTCTTGGACCCTAGGATAGACGAAAGATCAAGTTTTCTATCAAGTTGTCATTCTGTCCGGAACTTGTTCTTCGCGCAGCAGTCAGTATTTGATTTTTATAACAATCTATAAAAATCTTTTTTGAGTGATTCTTATTGGAGAAGGTGCGTGACTCATATATCCATCTCTAGAAAAAATTGTGAGTCCACTGGTTGCACCTTTTGAGCCTCTACACCTGAGGTGCCTCCTGTTTCTATTTCTGCACCTCAGGAAGGCTAGCCCTTGCCTTCTGACTCTCATGCAGGTACTGACTTTGCTCCTACCTATTCTGTGCATGAGGTAGAGGCCACTTCTGCTTCTGGACCTCCTCGTCATATTCAGCGTTCTCATCCACCTGATCAGATCATCGATGATTTGTTTGAGCGAGTCACTTGCTCAAAATTAGGTTTGTCCAGTTTCTACCTTCACTCTGCTGTTATTGCCTCATTTGAGCCGAAGGATGTGACTCATGCATTATCTGAAAAGTCTTGGACTAATGCTATGCATGAGAAACTTGAAAACTTCGAGAGGAACAAAATCTGGCAGCTTGTAAAACGTCCATCTGGTCATAATGTTATTGGGACCAAGTGGGTGTTCAAAAACAAGCAGAGTGAGGATGGGGTTGTCATTCGCAATAAGGCTAGGCTAGTTGCACAGGGCTTTTCTCAGGTTGAGGGTCTTGACTTTGAGGAGACCTTTGCCCCTGTAGCTAGACTAGAGGCTATTAGGATCCTGCTTCATTCTCTGCATCCCAGGGCTTCATGCTCTATCAAACGAATGTCAAGAGTGCATTCCTTAATGGATATATTGAGGAAGAGGTTTATGTTAAACAACCTCTAGGATTTGAGAACCCCAAGTTTCCGAGTCATGTATACAAGCTTTTCAAAGCTCTGTATGGAGTCAAGCAGGCCCCCAGAGCATGGTATGAGAGGCTCAAGTCTTATCTTCTCAGCCATGACTTCAAAATGGGTGTAGTAGACAAGACTTTGTTCATCAGACACCATGAGTTGCATTTTCTTCTCGTCCAGATTTATGTGGACGATATCATTTTTGGTGGCTCATCTCATTCGCTTGTGTCTCAGTTTTCTAAGGTAATGAGCACAGAGTTTGAGATGAGTATGATGGACGATCTGAGCTACTTTCTTGGCTTCCAAATCAAGCAAAATCGGGAGGGTACTTTCTTGCATCAAGGCGGTATACGTGACCTCTGGGCGCCGATATGTCTGATGGGAAGCCAGTGATGACTCCTATGGCCACCACTGCTGTCATCGAGCTCGATGAGGATGGTGATCCTACTGATCAAAAGGAGTTTCAGAGCATGATTTGCTCTCTCTTGTACCTCACTGCTTCGAGGCCGGACATACATTTCGCTGTGTGTCTGTGAGCTCGATTTTAGGCTTCTCCTCGCACCTCTCACCGCTAGGCGGTCAAGCGCATCTTCAGGTACCTTCGTGCTACCACTGATTATGGTATTTGGTACGCTTCTTCTTCTTGTCTATCTCTTAGAGCCTTTTCCGATGCCGACTTTGCTGGTTGTAGGATAGATAGAAAGAGCACTTCTGGCACTTGCCAATTCATTGGCACTTTTATTGTTTCTTGGTCATCTAGGAAGCAGTCCGGAGTTGCCTGATCCACCGCCGAGGCGAGTATGTTCTTTGCGGCCGATTCTTTGTAGCAGTTCTCTGGATGAGATCGACCTTGAGGACTTTGGGTTAGAGATAGAGAGTGTGCCACTTTTCTATGACAACACTTCTGCTATTTGCATTGCTAAAAACCCAGTGCAACATTCTCGGACCAAGCACATTGATATTAGATATCACTTCCTTAGAGACCATGTGGAGAAGGGAGATATCGCGCTTCAGTTTGTAGAGAGTGACCTCCAGTTAGCCAATATCTTCACCAAGCCTTTGGATAGCTCCGGATTTGTTGCCTTGAGGAGTGAGCTTGGAGTCGTGAGCCCTTACGGCCTTTCGTGAGGGGGAGCTGGTTTGTATATTATGTAAAATATTGTTCCCTTCCAGATTTTCTTTTCTCTTTGTGTTTTCTTCTGGGTGACTTTGGGCTTATTTTTTCTTGAGTTGTGTTCACTCACTTAGACTTCTCGCATGCTTTGCATGGACCTCTTATCTTGTGTTTTAGGTTGCTATCATGCGTGATTAGCTGTTCTCTCTTCTCTCTAGGTTGAGTTCCCTCACAGTCTTATAAGTCTAGTAGATGTTGGGCCTCCTGGGTAAACAAGGTCTGTGTGCACTCCTTAGTTGGGATCTAGAGTCAGCTTCCCTATGTCAGTCACTGGGGAAGATAAGAGTGAGTCTGAGCCGTAGTGAGTCTCTTCTATCTTTTCTATGCTCTATAGCTATCCAGTTTGCAGTTTCTCGACTTCTTCTCCTCACTCTGTTTTTTTTGTTGTTATTGAGTTCATTTGGGTTTTCTTTATGTCTAATCTTGATAATAACTCAACTTTAACTAGATTTGAGCTTAAAATTGATTCATTTGATGAGGGGGAGTTTGGAAATCTGTTCAAGCATTGCATTTAGACTGCATTTTCTGTTTTATGAGCCTTGTCTATTATGCAATTGAATCAATCTTCATGAAATACATCACGCTATATCTTTTGAAGAAAATCACTAGCTTAGATATGTCCAAGTCCATTTATCACGCTAAGCTTATTAAAATCTGAAAGATTTGAAAGCTTTAAATGAAAACTTGACGAAACATGTTGCTTTTACTTACTAAGTTTCTTCTCTAGGGGTTTTTACCATGAATTGTAAAATTTTGGATTTCTCTAGAGTCCCTACAGCAACTTGGGTGAAATTTGTTTGATCCATATTTGAGTCCTTCATAATTGCTCATATATGCTAAATTAAAAATTAAAAAAAATATTTGACTCTTTTGTGCAAAATTGATCTCAACACTTTATATTCACGAGACTGCTTCCCATTGCATTTGGGATGAACTTGGAATATATTGTGTATGACCAAGATCATTCTCTTAAGATTTACTCTTGAGATGATCGAAAATGGCTTGTGTCAATCAATAAAATAAAAAAATGCAAATATCAAACACATAAATGGGTAAAGAATGCAAATAATGTCAAACATTTGCACCCCGCTATGTTTTTCAAACTTTTAAAGAAAATTTGCATAAATTGAAAAATGAGCTTGAAGGACCTAATATGCACTTCGAAATTTCCCAAAGTGTTGAGTAGGTTGAACTCTAGGTTTTCCTTTTGATCCTTGAGTGGTTTTGCTTCTAGCTTTGAAACTTTGCTAAGTTTAGCCCTTGTCAAATCATGCTAAAATGAAATATTGTAAACTAAGCCTTTTCATAAAATGTATTGGTCTTGGACATGTCTTAGTTTAGTCATATTTTGAAATTGACAAGTTTGGTGTAATATCTTTCCATTTTGATCAATTGGATAATCTTCAAAGCTCTTTAGATTGCATTTCATGCATACATAAAAAAAATTGATGCCTATATTGCCAAAAGGGGGAGAAAACGTAGAAAAGGCATCTTATAGGGAAGAAAATTTAAATAAAAAAATGCTTTATCATGATCATGTTGAACAGTTGTCCTTGCATTTGGATCATGAGTAATATTGAACTTTTTGAGAGATTTCTTAGTTTTTGGAGCTCTTATCAAAAAATTGTTCTTTCTAGTGTTGAGCTCTGAAAATCTTCTCACCTACTTGATCATGGACTTGCTTTCTCTTTCAATTGGACCAAGTATGATTTTTGCAATCAAATTGCTTTTCTTCTTTTATTTTCAAACTCAAATTTATGCCTTTTGTGTGGTTTGTCAATATACTCAGCAAGGGGTTGATTGAAGGACCATGTGGAGGTACATCCATGTTTGTGATGAGTATTTGATTTTATTTGAGCAAGGTGTGCTCAGGTTTGAGTTTGATTTAATTTGGAATTTGAAGCAATTTGAGTCTTCTCCTGTTTTTGCGGTAGTACCGGCCAGGATGAACAAAAATGAATTTTAATTTGTGGATTGTGATGAATCTATTGCATATCATTGTGGGCATTGCTATGTGAGGTATTTCCTTGTTTTTGATGGTTGCAGGACGACGGTGCTAGGTCATGGTGAGGCGAAGGATGGCCGGGACTAGGCGAGGAGCGTCGGAGGTCCAGACGGTCAGGGATCACCGGAAGATGATCGGAGACGGAGTCCTTGCAAGCCATGAAGACAAGGAATGGATGTGATGCTAGCTAGATGCTGCTCGGGTCGATGAGGGCCGTCGGATTGCGGTCTAGTTGATAGGATAGCAGGTCTAGTTAGTGTGCTTTGAGAACCGTGCAAGAAAACCCATTAAGTGTTGTGGGTTTTGGGTGAACCCTTGCAAGGCTGGTTGAGTGGGTAAATCCTAACCCTTGATGGATGCTCTAGGGTTTAGAGGCTCATCCAAGGGTGGTAGGTGGCCCAAGAGTTGTATAAATAGGGGTGGAGGGGTAGCCTTCCCCCCTTGAAGGTTTGGGTTAATCCTTTGAGCTTTACCCACATCAAGTGAGGCTTTGTAAACCTTCCATCAAGAAAATACAAAAATTTTCTTTACCTTATTGTGAATTTAAAAAAGCATTTACATTATTTCTTTACTTTATGCAATTTAAATTCAGCATTTACTTTCCCGCATTTACATTCTCGCAATTTACTTTCTCGCAATTTGTATTTGCCTCCCCTCCTTATAAATGCTGTTGTTCTAAGATGTCTTGAGTGTGTTTATATGGTTTTACACTTCTCTTGCACCCTAGGATAGACTAAAGATCAAGTTTTCTATCAAGTTGTCATTCTGTCCAGAACTTGTTCTTCGCGCAGCAGTCAGTCTTTGATTTTTAGAAAAAATCCTTTTTGAGTGATTCTTATTGTAGAAGGTGCGTGACTCATATATACATCTCTAGAAAAAATTGTGAGTCCACTGGTTGCACCGTTTGAGCGCTATGAAGTGAAAACTGAGCCTCAAACTTTCTGGTCGAAGTTCCTGACTGTCTGTAACACTTGATTTATCATGTCTATTATAAAAAGCTTTTTAATGTGATTTTTGGTGGAATGTTTCACGACTCAACTGCTCACAGGAAGAAAAATTCCCAAAAATGTTAGAGCAACAGAAACTCACCAACCACCTGCTCCAATTGAGGACAATTCCTAGAAAGTCTGCTTTTACTTTTCTGAAAAGAGACTTTGTTGTTTTTAGCTTTATCTCTTTTAGAAAAGAAGTCTTTGAATTAATTTCTTTTTTGTTTGGACACTTGACAACCAGGATTGTGATTAAAATATCTCTAACATGGTTCATGGTTCTCAACCATGTAAACTAGGGGTACACATAGTTGTCTAGTTGTTCGGGTTTTGGAGGGTGTACGAATCTGAGAAGCACCAGTTTGAACGAAAATCTTTGGGTGTTTCAGATTTTTATTGTGACATTGTTTGGAGTACTTTGAGTGGGGGGAAATTTTATTTGGGATCATTCACCCCCCCCCCCTCTGATCGCCATTTCGTTCCTTCACATACTTATCAAGGAAGTTTGATGAGACAATAGGTATATCTACCAGTACCACAAAATAGCAGATTTACAGAAAAAAAAAAAAGCATGCATGAAACATTTCGATAACACAATGAAAATTAAATAGTGGGATCAATATGATCAAAGGGGGTGCTTGCCTTGCTGAATTGTTGTTTATGACGAAGTCATGGCTGCAACTAGCGTGGTTGACGACGGAATTAGTGACGTCGGGTTCTACACGTCGTTCAATGGAAATATAGTGAACAACAAATTTCAATAAGGGCAAAAAGAAGACAGATAATATATCAAATAAAGACTTGCTATAAAGAACAGATGCAGATTATTTTATAGATTATTTATTCTTGTTTTATGAATTCAAGAGGCTAAAATTATGTATTCTCGTATTTATAACTTCGAATTCTAGATGCTAAAATTATTTGGATTAATAGAATTAAAACATTATTCATTTTGTTACATGTTATGTATGAGTAGTACTTAATCTTTAACTGACTTTGCATAAGAAGTTTTGATTATATATATATACTAGATCTGTTAGGTTGAGCTATTGGTTTACATATTCTGGTTTTTAAGAAGGTTTTGGTTAAAACAAATATCTTAAGCGTTAATCTTTCTATTATTACTAAGTTTGTTTACTCGTAGAACGGATTATAGAGATCATAATGCTTAGGGTTATTTGGATGACAGGATTTATATGCGGAACATGATGAAACAAGATTATTTCTTCATAATAAGGTAATCTATACTTTGGGGAGCAATCCTAAGCTGATTTTATAAATTCTAGGATTTAGACGAGATATTTTATTCATTGTTGAAATAGCTTAAAGGGTATTAAGGTTTCCGATGACCATAACACTTAAGGGTATTGAGCTAGCAAGATTCAGATGCAAACCAAGTTGTAAAAAGAATATTTTACTTGGTGCTAAAAAAGCATAAATGATCATTTTGGAATATATGCATGTACATATCTTTTACACTAGGGCCTCATTCTTATTCATGAAACAATTCAAAGTCTAGTTTATAACTTAAATATTTTAGCATATTCAATTAACCTACTGACATACTAGTATATACAAATGAACTTTGTTCATTTTAGATTTCTTTTGCACAATTTATGCATTCTTGAACATTTAATATATTGAGAACAACTTTTAATAGAAAATGATACAAACAAAGATGATATTTAAATATTTTTACATATTTGGATTGCTGGAAGTCTAAGGATCCCAATAAAATTGGTTTCATTCAATTCTCAGTTCATTTGAATCATTTATATATATAGCCTATCTTTCACCCTTTTTTTAAATTTGAAATTCAAATTTGTCCAGAGCTCTTATCCAAAATATTTTTGCATATTCTGAGAGTACTTGATTTTAGATGAATATAGAAAAAAATTTCATGTTATTTGGATTAAAGATGCAAAAGATATTAGTTAATGGATAATGGTCGGTTGACAAAATAACTATAAAGGAGAAATACATCTTCCAATTGAGAATACGCATTCACCGTTTAAAACCGGTTGAGACGTGCTCTAGCTGACAGGAGGGGGCCACCGCCCAGTGACCGAAAGCAGAGGCTCACCTTCGCGGCTCATCGCCGGTGAAGCAGCTCCGAGGAGGCTCGGTCGCCGGTGCGGTGAGCATCAAGGAGGTGAGGCGCATCCGTGGGAGGTACCGATTCGGCCGGAGGCGAGCCGATGTGAGCTACCATCGAGGAGGAGCAGTGGCAACAATGGCGGATCGCCGGAGAAGATGAACAGAGGTATTACGGATTGAATCAGTAGCAAGATAAGTATCAAGGAATACTAGAGGTTCCATTTTACCCATTTTTGGTGTCGGAGATGACTTGGTTTGAGCTGACGCCATGCGTCGTGGCCGGAGAAGATGTGCAAAAGGGGCGGCAAGCTTCTAGCTGAAGATCCTCAAATTTTATTCAGGGCTTTTGGTCCTTATAGCTTGGTAATGCTACGGCTTGAAGGAATTGGGAAAGGATTGAGTGTATCGGCGGAATTTGAGGTTGATCCATGGGCTAGGGTTCTTCGGCTGATTCTAAAACAAGAGAAATTGACAGTTGTTTGGTCTATGCGGGCAGATGGAAGTTGAGGGAAAAAGAAGTGCGCACTATGGTGATCCTAGGGTAGTATTTATAGGAGGCAAGGAGGCACAACTGTGCTCGGAGCTCGGTGTGAACGCGGCGACAGAATTGCGGCGGCTCCATAGGAGAAGGCATGGGCGTCGTAGCGGGAAATCCGTGCAGGGTGACACCGGGCGGCGGCGTGGCACGGTGATGATGGCCGAAGTGCTTCGGTGGCGCGGAAGGACAGGAGAGGCGGTTACAACAGAAGGTGTGCTTTGCTTCAGGGTGCCAGCAATCGGAGGAAGACGAAGGCGTAGAGGACAGGCTGTCGCGTGGGCCTGCGCAGCGATCTGGTCCCACGTGCAAGTGAAAGAAGAGGGGAAGTCAAGCAAAATTTGGAACCGTCTAAGAACAGAGCAAGGTTCTATGCACTGAATCAGTTAGCTATCCTATCGCCAATTTAATGAAATATTTACTGCATGTACTAGATATAAGGTAGAACACACTTTTAAATTTTCAGACTGATTTGATGCTTGTAGAATTTATAAAAATTCTGACAAGGTACTATGCATAGATTTTAGTTTTCTATTTTTAATTTATCTAGGAGTTAACTTATCAAATATTTCTAAAACTTTTTTTGAAGGTTTATTATGGACATGTTGGTATCCTGTAAAATTTCAACTTCAAATTATTTATATTTTATTTTCTCAAATTCTGACGTTGACATTTCCAGATTTTCAACTTTTCAGTTTTTGAATTTTTATAAATAAAAAATTTAATCATTATTTCTTGATATTTTTACTATTGATGCTATGATCCAAAATAAAGATAATATAAAAATTTCACATCGAATTTATGACATATTAATTTCTGACATATTTACTGTTTATAGTCAAGAAACATTAATTAGCTTTCATTTCATGTTTAAATGCTTTGATATGACTTTTAAAATATATTTTAGAGTTTTGGATTTCTCCACAGATTTTACAGGGATTTTTCTTATTTTTTTATTTTACAAATCTTTTCTTATTACTTATCCCATGTTCGATTATTTATTAAAAAGGAATTCTCCTTTCAAGCAATAATCAAAGAAATCGAAGAAAAATCAATAAAATTTAGAGAATTCAGAAAAAGAATCAATAACAATAATGAAATGTTTAAGGTTTAATTCCTCATTATGTTTTGCATTTTGTATTGAGGGAAAACAGAAATCAATACAATAAAAGATTTCTTAAGAACCAAAATTCAAGAAGAAATTAAGATTGAATGAAATTTCAAAGTGAACTTATATTTCCAATTTATTTCCATATTTTTTTATTTGAGGTTTTATTATGCAACTCATCCTTTTATTAAGGTTGGATTTCAAGATATTGAAATAGAAGATAATATTTTAATTCATTCTTAAAATTCTAATTAAAAATTCTATTCAATTTCATTTTCTAATTTGTAAAATATTAAGTAATTAACCGAAACTTGAGGGGTTAATACACAAAAGTGTAGTGACCTCTCTGGGCCGAAATTAAATGGGCCATACGGCCCGCCAATGTTCATGTGCCGGATCTTGTCTAGCCCAATAGCCCGACTGCACAAAGGGGCCCGAGCGCTAGGGTTTGGCAAACGACGGTCACCAACTCCGCTTTAGGAGACGCATCGGGAGATCAACTATTTTCTCTTTATTGATTGTAGATTAATTCTCTTATACAATAAAGTGCTATATTTATACCCAGAACCCTTTAGAGATAGTTTCAAAATTTGTCTACCAAAACCAAGAATTCAGATATATTTAAACAACTAGGACCGAGAGTCTAGTCATACCTCAACACAGGCATACACTCGACCGGCTACAATTAAACAAGCTACACATGGCATAGCGAAGCGCCATGGATATATCGATGATGGTGGTATGGACCCCGGCCATTGCATGCCATGGTCCATGAACGATGGATGCATGCGTCTCTCCTAACTACTAGTTAGAGCTTGGTGTAGCTAGGGTATACCTGGTTGGCCATATGGATCACACTTGTCCCATGGATGGACTAATCTTGGAATTTTCCTCGTGAATCCTTTGCGTGGGGGATAACTACACACGCACATATAGCACATTACACGTTCATGCTTGCACACTGCCCAACTTAAGCGCAAAATTAAGCTAAGCATGGTATGGGTGTAGGTCACGCATGACTTGGCACATTGCATATACGATGATGCATGCACATACGGAAGAATTAATGCAGCCGCACTCTGCAAGTTAGTGTGCTAGACTAACGGTGCAAAGCTTCTGGCACGTGTTGTAGTGTTAAGTTGATAGCAGATGTGACACGTCAGATGAACGAACGAATGGATGAACTCGGTTCGTGCTTAATCAGCTAGCTTAGCAAGGTTGAGTACTTGACCGTCGTCCTTGATGCATGCCGTGATCGATGGTGAAGACGAAAGAAAGCAAAGAGATCAATACGTCCGGAGTTGATACACGCACCTGAAAAGCGTGTCTACTGATTGAAACTTGACAGAGTCAGAAATAGAGAGAGAGAGAGAGAGATGAGCACGTAGACGGAAACTAGTACTAGTAATCCTCTAGGACCAGTACGTACTGGTCCAATCGGCGATGGGAGGAGGCGGCCGTGCCAGGTGGGCGGCTGTGTCGGCTGCTGGTGGCCCCCACCAGGGTCCTTTTTGTCGGGGTCGGTCGGCTCTGCCGTGCGCGGCCGTGTCCACGTTCGTTGGAGCTTCGATCGAACTCTGCCTTACGGCTACCGGGCTACGTATGTAATATTAAGTATTTTCCGGCGGTGGGCCCCGTCTTGACCTCAATCATTTTTCCGCAGGAAACCGGCCGGATATATATATATATATATATATATATATATATATATATATATATATATATATAGCCTCTTTTCTACTCACAGGAGTAGTTACTCTCTATGTTGTATCTCATAATGTAGCGAGTATCTCGCACAACGAATGGTATGTACATGTAGTATACGAGTATATAAGACTAGTTATGTGGTATTTAAATTTTTTCAGAGGTGGTATGTAGATATTTTAGATATACTCCTTTTTATGTTAATATATAAAGGTATTTGCAAAATACGCTAAAAACTATGCACTCCCTTGCAATTTTTCATGTGATTCATCTTGAAATATCTTATATTTAGTATATGAGTATAGTCAAAGTGATAAAGTAGTATTTCAAATTCGTTTAGGTGGTATTTCAAATATGGGAGTAACTACACCCGGGAGTAGAAGGTATTTTTCGTATATATATATAGTATAATTACCTAGGGCTCCACGGTGTCTAGGCACCATAATCTAAAAAGAATGTTTTCTTTATTTATTTTCATGTGAAATTTTTTGAAATTTTTAGGATGCTGAGACCGGTTTACTAACTAGGTCAAACAAGTTTGAACTAAAATTCAAACTAGAGTTTCCCTTTTTGATGATAGTTTGGTTATAGGTATGTACTGATGATATATATAAATCAGCAAAGCATGTGATCTAAACTCATACAAAATCTTTGAATTCGAGTATATTTTTTCAAAGGTATGTGTTTCATTTGAATTGTTATAGATGAGTATATACCTTCAAACTAAAATTTTCAAAATTATACTCGAATTTGGCTTGAATTCGCGCATTTGAAATCATGGTGGTAGATTCCGGCGTCCTATACACACACATATGAAAACGGTTCCATACTTTTGGGAGTACATACCCTCACTTCTCAATATTGCTTAAACAAATAAGTTATATATTTTTATCTTTATCCTTTTGAGCATGCTCTATAATGATTATAAGGTACTCCAAAGTATGTTCCATAAAAATTTTCAGCAAAGTCCATTTTTTATACATAATTTATGTATGTACTCCTTTTACATATGAAAAAGGGCATATAGCAAAAATAAATGGCTCCGATGAGATATTTTCAACCATGTCACATTGGATAATTATTTAAGTACACCAAAAGTGATAAAAAGGTATAACTTGAAATACTCCTTTATTATGTTGGATACACTCTTATATTAATTATAAGATACTCTAATGTGAACCATATGAAAATATTGCAAGGGACTCTATAGTTTTTAGCATATTTTGCAAATATCTTCATATAGGCACGTAAAAAGGAGTATGTCAGAAAAAATATACATACCACTTAGATAATTTTATATACTAGTCTGTTACGCGAGATACTCTTTACGTTCTGAGATATGATATAGAGAGTAACTACTCCTGAGAGTAGAAAAGAGGCTATATCTTTGCTAATATATAAATACAAGTCGGTGGCGGTCGTCAGTCCTCTCTCCACCTCTCTAAAAAAAGCAACACGCCAACATATGGGCCACGGAACGCGACACGCTCCCCCACCTCTCGCGAATAAAAAGGAAACCAACCGCATCTCTCTCTTTCCACTCACACGCGCTACCCTCGGCCGGGCCATTCCACATTTCTTTCTCCCCGTGACAACTCAAGATTGCACCATGATCTAAAACGGATATTTCTCCTATGTATCGCATGCGAAAAAAGTTTGAAATTTTTTGGATGCCGAGTTTAACTAGTTTACTAATTAGTCCAAAGAAGTTTGCACTTAAATTCAAACTAGAGTTTTTTTGGTAGTTTGATTGTAGGTATGTAATGATTATAATAACATAAATCAGCAAAGCATGTGATCTAAATTCGTTCAAAAAAATTTGAATTCAAGAATATTTTTTCAAAGTTATGTGTTTCATTTGAATTATTATAGACGGATATATACCTTAAAACTGAAATTTTTGAAAAATATACCATAATTTAACTTGAATTCGCATATTTGAAATCTTATTGCCCTATGTGTCCTAAGAATTACTCCTATCGGTGCACTTCCACACATCGTACCAGTGAGGCCAAGCGTGTGAAGCAAGTGAACAATTGGTAATGAACTTGTTTTCCGCGAGTGTGGACTGTGGAGTGCGGACAACGTACAACTGGTTGGTCAGTGCAGTAGACTACATAACACCAAAATGTACAAATAACCTGCCATCCGTCTTGTCGCAGGAAAAGAAGAGTTGCTATATATCGTCTCGTCGCACAAAACAAGTTTTCAAATCTCGTTTCGGCTGACATCCCGGAGATAATCGGAATACGAAATTTCACCGAGATCTTAGAATTTCAGATAAATTCTGAACAAAATACAAAAACAAAAATTCAAATCTAGTTTTTTTTAACCGAGAAATCTGAGATTCTGGCCGGAATCGCCGCCAATATCTCGGCGAGATTTGCCAAGATCTCGGTTATTTTGCACCAAGCAAAAAATGGTTCAAACGATATCGAAAAATTTTCAAAATGTTTTGTAGATGGTCCTGACACATGAGTAATGTTTTCATAGAAATTTCAGATGATTATCAAGCCTAAAAAATTTTAAAAAATTTGAATATTGCTACTGTCCTGATTAAACACTGATCGGTAAATTTGAACCGAATGAAAAATGGAACGAATGATGTTATAAAATTTTAAAAAAATTTGTACATCGTTTTGACATATCACTAATGTTCCCATAAAATGTTCATATGATGGTGAAGCTCGAGGAATTTTTAAAAATTCGGATAGCCACGTTAGAAAATTTTGAAATTTTGTTTGGATGGTCCTGATGCATCATTAATATTGCCATAAAATTTTTAGCTGATTATCAATCTGTAAAGTTAGAAATTTCGGCAGCATTTCGGCTGATATTTGGATTTTAAAGATTATAATTTGAAACAATCAATATATATTGGCATCACAAATAATAGGCACGAAATAAAATTGATACATATGATAATTCATCACATATACACCACAAATATGATCATACAGGAGCACGTGAGAATTACCTGTGAATGTACGGATGACGCCAGATGTTCGTTCAGACGGGTTGCCCCTTTACCCTTTATAACATGCCTACAGTAGCTGCACTTCGACCCAGACGGTTCGATATGCTCCCATACGGTACCCACACGATTTACCGTCACAACAATAAAGATACCATTACCACATGCTTACTGCTAACACATGCCACTAACACATGTTTGCTAAAGTAAACGATTGGCTGTGCATCTCATGGTGCAGAGACCGGAAGGTTATTCTTTCATTATCTAAAAAAAATACAAGAGTGAACACATTTAAAAGTAGAGGTGTAACATCCCGAAAAAAGGAAAAATATAAAGAATTATATTTTGAATTTGAATATCATTATTTCTGATTTTCTTGACATGAATGGAATTTATTTGGATTTTCTTTGAATTTTTGTATTGAATGGAAAATCAAGCAAAAAGAATTAAGGATTGGATAATGGTGACAAGATAAAATGGTAAAAGTAAAAATCTGGAAAAATTACCATGGAACCATAACCATTCTGGTAAGTCAGTAAAATCAACAAGTAAAATTTTTATGCAGAGAAAAGTGGGTAAATAAATGAATGACACCTCTTTTTGAATAAAAACAGTACAAGCCAGAATTAATGAAAAATTTTAGAAGTTTATCTGGATCTGGAAAAATTACCAAAACACCCCCATAGTATATTTTATCTATGGTAAAAATATCAGGAAATTATCATGTCGGAAAAGCCCTCTAAAAATTCAAAAACAGAAACAATTAAAAACTAGAAATCCTAATGTCAGAATTTTTACAACATATCTACTCGATATTTTGACTTGAAAATTTTACAGAGACATCCTTGACCTAGATATAACCCCTCATAAAAGTTTAAAAAATATATAATACGTTTTGGACCTTTAAAGAAATAAAAATCCGAAATGGAAATTTTGGCAGATGTACAGTGTCAGAATTTTAATTAATTAATTGTAAGATATTTTAGTCTCAAATTTTTAATGAAGGTTAAAAACTACCAGGAGAGGTCGGTCAAAAAGTTTCACAAAATTAAACGGTGATCTGATGGCCGTTTTAATGGTCACATGGAGCTGTCCGGCTGAGCTTATCCCTTCATTTTACTTCCTCTCACCGACATGTGGGCCACCTCATTTCCCGTAACGGTTCGCTGGCAAGCAACGGGAAAACCCTCAGTCTCTGCCAGTGGCCCCGGGACCCGCTCGTCAGCCCCTGGCCTCACTGCCTCCCTCTTCCTCCCCTCTCGCCCGAGACAAGCGCGAAGACTCCCGAGACTTCACCGCCTTCGCCCGATCCAGTGCACCGCAGCGCCGACCCCGTCACTCAAACCAACAGCTGCAGCCACGCCTTGCCGTCCTCTCTGTCTCCCGTGCCATGCCCTGCCTTGTCCGGACACCAGAGCTCACGCCACTTTGTCCAAACCGAGCCGCAACTCCTCGTGCGTTCAAATCCTGTGAACTCGTTCCTCGGCTATAAATACTCGCCTGGGCGTCGCATTGAGACTTCCCTCTCTTTAGCCATTCCCTGAACCAAGCGCCAAAACCTGGAAAGCCCCTTTTCTCGCCGTTTCTGCCAGAAAACCGAAAATGGAGAGGAATCGCGATTGAGCCAAATTAGTGAGTCTCGTTTCAAATTAGTTGTTTCTGAAGCTTACTAGAGCATCACTGAGTACTCATCAAACTTCATTTTTAAGCTTCATCAACCGCAGCCCCGCCGCGCTGTGCGCCCTTCTTCCTCGGCTCCGACGCACAGTGGCGCACCTCCAAAGCCCGCTTCGCCCGCCAACCAAAGCAAAATGGGCGCTCTTGCCTCATGGATGCTTGAAACGCTATCCATTCGGTAGGAAGTCTTGCTTTTCTTCTCCGGCAAGCCCCTTCCCTCTCGGCCGCAGACCTCCGGTGGTGGCCCGCTCCGGCTAGCCCCGGTGGTGAGTGACCCCACCCTCGGGTGCGCCGTGTCCCTCTGGTGCTAGCCATGGCCTCCACCTCGCCGGAATTCCGCCGGAGAGCCGTCGCCGTCGAGCCATAGCCACCGCCTCGCTTCACGTCGCCGACCGCGGGCCCCTCATCGGCCGGTTAAGTCATCCTCGGTGCAAGCGGTAAAAGCGTCTTGGTTCTCAAAGCGTATTTTCGTTTTTCATTTATTTTGTATACCGAATTGATTCAAATGTTCATAGATTTTGCATTGTAACTCCAAATGAAGTGAAACAAAATTCTTAATTCATATAAAATCTAGTTCTTTCAAATTATGCAATAACATTTTAAAAATGTTCACTAGGTAAATTTGAAATTCAAATTTGGAAGAAAGGGCTAAAAACACACTTCATATTAAAATGTTCTAAACAAACTAAAAAATGAATGGAACCAATTTTAGTAAAATACTCATGCTTCCAGGAGTTCAAATATATAAAATTATTTAAATTTCATTATTGTTTGGAATACTTTTTATTAAAGATATTATTCAATGCACTAGAAATTCAAATATACATAATTGGAATAAAAGAAAATATTGGATAAGTAAAATTTAGTTTCTGAATATTAGCATGGAAGTAGGATACCTGAGTTTTCCAAAATATTTAAGAAATGAACTTGATTTGAATTATCTTGGAAATTATGAAATAACTTAAACATAAAGTGCGTGTATATATGTATAGAAAGTTGAATAGTTAAAATATAGATCAAATGAAATCAAATAATCACCAAACCAGTTTTATTATACCTCTGGCATTGCAAGGATTTCAGATTTAAAATAATATTTAAATATTACTACATAAAACAGTAAATGATCAATAGTTAAAGTGTAAATAATTGCATAATTGGAATAGTTATAACTTTCACAAATAAACTTAGAGTTTGGCGAAACCAAATCCTATAGTCCTGAAAAATAGTACCCTTGCTGATTAGGCAAAAATATCTTATGTTTGTGCTAGGTTGAAATAGGATCATGATTAACCCTAATGATCGCTTATAGGAAAAACGTTTCGGATAAAAGCCTATTGTCGCGAAACCAACTTTAAATCACTTCTAGTGTCATGCCCTATTAATGCTTGAAAAATGGATCAATAATCTTATAAGGTGTAGCCACAAACTGAAAATGAAATCCGACTCACTGCAACGTTAACCTTGTGGTCATGTATACTATTTCAACAACAAATAAAATAACTCGTCTTTATAGTAAAATGTATAATATCAGTTTGGAAATAATATTTGGGATATGGTATATCATATTCTGGAAAAATATTTTATTTACAACTTTCGTTTCAATTAAATCGTGCTAGCTGAATACCCCTAAAAAGTATGTTTGTCATAACTTTTTATATCACCTAAGCATGTTCAACTATGAAAATAATTTCTCGTCTGAACACTAAAATGTATGAAATCAGTCTAGATATGTTCTTCAAAGTATATCCTATCCACTTCCGAAGAAATAATCTTATTTCGTCATGTATGGCATGTAAACTCTAATAGTCGAATAACCCTTAGTTTTATGTTTAGCGAACCTGGTCATAATAAAATTGAGTGAACCTTGTGATAAGGAATTTGTAGTTAATATATTTGTATCACCAGAACCTTCTTAAAAATCATAAATAAATCTAATTAGGTAACTACCAGTTATAACTTATTTAAAACCTTTCTTATGCAAAATATTAAGGCTAAGTGCTATTAGCGTAACCTTAACTAGTGTTTCAATTCTTTTAATCCAAATAATTTTAGCATCTATAATTCGAAGTTAAAAATACAAGAATTCATAATTTTAGCCTCTTGAATTCGTAAGTCAAGATTAGATAATCTATAAAAGAAACCATGTTTTACTCATCATAAAAGCCATTAAGTATATGAATGTGTGTTTCCCTAAATCATGAGGCCTTGAAATCATATAATTCGAACCCTAAAGCATTCCTGTTTTCTGCAGTAAGTTTTTATTTGGTTTTCTGTTTATTTTCTTTTCGCCCTTATTAAAGTTTGCTTTTGCTTTATTTTCCGATCGATCGACGTGTAGAATCCGATGTCCCTTCCTCCGTCGGCTATATCCTCGTCTTCGTCGTAAGCGATATATAAGCAAGGCAAGCACCCCCTTTGACCATCTTGATCCCAGTATTTAATTTGCATTGTGTTTATTAAAATGTTTAATGCATGCGTTTACTTTCTGTAAATTTGCTATTTTGTGGTACTGGTAGTTATACCTGTTGTCTCATGAAACCTCCTTGATAAGTATGGACATGTGAACCTTGACAAACCTAGATTAAGCTTAGACATTAATTAATGTTATCATGGGTATATTCGATTTCATAATTAGCCATGCTTAGCCATGCTTTTAGAACCAATGAGGTTGATGATCAGATCAAAATTTGTTTCTGAGAAATGGAAAATGTTGGAAATGAAGTGTTGGTTATGGGTACTTTGATTAAAACCCAAAATAAAACTATGGTTTTGGATGCGGGTGATTATTGGCAATAGCCGGATGTGCGAGAGGATTTGCACGTAGTGTAGGGTGGAGTATCGCCGTGTCACGATGAGGACCGAGCAATGGGACGCTATTGATCCAAGAAACCCGTGCAACCACAAGTGTTGGTATGGGACAACCTTAAACCAATTAAGTTATCTAGCTTAACTTTGCACATTGGTAGGTTTGAGCGATCGAGCATTCCTTTCAAGGTTGCTCGAAGGGTGCCCTCACCGAGGTGTTGGGAACAACGCTTGCCGATATAACGATGTACGCCATGTCTATGGGAAGTTCCAACATTTCTATGCTCGAGTTCTTCCATCATAGCATGGGTTAACGTCCGGTCTTTGGTGCAAAGTTAATCTAGATAATGTAAAGGTTTTGTCATGAACATTCGGCCACACGCCAAAGGTGCGTGAAACATGCGGCAAAAGAAAAGGTCATGACTTGTGGGTAAAGTTGTACACCTCTGCAGAGTGTAAATCTAATCGATTAGCCGTGTCCACGGTCAAGGACGCTTGGTGAAGTCATTCCAATGTTAGTTTTGGTATTTTCTAAAATGGGTATGGTTTGGAACATGTTTATCAGCTTTTGTTTCATGTCAAAGGATCGACATTGTTGGATTCCATTTCTGGATTATTCGATGCTCACGAAGGGTTGTGAGTAGTACTTATGCTTTACTTATTTCATATCAGTCAACTTGCTTTTACAAATTCCGTTTACAAATAACTTGATTTCTCAATGTCAATTCTGCTTTATACAAATTAACTGCAGTAGCCTCCTTTGAAATAGCCTGCATATATTATAGGTTTGCTCAAGTCTTGCGGAGTACGAAAGTACTCACCCTTGTCTATATGTTGTTTTTAGGTGGTTAAGTTAGCGAAGCTTCGAAGTTCCTCTTTCATCGCAGGTTGCGGGTTTATCTTCGACGTGTTCTTTCTAGAGTTTATGCCTTGTCAGTTGCCTGCGGGTTCGGATGGGCACACTGCAGGACTTTGTTTCTTTTACTGCTGTAATCTCTGAGTTGTAAGTTTTATTTGTATATTTGCTTCCGCTTATTAATTTTGTTGTATGGTTGTGATTCCAATTGTCGTGTATGTGCGTACTAGCTACTGATCATGGGACTAGTACGGAATGCACATTAGATTTCCATTTTCGCTTTTTTTGTGAAAATGGGGGTCGTCACAGTTGGTATCAGAGCCATGCTGACTGTAGGATAAACCCTAGGTAGAATGGTCGCTAGCTTTAGAATAATCAAATTCAAAATCTTATGTTCAAAAGTTACCATATTTGCAAAATGTAGATTTTGTTATTCTTCCCTCTCACTTAAGATTCTCCCCTTACCCATACATTCATTTTGTTTTGTAAACAAACTTCTCTTTCCTTAAATCAATCCTCGACAAATGGAAGCTCCGATTTCTACATCAACAATCTTAAGGAGAAGGAATGTCACTTGTGAAGACTTGTATGGATAGGTCGAGTAGGAATATATAGGCTAAGTTATTTAGAACCTCTGTATATTAGTTCATGGTTAATTTGTGTGCTGTACTTGAAAACCTTTTGGTGGTGCTTTCCGGGATACACTCGTGAATACTTGACACTAGGTTAACTACTTCACGACGTGATAACCCTTAATTAACAAGAAAGTCTAATTAAAAAGATTTTAAAGAACGAAACGTTACCTAGTAACCTAACCGAATCTCGTCTAAATATCTGTCTCCTCTTGACTACAGGATGCCTAAGACAAGGTCCTTAAGAAAGTTATTGGAGTATGAGGCTGTTCAAAGTTCCCGACCAAAAAGGGGTAGCATTCCAACTCCAATCCAACCTAGTCCGCAACATCCAACTGACAGAACATCTCGACGCAATGTTCATCGTGAATCACCTCCACCTCCTCAAAATCCAAGTGAAGTTATTCCTGAAGAACAATCTCCTGAATCCACAGCTGTGGCTCAAGTCCTAGCAATGATGGAGCAAGAGCATCAGGTTGATACACTCCTGCTCCAGCAAGTGGTACAGAATACCACCCACCTTAGCAAAACTAGGGATGGAAATGGTGGTACACCGCATTACTCTAAGTTGGGTGAGTTTTTGAAAACTCAGCCCCCGACTTTCTCCTCGTCAGTAGAACCTCTCGACGCTGATGATTGGCTCCATTCTATCGAGAGAAAACTGGCCATTGCGCAGTGCAGTGACTATGAGAAGGTCCTGTATGCTTCTCACCAGCTACATGGAGCTGCAGCAGTCTGGTGGGAGAACCATCAGGCGATGCTCCCTGAAGGTCAAATTGTATCTTGGGCAGCATTTAAAGAAGCATTTTGCCGTACTCACATTCCTGCAAGCATCATTGAGATCAAGAAGCGAGAATTTATGGAGTTGAAGCAAGAAAACTTATCAGTGATGGAATATCTACACCGCTTCAATCATTTATCTCGCTATGCCGTTTCTGAAGTGTCAAATGAAGCTCGAAGAATTGAGCATTTCAGAGAACACTTGAATGAAGAAATCAAGTGGATGCTAGTCGCCCATGATATTCATGATTTCCAAACCTTGGTTGATAAGGCTATCCGGGTGGAGTTCGGCATGAGAACAGTAATAGAAAGCCGAAAGCGCAAATGGATAGCACGTCAGTCAACAAATGATCGTCCCTCAAAGCAGCGTTTATTGCAGTCATCCAATGTTCAGCAGTTTGCATCTCAATCCCAGCAGTGCCTAGGGCAAGCTCCTCGCCCTCAGCAGCCCTCAGTTCATTCACCGCGGCAAGCAAGATTATCTTCTAGCACTCAGTACCAGGAAGCCTATGCTCGTCCTAAGAAGAATTCTGATCAACTTTATTCTCAACAGCAATCCTCAAGTAGAGATCGAGTGATTGGAAATTCAAAAGTCTCTAAGCCACCTTCTACTTCAAAACAAGGTGTTAATCATGGCCGTCTGCACCATTTGACAGCAGAAGAAGCTCATAATGCACCTGATGTGGTACTAGGAACATTCCTTGTTCACTCTGTACCTACATTGGTGTTGTTTGATTCTGGCGCATCACATTCCTTCATATCCAACAAATTTATTAAGCAGCATGAACTTCAAGCTGATTTGCTTCCCACAAAAATGATAATCTATTCACCAGGAGCAACTATGAGAACCTCAAAACTCTGTTCTGAGGTATGCATTAAGATTAATGGAGTATCTTTTTATGCTGACCTCATTGTTATTGGGACCTCAGGACTAGATGTGATCCTCGGTATGGATTGGTTATCTAAGCACAAGGGTTGTATTGATTGTGCTAACCGATCTATATCCCTTCTTAGTCCAGATGGGATCCAAGTGCTATTTTCTTCAATCAGTAGCACTCCAGCTCAACAGCCGTTACTTGGTTCTGCGTTGGTCACAGAATTGAGTCAAGTATCAGTGGTATGTGAGTATTCTGATGTGTTTCCAGATGAACTGCCAGGAATGCCTCCAGACCGAGACATGGAATTTGTCATTAATCTTGTTCTTGGAACAGCACCTATCTCTAAGCGACCTTATCGCTTACCTCCAGATGAATTGGCTGAATTGAAGACACAACTCAATGATCAATTGGATAAAGGATTTATTCGCCCTAGTTCATCTCCATGGGGCAGTCCTGTGCTATTTGTTCCTAAGAAAGACGGTGGTCTACGCATGTGCATAGATTATCGTGCTTTAAATGAGGTCACTATCAAGAACAAGTATCCACTTCCTCGTATTGATGATCTTTTTGATCAATTGAATGGTGCTCAAGTATTCTCAAAGATTGATCTGAGACATGGATATTATCAATTGAAAATGAAACCCGAGGATATTCCAAAGACTGCTTTCACCACTCGTTACGGGTTATATGAATACACCGTAATGTCATTCGGACTTACAAATGCTCCTGCTAGTTTTATGTGCCTTATGAATAAGGTCTTTATGGAGTATCTGGACAAGTTCGTAGTGGTGTTCATTGATGACATCCTCATTTATTCCAAAACTGAAGAAGACCATGTGCAGCACTTGAGTATGGTGCTTGGAAAGCTTCGTGAGCATAAACTCTATGCCAAGTTCGAGAAGTGTGAATTCTGGTTAAAGGAAGTCGCATTTCTTGGGCATGTTCTTTCAGAAGGTGGAATTGCAGTGGACCCAAGAAAGATCCAAGCTATTACAGAATGGGAGCCACCTCGATGCATTTCTAAGGTTCAAGTTTTCTCGGTTTAGCGGGATACTATCGCCGCTTTATCGAAAACTTCTCCAAAATTGCTCGTCCTATGACTCAATCTATTGAAAAGGAAAAGAAATTTGAGTGGACCCCAGAATGTGAAGCAAGTTTCCAAGAGCTTAAGAAAAGATTAACCACAGCTCCAATTCTTATTGTTCCCGATATTCAAAAGAGCTTTGAGGTATATTGCGACGCATCACGACACGGCCTTGGATGTGTATTGATGCAAGAAAGGAAGGTTATCGCATATGCTTCACGTCAACTTCGGCCGCATGAGCAAAATTATCCTACTCATGATTTGGAGTTAGCAGCCGTTGTCCACGCTCTGAAGATTTGGAGACATTATCTTATTGGCAATCGGTGTGAAATCTATACAGATCACAAAAGTTTGAAGTATTTCTTCACCCAGCCAGATTTAAATCTCAGGCAAAGGAGATGGCTAGAGTTGATCAAAGACTATAACCTTGGCATTCATTACCATCCTGGTAAGGCTAATGTTGTAGCCGATGCTCTCAGTCGAAAGCTTCATTGTCTTTTTATCTCCGATCAATTTGAGCTACAAAGTGAATTCCAAAAGCTCAATTTGGATATGGTTGAAGAAGGCTATGTTGCTGCTCTTGAATTGCAACCAACCCTCAGAACTCATATAAAAGCCGCACAACTCAAAGATGAAGCCATTGGCAAGATTAGAAAACAGTTGAGAGAGGGTACTGAATCCGAATTCTCTGAAAGTTCAGATGAAGTAATTATGCGAGGAAATCGTATATATGTCCCAAGTGACCCTGAACTCAAGAAGCTGATTTTGAAGGAATCTCATGAATCTCCTCTTTCTATCCACCCTGGGAGCACAAAAATGTATCGAGACCTAAAACAAGAATATTGGTGGCCTGGCATAAAAAAGGAAATTGCTGCCTATGTTGCCGAGTGTGACGTATGTCAGCGAGTTAAAGCCGAACATCAACGCCCTGCTGGACTCCTTCAGCCCTTGCAAATCCCCATATGGAAGTGGGAAGACATTAGTATGGATTTTATCACCGGTCTACCCAGAACTCGGAAAGGAAATGATTCTATATGGGTAATTGTTGATCGGTTGACAAAAGTAGCCCACTTCATTCCAGTTAAGACCACGTATCAAGGAGACAAGCTTGCAGAATTGTACATGGAGAATATCGTGCGTCTGCACGGTGTTCCAAGAACTATTGTTTCCGATCGAGGCTCCCAATTTACTTCCCGTTTTTGGAAAAGTTTGCACAGTCTGTTAGGAACTAAGCTAAACTTCAGTACAGCTTATCATCCTCAAACAAATGGGCAGACTGAAAGGGTAAATCAAGTCTTAGAAGATATGCTCAGAGCCTGTGTGCTTTCATACAGCGCTAATTGGGAGAAGAGTCTTGCATTTGCTGAATTCTCCTATAACAACAGCTTTCAAGCCAGTCTTCAAATGTCGCCATTTGAAGTATTATATGGGAGAAAATGCGGAACTCCTCTTTTCTGGTCCGAGGTTGGAGAAAGAAAATTTTTCGGCCCAGATCTTATCCAAGAAGCCCAAGAGCAAGTGGATGTAATCAGAAGCCGATTGAAAGAAGCTCAGTCGCGTCAAAAGAGTTACGCCGATAATCGTCGGCGTGAACTCAGCTTTGAAATTGGTGATCATGTCTACCTCAAAGTCTCACCACTCCGTGGAGTTCGTCGTTTCCAGATCCGTGGAAAGCTAGCTCCCCGATATATTGGACCATATCAAATTCTCGAGAAGATGGGTGAGTTGGCATACAAGTTGGAATTGTCACCTCAATTATCCGAAGTTCACAATGTCTTTCATGTTTCGCAACTCAAGAAATGTCTTCGTGTGCCCACTGAATTCACCAATTTAGAAGACATTGATATCCAACCAGATTTGTCATATCGAGAGCGTCCGATTCGCATCCTCGAAGAAGCAGAACGCCACACGAGAAACAAATCCCACAAAATGTTGAAAGTTCAATGGAGCAACCACACCGAAGATGAAGCAACATGGGAGCGTGAAGATCATCTGCGAAAGGAATTCCCAGATTTCTTTTAGTCCTTGCAAATCTCGAGGACGAGATTTTTGTAAGGGGGTAGATTTGTAACATCCCGAAAAAAGGAAAAATATAAAGACTTATATTTTGAATTTGGATATCATTATTTCTGATTTTCTTGACATGAATGGAATTTATTTGGATTTTTCTTTGAATTTTTTTATTGAATGGAAAATCAAGCAAAAAGAATTAAGGATTGGATAATGGTAACAAGATAAAATGGTAAAAGTAAAAATCTGGAAAAATTACCATGGAACCATAACCATGCTGGTAAGTCAGTAAAATCAACAAGTAAAATTTTTATGAACAGAAAAGTGGGTAAATAAATGAATGACACCTCTTTTTGACTAAAAACAGTACAAGCCAGAATTAATGAAAAATTTTAGAAGTTTATCTGGATCTGGAAAAATTACCACAACACCCTCATGGTAGATTTTAACTCTGGTAAAAATATCAGGAAATTATCATGTCGGAAAAGCCCTCTAAAAATTCAAAAACAGAAACAATTAAAAACTAGAAATCCTAATGTCAGAATTTTTACAAAATATCTACTCGATATTTTGACTTGAAAATTTTACAGAGACATCCTTGACCTAGATATAACCCCTCATAAAAGTTTAAAAAATATATAATACGTTTGGACCTTTAAAGAAATAAAAATCCGAAATGGAAATTTTGGCAGATGTACAGTGTCAGAATTTTAATTAATTAATTGTAAGATATTTTAGTCTCAAATTTTTACTGAAGGTTAAAAAATACCAGGAGAGGTCGGTCAAAAGGTTTCACAAAATTAAACGGTGATCTGATGGCCGTTTTAATGGTCACATGGAGCTGTCTGGCTGAGCTTATCCCTTCATTTTACTTCCTCTCACCGACATGTGGGCCACCTCATTTCCCGTAACGGTTCGGCGGCAAGCAACGGAAAACCCTCGATCTCTGCCGGTGGCCCGGACCCGCCGTCACCCAGCCTCACCGCCTCCTCTTCCTCCCCTCTCGCTTGAGACAAGCGCGAAGACTCCGAGACTTCACCGCCGCCCGATCCATGCACCGCATCGCAGTCACGACCCGTCACTCAAACCAACAGCTGCAGCCACGCCTTGCCGTCCTCTCTGTCTCCCGTGCCATGCCCTGCCTTGTCCGGACACCAGAGCTCACGCCACTTTGTCCAAACCGAGCCGCAACTCCCGCGTGCGTTCAAATCCTGTGAACTCGTTCCTCGGCTATAAATACTACTCAAGGCGTCGATTGAGACTTCCTCTCTTTAGCCATTCCACTGAACCAAGCGCCAAAACACGAAAGCCCTTTTCTCGCCGTTTCTGCCAGAAAACCGAAAATGGAGAGGAATCGCGATTGAGCCAAATTAGTGAGTCTCGTTTCAAATTAGTTGTTTCTGAAGCTTACTAGAGCATCACTGAGTACTCATCAAACTTCATTTTTAAGCTTCATCAACCGCAGCCCCGCCGCGCTGTGCGCCCTTCTTCCTCGGCTCCGACGCACAGTGGCGCACCTCCAAAGCCCGTTTCCGCCCCGGCCAACCGGCAAAATGGAGCGCTCTTGCCTCATGGATGCTTGAAACGCTATCCATTCGGCCGGGGAAGTGCTGCTTTTCTTCTCCGGCAAGCCCCTTCCCTCTCCGCCGCAGACCTCCGGTGGTGGCCCGCTCCGGCTAGCCCCGGTGGTGAGTGACCCCACCCTCGGGTGCGCCGTGTCCCTCTGGTGCTAGCCATGGCCTCCACCTCGCCGGAATTCCGCCGGAGAGCCGTCGCCGTCGAGCCATAGCCACCGCCTCTGCTTCCTGTCGCTGACCCGCGGGCCCCCTCTGTCAGCCGGTTAAGTCATCCTCAGTGCAAACGGTAAAAGACGTCTTCGGTTCTCTGAAAGCGTATTTTCGTTTTTCAGTTTATTTTGTATACCCGAATTGATTCAAATGTTCATAGATTTTGCATTGTAACTCCAAATGAAGTGAAACAAAATTCTTAATTCATATAAAATCTAGTTCTTTCAAATTATGCAATAACATTTTAAAAATGTTCACTAGGTAAATTTGAAATTCAAATTTGGAAGAAAGGGCTAAAAACACACTTCATATTAAAATGTTCTAAACAAACTAAAAAATGAATGGAACCAATTTTAGTAAAATACTCATGCTTCCAGGAGTTCAAATATATAAAATTATTTAAATTTCATTATTGTTTGGAATACTTTTTATTAAAGATATTATTCAATGCACTAGAAATTCAAATATACATAATTGGAATAAAAGAAAATATTGGATAAGTAAAATTTAGTTTCTGAATATTAGCATGGAAGTAGGATACCTGAGTTTTCCAAAATATTTAAGAAATGAACTTGATTTGAATTATCTTGGAAATTATGAAATAACTTAAACATAAAGTGCATGTATATATGTATAGAAAGTTGAATAGTTAAAATATAGATCAAATAAAATCAAATAATCACCAAACCAGTTTTATTATACCTCTGGCATTGCAAGGATTTCAGATTTAAAATAATATTTAAATATTACTACATAAAACAGTAAATGATCAATAGTTAAATTGTAAATAATTGCATAATTGGAATAGTTATAACTTTCACAAATAAACTTAGAGTTTGGCGAAACCAAATCCTATAGTCCTGAAAAATAGTACCCTTGCTGATTAGGCAAAAATATCTTATGTTTGTGCTAGGTTGAAATAGGATCATGATTAACCCTAATGATCGCTTATAGGAAAAACGTTTCGGATAAAAGCCTATTGTCGCGAAACCAACTTTAAATCACTTCTAGTGTCATGCCCTATTAATGCTTGAAAAATGGATCAATAATCTTATAAGGTGTAGCCACAAACTGAAAATGAAATCCGACTCACTGCAACATTAACCTTGTGGTCATGTATACTATTTCAACAACAAATAAAATAACTCGTCTTTATAGTAAAATGTATAATATCAGTTTGGAAATAATATTTGGGATATGGTATATCATATTCTGGAAAAATATTTTATTTACAACTTTCGTTTCAATTAAATCGTGCTAGCTGAATACCCCTAAAAAGTATGTTTGTCATAACTTTTTATATCACCTAAGCATGTTCAACTATGAAAATAATTTCTCGTCTGAACACTAAAATGTATGAAATCAGTCTAGATATGTTCTTCAAAGTATATCCTATCCACTTCCGAAGAAATAATCTTATTTCATCATGTATGGCATGTAAACTCTAATAGTCGAATAACCCTTAGTTTTATGTTTAGCGAACCTGGTCATAATAAAATTGAGTGAACCTTGTGATAAGGAATTTGTAGTTAATATATTTGTATCACCAGAACCTTCTTAAAAATCATAAATAAATCTAATTAGGTAACTACCATTATAACTTATTTAAAACCTTTCTTATGCAAAATATTAAGGCTAAGTGCTATTAGCGTAACCTTAACTAGTGTTTCAATTCTTTTAATCCAAATAATTTTAGCATCTATAATTCGAAGTTAAAAATACAAGAATTCATAATTTTAGCCTCTTGAATTCGTAAGTCAAGATTAGATAATCTATAAAAGAAACCATGTTTTACTCATCATAAAAGCCATTAAGTATATGAATGTGTGTTTCCCTAAATCATGAGGCCTTGAAATCATATAATTCGAACCCTAAAGCATTCCTGTTTTCTGCAGTAAGTTTTTATTTGGTTTTCTGTTTATTTTCTTTTCGCCCTTATTAAAGTTTGCTTTTGCTTTATTTTCCGATCGATCGACGTGTAGAATCCGATGTCCCTTCCTCCGTCGGCTATATCCTCGTCTTCGTCGTAAGCGATATATAAGCAAGGCAAGCACCCCCTTTGACCATCTTGATCCCAGTATTTAATTTGCATTGTGTTTATTAAAATGTTTAATGCATGCGTTTACTTTCTGTAAATTTGCTATTTTGTGGTACTGGTAGTTATACCTGTTGTCTCATGAAACCTCCTTGATAAGTATGGACATGTGAACCTTGACAAACCTAGATTAAGCTTAGACATTAATTAATGTTATCATGGGTATATTCGATTTCATAATTAGCCATGCTTAGCCATGCTTTTAGAACCAATGAGGTTGATGATCAGATCAAAATTTGTTTCTGAGAAATGGAAAATGTTGGAAATGAAGCTGTTGGTTATGGGTACTTTGATTAAAAACCCAAAATAAAACTATGGTTTTGGATGCGGGTGATTATTGGCAATAGCCGGATGTGCGAGAGGATTTGCACGTAGTGTAGGGTGGAGTATCGCCGTGTCACGATGAAGACCCGAGCAATGGGGCGCTATTGATCCAAGAAACCCGTGCAACCACAAGTGTTGGTATGGGACAACCTTAAACCAATTAAGTTATCTAGCTTAACTTTGCACATTGGTAGGTCAAGCGATCGAGCATTCCTTTCAAGGTTGCTCGAAGGGTGCCTCACTGAGGTGTTGGGAACAACGCTTGCCGATATAACAGTGTACGCCATGTCTATGGGAAGTTCCAACATTTCTATGCTCTGAGTTCTTCCATCATAGCATGGGTTAACGTCCCGGTGCTGGTGCAAAGTTAATCTAGATAATGTAAAGGTTTTTGTCATGAACATTCTGGCCACACGCCAAAGGTGCGTGAAACATGCGGCAAAAAGAAAAGGTCATGACTTGTGGGTAAAGTTGTACACCTCTGCAGTGTAAATCTAATCGATTAGCGTGTCCACGGTCAAGGACGCTGGTGAAGTCATTCCAATGTTAGTTTTGGTATTTTCTAAAATGGGTATGGTTTGGAACATGTTTATCAGCTTTTGTTTCATGTCAAAGGATCGACATTGTTGGATTCCATTTCTGGATTATTCGATGCTCACGAAGGGTTGTGAGTAGTACTTATGCTTTACTTATTTCATATCAGTCAACTTGCTTTTACAAATTCCATTTACAAATAACTTGATTTCTCAATGTCAATTCTGCTTTATGCAAATTAACTGCAGTAGCCTCCTTTGAAATAGCCTGCATATATTATAGGTTTGCTCAAGTCTTGCGGAGTACGAAAGTACTCACCCTTGTCTATATGTTGTTTTTAGGTGGTTAAGTTAGCGAAGCTTCGAAGTTCCTCTTTCGTCGCAGGTTGCGGGTTTATCTTCGACGTGTTCTTTCTAGAGTTTATGCCTTGTCAGTTGCCTGCGGGTTCGGATGGGCACACTGCAGGACTTTGTTTCTTTTACTGCTGTAATCTCTGAGTTGTAAGTTTTATTTGTATATTTGCTTCCGCTTATTAATTTTGTTGTATGGTTGTGATTCCAATTGTCGTGTATGTGCGTACTAGCTACTGATCATGGGACTAGTACGGAATGCACATTAGATTTCCATTTTCGCTTTTTTTGTGAAAATGGGGGTCGTCACAAGAGGTGTGTGATGGCTACTAGATCTAGGCAAATTTTGCATGCAAGCTAACGGATACAAAAGACCCCAATTAGTAGTAACAAACAATTTATGAATAGCAGCAAAAATAACATTCTCTTGATTATTGTCCCAAATAAAGCTTATATTACGACTCTTCAATTCAATTAAACCAAATTTATGAACCTAACCGCTAAGCAGATCAGTCAAATCTTGATTAATAATACCATTACTCTTATCTTTTCTAGAAGTAAACAAATTGATCAATGATCTTAATTCCTAACCACCGGTGGCTACTGCATGTGCAGTAAACCAATCAATATGCCCTTGGTCAAGATTGTGCATCGATGCCGGTTCCAAAACACTATATCACTGCCGGATTTTGGAACCGGTAGTGATAGTCTAGTGATGTCGGTATCACTGCCGGTTTGTATGCGAACCGACAGTGATAGTCCGGTTCGTAAATCACACGGTAAAATCAAAAAAAGATTGCATCCGGACCGACTACTCTGTATTCTACGCACGACCGCGCGTCGCAAGTCACACGAATTTCGCGCGCGCCCTTGGTCAAGATTGTGCATCAATGCCGGTTCCAAAACACTATATCACTGCCAGATTTTGGAACCGGCAGTGATAGTCGACTATCACTACCAGTTCTAGTGATGTCGGTATCACTGCCTGTTTGTATGCGAACCGATAGTGATAGTCCGGTTCGTAAATCACTCGGTAAAATCAAAAAAAAAATTGCATCCGGACCGACTACTCTGTATTCTACGCACGACCGCGTGTCGCAAGTCACACGATTTTCGCGCGCGTGCGGTTGCTAGGACTCGAACTCACGATCTGCTGCCTCACGCGAGGTCACCTTACCATCTCACCTATCACTCATTACTCAACCAATATAGGATATATTTTCCTTTTGTTCCTTTGTCTTCGAACCTTTTGATGATTATTTAGATATCTAAATGAATTCAAATGGAAAGATTGTCAACTACAAAGTTGTAGATCTGGTCGAGAGCTACAATTTTCATATGAATTTTATCTCCATCTAACTCCGTATGGAAAAGTTATGATTTTTCGAAAAATGATTGGTAGCATTATTACTGCCGGTTGGGAATACGAACCGCAAACCGGCAGTAATACTATTATTTGGATACTTAAACTACTTCAAATGAGAAAGTTGTCAACTACAAAGTTGTAGATCTCGTCGATATCTATAATTTTCATATAAAATTTATCTCCATCCGAATCCGTATGAAAAAGTTATGAGTTTTTGAAAAATAGTTGATACGTTGTTTGCATTATTACTGCCGGTTGGGAATACGAACCGCCAACCGGCAGTGATACCATTATTTGGATATTTAGACTATTTTAAATGAAAAAGTTATCAACTACAAAGTTGTAGATTTCGTTGAAAGCTACAATTTTCATATAAATTTTATCTCCATCTGATATTGTATGAAAAAATTATGATTTTTCGAAAAATGGTTGGTAGCATTATTACTGCCGGTTGAGAATACGAACCAACAACCGGCAGTGATACCATTATTTGGATATTTAAACTACTTCAAATGAAAAAGTTGTCAACTATAAAGTTGTAGATCGCGTCGAGAGATACAATGTTCATATAAATTTTATCTCCATCCGACCCCGTATGAAAAAGTTATGATTTTTCGAAAAATGGTTGGTAGCATTATTACTGCAGGTTGGGAATACGAACCACTAACCGGCAGTGATACCATTATTTGGATATTTAAACTACTTCAAATGAAAAAGTTGTAAACTACAAAGTTGTAGATATCGTCGAGAGCTACAATTTTCATATAAATTTTATCTCCATCCGAACCCGTATGAAAAAGTTATGATTTTTCGAAAAATATCATCACTGTCGGTTCTTCTAAAAACCGGCAGTGATAGTATTACTGCCGGTTCGGACACGAACCGGCAGTAATAAGGGATTTATCACTGCCGGTTCATTAGAAAAAAACCGTTACTGTCGGTTTTTCATCTAAACCGACAATGATTATATTATTACTGTCGGTTTTTTATGAACCGGCAGTGATATTGCGGTAAAGATAACTGATTCTGTAGTAGTGATATCTTGGCTTACTGCTAGAGAAGTCATGATGACAAGGCAAACCACGTGCTTACACCTAGATTGAAAGTATATCTATTACTACACAAGTCAAGAAGCATCGTCATGATACTTTGAGTCTTCATGGAGCTGGTAAGCATCTAGCTAAAGGTGAGGCAGCAAGAATAATACGCCATCTAGTTACTGAGGAAATACTTATTGAGGATGTCAAAACGAGTGATAACATGTATGGGTCGGTATCTTCTGTCTTAACAAAACAAACTTCATGTGAGCTAGTTGCATTAGCACAAACTTCACTAATCCGGCTAGATCCACCAGTAAAAACCACTAATCCGGTGTTAAATGCATACATCTGGTACAAAAGTCCGAGATCTCGTTGCTATTTGACGAGATTTCGTCCGAAAAACTGAGGTCATTGGCACAAATCAAATCGAGATTTCTATTTGCTCACCCAAGATTCCGGTGAAAACAGGTGAGATCTTGGCAGTACACCCTGAGATGAGGCGCAAACTTCACCGGAGATGGCCGGACCTGGCCGGAAAATCGCCGTCGCAGAGGGGGAAAAGTGTGCTGGGAGTGAGAGCTAAGCAGAGAGTGAGTGAGTGTGGTTGTTCGCCCGTGAGCAAAAGAGCAAAATTTCTTTTGATTCTTGATCAGGATCTGAGGCCTAGGCTACAAATTCTTTCCTTGGTGATGCACAACAGGTAAAACAGCTTGGATCACTTGGTTCTCACGGGAGAAATAAGGCTCTGCACCCTGGAAGGACTTGGGCCCAACAAAAAAAAATCAGTTTTTTTTCACTTTTTCACATGTATTCCTCATAGATGGTCTAACAATGCTCTTAAAAAATTGAAGCCAAATCCAGTCTGAAATCACTGAAATCCGGTCAAAAATGTGTGAATTCCGACCCAAATCATCGAGATCTTGACGAGATTTGCCGAAATCTCGTCGAGATTTCCGAATATACTATAGCATTTTGAATTTTTTATTAATCCGAACGGGATTTTGAAAACCATCCACGTCCGAAATCCGAGATCTCGCAAAATTTCACCGAGATTTTATTCCTCGGCACAAAAAGAAAGTGTTATACCGTCTGGACTATCATACTCTCTGTTCCAACCAAGTTGCTAGCTATTTGAACTTGTTAGCAAAGCGTCAGAGGATTACCAAATCTTCTTTTTTTGAAAAAATTGTATGACTATTATTAGATTAATCTCAAACTAATAAATTTAAGGACACCCACCTTAGATGTCATGTATCATCTTCTCTATCCACCTCTCTCTTCTCTTTTCCGTACTCACTTCTCCTGCCCCTTCTTCCCTCTCTAACACAAAAAATTAAATTAGAACATTTAAACTTTGAAAATTTTAAATCGGAAGTTTCAACTCAAAATTTAAAAATCGAAAAAAAAACTAAATCAAAAAATTCAAAACAGAAAGTTTCATATAAGAAAGTTTTAACTCGGAAATTTTCAACTCGAAAACTTTCAAAACAAAAAAATTTCAACTCAAAAAGTTTCAACAAGAAAAGTTTTAAATCAAAAAATTTCAAAATAGAAAGTTTCAACTCGAAAAGTTTCAAATCAAAAGGTTTCAACTCAGAAAACTTTCAATTCAAAAGCTTTTGATTCGAAAAGTTTTGATTCAAAAAACTTTTGGTTCAAAAAGTTTTAATTGAAAATTCAAGTCAAAAAATTTTCAATCAAAAAATTTCTAATCAAAAAATTTCAACAAAAAAAATTTAATTAGAAAGTTTCAACTCGAAAAAAATTAAATTGAAAAGTTTATGCTCCGAAAAATTCAATTCAAAAACTTCAAGATCAAAAGGTTTCTATTCAACAAACTTTCGGTTCAAAAAATTCGCTTAAAAACTTTCAAAAGTAGTTAAAAAATACTTATTTTCAAAAACTTGAGGAGAAATTTAAAATACAAAAACTATTTGAACTTTGAGGGGAAGGGAATGGAGTAGGAAAAGGGAATGAAGGAGGTGATGCCACTTGTCACAAGGAGAGAGCCTTTGAAGGTGAAGGAAAGTAGGGGAAGGAAGAAGGTGATGCCAGTTGTCACAAGGAGAGAGCCTTTGAGGGGAGGTGTTGCCACTTGTCACAAGGAGACATCCGCATGAAAAGAGTCCCATGCACGTGGAGGCATCGCCCTCTTCTTATCATGAGGGATAATAGTGGGAACAATATCCTTCTAATATATTTTTACTCTTTTAGGTGCGCTTACTGTAGGTATATAAGATCTTTTCACTCTCTTTATGATCAATGAAGGTATCTGGTAGATTATTAGCTATTTATTACAGACTTGTTATCCTACGAACTTCAAGTTTAGATTCTTTAGTTCTTGGGTCTAAGGACTGAATGCTAGTGGCATTCTGACCTATTTGCCGATATTCATTAGTGTGTTACTTTTCTCTCCTCTAATGTCGGGAAATTATCCTCATACAAACAGCGTACCAAAGCGTGTACAGATCCCCTATCATAGGCTCTAGGTATTTAATAATTGATAGAGATTCATAACCTACATAGATCCCTAACTTTCGGTGAAGGCCCATGGTTGTACACTGTGGTGGTGAGATTGGCACATATACAACATAGCCAAATTTAGGAAAATATTTGGTTTTTTCCCACGCACTATCTGTCAAAGGGGAATTTTATAGTATACAGTTCGTCTGAGTTGAATTAATACAGCAGCGTGCAGATTCTACATAGCCCCAACAACTGGTGGGTAATCTATAATTTTGCAAGAGTGATCTAGCAATAAGCTTTATATTTTTTAATTTCATGACTCTGCAAGGTCATTTTGAGTGTGAACATGAGGTACTGAATGTTCTACATTAATGCCCAAAGCCATACAATAATCATTAAACGCCATTGAGGTGAACTTGCCAGCATTGTCCATTCGAATAGACTTGATCCTTCCGAAAAGAATGCTCTTAATTTAATAATTTAGACAATTAATTTAGCAAAATCATGGTTCCTAGTAGATAAGAGACATACATGGGACCATCCAGTAGAAGCATCTATCAGTACCATAAAAGTATCTGAATTGGCCTGACAGGGGTTGGATAGGTCCACATATATCACCTTGAATTATCTCTAGGAAATTCAGTGATTCTTCCCTAACTTTTAGATAAGAAGGTCCAATTGTGAGCTTCCCTTTAGCACAAGTAGGGCATAAGAAATCTTCATGTCTAGAAAAGTCAGCAGTTTTTATGCTATGATCAGCAGAATTATTAATGATTTTCGTCATCTTGTTCAACTTAGGATGACCCTGTCGATCATGTCAGATCTTAAATATTTTTGGGTTTTTAATTATAGTTTTCATCGCAACATAAACTTCAGGTTTTATATATGTATAATACAACCCGGAGAAGGAAGGGAGTTTTTCAACCACACATTTTATTATACCCGTCAAACTTAGTCATGAGTAGGTATTATGTACCATCCTCATTTTCTATCTTCATATGGAAACAATTCACACGAATGTCTTTAAAACTTGTAGAGTACAACTGGACTCAGGGTATAATAGGGCATTCTCTATTATTATACGAGTACCTATAGGGGGACTATGATGGTTCTTCCATTGCCAACAATGAGGGCATCCCTTTCGGCGATGGTCATGATATTTTCAGTTTTCTTAGTCAAAGTCTAGAAATATTTAGTTTCCCTAAAAATTGAATTTATGTTGCAACTGTCTACAAGACAGATTTCCTCCTCCGCCATTGGATTATATTTTGTTCTATATTAGAAGTATGATTTAACAAGCAAGCAGTTGTTGCAACAAGAACATATTGCAAAATATAGAACAAGCAAAGCACAATAAATCAAAACTGTAACACCCCGGCACAACATGTGCCCAGAATGTCACCAAAACAATCACAAATATGGGCATAAATACATAAGCAACTACATAACATTAATCCCATGCATAATAACAACTAGAAAAGCATTCTAGCAAATAATTTCAGCAACAATAACATCACATAACTAGTTCAACAATTAGGATCAACAAGTAACACAATTCCACTTACGACCAAGATAGTATTTAATCAACGAGATCAAATAGAACACATCCACAAGATAGACAAGGATCCATGATTGAACAAATAATTATTCTCTATGGTGAAATTGCTCCAAAACTATTTATTATGAATGGCATGGATGTGTGACGTGGTGAAGCTATATCCCATCCCTTTATGACGTCATCTAAGTGCCTAAAACATTAAATTAACAAGCATGAGTCCAAAAACTCAGCAAAATATATCATACAAGGATAAAATATGATAAGTTATTCAAAAGCAACATACAACATTTAACCCGTAACATCCCAGAAAAATACAATAATATGAAAATAAATATTTTGAATTTGAGTGTGATCATTTCTGAATTTTATTGGCTTTATTGATTTTTATTGGTATTTCTTGGATTCATGACTTCAGTGAAAAATCAAATAATAGGAATAACAAATGGATAAAGATAAAAAGTTAAAAGTAAAATTTTAAAAAATTGATATTAAATTTCCTGAACACACTAGTGATTCATTTCGCCTATCAAATAAATTTTAATGCAAAGAATAATGAATTGATTATTGAAATAGCATCTTTTGACCCTTAAACAGTGCATGGTCAGAATTTATTAAAAATCTTAGAACATTATATTCATTATATGAATTTTTATGAAATAAATATGAAATATTTTGATTTTAAAATTTTTATGAAAGCATTACTAACCCATATCCTACTCTAGAAAAAAGTTTCAAAAATATTTGAATCATTTTCATCTTTAAATAAAATAAATTCAGAAAAAGGATTTTTGGTCACTTAGTGATGTCAGAATTTTTTAAACAAATTTGGAAAATTATTTTAAAATAAGATTTTTAATGGACGATAAGACTTATCTGTCAATCGTAGTCAAAATGTTTTGAAAAATTTTGCAGCGATTTGATGGCTCATTTACTGCGATTCTTGAGCTGTCCAGAGAAGTACTCATTCCTTATCTCATTTTTCTTCCACCGCCATGTGGGCCCGACTCCTGTTCAGACACCGTTCACTGGCAAGTAACGGGAAACCACCTCAGTCTCTATTCGGTGGACCCTGACCCCACTATCAGTCGCTGATCCTTATTCCCTCGCCTTTTCTTCCTCTCCCAGACCAAAGCTCTCTCGCGCAGTCCTGATTCTTCCTCTCGGCTTCTGTCTATAACAGATTCACCAAATCAGTTAGCCGTTACTAGGGATGGCAACGGGGAAAATCCCCGCGGGGAGCGCCCTCCCATCCCCGATCCCCGATAAGAAAAATTTCCCCACCCCCGTCCCCGTCCCCGTACACGGGGCTTAATTCTCCCCCGTCCCCGATCCCCGACGGGTTTGAGGGGACCTGACGGGGAATAATCCCCGAAAATGCTATATAAAAGATCACATGCTACATGAATAAATCACTAGAGTAATGGTGCATGTGTGGTTGAAGTGTGAGTGAATCACTAGAGTAATTCATATTTAGCATATTTATTAATAATAACCTCACATATATATTTTTTCTTTTGAGAATGATCATTTACTTCCACCTATTAGTGATAACACGGGGACGGGGACGGGGACGGGGACGGGGAACGGTGGAATGTCCCCGTCCCCGCGATCGATTTTCCCGATAAGCCCCCCGCGGGGAGAGATTTCCCTCCATCCCCGTCCCATAATAGGGGAATCCCCCGCAGGGCAACGGGGATCGGGTCCCCATTGCCATCCCTAGCCGTTACTGCTCCATTCTTGCCACATCCGTCCTCAGGAGCCTCGCATCGTACCACGCCCATTCCGCGCCGCTCTACGCCGGCAAAGATCTTGCGCCACCTCACCGCCCAGATATAGAACCGCTACCATTTTCGCTGAGCGTTCAAACACTGATGAAATCGCCTTGGCCAGACTATAAGTACCCAGTTCAGTGTCACAATGAGGCCCCTTCTTCCTTTAGCCATTCACAGACTCAAGTTCAAAAGCCGAAGCTCTATTTTGCTCGCCATTGCCGCAAGAGCCCGAAAGAGGAGAATGTAGAAATTGAGCCAACCCAGTAAACATCTTTTAGAATGATTCAAACCAGAGCTTTGTGAGCCAGCCCAGTAAACATCTTTTAGAATGATTCAAACCAGAGCTTTGTAGTGCATCCTTGAATACTAATCAAGCTCCATTTTTAGTTCATTGCTCTGCAGCACCTCTCCACCGTCGCTTTTCTTCTTTGCGGCCGACAACCGTTGGCAGCCCCACTCGGTTAATCTCCGACCGTACCTTTAGGTAAAATGGAACACAATCTACTCATTGATGCTCTCAAGCCACTTCCCTGGTGAAAATGCACCGAGGATGTGAGCTTCCACCTGCCGACCATGACGTGCGCTGCACCTTTGTGGTGGCGACCCACTTTCTAGCCACCTCCGACCGAATCGGTACCACCAATAGATGCGCAATAACCCACTGGTGCTCACGGTGCTACCATTTCACACCTCCAGTGATGGTTCGTCGCCGGTGAGCCTAGGACCATGAACCTCTGTTTGGTTTCGCTGACTTCTGACCCCAGTTGTCAACCACTGTAGTCGGTCTCTTATGCGCATGCGCTTTGTCGCTAACAGACGGTCCCCACCCGTCAGACATGCGCGCATGAGTGCGCAGCTAATAGGCGGGCTGCCATTATCAGCTGATGGCTTCGCATCTGCGCAGCGTATTTTGCTATTTTAGTTTATTTTCCAAACCCGAGTCAATTCAATTAGCAATAATTTTTTAACTATAGCTCCAAATTGAATGAAATAAAATTTTAAAATCATCTAAAATCTTTTGGTTTCAGAATATGTAAAAAATATTTTTAAAATGTACACTGAATGATTTTTAAGATTTAAAATTTATGTATAGGTTTAAATATGCTCTATATATATGATTTCTGCAAATCAAGTCAAAGCAAAAGGAAATAAATTTTGTTAGAATCCTTATGCTGAGAAGAACTCAAATATATAAAAATATTTACATTTCACCTTGATTTATATCATTTGCTAATAAAGTGATTTTTCAATGCATGAAATAGTTATATGAATATAGTTTGCACCAAATAACTTAAGTTTGAATAAAATTTATTCATATAAACCAGTATCCCAGTATAGGACCTGAATATTTAAAAAGTACTTAAAATTTTAATCTAAAAACTAATTGGTAAGTAGACTATATAATATGATTATGAGTGTGTGTGTATGTATGCATGTTAATGAACTAAAGCCTGGTTTTAAATGACTAAAAGCTTAAATATATTTTGCTTTGCATCTTAATCCTGTTAAGAAATATAATCTCTTATGCTAAGTATAATGTTCATAATATTGCTAATTCAAATAATTTTTACAGCTTGAATTTGAAACTAAATATATAAGAATACATAATTTTAGCATCTAGAATTCGTAAAACAGGAATAAATAATCTACAAAAGAAACGTTATGTTCTTTGTAGTAAGATTCTATTTGATTTACTGTCTGTCTTCTTTTTGCCCTTGTTAAAGTTTACTGATTGTCATTTATTCCTTGTCATGTGACACATAGATACCGACATTCTTGAGTGTGTGGACGACGATCTTATTGATGATCCCAACTTTGTTCCAGGCGACGATCAGCAAGGCAAGCACCCCTTGATCATATTGAACCCACTAATTCAATTACTTTATGTTGTTTTTGTCAAAATATTATGTATGCACGTAATTCTCCATAAAATGGCTATATTGGGTAGTATTGGTAGTTATACTCGTAAAGCTTATGGATCTTCCTTGAGAAGTATGAATAAGCGAACCTTGATAACCTTAGTATAGAATAGAAAGTTTATAATGTCATTTTGGGTATAACCGTTAGTTTAATAATCTTGCTTAGCCATGCTTGGAAAAGAACCGTGTTGTTCTTAAAATTTAAAAAGGTTGGATATGAATTTTTAAGGTTGCTAGTATTTTGGCTAAAAAACCAAGCTAAAACTATGATTTTGACGCGGGCGATTATTGGCAATAGCCGGTTGTACAGTGGGAATTGCACGTAGTGTAGGGTGAAGTATCACACGGGTAAGATTAAGGACCGAACAATGGGAAGCTATAGATCCAAGAAATCCATACAACCACAAGTGCTGGACTAGGATAGCCTTAACCTATTAAGTTACTTAGGTGTGGCTTTGCACTCTGGAGGCGGGAGATAGCATAGGCATTCCGGTTAGGTCTGCTTGTAGGGGTTTCTACATACCAATGCAATGGTGTACGCCTTGCTATGAGAAGAAACGGTGTGGGCAGCTCTAACTGCCTTAGGTACAGTGTTAATGGATCCACGTCTTGGGTGTGTGTTTCTGTCTCTATAGTAAGGGTTTTCTGTCACCGGGCTGGTGCAAAGTCATGTCTATGTAACGTAACGGTTATGTTATGATCTCTCTACGGCACACCAAAGGAAGTGTGTCAATAGCGCTACACAAAGAGCTGATCATTTCTTGTGAGTAAAGCTGTACACCTCTGTAGAGTGTAAATCTAATCAATTAATCGCACCCACGGTCAAGGGCACTTGGTGAAGTCATCTCAATGTTAGACTCTTGGTATTTACTAAAACTGAGTTTTGGTTTGGAACTGGTTAGCAACCGTCATTTTATGTCGGGGATCGACATTGTTGGACTTCACAGTCGGGTAGACTATGTTCTGGGATTCAATTACTTAATCATTGATATATAAATCTCATCAGCTTTTATAAATTTTGGTTGTAATCTATTATAATCATATGCTTACAACTCTTTATGCCGATGCAAAATAACCATAGAGCCTTATCATTGATAAAGCATGCATGAAAATATATATCTGCATTTGTGAAACACTACAAGTCTTGCTGAGTACATAAGTACTCAAACTTGCTTAAATCGTTGCCTCAGAAGGTGAAGATTGTGTCATGCCCGACGATTCGTACTTCCAGGCAGGGCTCGGGGACTTTGACAATGATTTTTTCTAGGGTAGCCTTGTCAGTTGCCTGCAGGTCAGGTTGGGCGAACCACAAGGCATTTGGCTCTTCATGTTATTTTCCGCTGTGTTGTAATATATTATGTAAGAACTCTGTATAATTAACTCTTGTTTCAGGTTGTAATAAAATCTGTGTATGGATGTTATACTGATGTTGTAAACATGTGCGTACTAGCCACTAATCATGGCATTAATACAGTAGTCACATGGAGATATTCCATTCTATATGGATGGAGTCTGACATAACCACATTGTTAATCTCATATGCAATACACCATGCTTCCATGCTCAAAAATACACTATTTATAACCTATACTGGTATAGCTTGAGTGCACACCCGTCGGTGTCACACTTTTTTTTCCTACCATCCCAGTGGAGGGGCCTACAAGTAGGTCTCACTCCAATTCATCCCCGTGGATGGAACTATTTGGTAGGTCTTTCAACAGAGCACTCCGGATTAGCCATATGTCCACATATGACTTTCTCATCGACCTGACTCGAGTTCTTTTCATGATATGAATGCAAATGATGCAATATAGTAACTCAATTTTACATTTGCCATGTATCATCTTCACAAGTAAGGAGCACAAGTAATACCAACAATTACCATAACTCATATAAATCATCAAAATAGCAAATTTAACAAAAAAACACTACATCTCATTTCGAGCCATCTTGAATTGTACGATATACTTGCCTCTTTACCATAGGAAGAGGAGGGGCATGAGCTTGAGGCCACACCTGGAGTCACACCACCTACAGCAAACACACCTCCTCAAAAACATGCCACAACATTACATACACACAAAAAATAATAATAACGCAAATATGCACCATCCCTGGGATAAACTATCACTCTTTGCAATCAATTAACGCCTTACTGTCCTAACAGTTGGAATACCAAAAATTTTAGTGAGTCAGAAACAAGCAACCAATTAACTTTATAAAAACTACACAATAATACCAATAATATTCTAGTTACCCTTCATTTTTAATGACAACATTAAATCCCTCGAATTCAACCCAGAAAACCGATCTGTTGACAAATTGGATAGCAGACTTCACAATTTTGTAACTATTTTTATACAACAACAAATTAAGCAAAAGATGATATTTTTGAATTCTACAAGAAATTTTCTAGCTATCTCTAGTTATTTAAATAATTTAATTCGGCCTCTAATTAGCCCAAATTTGCTAATTACTGCGGCTACTGCTAATAGGCACAGATTCAGGACAGTAATGCTTTAAAAGGCCATAACTTTTAAACCACTTAACCAAAATTTATGTTCTTGGTCTCTAATTAAACTTAAGACAACGATCTACAACTTTCACAACATCCAATCCCTCTGAAAATGACCAGAACTATTTTCGAAATGCATATCTAAAATCACAACCAGCACTACACAAGATCAAAACTACATCAGACCTAAACTTTCCCCAATCAAATTTTGTATCAATAATAAAACAGGAAACCCTAGAGAGGTAAAACCAGATTACAGCCACCAAAACTCACCCACCTGGTAAAACAAGTATACCTTCCAGAAAACCCGTGAGATCAACGCCGAGATGCGAACACTCCCTACAAACCGTGCGATCTGCAATCCCCCTTGCACTCCGATCCACCAGGGCAGCAAGGGCGTTCAACCGGGAGAAAGGGTAGGGATAGGGCACCAGGGAGGAGAGCCAGGGCCAGCCATGACTAGCCAGGAAGGAGAGCGCCCAAGGGAGAGGGGGAGGAACACCTAGGGAGGAGAAGGTAGGGGCGGCTGGGAGAGATGAGGAACAGGGGCTGTGTGCATAGGGGAGGGGCTGAGAGGGGGTGCGGCTACTGTTGGGTAGAGGTGGAAGGGGTGGCCTAGGGTTTCACTAAGGATCTCCCCCCCCCCCACATGGGCCAAAAACCAAACTCTGGCGGCCCATAAACAGCCTACAAGGACTAAACAGCCCACAAAACCCTAAATTTTAGCACAAGACAGCAAAAACCATTTGGAATATTACAAAAACATCTTGGGAAACAAAAAATTATTTAACTTTAAATGATAATCGGTTAACAGGAGTGTAGACCAATGTTCATTCGGGAACTAAGATTAAACAGATAGAGGAGACTCTTAAGGACAATGTGACATCGACTAGCAAAATGAATGAATATTTAGGACTAATTCAAGTCTCCATATGAGTCGTAGGTGTCTTTCTAGGACTCATCGAACTTAGTACGATCATGAACGATGTCATCACACTTCTCAGCATTCCTGTCAACAATAGGTTAAACAGTGAAGTATGCCTCAATATTGTTCACTTTGGTCTCTTTGACTTTTCCAATGGATTGCATGTAAAGGTATGCCACATGCTTCGGTGTGCGGCAATTGCATAACTAATGGTCACTGCATCCACACCTAAAGCAATATTGTGTAGTGTTGGCAGCCTTGTTGGCTGAGTCTTACTTCTGGAAGCTCTTTGATCCTTTACCTCTACTTTTACACTGGGGCTTACCTCTTCCCTTCTATATTCTACCATTTTTCAATTTTCTCCCTTTATGCCTTTATCCCTTTCTGCGGCTATGGTTATTGCTAGCCTACTGATCATTTGCATATCCTTCGGGCATTGCATATGTCCCATTAGAGAGGGCGTGATGATTTTTTATCAGAAGTTCATCATGCTTTTCTGCTTCTAGCAAAAATGCATATAAGCTCAGAGTACTTCTAGTACTTGGCATGATAGTATTGTTGCTGCAGTATACTCATATTGGAGTGGAAGTTGCACAATGTATTGTCTATCATTTCAGTATCAGTAACTTTCTGGTTACAGAATGTCAATTTTGCGACAAGTTTGTGCATGGCAGAGTTGTATATTGCCACGATCTTAAAATCCTGAAAGCATAGGAGGGTCTATTCGCACTATGCTTTTGGCAACAAGATGGATATTTGCTGGCTATATCATTCCTTCAAGGAATTCCATGGTGCTAGCAGGTCCTCCTCCATCAAATATTCGGGGAGATTATGTCTTAGGAAGTGCAGAGCCGCACACTTGGCGGTTTCGAGAAGAGCAAGGGTTCAGGCTGAGTAATAGCAGCTCCAAGAGATCGAGTTGTCAGGTTTAATCTTGGCATCCATTGTCCAGATAAGATAATTGCTGCCATTCAGGGTAAGCTTAGTAAATTTCCCCTTTGCGATGTTCGACATATCCTATATGTAGGAAAGATTGCATTTTACTACTGCAAAATCAATATATTGCATACTTACTCTTGAATCAATAAAGTTTGGTCTATATCTATTCAGTAAATAATTATCTAGAATTTTCCCAGAATTTTTCTAGCATTTTTATAATTTTTTTTCTAATTTTTAAGCAATTTTTAGAATTACTAAATAAGAGAAAAAATAAATTCAGCATGAATAAACATGGAATTATGTTAGGAAAATTAAACCCAGAACTATAAAGCTTCCAATATATAATAAATCTAAGGTTCAACAAATTTACGGAAGACCATGTACCTAAAAAATCAATTTCTAGGATTTAATATAAATTTTCAGAATTTATTAACTATTTTTCGGCATTACTGGAACCTTTAGGGTCTAGAATGTAAATTTGCCACAGCCGATAAAAACTTATGCAAATAGCTAAAGCTTCGATGGTTAAACTGCTAAATACGTGGCCCAATGGGAATTTCAGTCTTCAGGCCATATGACCCGTGACTGCTAGCGGGCCTCATTTGCCATGGCCACTCATGGGCCGGTCCACCACCTCGTACCAGCGTGGGATGGCGCGTCCGCTGTCGGCCTGGTCCGGTCAGGCACGGGCTCACGTCGTTTTGTCCCGAGTGGCGGTGGCAGCAAGCGTGCGGTAATGCGTCAGGCGAGGGGACATGCACCGCGGCTCGGCGTGCTCCGGGCGCAGCGTCCATGCATGTTCAGTGGCTCACACGAAACTGGCAGTGCTCGGCTGTTCCACCACTACAGCTGTGTGTTGTCGCGGGTGGCCATGCAGCATACCTGGTGACGTGGATCCGAACGTGTGTGACGCTGGACCGCTCACTACTACAGAAATGATTGTATTATCGTATACAGTTTTAGCCGCAACATGTGATGATGGTAATGTACATCACAAACAATTTTTTATTAAAATAGTCTATGATATCAATGCACATCACAGACAGTTTTAATTAAAATCGCTTGTGATATCAATGCATATCACAGACGGTTTCAACCAAAAACTGTATATGATGTTGAAGCGAGTGAGCAACCAAGAGAAGCAACAGCTTGCAAATTACCCGCTTTAATGCCCACCCCTCCAGCCTCAGATCCCAAACCCTAACCCTAGACGCCCGCCTCCGCCTCCATTTTCTCTGTCCACCGTCGTCACCGGGATGAGGGAGCCGTAGCCCTAGAGTCGTGCCGTAGGTGCAGATCGAGGAGGCGAGCGATCGAGATGCCGAGGGACGTCGCGACCTCGCCGACGCTGTCGCCCGCGTCCTCTTCGCAGCACCACCACAACGCAACCTCCGCACGCGGGCTCCTCTGCCACGCCGTCGCCGGTGTCTCCGCTAGTAACGTGACCCTAGAGCTCTAACCCATTTCGGCCTAGTGGTTTGTTAATTCGGTTTTGGGTGTGTGTGTGAAGTAAGAGCTGGATTTGCGGGACTTGTGCGCAGGTGTGGTAGCGGCGACCTTCATGTGCCCGCTGGATGTGATCAAGACAAGGTTCCAGGTGCACGGCTGGCCCAAGCTCACCACAGGCAAAATCGGAGGTGAGCATTTCAGGTGCATGATAAATTTAGAGACTTAGCGAAAATGCTAAAATTTGAAGTATCTAAATGGTAAATTTAGAGACTATAAGTGATGGTAAATTTGGAGACTTAGCCAAAATTTAGAGTATCCAAGTCATGGTAAATTTAGAGACTTAGCTAAAATTTAGAGCATCCAAGAAAATCTGAATGATGTGCTGAACCAGTGTGATCACAGACGATTTTATGTAAGAACCGTCTGTGATTATTGTATATCACATACAGTTAGTGGTAAGAACTGTCTGTGATAATTGTATATCACAGACGGTTCTATAATAGAACCGTCTATGTTATGTATTTCACAGTTGGTTCGAAAACTATCTGTGATGTGTAACGATTATCACTGATATATAGTTAAATCATCTGTGATGACGATTTTAAATAATATGTAATGTCTCTTTTTTTTATATAGTAGTGGCCGTCGTGACAGCCGCGACGGCATCAAATCCATATTTCCATAACCTAGCTTATTCATTACGTACTTCTAATGCATGCATGCGTGGCTCTAGCTCTGCGTGAGCCTTGTATTAGTGCTAGCTATATATATGCGTGGCTCGTCAGGAGCGGCTCGTGTGCGGCCCGCGACCGGATTGCGGCTCTGGCACGAGCGGCGAGCAGGCAGCTGCGCGTCCGGCGGTGTAACTTCAGGCGGCGCTCGGTGAGAGCAGCGCGCAGCGGGCGCGGCCTCCACGGCGGCTGCCGGCGACGGGCCGGCCACGTAAAAAAAATCAACTTGAGTTTGATGAATACTAATAACAAAAATCCTAATTTTTCAGTCTGATTAAACAAGTAATCTAATTACTTACGTACAATGAACTTAGCTATGGTTTACGATAGATTTGATTGTTTGATGTCAGTCGAATTTGACGAGTGATCTTGATCAGCCTCGGCGGAACTTTGTGTAAAAATCTGAAGCGATGCCACGCTACGGCGGCGGCAGGTTGTTCTCATCTCGGCGAAGCTCATCGTGAACATATCTGGCCGCCTTTTAGGCGACGCCCACGCCTCCACAAGTCCAATTACGGCAGAGGAGCAAGGGTACTCCACGTGCAGCACGCTTGCGGCGTGTACTCCATGTGAGGCAGAAAAGCTTGTAGATCTGGCCACAGGGCGATCTCCGAGACAAGCGTGAACACTGCCGCAACGGCCGACGCGAGGCCGAGTGCCCGCAGCCTTGTTTTCTTGCTCGACGTGAAGAGCAGGAAGATCACGCCATTTCCATCGCCGCGTCTGCATCGTTGATCGTCAACACTAGGACGTTGTTTGGTCTAGGAGAGCTTTCGTGTTAAAAATATGTTGTAAAACGATAACATCCACTATAGATCAACCACAATACATCGATCGAACAATGTAAACAATCATGGCACAAAATATAGGGAGCCAAAACTCTCTCTTTTCTTATTAGATTAACTCTCTTGTACAAGAGGATGCCAAATACTCCCTCCGTTTAAGTTTGTAAGACTTATTTTTTGAATGATCTTATTCATAAATATAAGGTTAGCATGTAGATTTAATAAGATATTTTCTTCTATACCCCAATTTATTCTCTCTCAACCATATGCATTAATTCATTACCACCTACACAAAGTATATCTCTCATCTTCCAACATAATTAAGAGGGGCCATCTAAGTCATTTTCTCTCATACCTTTTCAATTTCAACGCAATCTTAACCCTTGTGCAAACTCAAAATACGCCTTATATTTTTCGACAGAGGGAGTATATAGTAGTAACCAACAAGAACGGATTCGGATTTGGATTTGTCCACACTGAGAAAGAGTCTAACCATATTTAGACAATTAAGACTCAGTGTCCATCCATATCTCAACAACCTTAAATTAGCAATTCCCAAACAAAAAGAACCTCCATGGGTGTAAGCGATTAGCAAGGTGTACAGTCTTTCAGACCGTGTGCTGGGCTGGAGTTGCTCGGTAGCCCATATAGATGGATCGGCGTCGGTCGCCATTGCGATGTTCGCTTAACTAGTCAGAGTGGGACAAATTAAGCGAAAACGCACGAGAGATGGATGCCGCGCACGCGCGTGGGCGTGGTATAGGATGTGGTTCATTTTTTGTTTCCACATCTTTTACCGGTAACGGAAATGAAATCAAAAACACCGAGAAATGATACGAAAACGGATGCGGAACGGAACGGAGTGGATACAGAAACGAAAGTGAAAAATTCCATAAGAACATAATACATGACCGCAAAAACAATGTAATTCATTCCATCTCCAAGGCGGACACAAGAACAATGTTATGTTTATCGGTATCACTAGAAAGTTTTTTCTCAAGTTTGTTAGCTGATGGCTCGCTATTTGTCCCTCAGATCAGACCATCATGTCCTCCTCTATATCATTATCATCGACATCTTTTTGTTCCTCCAACTATAAAGGTGTAACATCCTAAAATTTGCATATTTTTGTTCAATGTTCATTTATGATTTTCTGATATTTATCCTGGATTTTCTGGAGTTTATAAATGATGTTATGCTATTTTTAGATTTATAAATTAATTTATTCATGAAAAATTAAACCAAAACTATGCTAGAAATAATTTTTCTAGGTTCAAAATGCTCCAAAGTATTTTTGAGAATTTTTCCAGAAATTTTAAACTCTATTTGATATTTTCTATAAAGCTATTTGTATTTCTAAAATTATTTTAATTCGAAAATAAATGTAAATACTACATTGTCCTTTTTGGGCCAAGTTTTTGACGGAATTTCCGATGTCATTTATACCGAATTTCTATTTTTATTTCTATTTCCGATAAAAAAAATCGTTTCCATCTCTGCACCGTTATTTTTTGTATTTCACTTGAACGGATGGAAATTCCGATTCGGTTTTCATCCCTAGGCGCCGTGAACTTGGCATTGCATGCGACGGCCCGCTCGTGCACGCGGGGTGAAACGTACTGGTTTGGGTTTGCAGCCCAAAAGCTGACGGAAGCGAAGTTTTGTTTTTTCTTAACCGAAGGCTTCCTGTCGGAGATAAGAGCTGCCGAGCCGGTCGGATCCAAGTCCGACCGCTTCTACAGTGACCGATTGTCACTCGCTCACTACGAGGCCGGCCCCACACCAACGCCCCCAATGTCTGGTCCTTCGCCTGTCCAATCAAACCAACCAAAAACTGCCACAACCGTCATTACTCCCAGATCCGTACCGAAACCCGAAACGGAAGAGAAAGGCCAAGCAAATCTAGAGGAAGAGGAAGGATAAGGGGAGGATTCGACGTCAGCACCCTCTGATTGGATGGGGGCTGTGGTGACGGCGGTGATCGCCATGGCGGCAATGGTGCTAGGCTGGATCACCATCGAGATAGCCTGCAAGCCATGCCTCGATAGCAGCCATCGCGCCGTGAACCGTGGCCTCGACCCCAACTACGACCCCGACGACTCCAATTCCACCGCCAACGCCGGCCAACGAGCCGCTATGTCAGGAAAACGTCAGCAATTTGAGCCTGAAAACTCGCACTCTCTCGCTGCTTCTCTCGTTTTCTGAACTTTGACGGACGACTACAGTAACTGAATAAAACCCATTAACGGCGATACAGAGAGGAAAACAGAGTTTACGCTGCCGAACTTCTGCAGCCTTTCTGGCGTTCTTTCTTCCTTTTATTCTCTCCACAAAGGAGGTAGTTACATGCATGAAACGGCCAACGAATTCACCGACTCCACTTCAACCGTGCCATCCCACAATCTGGAGACCAGTTCGGCCACTAACTGAAAATAAACAGAATGCCCAAGTCTGACTGAATTCCGGTACTCCACACTATTTTCAGAGACTCCATACATGCAAATGTGAAAAACTTAACTGAAATAGCTAAAGGAATAGGGAAATGAAAATTGCGCATAAGATTACATCTTCTGTCAACATTTCACCTCCTAATCTTGATGCGCCTGAATCTACACCAGACCCAACTTCTTTCTCAACTCCAAAAATCTGACTCGACCAAGTGGCTTTGTCAAAATATCTACAAGTTGGTTTTCTGAACTCATATTCTCCACTGTGAAATTCTTCTGATCAACGCATTCTCTTATGAAATGGTAGCGTGTTTCAATATGTTTGCTTCAATCATGGAGCACGGGATTCTTGCATAAGTTGATTGCTGACTTATTATCAATTCTGAGCACGGCACAACTGGGCTCTTCGTTCAGCAGCTCCCCGATTAACCGTCCAAGCCAAATACCCTGACAAGCACCGTCGCTGCAATGTACTCAGCTTCACAAGATGATAGAGCTACAATTTTCTGCTTCTAAGATTGCCAACTAACCAGACTTCCTCCAAGCATAAATAATATTCCAGTCGTGCTTTTGTGATCATTCAAATCCCCGGCCAAATCACTATCATTGTATCCTACCAAAGTCAGGGTCTGATTTCCTTTTTCATACCTGCAGCCAACTTCAAGTGTTCCTAACACATAGCGTAGTATATGTTTAACAGCCTACATATGTTCAGTGGTTGGAGCCTCCATGAAACGACTCACATAACCAATTGAATATGCTAAATTTGGCCTCGTGTTCACTAAGTACCTTAGACTCCCAATTATACTTCTATACAGTTCAAGTTTACCTGAGCCTTCTTTGCTCAACTTAAGTGGGGCTTCCATGGGAGCTTGAGTGGGATTGCAACCTGCCATACCTGACTTCTCAAGTATCTTCATTGCATATGCCGATTGACAAATAGTCACAATATCAGCAGTCTGACATACTTCTATCCCCAAGTAGTAGCTCAATAGACCAAGATCGCTCATACTGAATAAGCTTTGCATTTGCTTCTTAAATCTTGCAATCTCAGGCAATTTAGCTACTGTGATGATGAGATCATCCACATATACTCCAACAATTAGCCTTGAATCTCCATATCTTCTAGTATACACTGCATGTTCTGTAGCAGACCTGACAAAATTTAGAGAATTTAGGCTGCTATCCAACTTTGAGTTCCATGCTCGGGGAGCCCGTCGTAGTCCATACAACACCTTCTTGAGGTTCAGTACCTTCTCACTTTGCCTCTCATCAACAAAACCCAGAGGTTGAACAACATATACATCCTCCTCGAGCTCTCCATTCAGAAAAGCAGATTTGACATCCATGTGATGAATTTCCCACCCTTCATGCGCGGCCAGTGCAATCAACACACGCACGGTTTCCATCCTTGCCACAGGTGCAAACACCTCATCAAAATCAACTCCATATTGTTGCACATATTCTTTTGCAACCAACCTAACCTTGTGCCTCACCACAGCGCTATTGGCATCCCTTTTTACCTTGAACACCCATTTCAACCCAACTGCCCGATGTCCAGGCAGCAATTCAGTTAGATGCTAGGTAGAATTACCTTCAATAGATTCCATTTCTTCAATCATCGCCTTCCGCCAGCAACTTTGCTTCTCCGCTTCTGCAAAGCTCGTCGGTTCTTCTTCAGCCACAAGACATTGGTCTCTATAGTTGAAATCGAGGATAGGAGTTGTGGTGGCGAGGGTGTTGGCGATCGTCTGGTACAGTCGCGGTGCCTCATCAGTCCCGGTGCTGGCATCGCTTGGTGGTGAGCAGAATTCCACCCCCACAGGGACGTGCGATGCAATCTCCCCCGGTGTGGCAGACGGCACCGGGGATGTTCCCGCCACCAGTCCATCCTCAGCTCCGGGATAGTAGCTCGCCGGTGAACAAGAGGTCGCTCTAAGCCCAGCTCGCTGCTTCATCGAACACGACGTCGCGCAACACACAAACACGCCGCGCCACCGGATCAAACATCCGATACACCTTGGAGCCCTCCTCATAGCCAAGGAACACCATCTTCCAGCTCCGATCATCTAGCTTCTTGGGATTTGGCTTCAGTGCCTTCACATGGTCGATGCACCCAAATGTGCGCATGTGTTCGACACTGGGTCGCCGGCCATGCCACGCCTCATAAGGCGTCACGCCATCCAGGCTCTTCGTCGACGACCGGTTGAGGATGCACACCGCCGCAACGACGACTTCACCCCAAAAATATCCAGGCATTCTTGTCGCCTTCATCATCGAACGCGCCATGGCGACCATGGTCTGGTTCTGCCACTTGACGACACCGTTCTGTTGCGGAGAGTACGGCGCGATGAGTTGGCGCTTAATGCCACGATCTGCGCAATACTCAGTGAACTCCACCGAGGTGAATTCACCCCTACGATCGGTACGGAGTGCTTTCAATTTTCATCCCGTTTCTACCTCGACACCGGCCTGGAACTGTTTGATCTCCGTCGCCGCTTGGTCCTACGTTGCCAGTAGCCGAATCCACATGAAACGGCTCATGTCATCCACGAGCAGCAAAAAATACCTCTTGTCGCTTGGGGTTGCCAACGCAATCGGGCTACAGAGGTCCCCGTGCACCAGCTCGAGCGCTGCCTGTGCTCAGTACTTCGCCTCTTCCGCAAACGATGCTCGGCGTTGCTTGCCCACGAGACACGCGAGACACCCATCACACAATTGATCAACATGATCAATCGAAGGAAGCCCACGAACCATTTCGCCACGATATAGCTTCCGTAGCGCCTGGAAATTGAGGTGGCCCATAGTGGGCATGCCATCGCCACGCCTACTCGCTGCACGACGCCGCCAGACACACGGGTTTCGCCAAAAGTGAGGTTTAGGAGATAGAGTCGATTGACACTCCGAGGTACCTTCGCAAGCAACATGCGCCACTGGTCACGAATAGAGAGGATCCCATCCTCGATGTGCACCTTGAATTTTTGTTCGTCCAATTGTCTGACGCTGATAATGTTATTGCGGAGCCTGGGGATGTAGTAGACAGCCTCCAGTGCAGGGTGCTCGCCGTTCTTGCACACGTAGAGCACGGTGCCACGCCCGTAGATGTCCACCAGAGAACCATCGCCGAACATCACCGTCCCGGTGACGTTGGTGTCGAACTCGGCGAAGGCCGCCTTAGCACCAGTCATGTGATTCGCCGCACCGGTGTCCAGGTAACAACCGTCGGTGACGAAATCATCTGCACCTCCTCGGAGATCCACCTCCTTTGCCCTTGCTTCATTGAGATGCACCTGCTCAGTGGTAGGTGTTCGTCCAAGCGTCACGACGCCGGCCGTGGAGAGCGCGCTAACTTGTGCTATGAGCAGGGTCGGTTCATCCTCGACTTGCGTCAGGTTCACCCCCTCCTTGCACTCACGACGTGGCTTGCGGCACTCTTTCGCATAGTGCCCATAATTGTTGCAATTGAAGCACTTTACCTTTGAGCGATCGCGTGTGCTGCCGTCCGTCGCTACTTCCTTGCCGTCATAGCCCTTCTGCGATCCAGAGTTCTTTGGGCGCCAGCGGCTCTTTTCGCCAGAGGCTCCTCCCGAGTTCTTGTTTTCGCTCAAGGAACCCTCCTGGTCCCTCAGCTTCATACGCGCCAGCCACTCCTCTGTGAGAAGAAGTTGCCCTGCAGCGTTCTCACCACCGGTGCTGTCGTTACCACTGTACCGTTCTTCCACGGAAGACAGCCGGCCGACCAGCTCTTCCATCGGCATGGTCTTCAGATCGAGCAGCTGCTCGATGGCAATCGCGACCTGCCGGTACCGCAAGGGGATGACGCGAAGTAGCTTCTTGATGACTTATTCATCTTCAATCGCTCCTTCCATGTCGCGGATGTCGTTGACGAGGCCCGGTGATTCGCATCCCGAAATCCTCGACGAACTCCCCGTCCTTGAAGCGAATGAACTCGAACTCGTGGCAGAGTGCTTGCTGCCTCGCCTCGCGCACACGATCGACGCCGACTAGCATCGTCTTGACAGTCTCCGAAGCCGCCTTTGCAGAGTCCTTCATCGCGAGAGGCCTTAACATCTCCCGCGGTACAGCCTAAAGGATGGTCGCCAACGCCATCCTATCTTCTTGAACTCAGCATTTCCCGAATCGATCACGCCCCAAACGCCCTGGGCCTGCAAATTTACGCGCATCAACAGTGCCCAATCGGTGTAATTGGTTTTCGTCAGCATGGGGTAGCGCAGTGGCACACCGAAGTCCCTCGCCATCTGCTGCGAGACAATGGGGAGATTTGCGCCATCTACGCCGTTCCCCGCCTCGTTGCTGCTACCGCCAGTGCCGCCTCGCCACCCCGGCTTCGTGTACCTCCCACCGTCGTAGGATCTTAGCACCGCTCTGATATCAATTGTCAGGAAAACGCCAGCAATTTGAGCCTGAAAACTCGCACTCTCTCGCTGCTTCTCTCGTTTTCTAAACTTTGACGGATGGCTACAGTAACTGAATAAAATCCGACAATACAGATAGAAAAACAGAGTTTGCGCTGCCGAACTTCTGCAGCTTTTCTGGCGTTCTTTCTTCCTTTTATTCTCTCCACAAATGAGGTAGTTACATGCATGAAACGGCCAACGAATTCACCAGCTCCACTTCAAACGTGCCATCCCACGATCAGGAGACCATCTCGGCCACTAACTGAAAAAAAACAGAATGCCTATGTCTGGCTGAATTCCTGTACTCCGAACTATTTTCAGAGACTCCATACATGCAAACATGAAAAACTTAACTGAAATAGCTAAAGGAATAGGAAAATGGAAATTGCGCACAAGATTACATCTTCTGTCAACATGCTACTCGCCGACCTCTCCACAGCCTCCGCCGCCGTGCCCGCCAAGGCCATATGAGTTCTGATCTGTTGATGATGCCTCTCAACCTCAATACAGCTGTAGGCTTTCTTTCTTCCTTGCTCGAGTCATGTTTGGTTCTCTGTCACTCTGTGTGCCTGTCTGTCTGGGTGTGCTTTGTTCTTGTGGTCTTGGTTAAGGAATGACATGAATCGCTTCCTATATAAGCTGCGGTGAAATGATATAAGATATGGTGATGGTGATCTATATATATGATTTTGATTGAGACCTCATATTCCTATGCAAATGCAGCAAGTGAGACTGATAAACAGTTTTGAAATTGAGATTCTATTTTCCTACGAAAGAAGGGTGTGCATTGCAATGTACATGCCAGAGTAATTTTGGGGTCAAAATTGGGTGATCAGGTTAGGAGACTAGAAATATTTACAGATTGGTGGTGTATGCCACTACTCCATCGGTGTCCCGTTGCTTTCTTCCGCCACATCTTCATCCATGATGTTGTCGTTTTCGTCAGCCGGGGTGTCAGAATCAGTCTCCATTTGTTCCTGCTGTTCGTCCGGGGTGTCTTCCACGCCCCCATATACCTGAGAGCTCACCACATGCCCTTGCAAATCCTTGTGCTTCAGCTTGCCTATCGCAAAATGGAGGCATTAGAGCAAGAAGTTGACTGACATAAAAACACAGACTAGAATGAGATGGTTGATATATAACTATATTCTTGTGTGAATATCTAATCAACATAATTAGGAAGGAATTACCCATCCAGAAATTGTCCTCGGTAGAGCAGTTGTGCAGGAGCGCCTTCACTTGGAACAAGAACCGCTCCATGGATCTCTTTGCGGCAGGTATCTTGCTCGTGATCATTGTTCGCTTGTAACCCTATGCAAGATCAAAATACTGTTCTGACATTGGAGAACAAAATTTCATGATGTGGACATTATGTATATGATCATTAGTTGTACCTTAGCCTCTGAACATATGGTTTGGATTATTCTTGTTGCTTTCTGAAGTTCTTTTATCTGTATCAGTGTAAGTCGTGAGTAATAGTAAGGAGCCACTGTAATTTGTCAGAATAGGAGGCAGCTACTGTGTGATGCAAATAGAACTGAATAAGAAAAAAAAATTGACAGCTATTTACCATTTGAATTATAATATCATTATGTTGCACAAACTGTGTCTCTAGGAAGTTGAAGGCTGCATAAAAAGAGAGTAAAATGAACACTTTTTCTATCAAAGGTGGCAACAAAAATACAACAACCAGTGTTACCATGTTGGCAAATATATAACAAACTTATCAAGTCAATTCCTCACCTTTAAGAAATGTATCAACAAATCTTCCCCCGTGTTTAACTGCCATCGCATGCATAGCAACCTATATTTTGTGATCAAGGTAAGATGCATCTCTTTCAACCAGCAGCCCCATTAATGAACAGTACAGCATTTCCATGTGGGTAAATGCATCTTCATATTAGTGCTATTAGTTCACAACAGAACACGAGTGATTGCAATGTAACTCACCTTTTCGTGAATCTTGCAAATGATTATTAGAGAAACAAACACTTTTACTGATTTGAGGATTTCTTCCAGGACAGCTTCCACTGCTCCTCTTTCTGCTTGTGCTCTAGTCTTCAGGGATTGCTTGATCTACAGAATGGGAAAAGAATTTCTCAAACACTAAGGGCTTGTTTGAGAAGCCCAAAATCCCGACCCACCCCAACCCTAAGGGGTACTAAAGATTTGGACTCGATGAAGAATACAACATAGTGCTGATAGTAGAGTAAAAAATAACAACTGCAGTGTGTATGCTTAGCTAAACAACTCACCGTCTTGTTTAAATTTCCAATGTTCTCTTCATGCTGCATTAGTAACCCAAAAAGTTAAGAGAAATGAAAAGAACATGGGATAGTTTATAAATGCACTGAACACCAGATACTTACTAGCACACGGTACCAAGAGAGGATAGTGGAGGAACTCAATGTTGGAAAACCATGTGACAGGTCTTGGGTACTTTTAGTTTTGAGCGAAGGTACCTTGAAATATGAAATATGATGTGTATAAGGAGTCTTCTAAGGTGAAAAGCAGAACAATTCAATTGATATGGACAACTATCTGCTAAGTGAGATGTCTCTGATTGCATGACTCAAGAAATCGAGATGGGCCACCTGTGGCAACACCGAGCAAGCCAGCTCATCAAGCAGATCAGAAATAGGCTCACTATTCTTGAGGTATATTTGTAATATCTTCTGTATAAGATCACCCTGACAGGCAAGAAACAGGAGACATTTCAGGAACTAATCAACAGGTGCATGCTTAGCACATTAAAAGGTAGAAAGGTGTTTTGGCTTACTTTACTCTGCCATCCATTTTCAGAATCTTCACTAGGGAGATCAGAAGTTAGCAGCTTATGAGCTGATAGCCCAAGACGCTTTCGTAGAAAGGGAATTATCTCTTTAGTGCATCCTATATGTATATTCTTCCCATTTGGTTCCCCAGATTTTTCCAACAACACGACAATGGAATTTAACATTGATTGCATGGTAATTAGCACGTCAGAAGCTAAAAGGTGTGAGAACAAGCACACTGCAGGAAGATTACAGCATTGAAATTAGGCAAAAGGTCACATAATCTTCTATCACTTTGGGCACAAATTGCAACTGAAAATTACCTAAATCCATAACAGCCTCAAACATTTTATTTGCCCCACAGTATAGGTAATCAACATTGCTAGGGACAAGAGATGGATGGAACTCAGAAAGAACATCATCAAAATTTTCAGTTGGTTGGAAAGTCTGTAATAGTTCCTTCAGAACTGACATATTTGCTTGATTCAATAAATCTGGAATGCCAAGTAACTGCAAAAGGTATCAGATATGTTAACAGTGGCAATTTGAGTCTCCAGCTTCTTTATTGCCGGAAGAAAAACGATATCCATGCTACAACCTTCCTGTAGCAGCCAAGAACCTCCTTAAATACTGCAGTGCCTATTGAAGACCTGGAGACCACCACATATGGTATGTCTGGGTTTCCTGCTGAATCAGAAAGTGAATTCCAGTTGTCTGGGGAGCTATCTGATCCTACAAAGTAGTAGTAGTAGCCCGTTATGTTATTGATCAAAAGCAAAGGAAAAGATATGTATGATACATTGAAGTATTATAACATAATTTACATTGTAGAAGGAATTAGAAGCAGAAAATAGTAACAAAGCTTACTGTCTTTGATCATTGAAACTGCTCCATCTAGATGCTTCCTTAGACTCGAGAATAGTGGCTGGATTTTGTTGAGAAATTCTTCTATGCTCTTTTGGCAATGAACATGAGTGGATTTTGCTTGAGAAGTACTAAAAAATGGATTGCTTGAAGGATATAGATGATCTAACTTGTTTTGAAGATCACGTAGAAGATAGAGATATAAAGGCAGCTGAATAACAAAAATAGCTAGACCTGAATAATTTCACCATATTTTAGTAGCTAAATTATGTAGTTGAAATCAAGTACCTCGGATTCATGGTATGAATAAGTTGAATTTTGAGACTGTAAAAAAGAACAGTATAACCATATGAATAAATGACAAGTTGATAATAGAACTTTGAAAGAATAGATTTTCTGATCCAGTTAAGTCAAATTGAACAAAAGCATACCTCTGAATAGTTTAACAAGGACAGGCAATTTACATGGAGAGTTCTGAATTTGAATCTTTGCATATCCAGCTGAGCAGGTGCTGCCACTAAATCTACAAGCCCAAGCTCACCAGGATCATTAGCCTCGTGTTCAACATCCCTTGACATCATTCCACTTGACGATGGTTGTGAAGCTCTAGTTGTTTCTTGACTGATTGTTACACCTGCTCTTTTGAAAGCATCCAGTATCGTAGGTTGCTTGAGCCTCTCGTCAGAGTTCATTTTATCTGAAACTGCTTTCTCCTTGCGGCTTTTTTGTCTTCCGTTGAAAGATATGCCCTCAATGATCTCTTCTCCCATTTTCCTTGCAAGGTTGAACTTGCTAGTGCTAGTTGATCCAGAATAATCCCCAAGATATCGCAGCTCAGGCAGATATAGAGGATAGATTTTCAGAAAGGCGTTTAACAAGCTCTCAAGTAATCTGCATTTTTTTAAAAAAAAATCATCTGCATGTGGTAAATTTATCTCGTCATAATGTTATGAAGGTGTATTGCATGTCAATCTCTATTGATGTATCTCAAGTCATAAAACCCAAAGTACATCTCTTGCCTTTTACATTAAGCCCTCTAACATCTCATGCAAGCAGCTAGTGGCTGGATTAAGAAAAAGCAAATTGGAATAGAACGTGCAAGTTCTCATATTTAGCAGTAATTATTGACTGAATAACCATGATGAAAATACACTGTGCACATGCTTGAGTCAGAAATTTAGAAGGAATAGTGCAAATTTTCACTGCCCATGGAGGGTGAAGGTACTATCATCAGTGTGCAAGCATAATAATAATAATGATAATACACTCACATTAGATTTCTCAGACGCTTCAGAAGTTTTACTGCTGTCTCATCCCTTGCTTTTTGCGTCACATTATCAACTCTAGCCGCAACTTGTGTGCTGAAAGCATTGAGCTGCCGTTGATGCCACCAATTTTAGACAGATATAGAATAACTTGAAATATACAGTGAATAATTCAAATAATTTCAAAACATACCAACTCCCTAATCCAGTTTATTGCGAAGTACAGTGAATGGCACACTGCCTTTTTCTGCAATGGTGACAAGCTTCTCCATCTAGCTCCATCTAGGTTCTGTCGGTTGTCCAAACCAGGATTAATTCTTTTGTTCAGTCATTGGAGGACATACCTCGAATGGTATCACAAATAAATTTGAAAGTTCCATATATTAAAGAAGTGGTAACACTAAAATAGTTACAAGTGGCTAAAGTACTACTTCTTTGTATGAAACTGAAAAGATCTGCTGCCAAGAACACACACATAAAAAAAGCTATAATCTTTACTATTGTAAAAGAACCTAATGGTGGTTGGTGCATGCTTCATTCACCCCCCACCCCCACTGTTACAGAAAATTTGGCGCCGACAGGTGGGCCTACATCCTAAAACATCTCTAACAAAAAATAACAAACTAACTAACTCAAACACAACAATAATATCCCCCTAACAAATTAACTTAACCACCTCCTAAAAATCTCTAACGGAAACAGAGCATGATGCAGGTCACAAAGAAACTCGATCGAGCGTGGTTGCGGAGCTGAGGGCGCGGTGTAGGCTGAGTATAACCACAGAGGTGTAACGCCTGAGCAGAGCTTGGCCAAGCGTGACGGCATAGCCGATGGCATGGAGTAGTTAACAATAAGTTGATGTACTGGTGTAACATGTTTTTTATCCGTAGCAAAGCACGGGTATTCAGCTCTGCTAAGTAAAAGCTTCAAAACAATTTTGAAACCTTGAGACCTCATCATAACATTGGTTCGCATTTTTTTAAAATGTGAAAATGGTAAAGACTGATTATATGAACCCAGAATTTGTGATTTACCACTAGAAACTATTGACAATTATTTGTAGGTCAGATTTAGATAAACTTGCAATTTATTTGTGGCATCACCTTGTGTGTTTTTGGCATGGCAAAGGCAGGTTTCGGGATAATATTCAATACATCTATCACAAGGTTAGAGTGCAAAAAAACTAAGATTTAAAAGCATTGTATTCTTGTGTAATTTAAAATAATAAGAAGTTTGTGATATCACTTCAAGTTTCTAGAGAACAGTTTATATAACCTTGGTAGAGGGAAGATGCAACGGACAACCAAGTAGTGCATTTATTCCACCAAGTGAGCCTTGACTTGCTAATCGTTCGATCTTCGATACAAACAAGAATAAAATTAGTTCAGTCATTAAGAAGACATGCTGGAATTACAAGGCATGGCACTTACAATAGTTAAAAGTAAAAATTGGGAAGGAAGGATCTGCAAACAGGCTTGAGGCCTGCAATGAGCATACACAAAAGCAGTAAAGTAAACCAGTACACGTGATATACATACTAATTAGCAACCAAATAATGACCATTAGCAGCTAGAATTTTTACTTTTGTGGCGAGGTGGAGACTAGAGACATAATATTTACACATACTGGGGAGATATTTCCATCCAAGTTCATCCACAATTCTCCTGAAACCAAGGTGTCATCAATTACACTCGCTGACTCGCCCCTTGATTATTGCAAGTATTTACACCCTGTGTCTAAAAGGAATGTAGGAGCTCATGACACAACACTAACCTTCTATGCCATCGAAGTGATATTTTTCTAATAGCTGGCCATCGTCAAGATCAGCAAGAAAAAGGGTGTCAAATTCAGCAACATGTTCCCCAACCCTGAAAAGACCAGTTAGTGAAATGAGCTATCTTGCATGGAAAGAACAAGCACGAAGACAAAATACATCAAGAAATATTAAGTCATGGACAATCTATTTTTCCACATGCATTAGCAACCATTCTATACATACCACTCAATAATTGCAGAGTGAAGAACACTGCTCTCCAATAAGGCAGCTAATTCATCATAGAGAAGAATTAAGGGCAATGTCACAAATTTGCAGGAGTTAACAGCCATTTTCAGCAGTTCCAGGGCCTCCTCACAATTAGGTTGCTGCCAAGCAAAACAACTTTATAACTAACAAAGCAACACTAGGATTTCATGAACGCAAATAAGGGTAGCTGTGGTGAGCCCAGAATATTTTAAGAGCAGTGCTTCAATGCTTTCTCTCCTAATACAAGTTGCACAAATCTTAAAGCAAGCGAAGGGGTAAGTAATCACCATCTACCATTCATGCATGCTTTAATATTTGTGCAACTGTTAAAAGGAAAAGTATGAAAGCACCTCTCATATTTTAAATGCAGGAAGCACAATTCCAGATTAAAAAAAAGAACCCTGTACCAAGTTAGATATATAATTTAGGCAGGTGTTCTTCAATTTTATGCTTGCTTCAGCACTTGCCTAAAATATATGGTACTATTTTGCACTGTTCATGGTATTTTGTGCACTGTTGCTTCAATTATTAGTAGCAAATTGATATTGTCTGATAAGATATGTCATGATTTATGATGTATCACTTTCAAATATACCAACAGGGCCTTCAAGGCATTTAAGTAATTTTAAAATAAATTTATTGTGTCACCGCTGCTCACATAAATGCTAGCACTCGCATATGAAGGTTTGCGACATGCCCATAAGGTCAGACTACAATGGATACAGTTGGCATAGTTATTTTGACACGAAAGTTACATTTATCCTAAACTTTTGTCATACTCAAACAAACCTGAGATGATGAGCAGTTCGCAGCAGAATTTGCATCTGCAATAGCTGAAACTATCCTTAAAGCCCCAATTATCCCCATTCTCCTATACTTCATATCTGGATTACTAACCTACATGGTAACAAGCAGACATAGAAAACAACAGAATAGAAATTTGAATTAAAAGCATTCTTGGCTGGAAAAGTAACCCTTATCCAAAATGTGATCAAACCTGCTTTCTCACAACCATTAGAAGTTCATTAGCGACAGAAGAGCCACCTGAATCGGTATTGAAGCCAGAAGCCAGTGCCAAATGACAGAAGATATCATAAACCTAATTTGTTTCATGAACAGTAAGTTGTGGTGAGAGTGAGAGACAAATTAGGAGAAAGAAATGAACAATGTATCACAAACCTTTCGAAGACTATCTTCATGGAAACTCTCCAGGTAATCTAATATACCTATGTTGTAAAAGTTGACACAATTCAGATTATTCAGCAATGACAAACAATACATGCATAAGACTTAACAAACAACAGTACCAGTTATATGTGAAGCTATAGGGATCAATTCCTCAGAGTTGTTTGATGTCAGAGAAATCATAACATCCAGAGCAGAAGAAACTTCGTAGCTGACCCCAGAACCTATATGAGTGACCAATGAGCCTATGAGCTGCACAAAATGGTAAGAACATTAGGAAATGAAGAATATGTATTATGTATAAAGTGGTACAGCGAACTTGTTATCACATAAGCAAGACTACTATCCATGTGCAAGAAAGTTTCGCTGGCTGAATGGCCTATTCCCAAACATTAAGTCACCCAGTCACCCATTGAATACCATGATGTTCACCAACTTCTGTAATTCTGTCATCGGTTCTTTTTTAAAAAGAAAAGAAAATAACAGGACCTCTGCCTAAGCTTTATAGACGAATAGAGACAGTTTGAGATACAAGCCAACAGTGATCCCATCCACCCCCCCTCAAAAGCTATGCTGTAGCTAATCCAACAACACACAACACCACTCAGATGTTCAATTGGTGTTACAGTGGTTCTTTGGTGACCTCTAGACCAACAAGATGTGACGATTACACAGAGGACTTCTGAATTAGTTCTCAAATGCGAGCAGACTGCTTGAAATAAAGAAAAGCTATTCGAAATCAAAAGCAGTATCAGATTGTAACTAAAGAACCTGTCCAATGTTAAGGTTATGCCAGCTGGATGTGAACTATATAACACAATTTTCTTGGTACTGCTCTTATGCTCTCTCAACAGAACCTAAGTCATGACCAGAAGTTCCAAACGAGATTAAGTTCCCCAGTTACTACCAGTTTTAATATCCTTATTTGTCTTCACTACTCACCCTCTTCTCCCCAAGTCACTATTCGGCACTACATCCCGTCCAGTGCACACACATGGCTGATGGCTCAACTAGTAGACATCACAAACACAAAGTAAGATATATTAAGGAGGATTAATGCTTTTGGCCAACTAATTTGCAGTAAGCTTGCTACCTCACTTTATCTTTACATAACTTATAGTTTAATATCATGCTTTTTTATTTATGTTTCCTATGCTGGACTTATACATAGGCATTCAGTACAGTAATAGAACAAGTGTTAATTCACAAGAAATGTAAATACATTGATATGCAACAGTATTTAAACCACAACCTGCCTGAATAAAGATGAAAAGCTGGAAATCACACAGCGCAGGTCAACTCAATTTACCCACATCTCGAAAAATTCTCAATTTTCACTATGTTGATGACAACAAGCAGAGGTGTTGGCAACCAAAGGATACCTCTTGCCTGGAATAGGTATCATTGAATTCTTCAAACAAAGCTGTGAACAAGTACGTTGCAAATTCCCTAGCTTTCTCTTCCTTGCAAGCCAACAGGTAATCGCTCGCTGAGAGGTATGACATGAAATGGTCCTGATTCAAGTTCAATCACGTCTCAGTCAGCACGCATAGTCAAACATATGCTGTTATTCTACAGTCATTACAAGATACTGAAGAACTGACCTTTACCAATTCAGTATTTCCATGAATGCACTGATCAAACAGTATCTCTCGTATACATCCTTGTAAGATCTTGGATTTCAGTATTTTCTCAGCACTTTTCTGTAGAACACCACCATTGGCATAGATGAGCATGATGAGCCAAACATCAATCACTTTGTGATCCCTTGGGTGGTCGATTGATTTCAACTCCTTCAAGAAAGCCTCGCAAAGCATCTGCATCGACAAGAAAGCAAAGCCCAGTTGAAACTTGGATGTGCAGTGCTGCGTTGCAAGATAAACTGAAGATTCAAATCACATACATTCTTAAACCGGAGGCCTGATCTCAAGGTATCAAGGATTGCCCCATCAGTGCTATTGGCCGATGCCTTCCCTTTCAGCTTCTTGCTCCGAACAGCCCGTGGATCCACCACACCGACAAACTTCAGCTGCTCGCGGATCTGCGATATAATTCTCCCAGCATTGACCGGCGTAGCAGACAGCAGCAAGAACCTGAGTAAGTGTGGCATCTGGTCTGCATGAATTGTCCGGATGCAAGATATCGCAACCGTCACCGCCTTCAAATATTCCCACAGCACAAGAAAATTATTCAGCCCACAATCCACAGCATCAGTCATAAAACAAGATCGATGAAAATCGTCTGTGATCATCACCTGCTCCTGCAACTGCTCATTGAGATTAAGGTCGGACAAAGCGTCGAGCACAGTAAGCACAACCTCCGAGTCCTCCTGCAGAAGCTTCTCTAGCGCGGCGACCACAGTGGCATGACTCTGGTCGCCCACAATCTCCGGGAGCGACCCAATGATCTCCTTCTTAAGCCGGGGCGGCGCCACCGACAGCACCTCCACAAGCTTGGCGACGAAGGCATCAGCATCGACGAGGAAATCGAGCCACCGGAACTGCGCGACGATGAGCCTCCCCACGTCGTCCTGCAGCGGCATCCCATCGAGCGCGTCGTCGAAGTGCTCGGGCAGCTTGTCGAGGAGGAGGCCGAGAAGGCCAGACTGGAGCGCGGGGACGGAAAGGAGCGCCCGCGCGAGGCTTGGTGAGCGCGGGGAGGTGGGGAGGAGGAGCTGGCGGAGGCGCTCGGGGGAGTCGGCGAAGGCGGTAAGCCCCGCGAGGAGGCGCGCCGGGAGGAGCGCGGCGGGGTCGGCGGCGAGCGCGCGCGCGAGGCGGGGAGCGAAGGAGAGCGGGGAGGGGAGGGACGGAGGCAGGTGCGGCGGGACGAGGAGGTGCAGCCGGCGTCGGCGAGGAGCGCCGCCGCCGCGTCGATGGCGGAGGGGTCGTCGGCTCCAGCGGTGGCGGCGCCCGAGGTGGGCGCTGGCGCCGATGGCGGCGGCGGGCGCTTGCGTGGGTTGCTGCGCTGCAGGAACACCATGGCCGATCGCCGCGAGTGCGAGGCTTCTTTGGGAAGAAGGCGGAAGGGTTCGGAATTTTTGGGGAATGAAATTCTCGCGCCATGGAGAAGCGCTTCTTCCTCTTCTTGTCGACTGCGCGTACGGATGATCTCTTACAGAACCGTTACACGAGGCACGGACAGGTGGGGTCATGGATTATTCCTCTGCATGGGTCCAACATGCCAGTGGGTTGACGTAACGCTTAACTGAAGGGATTAGATGTACGCATAGCAACGCATCGTTTCGTCAGATGAGATCATGAGGTAATGGGAACGCATAGGAGCCGTCCAGTGTTCAACGGACGGCTACGACGGGCTCGGTTTCGCAGACCCAGTCTACGCAGGAGTGGTTCGTGGAGGAGCTCTAGGGTTTAAGCCTCGCCGCCGTGACGACGACGAGCACCTAGTAGGGGAGGGGAGCGGTGATTAGCGAAATCGCGAGCCATCCAACCCTTTTTCTTCGGGATTAATTGCTCCGATTCGGTTCGGTTCGATTCGATTCGTATCTAGTTGGCGGGCGAGCTAGCCGCTTGCGATAGGATTGGGCTTTGTTGGATTTGGAGGGGTTGCGGACTGGGGTTGGAGAGATGGGGGATGTGGAGGAGAAGCTCAAGGACTACGAGGTGAAGAGGGAAGGCGAGGCCGAGATCCTCATGCTCAAGAGCAACGCCGTCTTCTTCAATCCCGTACAGGTTCGTGCTATACTCTTTTCGCCCCATTTTCGCGATTGGTGATGTTTGATCCTAAGAACGAGACTTCAAGTCCATTACAGAGCAGTGTTTCATGAATTAGTTCACTTGGTGGGAATTGAGTTCTGTGTTACTGACGTGATTGTAACACTCGGATTATGTTTAGGAGCGATATTATCAGTATGCGATTTTGGCATGTATGCTTCTAATTCGATCTCCTTGCAATGCCGTTTCGGGTGGGGTGCATTATTGGAGTTCAAGTAAATGCAAACTGTGCCTGTACTTGTGTGTGTGTGTGTGTGTGTTTTTAAACGCGGCTGTCTTAGCACGAAGTGAGACATATGTACAATTTGTGCTATTTTTCACAATTGAAGTCTGGTTTGGGTTACTGGGTTGATTGGTTTCTGTGATTTTGATACCTGCAATTTATGTCTTAGGTAATTCGATAGAGGTCATTGTTCACGTGATGGTCGATTTTGCTGAATGTGGGAACTGCACTTTCTTTTTTCGAGAATATGCAGGAAAGCTGCATATCATATCATTAAGAAGGAAAAGATATACAACCCCACAGCTAAGCCGCCGTTCAACTTCAACCGAGTTTATATGTAGTTATAACAGTTACCAGAAGGGTGCAACCTACAACCTAATATCCAACAACATAGAAATTCAATTACATCCAGTGCTCCAACGGACCTGCACCCACTAAGGAGTTGCACATGCAAATAATGGTTTTTGCAGTTTTTTACTAGCTTTTTGGCTTCTTGTGTTACATGGTGTGGATGCTAATATGTTTTTTTACTCTAGTGGTTCAAGTTCTTGTAATCAGGTTTAGCAGTCTCCTGCTGTTTGGTTACTACACACTTAAAGTAAGTCCAATGTGTTTAATATTGCATACAGTTAGTACCAAACTTGACATACCTCTCTCTTTACTGTTTTATCAAGCCAAGATGCTATCCGCTGAGCTTCTTAAATCTGATGCATCCAGTGCAAAATAGTTGCAGCTAGTTTATCTGATATTTATCGTTGATTCCAAGGTTACATGAGATTCCATAAAGTCTCCTTAACTAGCCATTCTTCGCTGAATCATCATAAGGCTTAACTAGCCATTCTTTGCTGAATCATCATAAGGCTTTCTCTAACATCAAGTTACTGCTTTTGTTAGGTCCATAATAGAGACATGTCAATTGCCGTTTTAAGGACATTTGTCACCAAGCGCAAGCAAGAACACGAGGAAACGGTGAGCAAAAGGAACAAGTCACATCAGAAAGTGAATCAGGATATGCCACCTGGATCAGATGGAGATGGCACTTTAACTAGTCATGATGATGAAATCAATGCTGATCATGAAAAGGAGCTAAATCAGGCTGCAGACAAGGCAGAAGATATGTCAAAAGAAACAACACAAACACCTTCCTGGAAAAGAACCAGAGAACTCAAACCACCAGTTGTTCTTGAGGTGAGGCCTTTATGTCCATTACAAAACAAAGCTCATGTTCTGGATTTCAATATGGCCGCGATTTAATCACATATAATAAATTGAATAAAAAAAGTGCAGGCATTAGCTGCCTCTGGGTTGAGATCTCTGCGTTATGCGCGTGAAGTTGATGGACTTGGAAAGGTGGTTGCTCTGGACAATGATAAAGGTCATTGACATGCCCGTCTAAAGTTGTTTGATGAATTGTTGTTTATGATTGCACAGGTGCCAAGACCCTTGCATTAATTTTTTAGAACTGCAAGACACAGCATTAAACATGATTCTTCTTTTATTCAGCCTCTGTTGAAGCTTGCAAGAGGAATGTTAAGTTTAATGGTGCTTCTGCTTCTGATAAAGTGGAAACACACTTGGCTGATGCTCGAGTTTACATGCTTACTCATCCAAAAGAATTTGATGTGGTAATGCTTTTAGAATTTCGTCACATGTGCCTCTTTACTAGCTTTGACACCTCCTGAGATGGGACTATGTGCTGTAACCTAAGAACTGAAACATGACAAACAAGCTTATTTATAGCCAGTCTCTCTCCTTGTATGGGTAACTTAAGGATATTTCCAGCATCATTTGTGAGAAATTACCAGTTAGCATTTCACATTTTTTGTCATTTTTTGGGCTTTTCTTGCTTCATTGATTTAATCCACACGAAGTTGGAACTAATGAAGTAAACCAGGGAAGAACAAATGTCAGAAGATAATTTCGTTTTTCCTTTTTGTTTGTTCGGCAGTAAAAGTGGTGAAAAGCAGGGTACTATTTGAGAAGCTTGTGGGTTTGCTTCAGATTATAGGTTTTATCTGAGATTCTAGCTTTCGGAGCTCCTGTAAGTTATCTTATGGGATTTGCATGAGTCCAAGCTTGGTCAAACAAAGCTAGCACACTTGCTAACAGGAATGTGACTTTTTGCACTATGCAAAAAGGATGTAAACATGTGAATTCTAATAAACCTGGCTGTTCCAAGTTAAAGCAAAATCATAAGATAAGGCTTTAAACAATTCAATATTTTTCTCCTCTAACGATCCGCACTAGCTTCCTTATTTTCTCACATGCTCTTTTTTTAGGTTGATCTTGACCCCTACGGGTCCCCTTCAATATTCCTCGATTCTGCTGTACAAGCTGTTGCTGATGGAGGACTGTTAATGTGCACAGCCACTGATATGGCCGTTCTATGTGGGACCAACGGTGAAGTTTGCTACTCCAAGTAAGGACCATATTACTAGTTCCAAGTTGAAATTCAAACCAATTATTGATGTTCTGATCATCAATTGTGTCTTGCAGGTATGGTTCCTACCCAATCAAAGGCAAGTATTGCCATGAAATGGCTCTGAGAATCCTCCTTGCCTGCATTGAGGTATATAGCAATGGTTACAATTGTTATATCCCAAAAGTTTGTCCAAATTGAGTTCATTGTTACTCAGTAAAAAAATGATGGTTTTAGACGATATCTTCACTTTGTCACTAATTGGAGTATTGGACCTGATGTGGCAATCTATTATATTAACTGATTCTATTAAAGCACTCACTAGTTTTCTAACATATGCTGCAACTGTTGTTCTTCTGTGAGTTTTGATATATCTCATCTTCTACTATCTTTTCTCTTGTTGAGACAGAGCCATGCAAATAGATACAAGCGTTATATCGTTCCTGTTCTCTCTGTGTTTATGGATTTCTACATCCGTGTTTTTGTTCGAGTATTCACGTCAGTGTCCTCTTCCCTATTATCATTGTGTTTGTTTTAGATTTGATTGAACTACTTGTGATGTGTTTTCGTGAATTTCATGTGCAGTTCCGCAAGTGGAATAAAGAATGCTCCTCTTAAGCTTTCTTATGTATATCAGTGTGGTGGTTGTGATTCTTTTCATCTTCAGTGTCTCGGGAGGACCGTTACTAAGGTACACTTTTTGCTTGCCATTCATATCATCTCAACATTATCTTTCTCCAACTATATATCAGTAGATCAAATAATGAGGGCCTTTTCCTTGTTTGATTTTTCTGGAGGAACTGAAGAATAATAGTGTGAAGTATGCACCTGGTATTGGTCCTGTTGTTCCTCAAGGTTGTAGCGATTGCAGGAAGAAATTTAGTGTGGGTGGGCCAATATGGTCTGCTCCTATTCATGATCAAGACTGGGTACTTTCTACATTGGCAGATGTCAAACCAATGAAGGATAGGTATCCTGCATATGATAAGATTGCTTCAGTTCTAACTACTATATCTGAGGTATTGTTATTACTTTCTTCTGTTTGTTGCTAAAGGTGTTATTCTTGAGCATGTGGGCCAACGGTCTGTTACTCAGAATGGGTTATTATTGACTTATTGTAACTTGTCTTTAAGTTCATTTATAATTTTATATCTTAAACTCTATGGAAAATGCTCATCTTGCATCTGCAACTCTTGTCAAGCTCACCACCAGATGCTTTGTTAACACCAATATGAGTACACTTTTTTCGAAATATCCATCTATTGAGTTGAATTGAGCTTTCTTAGTCCCATATGAATATACTTTTTGCAAAATATTCATCTATTGAGTTGAATTGAGCTTTCTTAGTCCTCGTTGCCAGTGTGATTGCTTGCAATGGCCCATTCATGTAATGCTGAGACGCTGCATAATACATATCATGCAAGATGTTTCTTTGTTCTTCCTATTGGTACTTCCTTTAACTATGTGTTCTTCATGCGATTCAGGAGTTACATGGCGTACCACTGTTTTTCAGCCTCCATAACATTTCTGGGACTGTCAAGTGCACTTCCCCATCTGCAGTTGTGTTCCGTTCTGCAGTTCTTAATGCTGGCTATCGTATCTCTAGCACCCATGTGAACCCACTAGGACTAAAATCTGATGCCCCTTGGGATGTTATTTGGGACATCATGCGCTGCTGGGTAAAGCTCCTTATACCCCTATTCCTTACAGTATTCTGGTGGATGCAAGTCAATATTCTTTTTCCTTGTCTTACTGGATGGACTGGTAGTTTTATCTCGATCTAATGGTGCATTTTTCCCCACCCAGGTGAGGAATCATCCTATCAAGGAACAACCACATGACTCTCCAGGCACAATAATTCTTTCAAAATCTCCTAAACTGGAAGTATGTCATTCATGCACCATATACTCTTGCTTCAATTATGCTTTTTGTGCCTGATAGATGAAAATCATAGCATTGGTGGTGGTTGTCACCCTGTGGTTATGCAGGCAAATTTCTCTAGAGCAGTTGCTGCCCTGAGCAACGCTCAAGCAAAGAAGGTCAAGCGGTTTCTTCCTAACCCAGAGCGGCATTGGGGCCCAAAGGTCAGGGCTGGGAGGAAAATCACAAGCAAGCATGCTTCTCTAATAGGCCCAGAGGCTGTAAATGGGGTCATCAGTCACGAAGAAGGAAATGATCCAGCATCAGATAAGCCAGCTCCCAAAACTGAAGGAATCACCACAGCCGAAGAGAACGAATTCACAATCAAGCACCAGAAGACCAGCGACGATGAACTGGCAACTGAACCGTGATTAAAATGATCTCACTGAACTGATGTATCCAAGTATCATGAAATTCTTAAGCTTAGGAGTCAACCATGGCATTGGTGGCTCTGTTATATAATCATTACCTGCTAGGGCTGTTGTTTCTGGCAATGAATTTTGATCAGTAAAATTTAGTATTAGTTTATTGCATGCCATAGATGATGATGAGGTATAACTGAAAGCTGCGGTGCCAGAGAAAACCTGTGGCGCTGTCTGAAGACTGCAAGAACTGGAATGCAGGTGCTGTACCAGATTATGCCAGTGTCATGTCAAAAGGCAAAAGGGAGGAAGGAATGCGTGAATGCAGAGACGTCAAGTACACTCATGTGTGAAGTGCCTTTCTGATGTGTACTACCACTACGTGGGAGGAAGAATGTGACTTTGTTGGGCAACGAAAATCACAGGTGTACGGATGGACACTTGTGGTTTAAGGCACTCCCAATGTAGACGTAGCAAACGTATATCGTTTATCATGTCACGAAGAAACAGTCGAAAAAACTATGTCTATTGTTTATCATGTGGGCGGGCTGGCGGGCGGTGTGATCACTGTGATGTGATGTGAGCGGTCAGGGGCGGCGCATCGTGCGAGCAGGCGGTGTGGTTCGGTGCAGGCGAACAGCACGCCGTTGACGGGAACGAGGTATAAGGATTTCGTGCAGTGGGTTGTTTAGTGCTATGGACGCTACTCTGCTCCCCAATGTAAATTTTGGTTGTTTCTTGATTGGATTTTGTGTCTCCCTTCCAGGCCTCCACCTCACCTTGAATATTAGTCCCTGTTTGTTTGGTAGAGCTCTAGATCCTAACTCTACCTCAGATCTAGAGCTTGTAGACTAAAATAAAGTGAATTAAATTTATATTTTAGTCTAAAATATAAACAAGATGATCCACCTAAATACTTTTAATGTACTCACAGCTCTAACTTTATAAATTTCTGGAGTTAGGAATGCACTGCTCCACCAACTGTACGGATTTTGGTAGAGGTAGAGCTGTGCCAAACACCCCCTTACTCTTGACATAAATGTATTGGGAGTGGCCTTAGACTTCTGTAAGATGCATTAATACTATGCATTGGGACTGCCCTTAGACTTTTGTAAGACGCGTTAACGTTGTGATACGCACAGAAGTGATGCTCAATTGGCATCCAGATATCTACCAGAGTATGAATGTGTAACCTCTTTTCTCCTACCTCACTACTACTACAAGGATGTTTTACATCGTGAGTCGACAGAACAGTTGCACCAGATCTGATTAATGAGTCAGGGTCATACTCTTGTGCTGTATAAGATAGGTACATAAAGTAAGCAGAAAGGAAAGAAAGTAAACAGAGGATGTCTCTTTTCTTGCCGGTTCACTGGGATCCCAGATTCTAGAGTCCTGGGTGGTCCACTGGTCCTTGGAAGCTGCTTTTTTTTTCTTTCAGGGACACTGATACCTTACAAACAACACAAGATGTTACATGCCCACATCCACTCCAGAGACTGATTATTTCGAGTACTAATTTTTTTATACCATTGTTTAAACTTGTAAAACATGTTCATAAAGTAAGGGATCACATGACTAACACTATAGACATCTATATATGGTGCAATTCATTAGTTATTATCCTTATTCCTATGTGGCCATTATTTTTCAACATAAAGTATGGTTGATTATTGTCCCATACTAAAGAAAGGCTACTAAAAATTTACCTTTTTTCACTTTATCACATTGTACTAAAAAAACTGCTTCACAAAATACGTAAGACTATAAGAGCACTTCCAAATTTTGATGAAAAATTGCTGTAGTGCTGTTTCCTTAACCTATTCGTCCACGGTACTTTATTTGCCTCTTCTACAAATCCTATTTTCAAGGCCACGTTTGGAACGCTTCCTGATTCTTGCGAGAATTGAATTGTACCTGTGAAATTCATGAATTCGAAACAAGGATTGAGTGTTTATTTGTGCTTTCTTCTAAATGGAACTTAATTGTATGCCCTCGTCAGCATTTTCAACAAATAACCAAAACAGTACACACGTAGTTACATCTAGGGTAACATGCAGGTCAAACATCTAGCAATGAAAGTTCTTCACTTTTATCGGTTTAATTATCTGTCTCCACATTCCTCAAATCCTCTTTGAAAGCCCTTCATAATTCCAAGTCTTGTCTGGAATGTAGGAAATGAAAAATACAATCATAGGAAGGAATATTAAATATAGAAATAGTTTAAAAAGTTTCTTAGGTGCTTCTATGGAGTTTGTAGGAATTTGGAAGATGGAAGATGAAAGACGCAAAGAATTTCCATAGGGTCTAACTTATGCTATAATTATTTCGATTTTCATAGAGAGCGCCATTTCATAGAAATTTTATAGGAAACTTTTAGGTTCATTTCCTTGTTCTAATGGTTATTTGTAAATATTCATATAGGATTCAATTCCTTCAAATAACATTTCAAACAAGGAACTACATTCCATGAGGTCTAACTCATGTTAGAATTCCTCCAAAATATCAATTGCTTCCCTACAAAAGACACCCAAATTGACCACATTGCTATGGAAAGTTCTACACGTTTTATTGATTTGATCCGCTCTTCACATTCCCCAAATTCACCTTTAAAAAACCGGTAGAAACTCCACCTAAAAAATTCATAACAAAATTAAGAGAGAAGGACAACCTATAACCTGATCAGCTCAGCCTCACCACTCTCCCCTCCCGCTCCACCTCCTCCGCTGTGGCGGCCAGGCTAAAACCCTCGCCGCTGCCGCCAGCGCGCGATGCTCTTCCCCGTCTAATTCATGTCTCACCCCCACTCCCCCAAGCCCAAGCGCGCCTCCCCCACCTCCCTGTCTAATTCATGTGGACCGGCGACAAGCAGTGGACTGTGTCCATGCGTTGGGACACGTGTGGGGCCATGGTTGGTCTGGGCTGATGTTGACGTCAAAAATAGCTTTTTCAGTATAGATTTAATTTGGAAAATTATTTATTTAATATTTTCTTATTTATCAAATCTTTCGAGAGCCTGTTCTTCCTCATACAAGCTTCGATTGAGACGATTCAAATTTCTAAAAATTTGTAAAATTGAGATCTATTTAATACTGAATTTTATTTTATTTTTGGAGTTTGTTTGCTCTATGTTTTGGTATTTATTTAGTATTTTCTCTCGTTACGTGTCATTGAAGTGCTCAGAGCGTCCGAGGAGGAATCATTGAACCAAGAGCAAGGTCCAGAACAAGAGCAAAAACTTTTTCAAGGTAAGTTGTGCTTTGATCACGTTGAACCCAGTTTTACTAAATTGCTATGTTGATTTAAATTATGCATGTTATTTAAACGTGTGCCTCTGTTTCCAAATTTAGTTTGGGATCTAGTTATTCATCCCAGTTGAGTTATGTCGGCGTTTCGAGCACCGGCAAGTAAATTTGTAAGTCTAAGGGGCCGCGCGTTCCACTCCCTGAATGGTTAGACTCAGAAGTCCAAGATGTATACTGGTTCGGGCCGAAGGTCCCTACTCCAGTTCGTGTGGTGGCGTTGTATTCCCTTCAGTACAGATGACTGCACAAAGTTTACAAGCGAGAGTGCTAATGGCTTAGCGAGATGGGTTCGATCCCCCTCCTACGGGGGTTCATGCCTCCTTTTATACGGAAGGAAGGGGCAGGTTACATCGAGAATTGGGAGAGGACGAGATGACCTACACTAGGAGCTTCGGTCCTCCGTTCTGCTGACTGGTCACCGCCTGTCTTGCCCATGCTGGGTCGGTAGCCTAGTTGGCCAGGGCGGTTAGGTATTTCCCCGGGAAACGGCGTACCTGCCCTCTGCGAACCTTACGAGTGTTGACGTTGCTGCGCATGACGTTGGTGTTGCCTCGGGAGAGAGCGTGTCTTCGTACTGTATGTGACCGGCTGATGGGACTAGGAGCATGACTTCGGTCAGTCATTAAACCTTCTTGGGAAGGGGCCACCTGCCCTTGTATAGTCATTTCGATTGACCCGTTCAGGGGTGCGTGGTCAGAGGTCGGTGGGAGCTTCGACACGCAGCCCTTGGCGGATGTTACCTTGGTTTGATCGGAGTCGGAGGGTCCCGTCCCGCGGCGGGGGTCGGGAGCCCTGCTTGGTCGGAGGCACTTCCCTCGATCGGTCGAGAAGGGGTGGCCTTGCAGGTGCTTCGATCGGTAGTGGGCTGGGAGCGGCCTGTTGGGCTTGAGCTGTGCTTGAGGCCGCCGGCCGTCGCCGGGCGTTAGGTACCCCGTTATAAGTATTCGTCAAGAGCCCCGAACCCCGAGCGATTTGGCGCATTCGGTTGGGGTTGAGCTTGATGAGAATGGTGATCGGGCCCGAGTGGTCGGTCCGATCGATTAGGTCAAACGATTTACGCGGATGTACCCGACGCATCCGACGGCCGCCTCGAATTTGGCCTGGGCATTCAACCGCGGGGCTTTTTATCACTCGTTGTGTGCGCCAAGACGGCTTACGCGCCGCCGCCGCTCGTCTTCGGATCGCCGGGTCTCGTGAAGGGCGCTTCGTTTTCCGACGCTTGCATTTATTCTGAAGACGTTTAATCTCCCTCCGTCCGGGGATATAAGGACGCTGTGGCTTGCTTGAGTGACAGACCTTTAGACGAGAATCCTTTCTTTTGCTCCTTGAAATGGCTTCGGGGCACTCTCTAGTCTTCAGCTTTGGTGATGATGTCGCGGTAGAAGAAGAAGATCCTTTGGCCGAGCTTTGGGCTGAGTACGACCAGGCAATGGCCGAACTCCGGGAGGAAGAAGCTGTAGCCCGTGATGCTGCCGCCATCGATGCGTTGCTCGAGGTCGTCCCGAGGCTCGAGGTAGTAAGGGGGCCCTTCTAGAGGCGATGGCGCGAGGGCGCCGACTGTAGTTAGTGCGGCTGCGTCGATGTCGCTGAACGGCAGGAAGCGCGTCGGCGTACGGTTCCACGGCTGCGGCGGCTGTCCCGTCGACCAGACAAGGGCCTACCAGCATGCCGTCGGTGCCACCGATGCCGCACGGATGTTTAAGAGGTTTTGGCGCGGATAAAGTCCTGCCGTGGCGTAGCGTAGCTATTCTTGTGTCTGTTGGGTTGTAAAGTTGTGTAAAGTTTGAGCCTGTTGGCTTATAAAGAAATCTCCTTTTTCTTTATGAATGTCTTCGTGATGAGTTTGCTTCGATTGAGTTTGTCCGAGTTGCTCGTTTAACGTCGTGGCAAGACCGTGCCTTGGTCGGCAGGGACGACCAGATGCCTCTGCGCGAGGTTCGGGTGTCCGAGTGCTCGTTTAACGTCGTAGCTGGACCGTGCCTTGGTCGGCAGGGACGACCGCGATGCCTCTGCGCGAGGTTCGGGTGTCCGAGTGCTCGTTTAACGTCGTAGCTGAACCGTGCCTTGGTCGGCAGGGACGACCGCGATGCCTCTGCGCGAGGTTCAGGTGTCCGAGTGACGTGCCTTGGTCGGCAGGGACAACCGCGATGCCTCTGCGCGAGGTTCGGGTGTCCGAGTGCTCGTTTAACGTCGTAGCTAGACCGTGCCTTGGTCGGCAGGGACGACCGGATGCCCCTACGTGGGGTTCGGGTGTCCGAGTGCTCGTTTAACGTCGTAGCTAGACCGTACCTTGGTCGGCAGGGACGACCGCGAGGCCTCTCGCGCGAGGTTCGGTGTCCGAGTGCTCGCTTAACGTCGTAGCCGGACCGCGCCTTGGTCGGCGTGGACGCACCGTGATGCCTTTGCGCTGGGTTCGGTGTCCGAGTGCTCGCTTAACGTCGTGAGCCGGACCGCGCCTTGGTCGGCAGGACGACCGCGATGCCTCTGCGCGAGGTTCGGTGTCCGAGTGCTCGCTTAACGTCGTAGCTAAACCGCACCTTGGTCGGCAGGGACGACCGCGATGCCTCTGCGCGAGGTTCGGTGTCCGAGTGCTCGTTTAACGTCGTAGCTAGACCGTGCCTTGGTCGGCAGGGACGACCGGATGCCCTCGCTGGGTTCGTGTCCGAGTGCTCGCTTAACGTCGTAGCTAGACCGTGCCTTGGTGGCAGGGACGACCGGATGCCCCCGCACGGGTTTGGGTGTCCGAGTGCTCGCTTAACGTCGTAGCTAGACCGCGCCTTGGTCGGCGGGGGACGACCGCGATGCCTCTGCGCGAGGTTCGGTGTCCGAGTGCTCGCTTAACGTCCGTAGCTAGACGCGTGCCTTGGTCGGCAGGGACGACCGGATGCCTCTGCGCGGGTTCGGTGTCCGAGTGCTCGCTTAACGTCGTGAGTTAGACCGCGCCTTGGTCGGCAGGGACGACCACGATGCCTCTGCGCGAGGTTCGGTGTCCGAGTGCTCGCTTAACGTCGTGGCCGGACGTGGGCTCGCTTTTACGCCGTAGCCGGACGTGGGCTCGCTTTACGTCGTAGCCGGACGTGGGCTCGCTTACGCCGTGGCCGGACGTGGGCTCGCTTTATGTCGTAGCCGGACGTGGGGCATCCATCCCAGTCCTCGCCCGCGAGGGTAGCTGCGAGAGGAATGGCCGCCGCCTATCCCACACGATACCCCATCCGCAGTGTGGGACTGGAAGGGTGAGCGACGCGCGTTTACGCGCTGGTTTGAACGTCGTGCTCGTGGAGCTTATAATGTAGTCCGAGTGGGTCCCGGAGGTCCGCCAAGGGGACCCTTCCGAGCGGACGGTCCCGCAGTAGGGTGTCCTGCCCCGCCGTGGGCGACCCATAAGAAACCTTTCTTTACTCAATCCCGTATGGGCCCTGAGTCGTCCGCCGACCCAGGGCACAGCTGGCTGTCGCTCATCGATGAGCTCCCGGGAGAGTGTGAAGTATGGTCTCGGACGCGAGTAGAGGTGATTGGGTCGTCAGCCGACCTAATCGAGGGCCCACCGTGGGGCTCACCTCATACTTGCCCCTCGCTCAAGTTTCGCTGGGGCGGCCTTATGCCCATCTGGTGGGGTAGGCCTTTTGAACCCACAGCTTTTAGCTGGGCCCCCGGTGCAAGCCACAGAGCTTTTGCCGCTGGGCCGCGCAGCCCCAAATGGGCCTCGTGACGCGCCCGAGCAACCGTCCTGGCCTCAAGGCGGAGACCGAGAGGTTACAGGACGCACTACTCGGGGGCGGCGTCTTTATGGCTCTGCCGTTTTGTCAGGATTAAATGCTGAGTGGAATTGGAAACCGGGAGTTACCAGGCTGGCGTGACAGACGAGGGTGGACGCGACGCCGCCGAGGGGTGCTGCTTGGTCGGCGCCTGCTCGTCTTCTATATATATGTTGCTGGGTTGTTTTGAGTAGTCACGCTTGCTTGCCTTCCTCGCCTCCCGCCCCTAAGATAAGAAGGAACAACAAAGAGCCAAGGAAAAGAAAACTCAGTCTTCTCTTCTCCTCGCCTTTTCGTCGCCTCTTTCGCAAGGATGTCGTGGCCAGAGTGCTCTACCCAGGCCAGCCGCGCGCTCAGCTTGGTGAAGAAGGGCTTCCTCCCTGCGCAAGATCTCTCCGGTTGGAGGGTGCCGACGGGATCTGCTGCCCCCTCGCCGGGGGACGACGAGGTCGTGGTGCTAGCCTCGTTCTTCGAGCGCGGCTTCGGCTTGCCGCTGCACCCGTTCGTTCGGAGGCTGCTCTTCCACTACAAGGCGGAGGCGCACCATCTTAACCCCAACGGGGTCCTCCACATCGCCATATTCATCACGCTCTGCGAGGCTTTCCTGGGAATCGAGCCGCATTGGGCGCTGTGGAGGCATTTCTTCCAAGCGAGGCTCTGGAAGGACAAGCCAACGGAGTATCTCGAGCTTCGGTCCGGCCGGAGCACGGAGTATCTCGAGGTCAAGCTGCCATCGTCCAACAAGGGATGGCGCTCTGAGTGGTTCTATGCTCAGAACGTCGGAGACAGCGCCCCACCCTTCACCGGCAAACTTCCCGTGGCGGGGGAGGAGTGGAACTGGGGCGCCGAGAAGCGAGAGAAGAATAAGGTGGCCCTGATCGTAGAGCAGGTCAGGGCCCTAAGGAGGCAAGGGCTCACCGGGGACGTGGTCGTTCGTGCCTTCATGAGGATGCGCGTGCAACCTCTTGCGCACAGACCCCGCCCCCTGTTCCAGTACGAGGGGGCATCCGACCGGATGAGGATGGCGGAGCCCGAGCTGGCCGCGACGGAGGTCGAAGCCCGGGTGGCCGCCGTCATGGGAGGAAGTGCTACGGAGGCGGCGGGCGGCCACCTAGAGCCATTCTCGGCGGCCCACCCTCCAAATCTGGTAGGTCGGCCGGACTTCTTCCCGCCCCTCTTTTCTTTGCTTTTAACGCCTGGTCTGACCAGTGTTTTTTATCTTCTAGGGGCTCTTGGGCATGTCCTCCCGGGCGCCGCTCCCGGAGATAAGGAGGCGAGGGCGGCAGCCCGAGCGAAGGCCGCAGAGCTCGACTCCTCCCGCAAGAAGCGGAAGGAGGAGAGGAGGAAGAAGAAGGAGGAGCGCGCGGCGAGGGCCACGCGCGGTGAGGACGTGTCGGAGGCCACTGCTGTGGGTGCAACCTCCACCGACAGCAGCGGAAGCACCCCCCGGTCACGCATACTGTGGGTTCCCTTCTGACCCGCTGATCGGCGGCGGTCCGGGCGTGGACCTGCCGGAGGGCGACACCACAATCTCCGCGGCCGAGGGGCCTCGGGCGGAGGGTGACTGCGCGGTCGCCATCATCGTCGCGCCTTGGTGGAGGCGGCTTGAAGCGGCCGACGATCCGCCTCGAGGGGATCGGCGAAGAGGGCGCGCCTGCCGCGCACCCGCTCGGCTCAGTAAGTACTCTTTTTCTTTTGTTCAAACATTTTTGCAGCAAAGCCGCCCGAACCGCTTTTAAGTGTTTGCGACGTGCAGCGCCTATACGGGTGTGACCGTGGCGCGTCCTGTGGCGGTTCCGCAAGGGACAGCGAGGAGTCGCGTGCGCAGGACGCCGCAGAGGTTCCAGACGCCGATCGGGTCGGCGCCGATCGTGGTCTTTGCCGGGCGCCGAGGCGCGCCGCCACGAGGCCGAGGCCGGCGAGGAGCTCTCGACGCCACAATTGGGGACACCGCCGTCGATGTGATCATCCTCACGGGAAGAGACGGCGGCCGCCGCGATCGTCTTGGCCGAGACGGCCAGTGCCAGAGGTGTCCGACCCGCCCTGTGGGAAGTGCCGACCGAGGTCCCGCAGCGCAGTCGCCGAGGGATCCCGGGGACAGCCCACCATCGCGCCGATGGTGCTCGACGGTAGCGCCCGCCCGAGCAGACGACCAGGCCCGCCGGAGTGGCCCTTGAGTCGGGTCGGTGGGAAACGGAAGAGAGCGAGTGGGTCGCTCTTGACAAAGCTACGCCCGGACGCCAAACAGAGATGGAGCAGGTCCGAAAGGGTCTGACTCTTGCTCTAGAATCTTCCAGCCGAGCGTTGGACGCGATGGCCGGGGGAGTCCGGCCGATCAGCTCGGTAAATTGATGAAAAAACCCAACTTGTAAAATTCTGACGCACTCGCCGTGAGACTAACGGATAGTCCGCATCTTGCAGCATCTGCGGGCTTGCTCGGAGGGCAAAGCCGAGCTTCTACGGCGCTCGGACAGCCAGCGGGCGGCTGCCGTGGAAGAGTGCAACCGGCTGCGCCTTGAGCTGCGCTTAGCTCAAGAGGCGCTGAGCGTGAGGCGGTCGGAGGCGGCGAAGGTCCGCCAAGAGCTGGAGGGGGCCACTAAGGCTCTCTTCGATGAGCGCCTGGGGGCCCAGTCCCTGAGGACGAAGGTGGCGGAGCTCGAGTCCTCCCTGGCAGAGGCCACCAGCGCCAGGGACGCCGCCGCCACCGCAGAGGGGGTAGCGCAAGCGCAGGCAACCCTACCCCCTCTGCGGACCGAGCGAGACCAGGCTCGGAAGGACGCCGACCGAATCCGCTCCGAGCGGGAGGCCGCTTCGGAAGGACCTGACCTCCTTGAGGACCTCCTACGAGGTGGTCAGGCAAGAAGTCGGCAACCTGGCGAACTCTGCGGTCGGTAAGGGTCTCAACTTCTTATTTGATTCTGTGGGCGCTATTCGTAAGTCGCGATCATCTGGCGCCGTTGCCATCTACAGAGGTGCAGAAGAACTTGGGCCTCGCCATTGAGGAGTGGAAGGACGCCCTGCAGGCCCGTGACAAGGCGGTCACGGCGCGGGACGCGGCTCTGGCGGCGCCGAAGGTTGCCGAAGATGGTCGGGCCGAGCCGCCACGAACCGAGGCCCTTCGCAAGGCCGGCCAGACGTATCGCGCCGGTCCTTGGAGCGCGGCGGGCCCGAAGGCTCGGCGCCTCGCTAGCCCGAGCGCCGGAGCGCCGAGAGGGCGATGATTGTTGGCGCGGCGCTTGGAGCTTCCTCGGCGCTGGTCAACACCATCTCGCGGTGGTGAGCAGCGGCGTCGCCGGGAACCGGACCGACGGCGAGATCGACAGGTTCGAGCTCTTGGTCGAGCCGCACGCCCGGGAGATTGCCACCACGCCTCGCCGCAGTCGCCTCGAGGAAGAATAAAGCGCTTAGATTTATCCTCCTTTTAATCAGAAGATTATTATGCTTGTAAACAATCTTAAGGTTAACAAGTTCCAAAGACGCCTCTTGCCCCTTTTGTGTTTTTGGTGAACGTTTGACCGCCATAGCCTTAAGGACCGCAAGGGTCACTTATGCGTAGGTCGGGTTGCTTTTAAGGGCTAAGAGGATAGGAATCTTGGCTACTCAACGTTATACGCACTTGTGAGGGATAGGAGTGTTCTCGACCGACAAAAGATCGCTCCACTTGGGCATTTCCTTCTTCCGCGAAGTGCCATAACCATAGCCGTTGGGGCGTAGGCCATAGCACTCGGTCGAGAGGATTACCGCCGGGAGGACCTCGTGACGGTCGGGTCACCGACCGCACGAGCGCGTGAGTTAGCCGAGTTTGCGCGGGAGGAGTGTTCTAATCGACCAAAAGGTCACTCCACTCGGCACTTCCTTCTTCCACGGCGCTACTTAGCAACCATAGCGCGGGCGAGGTCGTAACGCTTGGGTCGAGAGGGTTACCGCCGGGATGGACCTTGGATCGGTCGGTCACCGACCCGTATGAGCGCCGACCGTAAGCGCTCAACGGGGCGCCAGGCGCCCCGAGCGCCGCATGGCGACTGTGTGCTCGGAAGGGTAAAGGTAAAGACCATGCGGGGAAAAAGAAAAGAGTTTAGGATAGAATCGCCTTAACTTTTCTATGTTCCAAGCGTTCGGAAGGGTGCGACCGTCGGCGTCCTTGAGTCGAAGGTGCGGTCGGAGAACCTCTGCGACGGTGAAGGGCCTTCCTGTATGCGGCGATAGCTTGTGCTTGTCTTTGCTGGTTTGGACCCGGCGCAGGACTAGGTCACCAGCGCTGAAGAATCGCCTCGAACCTGGCGGCTGTGGTAGCGTCGCAGAGCTTGTTGATACTTGACCGATCGCAGGATGGCCACGTCATGCGCCTCGTCGAGCTGGTCGATGGCGTCTTGTTGCGAGGCGAGCCCCCGAGCCTCATCGAAGGCTTGTAGTCTTGGGGCGCCATACTCCAGGTCTGTTGGCAAGACGGCTTTAGCGCCGAACACCATGAAGAACGGTGTAAACCCGGCCGCCGGGTGGGCGTGGTCCGCAGACTCAGAGGACGAGGGCGCTCGGCCACCCACCGCCTCGCGGCGTGCTTGAGCCGATCAAGATCCGTGGCTTGAGTCCTTGAAGGATCATGCCGCTCGCACGCTCGACCGGCCGTTAGTTCGCGGATGGGCCACGGCGCCCAATCGACACGGATGTTGAAGTCGCTGCGAACTCGAGGAACTCCTTCCCCGTGAAATCGCGTTAGCTGTCGGTGATGATAGAGTTGGGGACTCGAACCAAAAACGATGTCGCGGAAGAAGATGGCGCTTGCCGACGTGGCGCCACGACCGGCTTGGCCTCTATCCACTTGGTGAATTTATCCACCGTGACTAGGAGATGAGTAAAGCCCCCGGGCACTTTCTTGAAGGGCCCGACCAGATCGAGTCCCCAAACTGCAAACGGCCATGTGATGGGGATCGTGCGCATACGAGCCGGCGATGTGTCTCACGGCAAAGAATTGGCACCCTTCGCAGGTGCGCACGATCTGCTCGGCGTCGGACACGGCGGTCGGCCAATAAAAACCTTGTCGAAAGGCCTTTCCTACGAGCGATCGAGGTGCAGCATGGTGGCCGCAGACCCCGCCATGGATATCGAGCAGCAGTTGCTTCCCTTGGTCGGCCAAAACGCACCTCTAGAGGACCCCGGAGGGACTCCTCTTGTAAAGGTCTGGGCCGACCAGGACGTAAGATTTTGCCCGCCGAGCGAGGCGCCGGGCCTCGGTCGGGTCAGGGGGCTGCGGTTCGACCCAGCCAAGTCTACGCCCGACCGCGCGGCGGTCAGGGTGACCGTGCTAGGTGAATCGGGAGACCGCTCGGCCACCGAGTCCAACTGGATGGAAGGTTGCAGGAGGTCGCAGACGAAGATCCCGGGTGGGACTGGCCCTCTGATGGAGGCAAGATTGGCTAGGCAATCGGCCTCACTGTTGTAGCGTCTGTAGCTGTGGTGGAGCTTGAAACCCTTGAACCGCTCCTCGAGCTTGCCGACTTCCGACAAGACGCACCATACGGGGCGCCTCGGGCCCGGCCTTCATGACCTGTCGACGACAAGCTTGGAGTCCCCGCGACGCAGAGTCGGCGAAGCGCCGAGGTCGGCAGCGATCCGAGACCGTTGACGAGCCTCGACTCGGCGATGTTGTTGGTCGCGTCAAGAGCAACCCGATGGCGATTGAAGTTTGTTCCGAGCGGGAAATGATGATTTACTCCGCGCCAAATACCGTTCTTGGTGTAGGATCCATCAAAGTACATTGTCCAAGACTGGTCTTCGACACGGTGGCACTGGCTTCGTCCACTCGGCGATGAAGTCGGCGGGGCTCGCGACTTGATCGTTGTCCGAGGACGATGTTATGCCGTGGGTCACGAGCTCGAGCGCCCACTTGGCTATCCTTCCCGAGACGCCGCGATTGTGGGCGATCTCGCCGAAGCGGGACGCGTCACCACGGTGATGGCGTCTTTGGTCGAAGTAATGGACGAGCTTTCTCTTGGCGATGAGCACCGCGAGAGCGCTTCGCACTGCGGTACCGAGCCTTGACTCGGAAAGAACCTCGCCGATGAAGTAGATCGCCGTTGTACCTTGAGTTCACGGCCTTCCTCCGCTTCGTTCCACCACAAGGGCCGCGACCGACGACTTGAGCAAAGGCGGCGATGTAGAGGAGCAGCGGTTCGCCTGGTGCCGGGGCGACCAGGACCGGAGGTGAGGATAGGAAGGCCTTCAGGCGGGTGAGGGCTTCCTGAGCCTCCGGGTCCAAATGAAGCGGTCGGATTTCTTGAGCGACTGAGCGGCATTCGCGCCGCCAAGGCGAGACACGAACGCTCAAGGCGGCAAGGCACCCTGTTAGCCTCTGGACCCCTTTGAGATTAGGAACCGGGCCCATCCTTGCGATCACCGAGATCTTCTCCTGATTGGCCTCGATACCTCGCTCGGAGACGATGAAGCCGAGCAGCTTTCCCTTGGGGACCCTGAAGACGCATTTCTCGGGGTTGAGCTTTATACGGAACCGTCGAAGATTCGCGAAAGTTTCTTCCAGGTCGACAATAAGGTTTCGAATTTTGGTTTGAAATTTTTCGATGAAATTTGACTTAAATTTGAATTTTTGGAGAAAATTTGAACTTCTGGACAAATTTTGACCGAAATTTGAATTTCTGGACAAAATTTGAATTTTTGAACAAATTTGAATTTTCGGTCAAAATTTGACCGAAATTTGAATTTTCGGACAAAATTTGACTGAGTACACTTTGACGAAATTTGAATTTGACCGAGTATACCTCTTCGTACAACAAACTGGATGAACTCGTACGGACTTTTTTCTGGGATGACTCTGTCCAGCATCTTGAAGGAATATTCCAAAAAACTGGACAGCCATATTCACCCCATCCACCCAACCAAACCATTGGATGGCTCTAAATCCAGGGACCACCATATCCCATCCACCTTCATCCATCCAACCAAACGTCACCTAAACTGTGTATACACTGGCCGTACGTCAAAATATCATCTTCTCGTTCCATAAGAAAAGCTCTCAAATGTTACTGCTCTGTTCAGTCTATTCGTCCAATTGAATTTGAACAGCCCGTGCTTCCCAGAACTGAGATTTCTCATCTTGCTATCGCCTCTGGTTTCAGGAAGGTGATCTTAGGACACTCGATAATGTTTTTTTTTTCAAGTTGCCCAGCCAACCCTGACGATTCCTGATAACAATGGACTTCATGGTCTGTAAGTGGCTAAAATTCTTTCCTTCGTTTATGCTTCAGGAGCTTATAGTTAAGATGATAACAACAGAAAGTACTGTCAATCTCAATTTTCAAATGCAACAACAGAAAGTACTGTCAATCTCAATTTTCAAATGCATGATCCGAGTTTTTTTCCCCCTTGGTTACATTTCTAAATGGATGAAATTTTATCTTCAGTGAATAGGGGCAATGCTTATACCTCTATTTCTTCACCCCATCTGTTCTTTTTTCAGAAAACAATTAAAAATGTTGTTGTGACAGCAACTTAAAATACATGTTCTGACTCCCGATCCTGCCTGATGATGCAGGTAGCGAGGCACCTGAGCTCTTTTGCCATGTCGTCCTGCGGCTGCTAAATTTAGCTGCTCAAGAACGGGCGTATCCTCAGTTGCTCGGCGGATATAGGTGGTGTGCTGGGTATGCACCGGCACATCCAAAAGTTTGAAAAACATCATGATATTACCTCTTTAGCAGATTAAATTTGTTGATTGAATTGATTTTGATTTTAGTTGTTTGGGATTTGTAAGATTTTAAAACTATTTGTATTTTACTTTTAGCAAATTTCAAATATATATGTTAGAATTACGATGTTGCGAAACTATTATACATGGCTATAGAGTTCTTGCATTTACGTAATTTCATGTAACTTTAATTTTTCGTCTAGCGCGAGAACCAAGCACGAACCTTGCTCTGATTCTCAACTCTCAGCGTAAGTAATACTTGAATATGCCTTGATAAGTCTTGCATGTAGTTTAACCGTTCCCATATGTCGGATGCATCTCCTTATCCAGTCTCACGGGGTAAAGTGATATGCTATCACAAAATCAGGGGGTTAAATAAGCCATTTAAAAGTTTAGGTTAGGTTGACATCCCCGAATCCGATACTTCACCGAAGGAAAAAGGACTTTTGCCCATACGTAATCACCTCTCGTACTACCGTCCATTACGAGTAGTGCTTTTATTCATTACCTCTTAATACAAGTTGCACAAACCGTGAGACAAACGAAAGGATATAGTAATCGACATCTATTTTTTCATTCATGCTTTAATATTTGTGCAACTTTTAAATATAAATGTATAGAAGCACCTCCCATTACAAGTAGATAGGTTTCTTTATGTAATATTGCTGAACTAATTCTGCGGAGAAATTTATGATGGCTGGCTACAAACAGAAGAATAATGTCAATTGTCAAAGAAACTTCATGGCCATACAGAATTTCTGCTGTCTCGAGGTTATACGGTTGCTTACACCTTAAAAATATGAGATATTAGAATACAGCCCATGTATATACTCTCTCCTGGAAGGGATATTGTAGTATACAAATATCCACGCATGCAAAAGAGATGGCTGTTTCCTGCTTGAGCATGGAAAGATTTGAATGCAGTTGCAGATACAAACGACAATACATTATCTGACCGATCTTTCCCATCCCTAAGCCGAACTTTTTTTCATTTGGGCTCTCAAAACCCCTCACCTGCTTCGCCTCCTGCGTGATATCAGTCTTCTAAATTACAGAACGCTACGACGTGCAACGCACGTTCCACCTACTAGTTTCTCAACTGGAAAAGGCACTTGTGATTGGCGAAACACTGACAACATTCAGAGTGGGGGAAGCGAAGTAAATTGGCACAGATAAATCACACAGGGATTCATAATTTCAAAGGGGAAATTATCACGGATTAAAACCTGTTCATGAAACAGCATGTTGATACCTGATACTAGACAGATATTATTTTTCTTATTGACCATGACACACTTTATTAAAGTTGGTGAAAGTTGTGGCTACATGAGAGTGGCAGTTTGTACAATACCCGTTTGCTCAGCACTTTGTTTTCCATTCTGCAGCGACGGAGCTGACTTTGAAAAGGTGACGAGGTACGTCCGGTGTATGCTTTGGGTGACGATCTTTTCAACCATCTCAGGAGCTTCGCTGCCAATTTATCGCATGTAACAGTCCGAAAAATTAAAAAATAGCTAAAATATAAAATTGAATGAGTAAAATAAAAAAACAAATTTGGATTATGATTATATTCTAAATTTCTATCATTTTCATCATTTCTTGAATTGATGGTATTTTATAAACTCATTTTCAATATTCAGATGTTGATTTCTAAGCCATGAAGATCAAAGATTACAGAAGAGCTAAAATACAAAATTTAGTTGGCATCATAGTTTTATTCTTAATTTCTATCTTTTCCTTGTTTTTCTTGAATTTTAGTCTTAACGAAGATTGTTTTCAGTAATTGATTGTTGGATTTTAAACTAAGAAATATAAAATCATATAATAAAAAAATCCAAAAAATTATATTTAAAATTTTGTTAAATATTCAAAGAATTGATAACATATTTAATGTAAATAATAAATTAAAAACAGTAACTTTGACAATAAATAGTAAAACATGTCAGATTTATCAAATTGTGCGCAGGCTTTATATTGACCTGAAAATTTTATATTATCCTATGAAGTGCAATGGAAATATCCAGTAAAAATATCAAAAATAAATAACCATATTTAATACTTTTAAAAATTCAAAAAAAAGAAATCTAGAAAATTCTATAAATTCAATGTCAGAATTTTATAAAATTATATATGCTTGATCATCATCTGAAAATTTTATGGTAGAATATTTGAGGCATTAGGATCACACATAAAAAAGTTTCATATAAAATAAAGTTTATTTGGTATCTGATAAAAATAAAAATCTGAAAACAAAATTTTGGTGCAGCCACCTTGTCAGAGTTTTATAAATTTTTGCAGATAAGATATTCAGTCTAAATTTCTACGTTAGTATATAGATCATATAAATATCATACCTAAAAAGTTTCAAATTTTTTTGATCATGAATAGTACCTTAATTTAATGCATGAACTTTGATTTGATCTGAAGTGGGTAAAATCGGTTTCCTGTTGCCTTCACTGACCAATGGGTCCCACGCCAACCCAGCCCCACCTGGCAGCACGCACAGCCTCCCCTGTCTTCTTCCTCAGCCGAGCGTTGCCTCACCCTTGCCCGTTCCTTGCCGCGTCAAGCCAATCGCCAGTCAATCTACTGTCACGGCAGACTTTGGCTCCTGTTCTCTCTGCCTCAGCCGAACCCTACCGCCACTGTCATTTCAGTGAGCAAGGCTGCGGCACAAAATTTTGCTTGCGTTCCCAACGTGCTCAGTTCTCTCTGCTGGCCCGAGCTCCTGCCACGACAGAAGAGCTTCAAGTGCCAGTCTAGTAGTCGCCGTATACCGCCAAGGGTCGCCCTTACCCTGCCAACCTGATCTTAGCCATGCCCTGTCATCTCAGTGCCCTGCGCCAGCCATGCTCACTGAATTCCCGTGCCGCCCACAATCCCCCGAACCAAAGCTTCGACATTCAAACCCTATCAACACCGCCCTATTCGCCTATAAAAGGCCACCCAAGCTGCCTCAGGTATTCCACTAGCCATTGAAACCTTTCTCCCCCCTTACACTGCCCACTTTGCTCAGGCACCCATAGAGCGCCGCCCATCTCTTCCATAGCCGCAAATTTTATTCGGAAGGGCCAGGCTCAATTCAGCAAGGGCGTTGAAGAAGAACCGAATTCAAACCGGCCCTAGCCTCCTAGCCATGATGATGGTTACTGGTATTTTGGTATAAAAACTCAAAATAAAACTTTAATTTTGACTCGAGCGATTATTAACAATAGCCGGAGGTGCATATGACTTGCACGTAGTGTATGGGGAGTTACCGCTCGGGTCAGATTAAAGACCGAATGTAGCGTTGTATGATCCAAGGGATATCCGTACAACTACAAGTGCTGGTGTAGGACAGCCCTAAACCAATTAAGTTATCTAGTTTAACTTTGCATATTGGAAGGCTGGAGTAGTACAGACTTTCTGAGACTGATTGCTCGTAAAGGTTTCTATATACCAATGCAATGGTGTACGCCTTACTATGATGGAGAAGTGAGGACTCAACAGAAGCGACTGTTGAGAGTACAATATTGTACAAATATCTTCCACCGGTTTAGAGCATGGCGAAGTAAGGACTCATCAGGAATAGCCTGTTGAGAGTACAATGGGTGTAAAAATATCTTCTGCCACTATATGAAGAGTTTATCGTTATCGGATTGATGCAAAGTTAACCTAGGTAATGTAAAGATTTTCGTTATGGATATTCTGGCCACACACCAAAGGAGCGTGAAAATAGCGGCAAAAAGAAAAGGTCATGACTTGTGGGTAAAGTTGTACACCTCTACAGAGTGTAAATCTTTTCGAAGAGTCGTACCCGTGGTTATGGGAGACTTAATAAACTAACACTAGTTAGATGTTTCCTTATTTTCAAAAAGAAATATTTTGAAAAGCTTACCTTTCAGATGATTCAATACTATACCATATGTTGGTAAGGATTGGTTTTATCTGATATGCCATATGTTAGCAAAGACTGGTGTTATGCTATGTGTTGGCAGAAATTGGACGAATTGTTGCTCACGTCATGGAAGGTTGTGAATTATTACTTTATACTTACATACTTGTTATTTTCATATCAGTCAAACTTACTTTTACGAATTTCGTTTTGCAAATTACTACTTGATTTACAAGTTCAATTTTATTTTATGCAAAGTAACCGTAGAAGCCTCCTTTGGCATAGCCTGTATTTACTACATTTTACGATACACCTTAAGTCATACTGAGTACGAAAGTAATCACCCTTGCTTATTTGTTGATTTAGGTGAAGATAGCGAATCTCCAGACAACATGCACTTTGACGCAGGTTACGGGAATTATATTAGTGAGTTTTTCTAGAGTTTATACCTTGTCAGTTGCTTAAGAATTGGACGAGCACACTATAAAACTTTTGCTTCTTTCCGCTACAATATAGTCTGCTTTGTAAGATCGAAATGTATAAAATTACCATTATCATATGTAATATTAAGTATGGATGGGTTATCAGTTGTTGTAAATGTATATACTAACCACTGATCATGAGACTAGTATTATATGCAAATAGATCATCACTCTTAATATTCCGTACAAAAAAAAAGAGGGTCCTTACATCGCATTAGCAGGTCCTAGGTTGCGGCCCTTGGCCAGGCGATGGTATAGGCTTTGTATCCTTCTGTGTCGTCGTTTATGGGAGTGATTAACATTCCAAGCCCTGCGTGGTTCATGTTCATAGTATATGAGTATATCTGATGTCTGTATTTCCAAGATATGTCTAGACTCTAAACTGGATTAAGGAGACGAGCTCCATCCACCTGTGCAGTGCTCGCGGAGCTCATCCTCGACGGCCAGCCCAAGATTGTCTGTCTCGCGCCTTTCAGCCAGGCGAGATTTCTCAAGAAGATGAGCAAGCGTGTAGACCGTATAATACGTTTCATGTTTAGTCTCAAGACTTGCCAGTTGGAACAAACCACAAACCACCCTCAGTTTGTATACTTTGTGAGGAGAAACCAACCATGTATGAGTGAATAAATAAAACTTGCTGTTGTGTTGCTTTACATGATTCCAATTTGCCAGCAACTTGGGATGAATCATTTTATCTGCAACAGAAATTGTATATAAAATGAACCACCTAACTAGTGGTGTGTGAACCACCACTAAAGTGGAATGGATCGGCGCACATGCCTTAGGGCCTGCATTAGGCAGGAAGTCGGACCATAGTCATTTGCGACCAGTACTTTGTTGGTGTACAAAACGATGTATAGCATAAAGCAAAAAAATTATGGCCATTCAGGAGACCAAGAATTCTGGAAAATATCGCTGAGAGCTCTGACACTGCCATTCAGGAAAATATGGCCATGCAGAAGACCATGACACGTACGGCCTCAGAATGAATTGGAATAACCACAACAGAACATTGCCACAAATTAGCTGCATCAATAAACTGTAGACATCAACAAATATGCAGTACCGAATTTTGACATTATCACAAATTCATTGCATCAATAAACTGTACACGCTCACCAAAGATGGTTCACAAAGATGTGCTACAACTGCTTAGGCTTAGCCAGTAAACTGTCATTGATCGCACCAACACAACTGCTCCGGTCACTGCCGAAGCCGTCCCTTTTCTAGCCCCCAGAAATTGTATTTTACAAATTTAGCTCACTGCCGATCACAATTATGAAACTAGCCCCCTAACTAAGCACAGAAGGCCTCTAGGGACACATGTCCCCTACCGCGCTAGGGAAGCATAGTAGGAAATTGTCGCTGTGGCAGGTCGCCAGACCACGAGAGGAGTGCGCGCTATTGCGGCAGGTACTGCCCAGCAGTGCCAAACAGCAGGCAGCTGCCCCGAATTTGCACACGTTTTTTAATATTAATTTGACGTGGCATAGGAGAAAAAAGACAGACGAAAAATAAGTAATGATGCTAAAGAAGGCAACATGCAATGTGAAATACGAGCACGAGACAATCACTTACGCGGATATTCGAGACGGTATCAAATGGCAACACGGACAAACCATGTATAGAAACTACAGTTAAGATAGATATGCATCTTTTGAAATTGAAAACACTAGGGGATGGAAAAGTAGTGCTTGCTATCATACACCCTATACAGCATCATCAATCGGTGCCTTCCACTTTGATTTCCCGAGAGTGTAGGCCTTTCCTTTCTTCCCATTACTTATGTAGATATCCACCCAAAACTGGTCTTTAGGATCAACCTTAGCCTCCTCCTGGACTTAAGCCGTGGCGGCTTGCTCCTTCCGCTTCTTGTCTTGGACCAAAAAAATCATCGCGGGCTTTCCAGAAATACGCAGATTTACGACGGTAGGCTAGTGCCTTTCCTTTATCTTCCCTGGTCTAAGGTGAAGGTTTCCAAACGGGTTAAGACCTCGCACGCAACTAGGTAGTTAACCAAAAGAAATCGCTCGATAAACTTCCTTTCGTACTTTTCTCGATAAATGCCCTATTGTACTTTTCTCGATAAATGCCTTATTGTACTTTTTGTCCTATCGATCCATTGGAAGAAGCACTTCTCGGAATGCTGGGATTATGCATAGATTAAGTTAGAGATATGAAAAACACAACATGCATTGTGGAATATACATACGTGACATCGACTTACACGGATGTCCGTGCACGTATAGAAAGCTCGATCGACGGTGTCTAGATGTATGGACCGAATGATCCACACCAGAGTACCGCAGTCGTAGTTTGGATATGAAAACTCCGGTGGCACAGGTACATCCTTGTAAAAAATCTTAGTAGGTTCATATCTTCATAGCAACCCACTTCTTCTTGCGAAGCATCGCTGCATAGTCTGACATTCTCAACCTTAACGGTGTGGAGTGTTGGGTGTGACTGTGCCTCTAGTGGAATGTTTGTGGTGGTGACCCTAGTGAATTATTGATTGTGGTGGTCTACTCCATTTTTATATGCTCTCTGTGCATAATGGTACGTCAAAAAATTTATGTAATGACGCGATTTGTCGATGCATAGAGAAAATGTGTTGTGCGTTATTAAGTCACTAAGAAAAGCTTGTGCGAGTTATCAAGCCACTGAGCAAAACTACCGGGAGTTGTCTCACTGAGAAAAGTTGGTGCAAGCTATGTAGTCACTGCGAAAAGCTGGTGCAAGTTATCAAGTCACTGAGCAAAGCTAGTGGAATTTGTGAAGTCACTAAGAAAAGCAGATACAAGTTACTCTATTACTGAGAAAAACTGCCCAAAAATATCAGCGGTAGAGCAAATAGCTATGCTTGATACCTGAATGAGGATGAAAGTAGAGCTTGATTCATGCGCGTGTCCTATGAAGGGACAAGACATGCCAACAAGATTAGGGTCACAATAACATTATAAAGTTTGATAAATTCCTCAAACGACCACATCACTAGGTCGACCACAACTAATGGCCTTAATAATGCCCTTCGCGTCATCGTACATGGCACAGAGAACCCCCAACAGGTCCAATACAGTATTATGCTTGCTATGTCAGTGCAGTGAAAGCCACCGTGACGATACGATGGGTACGCTCTCACTACATCCAAAATAGGAAAATTTGGTTAGTTACGAAAACATTAGTTCATACGTAATTGAAACTTGTACCGTATCATTTTGTCGTCCTACACGGTGCTGATCGTGACCAAACCCCAACCTATCGGCGTGTATGACCTCCGGGGGCCACGTGGGAGCTGTTCCTACAAGTCTACTATGCGTACGGGGCACATACCACTCCAAGTATGCATCATAGGAGTCCAGGTTGATGTCTTGTCCCTTCGCAGCACACGTGCACAGATGAAGCTTCGCTTCCATCCTCATCCAAGCATAGCCACCTGTTCCACCGCCGACACATACAATTCCACACGACATCGCAGATTGCAACACAGACTTACCCGATGAGGTTAGCGGTACCAGGTTCAACTTAGCACGGACTTACCCGATGAGGTTAGCGGTACCAGGTTCAACTTAGGGCACGCTTTTGCCAACATGGATGCCACAACAATGACACCGCGAGGCCTGGTTCGATCAGATGTACACCGGGTACACCGTGCATGCGTATGGTGCAGACTCGTTATCTGGTCAGCAACGCGACATGTATGTGTTGTCCAATTAAAGTATTTCATTATGTCAAACTGAACTAACACACATCTACGGTCCCCATAACCCCGATCCCCTAGCCCCAATCTATCCCTCAAAACATGAGTCTACACCAGTACAAATCCGCTGCATAACTATGCACATTTCCCGCCACAATGCAAGCATAACATCGACATGGTAGTCTAGGTTTGCGACGACCAGTTGAACCCCAGGTCGTCTTTTTTTCGATGCCCTCCTACCTATACTTCCACTCATGTATCGCTATATCGCTTGGTAACACCTGCTCTTCCTTGTAGGTCGCAAATTGCAAGTTCATCGAGTGGGTGGACCCACAATATCACATACCTACCCAGGTTTACATCCACATACTCCTAGCACGCCTAGACGAATTGCGAGACGAGCTCTAGACGAAGAAGATCAACAATGACGAGCTCCACAGGTAGAGGATTAGGGAGACGAACAATGAGGTGGTCCACCTCTGCAGCGACTACCACCCTTACTGCCGCTGCACCAATCCGAGCTACAATTGCGTCTACCACTACCGTGACAGCCAGCCACATCCACATTGTCCTGACAATCAGGACTCCATGTGGGTGTCATACGGTTTCCCATTTGAGCCTTAGGGGCCAGTGCCTAGAACACCGATTCCATGTACACTCACCGTGTCGTTTTCATTCCGAAAGACGCCTTGCCATTTGTACTATATGCATAATCGGCAAAATTGCACCACAACAAACTCAACACGCCTTGTAACCGTATTTCCTTCAATAATTATTCACAAATCGCACTAGCGTGTATTCGTGACTTTACATCTATCGACAGTTTTTCTCAGTGATAGAGCAACTCGTGCTAGCCTTTCTTAGTGACTCCACAAATGCTGCCAGCTTTTCTCAGTGACTTGACAACTCGCAACAGCTTTTCTCAATGACTGCACAACTTGCAATAGCTTTTTTCAGTGACTGCACAACTCGCACCAGCTTTTTTCAGTGACTTAACAACTCACACAAGCTTTTCCCAATGAAATGACAACTCACAACACATTCTCTATGTGCGTCGATAGCTAACACCGCCATTATATAAAATTTAAGACGCGCCACCATGCAGAGATCCTATAAAAACGAAGGAGACTCCACACCAGTCAACAATTCACTTGGGCCACATCACGGCCAACACTCCACCACACTGTGGGGGTTGAGGATGTCGGACTATGCAGCGATGCTTCACAAGCGAAAATAGGTTGTCAAGATGGCAGGAACCTACCAAGATTTTTCTTGCAAGTATGCACCTTTGCCACCAGAATTTTCACGCCCAAACTGCGACTGTGGTACTTTGGTGTGGATCATTCAGTCCATACATCAAGACACCGTCGGTTGGGCTTTCTACACGTACGCGGATATCCATGTAAGTCAATGTCACATATGTATATTTCACAATACATGTTGTGTTTTTCGTACCTCTAACTTCATTTACGTATAATCCTAACATTCCAAGAAGTGATTCTTTTTTCAATGGATCGACAGGTCAGATAAGTACAACAGGGTGTTCATCGAACGAAAATTTTGGTTGAACTACCTAGTTGTGCCCGAGGTCTTCACCCGTTGGAAACATTCGCCTCAAACCAGTAAAGACAAAGGAAAGGCATCGATCTACCATTCTGAATCTGCGTATTTCTCCCGCGATGAATTTTTTTTGGCCTAGCACAAGGAGGGTGGATATGTAGGGAGTAATTGGAAGAAAGAGAATACCTACACCCTCGGGAAATCAGAGAGGAAGACACCAATAGATCATAGTGCATAGGGTCTATATTAGAAAGCATGACATCTTTTCCATCCCCCAGTGTTTTCAATTCCAAAAGGCAGCTCGGCAGTTGCCTGACGCTACACAAATGTTGTTGCAGCTCTACCTTGCCACTGTGGCGCGCACTCCTCCCACAGTCATCCCACGCTGCCGCAGTCTACCGACCTGCCGCAGTGATGATTTTCTACCGAGCTTCCCTAGTGCGGCAGGAACAAATGTCCTCTGCTGGGCCTTTTGTACTCAGTCAGGGGGCTAGTTTCGCAATTGTAAAGGGGAGCCAAAATTGTAAAAAAAAAAAAATTCTAGGGAGCTAGAAAATCGACGACTTCGCTGCTAGACACCCCAATGCACCACCCACCACCGCACCAAAGATGATAGTCTTAAGGAGTCCGAAGTTCAATTTCATTCTTTCATTTTCTACTTCCATCATCCCAGCCCTAAATTTTACAGTGAATGATTAAGCATGCAAACAATGAAAGGCACATAGTAAGTTTAATCAAGACGACGAACAGCATAAGAAGCAAACCTTGTCCATGCTTATTGTGCAACAAGCTGAGCTTCCATTAGTTTGACTTTTGATTCAAGTTCCAGCTCCAACATGTCAATCTTGCTATTCGTTTTCACCAAATCTGCCATCTTGGCATACTCTCCACTTTCCATTTGAGCAGAAACCACGAGAAATCACCTGCAAACAAACAACATAACTTAGGTACGCATGTATATACAGGAGCACATCTAGCAAGGTACAATCATAAAAAACAGCAAGGTTGAGAATGCTCTCTGTGCTAGATTGGAGACCGCAGCACCATGGCCATTTTTTTGGTAACACAGGGGAACTTCCAGTGAAACAACGACAAGGAAAGCAGTGTGGTGGTTGTATTACCGGGATACTCCCTATCAAGGACTTTGTCACCCTAACTGCAACAGTATAGGCAGATTCTATGCTAGAGTTAACATGGGATCAATCAGAACAATGGTATGAAAAATGGAACATGAAGCTGGTGGGTTCGAAGCCTCGAAGGAGATGTCAAACATTAAGGAAACTACAATTATCTGCAACCATGGACACTACTATTATCTGCAACCATGGACACTAAGGAAACTACAATTATCTGCAACCATGGACACTACTATTATCTGCAACCAGCAAGGGAATAAATACCGTTTAGCTCCACCACTAACAAAGCCAATTTGAATAGATCACTAGATCCTGGAGAAGATATTAATATCGCTAGTAAAACATAATACAGAACAGAACATGCTGAAACATATCAATCTGAAATTTCAGAAACAACTAGTGCTCCTCCTTGATTGACAACTTTGTTATGGCACAAAGAGGCTTTTATTCCCATCCTTCCTGTTAAGGGTTGTTACTTCAAATCTTACTCTAATGCAAACCTGTGTTCTCAAACTTATAATAAGCACAGGAGTCGTAATCCCATTTTTAGTACTTTTGCCAAAAATTAATTAATTCAAGGATTTGGGTTTTCTTTGGAGTTTTAGTTAACCTGGCATTCCTTTCCATCCAAAAATGAAATTTATTCCATTCACGTCTGGAAATTCCATTTTCATTCGGAAATCCAAAATTCAAATCCAATTCCAGAATTCTCTAAAAAATTCTGAAACCAATTTTGTTAGGATCCAAATATTCCATAGTATTTTTGAGAATTTTTCCAAGATTTTTAGAGCCTTCTTGCTATTTTATCCTTCACGCTTTCTTCTCAGCACTATTCATTTGGTCACCTGCCAACAGTACTCGTCTTCAACCTCCAGCCAGTGCTTTCCACGTATTGCTCTCCTTTTCAATGCCTTTGGAAAAATATTCATAACTCCTTCATTTCCGCATCAAATCAAATGGGAATTGAACCGTTGCGACCGCATTGATGCAAGGATTCAATCCCCGACCATTGCTCTCTCCCATTCAAGCCGGATTTGACGCAACAGGCAATTAAGTCTGATTCATTGCTCACTTGATTTCTCGGCCGTTTCTCAATCTTTTCGCGGGCTTCCACTTCCTATAGATGCGTATCACCTTCCTCTACACCGTGCTCACCATTGCCCCCTATTTCCCTGCTCTTTTCCTCACCTAAACTCGTGAAAACCGCAGCCCGACGTCGTCCAAAGACACCGGCGAGCCAACTTCTGATCAATGTCACAGGATTCGGGGTCGAGGTCGCGTACCGTGACCCAGGATCGCCGTCCCAAATCGCGGGTCGGGGTCACACCGGGTCGTCGTCCCGATCGGGGGATCGCGGATTGATGAAGAGAGACGTACCGCCATTCGAGCCGCCGCTTTGCTTCAATCGTGCGCGGCGGCCGCCGCCGCCGACAAGTTATCGCCGCCACCGCTGCGGCGCGATCCACCACACTCGCCACCAGATCGTGGGCGGTACGGCCGCCACCGCCGCTGTCTCCGTCCGACGCGAAGACGCCGCGGCCTCCGCCTTGTCTCGCACTCGGAGGAAGAAGAACACATCCGCTGTCGGAGGCAGTCCGAGGGAGCCTCCGCCTTGTCTTGCGCTTGGAGGAAGAAGAGCGCATCCGCCGGAGCCTCCGCCTTGTCTCGCGCAGTCGCGCTCGGAGGAAGAACCGAAGAAGAGCCGAGAGCGCATCAGATCGGAAGTTCGGAACTCACGAGAAAACTCTTCGTGATTTTTGTGGCTGGAGTCTCGACTCACGAAGAGTTGTCTCGAGTCACGAAGAGTTGTCTCGTTTTTTGCAGTTGGACTCACAAGACAACTGTGCATCTGGAGTCTAATTATTTTTTATTGGGAAGGACAAAATTTATTAGTGGCGCATTTTTCTCTGTTTGATTTCTCCATGTCCATGCCACCAAAAAAACTCTTATCGGATTTGTGGAAAAAAAGAAAGAAAAGCCGCATAAAACTCAAAGCCTGAACTATAAGTTGTGAAAAAAAACTCCAATGGATTTGTCAAAAAAATGCATCGAACACACGATCTTTACCATGCTCTTTTTCACATAAAGCCGCAAAAATCCGCGAAAACTGAAAAGTTACGACGCTAGTTAAGATCTTTGGAGATGTTCAAAAGAATTTTTAAAAAATATTTTTGTGAGCTTTGAGAAGAAACACTAAAGGCCTGTTTGGATGGCCGCCTCCTGCTATCTTGCCATTTGAGGGCCGTTATCTGTAGCTTGGCGCGCCATCTTCTTCGCGCCCGCGCCTTGGCTCGACGGTGAACCAAACGCATGCCAAAATATCATGGCGCGCCATGGTTATGAACCAAACGGCCCCTAAGATTTTTTAAAAATGGTGACAAAATGATAAAGCGTTTGGCTTAAGCAAAAAGGACAAATTTGCAGAAAGTGTGGATTGCCGTGAAAAAAGAGGCTTTATGCGAAATAGATTAAAAGCTCAGAAACTTACCACAACAACGTGCCATTTTATTGCTCCCTCCCCCACACACACATAGGGGTGAAAACGGATTATCCGAATCCGTATCTGTATCCGTATCCGACGGATAGTGAGTTACCGAATCCATATCCGTATCCGACAAAAAAAAACCGTATCCGTATTCGATTCGATACTATCCGACAGATATCCGATCCGACAGAATCCGTATCCGAAAATTATCCGGATCGGTCGGAAACTATCCGATCCGTTTTCATCCCTACACACACATTGTTACTATAGACTTAGTTGAAAATTTGGTAAATCACATGATCGACTGAAAACAATTGTTCATGCACTCACTCCAAAAGCACCCTCCAAAAGCAACGTCTGCAAGAAGGAAGCGACACGGAAATGTGTCGCGGTTGCCATGGTCCACTCCAAGCAGTAAAGCTCAAACCATAAGTTGGCGGTAGTCGGACTAGCCAGCCGATTAGCCTTTTACCCTACATGCTAGTCGGCGGTAATCGGACTAGTCGGTAGATTAGGTGAATACTAAAACCAAGCATTGTTAGCCTAGATGCTAGATGGCGGTAATCGGACTAGTCGGCAGATTAGGTGAACACTAGAACCAAGCATTGTTAGCCTAGATGCTAGATGGCGGCAATCAGACTAGTCGACTGATTAGGTGAACACTAGAACCAAACATTGTTACCCTAGATGCTAGTTGGCGGTAATCGGACTAGTCGGCCAAGTAGGTGAACACTGGAGCGAGACATTTTACACTAGCGAGTTGTCGACCGAGTAGGTGAACACTGGAGTGAGACATTTTACCTTTTTTAAAATGCAAGTTAAAATCTATATATAAGATTTAAACCTGTATTCATACATTCTTGGCACGTTTATTCTTGTCACGTTAAGATTTTTTTATGCACATTAAGATTTTTTATGCACCTTTTTTTATGCACGTTAAGATTTTTTTGGCACGTTTATTCTTGCCTTTGACCCTTTGTAACTCGTGCAGCTTTTATTATATTAGAAAAGCTACTAACCGCGTATATATATAGCATCTTCCAGACTGAGTTAGCATCACAAACGAATCATTTACATTTTGTTCCAATTCGTAGATCATAATGGTGTTCGGATCAAGAAACGCAAGGTGGCGAATATGAAGAACGTGAAGCACGCACAGCACATCGATGGCGATGAAGAAACTGATCCCATGGACGCTGATGAAGAAGAAGATGAGGAAGCTGAAGGAGTTGAAGAACAGGAGAATAGCAAAAAAGAAAATCCTCTCCTTGAAGAAGAATAATATCTAATGCTAAAGGGAAGAATCCTGGTGGATCAAAGAGTTGGCAATGCAATCACTGCAAAAGACTTTCAGTAGCAGCGCAACAAGAATTAAAGCGCATTTTTTGGTCCTCCACCTGGTAAAAGGCACAAATCACCCGCTGTTCTGCAGTACAAAATGATCGAGCCAAGTATAAAAATTGTATGATAAGGTACGTTGTTCTGCAGTCTTCTACTTATCCGTTGTTCTGCACTCCTCTCTATTCTAATTTCAGTATCATACTATCATCTATAGGTTCATAAGGGAAGTTCCTCTTCCTCCAAACCAGTGTTCACCAAAAAGCAGAATCCATTGGAAGATTCATTTAGTGTGATGGAAAGGGATGCAGTTGACATGACAATAATGCGGTGCTTGTGTGCTAATGGAATTCCATTCAATGTTCTTAGAAGTCCTCAGTGGTCTGAAATGGTAGCAGCCATAAACAAAGGACCCAAGGATACAAATCGCCTTCTAGCGAGAAGGCACGAACCACCCTTCTAGATGCATGCAAGAGAAACGTGGAGCAAGAATTATCTCCAGTAAGAGATACATGGTACGCAGTCAGTTAGCAGGAACTAATTAAGCATTACATTCTAGCTGTTAAATTGTCTTACAAATCACTAATTATGAGTATCAATTATTTCTGTTAATTAGGTACACACAAGGTGTATCTGTCGCTTCCGATGGCTGGACAAATATGAAAACAAGCCCTTAATCAATGTCATCGCATCAAATAGCCGTGGTTCAATGTTCTTGTATGCTGAAGATTTTTCTGGAATTGAGAAAACTGGGGAAGCAATAGCAGAGTTTTTGCTTAAGGCCATCGATGAGATTGGAGATTCAAATGTTCTTCAAGTAGTGACTGATAATGCATCAAATTGCAAAGCAGCAGGACGGGAAATTGAGAAAGTATGCATCTTCTGTCTTCTTCTTATCATTGCTATATGCTATATATTTTTTCTTTCAATCTATATTAATTCTGTACAATACTTTTCACTAGGTCCATAAACATATTTTTTGGTCACCATGTGTAGTGCATACTTTAAATCTGATATTCAAAGATTTAGCGAAAGAACTTCCCTGGATAGAGGAGACATATCGTGCTGGCAAAGCTTTGGTTAAATTCATTTTAAATCACCAGCATGCCCTAGCAATTTTAGAACCAATTCAAAGCTAGATCTCTTGAGGGTGGCGAAGACACGATTCAAGGCCCCACTATATTTTACTGAAGAGGCTAAGTGACTGTCATGAAGCACTTGCAACCACAGTGGTTACCAAGCAGTGGAAGGACTGGATGAAGAGCAATGGCAATGATCCGTATGCAAAGATTGCAGTTGACACCATAGTGAGTGAAACTTTCTGGACAGAGGTTCAGCACATACTTGCTCTCACAAAGCCCTTGTTCCTGATGGTAAAATACAGTGATGGAGAAGGCCCAAAGATGGGTGAAATATATGAAAGGATGGACAGTATGTTGGGAGAGATAACTGATGTTATGGCCAAGGAAGACTACCCTCACAAGCAATATTTTCCGTGGTTAATACAATTATTCAGAACCGTGGGAGAAAATGAATATCTCACTCCATTGCTTGGCTTTCGACTATGCCCAAAGTTTTATGACATTGATTATCTTAAAACACCTGCTCCAGGAGGTGTTACCAGAAAAGCTCCAAATCAAGACAAGGAGGTCATGAGAGGGGTGGTCGAAGCTTTTCGAAAAATAGCAGATGGTGATGCTGAACGAAAAATATTGCAACAAGAATTTACTGCATTTCACATGAAGAAAGGAATGTATTCATTCCCAGTGTTCAAACTGATGCAACCACAATGGCACCCATCGATTGGTGGTCAAACTATGGCTCTGAAACTCCAAATTTGGCAGAGGTTGCTTTGAAGGTTCTATCTCAACCAATCAGTAGCTCCTCGGCTGAGAGAGTTTGGAGTACATATTCGTACGTTCATAATGTGAAGAGGAATAGACTGAATACAAAAAATGCAGATAAATTGGTTTATATCCACTCTAACATTCGTCTTCAGTCAAGGTTTTTAGAGAGCTACAAAGCAGGCCCTAGTTACAAGTGGGATGCAGATCCAGATGATGCTACCTTGGATGAATCAAGATTGAAGCTCGAGCAATTGCGTTGGAAGAATTCGGAGGATGGTGTTGATGAATGATGATCTGCAATTCTGCACTTCTGTAGGACTGCAGAACCATAATGCATTGCTGCATGCTACCTACATATGTTGTCAAGTACTCAAGTATCTTTGTTTTATATTTAATAGCAAACTAAGTAGTGAGTTGTGAGAATTGTGCTGAAGTGCTGCTGCTGAAGCTGAACTATACTATTTCGTACTTTACTTGTGATTTGATAAGCTGCAGTACATTGCATTTTTTCAACATTGTATTCTACATTGCATTTTTTCAACATTGTATTCATGCACATTGTACTAGACATGGTGACCCGAAATCCTTTGGAACACGACCCTATCTATTCTTAGTCGTCCCGGAGTCATCGACCCAAAATTACCTTGGATCGCGACCCTCGACCCAAGGTGTCGACCGGGATCATCGACCCATTGACTCGGATTCACGCACCAAATTCACGATTCACGTCCCATAGAGGTATACCCCCCTTGTACCATGTTTTTTTCAAGTGTCGACCCTCGACCCGCGACCCCGTTCCTCGACCCCGTCGACCCGGGAACTTTGTGACTGTGCTTCTGATCCGGTGAGTTATTTGAAGTTCCGTTCGCGTCACTTTTTGCGCATTATTGTCAGAAGCATAACCCCTCAAGAAAATTCAGATTTTGTCAAGTTTTGACTCCGGATTTCGTATTTGAACGTCACCGGTCGGAGCTCCATTCATCCTCGATTGCTCTCAATCCGGTGATCTTCTCCAAAATCCGGCACCACCGTTGGACTCGCGTCGTCGAGATCCATCCGGTGATCACCTTCCCCAACCCCGCCACCTCTTACTTCCGCAGTCCTCCATGTGTTAACACTAAGTTTGTTTGTGCTCTGGTTCTGGAGGCAAAAGCACTGTAGTTTCGTCGAGTACTGTAGCTACAATGCTATTTTTCTATTTTTGAGAATTTTCTTTCCAATCCAACTTCAAATGACCCGTTCTCTTCCGTCGTAACTCCAAATCGAGTGATTCCAGTTTCTAAATTCATCTAAATTCAAGCTCTTTATGCCAGTATTAATTTTATATTTTATTTGTTTTCTTTTATTTATTGGTCACTTCGTTATGCGCGTAGTCGAAGAAGCTGTTGCGTCGCCAAAGAAAGTGCCGATCTGCCGAGCGACCCTTCTCTCCTCATCAACGAAGGCAAGTCTCCATGACGCATGTTGATCCCATGTTTTACAATGTTTTACAATTTGCATCGCTATTTATTTAAAAGATGATGTTAAATTTAGGTGAGGAGCTTGAATTTAGATGAATTAGTACTGGCATAAAGAGCTTGAATTTAGATGAATTTAGAAAATGAAATCACTCGATTCGGAGTTACGACGGAAGAGAACGGGTCATTTGAAGTTGGATTGGAAAGAGCAGGGAAATAGGGGGCAATGGTGAGCACGGTGTAGAGGAAGGTGATACGCATCTATAGGAAGTGGAAGCCCGCGAAAAGATCGAGAAACGGCCGAGAAATCAAGTGAGCAATGAATCAGACTTAATTGCTGGCTTGAATGGGAGAGAGCAATGGCCGGGGATTGAATCCTTGCATCAATGTGGTCGCAACGGTTCAATTCCCATTTGATTTGATGCAAAAATGAAGGAGTTATGAATATTTTTCCAAAGGCATTGAAAAGGAGAGCAATACGTGAAAAGCACTGGCTGGAGGTTGAAGACGAGTACTGTAGCAGTTCTGGCAGGTGACCAAATGAATAGTGATGAGAAGAAAGCGCGAAGGATAAAATATAGCAAGAATGCTCTAAAAATCTTGGAAAATTTCTCAAAAATACTATGGAATATTTGGATCCTAACAAAATTGGTTTCAGAATTTTTTAGAGATTTCTGGAATTGGATTTGAATTTTGGATTTCCGGATGAAAATGGAATTTCCAAACGCGAATAGAATAAATTCCATTTTTGGATAGAAAGGAATGCCAGGTTAACTAAAACTCCAAAGAAAACCCAAACCCTTGAATTAATTAATTTAAATTAATTTTTGGCAAAAGCACTAAAAATGGGATGTTACACTTGTGTACACCACGAAACCACAAAAAAAGTACCCAAGTGACAAGAACTAACAGATGCAAGTATGATTCAGAAAACAAAGGCAAGCACATTGTAAAATGGAGGTGATCACTTTTTTAGCTCTTTTTGCCTCATTTTTTGCAAATGTGCCCCCTTTCCGAACAGAATTGCAAATATAGCCCTGTCCCGACCACGGAACGTACCTCTAGCGCTCCCCTACCGCGGGAGAAGACCTCCTGCGCTCGTCTGCCGCGGTAGGTCTCCTCCCACGCACGCCTATCGGCAAGAATGCTGCGGAAAGTGGCATGAAACTCTGCCGCGGCAGGGTAGCGTGATTAGTATCCTCCCGCGGTAGGGTAGCGCGGAAAGCATGTTCCGCGGTTTGACGGGTTATATTTGCAATTCCGCTCGAAATGGACACATTTGCAAAAAAAATTAGACAAAAGGGCTAAAAAATTGATCGCTTCGTAAAATGAATCAACCAATATTATGCTAATCCACCCTTGCTAACTCACAAAAACCACCATGGCATCCACCAATAAACTGGCAATCCATCTAGTCAGCTTAGAGATCACACAACCAAAGCATTAGAATGACCGTGGCAAGTGAAATCTAACACAGGACAGCATCCACCAGTCACCACCAGCATCACAAAGAAGAGGCATCTTCGAGAGCAAGAAAGCTCACCAGTGACGGGGTGGTCGGAGGGGCAGCAGGGGTGGGAGAGATACGCGACGCGTCGGCTGCGAAGAAGTTCGCGCCGTCGCGCATCACCTTCTTCAGCGCCATCGCCGCCCGCAGAACTCCCCCCAACAACAAGAAAAGAATCTCTTTTTTTTCTGAGCATTCCACAAAAGGACACTTATCGTGTCAATCACCACCTTTAGAAACACGACACCTGTCAATCATCAATCGTGAAGCAGCACACCTTCTTTATCCTAACTAGACCATTCGGTGCGCATTGCGCGCCCTACTAAGAAATCCAAGAGGTCAAAGTGTAAGTGCAAACCCAGTAGGACAAACTAAATCCCCCCGCCATTGCAGTAGATACTACTTCTAAACAATATGACTTTCATCTTACAGTGGCAGCAAGTATGACAGAACAATAAAAAGAAAATACAGATGGTCCCTTTTCAGTAATCAAACTCAAAAGAGAACATGCCTTTTTTTTGGATTAACACTGTGTATCCGCTAAGCATCTTATCTCATACCATGGTTTTAGATGGCTCAGAATCTACATAGGAGCCTTCAAGTTGCTCGTTGCTTGCCATGCCACCAACCAAGGTCCACCTTCCATGACTCGTTGAGCCTTCGTGGGGTACTGAAAGGGAGGGAAGGAAGACAGGAATAAAGGTAAGCAAGAGCATCATCAGTAGTAGACTGATTCATTTCATCAGCTAGCACGAAATAAGTAAAACGTCACATGTGAAGAACTAATGTTTTGGTACTCAACGCTTCAATACTCATCGGGCAGTGCTAATCAATATCAAAGCATTGAGCATAATTTTACCAAGCTCTACAGTTCAAACCATGAAGAATTGGAAAGCCTTACCCTTCCCACATGAAGAATTGGAAACCCTTAACCTTCCCACATCAATTCTTGCCGTCCTGCTAGCGATGCTAAAAAAATTCATATCTGTATATAATTCAGAATCAAGAATAGAACTACTGAAATATTCATAGTAGTGAGCATTGGTCCAGGATGGGGTAAGAGAAGAGTAGGATTGACAATCCATTGAATTCATTACATGTTGGTTATCATGCACATGTTGAAAGGAAATGTGGTGAATATTCTCTGGCATAAATCAGGATATATGTTCTTAAATAAGAAACCTAGAAGCGCCTTCAGAAAATACCTCCAGTTCATACAACATAAATCCATAAAAAGACAATGATACAAATATATCTAACACTTCCATGTCCCTATAATTTGTAATCAAAAGCTAGATACCTACAAAAAGTCCAATTTGAGTCAAAAACATTCATAGATTATCATGATGGTTTTCCAAAGAACGTCACACTAATCGTCACCTATTATTTCCAAAGAAAGCAATGAACTTAAAATACCAAGGTTTATCCAGGCACAAAATAATGTCTTACATCTAACAAATAATACTAATAAAAATTTTCAATCCATCTATTTCAATCTGCACCTAGATGCGCAAGGTAAATGAAACCTTTCAACATATCACTCAGGAGCATGCCTACAACACAAAAAGGACCTAGTCAAAAGTAATTGAATCACTGTCATTCAGCATTACTATCAACATTTTTGCCTTCAGAGTTTACAAACTTATCCAAATAAAAAAAGGATTTTCAAGTGGCATCAGCAGGAGTTAGGCCTAATGTATTTCAAATCTAAAGCTTCACACACTTTGACACTATGTATGTAAAGTTATGGCCCGATAGAAAAAGAAAAATAGTTAGTTCAACAATGGACCGCAGACACATAGATATTGGGTCAATTCGGTGAGGAAACAATGAAGATAAAATATGTGTAAGGATAAAGTACGAACTACCACCCAAGCCACATAATACTTCTGATAATAGCAAGGCATGGTATGTAACTAATACTATATAGTTTATATTCCTTTGTTGAATAAGGGAAACAACATAAACTTATCACATGTTCCTTCCCGTATGATTTATTTCTGTCTAAAATCTATTCAATTACTTTGGCAAAAACTTCAATTGTAACTTTAGGCTGTATCAGGTGGATGTGGGGTTTTCTATATCCTATTGTCTTGGAAGTGAACTCGGCCTTCTTCCCTCTCTTGGTACCCCCAGGCTCTTCTTTATGTTAGGCAGTGCATTATGGTACATATAATTTTTATAATCTGAACTGGTTTAATTAGCAAAATAAGTCACGATATTGTAGAAGGTTAATTGCAACATTCACTAAAATTTGGATGTAGCTTGCACATTCCACTTGAACCACCCTACATCACATTATCCAAGGCTCTGATCTAAGTGAATAAAAACCCATGCCCAATGCAGATCTAAACAAACAGAAGCTTGAACTTTCTCACCTGCTCCATGGCGGACTGCTGGCTGCGAACCCCAGGATCAAACCATCGCCGTCAACTCACAGCCAGCTCTTTTACTCAGAAATGAACAAAAATTGGTATGAATGTTCAAATTTTGACGGAATTGAACTTGAGAAACAACAATGGGTAGATACAGGTGTTAGAAACAAAACCTTTGCTCTGAAGATACATTGCTTGGATAGTTGGATGAAGGATTCCCTTTGTATTTTGCACTAAACTAAGCCACATCCTCGAAGTGATGACAAGTATTCTGTAGAAGAACAAAAATGAAGTCATGCACATTGCAACACATTACAGAAGTTCAGGAAATTTGAGGGGTGATTTCAATCAATCCAACCATCACTAGCAACCGACCACATTTGCTACTGTAACTACTACTTTAGCCACTACTGGCAATTGACCACGGCAGGAAATCAGATGCTACTGTAACTACTACTATGTAGTAGTAGGCCATAATAGTAGTAGTATCTGTTTTCTATTGCTAAGTGGTCACTCACAAATCGCAACGGTGGAAGTTTACAACAAGACAGTGGAACAGAGAAAACTTACTGCCAACTCTTCCCACAGGATTTTAGGCTTCCATTCTGAATTCAGCCCAGCCTCCCAGTTCTGAAATTCTGCTTACAGATATTTCAGGAAATCTGCTGCAAAACCAGAACCATAGTGGTGTCAAGAAATGAGCATTTTGTGTTCGATTACTCTTTTTATATCTTCAAATTACTATCTACCAGAAGTTCCAGCAAACAAAAACTAAAGGGAATTGCACCAATAGTAGTTTTCTTTGGCAGAAACTGCGACTGAAACTATCAAGTGAACAACCACTGATGGAACCTCAGTTCACTCACTGACTAGCACAAATTTCCAGCCCCAGAAATACAGTTTATTAAAGCAGGCGAGAAGAGGTTTCAGTACCAAACCCATAGAATTGCTCCTCTGCGGCAGTTGATTTGCTCTTCCTAGAGGTCCGAGACGAATCTGGGTTGCTGCTTCCGTACTTGGACAGAATCCATCAGCGTGATGTACGCATGCTTGATCCGCAGAAATTTCTCCTGAGCAGCATTGGCCTGTGTTGAGAAAATCACAAACGCAAACATTACAAATCTCCAAAATGGTGAAGCTACCATTGCTCAATCCTCCTACTAATCACGCAGAAAAGAGTGAAACGCAACGGGGTAGTAAGACTTGGGGACGAGCAGCACAATGGCACGCACCTCCTTGTTGACGTCCGGGTGGTACTTGAGCGCGAACCGACGGCACGCGCGCTTGATCTCGTCGGGCGGCGACACACCGAGCACCAGGAGCGAAGCGGCTGCGCGAGGTGGGGAGAGGGAGAGGGAGAGGGGGACGTCCATGGAGGCGTGGTGGGGGGAGCTGAATCCGCCCGTCTCGATACGTGGCGCCGCCCTCTTATCCCTCTCCCCTGCGTCGCTACGGCGAGATCCCGCCAGATCCATGCCGCCGGAGTCTAGATCCGGGCGGATCTGTACCACGCCGGATCCATGCCGCCCGAGTCTAGATTCGGCGTAGATCTGAGGTATTGGGGCTTCGCGCGATCCGGCTGCGGCGGCTCATGGTTGATGGGAAGGAGCTCGCGACTCGCGAGGGAGGGGCAAGGGGAAACAGGGGCGTGAGCGTGAAGCGCTACCGTGGAGGGTTTCGGCCTACGGGATGCACCCACGACAAACGGCCAAGCGGGACCCGACTGCTATTAGGGGTGCATTGGATCGGTTCAGGTTTTTGTGTTAGATCATCTAAAACTGCATATAAATTTTAGATCATAACTATTTAAACTAGATTTAGATTAGATCGAGCCAGGTCTAGACCCCTATATTTATTAGCTAAATCGTTATTCAGTCTAAGGCACCAATCGTTCAATGACCCTAGCGCATCGTTCAGCAATCAGCACCAACTGGCATCGTTATGTCTTCACGCCGAGGGTTTACCACTACCAAGAAACCCTAGCGCTGCCGTCGTCACCTCGCGAATCCGACCATGCCCTACTGTGGGAAGTAGAAGCAGAAGGTAATCTTAGCCACTTGTTCTTGATTTGTTTTGGATTTGATTGGTCTGTCACAATTTCTCATGGATTCGATCTTTTCTCCCTTGTTCTCGATTCGATCTAACTTTGCCTCCGCTCACATTTCTGTTTTTTCGGAATCACGGCCACCGGTCTTCTTCACATCACCTTACTCTCTTTCTCTAACTATGAATTAAACGCTAATTTATCCCTGGCATAAGTTCTTCTATTGTATTTCAGAAAATTTACATTTCTATTTGAGTGATAGAGATATGATATAGTCCATAACCTATGAATCTTTTTTTAACAGAGATAGAGAGCCATGGCATCAACAATTTCTGAATCTGAGGAAATAAGTTGTCGGCGTTTCGAGCGCCGGCAAGTAAATTTGTAAGTCTAAGAATGCATGCGTTCCGCCCCCTGAATGGTTAGACCACGAGTCCAAGATGTATACCGGTTCGGCCAAGGTCCCTACTCCATTCGTGCGTTGGTATTGTATTCATCAGGGGTGATGATCGCACCGAAGTTTTTTTACAAGCCGAGGTGGAGCCTCAACACTTGAATGATCTAAACTTAGCTCTCGGAGAGAAGAAAAGAAGAAGAGGAAGAAGAGGAAAAAGCTCTCCGTAGCTCTTACTCCTTTGCCCTCATTAGAGGTTCCCGCCTCCTTTATTCAAGACGAAGGCGGGTTACATCGAGAATTGGCGAAGTGCCAAAGCGAGCTACTTTGGGGCTTGGCTTGCCCGCCGTCGACCAATCGCTCGCCGATCGTCGCGCCGCCACGAGCCTATGCTGGGGTGGTGGTCTAGCCGGTCGAGCGGTTAGGTAATCCTCCGGAAGTGGCGAGTCGCTCTCGTGATCCATGTGGGTGCCGACGTAGTCGCGGTGACGTTGGAGTTGCCTCGGGAGAGCGTGTCCTTGCACCGTGGGTGGCCGTTGATGGGACAGAGACGGGCTTCACTTATCAAATCGTTTTGGGAAGGACCACCGCCTCGCCGATACTTGAATGACCGTCGTGGGGCACGTGGCCTTAGGTTGACACGGACTCGGCGCGCGACGCTGCTCGAAGTCGGAGTCGCGGATCCCGCCCCGCCATGCGAAGGTCGGGAACCTCGCTGAAGTTTGGAGTGGGAATCCCGTCCCCGCGGGTCGGGAACCTCGCTGAGTCGGAGTCGGGACCGGCCGGGAATGGTCTCCGAATGGTCTCAGAGGCATTTGGGTAGCAGTCGGGACGGCTGCTTAGGCCGGGCCGTATTCGAGGCCACCGCTTGTCGCCCGGGCTTTGCTTGTTGCAATTGGGCCGTTGGTGCACCTGCTTTATGAGTATTCGCCAAGAGCCTCGAACCTCCAATCGAGTTCGGCAGACTCGCTTGGGGTTGAGCTTGACCGATCCGCTCAACTAGGTGGGCCAACGGGCCTACCGCTTTTGCCGGGCGTGCCCCAACGCATCCGACGCCCCGCCCGGATTACGCCTCGAGGTATGCGAACCGCCGGAGCCTCTTAATTGCTTTGTTGTGCGCGCGCACACGCCAGGTGTGTTTTTGCTCGCTCGCCTTCTTGACCGCCGGGTTCCGGTGGTGGGCGCTGCTTTCTCGCTACCAAGCATTTATTCCCGAGTCGCTTGATCTTCCTTCGAATGGGTATATAAGGGCGCCACGGTTGCTCGAGCGCAGACTCTTAGACGAGACTCCTTTCCTTCTTGAAATGTGTTCAAGACACCCTTTAGTCTTCGCCGGTGATGACATCGTGGTGGAAGAGGAAGACCCTTTGAACGAGCTTTGGGTTGAATATGATCGGCGATAGCCGAACTCCCAAAGAGAAAGAAGTAGCTCGCGACGTTGTTTGCGCTGACGCGCTACTTCAGCGATCCCAGGCTTGGAGTGGCAAGGGGGCCCTCCTAGAGGCAATGGCGCGAGAGGGCGCCGACGCAGAGGCGCTGCCGCTGCGTCGATGTCGCCGAACAGCAAAGCAATGCATGCCATTCCGCGCCAGGCTTCACTTGACGACCGGGCAGGGCCTACCAAGAAGTCATCTCCAACGACCTCAGTTCACCGAACCCCAAAGTCCGTCCCCGCGGCGAGCAAGGGCCTACCGTCGGCGTTGTCGTAGGGAGTTTTAGGAGTCCAGGTGTAGATAGAGAGTCTTGCGTGTGCCTCATGTAAAATGGTGTAAAGTTTTGAGCTCGCCGCTTTTTAATGAAATCCTTTTTTCTCTCTATGAATGACTTCATGAAGGAGTTAGCTTTGCTTGTTCTCGCTTTGATCGCCTCGGCGCTAGGAAGTTCGCGATTGGTTTCGAGTGGTCGGACGTGCGAACTCGCGTTTGTTCCTCAAGAAATCTTCCTTTGCGCTTCGTTTAGCCAGCCGTAGCTAGTCGGCGCCTTGGTCGGCAAGGATGAGCGGATGCCTTCTAAGTTTTAGTGCCCGAGTGCCTTGGTCGGCAAGGACGACCGGATGCCTCCGTGAGGTTCCGGTGTCCGAGTGCCTTGGTCGGCAGGGCGACCACCGGATGCCTCCGCGAGGTTCCGGTGTCCGAGTGCTCGCTTAACGTCGTGGCCGGACGCCGCTTAGTCGGCAAGGACGGCCGGATGCCTCCGCGAGGTTCCGGTGTCCGAGTGCCTTGGTCGGCAGGGACGATCGGATGCCTCCGCGAGGTTTCGTGTCCGAGTGCTTGTTTAACGTCAGAGCCGGACGCCGCTTAGTCGGCAAGGACGGCCGGATGCCTCCGCGAGGTTCCGGCGTCCGAGTGCCTTGGCGGCAGGACGGCCGGATGCCTCGCGAGGTTCCGGTGTCCGAGTGCCTTGGTCGGCAGGACGACCGGATGCCTCCGCGAGGTTCCGGTGTCCGAGTGCCTTGGTCGGCAAGGACGCACCGGATGCCTCCGCGAGGTTCCGGTGTCCGAGTGCTCGCTTAACGTCGTGCCGACGCCGCTTAGTCGGCAGGGACGACCGGATGCCTCCGCGAGGTTCCGGTGTCCGAGTGCCTTGGTCGGCAAGGACGCACGGATGCCTCCGCGAGGTTCCGTGTCCGAGTGCTCGCTTAACGTCGTAGCCGGACGCCGCTTTAGTTTGCAAGGACGACCGGATGCCTTCGCGAGGTTCCGATGTCCGAGTGCCTTGGTCGGCAAGGACGACCGGATGCCTCCGCGAGGTTCCGATGTCCGAGTGCCTTGGTCGGCAGGGACGACCGGATGCCTCCGCGAGGTTCCGGTGTCCGAAAGTGCCTTGGTCGGCAAGGACGACGGATGCCTCCGCGAGGTTCCGGTGTCCGAGTGCCTTGGTCGGCAAGGACGACCGGATGCCTTCGCGAGGTTCCGATGCCCGAGTGCCTTGGTCGGCAAGGACGACCGGATGCCTCCGCGAGGTTCCGGTGTCCGAGTGCCTTGGTCGGCAAGGACGACCGGATGCCTCCACGAGGTTCCGGTGTCCGAGTGCCTTGGTCGGCAAGGACGACCGGATGCCTTCGTGAGGTTCCGATGCCCGAGTGCCTTGGTCGGCAAGGACGACCGGATGCCTCCGCGAGGTTCCGGTGTCCGAGTGCCTTGGTCGGCAAGGACGACCGGATGCCTCCGCGAGGTTCCGATGTCCGAGTGCTCGTTTAACGTCGTAGCTGGACGCGGGGTATCCATCCCGAGTCCCCGTCCGGCGATGGAAGCTGCGAGAGGAGTAGCTGCCGTCTATCCCACAAGTTTACCCCATCCGCGGTGTGGGACTGGAGAGGCGAGCGACGCGCGCTACTCGCGTTGGTTTGAACGCCGTGCTCTTGGAGCTAGTAACGGGTAGTCCGAGTGGGTCTGGGAGGTCCCGCCAAGGGGACCCTTCCGAGCTGACGGTCCCGAGTAGGTGTCCCGCCTGCTTGTGGGGCGACCCATAAGAAACCTTTCTTTACTCAATCCGTATGGACCCGGGTCGTCACCACCCAGAACACGGTGGTTGCCGCCATCGATGAGCTCCCGGAGAGTGTGAAGTATGGTCTCGGACGCGAGTAGAGTGATGGGTCGTCCACCGACCCAACCGGGACCCACCGTGGGGCTCACCTCGACTTGCCCCTCGCTCAAGTTTTGTTTGGGCGCCCTACGCCCATCCGGTGGGTTAGGCCTTTTGAACCCATTACTTTTCTGGGCCTCGGCGCAAGCCACAAAGCTTTTTGCCATCTTGGGACCGCAGCGGCCCAATGGGCCTCGCGCGCCGGAACAACCGTCCGGCCAAAAGGCGAGACCAAGAGGTAACGGACACGCTGTCGGGCGGCGTCTTTATGACTCTGCAACCGACGCGACATGATTAAATGCGGAGTGGAATTGAAATCGGAGTTACCAGTGCCGGCGTGAGACGAGGGCGGGCGCGACGATTCGCTCGAGGAGGCGTCCGTTCGGTCGGCGTCGCTCGCCTCCTATAAGTACGTTGTTGGGGTGCCTCGGGTAGCCACGCTTTCGCCTTCTTCGCCTCTCCGTCCTAAAGCAAGAAAACGCAAGAGAGCCGAGAGAAGGAAACCTCGGCCCTCTTCTTCTCACCTTCCGTGGCTTCCCGCCAAGATGTCGTGGACGGAGTGCTCCGCGACAGAGAGTCGCGCGCTGCCTAGTGAAGAAGGGCTTCCTCGTGCGCAGGCACCTCTCGGCCGGAGAGTGCCGACCGGGTCCGTTATCCCGCCGCCGCAGAGCGACGAGGTTGTGGTCCCCGCCTCGTTTTTTGAGCGCGGCTTCGGCCTGCCGCTCCACCCTTTCGTCCAGGGGCTTCTTTTCCATTACAAGGTGGAGGTGCACCACCTCAACCCTAACGGGTCCTTCACATCGCCATTTTCATTACCCCGTGCGAGGCCTTCTTAGGGATTGAGCCGCATTGGGCGCTGGCGCACTTCTTCCAGCGAGGCTTTGGAAAGACAGTCGTCTCGACGCGACGGCGCCATGGGCGGCCGGCCTCCACTTGAACGGCCGGAGCTCCGAGTACCGGACATCAAGTCGCCGCCCTCTAACAAGGGATGGCGCCCGAATGGATCTATGTCCGGACGTTGAAAATAATACCAAAGCTTTTTCGCGAGCTCCTGTCGCAGTGGAGCAATGGACCTGGGGCGCCGAGAAGAGGGAAAAGAACAAAGTGGCCCTGATCGTGGAGGAGATCAGGGCTCTGAGGAAACGGGGGCTGACCGGGGATGTTGTCGTGCACGCGTTCATGAGGATGCGCTGCGCGACCCTCGCGCCGAGCCGCACCCCATGTTCCGGTATGAGGGCCATCCGACCGGGCAAGGATGGAGGTGGCCGAGTTGGCGCGTCCGGTGGAGGCCCGGGTGGCGCGCTATCGGAGGAAGCGCCACGGTGGCGCGGCGCCACCCGGCCTTTCTCGTCGGCCATTCCTCAAATCGTGAGTTTGTGGGATTTTTCTTTCGCTTCTTTCTTCTTCGCTCTTAGCGTCGACTGACGGTCGCTTTTGTATCCTCTAGGGGCTCGCAGCATGTCCTCCGGCACCGCCCCGGGAGAAAGAAGCGAGGGCGCCTCTCTGCGAAGACCGCCGAGGCCGATTCCCGCAAAGGCGTAAGGAGGAGAGGAGGAAGAAGAAGCGAAGGAGCGCGCGGCAAGGCACGCGGCGCGAGGACGTGTCGAGTCCACCGCGGTGGGGCGACTTCACGATAGTGGGAGAGCTTCCCGACTACAACAAGCATTCCTTCCCGACCCTCCGGTGAGTGGTGGCTCGAGAGTTGGCCCGACAAAGCCCCGCGCCGCGGTCCTCAGCGAAGGGCGACATCATGCGCCGCGCTTGTCGACAGCGCCGATCGGGCAGAGCTTCGGAAGCGGCCACCGACCGCCCTTGGTGGGGGTCGACGAAGAGAGCGCTGCAGCCGCGACTCGCCTCCGCTTCGAGAAGTATTTCTTCCTTCTGCTGAACATTTTTGTAGAAAAGCCGCCGGGTGACTTTTAAATATCGTGGACGTCACGGCGCACAGGCGTCCGCAGCCACTTCTCAAGTGGCGGTCACGGCGGCTCCGGTGGTACCGATCCGGTCGGCGCCTATGGAGCACGCGATCAGGACGCGCCTCCTTGAGGAGGGAGATCGAGGCCGCCAAGAGCTCACGCCTCGCCGGGGCGCCACGGCCGACGCGAGGGTCTTCCCAGGAGGGACGGCGACGCCGCTGGCCATTGCGCCATCGAAGAAGCGGCGGAAGAGGTGGAGCGATCGCGACTCCACCGCGGTGCTGGCCGAGATAGTGTCACGCGGGGTCGGCGAGCGCCGGGCGGCCACCGGCCGGCGGCGCGCCGATGCCGAGGCGTCACCCCCCGCCTCTGGGGCTCCCGAGGCCGACTTCATCGCCCAGCCATGGCGCTCGTCGGCGCGCGCCTCCGAAAGCGACAGCGAAGGTCTGCTGCCGGATGTGGCCCCAGGGCCGGGATCCATGGACCCGGCCGAGGAGCGAGAGTGGGCTGCCCTTCGGCAGGGCGCCACGGTTGCGGAGGAGGAGATAGGGCTGATCCATAAGGGTCTGACCCTAGCCTTAGAGTCTTCCAGCAGGGCGCTGGAGGTGATGGTCGGGGGGATTCAACCCGTAAGTTTGGTAAGCTGAGCGAAGGAGTCGTACTTTGTAACTCTCGATATGTACGCGGATTGACGAAATGTCCGGTTAGTGCGGATTTATTTGCGGGCCGTTCAGCGCCAGCCGTGCTCCTTCGTCGCTCGGATGCTCGTGCGGGCGACCGCAGATGGAAGAAAGTGGTCTACCGCGCTTGAGTTTCGCCTTGCCCAAGAGGCTTTGAACATTGGGCGACGGAGGCGAAAAACTCCGCCTAGGGCTGGAGGAGGCCTCAAAGGCCCTTTACGACGAGCGCCTTGGGGCCGAGGCCTTGAGGGCAAGGGTGGTGGAGCTTGAATCCTCCCTGGCGGAGGTCACCGAGGCCAAGGACGCCGCCGTCACCGCTGAGGGGGTGGCACAAGCAGAAGCGACCCATCTGCGGCCGGAGCGGGATCGGGCCCGAGGACGCCGAACAAGCTCGGCCCGAGCGGAGACTGCTCGGAAGGAGCCGGCTTCCTGAGGACGCCCTACGAGTCTCGGAGGGGAAGTCGGCACTGATCGACTCTGCGATCGTAAGTATCTCAACTCTCCATTGATTTCTTTGGTTGGGGTAACCCGTAGAGAGACTCATCCGAGACGCCAAAACTCGCAGAGGTGCGAGAAAAACGAGGCGCCGCCATGGAGGCTCGGAATGCGGCGGAGACCGCGACGTGGCGATCGCGCCGAGGACAAGGCTCGCGGCGCCGAGGGTCTCCGAGGATGTAGGGCCGAGATGGGCGCCGAATCGAAGCCCTTCGGAGGCCGCCAGAGGTTCGCGCCAAGTCTTGGGCACGGGCAGCCCGAGCGCACTTGCCTCTGCTTGGCCCGAGTGCCGGGCTTGTGGAGGCGGCTGTGATTGCGGGCGCAGCTACGGAGCTTGTCCAAGACCGTCAACACCGCCTCGCACTATGACGGTGACGACCTCGCGATGGTGAGTAAGCGGCATCGCCGAACCGGACCGACGACGAGGTCGGCAGTTCGAGCCCGTGTCGAGCCGCATGCTCGAGATCGCCACCACGCCCCGCCCGAGGTCGCCTAAGATGCCGTCCTCCTCCTCCGCTTGGCCGGCCACCGTGAAGAAGAGGAAGAAAGAAGTTAGCCCCCTTTTTTTTTTTGCAAAGATCGTATGTAAACGATCGTAAGTAATTGTAAGCTCGGCTTGCCTCTTTGCTCTCCTTTGCGTTTAGGGTTTGACCGACCATAGCCTCAAGGACCACGGGGTCGCTTATGCGTAGGTCGGGTCAATTTGAGAGGGCCAAGAGGATAGGAGTCTTGTTTATGCGGTAGTTACGCCGCACTCATGGGGTTCGGAGTGTTCCCGATCGGCCAAGGGTTTTTCCACTCGCACTTCCTTCTTCCGCAGTGCTACTTAGCAACCATAGCCGCGGGCGAGGTCGTGGCGCTGGGTCGAGAGGGTTACCGCCGGGATAGACTCTGTGACTAGTCGGTCACCACCCACATGAGTACGTGAGTTAGCCGAGTTCGTGTGGGGAAGATTGTTCCCAATCGACCATGAGGTCATCCCACTCGTGTGCTTCCTTCTTCCGCGAGTGCTATTTGGCAACCATAGCGGTGGCCGGGCGAGGCCGTAGCACTCGGGTCGAGAGGGTTACCGCCGATAGACCTCGTGGTCTACTGGGTCACCGACCACGACAGACACCATCCGGAGCGGCTCAACGGGCGCCACGGGCAGCCCGAGTCGTCACGCGTGGCGACCAGTGCTCGGTTGGGAGAAAGGCAAAGACTTATACCAGAAAAAGAAAAGAGCTTAGGGATAGAATCGCCTTAACTTTTCAATGTTCCGGCATTAGGGAGGATGCGACCATCGGCGCCCTTGAGTCGAAGGTGCCGGTCGGAGAACTTCCACGACGGTGAAAGGACCCTCCTGGGGGCGCCTTGTGCTTATCTTTGGTTGTCCGGACCCGACGCAGAACCAAGTCGCCAGCTACCAAGGATCGCCCTCGAACTTGGCGGTACGTGGTAGCGCGCAGGCTTGTTGATATCCGGCCGACCGCAGACGGCCACGCCGCGCGCCTCGCCGAGCCGGTCGATGGCGTCTTGTTGCGGGCGAGCCCCGAGCCTCATCGAAGCTTGCAATCTCGGGAGCCGATTCGGTCGATGGGCAAAACGGCGGCGCGAACACCATAAAGAAGGGTGTGAACCCGGCCGCCGGTCGGCGTGGTCCGCGGACTCGAGGACGGAGGCGGCTCGGCTACCAGCGCCGCGAAATGCTTGAGCCGATCGAAGATCCGCGGCTTGAGTCCTTGAAGGATCATGCCGTTAGTGCGCTCGACCGCCGTTAGTCCGCGGATGGGCTATCGCGCCCAATCGACACGGATGTTGAAGTCGCCACGAACTCGAGAAATTCCTTCCCGTGAAGCGTGTTCCGTTGTTTCCGGTGATGATGGAGTTTGGGACTCCAAACCTAAAAACGATGTCGCGGAAGAAGATGGCCGCTTGTACCGACGTGGCGCCACGACCGCTTGGCCTCTATCCACTTGGTGAACTTATCTACCGCGACGAGCAGTGGGTGAAGCCCCGGCGCTTTCTGAAGGTCAGACCAAATCGAGTCCCAGACGGCAAAAGGCCACGTGATGGGGATCGTCTGTAAGCTTGGCCGGGCAGATCGTCTGCGAGCAAAGAATCGCATCCTTCGCAGGTCGTCACGATATGCTCGGCGACGACACACACCGTTGGCCAAGAGAAACCTTGTCGAAAGGCCTTTCCCACAAGAGATCGGGTCTTTGCGTGGTGACCGCAGACTACATTGTATGTCGTCCAAAGACTGTTTTCCTTGGTCGGTCAAGATACATTTTGGAGGACCGGAGGGACTCCTTTGTAGAGGTCCAGGCGATCAGACGAAGGATTTGCCACGGGTGAGCGCCGGCCTCGGTCGGTCGGGGAAGTGACCCGTCCACAAACGGTCGATGTAGGCCTCCTCGGTCGGACTCAAGTGCTAGCACACCACGGGCAGATCCGCCAAGTCACGCCCGACCGCGGCGTCGGTCGGGCGACCGTGGCCGGATTGGTCGGGTGGCCGCCCCGCCGAGTCGGTAGACGATGGCGCGAGGAGGTCGGAGACGAAGATCCCGGCGGGAGCGGGCTCTGCTGGAGGCAAGATTGGCGGTGATCGGCCTCGCCATTGTAGCGTCGGTAGCTATGGTGAAGCTCGAAACCCTTGAACCGCTCCTCGAGCCTGTGCTTCGACGAAGACGCGGCCATGCGGCGTCTCTCGGCTCCGCACCTTCATGACTTGGTCGACGACAAGCTTGGAGTCCCCGTGGACGAGAGCCGCGGCACCGAGGTCGGGCGATCCGAGACCGTTGACGAGCCTCGTGCTCGGCAATGTTGTTGGTCGCGTCGAAGAGCAACCTAATGGCGATGAGCCTGTTCGAGTGGGAGATGATGATTTACTCCGCGCCCGCGCCATTCTTGGTGTAAGACCGTCGAAGTACATTGTCCAAGACGGGGTCTTCGACCACCGGTGGTGCACGGCTTGGCCCACTCGGCGACGAAGTCGGCGAGCTCGCGACTTGATCGCCGTCAGGGACGTATATTATGCCATGGCCGCTAAGCTCGAGCGCCCATTTGGCTATCCTTCACGAGGCATCGCGATTGTGGATGATCTCGCCTAGTGGGGGCGTGGTCACCACGGTGATGGCGTCTTGTCGAAGTAGTGAACGAGTTTCCTCTTTGCGATGAGCACCGTGAGAGTAACTTCGCACTGTGGTACCGAGTCTTGGACTCGGAAAGTACCATCGATGAAGTAGACCGGCCGTTGTACCTTGAGCTCACGGCCTTCTTCCGCTCGCTTCCACCACGAGGCCGCGGCGACGACTTGGTAGTGGCGGCGATGTAGAGGAGCAGCGGTTCACCCGTGCCGGGCGACCAGATCGAGGTGAGGACAGAAGGCCTTCAAGCGGGTGAGGGCCTCCCGAGCCTCAAGTGTCCAATCAAGCGGTCGGATTTCTTGGCGGCCAGAGCGGCATTCGCGTTCGCGAGGCGAGACACGAACGGCTCAAAGCCGCCAGCACCGGTCCACCGGACCCCTTTGAGGTTCTTGGCCGGGCCCATCCTTGCGATCGCCGAGATCTTCTCTGATTGGCCTCGATGCCTCGCTCGGAGACGATGAAGCCTAAGAGCTTTCCTTTGGGGACCCCAAGACGCACTTCTGGTTGAGCTTTATGCGAAACCGCCGTCGAAGGTTCGCGAAAGTCTCTTCTAGGTCGGCGATAAGGTCGCCGACCTTCCCGGTCTTTACGACAATATCGCCGACATACGCCTCAACGTTGCGCCGATCCGGTCATTGAAGCACGCTTGCATACATCGCCGGTATGTAGCGCGCGTTCTTCAGCCGAAGGGCATTGTGACATAGCGAGCGAGCCGAACGGAGTGATGAAGGAAGTCGCGAGTGGTCGGACTCCTTTAGCGCAATCGGTGGTAGCCCGAGTAGGCATCCGTAAAGGAAAGAGACTCGCACTCAGTGGAGTCGATGACTTGGTCGATGCGAGGTAAGGAATGGGTCCTGGGACATGCTTTGTTGAGACTCGTATAGTCAACACACATTCTCCATTGCCCGTTCTTCTTTTTACAAGTCAGGTTGGCTAGCCACTCGTGGTGGCGCACCTCTTTACAAACCCCGCCGCCAAGAGTTTGGCGATCTCCTCCTATAACCTGCGCCTTTCCTCGTCCGGCGGCGCGCGCGTTAAGCGGCCGGCTTTGAGCACAGTCGGACGCTCAAGGAGTGCTCGGCGACCTCCTTTGGAATGCCCGGCATGTCGGAGGACCTCCATGCGAAGACATCTTTGTTAGTGCGGAGGAAGTCGACGAGCACGCTTTCCTATTTGGCGGGGCGTGGCTCGACCAGCACGGTCTTGGTCGGATCACGAGGATCGACCGTGACCTCCTTCGTGTCCTCGGCGGTTTGAAGGATCCCGCCGATTTCTTGGATTCGGGGCGGACTCGGCGCTTCCCTCCCGAGCTTGTTGAGTTCCGCAGAGGCAACGCATCGCCGAGGCGAGCTCGCACCGCCGCTTCGCTGATTGAAGGCAAGCCGGAAAGACGATGCCGCGATAATGACTCCATGCGGTCCGGGCATCTTCACTTGAGGTAGGCGTAGGCGGGATCGCCATGAACTTGGCGTAGCATGGCCTCCCGGATGGCGTGGTAGGCGCCGGAAATCCACGACCTCGGGTGAGGGTCTCGGTGCGGAAGTTTCCGGCTCTCGAAGGTGACAGGCGGTCGACTGCCCGGCGGATGGGCTTGTTTGGCGGGATGACGCCATGGAAAGGTGCCTTGCTTGGCGGAGGCTTGAGCGCGGACCCCATAGCGTCGAACGCCTCAACGTAGAGGATGTTAAGGCCGCCCGCCCATCGGCACCTTCGTGAGGCGCCGTTCGACGACGGTGACCACCACCGGTACCTCCGGTGTGGGGCGATCGGGTGATCGGTCCGATCAAAGGTGATCGGGAACTCCACCACCGAAGATATTGGGGGCGCCCGTAGCGGCGATGTGGACCTCGCGTAGCGAGCTTGAGCCGGCGCTTGTCGGCGTAGCAAGCCGATCCTCCGAAGATCATGAGGCGGCCGTCGGGCTCGGGAACTCGTCGTCGCCTTCTTCTCGCCGTTCGCGGGGCCGTGGCGAGCTTCTTTCCTTTGCTTCGCGCGTGGTGGGGACGCTAGAGATAGCGCCTCGAGACTTCGCAGATCCGTACTTGTGCTTGACGGAGAACCCATGGTTCGGGCATGGGCGTCCATCAATTTCTCGGTGGTCGGGCGGCGGTCGGCGCGCTGCCGCGCATGGCGAGGCGGCCGACCGTGGCGACCACTTGGGTCTCACGGATCGCTTCCCGTGCCACTTCCGTTTGTCGGCGGTCGGAAGGAGACCCGTTTGGCGCCGGGCTCTGTGGGCCTTTCCTCCCGAAAATAGCCCCTACGGCCTCCTCGCGAGGCGTGGTTGGTGGCGATGTCGAGGAGCTCCTTGGTGGTCCCGGGCTTGAGGCGGCCCGGCTTGTGCACCAAGGCCTTGCGGGAGGCCGTAGATGAAGGCTCCCACGACATCAGGCGTCGGAGATGTCGGGAGCTCGTTGCATCGGGAAAACCTCGGATGTAGTCCCGGAGAGTCTCCCGGCCGCGCTGCGACCTTCAGTCCCAGGAGTTACCGTGGCGCTTATAAGTGCCACGAAGTTACCGACGAAGAGATTCTTCAAGTCGGCCAGTTCTGACGGTTTTGGAGGCGGTACTCGAGCGAGTGCTCGAGCCGAGTCCGCGAGTAGATGGGGAGGTCTTGGATGATGAAGAGATCATCCGTCGCTCCCGGCCCGAGACGCGAGCCGTAATCTTGAGCCGGACACACGGGTTGGTGGCCCGGTGTACTTGGCAATGTTGGTAGGCGCCGGACCGGGCGGAAATCCGCTGGCGGATCCCCAGCAAAAAGCCCGTGGTCCGGGACCATCGTGGCTCGAGCCGCGCATAGTGGCGCTCACCATCCGCAACACGTGAGTGGGCGGCGTCCTCGCCATCTTTCTTCGCGCCGAGGTGGCGCGATGTCGTAGGGCATTACCGAGGCGCCGCGCACCGGGTGCGTGAGGCACGGGTGGTTCATGGTGGGGTGCGGTCTTGGCCGCACCAGGGCGGCTCCATGTAGACGGGCCGATGGCGGAAGTAGCGCCGCGGTGTGGTAGGCCGGAGGCTGCATGTCTTTACTGCGGCGCGCGCCCACCACCCGAAGGTTACGGTAGGTAGCTCGCCTCGGGTTTGCGGGCTCGGAAGGCCTCGGAGCAAGATTGCGCCGCAGCCACGCTTTGGCTTGCGTGAGGGAAAAGCGGGGGCACCGGATTACGCCTCCAACTTGTGGTGCTCTTGGCGCTGCGCGCGCGCGTCGCCCGCCAGACTTGCGCGGGCTCGGGCTCGCCCCGCCGAGTTGGCTCGAGCCGGCCGAGCTCGACCTTCGCTCCTCGACTCTCGCGTTGCCGTTGGAGCTCGGTAGCGAGCTCGAAGGCTTCGGTGGCGCTCGCTACCGGTATTCCTCCGTGCCTCGGTCGCGCGGACGGGGACCGTCGTAGCCGCGGTGGCTACGGCCAATCGGTGGTTCGCCACGTTGCACTCGCGAGTGCCGCTGCGGCGGGATACCCCGTGTCGGGCCGGGCCGTGGTGGAAGAGTCTTCCAAAGAACTCGTGGACGGAGGTTGGCATGTAGCCGACCATAGCTACAAGTCGTGAGCAAAGCGGGAGGTGACGGATCTCCGCGCGGCCCGAGGGCTTTCGCCAAAGGAGGTATAAGCGCTCCTCGGGTTCGGCTTTGGGGCCAGCGCGCGCTCAAGCCGGAGTGGGACGGCCGCCGGAGATGGTGTCGGTGCTCCCATGCAGCGCGCCCCGGCGGCGTGGGATGAGCGTGAGTTTCCTCCGAGGTGACGGTGAAGCCGAGGAGCCGGGCGGATCCGCTCCCAACACAGCCATGCCGTTGGAGAAGAATGCCATCAAGGAGACGAATGGGAATCCGAGATGTTTGCCAAGACGCAGCGAAGCCCTACACCGCGCGCTAACCGCCGGCGTTTGAGCGCGGCAAGTAAATTTGTAAGTCTAAGGGCGCGCGTTCCCACTCCCTGAATGGTTAGACCACGAGTCAAGATGTATCTTGGTTCGGGCCAAGGTCCTACTCCGGTCGTGCGTTGGTATTGTATTCATCGGGTGCGGATGATCGCACAGAGTTTTTTTAAGCCGCAGGTGGAGCCTCAACACTTGAATGATCTAAACTTAGCTCTCGGAAGGAGAAGAAAAGAAGAAGAGGAAGAAGAGGAAAAAGCTCTCCTGTAGCTCTTACTCCTTTGCCTGTTAGAAGGTTCTGCCTCCTTTTATTCATCTGAAGGGGCGGTGTTACATCGAATTGGCGAAGTGCGGTGCGAGCTACTTCTAGGGCTTGATCTTGCCCGCCGTCGACCAATCGTTCGCCGACCGGTCGCCGCTCTTGAGCCTATCGCTGGTCGGTGGTCTAGCCGGTCGAGAGCGGTTAGGTAATCCTCCGGGAAGTGGCGAGCCGCTCTGTGATCCATGTGGGTGCCGACGTAGTCGCGTGTGACGTTGGAGTTGCCTCGGGAGAGCGTGTCCTTGCACCGGGTGGTGGTTGATGGGACAGAGACGTGGCTTCACGCTTATCAAATCGTTTGGGAAGGACCACCGCCCTCGCCGATCACTTGAATGACCGTTCGTGGGGCACGTGGCCTTAGGTTGACACGGGACTCGACGCGCGCGCGGCTCGAAGTCGGAGTCGCGGGATCCCGCCCCGCCGCGGTCGGGAACCTGTTGGTCGGTCGGGGGAATCCGCCCCGCCGCGGGTCGGGAACCTCTTTGAGTCGGAGTCGGGACCGGCCGGGAATGGTCTCCTGAATGGTCTCAGAGGCATTTGGGTAGCGGCCGGACGGCTGCTTAGGCCGGGCCGTATTCGAGGCCGCCTGCTTGCTGCTCTGGGCTTTGCTTGTTGCAATTGGGCCGTTGGTGCACCCCTGTTTTATGAGTATTCGTCATAAGTGTTACTCCAGTTTTAGGTAGTTCATCTAGACGCCATCGGTCCAAAGCTTGGCAACATTTCAAGCAATAATATATTAACTTTCCCGGTCATGTCGTGGTAATTAGTATATAGAAAGTGGTTTAATGTAGTTCCTCTTAAGCATTTGTTGCAGCAGTTTTCTCAACAGCCCACATTTAATTTGTATGTTTGTTCCTTTATTGACCTTAAGACTTATTTAAGTAGTAGCCTTAAAAATTATCTTGTTTTTCTTAGGTACATAATGAAATTTGGAAGCCAAGAAGAGAGAAGATGTGAAGTTGTTCAAAGCAATTGAGTAATTGTAATTAGACTGATTTTTTTCTTTTATTCTGAATGATGAAGTAAAAAGATGGTACTATGTGTTTGATGGTTCCCCAACACTTCATACCCTCACTGCAAAGATAAGACCTTTATACGATGTAACTACTTCTCCCATTGTTGCGATTGGAGTCTAAATCTAGCTTAAATAGTCAATTGAATTTGGATTGTAGCTGGTCTTTGCCTTCTTCATGCAATTTGTTTGGTTCTACACAAGTGTACCACGTTGAATGATATGCTACATTTGAGAGGGTAGTATTCTAAACACTAATGTGCATGCTTTATGGTTATATGTGCTTGTTTGGTTCATGTAAAGACAGTTCATGTATTTGTTGTCCAAATAGAGGCCCAGACCTTTTCTTGGGCTTGGATTGGACTTGGGCTTCTGTGTGTTGGACCAGGCTTGGATTAGATCAAAGGGAAACAATTTTGGATTTAGATTAGACTGGTGCTGGACTTCGGCCCATTAACATCCCTAACTGCTATGGGACCACCCGTAATCTACCTTGGTACCCAAGTGTGTAAACCAGGAGCAGGTACGGACCACGGGGGGAGGCACGCGACTTGGCTGGGCGGCCCGATCTGGGACGTCCGCGCATGATCTGACGCCTGAAGAGCGCACGCGCGGGAGAGCGCGAGCACGGGAGGAGGGCCGAGACACGTGTCGATCAACCAATGCTTCCATGACACCTCAAAACCCGTGGAGCGCGGGGAGAGCAGCAAACCGCACTACCTTTTAATATCTCCAATTCCTCTCTCTATGCTTTTTTTTAAGCCCTGACATACTTTTTTTTAACAAAAAATAGTACTATTCTGAATAAATTTAGAAAAAATAATAACACCATAACTACGAAAGACACGGCAGATAACTATAAGTTCAAGCTCTATTGGTTTTGGTGATTGGTTTTAGATTAATAATTAATCATTGTTTAATGACAAATCTAATCTTTAATGAAACTAATATGTTTATTGAGCTTATTGTTAGTAGTCTCATAATTTGGATGGAAAATGGAAAACCTAAGGTATGCACTCGTATTTTTGCTTATTATCTCACTGCATACTTTGCATTCAAGTTAAAGTGTGAATTCCTCCATTGTATTAACCTCAAAATATGCATTATGTCTCAAATTCCATATATTACATGGATGCACACATCTAGGGGAGTTCGTGCTTTAACTTGAGGTTTCAATAGTATTGATCTATTTTGTCTTGCCACATAAATCAAGGATCAATACTTTGAAACAATTCCTTGAGTCTATATTTGACTTGCATAGTTATAGTATACTCATAGTAATATAGGATAAACTCCAATGCAATCAAATTGAATATGTGCATATTGTTTCCAATCCAATTGTATGTATGCACATATCTATGTGGAGTTTTATTCTATGGTTGATGGTCTAAATAGGTATTGATCTATTTCCATTCCACTCAAATATTTTGGATCATTACTTGAAACCATCGAAATGACTATATGAAAACTTGTGTAGTTAATATATACTCTATCAATTTAAATGAACATTTAAATTGAGTTCGTTTGTCTTATTAATAATTAAAAAACACTTCATCATGTGTTGATAGTACTCCTTGATTAATTAAGGACAAATTGATAGTTCTTGAGTATAATGAAGCATTAGTTGCATCGAAGTCAAGACACATTTATATCATTCAAATTGATTTGGGTTGTGCTCAATCGATCTTGAAGGCATCCATTATGTGTTAATGGAGTACGATAGATGATTAAGACAACCGTGTTTGTTGGACTAATATTTTCAATGAGTTGTGAAAGTAGGTTGAGTCCAACGGTAATAAAGAATCGGGAAAAAGAAGAAGTCATCGTTGATGAGCTCAAGAGGAGAATCCCGAAGTGAAGAGAAGGAAGGAGAAGAGCTAGAGGAGAGTTCATCATGTATTGATGAACAAGAAGAGAAGATGGATTGCGATCTCAGGAGAAAGATGATTGAAGATCTAAAAGCCCCAAAGGGAATCGTGTGCAGCGAAGGTATAACTAGATAGGCTAGAGTGTCTAGTTTAGGTCATTATACTATTAAGAGGGGTCGAGTTCTTTTGCTTGAGCTTCATCATGTGTTGATGAACTCAATCCGGTTCACTCTAGCTCACTCCCTTGATCAGTGTTTTGCACGGAGCTAACCATTTGGCATGTGTTGCGAATGGGTGAAGCTCGTGCATTGGTTTTTGCATGATGCTTTGATTTGCATGTATTGCAAGTAGGAGAAGCTCATGCTTGCTTCTTATTTAAATTCTCAATTTATTTTGGTATTGCTTGGAGCTAAGTTTTGAATGTGTTGCAAAAGGAGAGAGCTCAAGCAATTTGGTTTAAAGTGGTTGCATGGAGCTAGAGATTTGCATGTGTTGCAAATAAAGAGCTCATGCTCTTGAGTTTGATTTGTGTTTTGCTTGGAGCTAAGATTTGCATGAGTTGCAAAAAGAGAGCTCAAGCATTTGAGTTTATTTGGATGTTGCATGAAGCTATGGATTTGCATGTGTTGCAAAAAAGAGATGGCTTATGCATGTTGGTTTAGTTGGCTTTTGCATGGAACTAAGAGATTTGTATGCATTGCAAATAAAGAGAGTTCATGCAAGTTGTCATTAAAATGGTTTAATTGCTATTTTCAAATGCGTTTTGTAAACAGACGGGACGTTCATGAGATTGGAATCCTAGAGCATGTGAAGAGGGAATTTGCAATTGTGTTTTGCAAAGTGTCGTGATCCCGTGTTGATCACCTAATGCTAATAGGATTGATCTCATAGACTCTTGATTTATTTGCAAATATGTTTTGCAAATAAAGTTGGAAGTTAAATGCGATTCTTTGGAGCATGTGAATAGAAATTGCAAATGTGTTTTGCAAATTGGTTTGATCATGAGTTGATCATCACATGCCTCAAATGATAAATCTTTGTGGTTTTGGAGAAAAGATTTTAGTGAAAAGCAAGTTTTCTCCCTGAGGCCGACACTACCGACGTGCTAAGGGCGATAGTACCTCTGAGGCTGGCAGGACCGCTTATGGGAGCGGTACTGCCGCTCAGCCAGCACTACTGACCCTAAGCCACCGGTAGCTTTTTAACAGTGGGCATGTTTTTGCTCTCACTCCTCAACCGGCACTACTGAGGCTCAAGGGCGGTACTACCGGAGATGTGGTAGTACCGGGCCCAAGCCGCCGGTAGTTATTTTCTTGAGAGGTTGCTCTGGAGGTGACCTAAGGCCGACAGTACCACCCGTGGAGGCTGGTACTACCGCTTGAGCGATACTACCGGGCTTTAGCCTGCGGTAGTACTGGGTTCCCTGTGCAACGGCTAATCTTCTAACTGTTGGACTGAAGGCTGGCACTACCGGGCCCTAGAGGCTAGTTTCGAGTGTGGGGGCTATAAAAGGCCCCCATGGGGGCAAGGGCTGGTTGCTAAGTTTTTGGGAGTTCTTAGGGGTGAAGTGCATGTGTTGCATTCTCTATTGTCTCTTGGGCTAAAAGTGAGCCTTAATTACATGTGTTGCAATTAGAAAGTGGATTGAAGGCTTTTTGTGCATGTGTTGTACTTGAGGAGGATCCTAGTGCATGTGTTGCACTTAGGCCCTGTTTGTTTCGGCTTATGCTTTTTGGTTTTTGGCTTAAAGCTAACTTTTTGGCTTAACGAGCTTTTAAGCCGTCTGCTTTTAAGCCAAAACATGTTGTTTGGCATTCCGGCTTTTTGATGGATTGGATGGTGTAGCTTATTACTGGAAAGTTTGAAATACCCTTTAAGGTTGTAAGGATTTTTCTTATGTACTGATTTATCTAATACAAATGTTTCATACTTTTTTCACTTAATATCATATTGAAAAATATAGATTAATCTTGGGATCAAACTTCATTCTAAGCATAATTATTTATCACTCGAGGCAGGTGCTCAATTCGTGGAGCCGGTCCAAAGAGATTTGAGCTTGCCTCAAAGTGGATTAGGGGAGACTGGCAAGTCTCCGAGACCACGGAAAAAATATAAGTGTGTCTCTTGTGCTTTTACAATCTTGCAATTCTTATTCTTATTGTTACCTGTCTTTAGAATTGCAATATCTTGTGTAGAGACTTAATTAGTTAGTGCACTTAGCGAGCCTAGGATATTTATGCCTTAATTATCGAAACCTTAGATTATCGTTTCTGCATTTATATTTGTTAAGTTTTTGACATAGGGGATAAATAGAGCATGTAGCGAAAGAATTTTTTAAATGCCGTCTATTCACCACCCTCTAGTCGGCATCCTCGACCCTACAATAACACATGTCACCTGTCGCGCTACAATAGCACGGTATGTTTTTATACTGAGCAATCTTTCCTCGACATGTTTATCAATTAAGCACTTTGTTAGTCTCTTAATTAATCAGTTTAATTATTGCATCACTTAATTAAATCACTAAGGACTTTACTCAATTAAGTGATTAATTAAGTCACTAATGGTCTATGCAAGTTCGACACCTACCTACCGAGCTAGGCATTGTCGACACCTACCTACCAAACTAGCGTTGCTGGGCAGGTCCATGCTATCGAGCTCTTGTTGCGCAGTAGGTGATCTGCTGAGCTCGGAGGTGCTGGTCGCCGCTAGGGGTGAAAACGGATCGGATACGGACGGATATTGCCCTTCCCGTATCCTTACCTATATTTTTTCTCGAATTTGAAACCGGATACGGGCTAGTCGGATACGGATACGAATCTGGGTTATTCGGGATACGGATATGTGACGGATTCGGGTCAGGAACGGATAAAGATATACGGATAATGCACGAATAAATAGATGCCATAGCAACAAAACTAAAAGCACATTATGCCTAATATTGCCAACTTTGATCTGGTTCCAAGCAACTTCTAGCCCTTCCAGTTGATCAAAAGCCTCGTAACTATGCTAGCAAATCTGAATTGAGGATCCCAAGTTCATAGAAATATCATAGTAGATAAAGAAAAGTTGCCAAAGATACATGATTAATAGAGCAAATTTTCACAGGGCTAGTATTCCGAACATAGTGTACAAATCCAAACATCTAAAAAAAAGTGGAGATCTGAACGTAGTCTAGGGCTAATTTTCCCAGATCGGAAACTGATCACTTGAATATACCACACTAACTTACAAAAATGGACACACACAAACTCTCAAGCAACAATATAAGTTAGCAACACATGCATGTGGTTCAGTGGTTGTATCACGCAACATTAATTAATTCCGGCAGCCGTGTGAATTTTTTGCATGTAGTTGTATCCAATTAAGTCCAATTGTATGAGCGAAAGAGCCAAGTTTTTTTGTTATATACGACAAGGGCTAAGTTGATTTATCGTAAATCATATTCGTCACAAAGAGAGAATCAGCTGTGAGCCACCTTCTAGTGACCCTAGCTAGGTGGCTACATGGGTTCGTCGGTGAACATCCTGTCAATCCAATAAAAATGAGAAATCAAGTAATATTTAAACTAAATTTTAATTTTGCATTTTTCTGGCTTTTCCTGAATTTTCTCTGAGTTTTCTTGATTTCCTTTTATTATTGCTTAAAGGGAAATTCCCTTTTGATAATCATCCAAACATTACATAAGTAATAAGAAAAGATTTGTAAAACAAAAAAATAAGAAAAATCTCTGTAGAATTTGTGGAGCCATCCATAACACTAAAATAAAATTTTAAAGTCATGTCAAAGTATTAAAAGATGAAAAGAAAGGTAATTTAATGAATCATGATTAACAATAGTAAAAATGTCAGAAATTAAATTGTCATAATTTCGATGCGAAAATTGTTATATTATCTTTACCCTGTGAATATTAATCTACAGTAAAAATATCAGCAGATAATATTTATATTTGATATTTTTAAAAATTCAAAAACTGGAAAGCTGAAAATCTGGAAACATCAATGTCAGAATTTTATTAAATAAAATATCAATAATATGAAGATAAAAATTTTATAGGAGGCTAATATATCCATAAATAACATGATAATTTTCTTTACATTTTTTTAATAAGATATGAATACCTAAATAAATATAAAACAGAATGCATAAATCTGTGCACAGTGCACTGTCGGAATTTTTGTAAATTCTGAAGCGTCCAATAGGTTTGAAATTTTTATGGTAGATTCTAATATAATTCTAGTACACTCAGTAAATTCCTCATTAATTTACCTATTAGATAGAAAATGGATTCAGTGAACCCAATTCAGCCTTCTTGCAGTTCAAGCCGAAGTTCTCTTCCTCTCTCGCTACCACGCGGGCCCAATCCACTGTGCGGTCCCACCTGCCAGCCGTAGCCTCTGTCTTCTTCCTCTCCTCTCGCCTGAGCTCCTGCACGTGACCGAGAGAGTAGCTCGCCGGCTGTAGCTCGCGCCACCGCTGCAACCTTACGCCGCCCAAGGAAACCGCCTCATTAAGAACTTGCCATGCCTTGTCCTTGCCGTGAAAATCCGTAGGCACGCCCATACCAGCTCCTGTTATAGCGTCGCAAAACCCCGTCGAGTTCACACCAGGTGACCGGCTTATCTACAGCGAATCCCGCGGCTATAAATACTGGCTTGAGTTCGCAGAAGAGTGCTCATCATTTCCCCTCTACTTCCATGCACTCTCGTCCACCAAAGCTCTGCCAATTTTGCGTTTTCCTGAATCAGCCGAAGAACCCTAGCTTTTGCTTCGTGTTCAATTGAAGGTGGTACAAGCAACCATTCTTCAATTGCTTTTCGTTATAGCATTACCTGCTCTCAAGCACCAAAAACCCTTTGTCTTTTTCAGGAATCGTCAACCGGAGCTTCGCCACCATCGAGCCCCCTTCTTCTCTGAAACCGGAGATCGGTGGTGAGCTCACCTGTCAATTCTTTTTAGCCCCAACTAGGTAAAATGGAATGCTTAGGTTACCCTGATGCTAGAATCTGAACCGATTCTCCAAAGAAGCTCTGTCACGGCAGACGGCTCGCCGCCTCTTCCGCCGCCGCATAGCCACGGTGGTGAGGTGGTTCGGCTAGACACCGGTAGGAATGGGTACCACTATTAGGTGCGCAAAAGTGTGCTGATGCTAGTCGTGCCTTCGGCCGGACCGGAAAGTCACCGGATCCTCGCCGGCGACGAGCCCTAGCTCATGCCCTGTTTCGACCGGCTGACATGTGGGCCCAGCTGTCAGTGTCTGCGTTGGTTTTGAATGGGAGCTGTTGGCGCGAAGCAAAAGACGTTTTCGGTATTCCGAAAACGTATTTTGCTATTTTTCCTGTTTTTCAGAACCGATTTAGTTTCAAATTTGAATATCTTTTGCCTTTTAAATCCAAATGAGATCAAATAAATTTATAAATTCATCTAAAATCAAGATCTTCCAGAATATGCAAAAATATTTTGAAAATCTTCACTGGAAAAATATTTTAATACAGAGGTATATATAGGGTATGAAAATAGACTAAATATAAAACCTTTGCAAATAAAGTTGAATTTGTGTGTTACCAATTTTATTATGATCCTCATTCTGCTAAGACCTCATACATATAAAAATATTTGGTTATCTAGTTTGTCTTAGGTCTATACTATTAAAGTCTGACATTGTTGGTTTAATTATGCAACAATAGATGATCTAATAGAAAAGAATTTTAGAAGTTCGCTAAACTTATTTCTTTTCTGCATGATTGCAGCAAGATGTTAGGCTAGGTAAAAATGTTGGGTGAATAATGGTTTAAGCATGCAGGCTACAATCTAGTATAAAGAATATAAATAAGTACATATACATATATATATATATATATGATCATGCATGCATCTAGTAACCAGTACACGAAGTTTTGGTAAATAACTTTATGTGTTATGCATCCATGATAGAAGTATGATGATAAAAGTTTAATTCAAAAGTCTCTAAATACATTGCTTTGCATCTGAATCCCATTAACAACATACTATTTTATGTTATCACTGTAAGACAAATCTTTCTACTTTAAATAATTTTAGCATCTAGAATTCGTTAAAATAAAATGAATAATTCATATGAAGCAACAAATACTTGATATCATTTAGTCCAAAAATAGTAAAGGTAAATATAAACAAAAGACAATATAACCACATAAACATGAATCATAATCTTACTAATAAACACTCCTGTATTTGTGAGTAAGTTTTTAGTTGGATTTTCTATCTGTCTTCTTTTTGCCCTTATTTTAGTTTGCTGTTTATTGTATGTTATTCCTGATGATCGACAAGTAGATTCCGACGAGCCTGAATTGATAGACGACGACCTCGCCGACGATCTGGACTTTATACCTGACAACGATCAGCAAGGCAAGCACCCCCTTTTGATCATTTTGATCCTATTACTTTAAATAATTACTTTTCAATGCCTGTAAAACTATTATGCATGCGCGTACTTGTCATAAAAAATGCTATATTGGAATATTGGTAGATATACCTGATATTTCATGGAACTTCCTTGATAAGTGTGGATATATGAACCTTGATAACCATAGAAAAGGGGTAGACATTACATAATGTCAAATTGGGTATTATCGGGGATCGGTAGCTTCTCTACGCGAAAGCACCCCCGAACTCGTGGCTGTGTCCCACGGGTTTGAGGGTGTGCCTCCGAGCTTGAGCTCGGACCCAAACGAGCTGGAGCTCGAGCTCGGGTAGAAGGTCGGGGACCCAGCTCTGGCTAAACAAGGGGGGCCACATTCTTGGATAGACACCGCCGACGCCACCGCACTCCAGGCCCGAGTTCGGGGCCATGGCTTTAGTACCCTCCGGACCATCCCGTTTCACTGTAACGGTCTGATTTAAAGATGTAGAAACCCTCCCCTGCGTGAAAATCAGGACCAAACTTACCCCTGCATGGAAACTAAGGCCAGTAACGCCCAGCCGCTCCCATCAGCTCCCAACTGCTCCCGTCAACTCACCACGACTGCCTGACATCGGCCTCGGAACTAAGCGGCGGAAGCGCCCAGAGGGCTCTCACAGAGGCCTTCGAGAAGACAGGACGACCGACTCTGGCGCCAGAGAGCTCCCTCCGGCATACTTACGCTAGAGCAGAGCTACGCTCGAGCTCCCATTGTACTCACGCACAAGAAAGGCATTGCATTCATTTTCGCCCGTGGCAAGACCGAGTAGGGTCAGCATTCAACCGGGCTCGAACCAGTATAATCCTCGTGACCCCAGCTTCCTGTCTCTCCTCCCCGGTTCTCCCCAACATACCCTCTACGCGACGCAACTGTCTTTCCCGGGATGAGCACGACCTCAGGCTTCACCTCTATGTTCTCGCCTTCGCTGCCGCCTCACGAACGTCTTGCCTTTATGGCCGGCAGCTGCGAGACGAGCGGATGATCGTGACCCGGAAACCCCGACGGAGGCGCGTTGGCTGGCTTAGGCCGCCATCGACCAGGCTGTCACCACCCTCTGACGTGAGGAGTGCGGGGAGACCCGCACTCCGTCCGGGCAGCGTAGCCCTGCCCGCATGGACAATCTCACTGGCCGGGAACGCCTGCGAGCCATCGCCCGGGTTATGGCTGATCCCAACCTGGCGGGGTCGGCTCTCTTTCAGCAGTCCCTCCCTGAGGATCTCGATAGGGCGGTCGACGAAGTCACACCTTCACAGCAAGAGGGGGGCAAGCGTCCTAGCCCCCGCTCTCAGGAGAGCGATGGCAACTCCTCGCGCGGGCGTCAATGTTCTCCTTGGTCGCCTCCGCACCGACGGGCCGAAAGTCCATCACCGTCGCCCCCGTGTTGCCAGGATCCGGATGTGGCTCGCGAGCGCACTCAGCGACGGCGGAGAGGCAGCAATGCCTGCTCAAGAACGACACCTCCAGAGGTCTTTCCCCGGACGTCCCGCCCAGGTGTCGAAAAGTTCATGACTGCTTGCGTGGACGCTCTGATGACGTTCACGCCCACCGTCAAAATCGGCAGGGGGCATGCCGTCGACTTGAGTATGGTCACCATCGCGACCTTGACTCCGATTCCAATGGCAGTGGCTATGCTGCTCCGACCTACGGCTGTCCGGCGTTTTTCGCCGACCTTCGTCACGTGCGCTGGCTAGCCCGGTTTAGGCCCGCTATGATGGAGCAATTCGACGGGACCAAGAACCCCAACGAGTTCCTCTCGATTTACTCCACTGCGATTCTCGCAGCTGGAGGAGATGAGGCCGTGATGGCCAACTACCTCCCCACCATCGTGGACGATGCCGCGCGCACCTGGCTTTTCAACCAAGCGCCGGGTGGCTTCCAGTCATGGCGCCAGTTGTGGAGCACTCTTCGTTCGAACTTCCAAAACTGTTACGAGCGCCCTGGACGGGAGAAGGACCTGGATCGTATCATCCAGGGCAAGGGCGATCCCCTCCGCAACTTCGTGTGCCAGTTCACCCGCACGAGGAACTCTATCCCGAGCATCTCCGACGAGACCGTCGTCAAGGCTTTCAAGTTCGGCGTTCATGACAGGCGCCTCACTGAGGACCTGAAGATCACGACAAATCTCGATGTCAACAAGTTGTTTCGAATGGCGAAGCGATATGCGGACGCAGATGATGCTGTTCGCTGGAAGCGTGACTACGACCAGGGCAAGCTTGGCTTCATTTTTGGAGAGGCCGGACCATCCAACGTCAAGGCCGACGGCTCGGGCCCGCGTGACAAGAGACGGAAAGAGAGACCACGACGGTGGCAACAGTCGATTGCGCGTGGTCGCCGTGACGAACAGCGGGTGCTGGTGATGGAGGTACGGCAACCAGACCGTGAGGAGCCACGCCCCCGGCGAGGTCGCCCGCAACCTGAGTAGACACAACGCCGACCCCAGCAAGGACAGCGTCGGGCTGGATCCCAGCGCGGCGACGCCCGACCACAGGGCGACGAGGTGCAACCCAGGTATAACTCCGACAAATTCTGCCTATTCTACAAAGCCTTCGGCCACGACCTGCGGAATTGCAGGACGTGGCAAAACCAATTGAACGCCTTCTATGACGGGGCGTGAAGAGATGCCCACGCTTCCGAAGGAAGGTGAGTTGCACGGCAGGGTCAATGCTGGCGGGGACCCGGATGGCCTCGATCTGGAATTCCAGCAGGGCGACCGTCGTGTTGATGTGATTTTCGGTGGTTCGTTGGCATATCGGTCCCGGCGTGAGCTTAAGGACGCGGCACACACCGTGTATCAAGCCTCTACCGGGAAGCCCGCTGACCAACCCTGCAAATGGGCTGGTATGCCGATTACCTTCTCCCGGGATGATGCCCCCTCGAACATGTCCAAAGACCTTAAGACTGCCTTGGTCTTGGCCCCGACCGTGAGCAATACCGTGGTCGGGCGGGTCATAGTTGATGGGGGCAGCTCCCTCAACCTGCTTTTGGCGAGCACGCTGGACCGGATGCAGATTCCCCGGTCGAAGATCAGGAGTATAGCGATTCCCTTCTTCGGCATCGTCCCGGGGAGCTCCACCACTCCGCTCGGGCAAGTGGTCCTGCCCGTTACTTTCGGCGATTCCACGAATTTCCGCACCGAGTTGGTCACCTTCGAGGTGGTTGATGGCGACCTCCCTTTCAACGCCATCCTCGAGTGGCCGGCCCTGATCAAATTCATGGCAGCAAACCACTACGGCCACCGCTGCATGAAGCTCCCGGGGCCCGACGGCGTCATAACTGTCTGTGGCGACCTCAAGGCGGCGCACGGCTGCGAAGAGAAAGCTTTGGCGCTCGCTGACATATAGTTGTCAATAGCCTCAACAGTGGGCACAGGAGAAAATCGATGTAGAATATACCAGCACATAAACACTATTCACAATGAAATATAGCATTAAGAGGACTCAGCTTCACCTTCACTCGATCATACAAACCCAACCCTCACGTCTTTTGTTGCACAATCTACTCATCCTAATGTAAGTGGAACTGCGCTGTTTATCACTAATCAGAATGACCGTCCTAGGCACAGAACCACCAACATTAGTGAAGGAGAGGGTCAGCTCTAGTTTGATACCCACAGGCCACAGCTACCTCGATTGCTCAAAGGCATGCTTTTCAGAAAAAGGTTGATCATCATCGCCCCTGATCAGCATTCCATTCCTTCATTCTAGACATAAGGGTCCGAGTCCATTTACACATCAGATGGCTTCTCAAATGATCGAAGGCAAGCATGCTTATGCAATCACTATTGTCTATTGACACAATTTATTTCCATTTATCCTTCCGGACCAGAGGTATCTCGCTTACCAATTTTTCCTTCACAGTACGAGAGGAGATGCAGTCCAGTATTCACAGCAAAGCACAGCTCAACAAATAGAGACAAGAGCAGGGAAGGAGATCATGGAGCTCAAATAGAGAGAGAAGAGGAGGAGGTGATGGTGAACATACCGAATCGAAAAAATGGCAACCAAATAGGGAAAAATGAGTCAATGGTGGCTCAGATTTCGCGTTGCTTGACCAAACCCTCGACCGGAAGCCACCACTGACCCCACGCCACAGTCCCCGTCCTCCATCACCGCAGCATCGATGGCTGCCCGAGTGGTGGCCTCCAAGCTAATGTGGCGCGACGCGCGGCTGAAGGGATGGCCTTGAGAAACGTCAATCCAAGACGACCGCCACCCGGGAGATGCGGCAGGAGGTAGAGTGGTGGCCGCGAGGGCAGAGTCATGATCGGGGGCAGAGACATGAAAGGGGGCAAAGACGCGGCCCGGGGTGGGGGAGATCTGGCGAGAGGCAATCGGAACGGGAATCACAGCCGGCGGCCACAGGGGAGATCTGGCGAAGAACCTTGCGAAGCGATCGTGCGAGGCCTTGTAGCCAACTTGGCATCCGGATATCCAGATGGATATTTATCCGATATCCAGATCTCGTCCCATATTTTTCAGATACTACCCATTCTGAATCCGATCTGATATCCGGATTCAAGTATCCGAATCTGATCTGAATTCGACCGGATATATAAAATCTATCCCAAATCTGGTACCAATCGGATTTAATTCTGGATCAAGCGGGTATTATTCGACCCGTTTTTACCCAACGATAGATTGCGTTAGCACGGTACGAGAGAGGGGTATACGCCAAGAGGGAAAAAACGAAAACCTTCTCTCTTCTCTTCCAGCCTCGAACGGCTCAAGCCCACTGTTGGGAAACCTGATGGCCCGTTGAGGCCCATGCTGGTCCCTTATGCCAAAACCCTAGAAAGCGCTATAAAAGGAGGAGGGGGTCCCCCCATATGTACCAGAATTCATTAGCAATAAAGAATTTCCGCTTTCGCTCTCCCTAAACACGTGTCTCTCTCTCTTTCTGTTCTCCACTTCAGATCTGTTCGGGAACCCCGGACTATTCGATAGCGAGGTTCCTTAACACGTTATCAGCACGAATTGCTCTACGGAGATCAGAATTGAAAAGGTGAGAAGAGGTGAGAATCGGTGATTGTTTCTAATCGCTGTCGTTCTTATGCATGCATCTACCTTTGTATCTCGTCTTTCGTTTCGCGTGGCATGAAGCTACGCGGATACGGCTCGAAGCTACAGTACAAGACGTTTTTACAATTGAATTTACTGTTCATGCAAAGAAAAAAGGCCGCCGCGACCGCACCGCGCGCGAAGCATTGTCGCGTGCCTACGCCTCGCCGCTAACACGGCTCGCACTCCGAACCGGCCACAAGAAGATTTCCTAGCCGCCATCAGCAGCCGCCGCCGCCGGCCGCCGCCGCCGCGACGCCCGGTTGGCCCAGCCCGCGCAGAAGCGCCTGGCGAGGCCTTGACGCCTGCCGCCTCGGCCACAAGACGGCGCGCCATGGCGCCCCGGCCTCCATTGCCGCCGGCCTCCGACGCGTAGCCGCCCCGACCCGGCGGCGCCTCGCCTCCTCGCCTCTGCGCTGCTCGGCCGGCCGAGACGCCGCCTCGGCATGTGTGTACGCCGCTCGCCTTGCATCGGCTCGCCGATCGCGACGGCGACCGAGCCGCTGGCTCAGCGCCGAGACGGCGGCCGACGAGTCCCGCCGGCGCCGGCAGCGCCGCTCCTTTGCGCCGCCGCCTCGGTCCGGCTCGCAACGCAGCGCCTAAAGCGCCTCGACGCAGCCACTTTGGCTCGGCCTCGCCCGCCCGACCCGCTTTGCTCCGCCGCGGCCGCTTTGGCTCGCTGCTGACGCGCCTTTCCTCCGCCGGCTCGCTGCTCGCTTTGGCTCGCCTCCGCTTTGCTCGCCAGCCACTCTGGGCGAAGCGCGCCATTGCCTAGCTCCACCGCCGAGTGCTCAAGCCGGTTGCGTCCGACGGCACGGGCGCGAGTGGGGAAAGAAGAAGAACGGAGGCGACGCTGGCGCTTAGAAAATGCAAACCGGCTGGCGTGTGGAAGCTCATGCGCCAAGAAAAAGAAAAGGGAAGAAGCACCATTGCACACGGGAGGAAGAAGCAACAAAAAAAAAGAAAAGAAAACGCCAGAAGTAGGCGGCGGCGGCTGCGGCTAGGGGAAACCCTAGCCGCACGTGAACATGGGCCGAAAAACGAGCAAAGCCCAGCAGGCCGATTCGGCCAGAGAAAAAAAAGGAAGAAGAAGAAAAAGAGAAAAAAAAAGAAAGAAAAATTGCAGAAAAATTTTAAAAAATTGCCAGAAAATCAAGAAGACTTATTTGGCTCTGTTTTTAATTTTTTCTTGCTCTATTTCTCTGTTTTTCGAATTTTCTTTATGAATTTTGAATCCTTTGCTTTATTTTATATATTGCAATGCATATGGATTTATTTTCTGCAATTTATGCTTTTTGCAACCTTTTCTATGAGATTACACGCAGTAATCTAAAACCAGAATTTTGAAATCATGCAGATGTCCGCATTGTGAATCGTGAGTTTGAAGAAGCGCCCGCACGTCGTAACTACCTCACTTGGGCATCGGACGTAAAGATTGTTCTTGGGGCAAGAAGTCTGTTCGATTGGTCTAGGGTCCTCGCAGACGCAAAACCTCTGCCGAAAGCGTAACGATCAAGCCCTGCATTTTACGAGACACCACCTCTCACCACTCTAAAGAATGAATATATGGTCGAGGAGAGTGCACTTGAGCTTTGGTACGCACTTGAAGCGGTTCAAAAGCTCAAGTACACCATCTTGCCCCAAGCACAACAAGATTGGGTACGCTGAGGTTTGCGGACTTGAGCAAGGGTCGTACAATTACGCGCTTGCATGAATTTGTACCAATCTCTCTATGTGGCAAGAAGATCAGCGATGAAGAGAAGATTGAGAAAACTCTCTACCTTCCACCCTAATGCTATCCAGAGTGCACGCAGCTATCGTCGGGGCGCATACAAGGAGTATAGCGAATCGATTGATGTAATGCAAGTTGCGGAATCGCAAGACGATGTTCTACGCAAGAAGTATGTCTCGCACCACAGACGAGGCAATCGCATCAAGTCAATGCCAACACTATAAGGTGAGAAAGCTCACCATAGAAAGAAGGGCAAGCGGTGGAAAAGAGAGACCCTGTGCCAAAGGAAAGTCCAAAGCCCCGTGAAGAGGGATGACAAAGAAAAGACGCACACCAAGCCGTATGGACAGCAGAACCAGACGTGCTTCAAGTGTGGCACTTGGGGACATTGGTCGAAGATATGTCGAGAATCCAAGGAAGCGATCAACGCATATCAGGCTAAAAAGAAGGCAAAGGAAAACGCCCCCGCAGAGGCACACTTCGCCAACATCGGTGAAGATGATGTCATGGATGTAGCCACCCCACTTGCCTCATCCTCACAGAATAGCCTGGACATCGATGCTGCAGCCATGATTATGGCAAATGAAGAGAAAACTCCTGCAGATGATATAGAAGCAGAAATTAATGCATATTTTACAGATTCTGTTTAATGCATTTCTTTTAGATTATGGTTGTTAGCATTTTTTTCTTTGAAAAAAAAGATTGTAAGCTCTAGAAGAGCATACTTCTTTCATGAATAAATACGCAATTTATTCTTTATTCCAGTATTCTTCAATTTTGCAAGTAATATTTGGATTGTTTTGCCTCTGTCTGATTAGAATTATATTTCTTTTATCTAGAAATCGTGTAGCGCCCAAATGGAAGAGATATGCATTGTTGATAGTGGCACAACAAATACCATCTTAAGAGAGTCTAAGTATTTCCAGTCGATCACGAAGAACGCTGGAAAGATTACTACGATCGCGAGGAGCGACTTATATGTAATCGGCTCGGGAAGAGCCACTATTATATTGCTATATGGTACAACTTTGGTAATTGAAGAAGCCCTTTGTACTCGAATCAACACGCACTCTCTTAAGCTTTAAAGACATCCGCGCAAAGGGCCCAAGGAGTGTTGGGAAACCCGATGGCCGTTGAGGCCCATCTTTGATCCCTTATCCAAAACCCTGAAAGCGCTATAAAGGAGCGAGGGGTCCCCATATGTACTGTAATTCATTAGAAATAAAGAATTTCCGCTTTCGCTCTCCCTAAACACGTGTCTCTCTCTTTCTGTTCTCCACTTCAGATCTGTTCGAGAACCCCGGACTATTCGATAGCGAGGTTCCTTAACACCCACCACCTCTTCCACAATCCACACGATTCTATTGAAACCGCACCGCCATATCCCCAGTCCGACAACAGACATGGCCGCCCCGCCGCCCCGCCGCGTGTTCATCTGCGGTGGCGGCGTTGTCGGCGCGTGCACGGCCTACTTCCTCTCCACCCACGCCGCCTTCCCCACCGTCCCGACCCTCGTCGAGAAGTCCTCCCCCGCCTGCGCCGCCTCTGGCAAGGCCGGCGGATTCCTCGCGCTCGACTGGTGCGACTCCACCCCCGCCCTCTCGGCGCTCGCGCGCGCCTCCTTCGCCCTCCACCGCAGCCTCGCCGCCTCGCTCGACGGCGCCTCCGCCTACGGCTTCCGCCCCGTCCACACCCTCTCCATCTGCCTCTCCTCCCAACCTGGACCCGCCTCCCCCCACCCGCTCATCCCTTCTTGGATCGACCCCTCCGCCTCCGCCGCGCCGCCGCGCGAGCTCGGCACCCCGGACACCACCGCGCAGGTCCACCCGGGGCTCTTCACCAAGGCCGTCCTCGCCGCGTCCGGCGCCGAGGTGGTTATCGGCGAGGTGGAGCGCGTGGTGGTACGCGACGGGCGTGTCACCGGCGTCGGGGTCAAGGGCCGCGGCGTGGTGGACGCCGACGCCGTGGTGCTCGCGCTCGGCCCGTGGTCCGGGCGGTTCGAGATGGTCAAGGAGGTGTTCCACGTGTCAGGGCTCAAGGCGCACAGCATCGTGCTCCGGCCGCGCGAGCCGGACAAGATCACGCCGCACGCCCTGTTCCTGAGCTACCAGCCGGAGCCCGGCGCGAAGATGCTCGACCCCGAGGTGTACCCGCGGCCCACCGGTACACCATTGCCGCCATCCATTAAGCTGAATTCTTGTGAATTAAGCTGAATTGGACACATGCTTGCTTATGTTGTTCTTGCTGTTTGTGTGTGTGTGCAGGGGAGGTGTACATTTGTGGAATGACAAAGGACGAGGACGTGCCAGATGATCCGGCGACGATCACGGGGGAGCCCGACTCAATTGCAATGCTGCACAAGATCGCCCGGAGGGTGTCAAGCCAGCTGAATACGGAGGAGGGGGCAGAGGTGGTGGCGGAGCAGGCATGCTACCTGCCATGCACCAGCGATGGACTGCCGGTCATTGGGGAGATGCCCGGGGTGAATGGGTTGTATGTAGCCACCGGGCACAGCTGCTGGGGGATCCTCAATGCTCCAGCCACCGGTGCAGCGCTCGCGGAGCTCATCCTCGATGGACAGGCCAAGATTGTGGATCTCGCGCCGTTCAGCCCAGCGAGATTTCTCAAAAGGAGGAGCAGGCGTTGAGTGTAACTTTGTACGGTGTTTGATCTGAGGTTCCAAACTTGGCAACTGAATAAAATTACCCTCACAGCCTCACTTATATCCTTTGTGAGGAGAAAGCTGCGAACCATGTGTGAATGAATAAATCATGAATACTTGCTGTTGTGTTATATTTCATGTCCTACATGCCAGGAACAAGTGTGGACAGATGTTCATTTAGGCGGCTGATGTTGAGTTTTTAAGACTTATTACATCTGCAACTGTGTATCTGATATGCGTGTTACCAGTTGTCAAGTGATAGTGTGCTACCATCTCAGAAAAAATAAGTGTGATACTATTATGGACTTAAGCAAAGAGCAAAGATGCCCTATTCCGATTAATAGCTTCACAAAATCTCCATTTTTGTTTTGAGTAACCTGTATGCTTTAGCCTTCAGATACTAGGAAACATGATAACAAATCTTTTCCGTTAGAACATCTTTAAATGCAGACATGAACTGCAAATGCACTGCCTCAGCTTTTGCATGATCATGAGGATGAAAATGTGAAGTTTACAGAAAAAAAAATAGCACTCGAAGCATCACAGCAATTTGATTCACGCAACTTATTCCTCCAGATAACTGTGCCTCAATATTCTGTGTTGTGTTCTGACCAGTATGACTAATAACTGTGCCGTACAATGCAACTTGCCTCCAGAAAACCCAGCATGCAACTCTCAAACTAAGTAGACATTACTCTCCCAAACTGAACCTTTGCCAGTTTTACAATATGTTTACAACATTTTTATGAGTTCTAACAAGGAATCTTTTTTAAGGCGATCTTTCTAACAAGGACTTAATGGTTTTGAGTCCAAGTATAGAGCTGCCTTCTTCACCGCTTTAAACGAAGTTTGCAGCCTCCAATCTGTCTGTTTCCTGCTCAATAGCCTTCCTTTCCCAGTTTCAGCTCGGTTCTCCTTGACATCTGCAAGCTTCCAGACACAATGTTCTGCCTGAATGTCAACCGACTCGAGCAAGAAGATACCATCCTTCTGCAGGATCTGCTTCGAGACAAGGTCATCATCTCCTTCAACAAAGTATTGCACCCTCATTGCCATATCTTTGAAGCGACTCAGATCCTGAGGCACCTTTAGAAGTAGCTCTAAAATGTAACTGGCTCTAAAATGTTGGTGATGAAACCTGCAATCACCAAATCAGTAAATTGTAACTGGTGATGAAACCTGCAATCACCAAATCAGTAAATTGTAACTGGCTCTAAAATGCAGAAGCAGCAATTGAGTGAGAAATTTGATATCGTAGCTAGCCAGCCTTGCCTCAACTGCCAGTTTCAGGGGGATTTCGCCTTTATCGATTATCTCATCCAACTTCTGCTTGTAATGTTTATTGAAACTCTCTATTTCCTCGATACCAGGTCACCCATATCAGTCAAGATTCCCAGACAAGAAAAAGGGAAAAGGAATAAGATTGCCATATCATTTCTTTAATAGAAACAAGCTATCAGGATCAGGTTGGATCATAAAGACATTTTGGTGGTATCTACATCTACTCAATATCCAAGATCAATAATGCAACAAGGCATGGCACAGAAATGAAGATAGGACGCAATCACACTGTGAACCAGCAGTGTCTACAGTATGAAAAGCATGCTACTCCTATACCAATGGACATTTTTTTATTTTTAAAAAATTGGCCAGGAGCTCTAGCATTCCTTAAAGAAGGAGAACAGCAGCCGAGCTACAAACACAACCCCCCCCCCCCCCAACACACACATACACCCGAGCTGCTCGCACCCGGCTCATGAGGCGCCCGCGTTGATACTCGAACGCGGGCGGGCTTCTTGGCGACTCAGCACCTTCGCCAGCTGAGCTAGGCTCGCTCCTCTAACGATGGACATTTTAACATGACATTTTTTGGGCATTAGCTAGTGTAAGAACAATGAGATGGACCAGCAAAGTAGGTACAACTTGATCTCCCTAAAACAACTCAAAATGTCATCAAGTTTACGAACGTCGGAACGCTTCAGGAATCAGGGCATGCTGCAGGCATCAAATTGAACACTGCACTTTGAAAGAAGCAACTGTGAGTTGTTACTAGATATTGTGGCATTTGTTTCAGCATTCAGGCAACTGTATTAGATGACCATATTAACACACAACCCATTTACACACTCTAAATTCTCCATGAGTAAGTGCAGCATTGCAATGTCCAAAAGAGGCCAAGAAATGCCTCAAAAGGACAAAAATGTAAACCTCCTCACCTGTTGGTGAGCTTGTCCAGCCGCACGTAGACGTATCCCTTGGGCGAGACCTTGAAGGCGAACATGGCAATGTCGTCGCCGAAATGCTCGCCAAGAACCTCCTCGACCGCCGCGAGAGCGCTCTCCCTCCACTTGAGGTCCTGCAGGACGATCCCGCCGCCGTCGCCACCGTCACCGATCTGAAACGAATCACTAGAGGAGTCAAGAACAAGTTGAGCAGAGCGCACTTGGCATGCTGCAAGGAGAACGGTTATAGAATCGAACTACCTCGGGCTCGGCCTCGCCATCTTCGTCGTCCTACTACTCCATCATCCATTCCTGCGCCTCTTCCTCCTCCTCGCCCGCCTCGCTCGGGCCAGCGCCACGCTGCGCTTTGCTGGCCAGGGTGCGCGTCTGCACCGCAGCTACAGCCGCGGCACCCAGAGCGGGAAGAAGGCGCTGAGAGTAGGAGGCGGAGGAAGCATGTGAAGGAATGGCGCAGCGGAGGCAGGAGGATGACGCGGCGGCGGCGCGGGGGCCTTTCGTCGAGCACCTGGCGAGCAGCGCGCGGAGAGCCTGGGCGCGTGCGTGCGCCATTCTTGCGGATCCGACTCGGTTCGTGTTGTGTTTGGGTTCAGTGTTTGCGTTCGCTTCTCTTCTTCGGGTTGGCTCCGTTTTGATCGGGGTGTATTGTTGGGGTTTTCTTGGACTTTTTTGGCTTTGTTCAGTGTATCGTTTGGGTTTTTTTGGACTTGTTTAGTGTATTACTTGGGCTTTATAGGGCTTTGTTCAGTGTATCGTTTGGGTTTTTTTGGACTTGTTTTGTGTATTTCTTGGGCTTTATAGGGCTTTGTTCAGTGTATCGCTTGGGCTTTAGAGGGCTTTGGTCAGTGTATCGCTTGGGCTTTGTTACTGTTGGAATAGATATGCGCCATCCTTTGGTTTGGGTTCAATATTTGTGTTCGCTTGTCTTTTCGGGTAGGTTCCGTTTCGGGTCGGAGTATATCGCGTGCATTTTCTTGGGCTCTGTTTAGTGTATCACTTGAGTTTTCTTGGGCTTTGTTTAGTATATCGCTTGGGCTTTCTTGGGCTTTGTTCACTGTATTCCTTGGGCTTTGTTAATGTTGAAATGGATATGGGCTTTGTTCAGCGTATCACTTAAGCTTTGTTATTGTTAAAATGGATATGCGCCATCTTCCGGGTTCGACTCAGTTCGTGTTTGGTTTGGGTTCAATGTTTGCGTTCGCTTTTCTTCTTCAGGTTGGTTCCGTTTGGGTCCGAGTATATCGCTTGCATTTTCTTGGGGTTTGTTCAGTGTGTCGCTTGGGTTTTCTTGGGCTTCGTTTAGTGTATCGCTTGGGCTTTCTTAGGCTTTGATTGTATTGCTTGAGCTTTGTTAATGTTGAAATGGATATAGGCTTCGCTCAGAGTATTGCTTGGGCTTTATTACTGTTGAAATGGATAAGTGCCATCCTTCTGAGTTTGACTCGATTCGTGTTTGGTTTGGGCTCAGTGTTTGCGTTGGCTTTTCTTTTTCCGGTTGGCTCCGTTTGGTCGGAGTATATCTCTTGGGTTTTCTTGGGCTTTGTTTAGTGTATCGCTTGGGTTTTCTTGGGCTTTGTTTAGTGTATCTCTTAGGCTTTTTTGGGCTTTGTTCAGTGTATCAATTAGGCTTTGTTAATGTTGAAATGGATATAGGCTTTGTTCAGTGTATTGCTTGGGCTTTGTTACTGTTGAAATGGATATGCGCCATCCTACGAATTTTTATTTTAAATAATACAAATTTTTATTCAAATTGCAAAAATATACTTCGATCTCAAAAAATTACAAAAATATACTATTGTCGCCCGTAGGGATGAAAACGGAACGGAAACGGTCGGTAAATGGTTGTTCCGTTTCCGTTTCCACATCTTTACCGAATCTTGAAGCGGAATCGGAAACCCTAAGCGGATACGAAAACGAATAATGATCGAAATGGATGCGAATGCGAGCGGAGCGGATCTGGAAGCGAAAGTGAAAAATTCCACAAGAACGTAATACATGATCACAATATATATGACCACAAAAACAATGTAACTCATTCCATCACAAAGGTGGATACAAGAACAATGTTATGTTCACCGGTATCACTAGAAAGTTTTTTCTCAGGTTTGTCAGTTGAAGGCTCGCTATTTGTCCCCCAGATTAAATCATCATATCCTTCTCCATATCATTATCATCGACATCCTCTTGCTCCTCCAACTATAAAAATGTAATGCCCTAAAATTTGCATATTATTGTTCAATGTTCATTTATGATTTTCTGAGATTTATCCTGGATTTTCTGGAGTTTATAAATGCCATTTTACTATTTTTCAGATTTATATAATTAATTTATTCATAAAAAATGAAGCCAAAAATATGCTAGAAATAATTTTCTTAGGTTCAAAATGTTCCAAAGTATTTTTATGATTTTTTTTAGAATTTTTGAACTCTATTTGGTCTTTTCTATAAAGCCATTTGTATTTCTGAAATTATTTTAATTCGAAAATAAATGTAAATTCTCCCTTCTCCTTTTTGGGCCAAATGGGCCAAGTTTTCGATGGAATTTCCGGTTTTGCTTATACGGAATTTCCGATTCCGTTTCCGACAAAAAATTTCCGTTTTCGTTTCCGTATCGATATTTTTCCGTTTCCTTTTCCGAAAAAAGGCTTCCGTTTCCGTTTTTCTCCGGAACGGTCGGAAATTCCGTTTTAGTTTTCACCCCTAGTCGCTCGTATATGGGGCGATCGCCCCATGTACGGGCGATCGGTGCAGCTCTGAACACGCGATATTTCCTCTGTTTGCGGTTAGTTCCTAAAGAAAATCATAACTTTTTCATATGATGTCGGATGGAGATGGACTTTATATGAAAATTGTAGCTCTCGACGGGATCTACAACTTTTGTATAAAAATCTTTCAATTTGAATCCAATTAGATGGTCAAAAATGGGATATAATGTTCAGATCTAAAAATTTGTTTTTAGATCTGAACATTATATCCCGTTTTTTGCTATCTAAATGGATTCAAATGAAAAAAATTTTGTATACAAAAGTTGTAGATCCCGTCGAGAGCTACAATTTTCATATAAAGTTCATCTCCATCCGACATCATATGAAAAAGTTATGATTTTCTTTAGGAACTGACCGCAGACAGAAGAAATATCGCGCTCACACCGATCGCCCCGTATACAGGCGACAGAGGTATATTTTTGTAATTTTTTAAAATCGAAGTATATTTTTGTAATTTGAATAAAAAATTGTATTATTTAAAATAAAAATTCCCATCCATACAGGTTCGACTTAGTACGTGTTTGGTTTGGGTTCAGTGTTTGTGCTCGCTTTTCTTCTTTGGGTTGGCTCCGTTTGGGTCGTAGAATATCTCTTGGGTTTTTCTGGGCGTTGTTTAGTGTATCGCTAGGGCTTTGTTCAGAGTATCGCTTGGCCTTTGTTGCTGTTGAAATGGATATGGCCAGTTCCGTTGATAGAGTGATGAAGGCCCATAAGTGGTTGCACAATCCGATAGATGACCCATTTCAATTTCACCGGTTAGTGGCCGGTGCATTCTACAGCATCCCCTCTCTTTTTTAGAGACTATTCTACATCAATCTTTGAGTGGCTCCATGTTTTACAGCACAAAAAGACCATCAGTAATGGAAAAAGATATTGACATTATTCATCAACACTTTTGATATTTGATCTTGTGATATTTCTTCGGATCACATTTTCTTTCTCCAACTGGGAACATTCTACTCCTCCTATGTGCTTACTCAATTTGCTGCTCGTGGCAAGAGCTTTGGTTGGACATGCCCAAATCAGTGGGGCTTTCCGTGCAGACTGAGCTATCCATGGGAAAAGTTGCACTTGTTTGTCACTGCAAATTGCAAGTCAAGTCAGCTGGTATGATAATGGTGATAATAACCTCTCCCCTCTTTGGCTCCTTCCTTGCTATCTCTTCAACAAAAGCTTGCTTGCATGCATGGCCCCAGTGCTATATCTGCCACTTGCTCCCAATTGTTCGATGGGAATATACCCTGGGATCCAGGAAGCAATGAACTACTTACAGTTTGAACACCAACTTGATCAAAGCAATATATATATAAATTGGTTCTGGTTAGTGAAGCTTAAGAAGTTGATATGCTTGTGCTACGTCTCCCTCCAATGGACTTAGAACAGTGTGAGCCATGTGCTTGCTGCCTATATATTAGCTTAATTGGACGGTTACGAGGCCTCCAAGAACAGTGAACGCTTCCCGTTTCAAAAAACGGGACAGTGATGAACACATGCACGCATAGCTCGAAGAACGGCCTAGGAATGCAACATGCATCCACTACTGCGCGTCACTAGCTATGATTAATATCCGCAGGCGATGCAACGATCGAGATTGATCCGATAAGATATGACACCAGCACGCAGGATAACAAATAAGGGTGTATTTGGTTGCTTGTATCAAGCGGTACACGTATGAGATAGTTTAATAAAAAAGACATCCATGTGTTTGGTTACTTGAATAGAATCATCTCATCCCGAATGATGGGATGCAAATTTAAGGAATATTCCCATCCCATTTAATCTCGTCCCACGAACCAAACACACCCAAAGGACCTGAAGTTGGCAAACAAGCTAAGGCGAAACTAGGAGTTCGTGGTAATTAATTAAGGAGGTCTTCTTCGTTCAAGCACCTGCGAGCTACTAGCCCAGACCTTCAGCGCACTTGAGGTGAAACAGCTAGTCTACACACAACGACCTTCGATCTATACTGTAAGAAGTTCATATAACACCCTAAAATTTGTTGAAAATTCGTCCGGCATCCGAATTATGAAACCAAATATTTGACTCTATAAATTTTGTAATCCGGTTCAAATAGTACTCTGATCATATTTCGCATAGTGGTTTGCCTATATGACGTAATAAGTGAGCGATTTTGCCACGTAGGATAACATATTGGTTAAATTTAGGCAAATAATAGGTGAGGCTCATATAGGCTTTCTCTTCTAAATTGAATAGAAAGGAAGGGTGCTACATGGACCGATAACTATGGAAGCATGATTGGGAGCTCGTGCAGGGGAGATATCCATGTGGATTCCACTTGTTATTGACCTAACTGGCCTAGCCAACGTGTCATTCTATATGAAAAACCGCATACTCATTGCGTCACATGAGCAATACTTGTATGTAAAACTAGGTTAAAATGCCATTTAAATTAGATTATAAAGTTTAAAAGAATTATATATTTGATTTCATAATTCAATGTGCTGGATACGCTTTTCGACCTGCTATCTTCCATTGTTCCTTGGCGATGACTGCGAGGTGGGGGTACTGGTTGCATGTATTGGCTATTGAGCAGGGTTAACAATTTTGATTTGGCGAAATTTGATCGAAAATTGAAAATCGGAAATATCGAGCCAAAAATCGGTAAAAAATCGTAGAGTTTCAAAATCAATTTTTTTGATTTTTTTTCTTCAAAAATCGACCGTTTCCATGGAAAATCGCCCGATTTCCATTGAAAATCGACATACTAGTTGAACTCATTTGGTGGTCGATTTTTTCAACGATTTTCGTCGATTTTCTTCAAAAATCGAGCGATTTCCACCGATTTTCGACCGATTTCCATCACATAAATTTTTCGAATTTTTGAATTAACCGGTTTATCGAGCGGTTTTAGAAGCCGAGCCGTGGCGATACGGGCGAAAATCGAGCGATTTTTCGTCGATTTTTTGAACCATTCACCCAAAAGATAAAACTGTCAGTCGAGCGGGCTGCCTAACCAGCAGTGCTGACGACGGCGGTCGGCTCCGCCATCGTGCAGTCAGTTAATGCCCTAATTAAACCAATTTAATTTTGATGGTTGTTGTACCAATTGAGGTGCAGGGTGCATGACGCGCTTCTGGTTAAACAAAGGCCCGTACGTACACTAGCCGTGGCCGCCTGGGCTGGGCAGGCCGACATGCCATGCCAGCGCTTTGAACCAAAAGAGACAAGGAGAAGCTAGCGCTTCGGTTGCCTCGGCACGGGATCGCCGTGGCCGGCCTCTCGGCTCGGCTCCGATCCATTCCGCCGCCGCTCCACCGTCGTCGGTGATATATCATTCTGACCCATGCAACAACAATCACTACTATAGAAAGAACTATATTAGATTTCTCATTACATATGGTTTTTAAAAATCGTCTGTATCAAATATAATCACATGTTTAATCACATACGATTTTAGAAAAATCGTCTGCGATTTAGACAAATCACAGACGGTTTTAATAAGAAACTGTCTGTTAAAATCGTCTGTGATATGTATTGATGTCACATGTATTGAGTACATCATTGACGGTTTGATGACATCAGGAGTGTTTGATCAAACCATCTCCAACTTCGTCGAGCTCGCAGGTGAGTAAGCTTCCTCCCTCTCCTTTACCTTCCGAAACTCCCCAAAACCCTAACTCTCTCGCTCCCTCTTCCTGCGATCACTTTGCACTTGCCGGTCTCCCAAAACCATGGCGCCCGAGCCGGAGGGACGACATCATGAACGATAAGAACCCGTGCCCGCTCGATGATCTTAACAGCATCGATCACATTAGTATATTGCATGCACGAGGTGACGGAACCAGGCCTGGGATCAAAAAGCCATAGGCTTGATGTCTCCATCTCTCATTCTGGCTCTGCCCCTGCACGCACGCATGCTGCCTAGCTAGCTCACTTAGAAACTAAACTGGGAAGATGTTACGCTTTGTCAAGGTCGTCATAACTCATAAACATACTTGCAAGGAAACCTAGCCAACGATTTAGAGGTCTAGAATTTAAGGGCGTGTTTGGAACGTAGGAATTCTGCATGTACAAATTTAAGTAATGGCAGCCGTACTCGAGCCAAGCTCCCCGTTCTTTTGTATATTAAGAAATGGTCTGACCGACTAGCTAGCAGTAAAAAGATCACCTCACAAAAAAAAAAACCCCAGTAAAAAGATCGATTTTAGGCATGACCAAACCAGCCATGCAAATCGATCAAAGCAAACCAACTCGTTGATCCCCTGACTTGCAGGCATGTAGCTAACCCAAAAGCCAACTTTTGAGCAAGGGCGGATCCAGGAAAAGAAAGTTACTGGTCGCCAGTATTATTATAAATTTAAAATACTAATTTGTAACTATAAGAAGCGGATCAAATATTTATATAAAAAAATCATATATATTAAATTAGAGGACGTGGGTGTCACTGGGCTCCCGCCAATAGACCGTAGATCCGCTCCAGCTTTTGAGTTGCTAATACTCCAAATACTCTTGCAAACCGTTGCATGCGTGCATGCATGTCCTCCTGTACTATCCATGCATGCATGCTTTGCGTGCACATATATTTGCATGCATGAACTGGCCTCCATATACATGTGCGATGCATCATCAGAGTCAACTGCATGCAAACTATATACATATATATGTCACGACTCCTTCAAGGGAAATAGATTATATACAAGTCAAAGCCATAGTTTTTCTGGGAAAGAAGTCCAAGCTGAAGTAACATGCATCATGCGCATAGGGGGGTAAATAAAAAAGAACTCGGCAACCGCCTAGATTATTCCCCTGATATTATGAGACGATCTCCTCTAGCTGCATCCAACAATTAATTTCTTAACTAACTGATCGAGCTAGTTAACTAGCGTCATGGGTGTGCTAACATGCTTGGGCTTCGACGATCAACAACTCATTGTCAACTGCCAAGAAATGAACAGTTGACAATCGGACAAGACCAGATAGACACACGACGTATGGATTGGACCCCCAACCTGATGTACTACATTTTTTTTCTCCAAAAATGTGTTTGACTTGCTATACCTAGTTCAGATGAGCTTGATACGCAATGGGATTTCTCTTCTCTTATAGACTTCAGTTCCTAGGGATCGAACGAGTTAAGCAGGAGCCACATCATATTGCAACTTGCCTTGACCGCCACTAATTCATGTAGGCCACACATTATTAAGTTCCGTTAAAATGAAAGTTCCCAACAAGAGTGACACGCTAAATTGAGGGAAAAATGAAGAGCCAAGCTTCCGTATGTTTAGTTCATTCTTTTTGATCTAATGGATTAGGTTAGATAATATTTATTTATACTTCTTTTGATAGTATAACGGTAGAAATACTCATAACAAATCAATAATTAGATTTGATTTCTACTCTCTACTATATACTGTCAGTATAATACATCGTAGAATTTCTAAAAGGAGCAATATATTTGTCACACATGCACCAGTTGGATAACTGGGGATTTCGTCGTTTCGATCCAATCCGTGTGCGAATCTTAGTTTGTTCTCATGCATCCACATGCATGCGTTTGTGCAAACTCACCGATTCTGAATCCATTCAAAATTAAGAAGCTTATCTGTGCTATAGGCCTATAGCTACCACACTAACTTACAAAAATGGACACACACAAACTTCTCAAGCAACAATATAAGTTAGCAACACTTGCATGTGGTTCAGTGGTTGTATATCACGCAACATTAATTAATTCCGGCAGCCGTGTGAATTTTTTGCATGTAGTTGTATCCAATTAAGTCCAATTGTATGAGCAAAAGAGCCAAGTTTTTTTTATATACGACAAGGGCTAAGTTGATTTACCGTATATCATAGTCGTCACAAAGAGAGAATCAGTTGTGAGCCACCTTCTAGCGACCCTAGCTCGGTGAACCACTGTAACATCATGTCAATCCAATAAAAATAAGAAATCAAGTAATATTTAAATCAAATTTTATTTTTGCATTTTTCTGTTTTTTCCTGAATTTTCTCTGAGTTTTCTTGATTTCCTTTGATTATTGCTTAAAGGGAAAATCCCTTTTGATAATCATCCAAACATTACATAAGTAATAAGAAAAGATTTGTAAAACAAAAAAATAATAAAAATCCCTGTAAAATTTGTGGAGCTATCCAAAACACTAAAATATAATTTTAAAGTCATGTCAAAGTATTAAAAGATGAAAAGAAAGGTAATTTAATGAATCATGACTAACAATAGTAAAAATGTCAGAAATTAAATTTTCATAATTTTGATGCGAAAATTTTTATATTATATTCACCCTGGGTAGATTAATCTACAGTAAAAATATCAGGAGATAATATTTAAATTTGTTAATTTTAAAAATTCAAAAACTGAAAAGCTAAAAATTTGGAAACATTAATGTCAGAATTTTATTAAATAAAATATCAATAATATGAAGTTAAAAATTTTACGGGAGGATAATGTATCCATAAATAACTTGTTAATTTTTTTTAATTTTTTTAATAATATATGAATACCTAAATAAATATAAAACAGAATGCATAAATTTGTGCACAGTGCACATTCGGGTTTTTTGTAAATTCTGCAGGCATCCAATAGGTCTGCGATTTTTATGGTAGATTTTAATCTAGCTCTAGCACACTCAGGAAATTTCTCATTAATTTATCAATTAGATAGAAAATGGATTCAGTGAACCCAATTCAGCCTTTTTGCAGTTCAAGCCGAAGTTCTCTTCCTTTCTCGCTACCGCGCAGGCCCAATCCACTGTGCGGTCCCACCTGCCAGCCGCAGCCTCTGTCTTCTTCCTCTCCTCTCGGCTGAGCTCCCGCGTGTGATCGAGAGAGCAGCTCGCCGGCTGTAGCTCGCGCCACCGCTGTAACCTTACGTCGCCCGAGGAAACCGCCTCATTAAGAACTTGCCACGCCTTGTCCTTGCCCTGAAAATCCGCAGGCATGCCCATACCAGCTCCTGTTCTAGTGCCGCAAAACCCCGCCAAGTTCACACCAGGTGACCGGCTTATCTACAGCGAATCTCACGGCTATAAATACTGGCTTGAGTTCGCGACAGCCGTGCTGTTCGGGGCGGCGAGGCGGCCACCGCCTGGCCCCCAATTCGAGGCCCACCCGATGGCGTATCAGCCAGCTCCACGGTGGGCGGATGCGCTGTCGCTGTCGACTGGTTTACGTACCAATGAGCGAGAGGTCGCAGACGCCGATCACGGGTTCACCACAGCCCTAGGTACTAGTTTAAATGTTTAATTAATCTACTAGTTTATTTATCCTTTTAATTCTTCTAGTAACATGCATGCTTAACAACTTATGCGATTATTATTTTTATGATTAATTGGCATGACATTTTATTTGTCAGAAATGTTGTGAGCAAGAAGTTGCAATCACCATCCATGTGCATTCACTCTACCTTGGAGCAAATAGATGGTATAATGAGTTACTTTGGCAAGTACAGAAATGAAGGGTTTGCTTAGTATAACCATTGCCAAGGATATTGCTTCTGATATGGATGTAGAGGCATCATTTCCAGTAAAGCGTCGCTCTCTTAGAAAAAAATATTTTGATGAAAATGATTGCAGTAGTGAAGCAAATCTACAAGGTGAGAAAGATTTTGAAGTTAATTACTTTTTGGTTATACTTGATATGACAAACAATTCATTGAAAAATAGATTTGAGGAACTCCAAGTATTCAATGGTATATTTGTTTGAAATCATTGGATCACATTGAACTTGAGGATTATTGTACTAAGTTGGCAAAACTTTCTCTCGTTGATGATTCATTTGATTTTGAGGAAAATAATCGATATCGAGCTAAGAATATTGCAAATGACCTTGCGGATAGATCAATGTCCGCTATGAAAAATTTTGAGTTTGTCAAGGAAGTGGATTGCTATCCTAACATATTTGTTGCTTATCGGATATTATTTACTATACCGTAATCGTGGCATTAGTGAAAGGAGTTTCTCGGTGAAATTATTGAAGAATTATCTCGAGGTCTACAATGTCTCAAGAAAGGTTAAACGGTCTAGCAACTTTATGTATTGAGAAGAAATTGTTAGATGATATTAATGTTGAAGCCATCATTGATGATTTTGCATCTAGAAATGTTAGAAGACATTTTTAAAGGCGATCTCTACAAAATATTTGAGGTAAATAATCTTACTTTTATACATTTTTTTGTCGTTCATCATTTTTTTACAATATATTAAATCGTTCCGTTGATATATAATATTACAAAAAATTAGTACTTATGTTATGGGGCCTCCGTTTATAATTCCGCCCCAGGCCCCTAAAAACTCAGGAACGGCCCTGAGTTCGCAGAAGAGTGCTCATCATTTCCCCTCTACTTCCATGCACTCTCGTCCACCAAAGCTCTGCCAATTTCGCGTTTTCCCGAATCAGCCGAAGAACCCTAGCTTTTGCTTCGTGTTCGATTGAAGGTGGTACAAGCAACTATTCTTCAATTGCTTTTCGTTATAGCATTACCTGCTCTCAAGCACCAAAAACCCTCTGTCTTTTTCAGGAATCGTCAACCGGAGCTTCACCACCACCAAGCCCCCTTCTTCTCTGAAACCGACGATCGGTGGTGAGCTCACCCGTCAATTCTTTTTAGCCCCAACTAGGTAAAATGGAATGCTTAGGTTACCCTGATGCTAGAACTAGAACTGATTCCTCCAGTGAAGCTCTCTGTCGCCGGCACGGCTCGTCGCCTCTTCTTCCGTCGTCACATAGCCACGGTGGCGAGGTGGTTGTAACATCCCAAAATCTGATTATAATGTTATTCTCTCATTATTTGTGCATTTATGTTTTTTCTGAATTTATTGGATTTTTCTGGAATTTATTTGAATTTACTTTAATTAAGTATATTAAACCTTTGGTGAAAACTAATTATATATAGATAAAAATAATATAAAGTTTTGCCAAAAATATTTTATTTGAGTTCAAAATGTCTCAAAGTATTTAAGAGAATTTTCTTGGATTTTTCCTGATATTTTTATTGCCTAAAACTAATTAAAATAATTTCTGTAATTATTTTAAAAGATAAATTGAGGAAAAATCGGTGGGACAAGATCTTGTCGGCTCCCGGATCGTGGCGCGTCGGCGTCCGTTCGCCCGCTTCGCCGCCGCGCTTCGGCCGTTGGATTTCCATCGGGCGGCCTTCTTCTTCGCGGAACCCTAACGCCGCCAGCCGTTGGATCGTGATCGTGCGCTGAGGATTCATCGCGTTATGTTTGGAAGGAGGAGATCGCGCCCGTTGATTTTGGAAAGGGCGGATCAGATCGTATCGGCTGAGATCTAATCATGACCGCTCGTTGCAGATCGGGCGGACCGCAGTCATCGTCTCCGATTCGGTTTCCGAATCCGCCGCCGTCGCGTGATTTAGGGTTTCCATCCTAGCACGTATGCCGAGGCTATAAAAGCCGCAGCCTGCACCCTGATGAGCGCCATCCCAGTATGCACCCAGCAGCTCTAGTCGCTTCGCCAGTGCCTTCGCCGTTTGTGCTCGAGAGCTCACCGTAGTTTTTCAAGCGCCGCCGCTCGTTTTCTCGCCGTTCCGCCGCCGTCGAGCCTCCATCCGCCGTGTGGGTTCTGATTTCGGGTTCGCCGCGTCAAGCCGCACCAGAACTGCCACCTCTTCGTCGCCGGAAGGAGCTAGTTCTCCTTCGGGCTCGTCGTCGTCTTCATCTCCGGGAACTCAGTGCCTCCATGAGATTGCCGTGACTCGAAGCTTTGCGCAGTCGTTGGATCTTCACTGAACCGTCCAAATCGTGCCACGTCGCTTCGCCAACAGTGTTTTGCTCGGATAAAGCTCTGGCCGTTAGTTTTGAATAGACGTTCGGGATTGAGCCACGTGTGCATAATGCGGTAGCCGTTGGATCCTTGCGCGGATGTGCGACGCGTGTCGGCTCGGAAGCCGTGGACGTGGTCTGTAGACCGAGCGACGTGGCGCAACCCGATTGGCCCACGTGTCACGATGATGTCATGCTGACATCAGCCGGTCCACAGCACAGTACCTCAAGTCCACGGTGGACCAGTGTGATTTTGTGGACAGAGTCCACGCACCAAAGCCACGTGTCCGTCTCTGATTGGTCTACGTGTCGCTTGCGCAATAATCGGTAATTTCCAGTAGAAAAATAATTCTGGAAAATCAGTTTTTCTAATTTCTGTATTTTTAGTATTTATTCAACCTTCAAAAGGCTATAACTTTTGCAATTTAACTCGGATTTGAGTGATTCAAATTTCTAAAAATTTACAAAATTTGTAAAATCAAGGTCTATTTTTAATTGAAATTTTGGAGTCTATTTGCTCTCTGTTTTGGGTGTTTATTGCTATTTTATCCCGATTCGCGTAGGCGTTGAATTGCTCGGTGCTCCGGAGGAAGATTCGTCGCTTCAAGACCCAAGTTCAGAGCAAGACCAGCACCTATTCCAAGACAAGTTGTGCTTTGATCATGTTGCACCTAATTTCCCAAAATTGTTATTTTGTCTTTAAAATTTATGCATGATATTTTCTGTGTATAAATGATTTCAATTAATCTGGGGATTATATAATATGCCTAATTGAATTAAATCATACCTTGCTAATTATACGCCATGATCTAATTGTCACCCTAGGATATGAAATTATAGTTGGTTACTATTAATAATCGACATGGGACTAGTTAGACCATATTAGTTTGCTTAGACATGCCACGTCATCACATGTATCTGGAACATCGATATTTAATCTTTACTAATGGAATATGGAACAATGTTTATAAATGGGTGTGTTAAGTGTTGTCACACAGTGATATTGAGTTGTCGTGGCGAGGAGGTCACACAACTAGATTGAATTGCTGATGGCACGTGGTGCTTGGTAATCAACTGGGGTGGTAATCATTTTAGATCGGGGCAGGTGGCAAGGGGCAGTATGCCAAGGTGGGCCTGTTGGGCAGGGGTATGTGGAAGTCTTGCCTCGGTCACTTTAAGGACTTAACCTTGCAAGCCTTTGACTGAGTCTTTCTTGCAACCACATGTGCGAATGGGACAAACCTAGTGACTAATTTGTGATGTTTAGATTTTGGTACTACGGTGGTATTCGGTGAGTCCCGAGTTATGGGGTAACTCACATGGCGCAAGAGGGGGCCCGAGTGTGGTAACCACCCTTCCGTGTTGAAACCTTAGCGGGTAGTACCGGTCTAAACAGAGCATCGTAAAGGCTTTGTTATGGTCACTCACCGTGTGGTGTTTGATTATATCGTGTGGGTAAAGTGCATAACCTCTGCAGAGTGTAAACTGCTCAATAGCCGTGCTTTCATGGAATTGAGCAATGCTCGGAATTACAATCAAGGGTTAAACTTTTGTTAAATAAAAACTTGTTGGGATTGTGGGTTGTCATGAAAACTTGGAATTTGACTTAGAATGAAAAACCCTGTTTACTTGAAAAGTTGAATCTATTATTTCCTATTATTTGTTTTACTGTCTTTTAATCTACTTACTGTATTCTTTTATAAATGCTGCTTTACTGCAAAATAGCTATGTTAGCCTTCCTTGGAATAAGCCAAGCATGTAGAATATTAGACTCGCATTACTGTGCACAACTTGTTGAGTGCTTTATGTACTCACCCCGCAACAACAAACTTCAGAAGAGGTGGAGTCTGCAACATTCTTGGAGGAGTACCACGACGCTGAGGCTTAGGATCCGAACCTCGTCAGTTGCCTGTGGTGAACTGGGGAGCTGCTACGTTTACTTTATTTCTGCTGCTACTTAATTGCTATTTCTTAGTTAAGCCCTGTGAGGCAATAATCATGTAAGACAACAGTTATTATTAATTATTGAAGTATGCTATATTCCGCTGTGTATGACTGTGATAGCATCTATGTTGAGCCTGTGTGCACTAACGTGATCCTGGACTAGTGTGATATACACAGAGGGTCCGGATTTGCGTATTCGGGTCCCGACAGTGGTTTGGCTAGACGCCGGTAGGCATGGGTACCACCATTAGGTGCGCAAAAGTGTGCTGATGCTAGTCGTGCCTTCGGGTCGCTCGCACCAGTTTCTCCTTGAGCTCAGCCACCTTCGCCTCGAGCTCGACGGAAGCCTTCGTCGAAGCAGCAGATAGCTCCGCAATCTATTTTCGAAGCATCTCCGCCTCCGCGCGCGCGGTCTCGAGGGCCTCCGCCAGCACCACGAGCTCGGACTCAGTGGTCCTCGCCGCCTTCTCGCAAAGGGCCTCGATGGCCTCGTTTGACCTCACGCGCTCGGCATCGACGGCCCGAGAAAGCTCGAAGGAGTGGGTCGCCTTTAGCCGTGTCACCTCCCCCCGCTCGATCGCAAGGTTCTTCTCGAGCTGGAGGATGTACATCTCGCGCTCCTCCACCCGGTCGCAGACCACTTGGAACTCGGTGGAGTGCTCGTGCAGGCTTTGGAGCCCCTGGGTGATCAGGCCCAATGCCTGCAAAAACTACAAGGGTCACGACCACAGATGAGAAGGCGGACGGAATCAAGGCGCACTTACCTGATCAAGCCGATCCTCGAATCTCTGGCGGAAAGGACCAATGATCCGAAAGCCCAGGACGACCGCCTGGGCCTCGGCAGGGTCCTCGGCCGGGGGTGTGGCAGCCACGCTGGCCCCCTCCAGCGTAGGGTCGGCCCCACCGGCCGAGGCCCCGGCTTGGGCTATCCCTGCCGAGGAAGGCGGCAGCTCGAGTGGAGCCGAGTCCCCTGAAGAAAGTGAAAGTAGCAAGAGGACAGCTAAGTTGGGAGAATAAGAAAGCGGTGGATGAAAATTATGGGGCCTCGACGTACCTGGCGCTTCCCCGAGCTCGATCGCGCCTACGGCGGCCTCGTTCGCACTGGCTAGGGAGGAGTCAACCCCAGATCTGGCGTCCGAGGTGGGCCTCTTACCCGCCTTCTTGCCTTTGCCTACTCCGGGTAGCGGAAGCATGCGCCTCGCAGTCTCTAGGAGCTCCCGACTCACCTGTGTAATCGAATAAGGTTAGTGCGGTCCCGAGATCAACTGAGCTCGGCACCGGAGTAAGACGCGTTACCTCACTGCTTCGCCTCAAGATATTCTTGGGGAACGGATCGTCGAGGGTGTAAGAGAAGGCTACCTTCCCAAATGCCTCCTGCATCCTCGCCGCCACCCAAGACTCCTTCGGAGCTTCGGGGAAAAAGAAAAGAGGTCGTTAGAAGCAAGCTCGGCCGGGCCCGAAGAGGGTCAGGATCGGAGAGGACTTACCGTTGGGGCTTTCCCAGGTAAGGTCGTCCCTTCCCCGGATTTCGAAGAACGAGTGCACCCTCTTCCGCAAAGGGAACACCCGGTTCCGCAGGTAGTCGTTGACGACTGCCTGACCAGTGAGGCCGCACATCACGCAAATATGGATGGCGGCGGGGCCTCCTGGTCAGTCGTCGAGTCTTCGGGCTCGGGGGTCTGGCGCTTGCCATCGACGGGAACGCCGTTGTACGTGAGTGCACCGCCATCGCCCTTCTTCAAATAGAACCACCTCTCGGTCCACGGACCGAGGGAGTCTCGTGTTTGGCTAGAGAGAAAGGTGCAAGGGAGCCCCGTATGCAACCGAAAGTACAGGCACCCGACCACGGGGTCCTTCGCGTTGCGGAACAGGGAGTAGAAATGGAAAAAAAGAGAAGGGGTGGGGAGGATCCCCAAGAACCCCTCACAAAGATGAGAAAAAATGGAGAGAAGGAGAAATGGAGTTAGGTACCAGGTTGACGAGCTCGATCTTGCATTGCGCGAGAACGGTCGCCAAGAAGTTGCTCTCTGGGGTCCGCGTCCCGAAGAGCATGTACTGCTCGGTGCTGACAAGTTCGTCCTCCCTGGGCTCCGGCTCGGTCGCCCCGCCCGAAAGCCGCCAGGTCGCTGGGTCCAGCATGCCCAGCGCCTCGAGATCCTTCATCCTCCCCGCGCTCAGGGTACTCTTCCCGAACATGGCAATGACTTTGGGAGGAGGAATCTGCTCGGAGAAGAAAAGATGGCAGACGAAGGCCAAGGAAGCAAGAAGACGAGGTAGTCGAGGGCTTGATGCAGAGAAGAAATGTGGAATTTCTAAAGTGGGCGACGATTCCAAATTTAAAAGGAGCCCGATTGCCAACAACTAGCAACAGTTACGCCTCAAAAGGCACGCCGGAACATTCGGACAGGGAACGCGAAGCGTTGCAAGATGCGCCCCTCGGCTTCCCTATCCGAACACGAAACGTCGCGAGATGCGCCCCTCGGCTTCCCTGTTTGAACGCGAAGCGTCACGGGCCGCGTCCTCTCTACTCCTCCTTTCGAAGGAGAAGTGACGAAGTCCGAGCGTCTCCAGGTACGCCCACACCAGAGATCGCTGGGCAACCTCGCACCTGAGTCCGAGCTCGAGGGTTTCCAGGCTCAATCGGGAAGCTGGTCCCTCCTCAAGTTCATCAGACTCAAGAACATCCCGAGTTTCAGGATCGTTCGTTGAGCCTTGGGGGCTAGCTGTCGGGGATCGGTAGCTTCTCTACGCGAAAGCACCCCCTGAACTCGTGGCTGTGTCCCACGGGTTCAAGGGCGTGCCTCCGAGCTCGAGGTCAGACCCAAATGAGCTGAAGCTCGGGCTCGGGCAGAAGGTTGGGGACCCAGCTTCGGCTAAACGAGGGGGGCCACATTCTCGGATCGACACCGCCGACGCAACCGCACTCCAGGGCCGAGTTCGGGGCCACAGCTTTAGTACCCTCCGGACCATCCCGTTTCACTGTAACGATCTGATTTAAAGACGTAGAAACCCTCCCCTGCATGGGAATCAGGACTAAACTTACCCCTGCGTGGGAACTAGGGCCAGTAACGCCCAGTTGCTCCCGTCAACTCACCACGACTGCCTGACATCGGCCTTGAAACCAAGAAAATCGTACAACCACGAGTGCTGGTATGGGATAGGCTTTACCTATTAAGTTGCTTAGGTCTGGCTTTGCACATTGGTAGGCGGGAGTTAGTATGAGCAATCCTTTCTAGGCTTGCTTATGAGGGGCTTCCAAAGTTCGTTGTGGGTAAATGAGTATCGGTATAACGGTGTACGCCTTGGTATGGGAAGAAACCCTCATCGCAGGGATTTACTGCTTCTATCGCAGGGAATTACTGCTCTTATTACCACTTTAAAATGACAGGGAATCACTGTCATGTTTCTTCTCCATAACAAGGATTCAACGTCATCGGGCTGGTGCAAAGTTAGGTCTAGACAATGTAACGGTTATATCATGATCACCATACTGACACCCCAAAGGAAGAGTGTTAACTAGCCTGGCAAAAATGGTAGATCATTTCTTGTGGGTAAAGCTGTACACCTCTACAGAGGGTAAATCTAATTAATTAGCCATGCCTACGGTCAAAGGCACTTGGTAACGTCATCACATGGTTAGAGTTTTAATATTTCCGAAAATATTTGGTGGGAAAATGTTGTTTTGAAATATACTTCATGTCAGGGGATGACATGGGAACGGATTGAATCAGTCGGGTAGACTGCACTATGATCTTATCACTATATTAATACTTGGTTATTATAATAGATGCTCCTTTACAAATTTTGGTTGCAATCTAGTATATGATTATGATTCAATTTGCTAATGCAAAATAACTGTAGAAACCTTTCCATTGCTATAACCTGCATTTATTTATATTTTGCATATGTGATACACTATAAGTCTTGCTGAATACACAATGTACTCAATCTTGCTATCGATGTTGTTTTTAGGTGATGATATCGAGTACCCCGACGATAATTATGACCATACAGGATTCGGGGGTTATGATGACGATCTTTTCTAGGGCTTTACCTTGTCTGTTGCCTGAGGGTATATAAGCATAATACAAGAGAAATAAAGTTTCCGCTGCTGGTTTCAAGTTTTTGCCTTGTAATACTATTATGTAATCTCAAGACGCTTAGCGTATGTAATATTATTGTGTATGGATGTGATTTCAATTTGTAATATGTGCGTACAAGCCACTGATCATGGGACTAGTACAGTATGCACAGGGAACCCATTGTTGGTATTCAATATAAAAAATAGGGGCCTTACAACTACCATTAATTAAAGAGTAATAGAGCTTTTGGTCTGCAAAAAGGATTGAAGATGCATGATGTTTTTCCGGCACTACTATAAAAGGGGTTATATTAGACACGTCATCACTGACTATTATTTACGAAAACCGTCTGTGATGTGTTTCGGGCACATCGTAGACGGTTTATGGCTGAAATTGTCTGTGATGTCGGCTCATCACAGACGATTTCATCCACAAACTGTCTGTGATGAAAGCGAGAACTTCACAGACGGTTTGTGGATAAAATCGTCTGTGATGAGGAAAATATTACAAACGGTTTTATTCACAAACCGTCTGTGATGGTTAGCCAGCCAGCGAATCATTCAAAATAGTAAAATGAAACATCATATATATATAAGTATCACAATATATATACAAAAATTTCCCTCCAAAAGTTATGGATGGGAAAGACTACTGGGAAATACTACTTAGTTGATCTGGTCCGCGTCATCGCCAGAGTCGTCGGAGTCATCGTTGTGACCGTCGGGGTTCTCGCTCGAACCGGCTTTGTCTAGGTCATCCTCCAGCTCCCAGCCGTCACGATAGCCCTTCGACAAGTCGTAGCTATCGTGGTCGTTGTCATCGTCGGAGATTGATGTTGGCGGCGGATGCTTCTGCCCGACGACGACGCTTGAGGCGGAGGGAGCGGTACTGCCCGAGGCGGCGGGCGATGAACTGGCCGGCGGACTCATTAATATGGAGTCGGTGTGGCGTCGCATCCATTGCCGCATGGGTCTTGGAGGTGAAGACGATGGCGGTGGCGGAGGGTTAGTCGGCGGTACTAGAGGCGAAGGTAGTGGCAGAGCCATCGTCGGAGGCTGGGCGGTGGAGCCGACAGAGGAGGGGAAGTCTCTTTTGTTGCTCATGGCATCGTCGGAGGCAATTACAATTAACGGTCGAGGAGGGGATGTGGAATGCTATCGATCGATCAAGTATATATCGTCACAAATGCAATTAACGATCTGCATCTAGGAAACGAAACGCTTGGAACGCGATCTTCAAAGTGGAATTTGAACAGATGGTTTAATTATCTCGAAACACAAAACGATCAACTCGAAACACCGCGCCTGTCTTGGGAAGATAAAAGGCTTTGGGAACATCACAGACGGTTTGTGGATAAAACCATCTGCGATGAGGGAAATAACACAGACAATTTTATCCATAAACTGTCTGTGATGATCAATTCTGCTAAATAAGAAGCCTCGACCTCCTCTATATTTTTAGGGTTTCGTAGATATTTTTGAGGTGGTTGCGATTGAGAGGCGTTTTGGTGAAAGAGACCATAGATTTGGAGGTGTAATTGTATATCCTTGTGCTCTAGGTAATCTAAGGTTAGTAATTGCTTCAAATTTGCATTATATTTTTGATCTAGCTTGGTAAAGAGGGAAATGAAGCTGGGTTCTACATCTAGCTTGGTGTAGATCTATTTGTTCTCTATGATGTAAAGTAGTAATTGGTTCAAATTTGCATTATATTTAAGATCTAGCTTGGTAGAGAGGGAAATGAAGCTAGTTAATTTCTAGATCTAGTTTGGTGTAGATACATTTGTTTTCTGTGATGTAAAGTAGATACATTTGCTATAGCTTTGTGTAGATCCATTTGTTCTTTTTGATCTAAATTAGTAATTGATTCTAATTGCATTACATTGAAGATTGAGCTTACATGCATATGTTTACATATCCATTCGTTCTTTTTTATGTTAGGAGCTACATATGTAAGTTAATTGGCAAGTTGAAATGTAGCCTATATGTAGCATATGTCCCCATGTGTACTCGTAGTGTACTTAATTCATTATTTAACATCTATTGTTACATATGTACCGTAGATGGACTGAAGCTAGATGTACGTTGCGAACCGTGCGAGCGCCGAGTACATAAATGGTGTCTTCGCTTTTAGAAGAGCTGTAGAGGAAGATATATTGAACAAGGGGGTGGAATTTATGCCTTGTCCATGCATTGACTGCGAGAATCTGAGGATATTTTGAGACCCAGCGTAGATCGAAACACACTTGATTCTACGGGTTTCAAAAGGGGGTATACATGTTGGACCAGTCACGGTGAAGAGCAGATTATGCAGGGACCAAGTAGTACTACCATCGTCGACGAAGTCAACGATACTCTGGATATCGTCAACGAAGTCAACGATACTCCGGATGATATCGACTATGCTTAGGATAGGTTTCATGATAACAATCTGGATCAGATGCTATGGGATTCAGAAGGGAGCCGTGATGAGCGGGAGTACGTAAAATTCAGGGGCTTGATGGACGACTCGGAGAAACCTTTGTTCCCGGGTTGCAAGTCCAAATACATAAGGTTGTCATCCGTGCTGGAATTGCTGAAATTAAAGGCAAGCAACACTTGGTCCGACAAGAGGTTTGAAGAATTCGTAGCGGATCCAAGGAATATAAGGTTCGAATTGAGTACAGATGAAATGAATCCTTTCGACAACATGAGCAGCCGTCATAGCACTTGGCCAGTGAATCTCTGTGTATACAACCTTCCTCCTTAGTTGCGTATGAAGCGGAAGTACATATTGGTGTCTATACTCATCCGAGGCCCGAAGCAACCTAGGAACGATATTGATGTGTACCTAGCACCATTGGTGGACGATCTAAACACATTGTAGGCTCCTGGGTTGCAGGTATGGGATGCTCACAAACGAGAGTACTTCACTTTGCGCTGCCTGTTGTTCTGCACTATAAATGATTATCCTACCCTTGCTAACCTATCGGGGCAGAGTACAAAAGGAGCCAAAGCATGTACTCACTACTTGGATGATACCAAGTGTGTGTGGCTGAATCACTTGCGCAAAACCGTGTACATGCGTCACCGTAGGTTCCTTCGGAGGAATCACCCATACCGCAAGATGAAGAAACAATTTGACAGCACGACCGAAGATGGTTTACCTCCAAAGCCTTTAAACGGGACAGACATTCATCATATGGTTAAGAATTTATATGTTGCGCTTGGAAAGGGACATAAATCGAGAACTCATGAGAAGAGCATGTGGAAGAAGAGATCAATATTTTGGGACCTACCTTATTGAGAGGAGTACCTAGAAGTTCGGCACTGCATCGATGTAATGCATATAGAGAAGAATGTCTGTGATAGCTTGATTGGTCTCTTACTGAACATTAAGGGTAAAACAAAGGACGGTATCAACGCACAGCTTGACTTGATCGATATGAGCATCAGACCTGAGTTAGCATCGAAAGAGACCGATAAAGGCCGAACATACCGCGAACCTGCTTGTTACACTCTGTTCAAGGCCGAGAGAACCGAACTGTGCCAATGCTTGTGTGGTGTGAATGTTTCGTCCGGTTACTCGTCCAACATAAAGAGACTTGTTTCGATGCAAGATTTGAGTTTAACTGGCATGAAGTCCTATGATTGCCATGTGCTTATGACACAGATGCTCCTTGTGGCAATTAGAAGTATTTTACCGAGTAAGGTCCGGGAGACAATCACAAGGCTATGTTTTTTCTTTAACACAAATGCTCAAAAGGTCATCGATCCTGAAGGACTAGATGCTCTGCAGGCCAAGGTGGTCATAACTCTATGTAATCTTGAGATGTATTTCTCTCTGTCGTTTTTCGATATCATGATCAATCCCATTGTTCACCTTGTGAGGGAGATAAAGATGTGCGAGCCTGTGTTCCTACGTAGCATGTATCCGTTAGAGAGGTACATGGGAATTCTCAAGTACTACGTATGGAATCGATCTCGACCAGAGGGTAGTATTATCGAAGGTTATGCAACCGAAGAGGTCGTCGAATTCTGCGTGGATCACGTGGCTCAGGTCGAACCGATAGGTGTGCCTCGATCCCATCATGAGGGGAGGCTCCAGGGTATCGGGACCATCGGAAGGAAAGCAATCATGCCTGATTCGGTTGCGTGCGCTAAAGCCCATTTCACAGTTTTGCAACACATGGCTATTGTTGCCCCGTATATTGACGAGCACAAGAACTGGCTACGGCAAGAGAATTCGTCGCGGCAGGAGTACTGGATCATCAGACAGCATAACCTCCAGTTCAACAGATGGTTCAAGGAGCAACAACCCATCACTGGAAGCTCGTCAGGTGATACGCTGACATGGTTGGCAAAAGGGCCAGCATTTATTGTTGTAACATGGAAAAGATACGACTTAAATGGGTACACATTTTACACGAGAGATCAAGATATAAAGAGCACAAAACAGAACAGCGGTGTTCGCATTGATGCGCTGAATACCGTTGGATCGATGAGGAGCTCGTACTATGGGTTCATTGAGGAAATTTGGGAGCTCGACTATGTACTATTCAATATCCCCTTATTTCGGTGTCGTTGGGTTAACCTGCAGCACGTGAAGGTTGACAAGTATGACGTCACAACTGTGGACCTCGAACGTATCGGATACCAAGACGAACCATTTGTTCTCGCTAACCAAGTTGTTCAAGTCTTCTATGTAACCGACCCGTCCAACAAGAAGCGGCCCGTTGTTCTTCAAGAAAAAAGAAGGATTGTCAGAGTCGATAATGTGGTAGATAATGAAGAATACAATCAGTTTGACGAGTTGCCTCCTATTGGTACCGGCATCACGATCCAAGACTAACCCGAGGAAGCTAGCTACACAAGTGTTGATCATCGTGAAGGGCTAATTTTTGTACAAAAAAATAATTAATGAGATGTATGTTTGTATTATAATTAATGAGATGTATGCTTGTATTATAATTAATGTGATACTAGTATAGTGCTCTGTCTTCCGGTTTCCTTTTCCCAGCATGTAATATATGGTCTTTTCCTTTTCTAGAACGTTTGTTTCCTTTTCCTTAATTCCAGGATATTTGTTTCCTTTTCCTTGAGATGATCTTTGGAGGTGGGGAGATCTGTTGTGAGCCACAGGGATGAGTTAGACACATTAAACAATGGCCATCGGATGTGGGTGAGTAAAGCTGAGGAAAGATCTAAGAGGTTAATTTTGATGGAGGCAAGTTTCTGGGGACGTTTCGCTAGGTGCATGAAGGTTGGGCCATCTCTAGTGGGGTATATTATTTGGGGTGGACGTAGAAAAGAATACTTAGGTGCATTATAAAGGGGTATAGATATGTATTGCAACACTAATTCATTGATGTATGTATTATAAATAATGACACAAACTTAAATAAATATTGACAACAAAAAAAAATTGGCTCATCACAGACGGTTCTGGGCTTGAACCGTCTGTGATGACTTCATCCCAGACGGTTCAAGCCCAGAAATGTCTGGGATGGGCCTTTTCCCGCCTTTCATCGCTCCAAAAAATAAAACAGGTTCTCCTTCGCTTAAGTCCTGTAGGCAGCCGCACACCCTAAACCCCCGCTCCTTGGCTAAGTCCTGCGCACCCTAAACCCCCGTCCTCCCCAAACCCTAGCACCCGCACCCACAACCGCCTCCCCGCGTCGATCTCCCTCCGCCTCCCCAAACCTAGCACCCACACCCACACGCCCCTCCTCCCGCACCCTTGGTGTGTCATCCGACCCCCGCAACTTGGACCTTCCCCCGACGCGGTGTCCTCCATCGGCCCTCCATCGCCCGACACTAGCTCCGCCGATCGACGCGATTTGCGCCTAGTTCGTGACAAGTCGGTACTCCTTACTCCCCACTCGATAACTTGTCGAAGCCGCTAAGATTTGGGAGTGGTGCGTGCAGATCTGGTCATTCGGTTGGGGGTTACGAATTGGGGATTCCATTTACGGCTTAAACTTAGGGTGGGTTCGCAGAATTCGTAGTAGTTACTTAGCTGGAAATGGGTGCATGTCGATTCTTAAGAGTATGCTTATTTAGCTGGAAATGGGTGCTGCAGTTTTACTTGTTTCCTTTGTAGTGATTGAAGATATCGACAAAATAAGTCCACACAATTTTGAGAGGGACAAAGGGGGATTTGGGAGAGGATTTGTAGGTGCAGGGATATATATAGAGAAGCATGGGTTTAGTTCAATTGAATTCAGTCAGACATAAGCGTAGAACAAGAAAATTTGGGTGCTATTTATTCCTTTTGTATCACAGTTATTTCTGGTTATTCGATTCATATATTACTTACTGAGTGTTAGTGCTCTATATGCTAGTGCTCTATATGTTAGTGTTGAAATCCACTTGGTTTGATCAAATATGTTCATAGATTTCTGTTCCAAAATAGACTTTGTAAGTTCAGTTGACTGCCTCCGCTAGTCCTACACTCCTACTACCTTGAAATGAACTTCATTTGGCTCCCTTTGGTTGATCTGAGCAACTCCAAGTTGCATAATAGGATTTTTTTAGTTGGATATCCTATGCAATGATGATCAACACAGGCATTCAGCCCCAATAGATACCTCACATGATTCATTGCTTAAAAGACATAAAGTTTATATTGCTTAATTTTGCTGGTTATGTCTTTAATGTTATCTTTGAATTATGTACTAATTATCATATTTTTATTTTGGATTAGCAATAAATTCTTGCTTTCTTCAATGTCTAATAATGCCATCCTTTAATATCATCGTTGTGCTGCTTTATTTGTCATATCTATTGAAGAAATGCATATGATCTTAGTTTAAGGCAGAGACTAGGATTTGTGATGAGTAATAGCAACTAATATATACACTATTGAAAATATCTTAAAGTAGACTACGCTTCAATCAAAAACTACAAATTGCATTAAAGATGCATATATGTTCTATGATTTATAACATGCTATTCTATGATCTGTTATTGTTTTCAGCTGCCATATAGTTTCTCTTTTTGTGGAATCTCTTAGCAAGTCCAGTTATTTTTTATTTGTACCTTTTCTGTTTGTGTCATGGAATCTCTTAAATTTGCTTCTCTTAACTTATCTACTCTTAACATTGCATCATACAAGATGGCGTCCCCTCAATCCTCGCCACTGAATGGATTTGATAGGCGCCCAACGTAAGAGGAAACAGTTGCGGTCCAAGAGGGCTTAGTAAAAGGCCTCAGGGTCGATACACCATCACTTCGGTTGATCCGCACGATGGGGCCCCTACCGAGCCTCCAAAGGCTGCGGCAGCTTTCCGAACCATGTGCAGGATCGTTGGGCGTGAAAGGGTCCCCATCACTTATCCATCATGGAAGACGCTGACAGATGAGGAGCGCGATAACCTGGTGACACAAATATTCGCGTCGTTCGAGCTTCCACAAGACGCCATGCCTGCACTACGACGGTACTCGTTGCTAGTGGCGGAAAAGGTGTGGAAGAACTTCAAGAGCGTCCTTGTCACTAATTACGTGAATAAGAAAATGACTCCGTTCTAGAAGTACGGGTTCATCACTGAAGACATGTAGGGACAATTTATTGAGTTGAAGATGACGGAAGAGCTCGTGCGTCAAAGTGCGGCACACAAGACCATCCAGTCAAAAAACACCCACCCATACAGACTCAGCTCAACTGGGTACGCGGGCAAGATCGCACAATGGATGAGGGAGGATGATGAGGCAGCCCAAAAGGAGGTCGCGTCGCTGTTTGCCTCAATCATGGACCTGCGCACCCGAAGCTGAGTAAGAGCGAGGTCACGTCCCACGTCTTCGGGCGACGTGTCCTTTGCCAACCTCGTTGATGACGAAGTGTCCCAACGCCTAATATCGTTGAGCACGAAATCTTTCCAGGGCTCTTTTACTTCAAAGAGAGAGAAAGATATACTCTCCACGGCCTTAGAAAACAAAGAGCACCCTGGTCTCTCCCGAGGCCTAGGTGTTTTCGTTCCCTGAAAAATGGGATTCTCACATGACTCAGACACGTACCGAAGTAGGAAGAGAAGCAAAACCGAGCGCGGGGAACGACTAGTAGCCCTGATTGAAGAAAGGGTTGAGCAAATGCTCAAAGCGCAGTTCGATAGTCAACTACGATGCTTTGAGGAAAGGATAGAGCAAAGGGTGGCAGCGGAGAGTCAGACACGGGACGTGCAAGCCCAAGAAGCACAGGCGTAGTTTAGCCCAGCCAACCGTCGGAGCAGCTACGCGTCCGCCCCTGAGACGGAAGTGGATGAAGCCAGATTTCCTACTGACGACACCCGGGTAACATGTCTGCAATGCTCCTTACATAGACCTGTTGGACGTGTTACCTAATTACTTGTGTACTCTTATGTAGGTGGTCACGTCGTACAATCTGCAAGTGAGGTTTGTCAACGGCTCTGTTCCCCTACAGGCTGCTTGGGGATGAGTGTATGCATCCGGTGTAGGGCGTTTGTGCACGGTCGTACTTTAGAGCCAGGCTACACGAAGGTCCATGTCGACGGTGTACATGAAATTTTCAAGGTCATCACGCTGGAGATGCTCCCAAACGACGAGATCGTCACACTAGGGGATGTTATCGGCACATTCATCCAGTGGCCCAAGAAGGGCATCTCCTTCGACGCCTGCCCAGAAGCACTGAAGCTACAAGTCGTACCGGAGCCATGTGTTGCGTCGAAGCTACTAGCACTACTGGAGCCATGTGCTGCACCGAAGAAGCCCACCAAATCGACTACTGTGTCCCATCAGGCACAGGCCGAAGCTGCAGTTCGGGCCAAGTCGTCTCCCGTGAAGATGACATTTGGTAGACGGCGAGGCGACGACAAGGGCAAATCGAAAGGGTGGACCACGTCAGCCCATAACTTTCCGTTCGCCACGTTGGCGCGATAATTCAAGCTGGGACAGCCGTTCATACCGAAAGAGCACGAGGACACACTTATAATAGCGTGCATTAGATTTCAAGATTGGTGCATGGAATAAGCCAACAAGCCGGTGGCACAACGTGCATCGAGTATCTCGGTCAGCTTCAAGGAGGAGTATTTCTTCCACCGGTTTTTGGATGGCTTCTTCGTGGTCGGCTTCAACAACCTATTCGATCTGTACAACATCAACGCCCTTGACGTATCGCTCATGAGATGATGGGTATTGTAAGTGCGTGCAATCACAGCGTACATTCGTGTCGTACTGATAAATGTCAGATATATATGATCCTTGATTTTGTATATGTAGATACATAGTCAAGGAAGCAGAAATAAGGAAACAACCGGTGGGTTTCATCGATCCACAGATGGTGTCCAAGCAAACTATGGACGAAAATTTACAAGTCGTCCAAGAGTACGTGGAAAAAGTATTGCTGGCTCAATGGAACAAAAAATTCATACTTTTACCCCACAACCCGGGGTAAGTGCTTCAACCAGTTGCTATACTTATTGATTTGTACTATATAATGTAGCTTGAAGTTAGGTTGAATGACCATGGCGACATACCTGTGCAGGTATCACTAGGTTCTACTCGTAATTATACCAAGACGGAACTAAATAATTTACCTTGATTCCAAAAAGGGCGGCACGCACGACTTGAAGCTTATCAAAGATTTACTCGACGTGTCGTTCGGTGTCTACAAAGCTCGTGGAGGTCCACACAGGAAGAACCCAGCGACGCTGAAGCATATTTATAAGTTTTCGGCATACGCTAGTACGTAATAATCCTTCACACTCCATATTAATACCTTTCGAACTAATTAACCTATTATATTTTGGTAGTGTCACCAGCAGCCAAAGACGACTAACCTATGTGAATTCTACGCTTGCCACAACGTGCAACTCCTCATTGGTTCAAAGGAGACCAACGTCATAGAGGTTTGTCAATCTTTCAACAATTGTTTCCACCTACAAATTTATATACACGTAAGACTTTACTCTTCCCATCGACAGGCTTGGCAATGCGTTGAATCTGCGTTGGAACATGCTAACCTCCTAGGTATCCGAGGACAACTCTGCGCCTTCTTCATGCGTGAGGTCATTAATCCAAAAGACGAATACTACTCAAGCTCGCCTGATGAGTTGCGAATTTGTTAGATACCGTTTGGATTAATTTGTAAACCTTGTGCTGTGAATTTGTTATTTCTAGCTCTCAATTCAATTGGTTTTTGTATATATGAGTTGACTTCTCAAATGGATGAGCTGTACATTTTATTGTACGACCAGAGCTCATTTCTATAATGGATGCGTCGTATTTTCATATGAGATCCGATCTCATTTATGAATTGTATGTCATAATAATGCTTGGTGATGCTCTGTACTATCTTTTTTTCAGAGGGCATGTCTAGCATTTCCTGAGGCTAGCCAATAAAACAAAATTAAAGAAAAAAATGAAAAATCAACATCCGAGACGGTTCCAAACTGGAACTATCTGTGATGTGTGATCATCACAAACGGTTCTAGTTTGGAACCGTCTAGGATGTATTTTATCACATTGCAACCGTCTGTGATGACGTATTGTCATCACTGACACTTTGATACAGACGGTTTGGAAAACCACCTGTGATGACAGTTCGGAACCGTCCGTGATAAGTGGTTCTGTAGTAGTGCGGGCAAGTTATCACCATAGCTAGGGTTGCTGAAGGCTCCAAAAATTTTCAAAAGAAAAAATCCAAGACCAATAATACCTGGCGTCGATCCAGCACTCACACTCAAGGATTGAAATCTCGATTTCGCTATAAATATCGTCCGTGGCCGGAGAATGAAATATCGGCGAGATCTCGCCATTTAAAATAAATTCAGGCCGAAATGCAAAAACAAAAATTCAAATTCGATTTTTTCACCACCAGTAAGACCAGATCTCGGCCGTTTTTGCCGAGATCTTAGCAAAATTGAATGGCGTGAAATCCAGTCTAAATGAAGTCAGAAAAATTTGAATTTTTTTCTAGAGATCACTGACACATTGATGATATTTACATAAAAATTTTATATAATTATTAAGGTTGTGTAATTTTTAAAAATTCAAACATAACTACTATCCTGATAAAACACTGACCGACAATTTTGAACCGAACGAAAAATGTGACAAACCATGTTATAAATATTTATAATTTTTTGTGCATGGTTCTAACATATCATTAATATTTCAATAAAATTTTCAAGTGATGGTGAAGCTTGAGGGATTTTTAAAAATTCGGACAGCGGTGATGTCCCGATGAAAAATGGTTGAAAGTACGTTAGAAAATTTTAAAATTTTAATTGGATGATTGTGATGAATCATTAACCTAAATTTTTAGATGATTATCAATCTGTGAACTTAGAAATTTCTACAGCATTTGGACTAAAATTCAGATTTCGATAGTCACAATTGCAGACAATCGATGTATATTTGCATGACAATTAATAGACATGAAATAAAATCGATACATATGGCAATTTATCCCATATTTGCATCACAATAAAATCAATGTCTATTTGCATTATGTACCTACGAGTAGTAGTACGTCTGTGGTGCAAACTCCACCTCCGCGTTATCGACAATGATCTCGTGATACCTCCTCTCATGTTGTTGCTTGTATTCTTCCCAGGTCATGTCCCGCGATAGCCAGACAGACTTCCAATGTTCGTAATGAGCCATCCAGCTGCTATAATTCTTAAACTGGTAAAGGTAAATGATACTGATAGATGAGTGACGTGCGTACGGATCGGCATATGGATCGGTGTAGTCAAACGCCAAAGAGATGATTGATCCGTCATAACTCTGTCTGTAACCGTACCCACCCTGATCCCCTCCATAGGGTATTGAACCGTACCCTATGCTCAGTTGGGAAACCCAAATGGCTGGAAGACTGGCTGCTACACCATAAGCTTGCATCATCTTGTGGCTGTGCTACCTGTCGCCCACCTCCACCACTCGACGCGCTCTTCCCCTTACTACGGGTCTGCCTCTGTAAGCCCTTCCTCGAGGGGCTAACCCCCTATTATGATCCTGACGGCGATTGTGGCTGTGAACGGAGGCAAATAGTATATCGGCCAATTTTTATCCCATCATCGCTGGGAGAGTCTGTGCAGTTAGCATATATGCATACATCATATCGATCAATTTTCTATGCAGTTAGCAACAAAAATCTTCATTAGCATGTTGGAAGATCATGAGTCTTTTCTCTTGCATGAGGATAATGCTCTGTGTTTTGCTTTGTACAAAGCTTGGTAGTTAAAGAACACAAAAGAGACTGAAGTGAAAAAGGCAGCAGAATTTTTTGTATGACAAAAGTGAGGAGAGTGGCATGTGACTATGAATTAACCACCATGAAGGTGTTATCTGCCAAGAGGATGGCAAAACATAATCATCCCATCTCACATGCCTTCTTCCCTCCAATAAAGTACTAGTATCGGCTAATTGATTACTCCTCTCTTGCATCAATTATCTTATCGGCTACAGTAGCACTGAACTACTCATGAATATATATACAGCTACAGTAGTACTCATGGTATACGTATCCAATGACCCAAAAGCATAAAGCTTTCGTAGCTACTTTTGCCATTGTCTCTGTATAAACAGGTTTATCTCTAGGTTGATGCAAAGTAATGTGCTAACATTTCTATAAAAAATATTCCAATTTTCGCAGACCCAACAATTTTTTGCTTACCGAGATTTACCCTTCTCCGAGCGAGATCTCGCTATTTTGTACCGAGATCTCGAATTATTTCGCTGAGATTTGGTGCTTCCTCGCCGGAGATGGCCGGATTTTGGTCGGATTGTGAGGAGAATAGTGAGGGAGAGTTTTGCCTTCAGGACAAGCTGCTGGCCTGTGAGAGAATGAGTAAAGTGAGTTGGGTGTATAGTGAATGATTGAGGTAGCATAAAAACAAGTTAGAATGCTATAGATAAATGGAATAATTACTCAAGCCCCTCACACATAACTGGCTCTAGCCTAGTTGGTAAGATCCATATCATGCAAACCGTAGGTCTTGGGTTTGAGTCACAAGAACGATAATTTTTGTGAAACTTTTTTTGCATTGTTCTGAGCACGCAAAAATATTGAAAATTTTTGTGGTTAGTCATGAACCAACCCTAATGTTCCCATAAATGTTTTACGTCATGATCAAACCTAATGAATTTTTAAAAATTGTGACAGTTTCCTGCAAAGTTCTCGGATTTTAGAGTGCATGCTTCTACAGTTTATAATTTTTGATTGAGCAATCAAAATAGGTTTAATTTTTTTAAACATTTGAAGAAGGTTATAGGGAAATTTCTAATATCTCCTAAAAATTCTAGATCATGATCACACTCGAACAAATTTATAAAATTCTAACAATATTAGTGTCTCAATTATATCCAATTTGTTTTTTATTTTTTAAAGATAACAAATGAGGTTAAACAATTTTGAATTTTTTTCTTTATGATCTTACACTTCTTAGGATTATACCATAAATTTTTCATATCATGAAAAGGCACGTAAAAATTTATAAAAAAACCGATAGTGTTTATGCAGTTTTTAAAAAATGTCTTAAAGATTCGGTTTTTCAACAAATTTTCATTCAATATGACATCATTAAGGGTTATTGATCAATTTTTGGTCATCAAATTACAAATTCCGGATTCAAATACCGAGATCTCGGTGGTATATGACGATATCTTGCCGAGATATACTGAGATACTGTAGCAATTCAATTTTATTTAAAAAAATTCACTTTGGCCGGCATCTCAAATTTCGTCCACCCCTAGTAAGCAAGATCTCGGCGAGATATCGGCAAGATTTTGAACCTTGCTCACACTACCGTGAGTCAAACAAGTTGCACATCTCCTGGTGTACATATATGTCATCTTCTTCCTCCCAGTGATCTGTTGCTTTCTTTTACCGTGAGTCAAACAAGTTGCAGTACATCTCCTGGTGTACATATATGTCATCTTCTTCCTTCCAGTGATCTGTTGCTTTCTTTTGCCTTCGTTTCCTTTTCTCTCGTGACAGCAGTCTCTTTCTGTGAACCGCAAAGAAAAGGTAAATTAACCTATCCACCATGACTTCAAGTTTTTCAGCCTTTTTTATTTCACTTATGTTTGGACATTAGTGGGAAAGTTTGGCTTACCATATTTTAACCTATTCTCTTATTCTTAAGGTACAATTTTTGTGAGCATTACTTTTTTTTTTCTTTTGCGTTTTTATTCCTTCTGAGTTGAGTATTCCTGAATATTATTCAGCACCTTTCTAATTTAATTTACAGCTTCTGAACTATGAAAAAGATGATAAAGCTATTTGCATATGCGTGCGTTCAAGATGTTGACCAGCCTGAACCATTAATTTGGAGAAGAAAATGGTACATTTGAGCAGACTATATGTACTCAACTTTTTTCAATTATACTGTTTTCAATTTCATCTGAGTTGACTATCCTTGGAAATTATGTACGTACAACACTCCACCAAGATTAATTTTTACAACTTTTACTAGACATACCCATTTTTATTTGTAATCTTTAGATGATAGTGCAAGCTATATATAATATATAACTTTTTGCCCCCAAGGTTGTAACGACTGGCACCGTCCACATCGCAATGCATAGTTTCTCGTACTAATACTAACTTATATAGCCAACTCCGGCATGTAGACGTTGTTTACGTAGGAGCCTTACGTGTGTGTATATATATATATATATACATATACATATACATAAGTACATACATATGTATATATATGTATGTATGTATGTATGTATGTATATGATAGTTGTATGTGTGATGCAAGAACAAACAAATGCAATATTATTTATGTTTGCAACCTTTCTTTATCATGATATTTGGGGATTAACAAAGCAATGTTTCTAGCTAACCAGTCAACTCTAAGCTCGAGTAGGCTCGTAGATTCACGGATAAACAAGTAGCAAATGGATGAATAATATAACATGAGATATATATTATAAATGGGAGGCCAGTCTCCATTAATTTTGTTTTTGTTGTTGTTGATGTTGTTGTTGTTGTGTGGGTGATCGTATTGACATGCCCTGCCACTTTTTTATATATTGCGAGGGCCACGCGCTACGCTGTATTGTGCGAAATTTTACTGCGCGACGTTACGCCGTGCGAAATTTGGAAAATTCGGTCGGGCGACGCTGCACCACGTGAAATTCGGTTCGATGGATATTTCTGAAAAAAATTGCGTAATTTCGATTTTTTTGTTTTTTTAAATGAGCTGCTATAAGTCGTCAGCGAACCTGTGTTTTTTTTAAGAAAAACGCGGAGAGATCTAAACATATTTTTGTTTTTTTGTGTAATTCCTGTTTTCTTATTTTTTTAAAAAAAAATGGGTCGCTAGGACCCGTTGGCGAATCTGTGGACTGTTATAAACCGTCGGTGAATCTGTGTTTTTTGTTTTTAGGAGAAAACAAACGTATTTTCATTTTTTGAGTAATTCCGGTTTTCTTGTTTTAAAAAAAAAACGGTCTAGGTCGCTAGAACCCGTCAACGAATCTATGATTTTTTTTTTAGAAAACTGTGAAAGGACCTAAACATATTTTTGGTTTTTGCCGAGTCCAATATGCTAAAAACCGATTTGTTGGGACCCGAATGTAATTCTGTTTTTTCGGGTCCAATCTACTAAAAACCGCCGAGATGATCTGAACGTAAACCGTGAAGGACCTAAATACGATTTCAAATATTTTGAAGGATCTTTACTGGGAGGGCGCCAATTCCTCCTGCTATATATAAAAGTATACCATCAATAAATAAATAAAGGGGGGCACGATCCGTCTGTTCAAATTTAACTTGATGACACGTGTAAGCTTCTGAACTTTTCAAAAGAGAGAAAAAGAAGGTAATTAAGGGCGGCCGCGCTATGCGTACCGAGTAAGGATATGATTGCTATGAAATTCCTTTCATGGCGTGAATTAATCAGTAGGTAGCTAGATCCAATTACTGAATTACATATGAATATGATGCATAAATTAATCAAGAGGAGATGCGCCCGATATCCGAAACATTGGATTAGCTAGGCTGACTCGCCAATCAGTGGTTGTCACACATTAAATTTCACGGTGAAATTAATTCTTGCGTAACATTTTCATGACAGTATTAGTTAAAACAGATTTATTAAAAATTAACAAGCAAATTTTGTTGGTTTTACACTTTGTGTTATTTCATTTTGGGCAACATTGTTCTGCTAGTTGTGCCCCCAAAAAAGTTACAATTAATTGGTTGGGACTCGATCAGGCTCTCATGAGTCTCCACACCCCTTGCATTGTAAGATGACAATTTTTGGTCTCAAAACTGTTGTATCCTAAGCTCCAAAACGATGTGTTATTTGATCATGCCATCAACACTGGCTTATCTTGCCTGATCACCATTTCGACCATCTACATCCAAACAAACATATCATGCATATATTGAGCAACTCTCCTCTTTTAGCTAGCTTAGTAACTCACTTCTGCATGCTCTTTAATTATTATGCCATCTTATTTTTGTTACATCTCACTCGCCATGCCCCATGCCCAATGATAAATAACCTTTGCTTCAAGAAACTAGACAACATAACCACGTTGCTCTCTCCAATCACAAATAGTTGTCGTTTTGGATATAGTTGTAGTCAAGTTTTCTAAATTTTGACTATCAATATATTTTTAAATATTTAAATTGGATACATGAAAATAATTTGTATAGATTTATCTCAAAAAGTACTTTCATAATAATATAATTTTTTTTAGATTTTATAAATACATTATAATAGAAACTAGTGATCAAAACTGTATTCTAGAGACCGTATCGATGTCCAAAACGACAATACTTGTGTTGTGATCGAAGGTAGCAATTTGTTTTTTTTTAAAACGGCAACATAACTACATTAGACCATATTGCACCATGCATCACAGATGGCGTGATCTCATTGGAGGAACAAAACATTAGGTAGGGGTGACAAGCCAGGGTGGTGATTAGAATAATTGAATCTATACCCCTTTATAATGCACGTAATCAATTTTTGCTACGTCTACCCTAAATAATGCACCTCACTAGAGATGGCCCAACGTTCGTGCACCCAACAAAATGTCCCAGAAACTTGCATTCATCAAAATGAACATCTCAGATCTTCCCTCAGTTTTACTCACCCACATCCGATGGTCATTATTTAGTGTGTCTAATCTTCATCGAATTAAGGAAATTAAGTCCATAATTAAATCCATATTGTGTGCAAATGAAAACTAATTCATATAACACGGCGGCCCGGATTTCCATCGAGTGTCTCCACTCGAACGCCGAAACGCCTCCTATCCCCTTCGCCCGGATGGAAACCAATTGGTTTCCTTCCCCCACCCTTCCATTGATTCCATCTCCACGCGCACACCTCCGACCTGGTTCCATTGATCCAAGCCCCCCGTGCGAGCGCCATTTCCGTCGCTCAGGCCGCCGCCCTCCGGATCCCGTCTCCAGCGCCCCCGCGCGTGCGCTCGGACAGTCCGCCCACCTCCCGATCCGGTCTCCAGCGTCCCCACACCAACCGATTCGGGAGGAGTTTAGAGGCCAATGCAACGATCTGTTTTTGATTGTTTCGGTGGAGCCGTAGCCGTATGGTCCGATGGAAATCGCTTTGTTTGTGTTGTATTCACCGCGGTAGCCGCGCTCCAAAGAATGGCATTCTTCTAGGGCATCGCCGCGGTCTCCAGGCTGCGATCCCGTGTGGTGAGTGATCCATCTTCCATGTCGCGTTTGGTGGTCACGCGCTTGTGTGCCGGGTTTTGCATTTGCGGATGCTGAGATTTTGTTGCTTGTGTCTCCAGACGCAGGAGGCCACCACGCTTGGCGGTGTGAGATGGCTGCAGATGCAGAGCACTTTCGATCTCGTAAGATAGTTATCTTCATCTTCTATTTTGTGCTGAAAGTTGTACACAATCGTGTGAGATTGGAAATTGCTAGCAGCTGTGATGTTTTTGTGGATAGATTTTCCCTTGACGGGAATTTCGTTGTGCGCTGCACATGATGCTGATTGTTTTATGAAAATGCAGGATCTTAGGTCCCAGCTGCAGGAACTGATTCCCGAACAACAGGTTTGTTACTCACCAGTGTATCTTATAAAGTCGAAAAGATTTTTTGGTATCTAATTCCTTATCTTCCCTTCTTTTTAACCAATAGTGTTCCACCTTTTTAGTTTCATGTAAGACTGTATGAGAGAATGCTTAATTACTGCTTCCAAATGGTGTAGAACGCTTTGTGGTCATGAATACTGTGGTGGAACATGCAAGCAAATAATTCTCTGAAATTAGGCATTCAATACATAGTTTCAACACCTCTCAAAAACCCATCTCAAAATAGTATGTAATGCTCGTGTTCTCTGGCTAATGGAAAAAATACATTAAAAGATCGTCCTATTAGGCTATTATTTTGTTCACAATTTTAGTTTTGCACCTAGCTATGATCAGAATACTCAGAATTGGATTGGAGGAGAACCTACTTGGCAACTGGTTCATTTGCTTCTAACAACTTTCTCTTTATGAAAGAGTATGCATCATTAATTTAAAATTACTTCACCTAAACTGCGTCTTTGAACTATCATGCCTTGCTCATTGTCTTTTTACAACCTCCTAAACACAGCACCTCAACAATTCAAGAGTATTAGATTTCCTGTCCTCAAATATCAGGATAGCAGAGCTCAACTTACTCTACTATTTTTCTACAGGTTCGCTTAAAGAAACTTAAGTCGGAGCATGGAAAGGTCCAACTTGGAAACATAACTGTGGACATGGTATGCATTTAGTATCAATTATCAATGTATAACTTTATTACTTTTTTATGGTGTTCTTTTACTTATTGTGCCAAAATCCTGAATGATGTTTCTCCAGGTCCTTGGTGGGATGAGAGGGATGATTGGAATGCTTTGGGAAACATCTTTACTTGACCCGGAAGAGGTATCCTTGTATTCTTCCACTTCGTGGTGCGATGGTATCGTAATATAAGGGCAAATTGCATATTTGATCTATGTAGAAATATGCGATTGACTAAAAAATGAATCGTGTATTATCATGAAAACCTCCAATCCAATTTCTATGCTAATAGTTGAGCATAATCTGTTCTTGCACATTAATAATTGGTGTATTAGTTGACTATTTTATGTCAAAATCTGAATCAAGTTCCAGAATTAGCTATTGCATAGCGATTCAAAAGAGATGTGCTCAGGACTAAATGTGCTCAACTCACTAACTTGCTTGAGTACAGGAGTATACTGCTTTATGATTTTATCTTTTAGCACGAGGGCTTCCTTGCAGATTTTATGGTAGAATTGGAATTAAGTTTGATTTTGTCAAATTTGAATGTGCGTATCTATATCTCTTTGTTGTTACATGTAATCTATATCTCATTTCTATGCAGAGTATTCGTTTTAGGGGTCTCTCTATTCCAGAGTGCTAGAAAGTACTACCAGCAACAGTTAAAGATGGAGAACCTTTGCCTGAGGGCCTCCTTTCGCTTCTTTTGACTGGAAAGGTTTGCCTTCCATTAACACACTTACTCAAGTATAGTTTAGACTTTAGTGGTCTATCAAAAAAGTTCATTCCAAAAATAAGAAGAATATTTTGCTGTTGATTCAGTAGGGAACAAAAGTTTCTTATGGATCTTTCTGTTATTCCTGTAATTTTTTTTTCATTTTGCCCTGTTCTAAACCTATATTTGTCAGCTATAAGTCTTTAACTGTTAGTGTGTGCTGTTTGGTTTTTATTTATTTTAGGTTCCAACCAAGGAGCAAGTTGATGCTCTATCAAAGGAATTGCTTATCCGTTCGAATGTTCCAGGTCCCTTACTGTCCCTGCTGACTAATTACATTATTATTTCTCAATTAATACACAAGATATCTGAATGTATGATTATCATTATTTAATTTCTCATTGTTTTATAATTCAAAGGTAGTCACAGATGAATAGAGAGATTTAGGAGGTCTTGTTGCCATGAAGTTTTATTCTGCACGCATACGTAAAACATAACAAATTTCACGTATACTATGTTGCCTCAGATAGCTCTTTAGTCAGATATTTTGAAAAAAAAGAGAGGAAAACCTGAAGCTACTGCACTCCGATAGTAATCTGTTCGCTTTTTGGTTAACATTTTCAAATGCTTGAGAGTATAAGCTGTTGTTAACTTATGCTGATGTTCTTGAAGTAACTGAAAGGTAACCAAAGATTTTTTTGGCCCAGTTCCATTGATGTTCTCCATTGTGACCTTTTATGTTTTCTTTAGATATAATAACTTGAATTTCCTTATTCCCAGAATCTAACTTATTTGAATTTTCAGCTTTGAGAAATTGATTTGAGTTTATTGAATATTCAAGCTTTGAAAAATCTTTGGCAGGGAATACCGTACTATAGAATTGAATTATATACAAATATAAGCTCCATTTCCCACTTTCACTTTTCTCTCAAGCAGCTGATATTTGATGTGGATGTAGGGCATGTCTATAAGGCAATAGATGCTCTCCCTGTAACTGCTCATCTAATGACACAGCTTACCACTGGAGTGATGGCACTTCAGGTAAGCCCTTTTCATTTTGTCTTACTGTTTATTTTCTTTAGCATATCACCCTTCTGAAGTAAGAACACATTTTGTTGCTACTTATTAGGTGTATTGATTGCAGAACTGGTTCCAGTAGAAAGAAATTCAAATTTTTCTTTGAAATTGATTCAATAAATCTGCATGTTTTTCTGGTGTTTGGAATTCTTTTAGAGCCTCCAAGCGATTTAATATAGCCTTTCTATTTTAACTCTATTTCAGGTTGATAGTGAATTTCAAAAAGCTTATGACAAAGGGATGCCAAAATCAAAGTATGTTTGGGCTTTATACTGCCTCAAAATTGCTTTATTTGTTCAATGGCGATTTTGCGCGGCATTTATTATTGTTATTTTGTATAGGTTCTAGGAGCCTACTCATGAAGATTGCTTAAATTTGATTGCTCGACTTCCGCCAGTGGCTTCATATGTTTACCGGAGGTAGCTTTTGTTCCATCACATACACTAACTGGAACATGCCATCGGTCAATGAAGGTTTTGTTAAATTAAATACACATGGTCTGTAAAATTTGTTTGCTGCAATAACAATAATCCTATTTCTCTGGTTATCTGAAGGATTTTCAAGGATGGGAAAACTATAGCAACTGACAATGCACTGGACTATGCAGCGAATTTTTCACACATGCTTGGTTTTGATGATCCCAAAATGCTGGAGTTGATGCGTCTATATGTGACAATTCACGTGTAATATCATCCATCCTTGTTTCTATTTCTATATTTGTTTCTGAAGGACTTGCGTTGATTTTTACCTCATACTGCTTCCTTGTTTCTTGCAGTGATCATGAAGGTGGGAATGTCGGTGCTCACACCGCCATCCGTAATATTTGTTTCTTTGGTTTCAATGATTTTTCTTGTTAGTGTTGCGACCATTGTTCAGACCGCCAAAGGATGACCCCGGCTCTTTGTGCAAGACTTTTATCTGGCAACATCCTTGTTCATTTTTTATATATTACAGTTTTGGCAATGCAGTATTGCATCGGATGCCACTGCTTGTCTCTGGCCTGCTTCACGCAATGTGATTATTATTTTCTTCAATTTTTTCTCGTGGAACCAGCGGCCGGCGAGCGCTGTTTAATTTTTATTTATTTTTTCTTGCGGATCCAGCGGTCGACGAGCGTAGTTTATTTTTCTATATTTTCTCGGAATCATCCCTGTGGCCCATAACAGACCTCCCCCACCTCCAGCATCATCAAGAAAAAGGAAACAAACGTCTTGGAATCAAGGAAAAGGAAACAAATGTCCTGGAAAAGGAAATGACCATACATTACGTGCTGGGAAAAGGAAACCGGGAGATGGGGCAGCGCGGCCAGGAGATTGCCACGCGGCGGCCGGGGTAGCGCGGCCGAGAGAACGCAGGTCTGCAACGACTCCACGGTCGCCATCGGTAGCTTTGCCGACACGACGAGGTTGCTGGTCGGTGACCTCGCGACCTCCGTGCCTTGGCAAGTTTATAATTCAATTTTTTAAAAATAATTTTATTAAATAAAAAATAATCAAAAGTTTTTTTGAGATTTTTTCTAGAATGTTTTAAACTAATGTTCTATCTTTTTCAAAAATCCTTCTATATTTAAAAAAAATGAAGGCAACCCATCTGTAGCCTCTTCTAACTGCAGCCCAGACTAGAGAAACTTCTTCTCTTTCCTCCCTCTATTAAAGCAAGAAAGAAGCTCCAAAACTCCATAAATCCTGCACCAAATCTCCTCTTTCCATCTATGGTGTTAATTCCCCAAATTTCGTGCTCTATTGTCAAAATTTTCTTCCAATTTGATTTGACCCCAAATTATAATTTCCATGTATATGCTTGTTTCGGGGCTATAAAAGCCGGCGAGCTCTCCTCCGCCCCATCGCATTGCGTAAATCCCCAAGTGCTCCCCCTTATAAAGATCGTTGGATTTTGGAGGTAACCCAAGCCATCACCGTCATCTTTCCCGGTGAAATTCACCGCAACCGTGCCTCCTCCTCATGAGCGCCGGTCGACGATCTCGCCGCATCTTGACCCATTGCGACCAAATTTACCACCCTCGCCTTCCTCCCTTTGCGACCAAGCCTAGAGAGCACGCTGTGCTCTTTGTGGAAGCTGTCAAAAAAAATAATCCAAAATCAGAATTTTTTTTTCTTTCTCTTTCTTGATTTAAAATCTTTTAGGAGCCTGTTTTCGCCCGTTCGACCTCCATTTAGTTCCGTTTTTCTTTCTAAATTTCTCTTTTATTATTAAGCGTTATATTCATACTTATCTTCTCATTTAATTGATAAGCGGGTGTATTATCGTTGTAGCGTTAGCACGGGCACTATACTAGTAGTAGAAGAAAACACAAAGTGGCCAGAGCCAGGGCAGAGAGATGTGTATATGTGGAGTACACAAGCATATACATTAGCCTGGGGCCCTATGGGTGGGGGACATGCGCGCGGCTCCCATTGGCCGCCGGACGTGCCCGTGAGCCCATCCTCGCCGGCCGCGTGGATCTGATCGCATCACAGCCTACAACTGTACGCACCCGGGCTATGGACCATACCTTCGCACTACGGTCTCCTCCCCTGCGTTGACCACACAGGAACTGCAGTTTTCTTCACATAAAAGCAGATGCGCCATTCCACCTGTCTGACCGTTGTATTGGTACCTGGACGGTCCAGATTGATGAGGGAAAGTGAAATCGGATACATATTCGTCTTGTTTGGGAATGGATTATATAGTTTGACTTTTGATCGATGAACCTAGATCTAACAATCCACTTCTTGCCCTCTCTATTAGACCGCCCTTCTCTATCTCTCACGCCAACCCAACCATGGGCGGAATCAGGGTTGTCGGTATATCCTGACACTTTTAAAAATTTGAGAAATTTCAAAGTTTCACTTCTTTAGTTGACTAAATTTGTTGATTGAATTAGTTTTAATTTTGGTGATTTGGTATTTTTTTAGACCTTAGAACTATTTGTATTATACTTTTAGCAAATTTTAAATATATATATTTGATTTATGATGATACTAAATTATTGTACAAGACTATAAAATCATACATGTAAAGTATATACCCTCGTCGAAGTTTTTCAAGCTCCGCCCGTGAACCCAACCCTAGCTGGTGTCATCTCTTGTTGAGTTGTTGTCTCCTTGCTCTCACCCCACCCCACCTATGTGTTTGCGTGCTGCCGTCGCATCAAAAAGGTTAGCTGGCCCTCTACCGCCTTCGCCTACGTCACCTCGGTCTTGTAACGTTGTCAAAGAGGGGCTGCAATGCATGCCTCCTTCGGAACCAGAATCAACTAAAAAGATCGTAATCTATACAAGGGGAATCGGAGACGAAGACATTGCCTTTGCCAAGGAGAAACCGGTGCACAAATCTTCAAGCACATCCAAACATTCGAAAAAGTTGTCTGAAATCCCATAAACTTTAGTTGAGCGTCGTATACTTGTATATCAATTCTGTGTTTGGAAAATTTCACCACCTTGACTTGCATCCACGTTTCGTGTTAAAATGGTTAGAGTGAAAAGGAATGTAATATATAGATAGGTATATAGTTGCCTTGGAAAAATCTACGGTATGTAGTCACTTTTAAAGATAAAGTTCACATATATTTTTCAATGACATATTGATAAATTTACCACGGTCTTCAGCCCCTGTATTGTTGATATGTTTTAGTTGGGTTATCTTTACCTAATAGGACCTTTTCTAATTTATCTGAGGGAGTTTTCCACATGAGCTTAATCTCAAACGAGAATGGCATAGCTTCAGTTCAATGTATAATGAGCAATGCCAACACGTAATGGTTTACAAGTAGGGGTGAAAGCGGATCGAATACAGACGGATAATGGTTGTCATATTTATTTTCATATTTTTTTTCTCCAGATACGGATCCAAATTCAGATAACCCAGATACAAATACAAATATGAATAATGTCGAATACAGATACTAAACGAATACAAAACGAAACCAATACAATCATAAATATTTGTCAGAATACGAAAACCCTTTAAATTTTATACACAAAATAAACAAAAAAACATAACTACTTTATTTGATTCAAACATTCACGAAGAACATATGATGGCCCAAGATTTGCATTCTCTATTGAATTATATCTAAAATAATAAATTATGCATTTATGAGTTTTCTGCATTTTTATTTACTTATTTAAAATATTTTCCAATTATATACAACAATGTTTGAATTTGGAGAAAAATTAAAAGTTGGAAAATATTAAAATAAATTTATTAATTCAGATCTATATTCGTATTCGACTGATAGTAAGCTACCGAATCCATATTCGTAGCTGACAGAAAAATTTGTATTTGTTTCTATCCGATAATGTCCCGATAAATATCTAAGTAGATAGAATCCATATTCGAAAATTATCTGAATCGATCGGAAAATATCCAATCTATTTTAACCCCTACTTACAGAAATGATAAATGGAGAAAAAACAAAACATAAACAAACATAAATTAAGAGATTTTCTTGCAAGGACAATAGTATCTTTCAAGTCACAACAACTCCCTAGTTCTTGCTCAAACCTAGAATTGAAAGTAAAAGGTGTTCATTAAAAAAACTACTTTTTATCATACTCTTCTAGGTAAAAACGACTTTTTAGTTCTTTATATGGTATTTTTAAAGAACTTGTTCATTCAAATGTACCAAACAATATGTAAAATATCCAACAATTTGAAAATTTTATCAAAACAACAAATTCAGCCTTTTTCATATCACGTGAAATTAGGAAAGTGGCAAGAAGCAACAGTATTACTGTCCACTTTCATGCTATCTCAATTCTCAAACAGGGAAAGCACCGCAAGGCAAGTACTATGTGATGATTTTGTTGCTTTGTACTCCTACTTGTTTATGTTCATAATTTCTGCAGCACTTTTGAATAATTGGAACAGCATCACCAGGTTTCCAAATTTTGTTTTCGGTTTACATCTCACTGCCCACTGAAATCCAAAATTTTGGCGAAATCTCGTTATTTCGGACGAAATCCGAACAAAATTCAAATCTAGATTTTTTTGACCAAAATTTCAGGCGAAATATCCAAAATTTTGGCAAATTTCAACTGAACGAAAAATGTTACAAATGATGTCGAAATTTTTTAAATTTTTTAGAGGTTCTTGACACATCAGTGATATTCCCATAAAAATTTCAGATGATTATCAAGTCTGATGAATTTTTAAATTTGAACATTGCTACTGTCTTGATAAAACGCTGAACGATAAGTATGAACCGAATGAAAAAAGGTTCAAACCACGTTAGCAAATTTTGAAATTTTTTTGCATGGTTATTATGCATCACTAATCTTCTCATAAAATTTTCAGATGATTATCAAGCTTCATGAATTTTAAAAATTCGAATAGTGCTACTGTCCTGTTAAAAGCCTTACCAGCAAACTTGAACAAAATGAAAATTGGTTCAAACCAATTTAGAAAACTTTGAACATTTTTGTGGATGGTCCTGATGTAACATTAATTTTTATATAAAATTTTTAGGTGATACCATGCTTAATAATTTTTAAAAATTCTGACAGTGCTACGTCATGATAAAAGCCTGATGATCAATACATAGATTTGCTTTAGCAATAAAAAATGGTTTAAAATTTTTCAAAATTTTACAGAAGGGTCATAAGGAAATGTTTAAGATCTCATAAAAATTTTGAATCATGATCACACTCCAGTGAATTTATAAAATTCTTACAAAGCACTGTACCATTTATGTTCTTTCTCCATTTGATTTTTGAAATATAATAAATGAAGTTCAATGCTTACATAGATTTGATTGAAGAAACAAAAAAGTTGATTTTTTTTAAAACTTTTATAGAATGTTACTGAGATAATTATTAAGCTCTCATAAAAATTTTAGATCATAATCACACTCGAGAAAATTTATAAAATTCTAACAAGGTTACTGTCCCAATTTTGTCCATTCTGTTTTTTATTTTTTAAAGATAACAAATAAAGTTAAATTATTTTGAAAATTTTTATGTATGATCCTACACTACTAAAGATAGTACCATAAATTGTTCATATCATTATCAAGCTTGTACAATTTTATAAAAATCTGATAATATTTTTACAAAAATTTTAAAATATCTCAGAAATTCGGTTTTTCAACAAATTTTCGTAGAGGATGACTTTCTTAAGAATTGTTGGACCAAATCTGGCCATACAAGTTTAAAAACCGGGAAAAATCACGAAACCGGAAAATTACTGTAGCAATTCAAAATATTTTCAACTTTTTTCCCTTCCGTTAATTTGGATTTCGTGGTGGCCCGAAATCCGATATTTCAGCGAAAATTTGCCGAAATTTTTATCCCTGAGCATCACACATGTAGCAAATCCAATATTCAGGTTGTTAAATGCCTTCTAATTTTATTTCTTCTTTGCCTTTTGAAATATTAATGGTCATATTACATATCCAAAGGTGAGAAATTAAAAGTGCAAAGTCACATTATTCCCAAAGGACAGTTTAGTAGTGCATAGACCGAGTCCAGCCACTAATGATCCAGGGAAACACTGCACAGTAAGCACAGAATCTTCCCAAATAGTATAAATAAATAATTCCGAAGAAGCCAAGGAGGAAAAAAACAGAAAAAGAAAAAAAAAACAGAAGAAAAGAGCTGAGAGAAAGCTCAAAGTCGAAAGCTCGCTTCTCCTCTTCCCCATAGATAAGAAGGCCCCAGGCCAGAAAAAAGCTGCAATTTTTCGTTAATTAGTCTGAGCACTGAGCCACCTACCAAGAGAAGCAGCAGGTATGATTCTTGCATTACTCTGCCCTTGTAATTTCGCCCAATTTCTGGTGATTTTTTGAGCTACTTTTGCAAGTTTTCTTGGGTTAAAGCCACACTAATACAACCAAACACAAGCACCACCAAATCGAAACAAAGAAGATCCTCGTCGAGGCTTCTTCGCCGTCGATTGGCAAGAACAAGTCCTCAAGAAGCGATCTCACTAGTTTTCCCCCAAGATCAGAATCAGATCCCTCTAACCACCAGAAATTACAGCCTACGCTTACATATATGAATTTTGCTGCGTTTTGTCTTTAAATCCCTTGTGTTTTTAGTAGTGTTTTGACTTGCGAGTGGCTGCTGTTACTGTTCTATCTGTGCTCTGTGTTTCGCTAGTTTTCTGAGCTTCGTATGATTTTGTCAATCTACCAATGTGTAGTTGGTGATGGCTTTGATGAGCTCATGAAACCTATGGCTATAGTAGGATAGACTTGTGAATGGATCAATTTTTTCCTTGCGTTGGGAAAGGTCTAGCAAAAAGATTTGGCTCAAAGGTGGAAAGCCTTTAAGGATTCCTCCTAGTTCATCACGCAAAAAATGCATTTTTGGAGGTAATTGTTGAATTTGATTGGTGCCGGGCTAAAGTGGTTTCTTGGTTTGCCCCCGTTTTAAGGTCTCGTCGTTGCTGTAACTGCAATTCCCTTTTTTTTTATTTGGTCCTAGAAAAGTTGGTTCTTTTAGTGTGAAGTATTTCGGTTTATTGTGGCTTATTGGGTTGTTTTTTATCTCGTTGCAGGTGTTTCGAGCTAGGGTTTTACTGCTTCCTTGGGCACAGAGATCCACCAATCACCGCGGTAAAAATCCAACCTTTATCTGTTATTGTTTTATTCTTGAGAATCCTCATTTGTGGGCTTCCTGAACTGTCTGGTCAGAAGGGGATTACACGCCATTTGTGAAGGAGGAAGCAGAGAATTATTGTCCATCTCCCTATGGAACAAGCAATCATCCACTTTCAAGAATCATGGACTGCTCATTTGCCCTGAAGCTGCAAGAACTGGAGGCACCTGAATTGGTTTTTCCGATGCAGATGGTTGGATCAATGGTACAGCCTTTTGAAGGTTTGATCAAATGGTGTGTGAATAACAGGAGAGTTTGAGATATCAGATTCCGTACAGTTTCTTTCTCCCCGTTCAGTGGTGCGGTTTCCTACTGATCTGTTGCTGAGTAGGAGGGGACTCTCTTTTTTGCCGTGCCATGGATGTTCAGCACAGTGTGGAATCTCCGGCTACCAGAGGCGGTTTGCCTCATCTTTTCCATGCCCTTGGACCAGCACTTTTGATTTCAATGGGGTACATTGACCTTGGGAAGTGGGTGGCCGCAGTGGAAGCCGGGTCTCGGTTTGGATTTGACCTTGTATTACTGGCTCTCCTTTTCAACTTCATGGCCATTCTATGCCAGTTCCTCGCTGCGTGCATTGGCACAGTCACGGGGAAGAGTCTTGCAGAGGTATCGGTTTACCTGAGTTGATTTTGCTGGCCTCCTGTTGGGATGTAGCTCAGTCAACAGTAATTCTCATTTCACGATGATACATGATGGTTTGATATTTAATTGAACCTGAGGGAAGTGAGATCACTAGGAAAAACATTCACAATCTATTGTAATACTAAACATAGGAGGTGCTTTTTTGTGTGGAAATGATGGAAAATACATCTTAGTCTTTTTTTCTAGGTCCCACTATAACAATGAGCATCTTTTTGGAATTTTTTTTATAGTTTCCCCTGGAAAATATTGTGCTTTGTTTTCTTATGCATAAAGTTTTGTCCATGTATTCCTCTGAAGTTGCTAACTTTTTCTTACTTTCACATGAAACAAAGATTTGCCACCAGGAGTACAGCCAGTCAACATGTATCTTCCTGGGTGTTCAAGCAGGATTGTCCTTGTTGACATCAGAACTGACTATGGTACTTCCACACTACCTTGGACAAGTCTCCTGTTGATGTTTAATCTGAGAATTCTCAACCAACGTTACATACATATTCTGCCTTGTCAAAAATATTTAGCATCTTAGTGGATTAGTAATTTCAGTTTTCAAACATGCTATGTTCTGATGGTAATTTCTGGCAATTTCAGATTTTTGGCATAGCACTTGGATTCAATCTGCTATTTGAATATGATGATCTCATCACAGGCATTTGTTTTGCTACTGTTGTTCCTAATCTGCTACCATATGCTATCTCCCATCTGGTAAAGTTTACTGTTCAACCATAACACTTCCACACAAAAAAGTGGTATGCTAATGGGACCTTACATCATGTTGGTTACTTAATGTTTGTTCCTATTATAGGGCAAGAAGATGGCGTGGACATTAAATGCCTGCATAGCAGGCTTTGCACTTCTTTGTTATGTGCTTGGCTTATTGGTCAGCCAGCCACAAATTCCTCTCACAATGAACATAATTTTCCCCAAGCTGAGTGGTGAAAGTGCTTACTCACTGATGGCGCTTCTTGGTGCAAACATAATGGCACACAACTTTTACATCCATTCATCAGTTGTTCAGGTAAATTATGATTCTTGCCTGTGCCCTGTCAAAATTTATGACCAATGCATTTGGACTTACATTGGTGGACAATGGCTTGCCAATTGGTTTATACTTTACACCATGCAGTGAAAAAGTTATGTGCTACTTGTTGCAAATTTTGTTGTTTAATACAGTCTAGAGACTCCAAATGGCATGTGTTTGAGTATATGATGTTCCATGCTTTCAGGGATCATAATATGCTGCAAAAAGTATCAGACACAGTTAATAACCACTCACTGGCAAGGGGATTACTATTATTATAATTCTGGCCATGTCATTTTCATATTGGATGCAGCTTTTGTTGTTTTATTTATCTATAGCAGTAATTTGTGGGCACACTACTCAACTAAAATAGGATGTGACCATGCTATGTTCCAATTGCTTGCATAGAGTTGAAGTGAGATCATACAATATGCTAATTTTCGAAACAGAAATAAGCATCCCATTAAGGGACTGCAGCTTACTGCTAAACAAGTTCATTATTAGTAAAAAGAACTCATATCCAGCCACTTTAGTCTGGTGCTAAACTACACAATTATGGATTCTGAAACTACAAAATTCTAATACATTGTCAAGTTGTGTGAATTCTGAATGACTTGTATCATATGCATGGTTATCAAGGTGACAAGGCGAGGCGAGGCGAGGCGCCAACCTAGCGCCTGGACATCTAGGCGCCTAGTCGGGCGCCTAGGCGAGGATTAGGAGACCAATACATATATCACCACTACTGCTATACTTCTACCACTACAAAGCTCCCCCGGTCTCCTCCCATCGAGCTCCCCCGTTGCCTCCCTCATCTCCTCCCATCGAGCTCCCCCGTCGCCTCCCCCATCAAGCTCCCTCAACCCCGTCGCCTCCCCCATCTCCCCCATCGAGCTCCCCCGTCGTCTCCCCCATCGCCTCCCCCATCAAGCTCACTCAACGCCATTGCCTCCCCCATGGAGCTGCGACAGAGCAGAGGAGCGTCACGGAGCCTCAACAGCAGCAACCGCAACACAACCTCAACAACGGCGGGCTCTACTCTGCGTCGCCTCCACTGTCGAGTCCCCAACTCCCCATTGGCCCATCCCCTTTTCCCCTTCTCCCAGCACCAATTCGCACCACCCGAGCTCGCTTGGCGACGCGTGGAATGTCCAGGCGTTCGCCTTTCCCCGGCCAGGCGAGGCGAGCGGCCATGGCGGCCTTCCTCCAGCGCCTGGACGCCTAGGCGGTGCCTAGACAACTACTTGATAACAATGATCGTATGCATAATAGGAGTTACACTTTTGCCACCTTTAAACACAGATGTGAGAAAACATGCAGAAAACGGGATGCCAGATACTTCGTTTGATCGGGAAACCACAAATTTAGAATTCTTCCTTAAGCAAATGCTGATTCTTAAATCGGTGATATATGTTTTGTTCATTTTTACATATTTTAGTCAACTATTAAGAAGTGCTGGGGACTCTTGAAATTTTGTACCTGAGGTTTGTACTTTGTAGTGTCTCAGATAACATTAAATGGTAGCTTTGTAATTTGTCACGTTCTGCTCAATGGATAGCATCAATTCATTGCCCTTGTACAGTTGTATTGTTGCTTTCGCCTAACTTCTCTCCGGCTTTTATTTGTGTTTGTTAATTAAAATACCTTGTTTGCAGGGTCAGAAAAGATCCCCCGTCTTTGCTCTTGGCGCCTTATTTCATGATCATCTTTTTTCAATCTTGTTCATTTTCACTGGGATCTTTCTTGTGAATTATGTTCTAATGAACTCCGCAGCAGTTGAATCCACTAATACGCTTCTCCTCACCTTTCAAGATGTTGTAGAGTTAATGAACCAGGTTACCACCCCCATTTCCTATTTTTTTTAGCTAAGTACTTTACTAAGCTGCTACTGCAAAATCTTATTTCAGTATCAATCCTACTCTGATATACTATACTGAACCTTGGATACCTTGCAGATATTTGTAAACCCTATGGCACCAACTATATTTCTAGTGGTTCTTCTCTTCTCCAGCCACATCATCTCATTGACATCTGCTATTGGTAGCCAAGTGATTTCAGAGCATTTGTTTGGCATAAACATTCCTCTTTCAGGGCATCATCTGTTATTGAAGGGTTTTGCTATAGTTCCTACTCTCTACTGTGCAAAGGTTGCAGGTGCTGAAGGGATATACCAATTACTTATAATTTGCCAGATCATCCAGGCGATACTCCTTCCATCATCAGTTATCCCACTTTTCCGTGTTGCTTCATCAAGATTGATAATGGGTGCCCACAGAGTGTCTTTGTATATGGAGATATTGGGTTTTCTTGCGTTTCTCCTTATGCTGTTTTCAAATATAATCTTTGTGGCGGAAATGCTGTTCGGTGACAGTGGCTGGATGAACAATCTGAAAGGGAATACCGGAAGCCCTGTGGTGCTGCCATATACTGTTCTTGTCCTAGTGGCTTGTGTATCTGTTGCTTTTTCACTCTACCTGGCTGTTACACCACTGAAATCAGGAAGTCATGAAGCTGAATCCCTGGAATGGTGTGTGCCTTCTCAGCGAGAACTCTTGAGTACTCCTCAAGAAAGAGAAGATGTCTCGGTGGACAATGTTTCCTTTGAAGAAGATCATAGATCTGATGTTGACCCTTTTCCCAGGGATCTGCCTGATGGTTGTCCAAAATCAGATCTGGACTATATTGATAGTTCCGACACTGCCGTAGAATCTGATCATGACTCTCAACAATCTATCGCTTATACTCCTACTGCTCCTGAAACCTGCCCCTCTCCATCATTTATTCCTGAGGAGTCAAAATCAGTTGTTGCAGTCGACTGGCCAGAGCCTTTGGAGAAGGTTTCTAATGTTGCTGTGATAGAGAAAAGTACAGCAGAGTGTGTGAACAAGAGTACAACTGAAAGGGATGTTGAAGTAAAAGTAGAAGTATTCGTAGACAAGGATAAGAAGGATCCACATAATTTAGAGTCTGAGAAATCACTTGGAGGCAACACTCCTTGTGTGTCCGATGATGGCCCGCCATCTCTTACCTTCAGCAGGGGGAAAGACTCAGATTCAGGCAATGGCAATGGTAGTCTCTCGAGGCTATCCGGTTTGGGCCGTGCAGCAAGGAGGCAGCTAGCAGCCATTCTTGATGAGTTCTGGGGGCATCTCTTTGATTACCATGGTAAGCTCATGCAAGAAGCTAGCACTAAAAGGTTTGACATCTTGCTTGGGCTAGACCCGAGAACACCTAGCTCAGCTGTAAGAACAGATAACCAAGCTACGGAAATCCCCAAGAGCCCCCTGGTGAGAGACACAATGCGAGGGTCAGCTTTCTTGGCAAGCTCAAGGGACCTGATGTCCCCTAAGAAGGACATGTCGAACTTGGACCTGACATATGGGCTTCAGATGGGCACTAACATGGGGACATCATCCTGGTCTCAGGGCATGCAGTTACCCAGCACACAGCTGCAGAGCTCAAGCAACAGCCAACTCAATCAAAGTGCGAGACTGAATTCAAATTTTAGTGTGCCATCATACACAGACAACAACCAGTTCTACCAGCCCGCGACAATTCACGGGTATCAGCTTGCGTCGTACCTTAAACAGTTGAATGCCAGTCGGAATCCTTACTCTAGGGTGCCTCTGGACCCACAGAGACTCCCAAATTCATCTACATCCGCTGTGCCAACCTATGTTGATTCAGTCATGCATGCTCGTAACCAGAATCTGCTTTCTTCATTGGGAGCTGCTACTCCACAGATTGCAGCAACATCCCGCATAGGTTCAATGATGGCGCAAAGATCCTATTACGACCCTTCCTCTATTGATGGGAGCGAAAGTGCTGGTTCATCTGATTACTCAAAGAAGTACCACAGCTCACCTGACATGTCTGCGCTGATTGCTGCAAGCAGGAGTGCACTGTTGAATGAAGCAAACTTGGGTGGTACCATTGGACCTCAGTCCTACCTTAGCAGGTTGGCATCAGAAAGATCCCAATATGGAAACTCGGTAGCCAGGTCCGTGGCTCCGTTAGCATTTGATGAGCTTTCTCCGCCTAAGCTCCAGAGGGATATCTTCTCAATGCAGCCGAGCCCGAGCCCGAGTGCTAGATCCCTTTGGGCTAAGCAACCGTTTGAGCAACTGTTCGGTATGTCAAGTGCAGAGCTCAGTAGAAGCGAGTTTAATCCTGCAGGCAGATCAGGTGGTGGCAAGGATGATTTCTCTTACAGAGAGGCTGAGGCAAAGCTTCTTCAGTCCCTTAGATTCTGCATCTTGAAGCTCCTGAAGCTAGAAGGATCAGGGTGGCTGTTCAAGCAAAATGGTGGCTGTGATGAAGATCTAATTGATCAAGTTGCTGCAGCGGAGAGGCTATTGCAGCAAGGAACTATTGGGAATCAACTGCAGCACGGTGATCTTCAGCAACCATCTTCCGACCAGGTGGACATCCAGTACATGCGCGCACTGCCCAACTGTGGAGACGATTGCATTTGGCGGGCCTCCCTCGTTGTTAGCTTCGGTGTTTGGTGCATCCGCCGGGTGCTTGATCTGTCTCTGGTGGAAAGCAGGCCAGAGCTTTGGGGCAAGTATACTTACGTTCTCAACCGTCTTCAGGTGAGCTATTTCTGTCTTGAACAAATACAAGTTTTCTTGTTTATTCTCTGTGTGTAGGACTTAGCAGCATACCTGCAGTTGTTCATTTCCAGCGTCTAAGACTTAGCTGCATACCTGCAACTGCTCATTTTCAGTGTGTTAAACTAATTTTGCTGATCTTTTTGTCGCTTAATGTAATACAGGGAATCCTTGATCCTGCATTCTCCAGACCTCGGAACGCTCTCACCGTGTGCGCGTGCCTTCAGAAAGACATCCGAGTGCTCAACAGTCCACCGCACAGTGGGCTGGTAGGAACAAATTCCATTCCTAAACCTATCCGGGGCTCCTTCACCACTGGAGCTGTGGTTCTGGAGATGATCAAGGATGTGGAAACTGCGGTTTCAGGCCGCAAGGGCAGGAGCGGCACAGCAGCAGGAGATGTCGCCTTCCCCAAGGGAAAGGAGAACCTGGCCTCTGTGCTCAAGCGATACAAGCGGAGGCTCTCAAGCAAGGGACAGTAAAGCGTCGACAGTCATTGCGTTTTAGGGAGTTTGACCATTGTTCTTCAGGGACGCCCCATCGTGCTGCACTGCTGCCCCTCTTGAGTCCTGGATTTTTTCGTTGCACGACGTTCACAGGGATCCCGTCGCTTGACGATCTTTTTGGTCCCTTCCGAGTTGTTTTTTTGCATGTAATGTTGTATAAGGGGTGACTCTGTATGTGCCAGAAAAAACCAACATGTACAAGAAATGTAGTCTGATGATGCACCTTGTAAAGTTCAGTCTCTGCAGGTTAACCTTTTTTGGGGGCCTTCAGCAAATGAGTGCCCTATGTTATCTCCCTGCAGAGATGTTGCAAAGACTAAACAACTCAAAAATTTGCAGATGCCATCTTATCATGTGTAATATTTATTATCTCTTTCATTTTGACAAGGATTATTTTTGCTCGTTGTGCAATCTCAACCAAGAACATGTGTTTTCCTTTCTTGGAGTGTGTTCGTCATACCCCAAATGTATAGAGCTTTGAGTGATTACAAATATAGTTATTCAATTGTACTAGCTTAGTCAGTGCTTTTCCACAATAGATGGAATGGCTATGAATGTCGTTATAAAGAAGTCACTCGGCTTCAAGACTGAGTATATAAACCATCCAATATTCCAATGGTTTGTGCCACGGGAGACCTAAGCAAGGACGGTGCTTCTATGCAAGTTATATAAATATTAAAGTATAAATGAAATATAGATGATAATGATTACCGTTGTAAATAATGTCCAAAAAATAGAAACATGAGACATGGATTTTTATGTGGAAAGCTTTTGCGGGAAAAATCACGGACGCACGAAGGCAATCACTATATGAGAAGATATTTACAATGAAATTCTTGTTTTTTTTATGGATTGTAGGGACATATTTATTGTGGTATATACCAGACTCCGTGTAGAAGTAGATTTGAGATAGAGTATGAAACGAATTCGTATCACACTCAAACTCTACAATCTCCACTTTGAGACGAATTCCGTTTATAGCCAAAATATAAAGCGAATCTCTTCGAAACAAATCATCGTGAAGACCTTGTGCCTCGAAAATCCAATGTACAACTTTCAACAAACAAGACTAGAATAGTCTTATCCAAACACTTCTTGTAAGCCAAAACATCACTTGTGGCGCTTGATAGATAGTAAAGAACTTATATCATGCATATTTCATATGCTCCACTTGAAACACAAAATTTGGCAAACAATGCTTATTGAAAGAGTAACTTAGACGTGTAGTCATCACGTACGTTAAACTACCGATTTCAAAGATAATTAAATTTCATGATATTGTTGAAACTACTCCTGCAAAACTGCCAAGATAAAAAGAATTCTCATGTCGTCAATGGGTATAAATTGCAGTAGACCCCTCATATCGAGCTATGACAACTGAAAAATATTGTAATATCCACACAGAAGTAAACTCCTTCTTTCACTTCAATCTTTCATCTCAAACTGATATTAGAACAAAAACCTTTGAAACAGTAAAACTCCGGAGAGTATAATGCTAGCTACCATTAGGGTGTCTTCAAATTCTTGAGAATTATTGTTACCAAAACTTCCAAGGTCATGCAAACGATCCAAAATTGCGACATATCCAAATGGTGATTGAACACGAAATTCAATTGTCTCCTCAACTGATATTGATTTTTTGTTTTTTTCCTCTCAAAATCTCCTCAATCAAGTGTAGCTCAAATTAACTCATTATGTTTGAAATACCTGCAACTCCACCTTAGACTCTATATATGCGGATCGTGCTGCAGTAACCTGTAGTAGACAATGGATCGTCGAAGAAATCGCCAATGATTAATCTCACATGGATGTCGCCAATAATAGGCACAATGGCCTGAATTGCAACGAAATCCACCTCTAACAGAAGCAATACGACGATTGACTGTGACAGAAGATTATCGACGGTGGCGTAGATTGACGCCTAGGCATGGCTCCGATTAGCTTGACCGATAATGTTGGTGAACTTTTGGCACTGAAACAGTCACTTGGTTGAGCGCGGGTCAACGCTCAGTATAGAGTCGAGCCATGAAATAAAGTCGAGATGAGTTGAAATCGCTAAGCTGAGACTTCTAAATCTCATGGCATATTTCTTTCTTTCTTTTTTAATGCATGACAGCTGTTGATCTCCTTGATTTTCCTGCCTTGTGACTCCTGTACGCAGCTCAGGCTTTAGGCCCTGTTTGGGGGGGGGGGGCTTTAAGCCAGCTTCAATTTTTCAAAAAGCCAGGAAGCTACCCAAACAGCTCAACTTTTAAGCGGCTTTTGGCATAAGCCAGAAGTCATATATAACTAGCAAAAGCTGAAAGCTAGGCTAGACATGCCTTTACAGCTTATTGCCAAGAGAAATTAGCTATTTATCAAACGACCTCTTATAAAAAGCTACAACTATTTTTTCAGCCTAGAAAGCCATAAAAACACCTTTTTAGAAAAGCTAGAGCTCCCCTAAACGCGCCCTTGGTACGCAAATCGCTTCGGACTCAGGCTTCACTCCTTGTTTTTTTCTTGCCACTCTGCGGTGGCCTTCTTTTCATCTTTTTCTTGCACAGCCACCTGACAAATTTGCTGCTGCACGTCTCCTTAGCTTGTCTTGTAGAATTGTAACATCCCAAAATTTGCTTTAATATTATTTTATTGGTTAATTGTGCATTCTATGATTTTCTGGAATTTATGGGATTTTTCTAGATTTATTTGAATTAACTTTAAATTAAGTATATTGGTATTTTGTTGGAAACTATTTAAATTTATGCAAAGTTAAAATAAAGTTTTGCTAAAAATATTTTATTTGAGTTCAAAATGCCTCAAAGTATTTTTGATAATTTCCTTGGATTTTTCCTGATAATTTTATTGCCTAAAACAAATCAAATGATTTTCTGTAATTATTTTTAATGAAAAACTCGTGGGAAATTCTAGTAACAGTAACGGGCCGGGCCCATTACTGTTCCTAGCAGCCGGCCTGGGTGCAAGTCCCATCGGCCCGTTTTCGAGCAGTTTGATTTGGATCCATCGGTGGATGTGTGTTTTAGAAACCCTAATCGCTGTGGACCGTTGGATTGAGATCGCGCGGGTGAGATTGAGGCGTACCGGTTCGGGACTCCCCGGATCTGGGCCGCTGCGGAAATCACGTGAGTGGTTGGGATCGTGCCGCGTCGGGAGTTCTTCGTGGTCGTTGGATTGCCATCGAACGGCGCTGCGTCATCGTCTTCGCTCAGGACTCGGAGCCGTGGCCGCCGTGGACTTCGTGTCCGAGTCGCCGCCGAAGAGGGGTAGCGCGGCTATAAAAGGGGGCACCCGGTTCGCTTTCTTGTCGCAAACCTAAGCCCTAAGCTAGCTAGTCGAGAAGCGCCGTCATTTCGCCGTAATCAAAGGATTCCCGATCAGCGCCGCCGCAGAGAAGAATCGTTGATTCGACGTCGTTAAGCCGACGCAAGGCCAGAGATCAATTGCATCTACTTCGCCTTCACCCGGAGCATCTCGTGCGAGCGTCCATTCGGCCAGAGCGTCGCCAGAGAGGGAGATCACCGAGGAGCCGTCGCCGCCGAGGAAAAAGAGTCACCGCCGTTGAACCAGTACCCGTATTCCAGATCCTTGCGCGTCAGAAGGTGGGCGACGTCGAGAGCTTCAGGTAGGTTCCCTCGCCGATCGCCGGCGGTTACCATAGGGTCCCGTGCTGGTGGTGGTGTGGCTAGACGCTTCGCCGATGCGTGGCGGCCACGTGGGCGGAATCGCTGAGGTGGCGCGTTGCGTGGTGCCGTGTGGGCGCTGTGCTGGCGCTGATTCAGTCGAGGCGTGGGACCCGCATGTCAGTGGTCCAGACCCGCATGGACCGTGTGCACCTTGAACCGGAGGAGGTTCGTGGACGCAGTCCATGGACCGAGGGCCACGTGGTAGCATCTGGTTGGTTTGGGTCAGGGCTGACGTCACGCTGATGCAATAAATCGGTTTTTCAATCTAAAAATAATTCAGTTAATTATGATTTCCCAATTTCTGTATTTTCAGTATTTATTCAAACTTCAAAAGGCTATAACTTTTGCATTTTAACTCGGATTTTAGTGATTCAAATTTATAAAAATTTGTAAAATTGCGATATAGTTAATGGTGAATTTTATTTGATTTTTGGAGTTCATTTACTCTCTGTCTTGGTATTTATTTGCTTTTCTCCTTCGATAAGCGTAGACGTTGAATTGTGCGACGCTTCGGAGGAAGACCCGTCAACTCAAGATCAAGTTCCAGAACAAGACCAGAACCTATTTCAAGGCAAGTTGTACTTTGATCATGTTGAACCCATGTTTATACAAATGCTATATTGTTTTACTTCATTGCATAATATTTCAAGTATATGATTGTTTCAATTTAAATTGGGATCTAGTTAATCTACCCACTTGATTTATATATCCTACCTTGTCATTGTATGCCATGATCTAGTTGTCACCCTAGGATGGTTAATTAATAGTTGGTTAATATTGATAATCAACATGGGCTGGTTAGACCGTCGTAGATTGCTTAGCCGTGCCACGTCATCATATGTACATGAATCATCAATGATTAATCTTGACTAATGGAATATGGAACAATGATGTGAACTTGTGTGTCATGTGAGGTCACACAATGAGATTGAGTTGTAGTGGCGAGTCATGTCACGCAACGATATTGATTTGTTGATAGCACGTGGTGCTTGGTAATTAACTTGGATGATAATCACTTAGATTGGGGCAAGTGACAAGGGCGAGTATGCCAAGGTGGGCCCGATGGGCAGAGGGTATGTGGATGTCTTGCCCTGATCACTCTAAGGACTTAACCTTGAAAGCCTTTGACCTTAGTCAATCATGCAACCACATGTCTGGAATGGGACAGCCTAGCTGATTAATTTGTAAAGTCTAGATTTGATCACGAGGTGACTAGTGAGTTCTTATATTTGGGGTAGACTCACATGGCGCAAGAGGGGGGCCCTGGATGTGGTAACCAGTCCCACCAGTGTTGAAACCTTAGCGAGCAGTATGGGTCTAGATGGAGCATTGTAAAGGCTTTGGTATAATCACTCGCCTTTGTGGTGTATGGTTGTATCGTGTGGGTAAAGTGCATAACCTCTGTAGAGTGTAAAACTGTTCGAATAGCCGTGCTCACGGAATTGAGCAATGCTCGGGAATTACAGTTAAGGGTTAGTTTAATTAAATAAAGAACTTGGATGGGATGGCAGGATACCATATGGACTGTTGGAAACTTGACTTAGGATTGAAAACTTGGTTTACTTGAGAAATACTGAATCTATTTATTACTATTATTTGTTTTACAAGTCTTTACAATTTACTTATTGTATTTATTCTTAAATGATGCTTATTGCAAAATAGCCATAATAGCCTTTTCCGTTGGAATAAGCCTTGCATGTAGATACATAGAATTGCATTCTGTGCACAACTTGTTGAGTGCTTTATGTACTCACCCCACAACAACAATAATCAACAGTTGAAGAGTCTACACCTTTGTTGGAGGAGGATTTCCCGGAGGACACGAGTCATTAGGGTCCGAGCCTTGTCAGTTGCCTGTGGTGAACTGATGAGCTATCTACGTCTTCTACTTTCCGCTGCTTATTTCTTAGTTTATATTTCAAGTCTTGCCCTGCGTGGCTTAATAATGTAAGCTGGTCATAAGATCATACACTTATCTATATCAATAAATGGAGTATTATTTTATTATCGTTGAGTATGATGTGATATGTACCAATGTTGAGCTGTGTGCACTAGCGTTGATCCTGGGACTAGTGCGGTAAACACAGTGGGTTCGAATCAGTGGATTTAGGTCCTTACAGAGGTGGTATCAGAGCATACTGACTATAGGTCTTGACCCTAGATAGCATGGTGGTGTCCTGGGTGTGTCCAAAACTATTTTCTAAAGAAAAATCTAAATTTGACTAATAAGACACTCTTGACTCTTCTTATTCTCTACTTCTCGTCTTTGCTGAATTTACCGTTTTCATTGCCATTTCGGATGGAGAACTTATTCAAAGTTCTTTGTGGAGCAGATGCCGATTGTTTCGACTTTTGAGGAGTCAGCGGGTGGCTATGCTATGGAGTTGTGGAGAGTTCTTCAGACGCTTAGAGGGTTCTATTGTCCGCTTTACCGAGGAGGCAGCTGGTCCATTAATGGTGTGCACCGAGGGTTCATTTGCAAGTTGATTATCTACGCCCGAGAGAACGAGGAAGCTAGCAAGCCGATCAACATTTCTGCGAGGAGGTTCTCGTACGAAGTTGTGATTCAGGAGGTTGCTCGACTTGCTCTTCGCCGTGTCTGCCGCGGCTACGCCAACGAGCTTCACGACTCAGTGTTCCGACTTCACCCTGATGTGCAAGCATGCCGATGCCGACGGATCATGGAGGACGAGTGTGCTACTGCAGTACACCTTGCTGAGTTCGCTATCGCTCAGGAGGAGCATATGAGAGAGACTACACAGGAGTTGGAGACGGTGTACGAGGCACTTAGAGCGATGGAGCAGGAGCTTGAGGAGACCCGTGCCGCAGCTATCGGAGTGATCACTGAGCTAGGAGAGGCCCTAGAGGAGGTTGAGGATCAGTTGGAGCGCGTGACCTAGGGAGCCCAGGAGCCAGCCGAGGAGACTGAGGAGAATCCATAGGAGCGAGAGTGGGAGCCAGAAGAGCATGAAGTTCCTATTGCTGCGGAGGAGCCAGCAGTAGGTCACCAGGATAGGTTTGCTCCTATGCCAGCCCACCCACCGGTGTATGCGCCGGGTCAGTCTCAGCCAGGGTGGCTGGATGAGTGAGATTCAATCTTAGAGTTGTGTTGAGACTCGAGTGTTGAGTCGCGTCTTTAAGTTAGTCTTTACCTTTTTAGTAGACGTTAATGTTTCATGTTTAGTTTGCTTCTTTGTATTGCTGAGTGTGCAGTATGTGTTGCAAAGCTTGTAGGCTTTTGTAAGCAACCATACCAAGAATAAATAAAGAATTATTTTAGTATGGGTTTAACCTATTTCCCCCACCTTAGAGATTCTTGCATCTTATCTATGCTACATCTACCTTTCCTAACCCAAGGGACAATCAACAAATGGTGAATACTTGTGGAAACAATGGTGCTTCAGGAAGTGGACTGCGCCAAAACGACAACCCCAATGATGGAGGTAATCCTCAACCACCACCGCCAGTTAACATGCAGAATCTGGGAGCGTTTCTCGCCGCACAAACTCAACTGATGCAGACCATGATGCAACAGATGCAACAGATGACTAACGTGGCTGCAACTAGCAACAATCATGTAAATTAGAATAACAATGGTGGACCGCGGTCTTATTCCAAGCTGTCTGATTTTATGAGGACTCGATCGCCAACCTTTTCAGGAAACATTAATCCTTTGGAAGCCGATGACTGGCTTAGGACCATTGAGAAGAAGCTGCATATCACTCAATGTGAGGGCAATGAGAAGGTACTCTACACTTCTCATCAATTGGAAGGAACTGCCGCAAAATGGTGAGAGAAATATTGTGCCGCGCATGAAGCCCCTCAGGAGATCACATGGGATGAGTTTACTGCTGCTTTTCGTCAGTATCATGTCCCTGAAGGCATGATGGACCTCAAGAAGGAGGAATTTAGGGCTCTAAAGCAAGGAGGCCAGCCCGTGGCTGATTACCTAAATAAGTTTACGCAGCTAGCTCGCTATGCCCTTGAAGACGTAGCGATAGATAAAGCTAGGCAATCCCGCTTCATGAAGGAACTAAATTCAGGACTGCAAGTGGGGCTGATCACCCACAATTTTCCGGACTTTCAGGAATTGATTAATAAGGCATTGATTCTGGAGGACAAGCGCAAAGAGCTGGGTGAAAACCGTAAGCGCTTGATGTCCAATCGGGGTGGACATCCCAACCACCTACGTTTGAGAATGTCACCGCAACAGTTTGCTAGATTCCAACCGTTAGCGTTAAAATTTTTAAAAAAAAACCAGAAAAAATTAGAAAAATAGAAAAAGCAGAAAAATGGGAAAAATTTAGAATAATTAGAAAAACTCGAAGGATGTAGAATTTTTTTTAAAAAATATATATAAATTAAGAAAAAGCTAAAATATGAGATAAATTCTTAAATGAGACAAATAATTTGAATTAAATAATGATCTTTATTGATGTTTGGCTGGCTCGTTAACAACTTTGCCAAGTAAAAACTCAACACGAGGAAGCCTTGGCAAAGAAAAAAGAGTATAGCCTATAGCTTAGTGATACAGGAAAAAAGTGAAGATTACAATTATTCTTCCTTATGATCTAGATAAAGATTTTCGAACGTCTCCGCCAGCTCAGCATTTCCTGCAGTATATTGAGCTCGTTGATCAGCTTGTTCCCAATCTTTCACAGTGAGAAGTATTTCCATCATCTCACTTGTCAGATTTGTTCTTCTCTCCTCGATTATTCTTCCAGATAGACTGAAAGCAAACTCCAAAGAAACCGTGGAGACAAGAACTGTTAACACATTCCGTGCTATATATGGAAAGCACCAGATATGTTATCTTGTGCTCGTGCCACCACTGCAAAATGCTGAAGTCCTCCTCTTGCTGCTCTTGGTAGTTGACAGTGTCGCTGTTGAGATAGGCAGCTAGCTCCCTACCACTTGATGTGTCCTTACTAGTCATTGTTGTAGTCGAACTCTGTAACATCCCAAAATTTTTGCCCTAAATATTATTTTAATGTCATTTGTGCATTTTGTATTTTTTTGGAATTTATTGGATTTTCTGGAGTTTAATTGAATCTAATTCAAATAATGTATATTGACCTTTTGTGAAAACAAATTAAATATATATAAAGTTTATGTAAATTTTTTTGACAAAAAAATATTTTATTGAATCCAAAATGTCTCAAAGTATTTATGAGATTTTTTTAGGATTTTTTCTGATATTTTTATAGATTAAAACAAATTAAAATAATTTCTATAATTATTTTAAAAGTTAAATTGGGAAAACCCGGTGAACAGTATTGGGTCGGAGCCCATTATTGTCCGCGTCAGCGGCCTGTTTATCTTCATCGCGCGGGCTTCATCATGCCACGTCGCGGCGTTGGATGGGCCGTTGTATCAAGATCGTGCGGTGGATTATGCGTTGTGTTAGTTTGGAAAGGATCAGATCGCATCCGTTAGTTTTGGAAAGGAGGGATCGGATCGTATCGCGTTGGGGGAAATCTCGGCCGTTCATCGCAGATCGGACGGACCGCAGTCGTCGTCTCCGATTTGGTTTCCGAATTCGCCGCCGATTAGTCGCCGTTGCCGCGTGATTTAGGTTTGCCTTTTTCGTGCGTACGCTGAGGCTATTTAAGGCACAGCCTGCACCCCGAGAATCGCCTTTCCTTTGCGCATTTGTAGCCCAAGCCGTCGTCGTTGTGACGTCGCCGTTTGTGCGCTAGAGCTCGCCAGAGTTCCCAACGACGTCGTCGTTCGTTTTCTTCGTCTACCGTCGTCGTCAAGCCGTCTGCCGCCGTGTGGGTTCCAGATCCAGATTCGCCGGGTCAAGCCGCGTCGGAGCCACTACTTCTTCGTCGTCGGAGGAGCCCGGTTCGCCGTCGGGTGGGTTGTCATCCTTGTGTCCAGTGAAGCTGCGCCGCTGTGCTGCCATCTACGTCTCAGAGCTTCAGACAACCGTCGGATCTTCATCGAACCGTCAAGATCGTGCCACGTCATATTCATCAATAGTGAACGTCTCCGGTATCAACAGCCGTTGGACCAGAGGTGAGCGGTCAAGATTTTGCCGCGTATGCGTTGTTTGATGACCGTTAGATCGCGTCTGAGTGAGTGAGATCGCACCACTCTGTTCGGCCAATGGCATGCCGACGCGTGCCAGTGCGGGAACCGAAGCGTTGTGCGCTGGGTGCACGGTGGACAGGCGCTGTGCCGTGGACACGGTCTGTAGACCGAGCGATGTGGCGCAATCTGATTGGTCCACATGTCGCGATGATGTCATGCTGACATCAGCCGATCCACGAGCACAGTACCTCGAGTCCATGCTGGACCAGTGAAGTTTCGTGGACCAAGTACATACGCCGAAGCCACGTGTCAGCCTCTGGTTGGTCCATGTGTCTCTTGCGCAATAATGCGGTTTTTCTTTATAAAAATAATTCGGGAAATTCGGAATTTCTATTTTTTGTATTTCTAGAATTTATTCAAACTTTGAATAGCTGTAACTTTTGCATATGAACTCGGATTTGGGTGATTCAATTTAAAAAAAAATTAAAATCAAGATCTATTTAATGGTGAATTTTATTTTATTTTTGGAGTTTGTTTACTCTCTGTTTTGGTGTTTAATTGCTATTCTTGTCTCGATTCGCGTAGACGTTGCCTTGTTCGATACTCCGGAGGAGAATTCATCGCTTCAAGATCCAAGTCCAGAGCAGGATCAGCACCTATTCCAAGGCAAGTTGGGCTTTGATCATGTTGCACCTAGTTTTACAAATTCGCTATATTGTCTTTAAACTATTGCATGATATTTCATAAGTACAAATAGTTTTGATTACTTTGGGATTTAGTTATTATGCCTAGTTGAGATATACCCTATCTTGTCAATTGTATGCCATGATCTAATTGTCACCCTAGGATGGTTGAATTACTAGTTGGTTAATATTAGCAATCAACATGGGTTGGTTAGACCGTGTTAGTCTGCTTAGCCATGCCACGTACCCGTCACACATTTGGAATGTTGAAAGTTAATCTTGACTAATGGAATATGGAACCATGTTATGAACTTGTGTGTCAAGTGCGGTCACACAGTGATGTCGAGTTGTAGTGGCGGGGAGGTCACACAACGAGATTGAATTGTTGATGGCACGTGTGTTTGGTAATCAACTGGGGTTGTAATAATTTAGATTGGGGCAAGTGGCGAGGGGTAGTGTGCCAAGGTGGGCCAGGAATAACAGGGGTATGTGGAAGCCTTGCCATAATCACCCTAAGGACTTAACCTTGCAAGCCTTTGACCTGAGTCTTTCTTACAACCACATGTCTGGAATGGGACAACCTAGCTGACTAATTTGTGATGTCTAGATTTCGGTACTGTCGTGGTGAATAGTGAGTCCCGGGTTTACGGATTAACTGACATGGCGCAAGAGGGGGGCCCTGTTGTGGTTTAACCCTTCAGTGTTGAAACCTTCGCGAGCAGTACTAGGTCTAGGTGGAGCATTGTAAAGACTTTGTTACAATCACTCGCCTTTGTGGTGTTTGGTTGTATCGTGTGGGTAAAGTGCATAACCTCTGCAGAGTGTATAATCTATTTGAATAGCCGTGCTCGCAGTATTGAGCAATGCTCAGGAATTATAGTTAAGGGTTAAACTTTTATTTAACAAAACCTTGAGGGGATGGCAGTTCGCCATTGGAAATTGAAAAATGATTAGGAGTTAAACTATGTTACTTGAGAAATGTTACAAGTTATTAATATTGATAGTTGTTTTACGCTTTCAATTTATTTACTGTATTCTTTATCAAATACTGCTTTACTGCAAATCAGCATTGTTCGCCATTCCTTTGGAATAAGCCCTGCATATAATTATGATAGAATTGCACTTTGTGCACATCTTGTTGAGTGTTTTATGTACTCACCCAACCAACAATAACAACCTCAGAGGACGAAGTGGCTATCCTTGCTATGGAGGAGGAGTTTCATGATGATGCGAATGCTTAGGGTTCGAGCCTCGTCAGTTGCCTGTGGTGAACTGGAGAGCCGCTACGTTCGTTTATTTTCCGTTGCTGCATATTTCTATTTCTTAGTTTAAGGCCTGCGTGGCAATAATCATGTAAGTCACAACAATTATTACTAAACAATGGAACTATTATCTTATTCCACTATGTATGATTGTGATAACATCTATGTTGAGCCTGTGTGCACTAGCGTGATCCTAGACTAGTGTGGTATACACAGAGGGTCCGGATTTGCACATTCGGGTCCCGACAGAGGTGTTATCAGAGCCATACTGACCATAGGTCTTGGCCCTAGGTAGTCTGGCTCGGAGTGTCCAAATACTATTTTCGAAATGTGAAAATAAATTTGTCTAATAAGAAACTCTTGACTCATCCCGTTCTTCCACTCTCGCCTTGCTAAAAATACTGTTTTCTCGTTGCCGTTCTGTGTGGAGGTCTCACTCAAGTTCTTTTTGAGCAGATGCCGATCCACCAGGCTTTTGGGCAGAGAGAAGGTGGCTATGCTACGGAGCTGTTGAGAGTTTTTCAGGTGCTTGGAGGTTTCTCTCATCCACTTCACCAGAGAAGCAGCTGGACAGACAACGGAGTGGTGCGAGGGTCCATCTGCAAGCGTGTCATCTATGCCCGGGAGAATGAGGAAGCTAGCAGGCCGGTCTACATCACCGTGAGGAGGTCTTCGTACGAGGTTGGGATCCAGGAGGCTGCTCGACTTGCTCTTCGCCGCGTCTGCCACGACTACGCCGACGAGCTTCACGACACGGTGTTCAGGCTTCACCCTGCTACGCGAGCGTCCCGTTGTCAGCGGATCGTGGAGGATGAGTGTGCTACTGCAGTGCACCTCGCTGAGTTCGCGCTTCCCCAGGAGGAGCACATGAGGGATACCACTCAAGAACTGGAGATGATGTACGTAGCGCTAAGGGTGGCAGAGAAGGAGCTTCAGAAGACCCGTGCTGCAGCCGCTGAGGTGATCAGGGAGCTAGAGGAGGCCTTGTAGGAAGCTGAAGACCAAGTGGCTTATGCAACCCTAGAAGCTCAAGAGCCAGTTAAGGAGGATCCAAAAGAGCAAGAGATGGAGCGAGAGGAGCATGATGTGCATGTTGTCGCAGAGGAGCCGGCAGCAGGTCATCAGGATAGGTTTACGCCCATGCCAGCCCACCCACCGGTGTATGCGTCGGGTCAGCCTCAGCCTGGGTGGCTGGATGAGTGAGAGAGAGAGTCTTAGAGTTGGGTTGAGACTCAAGTGTTGAGTCGCGTCTTTAAGTTGGCCTTTACCTTTTAGTAAACGTTAAGGTTGCGTGTTTAGTTTGTTTCTTCATGTTTGCTGAGTGTGTAGTATGTGTTGCGGAGCCCTTAGGCATTGTAAACAACCATACCAAGTATTAATAAAGATTGTTCTAGTTTGGGTTTAACCTGTTTTCCCCCGCTTTAGACATTCTTGTATCTCATCTATGATATATCTATCTTTCCTAACCTAAGAAGCAATCAGCAGATGGTGAACACTCGTGGCAACAATGGAGTATCGGGAAGTGGAACCCACCCTCAAAATGTTGGAGGCAATCCTCAACCTTAACCGCCGGTGGACATGCAGAATTTAGGAGCATTTCTTGCCGCTCAGACGCAGCTAATGCATGCTATGATGCAACAGATGACCAACTTGGCTACAACCAACAATAATCCTGCTACTCAGAATCAGAATGGTGGGCCCCGTCCTTACTCCAAGTTATCAGATTTTATGAGGACACGACCGCCAACATTCACAGGAAATGTTAATCCCTTGAAAGCCGATGATTGGCTAAGGACCATTGAGAGGAAGCTGCACATCACTCAATGCGAAGGGAATGAGAAGGTTCTTTACGCTTCTCACCAGTTAGAAGGTACTGCAGCAGAATGGTGGGAGAACTACTGTGCTACTCATGAGGCACCAATGGAGATCACTTGGGAGGAATTCACAACAGCCTTCCGCCAATATCATGTACCTGAGGGAATGATGGACCTGAAGAAGGAAGAGTTTAGGGCTCTAAAGCAAGGAGGTCAATCAGTGGCCGACTATTTGAATAAGTTCACTCAGTTATCACGCTATGCCCTTGAAGTCGTAGCGACAGATAAAGCAAGGCAGTCGCGCTTCATGAAAGGATTAAATTCAGGACTTCAAGTTGGGTTGATCACCCACAATTTTCTAGACTTTCAGGAGTTGGTTAATAAAGCTTTGATCCTCGAGGACAAGCGCAAAGAGCTGGGAGAGAACCGTAAACGCTTGATAACCAATCAGGGTGGACGTCCTAACCACATGCGTTTGAGAATGACACCGCAACAGTTTGCTAGGTTTCAACTGCAAGCTGTTAACAAGATAGAAACACCTGCGCCGCGACCAGCAGGGCAGAATTATCAGACGCCAGCCCAAGGAAACAATGCACAAGGAGGTAGTCAGCAGCCAGCCGCTAAGAGGTGCTACAGTTGCAACGAGGTGGGGCATTTTGCTAACAGGTGTCCGCAAAAGGGAGGCATCACGCCAGTTCGTTTCAATCTGGGAACAACACCTGCCAGGGCACCTGCTTCAGGAGGCAACCGCGCCACAGGTCAAGCTGGAGGATCACCACAGATGACAGTGCGCGGAAGAGTCAATCATATTATTGCAGATGGAGCTCAAGAGGCATCGGACGTCGTACTGGGTAAGTTTTTGATTAACTCAGTACTTGCAACAATTTTATTCGATTCTAGAGCATTCCTTTGTTTCTAAGTTTTGCATTTAAAAATGGTCTGGATGTGAAGAATCTTAAATATGTACTGCTAATCCAAGCCCTAGGATCTGAGCTAAGATCTAGCCTTGGGTGTTTGGGAGTTAGGCTGCTTATTAATGGGGTAGAGTTCCTAGCGAGTTTAATCATCCTAGAAACCCAAACCTTGGATGCTATCCTCAGGATGGACTGGTTGTCCAAGCATAAGACCGTATTGGATTGTGGTCGAAGGATCGTATCAATTGAAAGCCCTAAAGGAGAGAAAGTAAATTTCCAAGCAACATCGGTCCGAAATGGACAGTTAGTAGTCAATAGTGTGAAAGCCATCGGTATAGAAGAAGTCTCAATAGTCAGAGAATACTCGGACGTGTTTCCAGAAGACCTACCTGGTATGGCGCCAGACCATGATATTGAATTTGTCATTGAGTTAGCACCGGGGACATCACCGATAGCAAAAAGACCTTATCGGATGCCTACTGATGAATTAGTGGAAATGAAAAAGCAGATTGAAGAGCTGCTAGAAAAAGGCTTCGTAAGACCAAGTTCGTCACAATGGGAGCGCCAGTATTGTTTGTCAGGAAGAAGGATGGAAGTCTAAGGATGTGTATTGATTATCATGCACTTAATGAAGTGACGATTCAGAACAAGTATCTATTGCCAATAATCGATGATTTATTTGATCAGTTGAGAGGAGCTGGAGTTTTCTCTAAGATAGATCTTCGTTTAGGATATCATTAGCTGAAGATTCGAGCGGAAGATATTCTGAAGACTGCATTCTCGACGAGGTATGGACATTGTGAGTTTACAATCATGCCATTTGGATTGACTAATGCACCGGCATATTTCATGAATATGATAAACAAGGTTTTTATGGAATATCTAGACAAGTTTGTGGTGGTATTTATAGATGATATTCTGGTATATTCCAAGACAAGAAGAGCATGCGAATCATTTGCGGTAAGTTCTTTAGAAGCTGTGAGAGGAACAGCTAAATGCTAAGTTTAGCAAGTGTGACTTCTGGAAAGAAAAAGTGAAATTCCTGGGTCATGTGATGACTGCGAAAGGAGTGGCAGTGGACCCGAGCAAGGTGGAGGCAGTCTTGCATTGGTAGCTGCCGAAGTCTATTACCCAAGTACGTAGTTTCCTGGGAATGGCAGGTTACTACCGACGGTTCATAGAAGGATTTTCGACAATTGCGAGACCTCTTACACAATTGTTGAAGAAAGAAAAGAAGTTTGCATAGACGCTAGAGTGTGATAAAGGCTTTGAGGAGTTAAAGAAGCGTTTGACAACAACACTGGTGTTGGTATTGCCTAATGTTCAGAGTAGTTTTGATATATACTGCGATGCGTCAAGATAGGGTCTCGGATGCGTGTTGATGCAGAATGGTAAGGTGGTCGCGTATACGTCGAGGCAGTTAAGGCCGCATGAAGGGAATTATCCTACGCATGATCTGGAGTTGGCTGCCGTAGTACATGCCTTGAAGCTGTGGCGGCATTACCTCATTGGCAATCGGTGTGAGATTTATACGGACCATAAAAGTCTGGAATATATTTTCACCCAGTCGGATCTCAATATGAGGCAAAGGAGATGGTTGGAATTAATCAAGGATTATAACATAGGAATTCATTACCATCCGGGAAAAGCAAATGTGGTGGCTGATGCCTTGAGTCGTAAGAGTCACATTGCAAATATATCAGTTCAAGAAGATCAGTCAGTGTTGTGCAAGGAATTTCAGAGGCTAAGATTGGAAGTAGTCCCGGAAGGATTCTTAGCTGCATTAGAGGTCAAGCCGACGCTTGAAGATCAAATTCGGGAAGGACAAAAGATCAATGAGAAGATTGATCAAATCAAGTCTAAAAATGAGGAAGGATTATCTAAAGATTTTATTATGGATGACCAATGGACCATGTGGTTCAAAGGATGAATTTGTGTGCCAAACAAGCCAGAGCTTAAGCAGTTGATTTTAGAAGAGGCTCGTGATTCTAAGTACTCAATTCACCTAGAAAGTGCTAAAATGTATCAGGACTTGAAGGAAAGGTTCTGGTGGCCCAAAATGAAGCGTGAAGTGGCTGAGCACATGGCATTGTGTGACATATGCTAGAAAGTTAAGGCAATACATCAAAGGCCAGCAGGTCTGCTTCAACCGCTAAAGGTTCCTGAATGGAAATGGAGTGAAATCAGTATGGATTTTATCACCGGGTTGCCAAAAACTTAGAGTGGATATGATTCTATATGGGTCATTGTAGATCGACTAACCAAGGTGGCTCACTTCATTCCAGTCAAGATGACTTACTCCAGAGAACGATTAGCAGAGCTGTACATGGCAGGATCGTGTGTTTGCATGGTGTGCCTAAGAAAATAGTTTCTGATAGAGGTAGTCAATTTACCTCGAGGTTCCGGGATAAACTACATGAAGCCATGGGGACTCGATTGAATTTTAGTACAGTGTGCCATCCGTAGACAGATGGACAGACAGAAAGGGTTAATCAGATTCTACAGGATATGTTGAGAGCCTGTGCATTGGCTTATACTACTTCATGGGATAAATGTTTGTCGTATGCAGAATTCAGCTACAATAATAGTTATCAAGCAAGCTTGCAGATGTCACCATTTGAGGCTTTATATGTACTTGCCTGTCGTACCATGTTGAATTGGAATGAGACGAGAGATCGTATGGTATTTGGATCTGATATTCTCAAGAAAGCCGAAGAGCAGGTTGCTATGATCAGAGAGAGGTTGAAGATAGCTCAGTCAAGGCAGAAGAGCTACGCAGATAATCATCATTGTGATTTGAGTTTCGAGCCAGATGATTTTGTGTATCTTAGAGTTACCCCTCTCAAAGGTGTTAAAAGGTTTCACGTAAAAGGGAAACTCGCTCCCAGATATGTTGGCCCATTTAAGATCTTGAGCCGTCGTGAAGAGGTTGCGTATCAGTTGGAATTGCCGCAATCATTAGCAGGTGTGCACGATGTGTTTTACGTGTCATAGCTTAAGAAGTGTTTTCGAGTACCAACAGAGTAGACCCTATTGGAGGCAATAGAGTTGCAGGAAGATTTGACCTATAAAGAGCAACCAATGAAAATTTTGGATGTCATGGATCACCGGACCAGAAATAAGTCAGTTCGCTTTTGTAGAGTTCAGTGGAGCAATCATTCAGAGAATGAAGCAACTTGGGAGCGTGAAGAGGATCTGAAGTTAGAATTTTCTAACCTATTCACTAGCTAGCCCTAAAATCTCGGGGTCGAGATTTTGTTAAGGGGGAGGTTTGTAACATCCCAAATATTTTGCCCTAAATATTATTTTAATATCATTTGTGCATTTTGTATTTTTCTGGAATTTATTGGAATTTCTGGAATTTAATTGAATCTAATTCAAATAATGTATATTGACCTTTTGTGAAAACAAATTAAATATATATAAAGTTTTGCCGAAAAAAATATTTTATTGAATCCAAAATGTCTCAAAGTATTTATGAGAATTTTTTGGGATTTTTCTTGATATTTTTATAGCTTAAAACAAATTAAAATAATTTCTGTAATTATTTTAAAAGTTAAATTGGGAAAAACCGGTGAACAGTACTAAACAGGAGCCCATTACTGTGCGCGTGAATAGCCCGTTTATCGCGCGGCCTGTTCGGCCAGTTCCGGTTAGGGTGAGCATCGGCCGTTGGATCTTCATCGCGCAGGCTTCATCAAGCCACGTTGCGGCGTTGGATGGGCTGTTGGATCAAGATCGTGCGGTGGATTTTGCGTTGCGTTAGTTTGGAAAGGATCAGATCGCATCCGTTGGTTTTAGAAAGGAGGGATCGGATCGTATCGCGTTTGGGGAAATCTCGACCGTTCATTGCAGATCGGACGGACCGCAGTCGTCGTCTCCGATTTGGTTTTCGAATCCGCCGCTGATTAGCCGCTGCCGCCGCGTGATTTAGGTTTGCCTTTTCCGTGCGCATGCCGAGGCTATTTCAGGTGCAGCCCGCACCCCGAGAATCGCCGTTCCTTTGCGCATCTATAGCCCTAGCCATCGTCGTTGTGCCGTCGCTGTTATCAACAGCCGTTGGATCAGAGGTGAGCGGTCAAGATTTTGCCGCGTATGCGTTGTTTGATGACCGTTAGATCACGTCTGAGTGAGTGAGATCGCACCGCTCTGTTCGGCCAATGGCGTCGGCACGCGCGCGCTTGGGAACCGCGCCAGCGCCGGGTGGACGGTGGATGGTGCGCCAGGCCGTGGACACGGCTCAGACCGAGCGATGTGGCGCAATCTGATTGGTCCACATGTCGCGATGATGTCATGCTGACATCAGCCGGTCCACGAGCACAATACCTCGAGTCCATGCTGGACCAGTGAAGTTTCGTGGACCAAGTCCATACGCCGAAGCCACGTGTCAGCCTCTGGTTGGTCCACGTGTCTCTTGCGCAATAATGCGGTTTTTCTTTATAAAAATAATTCGGGAAATTCGAAATTTCTATTTTTTGTATTTCTAGAATTTATTCAAACTTTGAATAGCTGTAACTTTTGCATATGAACTCGGATTTGGGTGATTCAATTTAAAAAAAAATTAAAATCAAGATCTATTTAATGGTGAATTTTATTTTATTTTTGGAGTTTGTTTACTCTCTGTTTTGGTGTTTAATTGCTATTCTTGTCTCGATTCGCGTAGACGTTGCCTTGTTCGATACTCCGGAGGAGAATTCATCGCTTCAAGATCCAAGTCCAGAGCAGGATCAGCACCTATTCCAAGGCAAGTTGGGCTTTGATCATGTTGCACCTAGTTTTACAAATTCGCTATATTGTCTTTAAACTATTGCATGATATTTCATAAGTACAAATAGTTTTGATTACTTTGGGATTTAGTTATTATGCCTAGTTGAGATATACCCTATCTTGTCAATTGTATTCCATGATCTAATTGTCACCCTAGGATGGTTGAATTACTAGTTGGTTAATATTAGCAATCAACATGGGTTGGTTAGACCGTGTTAGTCTGCTTAGCCATGCCACGTACCCGTCACACATTTGGAATGTTGAAAGTTAATCTTGACTAATGGAATATGGAACCATGTTATGAACTTGTGTGTCAAGTGCGGTCACACAGTGATGTCGAGTTGTAGTGGCGGGGAGGTCATACAACGAGATTGAATTGTTGATGGCACGTGGTGTTTGGTAATCAACTAGGGTTGTAATAATTTAGATTGGGGCAAGTGGCGAGGGGTAGTGTGCCAAGGTGGGCCAGGAATGGCAGGGGTATGTGGAAGCCTTGCCTTAATCACCCTAAGGACTTAACCTTGCAAGCCTTTGACCTGAGTCTTTCTTACAACCACATGTCTGGAATGGGACAACCTAGCTGACTAATTTGTGATCTCTAGATTTCGGTACTATCGTGGTGAATAGTGAGTCCCGGGTTTACGGATTAACTCACATGGCACAAGAGGGGGCCATATTGTGGTTTAGCCCTTCAGTGTTGAAACCTTAGCGAGCAGTACTGGGTCTAGGTAGAGCATTGTAAATACTTTGTTACAATCACTCGCCTTTGTGGTGTTTGGTTGTATCGTGTGGGCAAAGTGCATAACCTCTGCAGAGTGTATAATCTATTCGAATAGTCGTGCTCGCGGTATTGAGTAATGCTCAGGAATTACAGTCAAAGGTTAAACTTTATTTAACAAAACCTGGAGGGGATGACGGTTCGCCATTTAAAATTGAAAAATGATTAGAAGTTAAACTATGTTACTTGAGAAACGTTACAAGTTATTAATATTGATAGTTGTTTTACGCTTTCAATCTATTTACTGTATTCTTTATCAAATACTGTTTTTTTGCAAATCAGCCTTGTTAGCCATTCCTTTGGAATAAGCCCTGCATATAGTTATGATAGAATTGCACTTTGTGCACATCTTGTTGAGTACTTTATGTACTCACCCCACCAACAATAACAACCTCAGAGGACGAAGAGGCTATCCTTGCTATGAAGGAGGAGTGTCATGATGATGCGAATGCTTAGGGTTCGAGCCTCGTCAGTTGCTTGTGGTGAACTGGAGAGCTGCTACTTTCGTTTATTTTTTGCTGTTGCATATTTCTATTTCTTGGTTTAAGTCCTGCGTGGCAATAATCATGTAAGTCACAACAGTTATTACTAAACAATGGAACTATTATCTTATTCCGTTGTGTATGATTGTAATAACATCTATGTTGAGCCTGTGTGCACTAGCGTGATCTTGTACTAGTGCGGTATACACAGAGGGTCCGGATTTGCACATTCGGGTCCTGACAAACTCCTTGAAGAAGAGCTATCTGCATCCCATATCTTTCCTCACGCAATTTTCTTCTTACTTGTTGTGCGTGCTGGTGGAGGTTGTTGTATGCGAACTCTAGCAAACTTCCGATCATGCTTATCATAAACTTGAGATAAGTTAGCACGGAAATTTGAAAAATAACTAGAATAATCAGTACGTACCGCATCACTTAGAAGTGAGAGAACATTAGAGAATCCTCAAACTTTAGCTCTAGGATTTAAAATAAATGCAAATGTGTATAACATAGGGATTTCTTGCCAATATTTCAAAAAATTAGTTTTCATAGCATAAACAGATTCACACAAGATATTATCATTTTCGTGGCTCTTTAAGTGGGTAGCAATTTCTAAAATATGATGCACAATTAAAGGAGAGGTTGCATAATAAACTCCACATAAAGCAACAGTGGATTAAAAAAAATCTAAAAATGACAGCAAGTATTTAGCAATATACCAATGTTGCTCTGAGAGTAGCAGTTGACCATCCCATGTATAACTGTGTGTGTTAATAAAAACAGAAAATATGCTCTCATATGGTATGAGATTCTTAAGCATCAAGTAGAGTTCTATCTAACAGGCATATCCAAACCAAACTTACGCGGATGCATATTCATTGCAATACAATAAGTCTTATATGCTGCTACTCGTTGATTAGAATAATTTAAGTAAGATATTGCTGCGCGAAAAGGTTCAAAATACTGATCTAACCTCTTCAAACCAGATTTAACTATAAGATTAATAATATGACAAGCACAACGCTGATGTAATAAGAAGGATTCAACATATGAATTGAAAATGTGAGTAAGAATATTCATGGCAGAAGTATTTGGAAAAGCATTATCTAGTGTTATTGCAAAAATCTAATCACTAAGGCCAAAATCTTCCACAACTTTTACAATACAATCAGCAATATTTTCACCAGTGTGTGCTACATCAATTAATTTGAATACTATAATTCTCTTTTTAGTTGCCAATCATCGTTTACATAATGAGCAACTACACTAAGTTAATCCTCTTTAGCTCTACCACTCCATATATCAGATGGCAAAGACACAGAAAAAATACAGGTATTAAAATTTTCTTTTAGGTTATTGCGATAATTATTATAATATTTAATCAAATCTCTAGTTGTTGTTTGTTTAGAAACTGCAGAAAACCTAGGATTATGAGCGGTCATAATATAGCTTTCAAACGCAGCTGACTCATCAAAGTTTAAAGGAAGATCTTGAGAAGCGATTAAATAACAAAGAGATTCACGAGATACCTCAGGATTGTAGTCCCAGTTACATACCGTACCGTCGGGTTGTACTGCAACTGCGTCTGACTCAAAGTCATCCCCGCTTTTTTCTATAGCTCTCAGCATGCCTCTTCAAGTGTCCCGTTCCACCTGATGATTTCGCAGTTAATTTGTGCTTACAATATTTACAAACAACATACATGCTCTGGACGTCGTCTGATGTCTCAAAAATCTGCTCTAAATCTTCTCAGACTCATGATGTACCGCGTCTTGTTCTTTTCGCTCCGATGCTTGCCGACACAGTAGCACTTGTAGAGCCTGAGGATGGCATAGCTCCTGCAGCTTCTTGCGCTTCATAGGATGTAAGAAACTTCTCGGGTGAAATCCCGAAATCAAAAGCTGGGAACGACGGAAAATCCCTGTGCTCCATAAAGCAAACTGCAAGAAATAATTACACTAATAATACTAAAATATGATTTAAAATACTAAAAATGAAAAAATAAATCACAATTATCACCTTGATTTCTTGACAGAAGCCGAAAGCCAAATTTCGGATTTTTGGATTTTTGTCAAAACTATTTTGATTTTTGCGAAATTACCACTAAGAGCAAAAGAATTTTCACAAAAGAATGAATAGAAGAGAATACAAGATTGATGGTGTGGAAATGGGGCGGGCAGCCACCTATTTATAGGAAAAAAATTAGGATTTTTTTCTAATTTTTTAAGCCTCCAACAACTATAAAACATATATTTTCCAAACTAAACGAGCTAAACAAGTCGTGCCGTGTCCTAACCGTGCCGGGCCATGCTGCCGCCCCGTTGTGTCACTGTGCCGACCCAAACACGACACAGACGAGTGAACCATGCAGGCACGATCCGTCTACGACTGGACCGTGTCGTGCTCGGACCAGACCAACAGTATCGTGCCTCAGGCCAGCATGTGCCTAACCCATTTGGCCATCTCTAGCCATGATCTCCTCGCCGTCCTCCCACCGCTCCGCAGTACATAGGCCCTTTAACACAACGTTGTAGCTAACGGTGTTCGGCTCGCACCCATACGAATATACGATGGCATGCTATTCAAGAACTCGATGGCGTTGTCAACCCGCCCTTCTTGGCAAAGGCCATTGGCGACGATGTTATAGGTGACGATGTCCGGGGCGCACCCTTTGGCACGCATCCAGTCGAGAAAGCTTCATGGCTTGCTTGTACCTGTTCCTCTTGCACGTGGCCTCGAGTAGGATGGTGTAGGTGACCACATCGGGCAAGCACCCGTGGCGGAGCATATCGTCAAGCACCACGAGGGCGTTCTCGTTCGTGGAGCATGTTGTAGGTGCGCACGTCGGGGTCCACGAGCATGCCCACGACGAGCCGGCGCATAGCGTCGAGCTGCGGTGCGCTTCGTCTTCTTGTTCCTCCCGTCGGCAATGAGGTCGATACCCATGGCTGCAGCGGCGCTAGGGTTTCGCGAGATCCCGCTTCTTCTTCTCCTTGCCTCGTCCTCTTTTTCTTTCTTTTCGTGCGCCGCCCCTCTTATTTTTCTTGCGTCGCCGCCTCGCTATTTTCTTTTTTTTTTGCGTCGTCTCGTGAGTCGGTTGGATACGATGCGGGTGCTGTCCCCGGGGTCTTCTCTTCTCCAGCGCAGTGATTTGGATCTTAAACTCTAAACTCTAATACATTTGTTGTAAATAGTACTAAAAAAATAGAAATAGAGGACATAAAATTTTACGTGAAAAACTCTTATGGAAAAAAACTACGGACGCATGAAGACGATAGCTATATGAGGAGATGTTTACAATAAAGCTCTTGCTTTTTATATAGATTATAGAGATACATTTATAGTGGTATATAACAGACTCTGTGTAGAATTAAACTTGAGATAGAGTAGAATACAAATTTTCACGACTCTCATACTCAACAATTACATATTCTTTTATTTACTTTAAAATTTGTACAACTTTTAGCATAGTTATGCGATGAAAGCTGCTCAGTTGCTAACTTACATTGCTAAACCCTACCGGTGTAGTATTTTTTCTTTTCTTTTCTATTCTCCCTCTTTAATGCATGGCAGGCCCTGCCGTTTCTTTTAAAAAATAAAAAGCCCTGCTCGGTAGGTGTTTGGTACCGCTCCAGTTTCACTAAAATCCATAGAGTTAGTATACATTAGAGTGCTTAGGTAGATCATCTTGTTTACATTTTAGACTAAAAATATAAATTTAATTCACTTTATTTTAACCTATAAACTATATATTTGAGGTGGAGTTGGAATTGAAACTATGCCAAACAGTGCCTAAACACCGGGAGCATGTTTTCTTCAACTTTGGAGCGAAACGCGCGGTTCAGGACTCCCATCTCTGTCTGGCACCGGCCGACCTCCCTCCTCGCGCGCGGCGGCGATGGCATCCACCACAGTCAAGCTCATCGGCAAGTGCTCTACTCTCTCCTTTGCTCTTGTACCACTCTCTCTCCATCTCTCTGTAGTTCATCGATTTACTGCTCTTACCTAAATTAACCATTTGGGATTTTGACTGGTCCTCCTCTTATCTTCTTCCCCGACTACGGCGAGTCCACCATCGCCGTGAACTTCACCGATAACGCCTCCATCGCACACCAATATCCACCCAATTTCTTGTTTCACCGGTAGCACGCTAGTGATCGATTCTTGCCAAATTTTTGGTCACACTTCACACGTATAACTCTGTAGTCTTTTACAATTATTTCGTAACATCGTAAATCCAACACATATATTTAAAATTTACTAAAAACATAATATAAATAATTCTAAGGTCTTAAAAATCCTAAACCACTAAAATCAGAACTAATTTAATAAACAAATTTAGCATATTAAAGAGATGATTTAATATAGCTTTTTAAAATTTTGTGACCTGGCACCGCCCCTGCTTGCCTTCTTCTGCGAAGATGACATGTTCAAGGGCATCTACCACGGCAAGCACTGCTACCCGGCCGGTATCCCCGCCGTCCTCTCCCGCGCCTGGGCCGCCGGCGTCGACCGCATCATTGTAAGCCCCTGGCATTCTCTTGCTCAGTTTCCTGCTTTGGTTTCTTCGGCGTGAACTGGGTGTGGTTGATAATCTCTTCTTCTATTGGATTGGTGGGGTGGCAGGTCACCGGAGGGTCGCTGAAGGAGTCCAGGGAGGCTCTCGAGATTGCCGAGACCGACGGTGAGCTCAGCTGTTTCTATGCGGTTCGTTGGCGGATGTACTTGTTGTCGCCTATAAGATGTTTGATGTAATGCGCCTGAGAAGTTGTGTTGTGTGTGTGTGCTATGCAGGCAGGCTGTTCTGCACGGTGGGCATGCACCCGACGATATGTGGGGTAATGGTGGACGATGTTTCTTGCCTCGTTCACGGTTGACATCGAGATCAGTATGTACATTTGTCGTTTGGTTGTGTAATTTTGGTATTTTTTTGGATTAGGAATTTGAGGAGAGTGGAGATCCGGAAGGGCATTTTCAGGCGCTGCTGGCTCTGACGAAGGAGGACATCAAAAAAGGCAAGGTGTGTGCTGTTGCTTGTTTGAGCATTTACACAAGGCTTGAATTGGACAGCAGAAGTATAGGCATATCCTCTAGTGACTGATTTTCTTGCAAACTTTTGATAACCTGGTTCTTTACATACAAACAATATGACCCACTGAATCTTGTCAATTACTCCTATACAATGACCACAATATAAACAAAGGACCCAACTCATTGTTTACATAAAATACTGAAGTGCAAAGTGTTCTTAACTACTCAAAGAGTACTGAAGAGGAAAAGTGTTCTTATCTACTCAAATGTTTCTGCCGTATCCAATGTACAATGGTATAGTTAACAAGCTCACAGCGCAATAATATTTAGTTGCAAAGATGTTTGATTGCATTTGTAGGGTCTGGATCATGAGGGTTCTGTTCTTTGGACTTGAAACTTGTAACCTTCTATATGAAATTCAATTTCTGCAGGTTGTGGCAGTTGGTGAATGTGGTTTGGATTTCGATAGGCTTCACTTTTGTCCTTCTGATATACAAAAGAAGTTCACCTTTTTTTTCTCACACAAGCTCACGGACAGACTGACAATTAATCTGCATATTTTCTGAGTGATTTATTTGTTTTAGGTACTTTGAGAAACAATTTGATTTGGCTGAAGCAGTTAAACTACCGATGTTTCTCCACATGCAGGCTGCCGCTGAGGACTTCTGCAAAATTGTTTCACGAAATCTGTACAGGTGATGTGTAATCAGTGTACTATAATGGCAATAGATAATTAGAAACAACTAATGTTCTTGATCAGAAGTGCTACTGCATACTCCTTGAGTGTTTGAGATCAGAACATTTAAAGAAACAGTCAAAAGATTGATTATGTTTTACTAGTTGTCTCTCTTTCTGAACTCACTTGTACATGTCATATCCTATAGTCTAGTCTGAGAACCAACTTTCTCTTTGGCAGATTTCCTGGTGGGGTTACACATTCCTTCACTGGCACTGCAGAAGATCGTGACAAGCTCCTTTCTTTTGAGAAGAAGTTTATAGGTCAACCTCCCTCCCTTGATGTTATAAACCTGTGTGTGATGATTGATAAAACACGGTAAAAACTGGATTTCCAATAACCATGAAAAACTGGAGTGTCACAAATATTCTTTCATTAGTAGCAAAAGGTTATTTCAATTTCTGTTGCAAGTTCATTTTTGTGGTTGGCTTCTATGGTGAAAAAATTCCATCCTGCCCTTCCGTTATAAACTTGTAATTCCATGAAGTCGGGTAAATTATAAAGATTTATGCACCACTGCAGGTATTAGTGGCTGCTCTCTGAAGACTAATGAAAATCTCGAGGTTCTACGAGGCATTCCTTCAGAGAGGATGATGATAGAGACAGATTCTCCATATTGTGATATTAAAAGTACTCATGCTGGAATCGAGTTTGTAAAATCCATCTGGCCATCCAAGAAGAAAGAAAAGTATGAGCCAGCCTCAACAGTTAAAGGTCGCAACGAGCCTTGTTTAGTCAGGTAAGTTGAGAATTGAGACAGTTGTGCATAAATTACATTAAGGTTCTTGGTTCGGAAAATGTTTGGACTGGTCCCCAAGTGTCAACTTTTTATGTCAAGTGTACTTGATCACCACAAGTGATTATTTTCTTTTTATGCACCTTGTAGTCCATTCCTTTTCTGAAGGGACAGACCAAAACTTATGCTCTTTGCTGTAGAAACATTGTCACTAAATATATTATTAGTTTGTTACATATCATCATATCATCATACCTTTCCTAAAGCTGGAAGGCTTCCCGGCTGGGGAGGCTAGCCACGTCACGCCCTTTCCAAAAAGACCCTTGTGTTTTTTGTAATTGCGTTTTGCTCCCGGCTGCCCAGAGCTGTCCGTTCTTCGCGTCGCTGGGGATCCAGCCATTCGTGCTCCCCTTCGCGCGCGGCCCACGCTGCGCTCGCCGGCTCGCTCCTTCCCTCGTGAGAAGCTTCCTCCCCCACCGTGGCCTTGCTTCCTTCCCCCGCACGCCGCGTGCCCCTCGCGAGAGGTTTCCTTCCCCGCCGCGCCCTTGCTTCCTTCCCCTACGGAGGAGGCGGTGACACGGGAGCGGAAGCAGCAGCGCGAAGGCGACACGGCTCCATCAACGGCGGTGGCGGAGGCCGGGGGATGTGCAGTACGTGTACTGCCTATTACCGACGGCGGCGACGGGGGCCGGGGAATGCGCCCTTCCGAAGCCCTCCACGCCATCGTCTTTCGGAGTCTTCCGCGCCACACCCTTCCCGAGGCCTCTGCGTGGCTTCCGGAGACTTCCACGTCGCACACCGTCCTTAACCCTACGCTCGCCTTCCCGATCCGAATGAGCTTAGCTCCCGGCCTCTTCGTCTCCGTCGAGAGGGAAGCTGCGTGAACCCCTTGCCTCGCGCGGCGCCCCCGATCCCATGCTGTTCCCGCGGCGCTGCTTCCTCCCTCGCTGCTCGCTCGTCTTCCGCCGGACACCGGCGATCTGGTCGGCTCCTTGCCTTCCTCGTGCCCTCCCACGCCTGCCTCTTTCGCAAGATCCTCACTCACCCGCAACGGCTAGTCGCCATCGCGACGTCTGGGCGCGGCAATTGCAGACGCGTTGCCGCGCGAGGGAAGGTTGGGCCGCCGAAGATCTTACCCGGTCCCGGCCCAAGGCACCGCGCCGCCGTCGAGATCCACCTCGACCGCGCAACCCTCAGCCGATGGCTCGCCCAAGGTCTGTGTTGAGCTCGGCAATTCGCGAGGCTGCAGTTAAGGTGTGCCAATTCTATACCTGTGCCCACTGTTATCACGGTGTCGCCTAAGCGTCCTGGCGGCCGGCCGAAGGCGCTAGGGCTTGGCGCCTCACCTGAAGACTGCCAGGCGGCCGCCTGGGTGGCCTGGCATCGAGGCGTCGTCGCCTAGGAGGCGACCGACTCGCGCTGGTTGGAGCTGAGTACTTTAGGGTTGCGAGGCTGCGACTGGCTGCTGAGTATTCGAAGGCTGCGACCGGTTGGAGAAATCCTAAGAGGCGTCGCCGCCGCCGGCCGCCGCCGCCGGCCGCCGCCACCGATAATCCTCCTCTGCCTCGCCTCCCCTCCCATCCGCCTCTGCCTCGAGCCGCCTCCGCCTCGCATCTCACAGCTTCCTCCTCCGGCTGCCGCCACCGCTCTGCGCCTCCGTTGCCGGGCTGCCGCTTTGCTGTGTCTGGCTCTGCTCGGGAAGAGGAACCGCCGTGAGCTTCTTGCCGCGGAGCGCGGTGTCGCAGAGGGCCTGCGCGGAGGTGATCTTTGCGCGGAGGACGGCCACAAAGTAGGGAGGAAGGGGGAGGCCAATGTCGACCTTGCTCATGTAGAGCAGTGAGCACCCCGTGGTCGGCGGCTCGGCGCGCATGAGGTGGTAGTCGTGGCAGAGCGAGGAGGAAGCCACCGGCAGAGGTGTCTGAGTGGCAGAACTGAACGTATGACTTGCTAGTTAGTAGTTGCTAGTTGCTACTCATTTGTTTGAAACTCAAAATGGTGCCTCTGACTCTTGCTAGTTGCTACTCATTTGTTTGATGTTGGTTGTTATACTCCTTGTCTCCTTGTCCTTGATAATAAATCTAATGATGCTGCTAGATGATGAGTTGAATAGCTCATGACAGATTGACAGCTAATGTATTGTATGGTTACTATGGTATGGATTAGTCTTTACTTACTGGTGATTGCCGTTGTTTTGTAAAGGACTTATACGTACATGGTTGATCAAACAACAAGTACCGCTGTTGGTGAGTCAGGTGGTGCTAGCCAAGAGCAGGCTTATGATCCATCTAAGGATCCAAAGCGGGAGGCCAAATCGAAGGATCCAAGGTGGAAGTACGGATTTTGGCCGGATTTTGACCGGATTTGACGAACAAGGATATGGTGCAATGTATACTTTGCGGAAAACAAATGCATTCGGGCATCAAGAGGTTGAAGCAGCACTTTGCCGCGGGTTTTGGGGATGTTCAAAAATGCCCCAAAACCACCACTGCAATAATGAGAGAGATGCAAGATTACATGAAGAAGACTGCAAGGAACAAGATGGTTAATTTGGATGACGATGAAGAGGAAGGTGGAGGTGGAGGTGATGATGTTCAGGAGGTTGAGGTTAATCAACAAGTATCCTCAAAGGCATCGTCTTGTCATCCAAGTTCTGGGACAACTGCCAAGAGGAAGCAAGCTGCTGTTATGTTCAAACCGGTGGCCAAAGTAACAAAATCAGTTGCCTCCATGATAAAAAAAACACTCGAAGAGGTGGTTGAGGAAAGTCATTCCAAACAGTTGTCCCAAACCTCCATGGAGCAATGTATGAGGACCAATGAAGAAAAAGAGAGGGTGGATATGCATGTTGCTAATTTCTTTTATCAGTGTGGCATACCATTCAATGCTGCAAATTCCAGGAGTTATAAAATTATGATGGAGTCTGTTGGACAATACAGGATGGATACAAGCCTCCTAGTTTTCATGAGTTAAGGGTGCCATTGCTTGCTAAGGCAAAGAATGAAATCCAAGCATTAAGGGAGAAGCAAGAGTCTGGTTGGAGGCAATACAGTTGTACACTAATGTCAGATGGATTGACTGATAGAAGAGGAAGACACTTGATAAATTTTCTTGTCAATTGTCCTGAAGGGACTTCTTGGAGTCTGTAGATGCATCCTCTCAATCGGCTGATGCAAGGATGTTAGCTGATTTGCTTGAGAAGAAGATTGTGGAGATAGGCCCTGACAATGTCGTTCAAGTGGTCATCGATAATGGTGCCAACTTCAAGACTGCTGGTAAGTTTCTTTTCTTTAGCCAAAAAAAAATCTACCTTATGCTGCAAATTGCTTGGAACTCAATCTTTTTCTTTTGCAGGTAAAATTCTTATGGCAAGGTTTCCCACTCTCCTCTGGACCCCTTGTGCTGCACATTGCTTGGACCTTATGTTGGAAGATATCGGAAAAATAAGTGAGTTCAAGAAGGCTATCAATCAAGCCAAGCATGTGACTACCTTCATCTATAGGCATGGGAGGCTTCTCGATGCAATGAGGGAGAAGACAGGAGGGAGGGATTTAGTGAGACCCGCAGCCACTCGGTTTGCTACTTCTTTTCTCACTTTGTAGAGTTTATATAAGTATAAGGATGCTTTGCGGCTACTCTTTGTTAGTGAGGATTGGACTAGGGCCAAATCGGCTCACACGGAGGCGGGGAAGAAAGTTTGTGATATTTTGCTTTCCTTGCGTTTTTGGCATGCTGTGAAGGATTGCATAAGAGCATCCTAGCCTTTGTGATTGTGCTGAGAATTGTTGATGGGGATGAGAGGCCTGCCATGCCGGAGGTTTCAGCAAGTATGGATCATGCTAGGAATAAGATAAGAGAGTCTTTTGGAAGCAAACCAAGAGTACTAAAGAAGGTAATGGACATCATTGAGAGGCGGTGGGTGCATCAGATGGAGCAAAAGCTGCACGGGGCTGCATTGTTTTTGAACCGAAACAAGTTTTTCGACATCAAAGAAAAAAACATTGACTATGCTTCGAGGCTCCAGATTGCATTCAATGATGTGCTTGAAAAGATTGTTAATTGTGATGATAATTTGCTTAGAAAGATAAGTGACCAAGCGGATGATTATGAGAAAATGAGGAAGAGCTTTGGAAAACAATCAGTTGTGATGCAACAAAAAACAAAGAGCCCTCGTAAGTGTAGAGAGATTGGCACATTCACCACACAGCCAAAGGTAGGGGTGGCATTCTATTTATATCCCCAAAGGGAGAGATTATAGGGGTATACTAGGCAAGTACAAAATAAGGAAAGCCAAGGAAAGGAAAGCTAGGGAGAGATTACAGGGCTATACTAGGCAAGTACAACATAAGGAAGGCCAAGAAAAGGAAAGCCTAATATATACCAAAAATACTCTAATACCCGGCAGTCGCAGCGGGAGGAGTCCGGACGCAAAGACTGGAACGAAATTCTTGAAAAAGTTGGGTTGGTAGGCCCTTAGTCATGATGTCCGCGAACTGGTGAGAAGATGGCATGTGCAGGACGCGGACCTCGCCGAGGGAGACATTCTCGCGGACAAAATGAATATCGATCTCGATGTGCTTCGTCCGCCGATGTTGTACTGGATTTGTAGACATGTAGATGGCGCTGACGTTGTCGCAATACACGACGGTGGTCGAAACAAGAGGAACATGAAGGTCCTGTAGAAGTTGACGAAGCCAGCAACACTCGGCGACGGCATGGGCAACGGCCCGGTATTCAGCTTCGGCACTCGAGCGGGACACCGTGGTCTGGCGCTTGGAGGACCAGGACACGATGTTATCGCCGAGGAAGATGCAATATCCGGCGTAGCGCCCGTGGTCCGGCAACAACCCGGTCGGCATCCGGAGTAGGCGGTGATCGAGTTCACCGGCGAACAGCCGATGTGAAGACCTGCGTCGAGGGTGCCTTTGACATACCGTAGGTTGCGCTTGATAAGCGCGAGATGGGGCTCCCTCGGGTTGTGCATGAAGAGGCACACTTGCTGAACGGCATAGGCCAAGTCAGGGCGGGTGAGCGTGAGGTACTGCAATGCTCCTGCAAGGCTCTCGTACTCTGACGGATCAGCAATAGGGGCACCTTCGAGGCCGGAGAGCTTGGCATGAGTGTACACTGGCGTAGTGGTGGGGTGACACTCAGTCATGCCCGCCCGTCGGAGAAGGTCGACAGCGTCTTGTCGTCCGGGACAGTCTGAGCCGTCGAAGGATCTCGTGACGGAGATGCCAAGGAAGAAGTGCAGGGCGCCAAGGTCCGTCATGGCGAACTTCGAGTGAAGGTTGCTGATGATGCGCTCAAGGAGGTGTCGAGAGGAGGCGGTGAGGACGATGTCGTCGACGTACAGTAGCAGATAGGCCATGTCGGTCCCCTGGCGAAGGACAAACAGGGACGTGTCGGAGGAGGATGCGACGGCCGAGCCGGTATCGGATATAGGTGGCAAAGTCTTTGGTACCACGCCCGAGGAGCTGTTTTAAGCCATAGAGACTTCAAGAAGACACATGGTCGTGGTGGCAGGTGCACAAAACCGGAGGGTTGCTGACAGTAAACCGTCTCATCGAGAGTGTCATGAAGGAAGGCATTCTTGACGTCGCATTCTTGACGTCGAGCTGGTGAATCGGCCAAGAGCGCGATGTGGCGATGGAGAGAACGGTGCGGATGGTCGCCGGTTTGACCACCGGGCTGAAGGTCTCGTCGTAGTCGACGCCGTGTTGCTGGGAGAAGCCGTGGACAACCCAGCGTGCTTTATAGTGGGCCAAACGACCATCAGAGTGAAACTTGTGTTTGAATATCCACTTGCCGGAGACGATGTTGGCGCCTGGGGGACGAGGAACGAGACGCCAAGTCTGGTTGTCCATGAGGGCAGTGTACTCGTCGTTCATCGCAGCGCGCCAATTGGGATCGACGAGAGCGCTGCGATAGTTGCTCAGGACGGCCGACACAGGATCATGGGAGGCCGTCAGGTTGAAGAACTCCACCGAGTGATCAACGGCAGCCCTGGATCGCGTGACCATCTGTGAAGGTGCAACCGGTGGTTCGGCCGGCTGGTCGACCACAGGGGAAGTGGCCGGAACAAGGGTCGAGGTAGACGGTGCCGCACGTGGTTGTCGGGTGTAAACCAGACGCACGGGCGGTCGAGGCGGAATGTCGATGTGGGACGCCGTTGCCACTGGGAGTGGCAGCGAGTGCTCAACACCCAAAGGTGGGCTGCCATTCTTTGGAGACTCAAGGGCGCAATGGTGCAAGGCACTGACATGGCAGGATCATCGACTAGGAATTCCAAGTCGGCATTAGTTGTAGAAGAGGATATGGGCGCACGATTACTGCTGGCAAACGGAAAAGTGTTCTCATCGAAGACGACATGGCGGGAGATGATGACTTTGTTTGTGGCAAGGTCAAGACAGCGGTATCCTTTGTGCTGAGGGGGACAACCAAGGAAGGCACAAGCCGTGGAACGAGGAGCAAGTTTGTGAGCAGCTGTGGCAGATAAGTTGGGAAAGCAAAGGTAACCAAATACCCGTAGGTGACTATATTGAGGAGGCGTTTGGTGAAGAATCGTGTAAGGAATAGCACCATCGGTGGAAGAGGAAGGGCACCGGTTTAGGAGGTAGGTGGCGGTAGCTAAGGCCTCAGCCCAGAATCTAGGCGGCATGTGAGCATGGAGGAGGAGTGTGCGAACCATATTGTTAATTGTGCGAAGCATCCGTTCTGCCTTGCCATTTTGTGAGGATGTGTGAGGGCAAGAGAGGCACATGGCTATACCGCGGGAGGCAAAGAAGGATGCGTTAGCATGGTTAACAAATTCGCGGCTGTTGTCAGCCTGAACTGACTTGAGTGGGAGGCCGAACCGTGTGTTGGCGAGGGCGACCATGTGGACTATGTGTTGATGAACGTCGGATTTCTTTTTAAGAGGAAATGTCCAACAAAAGTGAGAGAAATCATCGACGATAACCAAGTAGTACATCGATCCAGATATGCTAGCCACGGGGGAGGTCCACACATCACAGTGAAGGAGTTCAAAGGGCGCAAAAGTGCGCGAAGTTGAAGTAGCAAACGGTAGGCGCACATGTTTGCCAAGTTGACAAGATTGGCAGAGCGAGTGGGCTACATTATTACATGCAATGTGCGAACTTTTATTTAAGGCGATGATAGAAGCGTTGCCAGGGTGACCAAAATGCTGGTGCCAAAGTTGGGAGGAGACGACGATGTGGGCGCTGGCAATGGAGGGAGGCTCGGCAGGAGGAATGGTGTAGAGGTCGCCCTCACTATTGCGTGCAAGCATCACTCGGTTCGTCTGAGATCCTTGACGAAAACCCAAAGCGTCAAACTCAAGAGAGCGATGATTATCACGGGTGAACTTGCGAGCGAAGAAAGAAGGTTGCGAACTAAGTGAGGGACAACTAGAACATCGCGGAGAGAAAATTGTGTAGTTGGTGTGTGGAGCAGGGAATGACCACTGTTGGTGATGTGTAAACGGGAACCATTGCCAACAAAGGATCATGTGTTAGTGGTAGGTTGGGAGGAGAGCGGTATACCGCCATTTGATGTCATGTGGGATGTAGCGCCGCTGCCGTGCCCTTGAACCGCCATTTGGTTTAGGGCGGTGATGAGCCCCTGCTAGTCCCACGTTGATGCAGGGGAGGGTTGAGGTGAGGCGAACACAACATGCGCCTGATGGTTGAGGGTTGAGGCAGCGTGTGGCGGAGAGCCGAGCAAGCCCGGCGGTGATGGTCGCCATCGTCTGGCCGAGCAGCCCAGCCGGGCGGCAGCAGGAGGAGACCACGGGTTGAAGTAGAACCACGGGGCGGCCGTCGGTGGTGCACGACCGCCGTGGGAGCCACCATGGCTGACGCTGCTATACCTGCCGCGACGATTGTGCCCACCAAGACGGCCATCGTGATTGCCGGCGTTGAAGACGGCCTGGGCGGTTGGGGCGGAGGTCGTGGTGGAGCGGCAGTCAGATTGGCTGGTGAGCAGGGCGGTCTCGGCGGCGACCTCGTCTCATTGGCGAGGCGCGTCTCCTTGAGGGCAAGCATGGAGCGGGCCCGAGCGAAGGAGGGGAACGGCGTGGAGTTGGCGATATCGTCAGCGGTGTTGGAGAAGCGCGGATTGAGGCCACGCATCAGATTGAGGATGAGTTGCGAGTCGGAGACGGGGTGGCCGACGTCGCGGAGGGCATCTGCTAGCGTCTTGACATCGCGACCGGCGTAGTCGGCGATGGATTGATCACCTTGCATGAGGGAGTGGGCCGATGCGAGGAAGATGGCACGTGATTCCTTGTTGTCGCGGAAGAGGGCCTCGATTGCGACCCGAGATCACGCGCGCCGTCATCGGCCATTGCGAGTCGAGGTGTCGTCGGCGATGGAGCCGTCTGACCACCGGTGACGGCGGCGGTCGGCGAGTGTCGGCGGGTCGCTGGGTGTGCGATGTCGAGCCATCAATGTGGGAGGAGGCGAACTTGGTGCACATGGTCCTAAGAATTTGGACCATCGAGAGTAGTTGGCCGCCTTCATGTCGAGAGTGGTCGGCACGTGAGACTTGATGGCGACCGTGTAGTAGGGGTTGAGGACGATCGGCTGTGCGGTGGCGCTCGGTGGGACGGAACCATCTTGAAGCCGCTGCGAAGCGTGGCGTGGCGGCGATCGCAGTGGCGATGGTGGGATGAGGTTGGACGCCGTCATGGTGGGTGGTGTGGCTGCAAAGACAGGAGGAGGAAGGGTGGAGAGGTCTCAGGAGAAGAAATCTGATACCATGTAGAGAGATTGGCACATTCACCACACAGCCAAAGGCAGGGGTGGCATTCTATTTATATCCCCAAAGGGAGAGATTATAGGGCTATACTAGGCAAGTACAAAATAAGGAAAGCCAAGGAAAGGAAAGCCAGGGAGAGATTATAGGGCTATACTAGGCAAGTACAAAATAAAGAAGTCCAAGAAAAGGAAAGCCTAATATATATCAAAAATACTCTAATAGTAAGTATTAAACTTCTATTCTAAGTTGATTCAATTTTAAACATTCTAAGTTTCTAATATAGATACAATGTTTTACGTTTTAGTTGATTGGTGGGATGCTTTTGGTGGCCTTGCTAGAGAGCTTCAAAAGTTTGCAAGATGCATCCTCGGCCTTTGTTGTTTGGCCTCTGGTTGTGAGCGCAATTGGAGCATCTTCGAATTTGTAAGCAACTAAGTTGTATTTATTTCAAGGCTGCTCATATATTCCAATTATTTTCTATTGTTTATTAGTGATTAATTTTCAGATCCATACAAAAAAAGAAATCGGTTAGAGCACCAAAGACTGAATGATTTGGTCTACATTCAATACAACCGGAAGATTGCCGAACGTTTTCAAAAGAGGCGTGTGGAAGGGACAAATTTCAACCCTTTGATCTTAGAAGAGTTTCAATAGGACAATGAATGGGTTGAAATGAGTACCGAAGAAGTCCACCACGGAGAAAATCTTTCATAGGCTCATGTTGATGAGCAGAATGGTTGATTTAGGGAGCCAGCCTCTTCTCCACTCCTGCCCACCGTCCACACATGCATGACCACGAGTCCAGGTCCTGATCCCCCTTGTGAAGCTTCAGATTTTATTCCTTCGTACCCAAATCAACTTGGTTTGTATTATGATTTTTGCAATTTCCTGCAGTAATTGCAAAAAAAGGTGGCATTGGGTTTGTTAGATACTTACAATTTTTAAAAATTCTTGCAAGAGTTAGACAAGAAGAGGGATTGGGATTGTTGTCTTCGTTGATGAGGCCTCTCTTGACCTGCTCCTCTGATTTTCTTCTCCTCGCTTTGCTCGGGTACCTAAAGATTGCTTCGCTCTGACCATTTTTTTAGAAGCAGCCATGTTGCTTCTGTTGCATTTGGATTGTTTCTCACGTCGGTTCTTTGTGTTAGAAATGCTTTACTATGCTGCAGATACAGTTTGGGAGGAGAGATTTTACAGATTTGTAGAGGCAAGTTATTGCATTTTAGTAGTTGGATAAAAAATAGCTTCTTCATAGGACTCCATGTTTATGAACTCCACCTTCGATAAAAACAGCTGCTCCATATTTTAAAAAAATCATTGCTTAATGAAGCCCAAGCTCTGCCCATTGGTGCTTCAGTGCTTCTTACATCTTTCAGCTAATGTTTACCTTGTGATGATTAATCGATCCATCCATGCACATTTCTAATTCCTTTACTGGTGCTTTTTTGGCGAGCTTTTTTCTAGTGGTTAATGGACTGTTGGACTATATTTCATTGGTTGTAACTTCTGTTTGTAGTATTTTGGGTGCATACATGTGCATTGCAGTTTTAGTAGAATATATTTTCAAATTTGGGAGAATGCACAACTATGTTATCTATAGGATGGTTCAGGCATGGTGACAGTGATTCTTATTTATCTAAGGGTTAGAGAATGCGTGGACATGAGGACTGTATTTGGGTGCTTTGCCACTCTTTTGTGTTATCGTTCTAAACAATCTCCTATATTTTGAGCTTTAGTAATCATTCTGAATATTCTCCTATATTTTCAGCTTTAATACTCGTTCTTAACACTCTCATGTATTTTCAGCTTTAGTACTAATGCTTTATAAAGCTTTGCTTTTGTGCACGGCATATCGAAATGGTTTAGACATGTTAATTCATACAATCTTGTTCATTGTGAAGATCGTGATTTCACACTTTTTTTTTCATTCGGTTATTACCAGTGAATATGGATTTTTTACCTCCAGTTGGCCAACAAAATGCATTAGCTACCCAGCAAACTTATGAAATTTTGGAAGGCAAGTGCCTCTGTTTTTTTTATTTGGCTACAATGTTAGCCCTGCTGCAGCTATTGACACTATCAATCATTTTCACTTGGATGAGCACTAGATGACTAAAGTAAGGCTGTTGTGACGACAATCAGTAGCACATTAGTTTTGTTTCTTGTTGTCTTACTTCTCAGTGCTATACACATTTCTTAACAGTATTCACGCTGTGTGTTTATCGATATATTATTGCACATATTGAATTTCTTTATCGTAGGCCTCCTCCTTTGTTAGGAGCAAACTAATAAGCATTCATAGATTAGGGTGTTGATCCCAATACTTTTTTTGTGTGTTTATTATCCTGCAGGTTTGTTGTCTTCTCTTTCATGACATTTTAGCGCTGGATCAGCTTCTGAAGAAAGTCTTGTATAGTTGTGCCGCAGCCAGCAAATTTACCGGTACAACCTACCTATGTTGTATGACCTATGCATTTGATGCACTCCTGTTGAAGATCACACCAAAGGAGCTAATGGAATAGCTTGGTTCAAGTAATCAAAATGCATCTTCTTATTCGAAGGTTATCTTCTTAATTATATAACAACCACAGGTATGGGCATACCACGTAGGGCATAGGTTAGTGTGTGGGTATATTGTGCGTACAAGATGAACGATCTTTTATTTCATATTTTTAGTAAGCTACTTGGATGCTTTGATCTTCAAGGATGTTCGCAATCCTCACGTTTCAAAGTTTGCTATGTTTGTATTGTAGTTCCAGAACTGCTTTTGGTTACATATGTAAAATTGTTTTTAGAGGCAAATAAGACAACTCAATCCTATACATGAGTGTAGATTTAGAATTGTTAGTTGGTTTATGTATATCATGTCTACGATGGCATGCTAGCCATGTATTTACTATTTACAGTTCTACCAATTTTGATCCACTGATCGATTTAATTGCTTATGCCTATGCATTTCTCCTGTGTCCTACTTTGTCTGTTCTGCTTTCAGGAGTAGCAAATAAAAACCATGCATGCACTAGATAACCCTGAAATTTCTTTGCGGAGATGAAAGTCAGTTTTCCTTTTGTTTCATCGATGTTTGCAGCAGAGAAGAGATGGTCAAATGCATCCGTGTATGGCTCTGTTGCCTATTTATTTCTGCTTGCCTTCAGGGAAGGCATTATTGCTCACGGAGTTTATCTTTATATGCTCTTCCATTTTGTTTGCAAGTCTGCATAAATTTTCAGAGCCTAAACTAGCAGTTCAAAGATGTTTTACAAGATGTACCTCTGAGTGATTTCATTTTATTTCTTGCTAAAGTGCTTTTGTATCTTACCTTCGCCCATATTTCAGGACATCATAATCCGGAGGAATTGGGGCTATTTTCTGCAGAAGGTCATATCATTCGTATTGCCGCCTCTCTTTCAGTGTGCATTGAAAACATGCCCTTTAGATCTATTTGGTTCAGATAATCGAACCAGTGTTGTACTTTACTATACTGTAGTGTGCTATAGATAAACATATTTTCCTTATATGTTTATGTGCCTTCTTCTAAATTTCAGGTGTTAACTATTGGTCTCTTCCTGTAAGAAGAACCACCGTATCTCAAAATTGAAGACTAAGCGCCGTATCAATAAAGTTGGTTGTCTTTGGATTAGTCATGCTTGAAAATTCAAACCTTCTCATAGGCCTACACATTGTCTTTTCCTATTATGGTTTCAACTCGTTTATTCTTCATTTTAGTCTTTCTTTGTATTCCTTTGGTGTAGCATCAAGTAGGGCTTCATAATGGAAAATCTATAAGAAGATGATGCGTTGATACTATTCTTTGACATGTTTCTAAAGAAATAGCCTTTCTTTACATGATATATTCCTATTTGCTTAATTGTTAAACGGTTTGCCAACCTTCCAATAAATGCAAACAGAATATATGATGGAGGTTGAAGCCACGGAACATAGACCTGCATGGATACTTTTAATGGCAGCATTTTATTCTTTTGACTAGGTGGTTTCAGCTTTGGAGTTCTAGAACCAATCCTTTCTTTCAGGTGGTACTATCAGAATTCTTATATTTTGCTGCTAAATTAATTACAGTGTTATCCTCAGAAGTTTTACATCAGGTTTAATAAGAAATGATAGTTGCATGCTTGTGATTGGTAGCGTACAGCATGTTGCAATAGTGCTTAGGTTGGCTTATTTCTTTCATAAAATTTATGCATGCTTATTAATTTTTTTAAAATTCAAATTGCTATTGTTACAATATATTTGACGACCTCGCATTATGCTTCATTAGCTTTTCAGAATTATTCTTGTCAGTACTTAGCAGTACACGATTATGAGATAGTTTGGGTTATTCCAATAATGTATTTCTTAGCTCTTATTGATAAATTTGGTCTAAACAAAGAGATATGATTGCATAGTTCTTACCTGAAGCTAATCGTTGCCTTTCTGCTATGGGTTTTGTGTCCATTTTATTAGTATGATTACATACATCATGGGTTTTGAGTTCATTTTATTAGTATATGATTACATAAATCATGATATTTAGGATCCCTCAAAATGTACCAGATGAGGCTCCATTCCTTTTTCCTATGTATTCACATATGATTTTCGATGTTCCCAGTTATTAGCGTATATATGGAGAGCTACTTTGTAAGTATGTAGATTTATAGATAATGCTCTATCAAAGTAGGTTGATATTTTTTCGTGTCACAATATTTTCTTTTTCTCTCAAATATGTACAACGCTCCATAAAAAAATGGCGCAGCGTAGCGCATCTCCCTACCTAGTTTGCTTTGATATGTCCGGAGATGAAAGATAGTGATACAATGATAGCTAATGCTCGGTCTGATTTCAATGCTAAATGGCATGTGGAATTGTCTCATTTCCTTCTAGCCAAATGTATATGTATTATATCTCTTAAGTCAGGGCCTACATAGCAAACCTAGTAGCTACTAGTGTGGAACGGGCCCGCGCGTTGCTGCGGGTGTAAGGAATCGATGACATAGGCAAAAATTATAACAGAGAAAGGAAATCCTTTTCGGGAACATAAAAAAAAGGAAATAAATCGTCGTAAATTTTAAAAATCGCAAAAGCTTGATCATTGATCCGTTTTTTTATGGTAGCTCAGGCATGCTTCGAGAACCCTTTTAACAAATTTTAAAGAATTTATAAATTTAGTGGCTTAATCAAATCAACGAACGTGTTGGTAGCATTGTCAGATTTTTTTTTAAAATCGCAAAAGCTTGATCACAATCTGGAGTTTTTACAGTAGTGTAGGCGTGCTCTCAGGACTCTCCTCAAAAATTTTCAAGAACCTGTAAATTTAGTAACTCAATTAAAGCAGCAAAGTTAATTTAAACGCATTAGTAGCATTGACAGAATTTTTAAAAATCGGACAGGCATTCTTTGAGAACCATTCTCAAAAAGTTTCAAAAATTTTCAACATAATTTAATAGTTCAATAAAATCAGTGAAATTTAAAGTTGCTCTAAACATATTAGCAGCATTGAAAGGATTTTTAAAAATTGCACAGGTTTTATTACGGGTCAGGCATTCTTGAGGACCATCCTTAAATTCTCCGTTTCCGAGGGGGAAAAAAGACTGTAGTCCAAGGTTTCAAATTTCGGTTTCGGAATAAATTTCGCCCCAGGCCGGATAACGAAATTTCGGAATTATTTCGGACAAAATTTGAATTTGAAAATTCAAACCCGGTCCAATCCGGGAAAAAAAAAACCGAAATTCGGCGAAAAAACCTGAAATTTCGGGCGAAATTTTCGAAATTTCGGGGTTTTTTTTTCACTAGCTGAAAAGTGGTCTAAACGTTATCGAAAAATTTTGAAATTTTTTTTGGAGGTTCCTGACACAATGCTGATGTTCTCACAAAAATCTCAGCTGATGATCACATATGAGGAATTCTTAAAAATTCGGAGAGTGGTACTGTCCTGATAAAACACTGACCGACAAGTTTGATTGGAATGGAAAATGGTACAAATCAAGTTATAAACTGTTGAAATTTTTTGCATGGTTATGATCCATAACTAATGTTCTCATAAAAATTTCAGCTGATTTTCACATGTGAGGAATTTTTAAAAATTCGTAGAGTGGCGCTGTTCTGATAGAACACTGACCGACAAGTTTGATCCGAATGGAAAATGATACAAATGAAGTTAGAAACTTTTGAAATTTTTTGTGCATGGTTATGATGTATATATAATGCTCTCATAAAATTTTCAGATGATGATCAAACTGTATGAATTTTTAAAAATTCGAACAGTGCTACTGCCATGTTAAAAGGCTTACCGGCAAACTTGAACAAAATGAAAAATTATGTAAACCATAAATTTTTTTAAAAATTTTAAATAATGGTGATAAGGAAGTTCTTAATATCCCATAAAAATTGTGATTCATGATCACACTCCAGTGAATTTATAAAATTCTTACAAGGCACAGTACCATTTATGTTCTTTTCTTTTTGATTTTTGAAATATAATATAACGAACGAAGTTCAATGCTTACATAGATTTGATTGACCAAACAAACAAAGTTTAAATTTTTTGAAGAATTTATATAATGTTACTGAGTCAATTATTAATCTCTAAAAAAAAATTAGATCATAATCACACTCAACAAAATTTATAAAATTCTGACAATATAACTGTCCCAATTATGTTCATTCTGTTTTTAATTTTTTAAAAATAAAAATTTAAGTTAAATTATTTTTAAATTTTTTATGTTTGATCCTAATCTACTAAGGATAGTACCATAAAATTTTAAGATTATTATCATTCTTGTAAAATTTTATAAAAATCGATGATGTTTACACAAAATTTTAAAATGTTTAAAAAATTAGGTTTTTCAATAAATTTTCATAGGAGATGACTTTCCTAAGGGTTATTGGACCAAATCTGGTCAAATCCGGCCCTAAAACTTTCAAAACCGGCCAAAAAACACGAAATTTCGGATTTTACTGTAGCAATTTCAAATTTTTTTAAATTTTTTTTCCGGTCGGTACTTAAGATTTCGGGGTGGTCCGAAATTCGAAATTTCGCCGAAATTCGGAACCTTGCTGTAGTCACAAATTTATAACATAATTTAACAGTGAAGCTTATGTTCTCCGTTTCCGAGGGTTAAAAAAAAGACTTAGGGCCTGTTTGTTTCAGCTTTGGATTCTCTAAAAGCTGATTCTGGATTGTGGTTTTTGAGAAGCTGATTCTCCAAAAGCTAGAATCTAAAAGCACATATGAAGTGGATTGTGGATTTTAGTGTATATGAGTGGGGTGGATTGTCAGAATCGGATTCTAGAATCAGGTTGTTTGTTTCTGATTCTTCTTTTGGGACCAGAATTCAGAATCAAAAGCTAAAACAAACAGACCCTTAACTATGCGGGCTAAGGGACTCGAACCTGAGAACTACCGCTCGCACGCGAAGGCTTCGGCCAACCGAGCTAAGCAAGAGACGTGAAGTATAATGGAAAGCAAATACATGACGTGATGTAACGGATTACTGTAGAAACAACAGTGTTTCTAGGTGACATGACGGGTGCACGGATGGTGTGCCGTACGTATCCGAGAATATAGATATAGTAATAACCGCACGGGTGGTGCGCTTACGTATCCGAGAATATCTCTACTACTTCTAATTACGAGTTGGTATCAGTGGTTAGTTCTCCTCTAGAATATCTGATTCGTTGGATCTGACATGAACGGCTGAGATAGAAGAGTATTTAATCATATTTTAGATGGAAGGATTTTATCATATCTTTTTTGAATAGAAATATTATTTTAGCATGTCTCTATTCACATGTTCTTACTATAGAAGGATGCTATTCATATATCTTATAAATGGAAGGATTTTCTCATTATGTCCTGCATGGATAGAAGGATATACTCATCATATCTCATAATACGGGAATTCTATCTCATTATATCTGGAAATACATAGATTAAAAGGAAATAATCACATAACCAAATCACGTGCCAATCACGAAGATGTCGGGGAGACCTGGCTTCTATCCGTCTACGTACGCTGCCTTCTACTTTCATCTACTCTCTATTAGAGGGCACACACTCTCATCTCCAGAAGGACAGGCCGGTCGGTAGTGGAGACATACGCAGGAAGAGAAGAGAAGAGAAGAGAAAGGCTGCGTGCAAGAAGCAAGAAGATTTTCTGCAAGAGGAAGGCAATAACTTTCTCCTCCTTCAATGGTAAGAATTGATATCTCTCTACTAATTCTAATTAAGAGTTGGTGGCGATCGTCCGTTCTTCTTCAGAGTACTTAATTCGTTGGATCTAACATAAACGGTTGAGATGGAAGATGATTTAACCCGATAGTCGAATCTCTTCGGAGGAACAAACTTTTCCTACTATTGAAACATAACTAAAGTTAGTGTTCTTTGCAAATAAATTTTCTGTCGCAAATTGAGTTTTCGTTGCAACACACGGGCACATGATTAGTAGATATATATAGATTAGCTAATGCTTGATCACATGATGGTGCTACCAGTAAACTCCCATGTGGTGCCAGGCCGAGCTCTCTGTCCTCTCCTCGGTCACTTTCCTCACTCCCTGTCCTCAGTCAATTTCCTCACCGAGCTCACTTTCCTCGTTCACATTCCTCACCGACAACACTGTCCGGCGAGCTCCGGTCCAGATCCGGTTTCTTCACCTTGGTTTGTTCAGCCAGCCCAACTCGGTCAGCAACTTTGCTTTCTTCACCTTGGTTTGTTCCTGGCTCATTTTTGTGGCTAGATTGGTTATGTACTGTGTGTTAGTGGCTACTTCGGTTATGTAGGGTGTGTTACTGGCAAGCTTGTGTTAGTGTTAGTGGTTATGTAGTGTGTGTTATGTAGATTGGTTATGAGCACTTGATGTATGATCACTTAAGCAGCAATCATGCATGCATATAGTTGTGAGCTGAACATCTTAATTCTCAACCGGAGGCTTAACTAACTACTGCTAGTAGGAGTGCCTTACTGCCATGCATGCTAAGATCCAATTCCAAGAATCAAATCCTTATGATTCATTCGCCATCTTTTGTGTTCCGTTACAGATTCTCGTAATGATAGATCGTGTGGGTACTCTCTGGGAGCATGGGGAGTTCATCGGCCAAGGGTCGAAGTACAACTACTGTTCCCATGTTATGAAGTGGGAAGGCGTTACCCGTCTAAAGGAACATCTTACTGGCTGCTCCGGCAAGGTGAGGTCCTGCCCTGGCATGCCTAAAGTGGTTAGGCAGGTCATGCTTGTGGACCTTCACATAGGTTGGGAGAAGAAGGAGGAGGAGACGAAGTGCCTCCGTAAGGAGGAGGCTTGTAACGACTGGGCTATCGACTGCCATACCGAGCAGGGGCAGCTCAACATGGCCCTAAAGGCCTCCAAAAGAAGAGGCTTACCGCAGGAGCCAAGGTTTGACCCTAGGATCGGGGTCTACATTCAAGTAGGGGGCGAGGCAGATAATTGGGAGGGCATGGTCCAAGTGGTTTCATGCAAATACAATTCGGGGAAAGAAGGCCGAGTGTATACTTCATAGGTATACAACGCTCTTAGGTTTTTAAGTTGAAAATATTGTGATGATTGTACTAACTTTTTGTTAGTGTTATGCCCTTGAGGCAATCATTTAGATGATTGTAACATGACTATGTTTATGAATAATAATATGATTATTGGTCCAATGAATGTATATCATTGTATTGATCAACAAGTATGTGACTTGCTTATGAAGCTCTTTACTTATTGATATAATTCGATAAATATCTCTGATCGGATATCATCGTATAGGACAACGATGAATAGATCAGCACATGTAGTGATCGATGATCATGCTTCATAGATCATGGGATATGGAGATATCATCTATACATTGTGGACGCATGTTGAAGAACATGGGTTAGATAGACCTGCCATGGAACACTGCGAGAATGTTTCATTCTTATGTGTCATCAGTGTATCTCATACATAGTAGATGTATGATCCTTAGACTTGAGATTGTCATATTCCCTACATGTGTAATAGTTTTCCTTGGGGCTATCAAACACTACTTCCTAACCGAATAGTTATAAAGGTAGCTTTCATGTTTACTATGAAACGTGTAGAGGGAAGTGAGCAGTCAAGATGGAATTTGCCACTCCAATGAAACGGAGATATATGACAAGGCCACTCGTGTGATATGATTAAGGAAGTGCATGGCCATACCGTGATTGAGGAGTCAATCACAACTTATTAATATATCACGGATACGAGAGATGGATTGAATCATCAAAGGATGACATGCTTCTCGCCTTGAGTTCAATCTTCATATACTTGGCAAAGGGATTATTACATGAGTACTTTTGATAGGTTCTGTCCGATTTGATCATAGTATGTTTGGGAGTTAGCATACTTTGCAAGGAGCCGCTACCAACTATTGGATTGAAAAGGAGTTTTCCGAATCCATGTTCAAACGTACATGAACCTGCAGAGTCACACACTTAATGGGCTGGGACGCATTAATTTGGATTGGATCCGTAATTAATGGACCTCGTGGGCTTAGCACGCTGATGGGCCTTGGTTTAGGGTTTCATCTCATGACTATATAAGGATGGGAGGAGGGTAGGCACAGGGTGTGTTTTTCCACGGTTTAGAAGTGATTCACCCGAAACCCTAGCCTCCTCCTCTCGCTGCCCCTGCCGAGCGACTAGGTGCTTGCACACCGACACACGACGTTCCATCCCTGGACGTGTGGACTGCTGCGGTGACGCTGCTGCGACTGCGGCGTGGGAGAACGATCCACGGCGAGGCGAGGACGATCCACTCCATCGACGCAACGACTGCGGCGAGGACGATCCATTACATCGACGCGCGAAGGATTCTGCAACTGCGCGTCTAGTGGTAATCTAATCTGTGATCCCCATCTTGCGAGTAGCTTTCTGGTTATGCGATAGTTTTTTTTGTGCTAGTGTAGCATATCGCGTTCCTCTTCACTTGTTACGTCCGCTGTGAACAGGTGCACTTAAGATGACGTAGGAGCTAGGCTTAGGGGTTCGTGCACCATGGGGTCATGAGATTGATAGGAAGTACTGATATGTAGTCATCATGTCTTGTACTAATATGTAGTCATGTGTGTCAATTTTACTTCATGTTTATCATTTTTTATGACAATATATATTGATTATTTACCAAATGTAACATTTAAAATCTAAAAAACAGTTGAAATGTTGTCGAAATTTCTAAATTTATGGTCATTTATGTGTAAATACTTAGTATTTTGCATTCAAACAAATAGGAAATGTACATAAATGGTAGCATAATTGTTAAATATTTTTTTCTAATTTTTTAGAGCCTCGGGAGACCATTTTTCACTCGGTTCAAATTATCGGCCAAAATCTCTTAGATCCTAGTCCAAAAAATTCCAAATTTGAATTTTGCTTTTTGGATTTCGTCCAAAATTCCAAAATCTCTACCATCGTAAGACATCTAACATAATACATTGCAGTTGAACCTTCCCGTTGTATTTTATAACTAATTCGTACTCGCTTTTTGTAGGAGGAGGTAAGTCAACAGAAAGAGTAGGGGACCTTTCTGAGCCAAGGGTCGAAGGAAATCCTGTTTTTGGCGACCGAGAAGCCCGACCATAAGGGTCGGGTGCTTGCCGCAAGGGTGAGGAATACGAAGAGTTCCTTCTTCCAAGATGACGCTGGCAGTGCCAGATCAAGATCATAGGAGGCACGTGCGGAGCGCCTCAAGGACACGCTCAGGGAGCAGCTGAGGGAGGAGATGATGGCACGTGAGGAGCGCCTGAGGGCCGAGATGATAGCGATGATCTCCTAGAGTCAGAGCCAGATGTCCTCGCCTATCGTAGAGAAGAATGTGCCCTGACCCAGCAGCTGCGATTACAAAAATGATAAGTTCGGTCCCTAACTGAAGGTAATAATTAATTTTTCCTGACTTAAAGGTACGAGGGTAACTCCCACAATGTTTTCCCTCAAGTTGCGCACTTCTTTCAAGCGCCTGCCAAGTGCCAGCTCACCCTGACGGAAGACGGATTTCCCGTTGAGGCTGCATGCCGGGTTGCATTTCCATGCAATGAGATCGACACGGTGCATGGCCATCCTTTGGGAAAGGGCTACATGTGGGTGCAAGTGGACTACGTCTACGAAGACTTCTTATCACATGTACTTGAGTTCCCCCTAACGAAGATATCACCACTCTCGGGCAAGCACGGATGTCGTTCATCAAGTGGCCCACGATAGGTGTCATATTGGTCAAAGTGAAAATCCCCCGCGTCTTCTCTATCATTCCAGTACTGCAACAAGTTACATATACACATACTTCGTAGGTTCCTACCGTACATGTTCCTGCTCCTGCTCCCACCACCATGACGAGTCCTACACAGAGTGTAGAGCTGGTGCGCAAAAGGACTAGCACGACAGCCACAGAACCACAGAAGGCCTCGGAGACTCCTTCTGTCAAGAAGGCAAAGCTGACACAGGCCATAACGCCCCCTGAAGTACATGAAAAGCCCCCTGCCCTAACCTCGGAGACTCCTTCTGCCCAGAAAGAAAAGTCGGTAGAGGCCACAAAGACCCCTCAAGATTTTAAGGCCTAAGTACATGGAAATCCCCTTTTGGCTACTAGCCAATTGAATGTTGTAGACAAGTGGACTCGCGTGCTCCATGGATGGTACATTGACAGAGTGAATGAAGCCGAATGGTGTGTTGATTTCAATGTGAGGTACAAAAGGTGACATTTTCACCGCGACGACCATGGGACATTCCCAGTTAGTTTTGATGATCTGTTTCGTTTATACTAACTGATAGCCATTGATATTTCTATTGTACGATCCTGGATGCTGTGAGTATTGCACCATACAGCATGCATTTATGACTTTTATAGGATTTCACATTATATTTTTTAACATTCAACACGAGTTGCAGGGCAATGAGGCAGCGAGCCGTGACTTGTCAACAACTAGTTGGGTTCGTCGACCCTGAGCTTGTGTCCGCGATCATGGCTAGGCTTCAACCGGAGTTCGTTGCCAGCTACATCAAGGGGGCATTGAAAGCTGAGTCGAAGAAGGACTTCGTTCTATTCCTGTATCACGAGGAGTAAGTAGTACTTTACCCTTCAATTACTTTTGCGCACTTAAACCGTATGTGAACTTATTTCCTTGCACTACATACCATTTAATAAGCAGCCATTGGGTTCTACTCGTACTCGATCCAAGTGACAACAAAGTCTATACTTTTAACTCGCTCGAGAAGAGACCGACGACCTAAGCGATCAAGCCTGCTTTGGAGAAGTAAGTGCACTACTCTTACCTAACACTTTCTGAATTTAACAACGTTCATTTTTTTTTGACTCAATGGCATCTCTCCAATTTATATAGGGTTTTCTCGACCTACGTCGCTGAAGGAGGGATATACGATGACAAAAAGGGCCACAAGCTGGAGTATAAGCGCTTCAAGGTACAAGTGCCTAGCATATATATGATTAATTTTTTATGACATCTATTCTTCGTCTCTTAATTTCTTTTTCTTTCTTCACAGTGTCATCAACAGGGCGGTGATGATATATGCGGCTTCTACGTCATGCATCACATGCTACTCGTGGTCGGCGGCGCAGATATTTTCCCTAAGGTATATACATATGCATAATAATACACTTAGCCTTTTACATAAAAATTTTAAAACTTAAATTAGAGCACTTATTTCTATTTTGCAGAAGATCGATATCCCCCAGAAGAGCTTACAAAGTAAAGAACTCAACAAATTACGAGACCACTTATGCCATTGGTACTGGGTAGAAGTTATATCGGAGGACGGTAGGTTTAGAGATCCTGAAAGCTCCTACTAGTTCATATGTAAACAATATTATATATGTGAATGCGATATGTATGTGTACTGACTGTTAAGCATGTTTGTATTCTATATTGTGAACGAATGTGATATGTATGTTGTAATAAAGTGTTTGTGTTATATGAATGTGATATGTGCATGCTGCGTGTAATATGTGTTGTTTTTGGAGGGAGCATTAGAAAACAACACACCCCTCATCTCTATCGGTTCTTTCTAAAAACCGATAGAGATGTGATAAACTGATCTAATGACTTTGTGTCACCACCAGAACCAATTGTGATGACGAAAAAAAATCGATTGTGATGTACATTCCTGTAGTAGTGTAATGAGCCCATAGCTGAACTCAATTTTGATGAGCATAATCAACCTCATGGTCTTGATGAAAATGCTGATTAGCTACTCATTCTTCTTCTTTCGCATGAATTGCTGCTCATTCTTTTTGACACTGCATCACAGTTTATATTTTTCATTAAAATTTCATTACATTTCACAGTGCATCATTGTTCAAACTTCATGAAGAATTTTCTCTGAGTTTTAAAAAGATAAAGAAGGAAACAGTGACACCTAATGGTCATATGTGCGGACAAAGAACTTATGTGACGATAGGTTCTTCCTCGTCCTCATCCACAGAGTCTTCCACCATCTCACGCACGGCATCGATCCATGGAGTCCTCCACCACCCTGTCCATGGAATCTTCTACCACTTCATATATGCAGTTCGTCTTGCCTTCTTTGTTCATTTCTTTGGACGGAAGCGCGATAGTTGTTAGCTTTGCATGGAAATAGTTTGCTTTGGATGGAGTACGAAGCGGCTGCCATGCGTCGAGTAATTGCTAGTGGCAGCCATGCGTGGAGCTATTGCTAGCGGCAGCCCACTGAGCTGGTTACCAGGGGTATCATAGGGAAAAATCACAAAAAATTGTTTGGGAAGATGTGTGCGCCCTATAACTGTTTTGATTGATCCACTATATCAGTACTATTATCAAAATAATCAGCTAAGCAGCAAAGATCAAATGACCATCATCACACAGAACTAGTAGATTCGGCTCCCTGGACTAGATGAGAGCTCAAACATGAACAGTCAACAGTCTCCATCTGAATCAAATCAAGTTAAGTTTATACAGGCGCAATTGAGAAGCTGCAGTTCGATCAGCATATGCACGGCTTGGTGCAGAAGAAGCTGCAGCTCTCATTGCGCATATCTTACAGCCAAGAATGAATTGCCTTCCTAGGGCAGCCAGGCGACGGCGATAGCTCTCCCCTCCTGTCTGCCGGCAAAGACCGCCGTTGTCCTCAGACCTTGAGGAGGTCGACACAGAAGCCACGAGGCGTTGCGGTGACCCATTTGGCCTCGCCGCCGCCGCCGTCCATCGTCAGAGTCGGGAAGAAGGACGACGAGTGGAGGTGCCCCATGGCGTGGAAGTCGGCCATGCCGTCTTGCGCCGGGTACGAGCTCGTCGCCTCCGACAGCGACGCCGTCAGCCCCGCGTTGCCCAAGATCTTGCCGCCGTTATTGTCGGGGCTTTCGGAGCTCGGCGACGTGTTGGCGCTCCGAGGCAGCAGACCACCGCCCGGGCGGTGGTCTCCGGAGGGGTTCTTGGTGTTGAGGAAGCGCCCGCCGCTGCCTCGAGCACGGCGCATCGCGTGGCGGTGGCGCGACTCGTGAAGGTACGGCTGCGGTAGTGGCACGGCGAGTGGAGACGTGTCAGTGTGGAATCGAACTTGACTCGGGATAAGTCGTTCTCTCTCTTCTTACCTTCCGGTTCCTGGAGATCCTATTCTCCCTCTCCGCCTTGGCGCGAGCCAGTCGCCGCCGGATGATGCCGTTGAACTGCTTCGCGTTCACGTATATCGGCCCATCGGTGGCGATAGCCGACGGCAGAAGCATCCGTCCAGGCTTCATTTGCAAATGTTGAACAAAATCAGCACAAGAATATGTGTGATGTTTTAGACAGTAGTACTTTGTAGAGACATCTGAAACTTTATTAGCTTCTCGTCAAAATGATCACATGATGAATTGTCATACATATGAATTTGTACTGAAATGTTCAGAGAGAGAGAATCAAGAAGAGAGAACGATCGTACACACCATAGCTTCAGCTCCATATGGGGAGTACACACCATAGCTCTGATCAGCATTAGCATAGTTGGTGAACACCTTCAGTTACAAGGGCAAGTAGTATAACCAAGATGTTTATGATTAATTCTTAACTTGTACTATTATGGCTAGGAGAAGTCTCACCATGGATTGGCCAAGGGCAAGCTCGAAACGGCCTTGGTACTCCTGCAAGGCCGGGTATGCAGCGACGGTTGGCTCCTGAAATTTCAGCTCTTTCCCAAGATCAGAGTCGCCTGAAATCATCAAATAGTTTGTCATCTGTCATCTATTTATCTCTGCACTCTCTCTCTCTCTCTCAGGGAAATTATTTTACTTGATAGGATTTTTTGTTCTTTGAAGTATCTGACTGTGTAACTTGGCAAATTAGTGGGGAGGGAAGATTCCAAACAGAGAATGTAGATGTTGTCCAAATAATTAAGAATGTTTCTGGAATCTCATATGGAATACAGGAGAGAGTAGTGCCTAATAAACATTTCCAGCAGTAGATCCTTTTCTGATAAGAGTGATGTCGGATACTCCACACTTTTCCAGCTCAGTTGTGAAAAGACCTTCAGTTTCACTTTCAGAAAGTGGGAACAGAATGCATGGGTTCAGGCTCCATACTTTAGGGCCTAATTCCATTTCCATAGTTGCAAAATTTATGTTCAGATTTATATGTCCATAGTTGCCAAGAACTAACTTTATGACTACATAGTCAGTGCTTAACAAAATAAATTAGAGTAAGATAATGCACCATGCGTGTAAGAGAAGAATAAAAAACGAGGTGTTTCTATGTATCGCTAGTTAAAAGTTGTATAAATATTAAAATATATATAAAAGATAGATAATAATTATTTACTTCTTTTGTTTCTAGATTTGTACAACATATATTAAAAGAAAGTTGTCGACGATCGGGACCGTCGACCGCAAAGAGAGAGAGGGAAGGATCGTGCGGAGGGCAAGGCCCAGAGCTTCGTTCGTCCGGGAGGCACCCTCGGCGGGCGCACTAAGCAGGGGAACCTGTGCAACCAAACAGGAGACACAAGGTTTATACTGGTTCGGGCCGAACCCTACTCCATTCGTGTGGTGGCGTTGTATTCTCTTGATGCAGTGACTACACAAAGTTTACAAGCGAGTACTAATGGCTTAGCAAGATGAGTTCGATTGCCCCTCTCGGGGCCCCCGCCTCCTTTATACGAAAGAAAGGCGCAGTTACATCGAGAATCGGGAGAGGATGAGATGACCTACACTAGGAGCTTCGGTCCTTCGCTCACTGACCGATCATCGCCTGCCTTGCCCATGCTGGGTCGGTAGCTTTAGTTGGTCGTATGGTTAGGTGTTTCCCAGAAACGGCGTACTCGCCTCTGCAAACCTTACGAGTGTTGACGTTCTTGTGTCCGACGTGGGTGCCGCCTCGGGAGAGCGTGTCTTCGATCAGATGTGACCGTGATGGGATCGAGAGCATGACTTGGTCGACCATTAAACCTTCTAGGAAGGAGCCACCGCCTTGTATAGTCACTTGATTGACCCAGCGTGGGAGTGCGTGGTCATGGTCGGTAGAGGCTTCGACACGCGCCCTTGGCGGGGTTGTCTTGGAATGGTGAGTCGGGGACCCGTCCCGCAATGGAGGTCCGAGCCCGGCTTCGGTCGGGTCGGGGACCCCGCCCCTGCGATGAGGTTGGGAGCCCACTGGTCGGGTCGGGGACCCGTCCCCGCCGGAGGTCGGGGCCCGGCCCGTCAGTCGGAGAAGAGCTCGGAAGGGTCCCGGTGGCCTCTTGAGACCCTTGGTCGGATCCCGACCGTAACGATCCGCTCGGCGCCCGGATGGTAGACCGAGACGTTTACGCTGGCTTAGGAACACCCCCGGCACGGAGGAACGGCCATGTGTCGGGGGCGCGCGCGCAAAGGCTATCCGATCCCCGACAACCGGCCCGAGGCTCAAGAAGCGCCCGAGACTCTAGGCGCTCTTGAGTCCAAGTCTTGTTTGAAGAGGGATTCCCCATCGGGACACATACTTGGATTTCGCCTTTTTGTTTTCCCGGACGGGCCCAGGAAGCCCAGGGGCCTCGTGGATGGGGAAGTTGAAGGAATGGGGTCCGTAGGATGCATGGAGGGACGCGTCCGTACGGGGGTTTTGAAAGGCCCTCGACGTTTCGGCTTCTGCCCGCCGACTACGAGCGCACCTTTTGAGGTGAAGGTGAAGTCGGTAGACGAGGCGTCTTTTAAAATCAGGGGGGTCTCATCCTTTAGGATTTCACTTCCCGTTTCTCGTGCCCTTGCCTTCTTCCTCCCCGTCCCTCTACGCCAACGCCTTCTAGCCCTTGATTGCGACCCCGCTCTCTCCCTCCTTCTTGACCTTGATTCTATGGCGAAGTTTGGGAGGAGCATGCTCACCGCAGAACGGATGAGGGAGATGGAGTCTTTGGGGCTTCTGGACCCGTTCTCCTGGCGGCTTCCTTCCGGGGAGAAAGTGCCGCGACCTCGGGGCGACGAGATCGTGAGCACGAGCAAGACATGCTCTTTGGGCCGCGGACCGGAAAGTGACTTCTTGGTCGCGCCCTTGCGCGATCGCGCGATCGAGCCCGTGAACTTGGTGCCGAACTCCTCCTTCTCCTTTCTGCTTCGCACATCTTTGCGAGGGTTCTTGGCGTGCTCCTACCCCTCGCTTTTCTTCCGCTTTTACTCCTTGTCCCGACCGCGAAGACCCCGTCGTCGGGTGCCTCTACTTCCGGCTGCGGGCAGGACTCCCTTGTACCTTTCTCCAAATCCCGACCCGGGACTCGCTCGGGCCGTGGACGGAGAAGTGGTTTTATTTAAGGAAGGGCGAGGGAGGCGGGCTTGCTTATAATGGCGTCGCGGTCGAAGGGAAGCGGGAGACCCCTGAGCCTGAGGACTCGGAGGACGACCAGGAAGTGGCCGCCTTCATCCACATATGCGCCACGCGGGGCCTGAAGGGGCAGACGGTTGTTCACGACTACTGCGAATCGGTGCTCCTCTACGGAGGAGGTTGCACCCTTTCTTTGAAATCACCGGGAGGTACGACGCCACCCGGGAAAGTCACGAGGGTAAGTGTCGTCCGATCTCGGATCCTTTCGGACCTTGGTCGGGGCTTTCTTATCTCCTGACGTTTTATTCCTGATCTCGCAGCACCGAGGTCGGCGTGGGTCGCTTCGAGGATGCAGGAGATCTTCGGGAAGGCCGCCAACTCCTTCGACCTCGGCGGCAACGTCCCCAAGAACATCTTGGGGCGCAGCAGCGAGGTAAAAGCCTTTCACCTTGGTCCTTTACTTCGGGCGCTTGGACTCGGATGCTTATTGTGGCGAGCTCGTGTAGGCAACCAAAGAGCTCGGGTGCGCGCCAGCGGTTGCTACCGCTCCACGGCCCGACCAAAGGCAAGAGGGGGCAAGAAGTCGCCTTCGACGCCCGGCAAATCGCCGAGAAGCCCCACGTCGAGTGGGACGACCGTGTCGTGGTGAGTCTAGACCCCCCGAGCTCGGGGGTGCCCGGGCTCGAGCTTGACGCCGCCGGGCCCTTTTCTTTCTTTTTCTTCTTTTTTGGTTCACCTACTAACCTCGCTTTGCCAAGAATAAGAGGCGGCTTCGCCGCAGAGCCCCGCACGCAATGAGCAATGTGTTCCGCCACGAGCTCCCGAGGGAAGCCCTCCGCCGTTGTCGAGGCGGTCACGCCAGTCACGGCCTCGTGACACTTTTTCGTCACCCCACACCATCGCGGCGTTCGAGCGTCCGAGGGTACCGACCTTTCCGTGGTCGAGGCGCAGGCCGGGAGGAGGATTATGAGGACGACACGCCTCGTGGGCGACCCAGACACGGCAGATGTTGCTGCCGCGTCCTCCGAGGAGGACGGCGGCCGAGGGAGGGTTTGTTGATGGCGCCGCCAAGGACGCCGCGATCCGGGTGCCGCCGCCAGAGCACCGTGAGCTAAAGGCCATCGAGGGTGGCGTCTGCTGCCGCCCTCGGTGGGGCGCCCCGTGGCGGAGTCTCGGAAAGCGGAGAGTCGAATCGCCCACGGGCCGGTAAAGAAGGCGAGGTTGCCGCGTGTCCGTTCGCGTGATAAGTTCCTCCCGCTTAACTTCATGGTGGTGGAGCCGACCGAGCATCTTTTGATAATTTGCCGCGTGCAGCTCATATGCCGGGCGGTCGTGGCTCCGGTCGGCCGCCCGACCCCGATGCCTCCGTCCGGGGCGCTTTCGGTTGTTGAGCCCGCGATCGAGGGCGGCGTTGTCGCCGTGCCGGGTGGGCCGCCCACCTGGCGAAGCCGAGGACCTTTCCCGCAATCGAGGGCGGCCAGGGGGTCATCGAGTCACTTGACGGCCCAGAAGGTCCGGCCACCATTGCCGTGGCCGGGGTGGATCCTCGTCGTCTTCGGGTGCGCGCCACGCCATAGCGGTGGCGAGGCCGCCGGGACGCATCGCTAGGTGTATCGCCCGAGATTCATTGGTGGCGCCGCTTTGTCTTTGCTGGAAGACCGGCTAGTGGAGGTAAGATCGGTCGTGGCGTCAGCTCCTTCTTGCCTCCCTTTTCTTAGTGGTCACGGCGGGTTTTCTCTTTGCCTTCGCAGGTCTCGCTACCGTTTCCGGGTACAACATCGCGCGAACATGTGCTCGCCTTTCGGCCCTTATGCAGCGCCCTCGAGGCCAATCAGAGGGACATCGCCGAGCTAAAGGCCGCCGTGTTGCGCGGTCAAGAGGAAATCTCGCGCCTGAGGGAGGCCCAGGCCCTCGAGCTCGCGCGGGCTGTCGAGGCCGAGCGGGAGCGTGTGGCCCAGGAGATATACACCATAGCGCTCTCCGAAGCCATCAAGGGGGAGCGGAGGAGGGCGGAGGAGACCCTTGCACGGGTCCGTCGAGAGGCGCAGGACGTTTTTGACGAGGACCGCGCGAGCGCGTCGACGGAGATCCAGCGCCTCAAGCTCGAGATCTCCGGCCTTCGCTTCGAGGCAGAAGTCGCACGGCGAGGGGGGCCCTCCTCCGAGCTCGAGGCCAAAGCGGCCGAGCTCGAGAGAACGGTCGTGGGGTTGGAGACGAGGGCCACCGGAGCAGAAACCAAGGTGGCTGAGGCCGAGACCAGGAATGCTAGTCTTGGAGAGAAGCTGGCGCAGGTGGCTCGGGCTGGGAAAGACGCCTTGGCCCAGCTCCAAGGCGACCGCGACCGGATTGATAAGGCCGAATCCGAGGTCCTCGCATTGCGGCGGAGGGTTTCCGACCTTGAACGGGAAAAACTCGCCCGAGACATGTCTCTGTGAACTTTAGAGTTAGCAGATGGGTCCGGGGGTGAAAGATTCCCCCTTGTAAAGATAAAACAACTTTATGCTAAATCTTTATAGAGTTGTGTTTTTTCGGAGAACTTAGCTTATTTGTTTGGCCGTGTCGCCACTGCGTATTTTGTGCGGGCTATTTCTTGGAAGGGTTGAACAATACTGGATACGTGGCGCGTGGCGAGCACGTTCCTGCGGACCTTCGCAACGAGGCCTACTGTCTTTTGCCCGAATTACCCAGTTTAGGCTGACAGAGCTGTCTGATGCCTGATGTTGATTCAACCGAAGCCTCGCCCAAAATCACTCGGGCCTAGGCACGACTCGGGTTGACATGCCTCGATAATTTGGCTGCGAGGAATAAGTCGGCTTGTTGCGGCAAAGCGACTTATTGCGACCGAGATCATCCCTGGTGGTAATCTTAGGGGTTGCGCCTCGGTCCGAATGTCATCGGGCGGCGCTTCTTGGGCGCCCACGGCCGCGGTAACACAGGAATAGCCGACTTACTCCGATAAGGACCGTTTTACTGCGGCCTCCGAGCCCGGGAACGCGTCGGGCTCGGGACACTGGCATCCCTGAGACGAACCCGGAGAACGTGGTCCCCATCGAGGCCTCGCCGGCGAAGACATGTTTTGGGCACAACTTCGGTTGGTCACCTGGGATGGCTCGGGATCGACCGTTTTTGGCCTTGGTCCGACTCGACGAGCTCGGGAATGCATCGAGCTCGGCAAGACCCCCTCAGAGGGCGGTTTAGAGATTCGAACCTGGCCACCTGGCCCCGGGGGAAAGGTCGGCTTAGAACGACAGAGTCATCCCCGTGGTGAACCCCAAACCGCGACCTCGAGCCCGAAAAGTCATCGGGCTCGGGCGCTCTCAAAACGCTTCAATGGTTGGCGGACGGGGATGGCGGCTTACCCCGATAACGATCGCTATCGCGCCCCGATCCTCAGGAATGCCTGTGCCCGGTTGTTCATCCCCGAGGCGAACCTAGAGAACGTGACCCGAGCATCGCAAGAAAGAACACGCATGGACGCCTCGAGGCCGAGCCCGCCGCGTGGCCTTATGGTTGCCCTTATAGCCACGCCGCGGGATCGGGCCACCCGAGGCGTTCTAAGAAGAAATTACTTTAGTTAAAAAAAAGGGGGCGGACGAGACGCCGCGTCTGAGGGCCTTTAGGATGGCGCGACCTTTGACCGAAGGAATCTGCAACTTAGGGTCGTGACGGAACACCAACCCTTCTACAAATCGAAAGAGATTAGCACGGAAATCGGAAGAAAACTTTATTATGGCCATGAACCTGGGCCGACCGAGGATGGCACACGAGAGCCTCGCACGCCCGAGGCGCCGTAATCTGAATCTGGAAAGAACATAGCAACAAAGAAGGAGGCACCTTAACTTAATGAAGGGTGAAGGAGGAGCGCTAGACGAGAACTTCCGAGCGGCCTCACGCTCCACGAGCTCGCGAGCTCCTCGCCATCGGGACCGCCAGCGGTAAGCCCTCGCGGCTTGTCAAACGACTCGAAGGGCCCTCCCACGCGAGGACAATTTGTTGGCGTGGGAGCGATCTTGGATCCTTCGTAGGACTAGGTCCCCGACGCGGAAGCCCCTGGGTCGGACGGCTTGGGCAGCATGTTTGCGGAGATCTTGCAGGTAGCGCGCCGAGCGCAGAAGCGCGTGGCACCTTACTTCTTCCGCCAAGGCAAGGTCGAGGGACCGCTCCTGCTCGAGGTCGACATGGTCGACCGAGCTCGTCCTAGTGGAATGGAGAGCGACCTCGGGCGGCGGGGCGACCTCGGCCCGAAGATGAGCCGGAAAGGGCTTGCCTCGCTGTTGCGGTGGTCGAGGCGCGACAGGACCAAAGGATCGCGGGAGCTCATCCACCCATGCCCGGCCATGGCGGCCGAGCTCGTCGAAGACTCGCTTCTTGATCCCTTGGATGAGCTGCCCATTGGCGCTTTCGGCGCCCGCTGTTCGGGGTGGCTCACCGAGGCGTAGCGCATCTTGGTCCCCATATCCGCTGGCCAACTCTTGGAACAAACTCGTGAATGAGCTGCGTCCGTTGTCGGTGATGATCTGCAAGGGACTCCGCACCTCGTGACCAAGAAGGAACGGAAGAACTTTACCGCACCTTGGCGGTGATAGCGAGACGGTTCGCGCTCGATCCATTTTGAAAAGGTGTCGATCGTCATGAACAGAACTTCTTCCCCGACCGACCTCGGAAGGGACCGAGAATGTCGAGGCCCCACGCCGAGAATGGCCAGCGAGGGAATGGTCTGCAGGCGTGGCCGGTTGCCTCACCTTTCGGGCGTGAAACCGACAGATCGGTAAGAACGAACGATGCCACAGGCATCTTCGAGCGCCATTGGCGAAAAACCCATCTGAAGGCTTTCCACCATAGTCCCGAAGAGGAGTGGCGCCACATAGACCGGAGTGTATGTCGTTGGCGGTATCTACCTCTTCGAGTGATGCATTTTGAGAGAACGCCCAAAGCCCCCTGACGGTGGAGCTGCCCGCCGATGAGCCTGTACGAGCCCGCACGTCGCCGGAGCCTGCTCCTTTCAGCAGGAGTGGCGGGGAGCTTCCCTTGGTCGAGGAACTTGATGAATGGATCCATCCACGTCGGAACATTTTCGAGGAAGGCCACCGGGTCTTCCTGTTCGGCGACGGACGGTGTGGCCAAGGTTTCAAGGATGATGTCCGGCGGGAGCTCGTCGCCGGATGATCCAAGCCTGGACAGGAGATCGGCGGTGGAATTGTCTTTCCTTGGTACGTGCTGGATCCTCAGGTTCCGGAACCATCTCTCCATCTTGCGCACCTCGGCGAGGTATTTGGCCATCAGAGGCTCCGAACACTGGTAGACTTTGTTATACTGATTGACGACGAGCTGGGAGTCTCCTTTCACGATTAGGCGGCGGATGCCCAGGGACTTGCAGGCTCGGAGGCCGGCCAAGAGGGCCTCGTATTCCGCCGCGTTATTGGTAGCGGGGAAGTCGAAGCGGACCACATATCGTAAGCGGTCACCTTGAGGGGTGATGAGGAGAATGCCAACCCCTGAGCGCTCAAAGGATCTTGATCCGTCGAAGAACATGGTCCATGGGTCCTCGGCTTCGGCCTCGGGCTTGGGGTAGGCTCATTGCGCCGCCGGCGGCGAAGTCCGCGGCACACGTGATTTGATAGCGGTGCGGGCCGTGAAGCGGAGGTCGAACTCGGCCACTCCATGGCCCATTTGGCGGCGCGTCCTCGCCGGGGTTTCGAGGATTTCCGCGCGGGAGGCCGCCGATGACCACCGCATGTGCTTGGAAGTAGTGTCGAGCCCGTGAGGCCATGAAGAGTGCGTGAGGAGTTTCGACTGGGATAGCGCCTTCGCCCGTGGAGCACTTCGCTAACGTAGTAGATCGGTCTTTGCCGCCTACCCGCTCGGCTATCGGGACCGCTGGACGGCCCGGGTTGCGGCGCGAGGTAAAGTAGCAGCACCTCTCCTGTTGTGGGGTTGTCGCAGGAGGAGGCGCGAGAGGTACGTCTTGAGCTCGCCGAAGACCGCCTGGCTTCGAGGTCCACTCGAAACCCTTATGATCGCGCAGATCTTAAAGAAAGGCGCCCGCGCCGCGAGCCGGAAATAAAGCGGTGAGGCGGCGACGATCGACCGGTGAGGCTCTGCACTTGTTTTACTGAGGTCGGAGCGGTCATCCGCTCGATCGCCTCAATCTTCTCTGGGTTCGGGCCTACGCCCGATCCCCCGATCATGTAGCCGAGCACTTTTCCGGAGGCCGTGCTGAAGACGCATTTTTCGGGGTTGAGCTTGATGCCGAACCTGTTCAGGTTGGCGAAGGTCTCGGCCAGGTCGTTGACGTGGTTAGCCTTAGAGGGGCTCTTGACAATGATGTCGTCGACGTACACCTCGAGGTTCCGGCCTATCTGCGGGTCGAAGGCTTTGGCCATTAACCGCTGGAATGTGGCACCCGCATTGCGGAGGCCGAACGACATGGTCGTGTAGCAGAATGTTCCAAACGGCGTGATGAAGGCGATCTTGTCTTTGTCTTCCGCGCGAGCTTGATCCGTGGTACCCGAGTAGCGTCGAAAAACTTAACATCTCGGTGTTGGCGGTGGAGTCCACAATCTGGTCTATGCGGGGGAGCGGGAAGTTATCTTTGGGGCATGCAGCGTTCAAGCCCGTATGGTCGACACACATTCGCCACTTCCCGCCCTTCTTCTGTACGATCACAGGGTTGGCCAGCCATTCGGAGTGGTTGACCTCGCGAATGAATCCGGCCTTAAGGAGCTTGTCGAGGTGCTCCCTGATTATTGCCGCCTTCTCAGAAGAGAAGCGCCGGAGCTTCTGGCGCAAGGGTCTGCAGCCAGGCTTTGTTTGTAGTTTGTGCTCGATCACCTCCCGTGGGACCCCGGGCATGTCCGCCGGTTCCCATGCGAAAATGGTTTTGTTATCTCGAGGAAGGTGACGAGCTCGTCTTCCTATTTGGGGTCGAGCCGCGTAAATCTGACGCATTTGCCCGCGCTTCTTCTCGCCGCACGGCCTTGGTCGGGCCGCTTGGTCGATAGCCGTCTTCCGACGGGCGCCCTTCGGGTGATCTTGGGGCGGGCCGGGCGTATGCCGCCGCCGTCGGGCCTTTTCTTCGCAACCGTGTCGCCTTAAGGTCGCCATGGATCGTCATGACGCCCGGGCCCCGGGAGCTTCATACACCGGTGCCCGTAGTGATTTGCGACCATGAACTTGACCGTATGGGCGTCGAGGATGGCGTTAGGGGGAGATCGCCGTCCACGACCTCGAAAGTGATTAGCTTGGCGCGGAAGTTTACGGAGTCGTCGAAGGTGACGGGAGGACCACCGCCTGTGGGGTGGTCGAGCTCCCACGCGATGTCAAGAAGGGATCGCTATGCTTTGATTTTCGACCGGGTATTTGCATCCGGTCCAAGGCGCTAGCTAGGAGTAAGTTGAGGAATCGCCCGTCGACCATGACCCGCCAACGACAGCGTTGCTTATGGTCGAAGCGACGACGAGCGATTTGAAATCCCGGACATTCCCGGGGCGCTGCGTCTGGAGAAGGCGATGGGGACGACGCCCATCTGCAGGTTGGTCGGCAGCTTCCGGCGGTGGCTCGATAGACGGCGCGGCGGCGTCCTTCACCAAGCGCCGAGATCGGTATGCAGAGGAACCACCAAGATCATGTCTACACGGCGGTCGCCTGCTGAATTCCGTGTCGTGGCCGCTTGGGCACAACGCCGATTCCTCCCGCCGCCATCGCCTTTTTGTAGCGAAGGCATTTCCCGATCCCTTTATAAAGGCGTCCATCGAATGACCATGTCCTGCGCAGCCGCGGTCATGGCCGTGGATCTTGTGGAACAGGCAAAACTTGTTAGCGTCGAAACCGGGTTGTTCCTCGTTGCCCCAAGCTCGACGTTCGCGTGGGGGTCCCCGACCTTGCCCTTGTTGGGTCGCGCGGCCTTTCTTTGCGGCGATCGCGGATGGTTCTGCTGAGGTCGGGGTCCGGCGGTCGGCCGGCGCGTCCCGCCTTCATGTTTGTCGTCGATCGTGGCGACTAGGCGAGCCGGCGGCCTCGACACCGCGGTCTTTTCCCCGCCTTTTGTCGCGTGGGCCCGGGTCTCCTTCCTTAGCGCCGGATGGCCTCGTTTCGCCGAAGGCGAGGCCGAGCTGCCCGGTCATAGTCATGCTTCCAATGACGAAAGATCGTCGCGTCCGCGTAGACGCTTCGACCATGCGGAATAGTTTGTCGACGGTGAGTCTTGTGGCAATCTCGAGGTCCTCCGTAAGGCGCCCGTCTCGGACGCCAAACTTGAAGGCCTTGATGACGGTTTAAATCGAAACATTGGGGATCGAGTTTGCACAGGTGAACCGGCGCACGAAGTCCCGCAGATGTTCCCCTTTCCTCGATAACACGGTCCAGTCCCTCTCCCGCCCGGCCGTTCGTAGCAACTCGAAGTTGGAGTGGAGCGCTCACCGGTGGCGCCACGTCCGAAAGGTGCCGGACGCTGGTTGAAGAGCCGTGCGGCGGCGCCGCCCGAGCGGTGGGAGGTAGTTGGCCATTACGGTCTCGTCCCCTCCGGCCGCCAGGATGGCGGTGGAGTAGATGGAGAGGAACTCCGCGGATTCTTGGTCCCGTCAAACCGCTCCATCATCGCCGGCCTAAATCGCCGGGCCAACAGACGTACCGACGGAGATCGCACGAGTACGCCGGGCAGGCGTGGGCCGGAAGGTCACTGCTGCCGCTGCTAGCGTCGGAGTCGTCACCAGAGCCGGCGGCGCACCCCGCGTCGACCGTGATGGTCGACGGGAGTGCCGTTGCGGTGGTGCTGCAAGTGGTTACGGGTCTTCTGTCGCCTGAAATGGACGTCCGGAGAGGGACTTCCGGAAGTACCGCTGTCCGGGCGAGCATCGTTATTACGCTGCTCCCTCCTGTCGGGGAGGCGGTGAAGACGACGTTGGGGTGCGAGCCCGAGGGCGAGGATCCTGCCGGTGAAGCGACCGGTGATCGCGTGACAGGGGGCCGCTGGCCGTCACGGGGCGAGACTCGGAGCCCAGAGAGCTTGCTTGCCGCCGGGGTGTGACGCCGCTTCGCCGCTTTGTTGAGCTCTTGACCAGAACTGTCGGAAGAGGGCCGAGCCGCCCGAGCGGGTCGCCATGACCGGCGATGGTCCGCAGCGCTCTTGGGCGAGTTCGTGCGGACGGGAGGGCCGAACCGGCCGGATCGAGCTGGTCGTACCACGCCTCTCGCCGAATGGCGGTGATGGCTTGGTCGATGGCGACTGGCGAGCCGATCGCCCCGAGGGGTTTCGAGCCACCGCCGTCCGCCCTGTGGGTCGCCTCACGTCCGTCGGCGCGAAGGCATGGCGTTCGCGGGCGGCAAGAATGGCGAGCATGGATGTGGAGCCTTGGCAATCGGGCGCGTCGAGCCTGCTCGCCGTTCGCGACATCTTTGGTAGTGGAGCCAAGGTGTTGAGTAGCCAAGATGACGAACTTTGGACGAAGAAACTTCGGCCCCACGGTGGCGCCGGTATGCCGACGATCGGGACCGTCGACCGCAAAGAGAGAGGGAAGGATCGTGCGGAGGCAAGACCCGAGCTTGTTCGTCCGGAGGCACCCTCGGTGGCGCACTAAGCGGGAAGTCAGGCAACCAAACAGAGACACAAGGTTTATCTTGGTTGGGCCGAACCCTACTCCAGTTCGTGTGGTGGCGTTGTATTCTCTTCGGTACAGGTGACTACACAAAGTTTACAAGCGAGAGTACTAATGGCTTAGCAAGATGAGTTCGATTGCCCCCCTCTCCGGGGGCCTGTGCCTCCTTTTATACGAAAGAAAGGGGCAGGTTACATCGAGAATCGGGAGAGGATGAGATGACCTACACTAGGAGCTTCGGTCCTTCGATCTGCTGACTGATCATCGCCCGTCTTGCCCATGCTGGGTTGGTAGCTTTAGTTGGTCAGGGCGGTTAGGTGTTTCCCCGGGAAACGGCGTACCGGCCCTCTGCGAACCTTACGAGTGTTGACGCGGTTTGTGTCGGCGTGGGTGCCGCCTCGGGAGAGCGTGTCTTCGTCAGTATGTGACCGTGGATGGGGTCGAGAGCATGACTTGGCGACCATTAAACCTTCTAGGAAGGAGCCACCGCCTTGTATAGTCACTTCGATTGACCCCGCGCGTGGGTACGTGGTCATGGTCGGTAGAGGCTTCGACACGCGCCCTTGGCGGGGTTGTCTTGGAATGGTCGAGTCGGGGACCCCGTCCCGCAATGGAGGTCCGAGCCCACTTCGGTCGGGTCTGGGACCCGTCTGTTGAGGTCGGGAGCCCACTCGGTCGGGTCGGGGACCCGTCCCGCTGCGGAGGTCGGGGGCCCGGCCCGCCAGGTCGGGGAAGAGCTCGGAAGGGTCCCCGGTGGCCTCTTGAGACCCTTGGTCGGATCCCGACTGGTAACAGTCCGCTCGGCGCCTCTGGGATGGTAGACCGAAGACGTTTCTGCCTGGGCTTAGGAACAGTCCCCCGGGTACGGAGGGGGAACGGCCATGTGTCAGGGGGACGCGCGCCAGGCTGTCCGATCCCCGACAAAAGTTGTGTAGAAGTCGTAGCTCAAAAAAAATCTTTCTATGCTCTACTTTGGAATTCATACCCCGGGACCACCCTTCCTTGGTGTGGTACCAGATTTGTAGTATCAATTGTTTTGAGTTTTCTCCGGTTCTAACGCCTGTACATACATAAGAGATAAGTAAGGTCAATGCCACTGGACAGCCTTCTTTCTGAACTTATCGATACCGTTCTGGTACTAGTTGATATGTATTATTTTACTGTATAAAATGATACAGAGCAACCTGCGTTTCATACGAGTTAGACGATCAATACCACTATACGGACGGAATTGATAATACTATCTATTGAACTCAATGAATGTTATATTTGATTCTACTACTATGTCTTTAGCGTAATTAATATTTCAAGTGGAATTTGATATGCATATAATTAAATATATATTATTATATAAAAGTTTGGAACGATAGGCTAGTAACCGAATATACCATTCTAAAAGTCAAAATGGTACGTCTTCGGAATTGTATCGACGAGAATGCTTCTTTGTACTTTTTAATCTCTACCTTGGCTGTCAGTAGCTCAGTACTTCCTCTTCAAAAGAAACAAAAATGAATAAGAGCAGAACACCTCCAAAGTGTGCCATCAACCTCGCCTCACCCCCAAATCAAAGACCCAAAACATCATTTAATTAAGCACTCTAGGACCAGGACCACACCAGCGTATGTAACAACGCTGCAGTAATTAACCGGAACGGCCGGTGGCAACGAATCAGAGCAGCCGTCTCGTACTCCATCAAATCAAGGGCAGCAGCAGCGACGACAGCGTGCCGACACCGATGGAAAAGGCGCAATGAATGAATGATTGGCCAATGATCATCGCCATGGCCAGAGACAGAACCAAGATTCATTCAAGAGGGGGCTAAACACAAGTACATATACTAAATATAAAAACTACCAAACCGACATATTATAGTTAAAATTTAAATGCATGTAATATAGTATTAGTATGTAAATATGCAAGGGGAAAAAATTACTTTTCATTGCCACCGTATGAAAGAAGAAATTTGATAAATAAAATCTGCAGGCGGCAGGATTTTTCGTGGTGGACCAGGGGGGCTGGAGCCCCACCAAGCCCCCCCTCTGGCTCCGCCTCTGGCCATGGCAAAGATTTCATGATTTTCCATCCATGATATACTCTCGCCTAGGGATGGCAATGAGCCCCGATCCCTGTTTCCCGCGGGGAATTTCCGTATTAGAGGACGGGGACGGGAGAAATCTCGCCCCGCGGGGGTTTATCAGGGAAAATATTGTCCCCGTCGGGGATCGCGGGGACGGGAACGTTTCCCGTCCCCGCGTTATTACTACTAGGTGGGAGCAAATGATTATTCTAAAAAAAAGAATATATGTGAGGTCATTATTAATAAATAATGCTAAATATGAATTACTCTTGTGATTCACTCACACTTAATCACACATGCACCATTAATCTAGTGATTTATTCATGTAGCATGTGATCTTTTATATAGTATTTTCGGGGATTAGCCCTCATCTGGGCCCCGCAAACCCGTCGGGGATCGGGGACAGGGGAGAATTAAGCCCCCGTGTACGAGGTTGAGGACGGGGACGGAGAAATTTTGCTTATCGGGGATCGGGGATCGGAGGGTGCTCCCCGCGGGGATTTTCCCCGTTGCCATCCCTACTCTCGCCGTTATGGAATAGTTGTTATTCTACTTTCTTGTATTTTCATAGAGATATATCTATAAAAGATTATATTACCACTCTTTATTATATCTGTAGATGATACGTTTTATTCTATTCTATACAGTAGTAAATGATATTAGAAATAACTAAATCGGGGTATATAAGAAAAAAATCATAAAAAATCATTTTAAAATTATAGAATGATATGTATTTATAAACAAAATTAAGCTAGAATGACACGGGCTCGGAACGGAGGGAGTAAGTTTTACCTGAGATAATTGGGAACTTAACCACGCCACCCTCGTTAACAGAGGGTCGCTCTGGCGGCATTGCCGGGCCGGGGCGGCTGGGGTCGACGGCACGATGAGGCTGTCGACCCGCGGAAAGGATCTGGTGGTGGTCCTGCACGCCGCGGCTGCCCTCCATAATTGCGTGGCTTAATTGGCCGAAAGATTCTCCTCCTAGGAGCTGTTGGGATCCAGCTCCAGCCCACCACGGCATTGCCGCCGCGGCGGCGCCATTGCCGCCTCGGTTGGTGATCACCTGCAGCCCAAGCCCGTTCTCTCGGAAGCTCAATGCTGCTGCCTGCAAAGAAGGAAGAAATTGTTGTCACGGCTGAGTGCTTCTTCTGTTCTTTCCAAGAACTTGTACGAACCAGCAAGTCTTGCAGAAAAATGGAACTAGGCAGCAAGAAGGTTTGGCAATAGCCAACAAAAAAGGACTCCATAAAAGGGAAGAAAAGCTTGAGGCTTTAGCCAGAGAAGGCAACTTTGAAGAATGTTTTTCATGGGTCCATACATCTCCATGAGTTGGCGTGCGCACACACAAAAAAGGAAAAAAAAAAGAAAGCAGATTGGCATGTCAAGAAATGCAAAAGAAACAGAATGAACAGAGGAGTTCTTGGCACCAAAAGTAGTAGACTTATCGATCAGAAGGGCATTTGGAGTTTAGCTCATGAAACACATCAGAGAGCAAGAAGATACTGAAAGAATGGTGTTCGCGACGAACACTTACACTTCTCATGGCTGATGCCAAGAACGCCAAATTCCGCAGAGAAAAAAAGGTGTGAGGTGTGTGCCTAGGTATGTGTATATATGCAGGTATTGGTGAATCCAAGTCAGGAGAAGGGAGTATATATGCAGGTATTGGTGAATACAAGTCAGGAGAAGGGAGAAGGGAGAAGGGAAGGAGAGAGAAGAGAGGAGGAGGCAGCGGGCGGCCAATTTGGGATGGCTTTTGTGACCCCGAGCTTTTCCGATTGCTTAGCAATAAAAAAAAACTGATTTTCAGTTTTTTTATTGCCACGTAAGATAAATAAGGTGTTTATTTTGCAGCATCGATATTTAATTCGACACAGATGCTTAGCAAGTGGTTACAAGTATAACTATATCTAATTATTAGTAGATAACAAACATCTAAGCACTCACTGCTTCAGAAATGTTTGCATTAGAAGAAATGAATTTTACATGGGTACTCGATGATGTGGATGTATTCTCTCTTTAGGCATTCATGTATAAGTATATTGTGTTGTAATCTTTCCATCCAAATTTACAAGGTGTATTTTTGAATGGTTTTATCCGTAAATATAGAGTGTATTTCATATTCCAATTCAAATTTAATGTGATGTTATCTATATACTCCTAATAAATATACATCTTTACTTTATATTCTCTACATGCATGCATTAAATATAGTGCTTAATAATAATAATTAAAGGTAATATAATTATTTTTAATATTTTTTATCTATATATTAAAAAATATGCATTACAAACTAACAGCGAAGGGTTATCATCCAATCGCCATCTGTCCTTGGTTCTTGTGTGGCCGGGCAACTCTGTACAAGTGCACAGCCTCTTTGGTGACCTTCACACATCATTGAAACATACCAATGTTCAAAATGTACCATGGCCAACGGCAGATCTACAAATTTCGTCAAAGCATGTAAATCATTTGGTTTTTTCAGTAGGGCCCTCAGTTGCAATTTGTAACAGATTTAAATTGTATTTATATTACTGCATCCGTAGGGAACTTAATAAAAATTATTATTTGTGAAATGTGAAATGACCGATGAGTTTTTTAGACTCATATCCTGACCGTTGCTGAATTGCATGTACTCTGCCCTAACCAATTTACTTATCCTTAATCTTTTGTAACATCCTGATCTAAAATCTGCTTAAAGCCCACTACCACTCCGCTTACACTTTCATTCTCGTTTCGTGTAAAAAGTTTAACCCGAAAATATTATGTTTAAACTCCGCAAGCATTATATACTAATATAACTTAGTTTAGACATGCTAGCAATGTGGGGAGTAATCACACCACCACTTCACATGAATTATATGGCCCTTCACATTGACGAGTATAAAATTATGTTGTATCACAACGTCTTTACACATAAAAAATTATTATGGCTTGTTTGGCTCCAATACTTGATAATCCCACATTAATTGATCCTACACTTTTGAAATGTCATACATATTGACGTGTGTCTTTCTATGCCTTGCTTTAACCTGCATTGTACCGTCTTGCGCTGTCTTGTTTCTTCAAACAGCATGCTTAAATTTGATAATTTTTACCAAAGGGTCTTAACCATATCTCTCTCCTCTGTTCTGCCGACTAGCTTTAGTCAATCTCCCTGGACCACACTAGGGTTCACAAAATCAGATATTTTTGACCAAAAATTGCGATTTTCAACTGTATCAAGATGGCTCGGCAATAAAAACCGTTCGGTAAACCGTGGAGTTCAAATACAAATTCAACAAATTTGAAAAAAATTATGAAAAAGTGTTAATTTTTTTTAAAATTGTTTTGTGAGGTCCTGAGGCAATGCTAATGATGCTATAAAATTTTCAGATGATTAGCATACCTATGTATTTTTAAAAAATTCTGATAGTCATACTGTCAGAATATATGCTCTCCAATCTTTTATTTTCTAGAGGAACTAAATGAAGTCTAATATTTCTTAAACTTTTTGTGTGAAGTTCTAAGGTAATGCTAATAATGTTTTAAATTTTAAAATGATGATAAGACATGTGTATTGTTTTAAAATTCTAAAAGTGCTACTGTCATTGTATATGCTCTTCTGTTTTTAATTTTATATGGGCACTAAATGAAGTCTAATATTTTTAAAGATTTTAGTACATGATCCTTGGGTACTATTTATGGTTACATTAAAATTTTAGAATATAATCAATCTTGTAAATGTTTATAAAAATCTAGCAGTGTCTCTGTTCCTTTTCATTAATTGTTGTTTTTGTTTTTTAGTAGAAATAAATGATTTCAAAAATTATTTAAATTTATATGAGATGTTTTATAAATTAAATGGGATTTTTTGTAAATTTTTATAAAATTTTAGAATTTGTTTCGATTTTTTTTTATTTTCCTTCGGTGTGCTAAAAAAATCGCTCGAAAATCGATTGAAAATCGAAGAAAATCGCTCGAAAGTCAGTAAAATCGCTTGATTTTATTTTTTTTTGCTGTTGTTTGACCGTTGAGTTCAAAATTTTGAATTCAAACTTCTTCAGTTTCTACCGATTTTCACTCGATTTTTACCGATTTTAAAATTTTTAAAAATCATTCAAAAATCGAATTTTCGATTTTGTTAACCTTGGACCACACCATATGTTCATAGCATGCTTACTATTGCCTATGTGTCTAAACAACGAGGACATCACTGGGACTTGTTGCTTGGGACCTAAGAGGTTAGGAGTACGTAGGCGGCCTTACAAAATAAGACAACTTTTGTTCTTATTGCTTTCTTCACACACAAAATATTTCTTCTAGTTTCTAGATGTGTTTGTACGGAGCAAAGATTGGATTCTGCCAATCAACCAAAACTAAATCTGGATGGTTCGCAATTCTTGACGGAAAACTAGCAGCGGATTTTGCACGTCAACCAAAACCCAGCCATGCAAATCAATCTTGGGCACACAGTAGCCAAGGTTTCCTCCAACCACAGAGATCGCCATTCACAAGGCAGAGAAGCACGCTAGGGTGCCGTTTGGGCTCTTTGCAACCATTGGATGAAGCGTTGGATGGTCTAGATTGAGGCGCGCGAGAATTTTTGAATTTATCGCGAGATATTGAAAGCACTTGAATTTATCCTGTGCTTTGTTCTGGAGCATCGGATTTCGATCCGAGGGTCAACAAAGGCTTTCCGTAGGTGCGTTTGGTGCCCAAAGGCAGGGGATGTGCATCCTCCTCACACTGCGTTGCCAATTGCCAGAAGTGATCAAGCTGTGAACTGAGCTTGTAAGCATTGCGAACAGAGCTCAGCAACAAGAAGCCAGCGCTTTCTAGCTTTTGACAGAAAAATTTTCAAATCTAACCCCTTTTCCAAATGCAATTGTAAAAACAGCCCTTCGCTCCACCGCGAAAGCGCTGACAAACAACACATGTCACCTGCTGCGATTCTGTACATAGCAGGAGTTGCTGTGCAGCAAGACCTGGGCAACAGAGGCACCACACAGCGGTAGCTCAGCAGGAGCAACTTGGTGTGTAAGGCTACCTCGAAGGTATTAATTAAATTATTTAATTAAGTAAAGTCATTAATTAAGTGATCAATTAAGTGATTAAATAATTAAAGTGAATGCTTAATAGATTGGTTGCACATTTCTTACCGATGAAGGGGAGCTCAGCAAAACCTTGTCGTGGCATAGCAGCGTGGCAGACGATACATATCACTTGTGTCTTCCGTGTGGTTAAAGAAAAATCTATTTTTATAAATTTATTTAGATAGATGCTAAATTTGTAAAAAAAAAAATTGAAGAGGCTGTAAGAGTGATAGCTTCCCGCAGAAAGCAAGGCAAACAGAAGCCAATCAGAAGGGAGAGAAAAAGAGAGAGAGAAAAAGAAAGGCAATCGTGTAACTGTCCCTGTATCCCTGCTACCTTTTTTATATTATTACTGGCCCCAGGTAAACATGCTAGCTGTTCCAGTGTTTCCATCTGTGAGTGCGTGACTGCGCTTTGTGTGTGTCAGTGCACAGAAACGATACCACTGCCTGTCCAATCACACATTTCTCTCTGCCCTGCACTCCATGGTAGACAGCCATTTCTGCAGTTTAAGCCTGTCCAAAAAAGCTGAAACTTTTTTTCCGTTTTTGTTTGGTTTGGTACAAATATTACTAGTAGAATTTCTGTTTCGTACCGTAGTGCAGAAGACGGCGAGGAACTTTTACAAAACAAAAAAAAACCTGGCCAAAGTATGTCAACCAGATAATTATTGTGCGATTTGACCGAAGTACACATAGGCGTATACAAATATTTGTTCAGTTCGAAAAATTGGTTAGAGCCACTGACTTACCACCGTATCAGTAAAAATTAAGAATAGATTCATTTGTGATTTAAATCGATTTTCTAACATTTTGATATTCTTGAAGATGTTTTTGATCTTACTGATTTTATATAAAAAATAATTCATTATAAATAAATAATCCAAAAATATTTCTCCATCCGTTTCGCAATATCCACTGACTTACCACCGTATCAGTAAAAATTAAGAATAGATTCATTTGTGATTTAAATCGATTTTCTAACATTTTGATATTCTTGAAGATGTTTTTGATCTTACTGATTTTATATAAAAAATAATTCATTATAAATAAATAATCCAAAAATATTTCTCCATCCGTTTCGCAATATTTGTTCATAGCCTAACATGCATACAGGCTAAGAAAGCGCCAAATCTAATAAATGTTTAATGATAAATGACCATACGTACACCTAAGTTTATAAGGCGTATTTTTTTAATAGTCGTGTCCATAAATATAGGGCGTATTTTATATTTTAATACAAAATTAGTACGATATTACCTCCATACCTCTAATAAATATCCATCTTTATTTTATATTCTCTACGTGCAAGCATTGAATATAGTGCTTAGTGATAATAACTAAGGGTAATATAGTCATTTTCAATATTTTCTTGATCTAGGTGCCAAAAAAACGCTTTTTAAGCTTAGGAGGGAGTATACCACCACCACTTAATTTCTTCCAATGCATTTAAATAAGAGTAGAGAGAAAAAATTATGACAAATACACTAGACATGGTTTTAATGGACAAATATATCAAAATCGATACTTCTAAAGCTATAGACCGATACAGTGAGACAGAGGAAGTAACCAAGTTACCCAACACAGAAGTAGTCTCAAGCTCTTCCTAGCCGAAGTTGTGCATTTATGGCGCCATATGTAAAGCTTGGCTTTTAGTTGGTCTAGGAATTATGATGACATGACATTCAGCAATTAAAGTAGTTATAACTCTTCTTTGGTGGCGGTTGATTTAAGAGTTATTATGGAATTCCAAATTTTGAGATTTTTAGGATCTAAATATATCGCCTCTAATTTTATCAATTTGGATGGGATATATCTTGAAACTAACCAAATTTGTGCTTGGTCATATTCATACATTTTGTTTAACAATTTTTCGAACTAAACTTGGTCAGACTATTGGTAATCTTTGAAGTAAAATAAAATTTGAAGTTATGAAATCCAAAGTAAATGCACTCAACTTGAAATGTACATTTTAAATTTAATCGGATAAAAGTTGCTGCCATTTTATGTGGACCGAGGGAGAAGAGAATTCAATTGGTGCATTTACCCAACACGGAACCATTTAGCTAACCGCACATCTTTACTCCTATAAAAAATCTAGCGACGGTGAATCTCAACCTCTACTCACCTTGTCTTTAAACTCCTAAAAAATCTCTACAAAAAACATTACTCTATAACAAACAAATTAACTACAAAAAAAATGAAATATTTATCTCAATAACCTCCTAATCTCCTTTCATAGCGTGCGGCAGAGATGCGATCTAAACAAAAGTGGCGAAATGAAAGACATAGTATAAATCAAACTCAACAGCAAAAGTATAGTGTGGGTCAGAACGAAACTCGATTAGGCACAGCAACAGAACCGAGAGTATAACATAAGCTAAGTATATCGATAACTACTTAATATATTAGGTAATATTATTTTTTATCCGTAGCAAAACACAGTCACCTGGCTAGCCCCTTTTAAAAGAACTTCAGTGATAAATAAGAGGTATTTGCATCGGCAACAAACTATAGTTTTATCTCACATGTCTCGAAAGCCAATCGTACACAATCATAACCAGTGACATAAGATAAGATTATCCTTTAGTCCCATTAACTACATGTTTAGTAAAATATTCGTACATATTCCTGTAGTTTAGTCCTATTGTTCGTCCTCTCTTCTTGAGGTAGTCGGGCTACCCCACGACACAATTCCACCAATTATTTACGTCCATCGATGGCCTAGATCGATTTCCCTATGAAGTAGCCTCGTAAACGGTTTATAATTAGATTACAAAACCATCCGGTCCAGATCGACATCTCGACGAACAAACTGATAAGGGAAAGAGAAGGACGTATTGCGTTCAGGTGTCTGTGCGCCGAGTGCGGACCTCTCTTCCTCTTTTACTTCATCTTTTGTGCTGGCTAGCTGGCCCTTCTCTTCACTGCCTAAATCTACCTTAGGAGTTGGCATTTTTTAACCGAAACCAAAAAAACCGAATCGAATTAACCGAAAAATTCAGTTTTTTCGGTTTATGATTTTCGGTTCGGTTTTAATTTCAACAAACTTCGGTTTACGGTTCGGTTTTTGCATTCCGAAAACCGAAATACCGTAAAACCGAATTGCAGTTCCACTCCCGAGTCCCGACCATTCCCCGTTTAATCACCATCTCGAGTTCCCCGTTCGGCCCTTCGGGCTCCTCTCCTCCCCTATCTCTACCCCGATCTCTCCCCACCAGATCGGCAAATCCAAGTATCCCACCACCCTCCTCCCCAACCGTGCCTTCGTCTCCGCCCACTGGCTCATCGCCGAAGCTGCACCCGCGCCGCCTACTCCTCCGGTGGCCTGCTCCCTACCAGATCCACCGCCCTCCTCCCCAGCCTACTCCCCCCAGATCCCACTGACCTCCTCTAGTCGCGCCGCCGCCTTCGCCTCCGCCCACCGGCCAGCCGACGAAGCTACGCTAGATCTCCCTCCCCCAAATCTCCCTTCACTAGATCTCTCACCGACCAGCCACTGAAGCTTCCCAGATCACCCTTCGCCCATCGACATGACGACATGCAAGGCGATAAGGCGCCTCCGCACCGCCCGACTCGAGGGAAACAGCGAGGTAAGGCATTGAAAATATGAATGCTGATGGAGGATGAACTGCGCCGAATGCACATTTTTATGCCCCTAAATTTGATATTACCTTCTTGATTTGTGCCAACCAAATTGCTATTGTATCATTGTTCGGTTTACCCACAAACCGAATAAACCGAACCAAATTATTTCGGTTTATTCGGTTCGGTTTTCTATTTTGGACGGACAAATTCGGTTCTCACTTTTCAGAGACCGATTTTTTAAACCCGAAATAACCGAACCGAATTACCCGAATTAACCGAATGCCCACCCCTAATCCACCCCCAAAATGCATCATGATCCGCTTTAATTTGCTGCACAACTTGATCTCCCTCGTAATCAAATCTGTACAAAAAGCATGCAATATACATGCACATATACATCGTTGCTTGTCAATTTCATATATTTCAAATGCGATTGAGTTTGATCTTCAAATTTTATAAGGTCGTAAAAGCTCACCTTGTCTACATATGGTAAACTTTTGAGAATTTTTTAAAACTTGTACAGGTGGTTTTCACCGAGTTTAGGGCTAAAAAAAAGCTGGATGGTGAGGCTCGTCGGCTCGGATAAAAATTACTCCAATTACACTCGATCATTGGTTAAACATTGAAATGAGTATATTTCGAATGAAATTGGATTTTACTCTGACTTGACACGTTAGCTCGATTATAAAAATACTTTCAAATTATAAATAAAATGATATTAAATCAAACTGTGTCAATTTCAGAAAAAGCTTGAAAAAATGAGGACTTGGCTCGATTTTCACCTCTAACCGAGTTTACATGGTGGTTTACACTGTATATATATACACACACGTGCGTACATATATAAATGCTAGTCCGTACCTACGTATAGAATAGCCTATTATACTCCTAGGCCAATTAACCCAGTTCGATCGAGCCATGCATCCCACTAATCAATGCATCGAACTGCTCCAGTTAACAGAGCCATGCATCCTACTAACCAACTAGTAAATGCATTCCTTGTTTGTATATGAATCTTATTTTCTTTGTTTTAGCCATAACTTTTTATTCGTAGCTCCTATTGACGAACGATTTTCACTACTGACGATGAGAGGAACAAAATGGTATAAGTTTCGCTAATAAATTATCTTTTTTGCCATCCGGTGATAGGTATTACTATCCGTACAGATAGATTTTAATATCCATATATATATATATATATATATATATATATTTTACTATCATGCAGAGTGTTCAGGAGCCTGTGTATTCTTTGTAGTAGTAAATCCTTATCGTGTAAAATTAATCAAAATCACATTTAATGTTTTTAACAAATTCTAAAAAAATATCATAAATAGAGAAGATGAGATTCTACAACCCTATAAAATTTGAAGACCAAAATCAAATTTCATTTGAAAGATATGGAAAAAACAAATTCACCTAAATATGATTTTGTCATTGTTTAGTACTATTCATCCCCTGTTTGTCAATTTCAAATATTTCAAATTCCATTTATTTTGGTCTTCAAATTTTGCAGGATTGTAGAAACTCACCTTCCCTACATATGATAATTTTTAAGAGTTTTTCAAGATATGTATGTATTATTTTCATAGAGTTTACATGATAAGGGCGTTTATTGCCAAATGAACAACTAAAATCCATAAAAATCACATGTAAAAGTGTTAAAAATTCTCAAAAAATTACCATACGTAGGAGAGGTGACATTATACAACTCTGCAAAATTTGAAGATAAAAAACAATTTTGTTTGAAAGATATGAAAAAGATAAATTCAACTGAATAGTTATTTTGTCGCTGTTTAGCACTATTCATTCGTTGCTTGTCAATTTCATGTCATTCAAATGCCATTGAGTTTGGTCGTTAAATTTTGCAGGGTTGTAGATGTTGACCTACCCTGCCCTACGTATGGTAATTTTTTGAGAGTTTTTCAAAATATCTACATGTGATTTTCACAGAGTTTATATGGTAAGGGTGGTTTACTGCCAAATGAACACCAAAGTAATGATGTATATAAGATTTTAATAGTAAACAGATGCATAATATTTTACGAATTGTTCTCATTTGAATTTACCATCTATTATAGTAACGTTTACTACTGTCCACGTATTATTTTACTATAGGGCCAATAAAACGGAACTAAATTCTTGTTTTTATAGTTCACTTCATTTCAGTATAGTACAATCTTGTGTAATAACTAGTGAAATACTATTTTGTAGATGGTAAAAAGCAACATATCTAGTACAAATCACTCTTATCGTGTAAAATTAATGAAAACCACATGTAAAAATTTTAACAAATTCTCAAAAAAATTACCATACGTGGGGGATGTGAGATTCTACAACACTATAAAATTTGAAGACAAAAATCTATTTCATTTGAAAGATATGAAAAAGATAAATTCAGCTAAATAGTGATTTTGTCACTGTTTAGCACTATTTATCTACTAATTGTCAATTTCATATCTTTCAAATACAATTGAGTTTGGTCTTCAAACCTTAAGGGTTATAGAAGCTCACATCCCCTACATATGGTAATTTTTTTGAGAATTTTACAAAACATTTAGAGATGTGCTTCCATACTTTTCTTTTTGACAGTTGCACAAATATTAAAGCATAAACGAAAGGTAGATAGTGATTACTTACTCCTTCAATTGCTTTAAGATTTGTGCAACTTGTATTAGGAGGAAAAGCGTTGAAGCACTGCTCAAACATTTATATATGATTTTCACGGAGTTTACATGATAAGGGTATTTACTACCAAATGAACACCTAAAATCCATGAAAATCACTTGTAAACGTGTTAAAAAACTCTCAAAAAATTACCATATGTAGGGTAGATGATATTCTACAACTCTGAAAAAATTTTATGACCAAACTCAATGGCATTTGAAAGATATAAAAAAGACAAATTCAGCTGAATAGTTATTTTGTCGTTGTTTAGCACTATTTATTTACTGCTTGTCAATTTATTATCTTTTAAATGCCATTGAGTTTGGTTGTCAAAAATCTCAAGTTTGTAGAAGCTGACCTTCTCTACGTATGGTAACTTTTTTATAATTTTTCAAAACATGTACATATGATTTTCACGTTGTTTACACGATAAAGGATGGTTTACTGCCATATGAACACCAAATTACTAACGTGTGTATGATTTTACTAGTGAACAGACGCATAACATTTTACGAATGGTTCTCATTTTATGTTACTAGCTATTACAAAAATATTTTCGACTGTCCATATATGAGTGTAGTAAAATTTTGTATAATATCTAGTGAAATGTTATTTTGTGGATGGTAAAAAAGCAACATATCCAGCGTTTAGTAGCGAAACTTATATCATTCTGTTCATCTTGTCGTTAGTAAGCTACTGGTGAAAACCGTTCATGAATCAGAATTGTCAGTAAAATGTTATGGTTAAATAAAAAAATAGATTCCAGTACAAACAAGAAATGCATTTACTAGTTAGTTTGGCCTGATTGGCTTAGTCAACATGCGGGCGAACATGGAAACACATTTACTAGTTGGTTTCCAACTGAAGCAGGGTTACGATCAGCGTGTCGAATAACTAATCTACGCGCACGTGTAGATTAGCGCTTCCATACATATACATATACATATACATATACATATACATATACATATACATATACATATACATATACATATACATATACATATATGTATATGTATATGTATATATATATATATATATATATATATATATATATATATATATATATATATATATATATATATATATATATATATATATATATATATATATAATATTCTACTCCTGACACAATGGTGCCTAAGCACTATTGTCTAAAATAGGTATTTCCTATATACATCGTATGCGAAATTATTTTATTTTTGATGTTGAGTTTAACTAGTTTACTATCTAGTTCAAACAAGTTTAGACTAAAATTCAAAATAGAGTTATCTTTTTTATGGTAGTTTGATTATAGGTGTGCTGATTATATATAAAAATCAGCAAAGCATGTGATTTAAATTCGTTGAAAATCTTTAAATTTGAGTATATTTTATCAAATGTACGCGTTTCATTTGAATTGCTATAGATGAGTATATACCTAAAACTAAAATTTTTGAAACATATACCGAATTTGGCTTGAATTCGTGCATTTGAAATCTGGTATATCATGACACCATGGTGTTCCATTTAGGCCCAACAGCAAAACGTTATTGTTACGTTCTTTTTTCCCTTTTGAACAAACACTACTACAAACCACCAGATCACTGCCGGTTTCAAACTGGTATCATTGCTAGATATTAGAACCGACGGTGATTGGTCGGTAGTGATAGTCCGACTATCACTGTCGATTTTAGAACCGGCAGTGATACCGATATCACTGTCGGTTACGAACCGGCAGTGATACGTAAATCCAAAAATCACTCGGTAAAATAAAAAAATTATTTGCACCTGGACCACATTGTATTTACTTCGCGCGTTGCAAGTCACAAGTCACGCGATTTTCATGGGAAATACGCGCGCACGAACTCCCGTTATCATCTCACCTAACACACACTTCTCAGCTACTATAAGATATATTTTCCTTTTATCCCTTCGTATCTGAAAGTTTCAACGATTATTTGGACATCTAAATAACTTCAAATAAAAAAGTTGTCAACTACAAAGTTGTAGATCTCATCGAGAGCTACAATTTTTATATAAATTTTGTCTACATCCGACTCCGTATGAAAAAGTTATGATTTTTCAAAAATATTATCATTACGAACCGGCAATGATAATAACTTATCACTAGTATCACTAGTTACTATCACTATCGGTTCTTCTTTGATCGAGCATTTATGCCGGTCTACATTATGAATCGGCAGTGATAGATTCGTAAGAAAGGTTTTTTTTAGCAGTGAAAGGTTTTTCATTCAATAGCGTCTTAGTATAGCTAGTTAGGCATGCAACGGTAACATGCATGGTTGTAGTAGCTAGCTAGCACACGTATAGTCGTCGAAAGAAAGAAAAGAAAAGTAGTAGCATACATAGATTTCCATCGATCAACTGTTAGTGTTGGTGATCAGTGGAGAGGGGCTGTCATACACTGTTCCACTGACAAGCGAGCACATTTCCTTAATTTGTCTTTCTCAGTGTAACAAACTATTAGGTAGCACTACGTACCAACTGTCGAAAGACCCACAAAACATTTTCAATGATAACCATAAGCTAGCTAACAAGGTACGTAGGTTTAATTACTGTGTGTGTGTTTAACTTCAAAAAAAAAAAGTAGGAGTACGTACGTTCTAACTTAACATATCGTTTCCAAACACCATCTTTCTTATCTCATAATTTGGGCTGTCTCAAACATGTTTTCGTGAGGCATCAAATGCATGCATGTACTCCAAATTAATCACATAGTCCTAGTAAACCGATACAAGTCTGTATCCACGAAGACATGGCGTACATGCATGCACCAAAATATTTTCCCCCTAGCTACAAAAGCAAATACTAGAGCTGTTGTATTGTCTCTAGCTAGTTAGTTCTGAAATGGCAAGCTTCCATTGGATGTCTAAGCATCCCATGTAGCTACTAATTTGCACTCTTCAAGAATCACATTAACTAATTATCCTACCATTGTGGCTAGCTTTAACTCAAGCCTCTTGCGCCGAACTACTGGTGTGTCCTTCACTCCTCACCTATAATTATAAACATATGACCTGTCCCTCTACCTCTCCCTCTCCCTCTCCTTTGGACTTTCCACGCAAGAAGCAACGCCAACTACATACATATACCATGCCTGCCAACTTGCTTAACAATAACAACCTTCCAAAATTAACAAAACCATCATGTGGACATTTGTATCTTGTTAAAGTTCCACAAGTTGAGGTGTCGATCGGGGGACTTCATTTTCCAAATCCATTCGTTAATTACTCATTTTGTTGTACTATATATACGTAGGTATTTGATGTGTGTGGTAGTATATTGCCCACTTTGATATAGGAACATATATTGCTTAGCACGATGGATCTCTTTAACAGCTATAGTTGGCAAGTATATGCACCAATTTAATACCAACAGGATCAATGGATCATACATTACAGGATGTAGTGTATCTTTTCGCCAGAACATATATGTGCATGTGAAAAGCAAGGATATATAGCATTAAACCATTCACCTTCACATTACATTCTGCTCAGCAGTTCCGGCTAAACAAGACATTTTTTCACAACCCTGAAAGCGAAAATCAACCCCTAGGGTTGAGGCTGGTGATCAAAATCGGCTCGATCGAGACATGACACTTGGATGGCAAAAGCGGTGCCATCTACGGGGAAATTAAGAAGCCAGGACCCACACCTTTCGTAATTCCAATAGGTTTTTTTTTCCATTTGAACCCTTTGAAACTTAATTAGCATGCAAGATACTCTACGAAATCAGAATCGTTTGTGATGATAATTTTCACTGATGGTTCAAAAACCGTCTGTGATGATCTATTATCATCACTGACACTTTGATACAAACGATTCATAAAACCGTCTGTGATGCGATTTGTGAACCGTTTGTGATGTGCGGTTGTCCAGTAATGCGTCTACGGGGAAATTAAGAAGCCAGGACCCACACCTTTCGTAATTCCAATAGGTTTTTTTTTCCATTTGAACCCTTTGGAACTTAATTAGCATGCAAGATACTCTACAAAATTGGCCGGCATACATAATCTAGGGTGAACGTAACGGTGGGGCACCGGGGCTAGAGCCCATCCTACTGTTGACCAGATAGTGGATACCACCCTTGAGCAGGTGCATCTATATATACGGAGAAAGTGAACCAAAAGTTTAGAGGTAAAAGAAAACCAAAGTCGTTAGCACTCTCTGTCTTAGTTCTGGATCCGCCATCGTATGTAATGTTTCATTCGTGCATACATACGTACAAGAATGGTGGTACTCTCTCCTACTTACGACGTACGTGCTTAGCTGGAGCTCGCTCGCGGAAGGTAGCTAGGATGGATCCGAGTCCAAGGCGACAAAATCCGACGACCCATGTAGCAGACGGGTCCCGGCGGCGCAGGGCCGGAGATAGAAGAAGGTCGCTAGCTCTGTCGGCTGCGGGTGAAAGGGACTGGGTGCCCCACCTGCTGTTGGGATCCACGTTGTCAGAGGTGGCCCACTCCCATACGGACCGCCATTAAAGACAAAACAGAATCGTTGACAGCTGCTGGCGTACGAGGCTGACGTACGCGGCCGTGGGAAAAGTGGTGATGTGTTGCCTAGAGGTGGGCACTTGGGCCGGCCCGAAGCACGATATCACGGCCCAAAGACGAGTTCGCTCGACGGCGATTCGTCTTGGCGCCGCGATGACATCAGAGCATAGGTCGTGCCGAGCTCGAGAATCGAGCACGATGGACGGCACGGCCCAGCACGTCACTGTAGAATGGGCCGTACCGGGCTCGATTACCCAGAGTATGAGAAAGAAGTCTAGTATAAAGGTCACTGACTCACAGAGCATGACCGCCATGGATACATCGCACTCAGTAGCATGAACGTCACCCCTATCGCCGACACCTGAGAGAGACGGACAAAATGGGAGAGAGAGCTGAGAGAGATGAGAGACGGAGCAAGAAGCTGCTCTCTCTCGCTCGTCCCTCTCAATCTCTCTCAGCTCTCTCTCTCACCAGTCTCTCTCAATCTCCCTCTCAATCTCTCTCGTCTGTCTCGCTCACCCTCTTTCTCGCCCGTGTTGAGCACATTCCCTCGCTTTATGTAACTGTTCAAGAATAAATAAATTTTAGTTCTTTTTCTCATAATATTTGCATTCACTGCCTCAATTCTATGCGCCTCCGGTTCCTTTCCTCTCGTTTCAATAGTGCAAATTGTCAGACATGGGCCAAGACAAAGACGGCAAGCAAGCGGCGCAAATGAGGCGTGCTCGGCTTGATGAAGGCTAGCCGGCCGCAGACGGCAAGACAAAGACGGCGGCACGACGGGCCTTCTTGGCCTGGCACGGTTCAGACACGAAGCACGATAGGCCCATACCGGGCCGACCCGGCACGGCACGACGCCCACCTCTATGTGTTGGCATCCGCTCGTATATCCTCCTCTTAGAACAGATTTTCCATTTCTTGGCTGGCCTGGCCCTCTTGGAAAAATGCTCTTATCTAAACCTGGATGGCCTAGTATATGACTTTGTTTGGTGGGCCTAAATCAAGCTCACCTTCTGAAAAGTCAGAAAGTTCATCCAAACAGCTTAGTTTTTAAGCAATTTTTGATATAAGCCAAAAGCTATATATAACTAACAAAAACCAAAAGTTGAAAGTTGGGCTGAACCTGTTTTTGCAGCTTATTCCTGAGAGAAATTAGCTATTTATTAAACGGTATATTATAAAAAACTACAACCGTTTTTCAACTCAAAAAACCAAAAAGCAACTTTTCAAAAAAACTACAGCTTCCCCAAACAGGCCCTATGTCGATCAAGGCCTGCAGTAAATCTATCCACGTCGTCAAAATCTGATATGATGGATAAAATTGTATAACATGTCCTCTTGTATATTTTTAAGACAGTTTTTACAAACAGGCTGTGTAAGCAGTAAGTTATATGTATGTATGTATGTACGTATCTATATGTATGTATGTAGGTATATATACACATATATTATATATATACCTATATATATAGTATAATTAACTAGGACACCATGGTGCCTAGGCACCATGATCTAAAAAGGATATTTTCTCTATATATTTTCATGCGATTTTTTTTAAAAAAAAATTTAAGATGCTGAGTTTAACTAGTTTACTAACTAGTTCAAACAAGTTTGAACTAAAATTCAAAATAGATTTTCCTTTTTTTTATGATAGTTTGGTTGTAGGTATGTGCTGATTTTATATATAAAAGTGTATATACCACCTAGATGGTCTTATATACTCATATACTACACATACGTACCCTCCATTGCACGAGATACTCTCTATGTTGTGAGATACAACATAGGGAGTAACTACTCCTGGAAGTAGAAAAGAGGTTTCCTACACACATGGTAGCACTATTCTACGCATGTGCACAGAGTTGGCTATTCTACACGCTGGCTGTAACCTCGAAGAAGTGCATCCAAATAATCCACGTATGTCTGCTTCGTGTGTTGACTAAGTAATCGGTAGTGTGGCCAAACAACTAGTAAATGTACTGTCTTGTTTGTATATGAATCTATTTTTTCTTTGATTTAGCTGTAACTTTTTATTGGCAGCTCTGATTCACGAATGGTTTTCACCAGTAACTTATTAACGATATCTTCTTTTTGTTCGTTCAAAGATTTTTTTATTCTAACAAACCTGTTCGGGTATAGATTGGAAAAGAAAAAATCAAAGCTTGAAATGCAACTCTTGCTGGCTCAAAACACCGCTAAGGGTTATAAATTTGATCTTGTTGAAACTGCTAACAAAGTCAAATATCATGAAGAGAAGACCGCTAGACTTGATGAGGCCTTCACAAAAGAAACGAAGACTAGGTTCAAAGGCTCTACAAAGAGTATAAGACTGCTCTCCAGGCAAATGAGTCCGAAATAGCAGGTAAAAACTATATCTCGACCTGTTTAACTTTTCCTTTTTGAAAGAAGAAAGTGATATTTAAATCTTGTTTTAAATTTTGCATAATTAAAAAACATAATAAAGGCCAAAGAGATTCAACTCTCTGAAGAGAGAATAAAGTTCGAAGAGCTGAGGTCGGTGGTGAAACATAAAATATACAACATGATCGACAAAATAAAACTCTTCATAAAAGATCGTGCCACGGTTCAGAGAGGTAGGAAATCCACACTGAACTTTATCTTATAACGGCTTCAAAAAATCGCCACGGATCTAAAAGGCAAAGAAGTAAAACTTACAACTCCTGATCTGTCGGTTGATGAATGGTCAAGGGGGTGAATGACCAGCTGAAGATCATCCAAAGTCATATCCCCACAATGGCGCAAACCATCAAGACAGTGCTCCGGACCTTGATTGTTGTTCAAGTGAGTGCTCTCTTCGTCAAGTTGAGGCACTTCTACAAGGATGCAGTCAAGTTGGAGAAACTGGCGCCTGACCTGAAGCTGACTACTCAAGAAGAGATTAATATTAAATGTGCAGAAGTAGCCTTTGCCGTTGATACATACATGAAAAATGTAAACATTACATTCAAGTAACATGTATGACATCTTTTGAATGAATGAAAAAATCTCTTATATTATATTTTATCTTGTTTCTCATCTGCTTGTATATTTGTTTGAGTAAATCACTAGCCCCTAACTGTTTGTGTACTAACCATCAACGTGGTCGGAATACAAACGATTATAGGTTTGATGACTCGTTCTCTTTTACTTAGGACTTAGTATTAACCAGTAGCAGATTGGAGATAAAGTTAGTCTAATGAGTTCCAATGCAGTAAGGATTGGCTTATATGAGAAGGCTATATTACAAGTCATCTCACAATTTGACCATCAACTTTGTACTTTGTGTGAGAGAGTTTGGTCAAAAGATGATCTTGTGTTTCCTCAAAAAGGTTAAGCAAGACTAAAAATCGAATTGTATAAAATATGTATTGAGATATTTATATGTAAATGAAATAATAAAATAAATTATTTACACATAAAACCTGCAAAGATGTTGGATGTTCCATGCAATAGACGTAATTTGTGCATCTTCCATAGCAAGCCGAACAGAACCTAGTCGGGTGACTGATACTACAGTAAATAGACCTTCCCATTTGGAAGATAACTTATTTAAGTTAGACTGATTCTGGATGCACCTTAAAACCAAGTCTCCCACATTAAGTGTTCGTGGTTGAACTCTTTTTTTGTAGTAAGCCTTATAAATTGGCCGTTGACCTGATAAGAGCTCGATCTCGCTTTTCTTCTAGTAGATTGATATTATCTTCGTGTTGGTCGTATTGATTGATCTATTTATAGAGAGTAGTTCGTGTAGAGCCTAAGTGAATCTTACTAGGCAACACGACTTCCGCTCTGTAGACCAGTTGAAAAGGTGTTTCTCTTGTAGCTCTATTGATAGTTGTGCGTATGGCCCAAAGCAATGAATAGAGGTCTTCTACTCAAGCCCCTGAGCATTTTGTAAGACGATCAAACACTTGTTTTTTTCATACCTTGTATGATTTGGCCATTAGCATGTTCAACTGCTCCATTGCTTTGAGGATGAGCGACTGAAGTTTAACATATCTTTGTGCCTGTTTCAGCATAATAATCTTGAAACAGATCCCTAACAAATTGTGATCCATTATCAATAATTAGTCGATTAGGAACATCAAATCTAGTGACTATATTTTTCATAAAGAATTTCTTTGCTGCTTGAGCTGTAATTGAAACTACAGGTTTAGCTTAAATCCATTTTGTGAATGTATCAATGGCAACAAACAGGAATTTAAATCCATTTGTTACTTTGGGTAAAGGATCTACTATATCAATTCCCTATGTAAAAAATGGCCATGATAAAGGTATGGTTTGCAATTGATTAGTGGGTAACTATACTTGTCGAGCATGACATTGGCATTGCTCGCAAGTTTTTACAAGTTGCATTGCATCCTGTAAAGCAATGGGCCAATAAAAACTTTATCGGAAGGCTTTCTCGACCAATGTTCTGTATGAAGCATGTGCTCCACACAAGCCCCTTGTATTTCATCAAGCAATGTTTGTCCCTGTTCTTGGGATATACATTGCATCAGAACACCCTATGTTACCCTTCTATAGAGTATTGTCGAGTAATTTGTACATTCGTGTCTTTCGAATTAATTTACCTTTTTCATAAATATCCTCGGGCAGTGTCCCATTTTCTAGATAGGCTTTAAATGGTTTAGCCCAATCTGTATTCTGCTCAAAGACTCTAACCTCTGTGCTGGTCGGGGATATCTATATGAATGTTTCTATAGAAAGTTTAGATAGATATTCAAGAAAAACACCGGTTGGGACAGGTGATCGTGAGGATCTCAGTTTAGATAACTGGTCCACTAAGAGATTGTCTTTTCGCGGTATGTAGTGTACTTCGAAGTGACTGAAGTATTTTTCCAATTTTCTCACTTCATCCAGGTAGTGAGCCATTACCTCATCGGACGTTCTGTATTCCTTGCTAACCTGGTTTATGACTAATTATGAATTGCCCACCGCAAGAAGCTGATGCACTCCGATATATTTTGCTGCTCGGAGCCCATCTAGAAGACTTTCACACTCTTCTACATTATTAGTAGTAGGGAACTGAATCTGGATTACATATTGTAACAGGTTTCCCTGAGGTGTGACCAGTACTATACCTGCCCACGCACCTTTGATTTCTTGAGGGCCATCAAAGTATAATTTCTAGTAATCAGTATCAGTTATATCATCTATTACAAACGGCTCATTGTTAGTCCATTTGGCTATAAAATATGTCAGAATTTGAGATTTAATTACTATTCGGGCGACGAAATGGATGTCAAACGATTCGAGTTCTACTGCCTACTTAGCAATCCGACTAGTTGCTTCTTGGTTATGTAATATGTTATCCAAGGTAAAAGATGAGAGAACCATAATCCGATGAGATTGGAAATAATGTCTCAATTTTTGAGAAACCATTAATAGAGCGTAAAGCAGTTTTTGAACCTGAGGGTATCTCTCCTTAGGTTCGTGCAAAACTTCACTTATGTAATAAATAGGTTTTCAACCTGTTCTCGTTCGACGACCAGTACAGCGCTAACCGCATTTTTTGTAGCCACTAAGTTCACCATCAAAGATTCCCTAAAGGTGGGTGTGACCAGTGTGGGTGGGCTTTAAAAATTAGTTTTGATGTATTTAAAAGCTTTATCTGCTTCATTCGACCAGTGGAATTTATCGCGTTTTCCTATTACCTTAAAGAATGGTAGACCACGTCCTCTTGATCTTGATATAAAGTGACTCAGAGCACCAATCTGACCAGTTAAACCTTGAACTTTCTTCATTGTAGAAGGTGGTTTCAAAGCTTCAATGGCCTGAATCTTCTTAGGGTTTACTTCAATACCTCCAGAACAAACAAAGAAATCAAGCAACTTTCTAGAAGAAACTCTAAATACACACTTTTCTGGATCCAACTTAATCTCATGTTTATTCAAATTATTGAAGGTTTCAGCCAAGTTTGACAACTGGTTAGAGCTTTTCTTGCTCTTTATAACGATATCATCAACATAAGCTTCTAAATTTCAACCTATTTGACTAATAAAAGTCTTCTGCATAAGGTGCTGATACGTGGCTTCAGCATTTTTTAGCCCAAATGGCATCTTCTTGTAGCAATAGACACCAAACGGGGTTATAGAGGAAGTTTTCTCTTCATCTTCTCTTGCCATGCTTATTTGATGATAGCCTGAGTATGCATCCAGGAAACTCATTAGTTCGTAACCCACTGTTGAGTTGAACAGTTGGTCAATTCAAGGTAAAGGAAAATCATCTTTTGGACAAGCTTTATTTAAAAAATCAATGTACATATGCCACTTACCGTTTGCTTTCTTGACCATAACCGGGTTCGCAAGCCAATCTGGATGACCAACTTTACGAATGAAACTAGCTTCCAAGAGTTTGTCCAATTCTTGTCGGATGACTTCTTGCCGATTAGGAGCGAATCGCCACAACTTCTGCTTTACTGGTCGTACATCAGGTCGTATGGCTAACCTGTGCTCTATTACTTCCTTTGGGACCCAGGTATGTCGGATGATTTCCACGCAAACACATCTGTGTTAGCCCAGAGGAAAGCAATGAGTGTGTTTTCTTATTTAGCATCCATTCATGATCCTATCCGAACAGTTTTTGACTGGTCGACGGGATCAATGAGAACTTGTTTAATCTGTTCGTTGGGTTGAGGAGTTGTCTTCAGCTTTTCCATCTTGTTAGGCTTTTCAGCCTTACAATATTTTTCTGCATCATTAGCATAACTTAACGAAAACTAATCGACAATTTTCAGTAATTTACGATCGTAATTAAGTGCAGTAACTTGATTACCTTGCACGTAAATCAAACCTTTAGGACCAAGAATTTTAATACTCTGGTAAGTGTGATGTGTAACTGCCATAAATTTTGTTAGTGAATGTCTACCCAAAATGGTATTATATGATAATTCAAAGTCAACAATTTCAAATGAAATCAATTCCGTTGTGAAATTATTGGCATCTCCAAAGGTGATAAGTAATACGATCTGTCCCACAGGAGTTACCGATAGACCAGGCATAATCTCATAAAATGGGTTGGCATATCCAAAGTATGAATAAAAAGTAAATCTAAAGAACTTTCCCATCGATTAAAACAAAAAAATTAATGATTTGCTTTGTTTTTCCTTTGTTATTGATCATTTGCTCCGTGATGTCTCACTGGCACGCAGGCTCTGGGGTCACATGTCAATGTGACATGCGGGTCAAATGATCAATTGTACTTAAAAAATAGGGCAAATCATAAAATCTCCCCAATTAAAATTGTTCCTACTTTACAGTTACTAATTGTGTGAGAAACTACCAATAGAAGTTTTTGGAGAATTGAGATACCTTTGGACAGTCTTGCTTGTTGAAGGTAATAGCAACATCCGACCACTTAAGGTACTTAAGTTTTCCTGTGTGAGTGTCAATATTGTTGACCTTTCTCCAAGCAATTTTGAATTATCTTTTGGATGTGTATGCGGATGATCCTCCAAATATGATGTTGACGTGATTGTCTGGTTTCTGATAACCCATGTCTTCATCACCATCTTCATCCTAACCGCTTTGTCCCTCTGGTAAGGTCAGCATATGACCCTTGCCAGAGTAGAAATCATCCATGCATCCCTGCCAAGTACAACAATTACGTAGGTCGTGTCCGGGTGCTTTATGCAACGGATACCAGCGTCCATTGCCACTAGTCGCACCAGGATTCCTAGAGATAGACTGGTCGTCCTGTCGACCAGTTTTCTTCTTCCAAGGGGCCTTTCCCTTGGAGTATGCAGGTCATTCTGAAATGTCTGCAACCTCTCTTTGAGCATTCTTTTTTCTATTTTTCTTATTCTTTGCCTTGCGGTCTTCGAGTTTAGACGTATTTTTGGACTTTTTGCCTGACCCCTGCAGACTAGATTGTGGCAATGTATAGCCCTTATCGACCATACGATTTCACTCGATGGCCTCATGTGCGTTCGAATACCGATCTACCATATCGAATAGTTCTGATATAGTAGAGGGTGGATGAATATTAAGGTCTTCTGCAAAACGTTTGTAGTGTACAGCTCGCTTAAATGCACAAATTACAGAGTCATTAGAAATATTTGGGATTGTATTATGATCTTCTACATACCTCTTAATAAATTGACGTAAATTTTCGCCAGAAGTTTGACGAAGATGATGTAAATCGTCTTCTTTACCTGGCTTGGCATAGCAACTTTTAAAATTATTTAAAATTGCATGGCACACGTTTTACCACCTGAAAATAGAAACCTTTAGGCTGATTAAACAGCCAAGTTCTTGCTGATCCTTTTAAAACAATAGGAAGGTAGTTGGTCATTACCTTCTCATCACCTCCAGCAGTCTAGATGGCGGTGGTATAAACTTGTAAGAATTCTGATGAATTTAGAGTTCCATGAAAACTTTTGAAGTGACCTGGCTTGAATCTCTCAGGCCATGTTACATCTCGGAGCCATAAGGAATAGGCTTTGCATCCTGTATAGAGTCCAAACGTGTATGTATAGTAGGAACATCTTCCATATATTCTGGAGAACGAGGTCATCGCCGACCACGAATAGAAACTTCACCTAGGGTATGACGTTCGAAAATGCTTCTCCGTCGTGTTTTATTTCTTCGCTGTTAATTGATGCCTTGCTAGCGCCGACTAGAAGAAGATTGTTCCATATGGGAATCAGTTTGAGATCTTGCGGATAAAGACGTAACTTGTACTTCATAAGTAGCCTCTTGTAAATCCGCGGCTAGGGTTTTAACAATTGTTGCATTGAGCATATTATCCCCTTCCGTTGGTTGGTTAAGAATTGCATTAGTAAAAATATGAATTCTTTCCATACGAGTAGTTCCCTGTGAGGTACTGGGAACCATATTCATGTCTCTTACCATCGCCCTTGGTGGTGGTGTAACTGGAAGAACATGTTGAGGAGTCCTCCTAAAGGGTTTGGCCTTTGGGACGATCCCAGCTGGCTGCTGAAGTAATGGCGCTTTGCCTCCTCCACAGCCTTCTGTTTGGCTGCCATAAGATGTTTATGTCACTCTTGAGCAGCTTTTTCTACTAGTTCACGGGCTTCATGTTCTTCACGTTCCGCCCATTGTCTGTCTGTCTCGCTGGTAACCGCGCAAGCGCGGAATCCAGAGCAGACAGAGGGTGTCAATGCTCTATCTTCATTCGAAGATAGGGTATAATTAAGACCTTAAAGACAATCTTCCAAGGTTGAGCTTTCCATAATGTCATTATTATCTTTGGAAGTATGTTCATTGTCAACTTCCATGGGATGCACTCCATGGACATCTGCCTTCGAACCGGTGGCAGGAAGAGTATTGTACTCACCTTTTGATTTCTCAAATGGTTGTACCTCTGCCTCGACCTCAGCCTGAATCTTTGCCAATTCTTCTTTAAAAACATATTCGAAATAGAAATCGCACTTACATTTTTCTTCCGTAGGATAATCGTTTTCACCGAGATCAGCATAGTCGACGAGATCGAACCAATATTCTTCATTCATTTTGGAGAATTGTGCTACCTTGATTACCGGACGGCCCTCCTTCTAGCGTCAACTGTCGATGTCTAATACCTAGGGTCTCTTGACCGAGCTTAGGAAAAGATGATTGCGGGCTCCTAGTAAACAAGATAATGGAAATGAATATGGGGATTGCTTCTTTATTAGCCAAGCGGCTCAACAGAGTACACAGATTGCTTCTTGATAGTGCGAAGGGGCTCTCTATTTATATCAGATGTAAATGCGTCAGTTGTTCTCCAAAGAGGCGTCATGTAACCGAGAGGTGTCTTCCCGCCAAATGGTGTCTTCTCGTCAAAGGGTGCCTTTTCCAGCGTTAACTTCCGGGTAATTATATTTACCTGTTAGATAGCTATCCGTACGGAGACATGTGTGGGAATAACTGCTTGTCCCGACCAGTGGAATTCCACTGGTCGGGGACGACCAGTGTGAAGCTATAGACCATCTTAACTGAACTGGTCGGAGACGTTACCATCTAGTTAAGTATGGGCTTCGTTCTATGTTATGGGTTTTATGTATTATAAGCCCATTAATTGAGTATGGTTTCTAACTGTTGAGGGCCCAGTAGGAAAAGAGACTTTTAATCCTTGTCAGTTGGTAGATGGTATAATGATGCATATGAGGTAACACGTGATTATGTATGTGGTTGAGTAATATAATAGCCAGGACATGTGCTAATTCGCAAACTAAGCAGAATCTAACCCTAAGGTGAGCTCTAAGAGTATGTACAGTAGTAGAGACGACTGCTATCTATATACTCTTCTATGTCATCTAAAGACAAAACTAAAGATAACTTCTACAATGGATGACATCTTAAGGTTATATCTAAAGATCCTACAATCTTTTAATTATAGCGTGCAAAGGTATTATTGTAGATAATAATCCATATAATGGTGTTTTATACTGTCTATATGATCGTCTTTTCATGAAGAGACAGATATGCTCTCTCTTCTCTATATTATCAAAATTCTTACATAGCAAAGCATAAAGACAGCTGACGCCATACCATTATACATACCCTAACATGCTTTAGCAGTAGCACTACTGGCCTATATATACAATCAGTATAAGGAATGCTGCTGGCTAGCTCCGTATACTGATGAGAGATTCTTTCCATATCCTTAAAAAATCCTATCCATAATATATACTCCATCTGATCTGATCTGATCAGAAATAGTTGACGTTTTAAACATAGTGCAGTCAATCTTTCGAAACTTTGACAGTCAATATCTATTTAAATATTTAAATTGGATACGTGAACATCATATAGGTAGATTTATCTCGAAAAGTACTTACATAATAATATAATTTTATTAGATTTTATAAATATATTATAATAAAAATTAGTGATCAAAGTTTTATTTTAAAAACTATATAATATGCAGAACAATAATTATTTACGATGGGAGGGAGTATTATTAGTTTTTTCCGCATTAGTAGTCGCAATTCACCCGAACGGCCATATGGAGCAGGATATTTTTGCCATTGGCAGCTAGCGCTTCAATGCATGGTCCAGGGAAATCAACTTGAGGCTGCTTGATACATGGCTTTGAACTCCTCTCTAATCCGTTACCATGTGAATCAATTGCTCTTGATACTTCTACTAGATATTTGCTAGAGCTGTGAAGGGTGGGCTGGACCGAATATTCGACTGCGGAGTACGCTTGGACATTCGGCATTAGACCAAATTGGACTGTAGCTAGCTACCCCTAAACTTTTTAATTATATATATATATATATATATATATATATATATATATATATATTCTTCCTGTCTTTCAAAATTAAGCCGTTCTTAAAAAATTAAGTTTTGGCAGTAGGGGTGTGAATGTTAATTTATGTTTCAGCGTTTTGTGATTTGAGTAGCTTGACTTAACTGCATTAATTGCGTACATAGTTACATTCGAAGCTCTATTTCATTTAGGCTATGTTTGGTACAACTTCAATTCCATCAGATCCGGTATTCCTAACTCTACTAGATCAGTAGAGTTGGAGCTGTGAGTATATTAAGAGTGTTTAGGTGAGTCATCTTGTTTACATTTTAGACTAAAAATATAAACTTAATTCACTTTATTTTAGCCTACAAGTTTTAGATCTAAGGTGGAGCTGGGATCTGTAGCTCTGCCAAACAGGATCTTAGTAACATTTTGCCCCTTTAATTTACCAAATATGGGGTGAACACAGAGCAAACAATCGCCTTCTTTGGACGCTTCTTCTATCTGGAAGCTAGAAGCTATTTCGAACAGCTAGCTTCTTCGCAGTCGAAAATCAAAATCTATCAGCCTATTTGTATTAGGAGAAGCTGAAAGCTAAAAGCTAGTCCGGAGTAGTTTCTTACGGCTTCGGTGTGTTGGGGTTCTGACTTTACCACTAGATTTGAGAAAAATTACCACCTTCTATCAAGTATAAAATCCCAAGCTACACATCTTTCACACTCATTCTCAACCCGCACCCCTTATACCTAAAAGCCAGACTATCAAACACATAACGTTTTCAACCTAGCCATTTAGCTATGCAGCCCAGTCGAAAGCTACTTTTTAGAAAAAACTACAACTATGCCAAATAGGACCTTTGTCCCAGTATGTTTTCAGTTTAGACTCTTCTTAGCTTTTTGTTATTATTATTATTTTTAGAAAGCTTTGGCATGGTTGGTACAATCGACAGCCACAGCATACCTTCTTATTGTTAATTTGCTAAATAATACACCCCACGTATCTTAAACTATAGCTATCTTGGATGGTTATTATATACTTATATGACCCCGAACAATGATTGTCCATTCTTTCGTCAAAAGGGATTTCTAGGAGAGCAGAGAAGCACAGGACAGTCACACACACACAAAAAAAAAAAAAAAAACTTTTCCTGAAAAGGGGATATATTTTTCATCTCAGTGCGAACGAAATGAAAATAACCTCTGGTTGACTTTTCTTTTTTGGCCATTTCCACATCCATATCACGACAGGAGGGCGCATCCTGCTGCATGACATGTCCCTATAACAACCTGCCTTTTTCAGTCACATCCATGAACAGAATGGCGACTATTACGTAAAACTAATCCAACGGCTGCCCTAATTAAATCGTCGTGATAATATATTGTCAAGTATTAATTAATATGGTTGTGTATCTCTAAGGTAGCATAATTTATTTTTGAGCGTAAGTCCTTTTTTTCATGAATCAACGTCCAGTCATATGGCACATAAATCTCCACACAAATCTAATGATCACACGAACTAACTTAAGAAAAAGTCAGCCAATATTATTAATAGCGCTCAATATGTAATGCCATTGAATAGCGACAGTGGCAGACCCATCTCCTGCGAGTTGGCCGGGCTCACCGGTAGAGGTGGGCGTCGTGCCGTGCCGGGTCGGTCCGGCACAAGCCTATCGTGATTCGGGTCTGAATCGTGCCGGGCAACGACGGCTTGTTGTGCCCGCCGTGCCGTGCCGTGCCGTGCCGGCCCTGCTCTCCTTCGGCGAGCCTAGGCACGATCTATTTGCGTTTTGTGCCTGCTTCGTGCCGTGCCGGTCTAGATCGGACCATGTGCACTATTCCGACGAGACGAAAGAACACAGAGATGTACGGAGCTGAGGTAATGGACACAAATATTAGAGAAAAATGAACTAAATTTTATGATTCTTGAATAGGTAAAGAGTGACATTGCAGTAATTATGTGAGTACACGATGCTCCTTAGTATAAAGACTTGTACCTTGCAAGAAACTGTTCTCTCTCGCCCGTCTCTCACAATCTCTCTCAGCTCTCTCCTCTCTCTCGTCATCTCCCTCAATCTCTCTCCGCTCTCTCTCACCCATTGCTCCCTCTCTCAGCTCTCTCCCCCTCTCTCGCCGTCTCTCTCAATCTCTCTCAGCTCTCTCCTCTCTCTCATCGTCTCAATCTCTCTCTTTCTCTCGCCCATCTCTCTCAATCTCTCTCCGCTCTCTCTCGTCCGTTGCTCCCTCTCTCTTGCTGTCTCTCTCAATCTCGTCATCTCAATCTCTCTCAGCTCTCTCTTTCTCTAGCCCATCTCTCTCAATCTCTCTCCGCTCTCTCTCGCATGTTGCTCCCTCTCTCAGCTCTCTCCCCCTTTCTCGCCGTCTCTCCCAATCTCTCTCAACTCTCTCTTTTCTCTCGCCCATCTCTCTCAATCTCTCTCTGCTCTCTCTCGTTCGTTTCTCCCTCTCCCAGCTCTCTCCCTCTCTCTTGTTGTCTCTCTCAATCTCTCATAGCTCTCTCCTCTCTCTCGTCGTCTCTCTTAATCTCTCTCAACTCTCTCTCTCGCCCATCTCTCTCAATCTCTCTCCGCTCTCTCTCTCGCCCGTTGTTCCCTCTCTCTCGCCCGTCTCTCTCAATCCCTCTCGCCTGTTTCTCTCACGTTGTGATGGGATGAATCAGAAAAGGGTAGAGGGGAATTGAAGGGGTGGAAGACATGAGTTAGTTGCTCAGTCTTCATCAGGCGAGAGTTGGGCAACTAAGTGTTCAAGCGAAACAGTTGGGCACTCAATTTCTCCGTGCGAAGTGCGTGGTGTAAACTGTCATTTTTAATAGTTAACATTACTTAAATCTTACAATTTTATTTTCTTCTTTTTCCCCATTTCCTTCTATTTTTTCACCTATTTCCCCCTTTCTCACCCTTCACTTTTTTCACTTGCCCTTTTTTTTCACTTTCCCCCCTTTTCCCCTTCCCTTCCTTTTTCTCGGAATCCCTTGAGCCTCCATGCTTTTTTCATCCCTCTCTTTTCCACTCTCCCTCTCTCTAGTCTTTTCCCGCCCCTCCCTCTTTTTTCCCCTCTCTCCCTACCTTTTTCTCCTAGTCCCCTTGGTCCCTATGCCCCTGCACGGTGCGCCCAGACGCACCCTCACCTCTTCGGTTCCTCCACTCGACACCCCCATCCGCTCCCTTCGTCCCTCGGTTCCTCCGTCCCGCATCCCCCACCTGGGTCCCTCCTCCTCCCTCCCCGTCCCCGACATCTCCTTCGCCCCGCGCCCTACGTCCCCCTGCTTGGCTTCCTCCTCCCCTCCCCATCCTCGGCGTCTCCTCCGCCTCCGCTCCCAACCCCCGTCTAGCTCCCTCCTCCCTCCTCGTCCCCGGCGTCTCCTCCGCCCCACACCCCTGCCCTCGTCCCACGACCCTCCTCCTCCCTCCTCTTCCTGCGAGGCCACGACCCCTTCATTCCCGCGACCCTCCTCCCTCCCCGGTGGCCACGGCGCGCGCGGCAACGTGCGAGGCAGCGCACTTGGCGGTGGTGCATGAGGCAGTGCACGGGGCGGCGAAGCGCGAGGTGGCTCACCGGCCATGGCACACGATGCGGCTCGGCGTGGGCGTGCGACGACCTGGCGGCTTTGCAGCACGATGGCTTAGGGGCCCCGTGTGGGCCACGACGGCGGCCACGAGGAGCGTGCTTGCCCCCGGCCGTGTTCTCGGCCGCGTGCCCTGCCCCCGGCAGCGTGCCTTGCCGCGTGGCAGCGGGTTGGCGTGCCGCCGTGCCACCCGAAATGCTGTGCGAGCAGTGCCGACCTGAGCACGGCCCCATCTCGCTGTGCCATGCCGGGCCACCCATCGTGCCCGGTTGATAGGCCCAGCATGGCCCGAGCAAACGTGCCGGGCTGGCATGGCCCATTATCAACAGTGTCGTGTTGGGCTTTGGGTCGGCCCTGGTCGGGCGTGCCTCGTGCTGGCCCAAAATGGCCAGGCCCAGTGCCCACCTCTACTCACCAGCGGGACTCTATCCGGTCCTCTCTCTAGCCCATGATCGACTATCATTGAAGAACAGGGATAGAGGTTGGAGGATCTACGCAACATCGGAAAGAAGCTGGAGTTATCAACCGGTTTTGTGAATTAGATTATGCATCATTTAACGGCTGAGTTAGCTTGGCAATTAAAGCCGTAGGGCCAACAACGTAGCACATTTACGGAGTACACGTACCCAACTCATTTACAATTAACTCGGAAGAAGTATCAAATGATGCAATTGATTGGTTTCTTGCCATTGAGACAAACACGAGCTTGGCGGTAGGGTTTAGATCGACAGTTGCGGGGCATGCGGCGAGGGTGTTTAGGCGCACGGCGAGGAGATCGGGCTTGGGGCGACGGGCGGACAGGTCATGGTGCAACGTGGCCTATGCACAATGAACTAAAGACTAAGGAAGTCCTCACCTCATATGTGTGCAAGAGTTGTGTCGATTTTGTACTTTTTTTGTCGTTGAGGATATGGAATGAAAGATTTCATCGAAACATGATTGAACATGTTTGCCTGGAGAAACACTCATCATAGTTAGACTTGCCTGGGCTAAAAAAAATTCTTAGCTTCGTCGCTAAAAAGAAGCACGCCTTTATGGATAGTTTACTGAGCTATGTTTAATCAGCCTAGTTACAAGCATAGATGTCCAATATACGGTCAACAAATTAAGGAGGCAGATTTTTTCCTTGTATTTAGAGACACTCAGTATCTAGCTAGCTACTCCAATGTATAGTTTCTCAGATGGGCTCAGAGGTACTCGATCGCCTGCTACCATCCTTGCCCGGCCAACCGCCGAATGTTAAGTTCAAGCGATGCCTGATAGTGACCATGACTGTGCCTGCAAGCGACGACCACAGTCCCGTCGACCTTTAGCTCCTCTACGGTGGCTCGACGCCAGCATGCAGTTGACCTTAGCGCCAAGCCACCATGGAGCACCAAAGATGCCCTCGTATAGCTTTTCCAGACTCGATCAACACATCTCGAGAGCATGCAGGCACGCGTAGAAACTAGACCTGGGCATGGTACCGTGCCAGATCGGCAACAACATGGACATAATGGGTCATATGTCTTCTAGACCATGCCATGCTGCCACGGCTTAGCCTGACGTGCTGTGCTAGCCTAACACGCCTCCGGCGAACCTAGGCACGGTCCATTAGCACATTGTGTCATTTTTGTGCCATGCTGGTCCAAGCTCGATCCATTTGCACTTTTGCGAGGAGATGAAAGAAAGCAGAAAAGCGCAGGGCTAAGACAGTGGACATACATATTGGGAAAAAGAACTAAATTTTATTCATTCTTTGCAAAAGATGTGTAGAGATAGTGGTTGATCTCTACTCGTGGATCTCATTGTGACTTGCTTAGCACTTTGGAAGACAAACTAGACATATTGCCTTTTTAGCTTTTACACACGCTTGAAGGCTCGAACTGTCTTGTGCTTGTTGCATTGCTGAGACAGTTTTTCTTGTTTCACTTCTGCTGTCAAACTTTTTATAATATTTGTCAAAAACTATAAAAAGCTCGTGCCAAAGCCATGATGTGCCTGCGTCATGCCCATGGCCGTTCCTAGCATTTTGGAGGCCCTTCAAATATAAACATGTAGCAATACCTTTTATTTCGATTGCAAAAGTTAAAGTTTCTCAACAAATCCTAAGAATTTGCCATTACTATCTTTGTAAGTTTCTCACTTGATCCTCGAAAAAGCTAAATTATATTTGCCAAGATATTTCACAATAGCAACTATTCTAACTAAAACATGTCTCATGCATTCGTTCTCTTTAGTGATTTGCTATTACAAATTGTTGTCAATTGTTTGATTTTTTGCTAAGTCTAATTCTTAATTCATTCTAGGTGTTCATGTTAGTAACATGCTCAATACTACTTTCATGTTCTTTGAGACTCCCACTAAGGTGTTTCCAGTCTCTCAATCCATCAGTAGGTAAGAAACTCTTTTTGTTATTAAATCATAAAATCTTACAATAAAAGCAACGCAATTTGTCAACATATTTAGAATCAATTTTTCTAGAATACTAAGTGTGTGAAAAATGCCTATTGAAATTATCTAAAGGGAATACAAGATTTACTTCTCTTATGGGCCCCTTTCTCAATAAAATGGCCCTTGCTTTATTATCAAGGTTGTCCCTGTTTCTCGGATCATAAATATCTATAGTAAAATTTGGTTCTTCATCAACACTTGTAGTTTCTGCATTATGTGAATTAGCTAAGTTTTCATGTCCATTGAAATTATTATCATCCTCATTAATATAATCACTTTGACCTAAATTTTCATTAGTTGTTCCTTAACAGTAACTAAGATAATTCCTCAGAATTCCTACCAGAACCTGTATTAATACTAAAGAATTTATAAATGGATCCTTTTTGGGATTCTATCAACTCATATACTCGTTTTATGTTTTTTTTCCTTTTTTCATTTCCAAATAAATACTTTCTAGATGACATCTTACCACATAAATAGCATAAGAGTTGGGTTACACAAGGAACAAAGGTACTTGGATTTTGACCATCGGATAAGAACCAAAACTGTAGCAAGAAGGCTTCAACCATGTGATATATGAAAAAACTCCTGAAAATAGAATAGCACATCATATAATATTCATATGGTTAGTGCAATTACAAATCTCTAACTTAGATAATCAGATCACCTAAAGGAAATCTTACCATGAACAACTAACCAAAATATGCAATTCCAATCCCCTTGTTTTAGTGCTCTCTCGGATCTAATGGAGATCGTTATATAAAAAAGAAACTGATGTTACAAGAAAGTTCAAGATGCAGTTCAGCTGGCCCAACTAATCAACTATGTTAGTACAGAGGCTATATACTATATATATAGGTATACATACATAGGCTGGGGCCCTAGCCTTCAAGGGCCCAAGGCGGTCTTCCCTGCTGCCTAGGCCCAGGATGGGCCTTAGCTGTGCCTGTTAGCCTGGTAGCGTGATGTGCAATCACTACTACAGAATGATACAACATCTCTTCATCTGGATCAGTTTCTAACTTTTTAAGAAAAACTGATAGTGATAGATGATTCAGCGTGGGTGAGAAATATGATGCAAAATAGCACTATTGGTCTAACCTTAGAACCGATAGTGATGAGCCGATAGTGATGACCATCGTTATCACTATCGATTCTCAAGTCAGAACAGATAGTGATATTATGTGTTTCACTATTGGTTCTTACATATGAACCGATAGCAATAAGGATGGTCATCAAGATCAATTTATGAGGTTTGAACCGATCATGATAGTACATATATAATGGTCGGTTCTGATCTTGGATTCGACCTTGATGTGCTTGTCCAGTAGGTTATAACCTTCTGGCTGAACCGTCATCTGTTGTTGGTCCAGAGGTCAAAATAACCATGGCCGCCCTAAATAACATAATATACTTACGATTGGAAGAATAATTGGGGTGAGAATTTATGATATCCTCAGAGATGGGTGTTAAGGGGGTAAAGTTGAAGCTCTAGCTTAAGGAGATTTCCCCTCATTTGTGATTTTCTTCAAAAAGTGAGAATTCCTTCAAATCCCTTCAATTCTGCACTAGGTAATTCGATATCATTGTTGATGTCATAAATATGTCTCCTAACTAGAGAATTGAAAGCTCATAACTAGGGAAAAAGGTATAGGGAGTAAATTATATATCTTGGAACCCGTCCTCTAGTTTTGCAAAGGTAATTAAATAATGTCTCAATATTAGCTTGTTATAGCTCTAGTTTTTTTTCTTAATTTAGTGTGCCTAGTTTAATTGTAGATGGACCGTGAAGAATAGATGTATCAAAAAAGCCGTGTGAGTGTTGAATTTCAGATAGGTGTTAAGGAGTTAAAAAATACTAAAAAAGACATGGTCAAGAGGGGTGTAATCTTCATATATTGTCCTTGCTTTAATTGCACCAATATCTGAATATTTAACAACTCAGCTCAAATTGAAGACCACTTGATTCGACGTGGCTTCGTGAGGAATTACACGTGTTGGATCCATCATGGGGAGAGAAAATACTAACACTCCAGTATGCAATGAAGACATGGCGGAACCCGATCACGATTTGCAGTGTGATATGTTTGAGGAGGATAATTTATATCAAATGTTGCAGGATGTGGAGAAAAATTACACGGAAAGAGAGTTTAAAATTTTTAAAGCTTGATAGAAGACGATGTCAAACCATTGTTCTCGGGTTGTAAAGCAGAATACACCAAGTTGGATTCAGTCCTTGCATTGTTCGAACTGAAGGAATACACCGTTAGACAGATAAAAGTTTTAATGCACTTTTAGTTCTTCTATCGGATGTGCTTTCTGAGGGAAATGAGTTGCCAACGAGCATATTTATGAAGCGAAGAAGCTACTATATCCCATAGGAATGGAAATAGGAAGGATACATGCATGTCCGAATGATTTTTTCTTGTACCGAAACGCACATAAGAAATTGCACGTTTGTTCAGTTTGTGTTGTACCCCGGTACAAACAAAAGGAGAAGCGTAAGAGCCGATCCAATGACGGTGAAGAGGTAAACAAAGAGGCACCGAACAAGGTATTATGGTATTTGCCAATCATTCTTCGTTTGGAGCGGTTGTTTGTAAATCTCAAATAGGCAAAATTGTTGTATTGACATTATAAATCTCGAAAGGAAGATGGCAAGCTGAGATACCCCGCTGATTCAGCTCAATGGAGAAACATTGATTGGGAATATGAGGAGTTTGGTGTCGAGGTGAGGAACATAAGATTAGGATTGAGTACCGATGGAATGAATCTGTGAAGGACCGAAATGGCGAACAGAGGGGGGGTGAATGGTCGCAAATAAAAATTCCCCCAAAATACTCCAACAAAAACCTCGACAAGATCGCTCAAAAGGAATTGTGAAAAACCCGAAAAACTAGACAACTATGTGTACCCCAAGCTTGCATGGATAAGTACCATAAAATATGTGAGGATTTTTGAGTCACAATCCTGGTTGTCTAGTGTCCAAGATAAAGAGGAATCAATTCAAACTCTTGCTTTTAGAAAGGACATCAATTCAAATCACAAAAGTCACTTTCAGAAAAGCAAAATCAGAATTCCCAGAACTTGTCCTCAATTTGCACAGGAGGTTGGTGGGTTTCTGTAGCTCACAAAATTTTGAGACTTTTTCTCCCTGTGAGTATCAGACTCTTCAAGAACTCCACCAAATTTATCCTCAAAAAGCCTTACAGAAAAAACACGAAAAATCGAAGAACACAGTCTGGTCAAGAACTTCGAGCAGAACGTTTGGGGCTCGGTTTTCACCTCATGGCGCCCAAACGGTACAACAAGTGAACTCCAAAATTTTTCTGCAAGCGGATATCAGAGTCCCGCACCTCCTACAACAAGAATCACTCAAAAAGGATTTTTCTATATTTTTACAAAAATCAAACACTGACTGCTGCGCGAAGAACAAGTTCAGAACAAAGTTGGAACTTGAAAGAAAAGATGTTCTCTACTCAATCCAAGAGTGCAAAAGAGATGTAAAACCATATGAACACACTCAAAACATCCAAGAATAGCAGCATTTAGAAGGAGGGGAGGCAAATCCAAATTACTTGAAAGTAAATTGCGGGAATGTAATTGCGGGAAAGTAAATGCTGAATTTAAATTATGTAAAGTAAAGACATAATGTAAATCATAAAATAAATTCAGAGGTGGATGAATAAAACTTTCATTTCTGGAAGGGAGGTTACAAAGCCTCACATTCATGTGGGCAAAGCTCAAATGAGCATCAAAACCTCAACACCTTCAAGGAGAGGAGGCTACCCTCCACCCCTATTTATACTACTCTTGGGCCACCTACCACCCTTGGATGAGTCCTCAACCCTAGAGCACTCATCTAAGGGCTAGGATTAACCCACACACACAGCCATGCAAGGGCTAACCCAAAACCCACACACATACCGGGTTTTCTTGCAGTTTTCAAAGCATACTACCTAGACCCGCTAACCTATCAACTAGACCTCAATCCGACGGTCCTCATTGATCCACGCGGCATCTAGCTAGCATCATCTCCTTTCCTTGTCTTCTTGACTTGCCGGACTCCGTCTCCGATCATCTTCCGCGATCTCCCAACCGTCTGGACCTCCGACTCCTCGCCTAGTCCGGTCATCCTTCGCCTCACCATGACCTAGCACCGTCGTCCTGCAACCATCAAAGACAAGGAAACTCCTCACATAGCAATGCCCACAAAGATGTGCAATAAACCATCCAACTCATCACTACGCGTCCATCGACCAGTCTGCCACTCTGGCAGAGACAACTCAAATTGCTTTATTTTGAAAATCAATCCAAATCAAACTCAAACTTGAGCACACCTTGCTCAAATAAAGTCAAATACTCATCACAAACATGGATGGACCTCCACATGGTCCTTCAATCTCCCCTTGATGAGTATATTGACAAACCATACAAAAGGCATAAATTTGAGTTTGAAGAAAATGAAGAAGAAAGCAATTTTAGTTGCAAAGTCAAACTTGGTCCAAAGATAGAAATTAGAACCATGACCAAGTTGACGAAGAGGAATTCAGATTTTAGAGTTAAATTTAAGAAAGAGCAAGTTTTCAACAAAACTCTAAAATCCAACTAAACATGTCAAATGTGATTATGAGATTATGATCCAACAGTAGTAGCATAGTTTTACAAAGATCATAATAACCAAATAAGCATTCACATTTTTATCTTTTAGTGATGCCTTTTCTACGTTATCTCCCCCTTTTGGCAATATAGGCATCAATTTTTTTTATGTATGCATGAAATGCAATCGAAAAAGCTTTGAGGATTATCCAATTGATCAAAATGGAAGGACCGAAATGGAAGGATATTACACCAAGCTTGTCAATTTCAGAAGATGACTAAACTAAGACATGTCCAAGTGCAAATACGAGCTTAGTTTTGAATATTTCATTTTTAGCAAGATTTGACAAGTGCAACACTTAGCTTTAGTTTCAAAAATAGAAGAATAGCCACTCTAAGGATCAAAAGGAAAACCTAGAGTTCAACCTACTCAACACGTTGGGGAATCTAGAAGAGCATACAAGGTCCTTCGGGCTCATTTATCACTTAATGCAAATTTTGATTTATCATCATACAAGACATAGCGGGTGCAAATGTTTGACATTATTTGCATTCTTTACCCACATATGTCTTTGTTTTTAATTTATTTGCATTTTCTTTTGACAACCAATTGACTCAAGCCGTGTCGACCATCTCAAGATGAGCTCTTAAGAGGATGGTCTAGGTCAAACACGATGTATTCCAAGTTCATCCCAAGTGCAATGGGAAGCGGTCTTGTGAATGCAAGGTGTTGAGTCATATGTGCACAAGAAGAGTCAATTTTGTTTAATTTTCATTTTTTTGCACAATGATTCATGAGCAATTGAAGGACTCTAGCATGGATCAAACTAGTTTCACCCAAGTTGCTATAGGGACTCTAGAGAACTCCTAAATTTCTCAAATTATGGCACAAACCTCTAGAGAAGAAACCTAGCAAGTAAAAGCAACAAGTTTCATCAAGTTTTTCATTTAAGGCTTATTTCATTTTTAAGCTTAGCAAGTTAAATGAACTTGGACATACCTAAGATAGTGATTTTCTTCAAATGATGTAGCATGGTGTATAGCATGAAGAAGAAATCAATTGCATAATAGACAAAGCTCATAAAATGTAAAAATGCAGTCTAAATGCAATGCATGAACAGATTCCCAAACTCCCCTCAACAAATGAATCAATTTTAAGCTCAAATCTGGTTAAAGTTGAGTTATTATCAAGATTAGGCATAAAGAAAACCCGAATGAACTCAATAATAACGAGAAAAACAGAATGAGGAGAAGAAGTCGAGAAACGCAAAACTGGATGGCTATAGAGCATAGAAAAGATAGAAGAGACTCACTACGGCTCGGACTCGCTCTTATCTTCCCAAAGGTGACATATAGGAAGTCGACTCTAGATCCCAACTAAGGAGTGCACATGACCTGCCTACCCAGAGGCCCAATACCGCTAGACTTATAAGGCGTGAGGGAACTCAACCTAGAGAGAAGAGAGAATGACTAATCACGCATGATAGCAACCTAAAGCACAAGATAAGAGGTCAATGCAAGGCATGCTGAAGTCTAAGTGAGTGAACTCAACTCAAGAAAACAAGCCCAAAGTCACCCGGAAGAAACACAAAGAAAAGAAAAGCTGGAAGAAAACATATAATACATAATATACAAACCAGCTCCCCTCACGAAAGGCCGTAAGGGCTCACGACTCAAGCTCACTCCTCAAGGCAACAAATCTGGAGCTATCCAAAGGCTTGGTGAAGATATCGGCTAATCAAGGTCACTCTCTCTGATCAGCGCGATATCTCCCTTCTCCACATGGTCTCTAAGGAAGTGATATCTAATATCAATGTGCTTGGTCCGGAATGTTGCACTAGGTTTTTAGCAATGCAAATAGTGAAGTGTTGTCACGTAAAAGTGGCACACTCTCTATCTCTAACCCATAGTCCCGCAAGGTCGATCTCATCCAGAGCACTGCTCACAAAGAATCGGCTGCGACAACATACTCGGCCTCGGTGGGGGTGTGCAACCCTGCATCGCTTCCTAGATGACCAAGAAACAAGAGAAGTGCCAATGAATTGGCAAGTGCCGAAGTGCTCTTCCTATCTATCCTCTGACCCGACAAAGTCGGCATCGGAAAAGGCTCTAAGAGATAGACAAGAAGAAGAAGAGTACCAAATACCATAATCGGTGGTAGCACGAAGGTACTGAAATGCGCTTCACCGCTGGGCGTGAGAGGCGCGAGGAGAAGCTTGAAATCGAGCGCACAGACACACAATGAAATGTATGTCCTACCTCGAAGCGGTGAGGTACAAGAGGAGCCGATCATGCTCAAACTCCTTTTGATCAAGAGGCTCACCATCCTCATCGGGCTCGAGGACAGCAGAGGTGGCCATAGGTGTCATCACCGGCTTCCCATCGACATGTCGAAACGCCTCGGAGGTCACGGGTATATTTGCCTTGATGCAAGAAAGTACCCTCCAGAGTCCGCTTGATTTGGAAGCCAAGAAAGTAGCTCAACTCGCCCATCATACTCATCTCAAACTCAGTGCTCATCACCTCGTAAAACCGAGACACAAGCGAATGAGATGAGCCACCAAAATTATATCGTCCACATAAATGCGGACAAGAAGAAAATGAGACTCATGGTGTCGATGAGCGAGTTTTGTCTACTATGCCCATTTTGAAGTCATGGTGAGAAGATAAGACTTGAGCCTCTCATACCATACTCAGGGGCTGCTTGAGTCCATACAAAGCTTTGGAGAGCTTGTATACATGACTCGAAACTTGGGCTTCTCGAATCTCGGAGGTTGTTTGACATAAACCTCTTCCTCAATATAGCCATTGAGGAATGCACTCTTGACATCCATTTGATAGAGCTTGAAGCCCCGGGATGCGAGAGAATGCAAGCGGGATCCTAATAGCCTCTAGTCTAGCTACGGGGCAAAGGTCTCCTCAAAGTCAAGACCCTCAACTTGAGAAAAACCTGTGCAACTAGCCTAGCCTTGTTGCGAATGACAACCCCATCCTCACTCTGCTTGTTTTGAACACCCACTTGGTCCCAATGACATTATGACCGGATGGGGGCTCGACAAGCTGCCATACCTTGTTCCTCTCAAAGTTCTCAAGTTCCTCATGCATAGCATTAATCCACGATTCATCGGATAATGCATGAGAAACATCTTCGGCTCAAAGGAGGCAACGAAGGCGAGTGGAGGCGAATGGACAAACCTGATTTTGAGCGAGTGGCGCGCTCAAGCAGATCACCAATGATCGATCGGTGGATGAGCTTTACGGATATGACGGGAGGACCGAAGCGAGTGGCCTCTACCTCATGCACGTAAGAGGTAGGAGCGAGCCACTCGTTGAAGGAGAGTCGGAAGGCAAGGGTGGTCACTCGAGGTGCGTAAATGGAAACAGGAGGCACCTCGGGTAGAGAGGAACTGGATCCGATGGAACACCATCATCTCCATCATCCTCATCTTCTACAAAGATGGTCTCGAAGGGATAAGAAGAGCACAAACATCGTGGTCTAGCTCTGGGCTAGCCTCATCGAAGGTCACATCACGGTCTCTATGATCCTATGCGCATCAACACTCCAGCACCCTATAGCTACGAGAAGAAGTCGAGTAACCTAGAAAGATACCATCGGAAGAGCGAGACTCAAACTTATCTAGGTTACGGACTTCAAGATAAAACACTTGCAACCAAAACGCGAAAATGAGACACACCGGGCTTTCGCCCATACCTCAACTCATAAGAAGTGCGATGCAAATGTGCTCTCAAAAACACGCGATTAGAAACATGGCAAGCAAGAGCTATAGCCTCACCCAAAACTTCCTAGGAGTCTTGTGCTCGTCTAGCATCGTCCCGCCATCTCAACGAGGTCCTGTTCTTCCTTTCCACTCGCCATTCTGGCACGAGGCGTAGGGAGAAGAGAACGATGCTCTAAACCGGACTCCACACAAAACTCTCAAAGTAGGAATTCTTGAACTCCGTGCCATTATCACTGCGATAGCTCGTAATGCACAGGGAGCTCAATAGACAACCTCTTGATCAAACCCCAAAGTGAGAAAAGTCTCATCCTTGAGGCCATGAAGAATACCCAAGAGTATCTAGAAAAATCATCAACGATGACAAGAACATACCACTTCCCTCCTGCTTGATTGCACTCTAGCCGGACCAACGGTGTCCATATGTAAAAGCTGTCTGGTGCATCACCATCACTACGGTGGTGGAGGATGAGAAGCGATAACCATCTTGCCATGTCGGCAAGGAGAGCAAACTAAGTCTTTGACCATCTTGAGTTTGGGCAAACCCCGAATGAGATCATGGCTGCTAACTCGGGTCAAATGATCAAAACCAATGTGACCAAGTCTCCTATGCCAGAAGGAGAGATCACGGGACTCAGAAGCAATCAAACATCGAAGAGAGTCTCCAGAAGAAGCAGAAAAATCAGCACGAAAGACTCTCCCAAATCTAGAAATCCCGCAAACTAACCCTCCTGATGAATCAAGGATTCTACAGGCATTACTTTTGAAGCTTACCTCGAAAGAGTCATCGATAAGTTGAGAAACAGAGAGCAGATTGAATTGCAGCTTACTTACTAAGGCAACATCTTTAAGAATGAAATTTTGGTTAATGCAGATGGTACCTTTAGCAATGACTCTACGAAGATGCATCCCCAAAAGTGATTAACTCATCACCGGGGCTCGGACTAGGAAGAGAACCAGCGAGAATCTCCGGTCATATGACGAGAACAACCGAGTCAACAATCCAAATATCGCCCTTCCCCATCCGATTTAACTGATCAAGACACAAGAGAGAAAGATGACTCGATCTTGGGATAGAGTGAAGACTTAGGAACCCAATCTTGAACCATCGACATCTCGAGTACCACCACGAAGAAGAAGATCGGACTCGAGTGTCTCTCGACGCTCAACTCTCACACGATTAGGAGCAACTCGGTAGATAATCTAGAGTCAAAAGCTGGGTTGTACGCCGTGGTGCAAAAGCGGACCATCCCGATGAAGGTGCTGGATCTCCTACCAGAAAACACCTCACCGATATCTACCTCGATGGGAAAAGCGAGGAATATCAAGAGGACGGCGGAAAGATCGACTCTGAACAGCTCGGGACTAAAACTCGAAGAACTAGCATGAAAACCAAGTCCTGGGCCGCTGCCCAAAAACAGCGACTCTCTAACTTTGTCTAGAAGCGTGTGTGTCTTAGGAGCACTCAAAGTCCGGGATGACCACGAATACCCCTAAGAGCAGACAACACGCTCACCGAGTGATCTTGGCGCTGAAGCGAGAAAACTACTAGGTGACCATCCTTCTTACGGAAGGTGCATGTGTACTTCGCCTTGCTAGAGGCGAAGCAATAGGAGTAACACCCTTACGGTCAAGTCCTATGGACAACCCCAGCAGACCTAAACACGGTGGTACTCACTCAGGGAGCTACCACAATCTCACCACTCTTGGAGCCGCGACTATGGTGGGAGGATGCGCCGGCGTGCTCAAGGGATCAAATCCTAGACCTTGATTGAATCTACTAATCTTGGATTGGTCTAGAATAAGATTGAGCTTCTTCTTGCCTCCAACAAACTTCTCGAGAGTGCTCATAAGATCTTGGCAATCTCGGAAGAAAGAAGCACAAGAAGAGCAGGGGAAGGAGAGGAAGAAGAACCGGAAAGATGAGCTCTCTCGGCCGTGCATTTTCTCCTCAAGACGGTGCCTCAATCTTGAGGGCCTTACAAGAAACGCAAGGACCATCTCTAATTCTATGGGCTTGGTCTTCTAATTTCTTCCTAAGCTCGACATGGATTTTATCCAAGTCCCCCACAATCTCAGTACATCGCAAGCAATATTTTTGTGACTTATCTAGTAAGTCCTTAGCAAGTTTAGCACACTTGACATTCAGGGTTTCATTGTTAAGTTTTAATTGCTTACAGCCCTCACATGAGCTAACTGGGTCCTTAGAAGCATGTGATTCAAGTTCATTGTTTCTAGCAGAAAGCTTCCTAAGGTGTTCGCTCATGGCATCAATTTCGGTAAGCAATTTAGGGCAATTAGAGCATGATGGAGTGGAGTGAGCATGAAGAAAACTAGCCTCAACAGAATAGCATCAACGTAACTAGTGCTAGCATTCTTCAACCTAAGACCATCAAGTTCAACAAGCACACTATCATGTATGGTCCTTAGGTTCTCCAACTCCACAAGAATAGCATCACACAAAGAGCAATCATCAGTGACTCGGGAGGGAGAAGATCTAAGTGAAGCTAACTCCCGAGTCAAGGTACCTACTTCCTTCTCAAGCTCCGTACACCTAGCTCTAGCTATAGCATGAAATTTTCCTAATTTGCGAAAGCTTCGTTGAGTTTGGTCATAGGAGGGTACCTCGTCCGAGTCATTTGTAGAGCTCGAGTCGCTGATGTCGTTGGTGTCGGCCATGAAGCACATCTTGGGAGAAGTCGTCGCCGCCTTTCTTCTCTTCCGGATCATCCTCGCCTCGTCGCTCCATGTCTCCGTGTCGGAGAGGTTGATGTCGTCAAGCGCGGCAAGGACGCGGTGGAAGAGCTTCTTGTTCTTGGAGAAGTTGCGGTACTTCTTCTCGTGCGCCGGTTCACGAACTGGAGGCTTCTTGTTGCGGTTCTTGTCGGTGTAGTCGTTCTTGCCCGAACCGCCAACGTCGTTCTTGCCCTTCTCCAGCTTGGGACAGTTCGCCCGAATGTGGTTGGGGCCACCACACTCGGCGGTGATCATGCCACCTCTCTTCCTCTCTCTCACCCTCTTGTATGCATGAGAAAACTTGCGAGCGAGAAGAGCAAGCTCATTTTCTGGAAATTTTTCCAGTTGGTCATCGCTTAGCTCGCAAAGGGTGGAAAGAGAGAAACCAATAGAAGGATCAGAAGAAGAAGATCCAATGGGATCGGTGACCAAAGCCATCGACTGAGATTTCGTCTTCCGAGAGACGACATCGATCTCATGAGTCTTGAGGCGGGAATAAAGCCCGTCAAGAGTCAGAGTCGATAAGTCGGTGGTGTCCTTGATGGTGGTCACCTTCATCTCCCAAACCCGAAGGTCGAGTGCGGTCAAGAAATGCCGAGCATTGTCCGAGTCGGGTATATGCAACCAAACTGCTCGGAGGTCGCTCAAAATCTTTGTAAACCGACCAAAACACTCGTCGAGACTCTCACCGGTAGCGTTGATCAAACTTGTTGTACTCGCGCTTGAACTGTCTGCCTCACGCCTTGATTTGAGTAGAGCCCTCATGGTAAGCATCGAGGTTACCCAAATCTCGTGGCGGAGCGAAAGTGAGAAATCTATCATACTCACCACGGCTAAGACCACAGATGAGAATGTTCCTTGCCTTAGCATTCGCCTCAACGTCAACCATATTGATGGCCGTGACATTTTCATCGCCAGGAACCTCATACGGAGTTTCACCTTCGCCATATCGGTAGCCCAGGCGTGATGTATGACTCCATCCGGGACTTCCAAAAAGGAAAATCAACTCCATTAAAGATTGGAGGCTTGGTGGAATATTTGTCCGTCGTCATGGCTCTTGAGACCGGTCAAGATCTATGGAAGAGCAAAACCGGCTCTGATACCAATTGAAGGACCGAAATGGCGAACAGAGGGGGGTGAATGGTCGCAAATAAAAATTCCCCCAAAATACTCCAACAAAAACCTCGACAAGATCGCTCAAAAGGAATTGTGAAAAACCCGAAAAACTAGACAACTATGTGTACCCCAAGCTTGCATGGATAAGTACCATAAAATATGTGGGGATTTTTGAGTCACAATCCTGGTTGTCTAGTGTCCAAGATAAAGAGGAATCAATTCAAACTCTTACTTTTAGAAAGGACATCAATTCAAATCACAAAAGTCACTTTCAGAAAAGCAAAAGCAGAATTCCCAGAACTTGTCCTCAATTTGCACAGGAGGTTGGTGGGTTTCTGTAGCTCACAAAATTTTGAGACTTTTTCTCCCTGTGAGCATCAGACTCTTCAAGAACTCCACCAAATTTATCCTCAAAAAGCCTTACAGAAAAAACACGAAAAATCGAAGAACACAGTCTGGTCAAGAACTTCGAGCAGAACGTTTGGGGCTCGGTTTTCACCTCATGGCGCCCAAACGGTACAACAAGTGAACTCCAAAATTTTTCTGCAAGCGGATATCAGAGTCCCGCACCTCCTCCAACAAGAATCACTCAAAAAGGATTTTTCTATATTTTTACAAAAATCAAAACCTGACTGCTGCGCGAAGAACAAGTTCAGAACAAAGTTGGAACTTGAAAGAAAAGATGTTCTCTACTCAATCCAAGAGTGCAAAAGAGATGTAAAACCATATGAACACACTCAAAACATCCAAGAATAGCAGCATTTAGAAGGAGGGGAGGCAAATCCAAATTACTTGAAAGTAAATTGCGGGAATGTAATTGCGGGAAAGTAAATGCTGAATTTAAATTATGTAAAGTAAAGACATAATGTAAATCATAAAATAAATTCAGAGGTGGATGAATAAAACTTTCATTTCTGGAAGGGGAGGTTACAAAGCCTCACATTCATGTGGGCAAAGCTCAAATGAGCATCAAAAACCTCAACACCTTCAAGGAGAGGAGGCTACCCCTCCACCCCTATTTATACTACTCTTGGGCCACCTACCACCCTTGGATGAGTCCCTCAACCCTAGAGCACTCATCTAAGGGCTAGGATTAACCCACACACACAGCCATGCAAGGGCTAACCCAAAACCCACACACATACCGGGTTTTCTTGCAGTTTTCAAAGCATACTACCTAGACCCGCTAACCTATCAACTAGACCTCAATCCGACGGTCCTCATTGATCCACGCGCATCTAGCTAGCATCATCTCCTTTTCTTGTCTTCTTGACTTGCCCGGACTCCGTCTCCGATCATCTTCCGCGATCTCCCAACCGTCTGACCTCCGACGCTCCTCGCCTAGTCCGGTCATCCTTCGCCTCACCATGACCTAGCACCGTCGTCCTGCAACCATCAAAGACAAGGAAACTCCTCACATAGCAATGCCCACAAAGATGTGCAATAAACCATCCAACTCATCACTACGCGTCCATCGGCCGTTCACGCCCTCTGGCGAGACAACTCAAATTGCTTCATTTTGAAAATCAATCCAAATCAAACTCAAACTTGAGCACACCTTGCTCAAATAAAGTCAAATACTCATCACAAACATGGATGGACCTCCACATGGTCCTTCAATCTGTTTGGTAATATGAGCAGTGGTCATAGCACTTGGCCAATTCTGTTTGTATCTACAATCTCCCTCGGTTGTGCATGAAGCGGAAGTATATCATGATGTCATTACTAATCTCAGGTTCCAAACATCCGGGAAATGATATTGATATGTACCTAGCACTGTTGAATGAGGATTTGGTAAAAATTTAGAACGAGAGGGTCACGGTGTGGGATGCATACAAAAAAGAGAACATCACCCTACGGGCTATGATATTTGCACCATAAATCATTTCCCGGTCCTTGGTAATTTGACGAGCTATAGTACGAAGGGAGGCAAAATGTGTCCCATTTATGAAGAGGAGACTGAGAGTTTGTGGCTGCCAAATTCCAAGAAAACTGTGTACATGGGTCACCGTAGGTTTCTACATAAAAGTCATCGATATTGTAGGATGAATGACAAATTTGATGGAAAGAGGGAAGTTCATTCAGCCCCACAGCTCATGAGTGGAAAGCAAGTATATTCACGTGTGGATGATATCGATGTTCAGTAATGAAAGAGCCCTAAATCTTTTCGTCCCATGACCATTTGGAAGAAGAGGTCGATATTTTGGGACTTAATATACTGGAAGGAGTTAGATGTCCAGCATTGTATTGATGTCATGCATATTGAGAAGAATTTTTGTGACAATTTGGTATGCATCCTGTTGAACATACCTGGGAAGACCAATGATGGTGTAAATGCTCATCGCGATATGGCCTACATGGGAATCAGGTCTAAGCTTGTAGTGATAGAGGAGGGTGAAAAAGGTCCGTACACCCCTGTTGCATGCTACACCTTGTCCAAGAAGGATAAAGAAAACATTTGCATGTGTCTCCATGGTATTAAAATTTCATCAGGCTACTCCGCAAACATTAAGAAGCTTGTGTCCATAGATGATTTGACAGTTACTTAGTATGAATTCCCACGATTGTTATGTCTTAATGACCCAAATGCTCCTTATTGCAATCAAAAATATTATTCTAGAGGATGTCTGGTTAGCAATCACGAAGCTATGTTTTCTTCAATGAGATTTCTTGCAAGGTTACTGATCCCGTTGTACTAGATAACTTGCAAAGTGAGGTGGTGCAGACTGTATGTGAGCTTGAGATGCATTTCTCCACCTCATTCTTCAATGTTGTGGTCCACCTTGTTGTTCACCTTGTTAGAGAGATTAGGATATATGGACCTGCATTTCTACGTTACATGTATCCGTTCGAGAGGTATATTGGTATATTAAAGGCATACATGAGGAATCGATCGAAGCCTGAGGGTAGTGTTGTTGAAGGTTATGGGACTGAAAATGTTATTGAGTTCTGTGTGGACTATCTAGGTAAAAAGCAAGCAATTGATGTTCCTGTATCTTGTCGTGAGGGCAGAATTGGTGCAAAGGAACCATTGGGTCGAAGCTAACAAGTCCATGGTTTGATATGCACTATAAAGCGTATTTCATAATCTTGCAACACAGCGTAAAAGCTCATCCATACATTGAGCAACACAAGTTAATGTTACGAAAAGGGAATCCACATATAGATGAACTTTCCATCACGCGATAACACAAAGAGCGATTCCTCACATGTTTAAAGAAAAGGTGAAGGTCTCCATTAATGAGGATGTCAAATGGTTGGCTGACGGACCAAGATTTAATGTGTAGACATGACAGGGGTACGATATTAATGGCTACTCCTTTTACACTGGAAGTCAAGATGCAAAGAGTACAGTTCAAAATAGTGGTATAAGCATAGATGCTTTGTCCGATGATCACTCGAAAAGAGGATCTTTAACCACAACAAACTCTTACTACGAGATGATCAAAGAAATGTGGGAGCTCGATTACGAAATATACCAAGTTCCATTGTCCCGATGTAAGTGGGTGAGACTTTCACATGGTGTGAAGGTCGATAAAAGAGGTTTTACTATTGTGGATCTCAATAGACTCACCTACAAAGAGGAACTGTTCTTCCTTGCAAAGCAAGCAATTCAAGTCTTCTACATATGTGATCCAGCAAATTTGAGGTTGCACGTCGTCCTTCATGGTAAGAAGCGGAACGTTGGAGTTAAAAATATCGTAGATGAAGAAGAATACAACCAATTCGATGAAATGCCTTCGTTTCTGGATAGGGCATGTCTTAGGGGTGCCGACACACATACATGTGTGTATTGTAAATAAAGAGATAATATATGTATACTCCTTAAGTATGTTTGTTTTCTATATCTTGTGCTGTTAAAGGAAAACAGTGTGTATTTATCTCTATCGGTTCCACGCTTAGAACTGATAGAGGCATATTATCTCTATCAGTTCGGAGTGTTGACCCGATAGAGATTCACGTATTACCACTATCAGTTCACGACCTCATCCTCCTCGGCGACCTCCTCCACCCCTGTTGTCCTCCCCCACCCCCACCCCCCGGTCGTCCTCCCCACGGCAAGTGTTGTTGCCTATTGATGCTAGACAGTATGTGTGCCTATTGATGCTAGAAAGTATTGTTGCCTATTGATGCTAAAAGGTATTGTTGCCTATCGATACTAGAAAATATTGTTTGTGCTTCACTGTCTTTGAGCTTGATCATTATCTTCAACCTCGAGGTGGTTTCTACGACCATGGCACAGCACCAGTCAGATTTTGTTGTCGACAACCTCAAGCATGCATTGCTAGCTGAGACGAGAAAGGATTTCTTTCTCGCCCCATACCACAAGAGGTAAGTACTGCTCTAATTACTTTACCTTTCAATTACTTGTACGCACTTAAACCTTATATGAACTTATTTTATTGCACTACATACACTTAATAAGAAACCATTGGGTTCTACTCGTGATCGTTCCGAGTGAAAACAAAGTGTACGAATTTAGCTCATTGGAGAAGATACCGATGGACTATGTGATCAAGCCTATTTTGCAGAGTAAGTATATTTCTCTAACCTAACACTTTATGTATTTAACTACATTTTTTTACTAAATGGCATCTTTGGCCATTATATGTAGGGCTTTCTTGTCTTACATTGCCGAAGGAGGGTGACACAACAACGAACGTGGTGTCCAGCTGGAGTGGGGGTGCTTCAAGATACAAGTGCCTAGCATAGAATTCTTCTTGACCTCTATTATTCGTCTTCAAATTTTATTTTCTTTGTTCACAGTATCATCAACAGGGGTGCAACAAATGTGTGGCTTCTACGTCATGCATCACATAATGATCCTGATCGGCGGCACAGACATTTTCCCTATTGTATGTACATGCATAATACACTTAGCCTTTTGCATATACAAATTTTAAAACTTAATTAGTGCACTACTTTCTATTTTGCAGTAGCTCGATATCACCAGCAAAAGCCTGCAAAAAAAAAAGATTTCAACAGAATAGCAGACAACATATGCACTTGGAATTGGTCAAACGTTATAGCAAAGAACGGTATGTTTAGAGACCCGACAGGCTCGTACTAGTCTATGTAAATAATGTTATATACTATGAATGTGTACTCCGATTAGTCTATGTAAACCTAGGTATTATATACCGTGAATATGATATGTGTAATGTTAAGTATATTTGTTTTCTATATACTGTGATATGTGTACTGTGTGATACTGTGAATGTGATATATATGTGTACTATGATCTAGTGTTGGACCAGGGTGAATTTATCTCTATCGGTTCGACGCTCAGAACCAATAGAGAACAGGAGGACATTTCTATCGCTTCCGAGCACCGAACCGATAGATATTCATGTATTATTATCTCTATCAGTTCTAAGCGTTGAACTAATAAAGATTTATGTATTATCTCTATCAGTTCAGTGTTTGGAACCGATAGAGATAATAGAACTTCTCAATTAGTTCTGATGTGGAACTGATAGAGATAATTTATCTTCTCAGTCGGTTTCGAAGACCGAACTGACCCAGATGATGGTATATTTGTATCGGGCGAAAACCGACCTTGATAGTCGCTCCTCATCATTATCTAAGGAGTTTGTATCGCCACCAAAACTGACCCATATGACGAAAAAGGACCGACCCAAATGATCATTTCTGTAGTAGTGCATGCCCCCCATCGTGCCCGACCTGGCCTTGACAATCGTGCTATGTCTGCCATGCTATGGATCGCACTCGTATATATATAGGAAATATATCTAATGAAAATGTCTTTTACCGTGAAAACATTGTGAAATCTACATGTACAAGTTTAGAAAAATTCTCAAAAAATTACCATACATAGGGGTGGTGTGCTTCTACAATCTTGTAAAATTTGAAACCAAACTCAATCGCATTTGGAAGATAAGAAAAAGATAAACAACGATATAAATAGTATTAAACAGTGAAAAATCACTATTCAAGATAAATTTGTCTTTTTCATATCTTTTTAAATGAGATTGAGTTTGATCCTCAAATTTTATAGGATTTTAGAAGCTCACATCTTCTACGTATAGTAATTTTTTGAGAATTTTTTAAAACTTATACATGTGGGTTTCATGGAGTTTTCACTGTAAAACGGGTTTTCACTGAATATGTTGCCAACTACATACATATATGCAGCATGTACATATGCGGCCACCACTGTGCGCGCCCTTGTGGCCTGGGTTTCAAATTTCGTTTTTGGATCACATTTCGGAGGTGGGCGAAATTCAAAATTTTGGCAAAATATCGGAACATCGAACAAAATCCGGTCAAAATTCAAAATCTAGAATTTTTGTACCGAAATTAATGAAATTTCACCAAGAAATGCCAAAATCTCGGTGAAATTCAACTGAGCAAAAAATAATCGAAATAATGTTAAATATTTTTGAAATTTTTTGTGTACGTTCCTAACATATCACTAATGTTCTTATAAAAATTCAGATGAATATCAACCACGATGAATTTTTAAAAATTCTGACAGAGCTACTGTCCTGATAAAAGGTTGACCGACAAAATTTCAATCGAATGAAAAATAGCGCGAACCATGTTATAACATTTTGAAAATATTTTTGGATGGTCCTGATGCATCAATAATGTTCCCATAAAATTTTCTGATAATGACAAAGCTTGAGGAATTTTAAAAAATTAGGACAGTGCTACTGAATGCTAACCAACAAATTTCAACCGAATGTACAATAGTTCAAACCACATTATAAATTTGTGAAATTCTTGTGGATGGTTCTAAAGAATCACTAATATTCCCATAAAATTTTCATATAATTATCAATCCTGAGGAATTTAAAAAAAAATTGACAGTGCTACTGTCCTGATAAAAGCTTGATGATCGATAGATAGATTTGATTGAGAAATCAAAATTGGGTTACAACTTTTGAAACTTTTATAGAAGAGTTCTGAGATAATGCTCAAGCTCTCATAAAAATTATGGATTATGATCACTCTCCTGTTAATTTATAAAATCCTTACAACGGTACTGTACCATTTGTGTTCGTTGTGTTTTTATTTTTGAAAGATAATAAATGAAGTTCAATGCTTCCATAGGTTTGATTGAGCAAACAAAATAAGTTTATTTTTTTTAAAATTTTAGAGAAGCGTTTTGAGTTAATGCTTAAGCTCTCATAAAAATTTTGGATCATGAACACACTTGAGCAAATTTATAAAATTCTAACAAACTTACTATCTCAGTTATGTTTATTCTGTTTTTATTTTTTTAAAAGATAACAACGTCCAATTATTTTGAATTTTTTTTGTACGATCCTACCTGGCTAGAGAATTTTCCAGAGCATTGTCAAGCTTGTAGAATTTTATAAAAATCTGATAATATTTCTGCCAAAATTATAAAACACCTCAAAAATTCGGTTTTTCAACAAATTTTCATGGAAGATGACTTTCTTAAGGGTTATTGGGCCAAATCCGGTCAAAAGAAGTCAAATTTCGGTTAAAAAAAATCCGAGATTTCGGTGAGATTTGCCAAAATATCTCTAATTTTTCTAAAAAATACTCTAGTGATTTAATTTTTGATAAGTTTTTTATTGATCGAAATTTTGAATCTTATCCACAACCAAAATCCGAGATCTCTCTAATATTTCGTGAAATTTCGCAGGGATCGGTAAGCTTGCTCGCGGCAGAGGAGGCATCTATGATCTATCGGCCTTAGCCGGCCGGCTTGATCGACCTGCGTATATGCACGCGGAATCTTAATAAGTCCGATGAGATCGAGACGACAGCGCTGTACATCTCGATCGGCAGCTGCAGCCGGCTGCAGTGCTACGACTCCTAGTACCACGCGCTCCTGTGGACTCCGTACAGCTAGCTGCTACTGTGGCACGTGCCGCTAGAGCTAGCTAGTACGCGCAGAAAAGATGGAAGTCCAGGTACAGGACAGGACAGGCATGTATGTACAGCACCCAAACGTACGTGCATGTTGGAAAAGTCAAGAGGAATCCATCGATGTTAAGGTTTGGATTACTCCGATCGACTTCGATAGGCGGTACAGCTGTAAGTGAGCCGAGCTCAAATGGGCCCTACGTTGTGCTCAACCAAAGTTTGAATGAGTTTGAACTTGATTCGAGTAATCTCGATAACAGGACTGATGGGTAAAACAAACAAACAAACATTAGTGTCAAGGCAAATACAGACTCAAAGCAAGCAAACAAGTCCAAGCAGAAATTCGTTAATGCAAGAACGTTCTAATACCGCCGTATATAAACCCCGGAGGTTTTCTGGCTTCTGCGCGGTGCCGCGTGGATTTCGGGTTAGCTCGCGCGCGTCGCGTCGCGTTCGTGAACAACCCCGCGCTCTGCCGTGCGTACGGCGGCCACCGCGATTAGCTTCTTTCGCTCATATAATTTATCGTAGTTAGTTTTCGCAACTCAGTGTTCCACCGTCTGACTGCTTTCAGATCAGTTTCTCAACCCTAACCTCTCTCCCACCTCCCACGTCCAATCATCACTTTTTTAGACCCTCTACCTCGTTTTTTTATAAATCTAGCTTTTTACCCCTCCACAAATGCATTTGCAAATTTAGTCCTCTCCCCCACTGCGGCAAGCGACACATATCCCCTACCGCGCCTGAGGAGCGCATGAGCAGGTGCTGTCACTCCCGAGGAGCACGAGAGGAGCAAGGGCACGCGGGTTGGTGAGTGTGGAAACATGCACTGCCGTGGCTGAGTAGCGTGGAAGGTGCACTACCACGGTCGGGTAGCGTGGAAGGAACCCCATTGAATTTCCGCTGTAGAGGAGCACAGAAAGTGACACGTGTCACCTTTCGACGCTTTTATAATTAGAGATGAGATTATTTTTGTAATTACGTTCGGAAGAGAACTAAATTTAAATAAAAAAACGAGGCAGTGGAGCCTAGAAAAAGATGATTTCTCCCGCGGCATCCACCTCCACACAGGCCACAAGCGCCATTAGATAATTTTGGCCTTGTCAAACTAAGTACTTATTATGCGTTGGTACGCGGACTTACCTACTAGTATGCATGTAAGAGGTTACTGGCGTTGTCACGTATTATAATGATATATATATACTGTATGTATAGCGGTGGAGTTAGGTCTCAAACCATTTAGGTTTGGGCCTGAGGTCTGACAATAAAATCCATGTTATTAATCAGTAAAATATCGAGGCTTGAGCGCAAGATTTGACCTGCAATAGCTGGCCCGAGGCCTAGGGACCGGCTCGCTCTGCCCCTGTGTACCGTGTGTGTATATCAGCATGTCAAAGAGGTACAGCTAGGCATGGCAAACACTCCAGCTAGCTAGGTTGGTTCACAACTACCTCGCGCGCAAATGCGCAGTCGCAGCGGTGCTGCAGCCCAATGAAAAAGAGTATAAGTTATGCGTATAAAATAAAATGTATATATTTATTGAAAGTTTTCATGTTCCGTCGCTAGTGAGACGGTATTTTCGTGCAGGCTCCATGCAGTACCTAGGACTACTACCGTAGCAGTCAATGCAAGCGATCGACGTGTTCCTGACTATTTTCATGTGTCTGTTATATATACTAGATGTGTTGCATGGTGCACGCCGCGTTAGCCGCAACGCTCGCCAGTGTGAATTTAGGGGAAAAATCTTGCTCCATGCATCGTGCAGGGAAAAACAAATTTCGGATTTTTGCGTGAAAAAGGGATGCAGCGTAATTTTAGGAATTTTTAGGAAAAAATTTAGAACTTTCAAGGGTCTTCCCGCCAAAAAAACGAACTGTCATAGGCCTCCCCACAAAGAAAGGGTGTTGGATGTAATTTTAGAAAATTTTCGGAGCAAATTTCGTATTTTTTGGGGGCCTTTCCTAAAAAATGGACCTATATTAAATTTTGTGGATTTTTGAAGCCCTTTTTCGCAAAACAAAAACATTTTATAACTTTCGGGGGCCTTCCGTGTGGATTTGGGGAAAAAATCCGGCTCCATTCGTCGCACGGGAAAAACATATTTCGGATTTTTTTGGGCTCTTCCGCTAAAAAGGGGCCATAGATTTTTACGCGAAAAAAGGGATGCAGACGTAATTTTAGAAATTTTTGTGAAATTTTTTAGAACTTTCAGGGGCCTTATCGTAAAAAAGCGAACTGTCGGGGGCCTTCCCGCAAAGAAAGGGTGCTGGATGTAATTTTAGAAAATTTTTGGGGCAAATTTGTATTTTTTTGGGGACCTTTTCTAAAAAAATGGATCTGCATGTAATTTTGCGGATTTTCGGAGCCCTTTTTCGCAAAAAACATTTTAGAACTTTCAAGGGCCTTCCCGCAAAAACAAAACTATCGGGGGCCTTCCCACAAAGAAAGTGTGCTGGATGTAATTTTAGAAAATTTTCAGCGAAAATTTCGTATTTTTAGGGGCCTTTCCTAAAAAAGAACCTACATGTAATTTCCTGGATTTCTAGAGCCCTTTTTGCAAAAAAACCTCTCGCCACGTGCTGGCTGAGCACTGGCGCCACGCGGCCCCGCCACATGTCGCGCGGCAAAAAAACCCCCAAGGTGACGCGTGCGCGCGAACTCAAAGGTGCGACCTTGGTTTCACAGGCAAGGTGCATGGCTTACCGTTGAGCCACGCAGCCCGTCGTGAGGGAGCAGAGCGGAAAACTACTTAAACCGTGTTAGAGGGTGCGAGAACTCGGCGACGTAGCTCACGCGTGAGCACGCCGTGCGCATAGGCGAATGTCCACAGGTGACACGGATGCGCGCAGAGCGGCCACGTTGCCCCAAACCGGCGTGACGCGTCGAGGAGACAGGAAAACTTACGGGTTTAATATACAGAGTATATGCATTGTATATGCAAACCATCCACCTACGTACCCTGGCCAAAGTGCCAAACGGTAGCACGTAGCTTCTCTTTTTCGCTTAAACTAATGAGGGATTTCAATGAACATTGCGTGCAAAAGAACTAACCAAATAGTTCGCTGTCATGAATTAATCGTCATGATCAACTAATGCCGTTAAAAGGCGGCAAGCACTTATTCTCAAATGCTGTCAGCCATCTTGTAAATTTCAATTTCACGCGTCGGTCGATCGTTACCTTGTGGCGATGCACGCAGTGCCTCGACGAATATGATTTCCTCGTACGTCTATGGCGAATCTGACGCATATATGTCTGCCGGCTTGAATTGCCGGCCTCATCTTAATTTTTTTCTGCCATTGCAATTCGTATATGTCAGGCCTTGCATGAAGCACCGTAACATCATGCTTCAAAATTTCGTTCAATGCTCAGCTCGCCTATGGGATGGATTCACACATGCATAGCATGTCACTTGCAGTTTTGTTATCGATTCGTGTAAAATGGTTAATCCGAAGGCGCTATGTTTGGACCCCAATAGTTATTATATGCTATTACAACTCACTTTATGTAAACAATATAGGACTAATCCTACCATCACTCCATATGAACATTTACGTTAACGTATCGAAATATTACAAGCACATACTGAGAAGAAACAATACAAGCACAATAACAGGACATTTCTCTCTCCCTGTCTTTGACTTAGGAACTCCACGGTAATTAAGGAAAAAAAAACTCCAGTTCAAGCGTGGCACGGCGAACCACTGAAAGGTAGTTAAATGGGCAGTAACATGATACTCCTCTAGTCACAAATAGTTGTTCTTTAGAATATTGACGTGGTCTCGAAAATATAGTTTTGACTACTATTTTTTATTATAATATATTTATAAAAACCCAATAAAGTTATAATATTATGATCAGAGTGTGTAAATCTTATTAATCCGTGCGTACGTGTACGTCATGAACTAACTGTAACTACATACTCCACCATGGACAGTAACAAAAGCAAAGGCGCCCAATCAATTACTCTCTGTACTATCCAACGTTACAGAGGGAGTAAATTTACCAAGGTACTGCTACTAAAAGCGTGAGTGCTTGTAGCCTCGTCTATGGGCTCTGGCTCTGCTCGCGCGATTCCATACACGATTAGTAAATGTGTACGCATGCATGGAGATCTCCTTGTGGCGAATGAAACAGTAATAGGTACCAAAAATGCAGTGCAAATGATGGACGGACGTGTATATATGCGGTGGATGGATCTGCCGTTCATCTCGTACATGGAATGCAGTAGAGGTGGGCGTCGTGCCGTATCGAGTCAGTATGGCACGGGCCTATCGTGCTTCGGGTCGAAACCGTGCCAGGCCACAATGGCCCGTCGTGCCCGCCGTGCCGGCCCAACTCGCCTTCGGTGAGTCTAGCCACAGCCCATTTGAGCTTCGTGCCTACTTCGTGTCTTGCCGACTCAGGCCTGATCCATTTACACTATTACGACGAGAGGAAATAACCCGAAGTTGCTTGTAGTAGCGTGCGTATGCAATATTACGGTATGCAGCGAATGTATAGCTACCTTGATCAAAGAAATATGTAAATCTACAATCGAGCAACACGCATTCGCACGGGTGGCGTCCGCACGCGAGGCGGATCGGCGCGGCTCCCCTGTGGGACTGACGAGCACGTCGACGGCCCTCGAAGAGGTCTCTGGGTTCGTGCTCCTGGGCGAGGGCGGCTCGGCTTTCAACGACCCAACAGCTCTCGGGTAACACCTCTACCCCTCTCCCACTATCCCACACCCTTGCCGTGACCGGCCGGCGTGCCCTACCGCGGGCCCGCGACAGTGCCCTGTGCCCGAGCGTGACGCTTCCGTGCCCACCATGCCTCATGAGCGTGCCTCCGCCGTGCCGGACGTGCCCCGTGCCCGGCGTGCCACCACCATGCCGAGCCGTGCCGCCCACCGTGCCCGTATCCTCGGCCCAGCACGATCCGATAAACAGTATCGTGCCGGACCGTGCTTCGGATCGGACCGTGCGGCCGTGCTTCGGGTCGGCCCACAGAGGCACAACCCAAGTGCCAACCTCTAAATGCATGTTGTCGTCGCTGCGTGCGTGCCGCAGCAGGGGAGGCAGCGACCTGTCTACCTTGATCCGCAGAATCTTTTCCTCTGCCATTGCTTTGCTGAGCTTGCTGCCCTAGCTTGCGAGACAGCGCTGCCGTCCAACATCAGCAGCAGCAGGAGCACGAGCAGTGCTCCTCCTAGTACTCGTCCAGTGAACTGAGTTGAGCTCCATATGGTCGCTGTTGTGTCACGTGTCTGTATAGTAATAACGTACAGGCACGGCACGAGCGTTGCAATGGTTGGGAAATTCAGAGGAATCAGTGTCTTTAATTTCTTCGATGACACACAGGACTTACTAGGCATATGTACGTCAGTAGCAGCTGCAGGACAGTTGACTGTGCAGCGGAGAGAAGTGAACTGACTGGATGGCACACTAGTTCACCTGTAGAGAGAGAGAGAGAGAGAGAGAGAGCTGGTGAATAAGGTTAGTAGTAGTAATTCGATCTCGAGGAGGAAGAAGATGATACTACATCGTTCAGGGGATGGTGGAAGTTGAGCTTTCGTATGTTGGGCTTGGACAGGCCTATCAGATTCTTCTCAATAAAAGCTAGCTGGCCCGTGTAGAGTTATTCCGGCCTTATGCAAAGTATAGAAGGAAATCAAATTATAAATTAGATATAGTCTTCAATATTAGGTAGGGTAACTCATCGATTTGATTTATTTTTTAGTTATGCATATTTGCTCTATCTAATATATTAAATATTTTGCTTTAGGATTCATAAACCTTTTAAAAAAAAGATCGGCTCCAATTGCCATCACTACTTCAATTGATGATTCTTAGCCACAATCAAGACTCATGTCTCAATTGGGTGCTGTTTTAAGTAAGAAAGAGCAAATCAAAGAGGGGGATGAGAGGAAGGTGATGGTGGCCAGCTAAAGAGTAAATGCGGGAACCTTATTGCCTAAACCGCATGGGCACCATGAGAGGTATGTTGCGCCTGCATTGCATAGATCGCGTGGAGTGCATTTTGTTTGGAAGCCATCGTGGGTCGCATATGCATGGCGCCGCATGGGCCACGTGCACATGCGTGTACGTATGTATAGCGTTCGGCTAGGGCATCAAATCATAATGGAAGTCAAGCCAAAGTAGAAAAGGAAAGAGCCAAGGCATTGGAGAAGAAAAGAAGAGAAATTTGGCTTGGAGAGAGAAGGAAAAGAGAGTTGAAGTTATTATTTATATATATAAATAAAGAGATGATGGGAGTTGTTTTGCCATGAAGGAGAAAGAGACATGAAAATTGCAAGGATATCAGCAAGATAGGGTCGATGTTCAAGACTTAGGGTCTCTAGATCAAGCTTATGATTAAAAATGGTTGCACGCTTCCGGGGAAACAAGACTATGAAAGTGAAAAATGAGAGATTGCTTCTTATTAGCCAAGTGGCTTAACAGAGTACAAAGCCTATATCATATGCGAATTGAGAATCTGAATCCCCTAGACAGTACAAATGGGCTCCCGATTTATATAGAATGGAGAGGTGGCAGTTGGGCTACAAAAAGATATCGTACGGTAGAAAGGTGTCTTCCCGCTAAGAGGTGTCCTCTCGCCAAAGGGTACCTTTTCGGGATAACGCCCATGTAGTTATTCATACCTGTCAGAGAAAATCGTCTGCACGGTACAAGTGTGCAGAGATAACTACCTTCCCTGACCAGTGTCACTGGTCGAGGTGGGTGTTTTATTGGTCAGGGATGACCAGCGTAAGGCAAAGTATAGGACACATCAGCAAATTGGTCGAAAGACGTAACCAAGTAACTGATCGTGGGCCTCATTTTTCTTTAGGGGCTTGTCTTTATAAGTTACTAGCCAAATAGAATATGGGCTTTAATTCTCATCAGTTAGCCCCCAGGGCTTGGGTAAAAAAGAATTTTTTATCCAAGACTTTTATTTTTTGCATAGGGTTTCATGATAATCATTGTATCGGTTTAATGCTCATCAAAAGGCGATCTTTGCGCCTCCCTCGGTAACTGAAATGGTATTTGAAACTGACATAATAAAGGATTAAATAATGAAGAAGGCTTCCCTTGTACACCTTACGCCTTGGTTTTTTTGAGCGCGAAATAGTCCTTTGAGTCCTTTCGTCTTCAAGCTTTCTTCTTCCTAGCAACTCATCCGCCATGGACAAGTCAATTCTCACCGAGCGCAATGATCAAGGAACTCGAGAACTAGGGTTTGATCCCCTCACATGAAATGTTGAGGTGGGATCTTAGCGAGGAGGATGCGAAGCCAGTGCCACAGGAGGGGCGCCTCGTCCTCTTCGCCACATTCGTTAGGTTAGGTTTTCATCTCCTCGAGAGTGAATTCCTCGCGAACATGCTCGATCATTATGAGATTGAGCTTCATCATCTTCTTCCTAATTCCATTTTGATTTTGAGCATTTTCTCGCATCTTTGCGAGGCTTTCCTTGGTATTCCCTCACATCTTCGTCTTTTTTGCTATTTCTACCAATATACTAGGAATAGCAAGACCCAAGAAATCTATGAGAGCACTTATTTTAAGCTCCAAGATAAAATGGCCTCTCAGTACCCTTCCCTTCCGATCAAGGGTACATGGCGGGATTACCGCCAAGAGTGCTTCTACACTAAGATACCTGGGGTAGCCGCCTCCGGTTCACCGGGAAAACCACTCTGGTGTGGTCGAAGGCTAAAATAAAAAATAAAATAGAATCATTAGAACTGAATAGCTAGAAGTGGCTCATTGTCAAGACCATCGCCAAGCTAGTATCAAGGGGTTTGTCTGGACAGAAGATCGTTATGATTTTCTTTACATAGCTGAGATCTCTGAAGAAGTGGTTCAGATTCGTCTGGAGCATTGAAGGTGACCAGGATCCTACTAAGGATAAACCTGGAGGTAAGAAATTTCAATTTTTTGACCTCTTTTTTCCCATCTTCTTTTTTATTAAGAAGATTTATTGATATTTTTATGCTTTTTATCAGTTTTGACAGCCGCGGAGACCCGATCGACGGTCACATCCATTTTGTGGGTCCCTTCGGATGGATCTGACTAGGCTGCTTTGGACAAGCAGCCTTCTAGCTTGATCGGGCAGGCCGATGAGTTCATTAATAAATGCATCGAGGTAGATACCAAGTAACTCTTTTGGTTATTTTGCTCACTAACTGTTTTATGCTAACAATTAGGTTTATTTTTAGATGCATGGTCGAAAGCGGGCTGCCGACCAGTCTGAGGTCGTAGCTATGGCTCCACCAACCAAGAAGACAAGGATCTCTACCAAGAGTACCTCAAAGACAGTGATCCGATCACCATATAGACTAGTGCTGACCCGACCAACACTAGTCAAGCCTTGGTGCCGGTTGGTGCCATACGCTCTAAGTGTGTGCACGATTGACTTTATGCACAATAGAAGAGAGCGAAGCTTGCTGCGGGGATGCAGAAGAAGATCTCATCCCAAAGTGTGAAATAAGAAACGATATGGTAATTAGGAAATACCATATAAACATTATCCCCTATTCCCTTATGTCCATGGCGAGGATGAAGAGGAGGATGAAGGGGCTCCTCTTATTATCACATAGAAGAGGAAGACCCCGCCCTGGATGTAGGGTGTCTGCAAGCCCCTTGGTGTCCTGGGTTATTGACTCAGGACTGTTTTGTAGGTAATTTTCTTCTACGAACTTTTAGTTATGAGTATATCTCTTCAAAAACTAAGTTTTATTTTTTGTTTTGTCTTAGCCATTAGGCAGTTGCCTTCGGTCCTTCTGCGGATCAGGCTGCCAGCGCTCAAATGGAGCATGAGGCCAACCCATTGGATACACTACGCAGACCAGTGTGGAACACACCTCAGCACCAACTAAAGAGGCAGCACAAGAAGACCTGACTAGTGGGCAAATGGTTCTGACCAGTGTTGAGGGTAAAAATCCCTCAATCATTGTTCAAGAGCCACTGGTCGGAGGGGCTCCATTAGACACGGAAGAGATCAGTGCTCCTTCCCAAATGGTGGCAGAGGTGGTCAAGACGACCATGACTACTAAAGAGGTCTCCGCAACCGTGGGGACTTCAACTAAAGACCTCCTGGCTATGGGAGAATAAAAGCTGGTTCCTTCGACCAGCGGTGTTGAAATGGTGGATGTGGTCACTTCTAAGGCCATGACCACCACCGAAGTGGCTATGCCATTTGCATCCTCTTCTAGTCCTTTTGACCAGGAGAAAGGCTTAAAACAAGTTTTTGATGACTTGCTATCAAAGGTATTTATCTCATCTTCTTCTTTTTTAAGCTTTTTCAGAAGAAGAGTTTATATTCATTTGCTAATTTGCTTTTTACAGCACTCGCAAGAATTATTTGACCTACTAGATCAACAAGTTAAAACGTTGGCTAAGGCTGAAGTAGAAAAAACGACTAAAAGGTATGTTGATAACGATCTCTTCATTTTATGTTATAAAGGATTTTTCTAAAATGTCTGTTCGAAAACAGATTGGAAGAAAAAATAAAGGAGTTGGAGAAACAACTCTTAGTGGCTCAAAATACCGCCAAGGTCTACAAATTTGATCTTGTTAAGACTAATAATAGGTATCAATTTATTGAGGAGAAGAACTCCAGACTCCACGAGGCTTTCAAGAAGAATGAGGCCAGAGTACAAAAGCTCATCAAAGAGCTTAAGGCTATTCTTCAAGCAAAGGAGGTCGAAATAATAGATAAAACTCTATCCGACCTGCTTAACTTGTGTTTTAAAAGAAGTAGACAATAGCTTTATTTCTTTTTGAACTTGACATAATTAAAAAATGAAATAAAGGCAAAAGAAACTCAGCTCTATAAAGAAGAAATGGAGAAAAAGAAACTTGAAGAGCTGAATGCAAAAATGCAAGAAGAGATGATGAAAATGAAGGATCAATTGAAACTCTTCCCGCAAGAAATAGCCAAGATTCAGAGGGTGAGCAAATCCACTCTGAATTTTATTTTTGAACAATTAAGGAAAGTCATAGCAGATCTGAAAGGTTCAGAGATAAAACTTACAAAATCTGATCTGTCTATCGATGAGTTGGTCATGGGGGTGAGTGATCAATCGAAGAATATTCAAGATTACATTCTCGCAATAGTGCAGACCTTGAAGACAGCACTCCGAACTTCAATTGTTGTCCAAGTTGGTGCCCTCTTCGTCAAGTTGAGGCACTTTTACATGGACGCAATCGAGTTAGAGAAACTGGCACCCAACCTGCAACTGGCTATTCAACAAGAGATAAATAGGAAATAGGTAGAAGTACAATCTGCTGTTGAGCTCTATATGAAAAATGTATAAATTACATTCAAATAAATGTACTGAACATTGAAATGAATGAAAATATCTCTTCTTGTGTTATATTTTGTCTTGTTACTTGCCTTCTTGTATATTTTTCTAAGTATATCACTAGAACTAACTATTTGTGTACTGATTAGCAATGTGATCACATTGTACTTAGATTAACTAGCAGCAGATTGCAGGCAAGGTCAGTCTAATGAGTTTCAATGCAGTAAGTAGTGACTTATATGAAAATGCTCTATTAGAAGTCATCTTACAATCCAACCAGCAACCTCATACTTAGTTGAGAGAGTTTGGTCAAAAGATGATATTGTGATTTCTCATAATTTGAACAAGATAGAAAATAGATTGTGTATAATACTTGAGAAATATAAATGTAAATGAAATATGAAATGAACTATTTACACATTAAACCTGCGAAGATGTTGGATGTTCTATGCATTTGAAAGAATTCTTCGGTCTTCCATAGCAAGCCGAACATAATCTGATCGGGTGATTGATATCATAGTAATGGGATCTTCCCATTTAGAAGATAACTTATTTAAGTTAGACTAGTTATGGATTCGTCTAAGAACCAAGTCTCCCACATTAAGTGTTCGTGGTTGAACTCTTTTGTTGTAGTATCGTCTTAAGCCTTGTAAATAGGCCGCCGACCTGATAAGTGCTCTATCCCACTTTACCTCTTGGATATTGATATCATCTTTGCATTGAATGTCTTGGTTGACCTGTTCATAGATAGTAGTATGTGCATAATTCTAGTGAATTTCACTAGGTAACACGGCTTCTGCTCTATAGACTAGTTAAAACATGTTTCCCCTATTGTTCTATTGGTCGTGGTGCGTATGGCCCAAAACACTGAGTAGAGGCCTTCCACCCAAGCCCCCGAGCGTGTCTTAAGACGATCAAATACTCGTTTTTTTCATACCTGGTATGATTTGGCCATTGGTACGTTCAACTGCTCCATTGCTTTGAGGATGAGTAACTAAAGCGTAATAAATTTTTGTGCCTATTTCATCACAATAATCTTGAAATAGACCACTAATAGATTGTGATCAATTATCAGTAATTAGCCGACTAGCAATTCCAAATCTAGTAACTATATTTTTCATAAATAATTTTTTCACTGCTTGTGCCATAATTGAAACTACAGGCTCAGTCTCGATCCATTTTGTGAATGTATCAATTGCAACAAACATAAATTTAAATCCATTGGTTGCTTTTGGTAAAGGACCAATTATATCAATGCTCTATGTCCAAAATAGCCATGACAATGCTATAGTCCGCAATTGATTAGCAGGTTGGTGTACCTATCGAGCATGAAATTGATATTACTCACAAGTTTTTACAAGCAAGCAGTGGGCCAATAAACACCTTGTCGGAATGCTTTTCCGACATGTGTTTGAAGGATTACGGTAGGCTACACTAACGCAAATTAAAATTCTACCGATCCCAAGAAGCCACACAAGTAAATGATCATGGATTACAAATCGTTACCACTAGACGCGCAGTGCAACGAAAGAAGATGTCGAAGCAGATCGACGTTGCGTGTCCTGGTATGGTCGTCAAACAATGCGATCGGTCCGAGCGGTAGCCGAGTAGCAAGTTGATCCTTCGGCTTCTGGATTGGTCCAATCAACTCCTTGATCAGTCCAAACAGTCGTCCTTGAGCAGCACCGCAATAGAGCAGTGCCTCTACCGGTATCCACACTTCTGGGGCTAGAACGCCGAGCGTTGAGGTGCTAACACTGTACACACAGTAGAGATGGTGGAGGACGGCTAGGGTTTCGGTGGTGGTGCAACTCTTGCATACAACTTTTGTCTCAAACCCTAAGCCTACGTTCCCTTTTTATAGCCCTTGGTGGCGTCCAACCCTTGAGCCCAATCTGAGTCCATATTCAACTCGGACCACTAGAAACGGATCCAATCCAAACTCTGATAACCGATTGTAACCGTTTCAAACCCGTTAAGTGTATGACCCTATAGGTTCATGTATATTTGGCACAACTCTGAAACACCTTTTCGATCAATAATCGATAGTGACCCCTAGCAGTACATATCGATTCCCAAATATTCATAAAGCATCGAACAAACCTACTATAGTGTGATAATGTTATGTTCCCTTTGCTTCACGATATCAGATCAAACTCAAGGCAAGAGTCATGTCATCCTTGATAGCTCGATCCGTTCACTCATACCATAGTGGATTAATTTATCTGGATTGACACTCAATTACATTCAGCATGGCCATACACTTCCTTAATCCATCTACCTCAAGGGGCCCAGAGATATATCTCTGTTATATAGGAGGAGCAAATTCCATCTTGAACATTCATGTACCTCAGCAAGTTTCATAGTAAACCTAAAAATTACCTTTATAACTACCTGGTTAAAGAGTAGCTTTTGGCAGCCCCTAAGTAAACCAATACACATCAAGGGAACCAATGACGATCTTAGGTCTAAGAAACATACATACACTATGTATGAGACCAACTGATGACACATAAGAATATATAACAATTCTTGCAATGTCTCATATGGGTTTATCCAACGTATGTTCTCCAACATGTGTCCACATTATTGATTAGATATCTCCATATCTCTATGACCCATAAAACATGGTCATCAATCAATAAATGTGCTCATCTACGAAATATAATCATCCTATATTATGATAACTGATCAGGGATAACTTGAAATATCGATATATGAAAAGAGTTGCACGAATAAGTCACGTACTTATTGATCAATCCAATCGATATTTATTCAAAGGACAAACAATTATACTATTTCATAAATATAAGACGTGATACAATCATCTCTATGATTGCCTCAAGGACACATCACCAACAGTGTTCTATAAGAAGCATGTGCTTCACATAAGCCCCCATATATTTCATTAAGTAATGTTATACCCTGTTCTTGGGATATACATTTGTCGGGACCCGAATATGCAAATTCAAACCATTTGTGTATACCGCACTAGTCAGGATCACGCTAGTCCACACAGGCTCAACATAGGTGAAGATCACAATCATACACAGCGAAAACTTAATAAAAGACTATATATTAAATATAACTGATTGTATGACCTTATGGTCAACTTACGTTAACAAGCCACGTAGGTCTAGACTAAGAATATTAAACTAAGATATTGTAGCTGAAAGAAAGACATAGATAACCCATCAGTTTACCACAGGCAACTGACAAGGCTCAACCCTAAACATTCGCATCCTCGTGGTACTCCTCTAGTACAGGTGTAGACTCCTCAACTGGTGATGTTGTTGTTGGCAAGGGTGGGTATTTAAAGCACTCAACAAGTTTTGCACAGAATGCAATTCTAACATAACTATATGCCAGGCTTATTCCAAAGGAATGGCTAACATGGTTATTTTGCAGTAATGCAGCATTTATAAATGAATACAATAAGTAGATTGGAAAGACAGTAAAACAAATAATAATAATAAGTCATTTTCAGCATTTCTTAAGTAAACATAGCATCTAGCCCTAAGTCAAGTTTCAAACCTTCCAATGGTAACCTGCCATTCCAACCCTAGTTTTCATTTTACAAAATATAACCCTTAATTGTAATTCCCGAGCATTGCTCAATACCACGAGCACGGCTATCCGAATAGATTTTACACTCTGCAGAGGTTATGCGCTTTACCCACACGACATGATCCTCTCTTTTAACCTCTAATTTCACGCTTCCTTTGGTGATCGGCCAAGAGGTCATGACAAAGCCTTTACATTGCTTTGTCTTAACCCAGTACTACCCGCTAAGGTTTCAACACTAAAGGGACTGGTTACCACCCTCAGGACCCCCCCTCTTGCGCCATGTGAGTTCATAAAAAGGTCAAACCTCACACCACCACTGGTATTACCCAAGATAAAAATTGCAAATTAATTAGCTAGGTTTGTCCCATGTGGTTGCATGTTTGACTCAGGTCAAAGGTTTGCAAGGTTAAGTCCTTAGGATGATTAGGGAAAGACTTCCACATACCCTCTGCCCTTCCGGCCCACCTTGACACACTGTCCCTTGCCACCGCCCCAATCTAAATGATTACCACCCCAATTGATTACCAAGCACCACGTGCTATCAACAAGTCAACATCGTTGCATGATATCCTGTCACAACAACTCAACATTATTGTGTGACAACACTTGACATACCAATTCATAATCATGTTCCATATTCCATTGATCAAGATTAGCTTTTAGTAACTCAAAATACATGCGATATACGTGGCATGGCTAAGCATACTAACATGGTCTAACCAACCCATGTTGATTACTAATTGTTGGGGTTTCGAGTCACCGGCAAGTAAATTTATAAGTCTAAGGGGCCGCGCGCTCCCTCTCCTTGAATGGTTAGACCTAAAGGCCCAGAATGTATACTGGTTCGGGCTGAATGTCCCTACTCCAGTTCGTGTGGTGTTATCGTATTGCTTTAGGTGCAGAAGACTGCACAGTGTTTACAAGCGGGAGCTGGGGGCTCAAACGTGAGAGCGTAAACAGCCTATTCGTTGAGGGATCTAGAGAAGAGGGCGAGAGAGACCGTTTGTTCATCCGTTTCCTCTCCAGAAGGCCCTGCCTCCCTTTATATAGTCAGAGAGGGCAGGTTACATGGAAAGTCGGGAGAGGGAAGGATGAAGACATCTATGCTAAGAGTTCTGACCCTCGGTCTTGGTGGTTGGTCGACTTCCTCTTCTTCCCATACCGGGTTGGTGGGCTCATCGAGTAGATCAGCTTGCTGCTTCATTGGGAAACAGCGCACTTGCCTTCTGCGGGCCTGACGGGCGCTGACGTCATATTGCATCTTTGGTGCTGCCTCGGGAGGGAGCGTATCTCCATACTGTGCGTGACTGGACAATGAGACTGGAGTCTTGACTTTAGCAACCTTCGTGTTGTCTTGGGAAGGAGCCACTTGCCCCCGCACGGTCACTTCGAGCGGTCATGTCCGTAGACCACGTGACCGATGGCCCGCGAAGGCCTGACACTTGGCCCTTGGCGGAGATTGCCTCAGCTTTGTTGGAGCCGGTGGGTAGTCCGACCTGTGGCGGGGGTCGGACGCCCCGTTAGGTCGGGGACGACCTTGGAGCAGCTCGTTAGGTCGGGGTCGAGTGTCTTTTGTGGACCCGTGAGGCCTTTGGTCGGAGCCGAGCATGGGTCGACCCGTTCGTTACTCCGGGCCGCTGGGGTACCCATTGTATGAGTACTCGTCACTAATATTAACCAACTAATAATGAACCAATCTAGGGTGACAATTGATCATGGCATACAAATAACAAGGTAGGGTATAACTCAATTTAGACAGATTAACTAGATCTCGAACTAATTTGAAACATTTATACACATAAAATAATATGCATAAAGTAAAAAAACATAGCAATTTTATAAACTGGCTTCAACATGATCAAAGCATAACTTACCTTATAAAAGCTCTTGTTCTTGCTCTGGAACCTGGTCTTGTGTCAACAAATCCTCCTCGGATGCTCCGAGCACTTCGACGTCTACGTGTAACGAAAGAGAATGCTAAATAAATACCATAAAAAGAGCAAACAAACTCCAAAAATCAAATAAAATTCACCATTAAATATATCTCAATTTTATAAATTTTTATAAATTTGAATCACCTCAATCGGAGTTCGTATGAGTGAGAATGGGCTCTTGAAAGATTTGAAAATAAAGGAAATACTAAAAATCAAAAAATCAGTATTATTCCGAATTATTTTTATACTAGAAAACTCAATTATGATGTCAGCATGACATTGGCATTTCTTTGGCGCTGACACATGGGACTAGTGATCTATGGACCGTGTCCACCAAATCGGCCAAAGTCCACCGTGAACCAGAGTCACTGTTCCATGGACCGGATGACGCAAGCCCTAACGCCATGCTGACGTCAGCAGTACGCACGGCGCAATGCTAGCGCAACATGCAGCAACACTCCATGGAGACCCGCGGCAGCAATCCATGGTGGCTTGAATCAATCCAGGCCAAACGTTCAAATCAATGGTCAAGATCTGTATGACAACGGAAACACGTGTCACACATCCACCAGTTCACAACAGATCGAATGGCCAAGACATCACACTACCCAGGCGAACTTTCTGCTATGACGCCATTGACGGAGATGGAGAAGATGGTAGGGATGGGGCGCCATGGTGACCTACCGGCAAAAGAATCCACAGATCTGGTAGATCTCAAGCCGAGGATCTCATAGATGACCAAGACGCGGTGGACGGTGAGCAACAAAGGAAAATCGACGACGGCGACTACCTTTTCTCCGACGAGCCTCCACAGGCAAACGATGGCGTCTCAGGCTTTCAGTTCTAGGGAAAAATACGCAGCTTGGAACTACGAACCTCGGACGATGCTTCATTCCTCTTTAAAAAGCCTAGATTCCCGTGCAGAGCTCAGAGATCCCAATGACGCGGTGGTGGTTTCTTGCTCCGATATGGCGGCGACTCCATGGGGAAGAAAAAATCCTAGCCCTACATGCGTCATGGATCCAACACAGACCCTCAGGTGCCACGTGGCCCAATCCTGGCCAAACACGACGCTGATCCAATGATCAACACTCGACTAGGGTTTCCATACAATCCCGACCATCCGATTGGAAATCCAATAGCCACAATAAGAACTTCTAAAAGATGGGCCGGACGACGGTTTGGGGTGCACAGCAGCGGCCATCTTGGACTGGGCCAACAGGGTTTCGGCCCACTACTGTTCACGGGTTTTTCAACACATTTTTTATTTAAATTAATTCCAGAAAATAGAATAGGTTAAATAAAATAGCAAAAATCTCAGAAAAATTCTAGAAAAATTTTGGAAAATACTTTGAGACTTAAGAAACCCAAATAAAATATTTTTGGTAGAACTTTATTTTTGAATTTCTCATTATTTAATTAGTTTTCACAATAAGCCATATTTAACAATTTTTAATAAATTCAAATAAAATCTAGAAAAATCCAATAAATTCAAAAAATCCATAAAATGCATATTAAATTAAAATAAATTCAAAATTTGGGATGTTACAACATTACATTAGAACACCATGTATTCTCTTTCTGTATAGAGTGTTGTTGAGTAGTTTGTACATTCGCGTCTTTCAAATTAATCTATCTTTTTCATGAGTATCCACGAGCATTGTCTCATTTTATAAATAGGCTTTAAATTTTTTAGCCCAATCTACATCCTGCTCAAGTACCCCGACCTCTGTACTGGTTGAGTACTTTTCTATAGATGAATCTATAGAAGGTTTAGACAAATATTCAAGAAAAACACCTATTGAAACAGGTGATTATGAGGATCCCAGTCTTGATAACTGGTCTGCTAATTAGAGGTTATCTTTTTGTGGTATATATTGTACTTCGAAATGGCTGAAGTTTTTTTCACAATTTCTTTTCTTCATCCAGGTAGTGAGCTATTACCTCATCAGATGTCTTGTATTCCTTGCTAACCTAGTTTACGACTAATTGCGAATTACTCTGAGCCCAGCTAGAAGACTTTCATACTTTGTTATGTTATTGGTAGGAGGAATTGTATCTGGATTATGTATTGTAACTGGTCACCCTGAGGCGTGATCAATACTATACTATCCCCCATGCCCTTGATTTCTCGAGAGCCATCAAAATATAATTTCCAGTGGTCGGTATCAGTGGAGTCCTGCTCAACAGAGGGCTCACTGTTAGTCCATTCAGTGATAAAATCTGCCAGAATTTGTGACTTAATTGCTGTTTAGACAACGAAATAGATGTCAAAAGATCCAAGTTATACTGCCCACTTAGCAATCCAACTAGTTGCTTCTTGGTAATGGAGTATGTTAACCAAGTCAAAAGATGAGGGTACCGTAATCCGATGAGATTGGAAATAATACCTTAATTTCCTTGAAGCTATTAATAGGGCATACAGCAGTTTTTGAACCTAAGGGTATCTCTCCTTAGGTCCATGCAAAACTTCGCTTACATAATAGATAGGTTTTTGAACCCTTTCTCGTTCTACAACCAGTAGAGCACTAACCACATTATTTGTTGCTGCTAAATAAACCAACAAAGGTTTCCTATGGGTGGGTGAGAGCAATGTGGGTAGGCTTTGCAAATAAATTTTAATGTCTTTGAAGGCCTTATCTGTTTGATCCGACCAGTGGAATGTATCGTGTTTTGTTATTACCTTAAAGAAAGGTAACCCACGCTCTCCTGATCTTGAGATAAAACGATTGAGAGCAACCATCCGACCAGTTAAATCTTAAACCTATTTCACCGTAGAAGGTGGTTTCAAATATTCAATGGTTCAGATCTTCTCAGGGTTTACTTCGATACCTCGAGAATAAACAAGGAAACCAAGCATTCTTCTAGAAGAAACTCCAAATATACACTTTTTAGATTTAATTTAATCTCATGTTTATTCAAATTATCAAAAATTTCAGCCAGGTTTGGCAAATGGTTAGTGCTTTTCTTGTTCTTTACAACGAGATCATCAATATAAGCTTCGAGATTTTGCCCCATCAGACTAATAAAAGTCTTCTGCATAAGGCGCTGGTACGTGGCTCCAGTATTTTTCAACCCAAATGGCATCTTCTTGTAGTAGTAGATGCCAAACAGGGTTATGAAGGAAGTCTTTTCTTCATCTTCTCTTGGCATGCTTATTTGATGATAACTTCAGTATGCATCCAGGAAACTCATCAGTTCGCAACCCGCCGTTGAGTTGACCAGTTGGTCAATTCGAGGTAAAGAAAAATCATCTTTTGGACAAAGCGGAATTTAGGCCAGTAAAGTCAACACATATGCGCCACTTACCATTTGCTTTCTTGACCATGACCGGATTCGCAAGCCAATCTGGATAACCAACTTCACGAATGAAACTAGCCTCTAAGAGTTTGTCCAACTCTTGCCGGATAGCTTCTTGCCGATCAGGAGCGAATCGTCGTAGCTTCTGCTTCACTAGTCGTATGTTAGGCTGTATGCATAACCTGCGCTCTATTACCTCTCTTGGGACCCAGGCTTGTAGGATGGTTTCCACGCAAACACATCTGCGTTAGCCTAGAGGAAAGTAACAAGCATGTCTTCCTATTTGGCATCCATTCCTAACCCTATCCGAATAATTTTCGACTGGTCGGTGGGGTATATAGGAACTTGCTTGATCTTCTCGTTGGGTTGAGGATTTCCCTTCAGCTTCTCCGTCTTGCTATGCTTTTCAGCTTTACAAGACTTATATGTATCATTAGTATCTCTTAATTGTAATTGATCGACAATTTCAAGTAATTTTCGATCGTGACTTAGTGCAGTAGCCCGATTACCTTGCACTTTAATCACACCTTTTGGACCATATATTTTGATGTTCTGGTGGGCATGATGGGTGGTTGCCATAAACTTTGTTAGTGAAGGTCTAACCAAAATGGTATTTTAAGCTGATTCAAAATCGATAATTTCGAAAGAAATAAATCCGTTCTGAAGTTATTGGCATTTTCGAAAGTGATAGGCAATACGATCTACCCTATCAAAGTTACCGATGGACTAGGTACAATCCCATAAAATGGATTTGTCACATGTCGAATCTTAGAACTAGGAATTTGCATTTCATCTAAGGTATGAATAAAAGGCAAATCTAAATAACTCCCCCTATCCACCAAAACTCTTCCTACTTTGAAATCACTAATTGTTGGAGAAACTACCAATGGAAGTTTATGAAGGATATACATACCTTTTGGACAGTCGTGTCTGTTGAAGGCGATCGTGATGTCCAACCACTTTGGGTAGTTTGGCTTTCACGGGCGAGTATCGACGTTGTTGACCTCCCTCCAAGTAGATTTGAACTGCTTTTTCGAAGCATACGTAGATGATCCTCTGAAGATAACATTGATGTGATTGTCGTCCTTCTGGTAACTCATATCTTCATCACCATCAGTATCCTTATTGCTTCGATCTTCTGGTAAGGTTGGCATAGTGCCCTACTAGAAAAGAACTCTTCCATGCGCCTTTGCCAAGTACGGTAATTACGCAAATTGTGTCTTGGTGCATTATGCAAAGGACACCAGTGTCCATTACCACTAGTTGCACTAAAGTTTTTAGAAGTTGACTGGTCGTCTTGCCGACCAGGTTTCTTCTTCCAAGGAGTCTTTTCCTTGGAGTATGCAGGTTGTTCTGAAAAGCCTACGATCTCTCTTTGAACAATTCTCTTGTTCTTTTCCTTATTCTTCCCCCTTGTGGTCCTCAGGCTTGAAGGCCTTTCTAAACGTTTTATCCTCAGAGTTCTCTAGACCTAGATGTAGCAGTGTATGGCCCGTGTCGACCATACGATTCCACTCAATAGCCTCATACGCATCCTAGTATCGATCTACCATATCGAACAATTCTGATATAGTGGAAGGTGGATGAATATTGAGATCTTCAGTAATGTTTATAACTCACAGCCTGCTTAAATGCACAGATAACAGAATCGTCAGAAATATTAAGAATGGTATTGCGAATCTCTACAAATCTTTTAATAAACTAATATAAATTTTCACCAAAAGTTTGATGAAGACGATGTAAGTCATCTTCCTTTCCTGATTTAGCATAACAACTTTTAAGGTTATTTAAAATTGCATGGCATAAATTTTATTAACTAAAAATAGATCATTTCAGCTGATTAAACAGCCAAGTTCTTATGGATCCTTTAAGAACATTAGGAAGATACTTTGCCATTACCTTCTCATCGCCACCAGTAGCTTGGATGGCGGTGGTTTATACTTGCAAGAATTCTGATGGATTCTGAGTTCCATCGAAACTTTCCAGATGACCTAGGTTGAACTTCTCAGGCCAGGCAACATCTTTGTGCCCTATGGAAAGCTTTACATCTTGTATAAAGTCCCAAATGTGTTCACACATTAGGAATATGTTCCCTATATTTAGGAGAACGAGATCATCGCCGATCACGATTAGGAATTTCACCTGGGGTAAGGCGCTCGAAGACACTTCTCCGTTGTGGTTCATTCCTCTACTAGTAATTGGTGTCCTATTGGTGCTGACCGGATGAAGAGTGTTCCATATGGGAATCGGTCTGAGGCCTTGTGGACAGGGACATGTCCTACACTTCTTCAGTAGCTTCTTGTAAATCAGCAGCTAGGGATCTTATGATTGTTGCATTGAGCACATTATTCCCGTCTGTTGGTTGGTTTAGAATCACACTAATTAAAATGTGGATTCTTTCTACAGGGGTAGTCTCCTGTGAACTGCAAGGAACCAAGTTTAGGTCCCTGTAACACCATAATTTTTGCATTTCTTGAATTTAATTTGCATTTTACATTTTTAGGAATTTTTTGGATTTAATTTAATCTATTTTTTATTTATTGAATTAAGCCTTCTGTCATATTTTATTTATTTATTGGAAAATTTTTAAAAAACTTTTGCTAAAAATATTTTATTTGAGTTCCAAATGCCTTAAAATAATTTCTGGAATTTTACTGATATTTTTGTTATTTTATTTGGCTACTTCTAATTTTTAGCATTTATTTTATTAAAAAAGATTTTTAAAACGTATTTCAATAGTCTTTGGTAGAACTGTATAGACCAAATTTCAAACCCTCTGTGGTCTAGCCCATTAGCGCGGTAACCTAACCCTAGGATGCCAACCGCCATATTCTGATCCGATGGTCTCAGATCTGCCGCGTAGCTTCACACGTTTCGGCCGCTGGATTGCAGCTGCGTGGATGGTCCGAATTGCGTCTTTCTCGTGAGGCTGCCGCCGTATTGAACCGGGACTCCGCCAAAGTTTCTGCCGCAAAAATCTCACCTAACACTGAAGCTGAGGCTCTATTTAAGGTGTGGATAGATCCCTGAGGTTTGTTGTCTTCTTGCACATCTTTCCTCCGAACCGTTTCGCCCGAGGCACCGTGGTCGCAGAGAACAAGCTCGTTGTTGTTGCCGCAAAGTGCCACCGCCGTTCTTGCGTTGGATCTCCACCTTCGTCGTGCATTGGGTCAAGCCGAAGCCACGGTTGAGTTTCCCACGTCGAGCCGCTTCTGATCTGTTAATCCACGCCATCGAAGAAGCACTAAGGCGCCACGAAGGTCTTCGTCTTCCCCATCTCCGGTAACGAGCGCCGCCGTGCTTAATCATCAATCTTGGCCGTTAGATTTGTCACGAACGCTCTGGATTTCGCCATGTGTCGCAGTCCTGCGTAGCGCAACTGCCATCTTTCGCAGTAGCCGTGACCGTAGGATCGATGGTGGTTGGCTCGGATTTCACCGCGTGTCAAGCCAGGATTTTCCATGCACCCCGTCGCTTCACCTGCCGCCACTCACCCTCAGTCGTCGGATCAGATCTGGTCGGTCTTGATGTCTCCAAGTGTCGCACCCGAGTAGCGCTACCCGTCTCCGCTTGCGTCACCTCTGACGACAATGAGTGCCGGTTCATCCGCTGCGTAGACCGATTCCACGGTAGACCAGCGCTGGTGCGTGAACTCGGTCCATGGACCGTGGTCCCGCATGTCAGTGTCTGTAGTATTTTTCCATATTTATTTTAATTCGGTAATTTAACTTTATGAGGTAAGAGTGATGTCATAATCCGGATTTCCAGTAGAAAAATATTCGGCCAAAAATCTATTTCTTTACTGACGTCAGAGTGACGTCATAAATGCTATTTTCTTGCATTAAAATAATTCGGTTAATTCGGATTTTTCTATTTTCTGATTTATCTTTTGTTTCAAACTTCGAATAGCTATATCTTTCTCATCCGAACTCCGATTGAGGTGATTCTTGTTTTTAAAAATTTGTAAAATCATGATATATTTAATGGTGAATTTTATTTAATTTTTGGAGTTGATATTGCTCTCTGTTTTTTTGGTATTTATTTCTTTACCGCTTGTTTCGCATAGATGTTGAAGTGCCCGAGGTATTCGTGAGGAAGGAGCTAATCCAAGAACAAGGTCTAGAGCAGGATTTAGAGCTCTTCGAAGGCAAGTTGTGTTTTGATCATGTTGAGCCCATGTTTTAAAAGTTATATTATTTTAAACTATTACATGCTAATTCAATTGATACTTGTTTCAATAAATTTGAGATTAGCTATTCGTCCAAATTGAGTTGTATCTACCTTGTCATTCGTATACCATGATTCATTTGTCACCCTAGTATGGTTCCTTATATGGTTATATCTATTATTTGCCAATGTGGGTTAGCTAGGACGTGAATAGTTTGCTTAGCCATGCAACGAGTTATTAATATCATTTTATATGAGAAAATTTAATCTTGCTTAATGAAATATGGAATATGTTTTTGAAAATGTGTTTCAAGTGTTGTCACTAAATTTTGTTGATGGTACGTGGTGCATGGTAATCAATTGAGGTGGTAAAATGATTTAGACTGAGGCATGCGGCAAGAATTTATGATGGGCCAATGTGGCATTTGGGCAATCGCTTGTTTTTGATAATGGTAACGGTAATGATGAATTTTTGGTTAGTCTTGCCTTGGTCAACCTAAGGACTTAACCTTGCAAGCATTTGACCTGAGTCAATTATGCAACCACATGTCTGTAATGGGACGGACCTAGGTGATTAAGTTGTAATGTCTTAGCTTGGTACTACTAGTGGTGGTGTGAGCCCCGACTTTATGGGTAAACTCATTAGTGCAACAGGGGGTCCCTGAATGTGGTAACCAGTCCCATCAGTGTTGAAACCTTAGCGAGTAGTACTGGGTTAAGACAGAGCTCTGTAAAGGCTTTGTCATTATCTCTCTGCCAACACACTAAAGGAAGTGTGTCAATAGCTTGGCAACAAGAGTTGATCATGTCGTGTGGGTAAAGCGCATAACCTCTGCAGAGTGTAAAATCTATTTGAATAGTCGTGCTCACGGTATTGAGTAATGCTCGAGAATTACGGTCAAGGGTTAGATTTTATTAAAATGAATTGGGGATGGAGGTTGTATGCCTATGGAAGTTTGGAATTTGATTTAAGGTTGTGAGTTGGTTTATTTGGGAAATAATTGAGAAATTTATTATTTTTATTATTTGTTTTACTGTCTTTACAATCTATTTATGCTATTTCTTCATAAATGCTACCTTATTGCAAAATAACCATGTTAGTCATTCCTTTGGAATAAGCCATGCAGATAGTATGATAGACTTGCATTCTGTGCATAACTTGTTGAATGCTTTAAATACTCACCCTTAAAAATAATCAAATCATCAGTTGAGGAGAAGTCTACACCTTCGAGAGATATGGAGTTCCACGAGGAGGCGATTATCTAGGAGTTGAACCTTGTCAGATGCCTGTGGCATGTTGATGGGATTCACCGACGTTCTTCATTTCGCTGATGTTTACTTACTTAGATTCAAAGCCATCGAGGCATAATAAATGTAAGTTTGACATTAAGGTTGTTTAACTATATCTTAGTCGTTTAACTATATCTTAGTTAATAGATGAAGTCTTTATTTATGTTTCCGCTATGTATGATTGTGATATTCATCTATGTTGAGACTGTGTGTACTAGCGTGATTCTGGACTAGTGCGATATACACATAGGGTCCGGATTTACATATTCGGGTCCTGACAGTCCCTTACCGTTGTCCTCTGGACTTGCGGCATGATTGGAAGAATGTGTCGGGGATGACTTTTCGAAGGGTCTGGTCTTCACGACGACCCTGGTTGGCTGCTGTAGTACTAGCATCTCGCCTTATCCATGTCCTTTTGTTTTGCCTCCATGAGCTGTTCATGTTGCTCTTAAGCGGCTTTTTCTACCATTTCACGAGCTTCACGCTATTTGTGTTCTGCTTGTTGTTCACCTGTCTCGGTCATGACCGCATAGGTGTAGAACCTGGAGTGGACAGAGGGAGTAAGTACTCCATCTTCATTCGAAGATGGGGTGTAATCGAGGTCTTAGAGGCAATCTTCCGAAGTCAAGCTCTCTAGAATGTTACCATCATCTTGGAGAGCATGATCATCATCAACTTCTATGGGATATGCTCCATGGACATCTGCCTCTGAAATTTGGGCAAGAATGGGATCGTGCTCACTTTTTTATTTCTCAAGTAGTGGCACTTCCGATTCGATCTCATCCACATTGGCCTGGATTGCCGATAACTCTGCTTCAGTAACATATTCAGAGTAGAAGTCACACTTACAGTAACTCTGCTTTAGTAACATATTCGGAGTGGAAGTCATACTTACAATCTTCTTCTGAGAGGTAGTCATTGACGTCGAGATCGGCGTAGTCAATGAGGACGAATGAGTTTTCTTCATCCATCACTGACAGCTTTCACAACCTTGATCAGCAAAGGCCCCTTCTAGCGCCAACTATCGATGCTCAAGACCCAGGGTTTCTAAATTGAGCTTATAATTAAAAATGGTTGTAAGCTTCTGAGGAAAAAAGACTATGAATAGGGAAATGTGAGATTGTTTCTTATTAGTCAAGTGGCTTAACAGGATACAAAGGCTAAGTTACAGATTGATCATATCATATGCGAATTGAGAATCTAAATCCCTTGACGGTGCAAATGGACTCCCTATTTATACAGAATGGAGAGGCGGTAATTGGGCTTAAAGAATATGTCGTACGGCTGAAAGGTGTCTGTCGGGACCCGCATATGCAAATCTGGACCCTCTGTGTATACTGTACTAGTCCAGGATCACGCTAGTGCACACAGGCTCAAATAGATGAATATCACAATCATACATAGCGAAAATACAATAAAAGACTTCATATATTAAATATTATACTGTTGACTGACCTTACGGTCAAACTTACATGATTATGCCTCGCAAGGCTGAATAACAAATTAAACTGCAGCAGAACGAAAACTTAGATAAACCCCTCAGTATACCACAGGCCACTGACAAGGCTCACACCCTAAACAATCGTCTCCTCCTGGTTCTCCTCAAGAGCTGATGTAGACTCCTCAAATGATAATTTGTTGGTGGCAAGGGTGAGTACTTAAAGTACTCAGCAAGTTGTACGCAAAATGCAATTCTAACATAACCATATGCAAGGCTTATTCCAAAGGAAAAGGCTAACCTTGTTATTTTGCAGTAAAGCTGCATTTATGAACAAGTATAACAAATAGATTGTAAAGATAGTAAAATAAATAACAATAAATAGTAATTTTGAAGGACCATGTGGAGGTCTACCTAGATTTGTGATGAGTATTTGACTAAAATTTGAGCTTGGGTTGCTCTTGTTTGAGTTTGATTTGAATTGGATTTTCAAATGGAAGCAATTTGAGGTCTTCTTTGTTTTCCCGGTGCAATATTTCCAGAGAAGGTGTATTTCGGGGTTCTGGCTGGGCGGTGCTACCGACCATGGTAGCTCGGTGCTATCGGGCGAGCGGTAGCACCGGACTGAGGAGCGGTGTGAAAATTCCAGAGAGGGGTTTCTCTGGTGTTTGTGTTGTGCGGTGCTACCGGCCTGAGTGCGGTAGCACCAGTCCACCATGGGCGGTGCTACCGGCCTGAGGGCGGTAGCACTGGCCAAAATGAATAAAGATGAATTTCAAAGTATGGACTTTGATGAATTTCTTGCATATCTTTGTGGGCATTGCTATGTGAGGAGTTTCCTTGTTTTTGATGGTTGCATATCGACGATGCTAGATCAGGTGAGGCAAAGATTGACCGGGACTAGGCGAGGAGCGTCGGAGGTCCAAACGGTCGGGGATCGCTGGAAGATGATCGGAGACGGAGTCGTGACAAGCCGAGAAGACAAGGAACGGTTAAGATGCTAGCTAGGCACTGCATGGATCAATGAGGGCCATTGGATCTTGGTCTAGTTGATAGGTTAGCTAGTCTAGTTAGTATGCTTTGAGAACCATGCAAGAAAACCCATTTGTGTTGTGGGTTTTGGGTGAACCCTTACATGGCTGGTTGAGTGGGTTAATCCTAGCCCTTAATGGATGTTCTAGGGTTTAGAGGCTCATCTAAGGGTGGTAGGTGGCCCAAGAGTTGTATAAATAGGAGTGGAGGGGTAGCCTTCCCCTCTTGAAGGTTTGAGATGCTCCTTTGAGCTTTGCCCATATCAAGTGAGGCTTTGTAAACTTTCCATCCAGAATATACAAAAATTTTCTTTACCTTATTGTGAATTTAAATTGCGTATTTACATTATGTCTTTACTTTACGCAATTTAAATTCAGCATTACTTTCCCGCATTTACATTCTCGCAATTTACTTTCTCGCAATTTGGATTTGACTCCCCTCCTTCTAAATGTTGTTGTTTTAAGATGTCTTGAGGGTGTTTATATGGTTTTACACTTCTCTTGCACCCTAGGATAGACTAAAGATCAAGTTTTCTATCAAGTTGTCATTCTGTCCAGAACTTATTCTTCGCGTAGCAGTCAGTCTTTGATTTTTAGAAAAATCTAGAAAATCTTTTTTGAGTGATTCTTATTGGAGAAGGTGCGTGACTCATATATCCATTTCTAGAAAAAAATTTGAGTCCACTGGTTGCACCATTTGAGCACTATGAAGTGAAAACCGAGGCTCAAACTTTTTGATAGAAGTTCCTGACTATCTTTAATACTTGATTTTTCATGTCTATTATACAAAGTTTTTTAACGTGATTTTTGGTTGACTGTTTTATGACTTAACTGCTCATACGAAAAAAATTCCAAAGAATTTTAGAGCAACAGAAACTCACCAACCACCTTCTCCAAGTGAGGACAATTCATGGAAAATTTGCTTTTACTTTTTTGAAAAGAGACTTTGTTGTTTTTAGCTTTATCTCTTTTAGAAAAGAAATCTTTGAATTGATTCCTTTTTGTTTGGACACTTGACAACCAGGATTGTGATTAAAACATCCCTAACATGGTTCATGGTTCTCAACCATGTAAGCTAGGGGTACATATAATTGTCTAGTTGTTCAGGTTTTGGAGGGTGTGCGAATCTGAGAAGCACCAGTTTGAACAAAAATCTTTAGGTATTTCAGATTTTTATTGCGAGATTGTTTGGAGTACTTTGAGTGGGGAAAATTTTTATTTGGGATCATTCACCCCCCCCCCCCCTTCTGATCGCCATTTCGATCCTTCAAATTTCCAACATTTCCAAGTAAACATGGCATCAGCCCAAAGTCAAGTTCCAAACCTTTTAACAGCATCCAGCATTCCTATCCGGGTTTTCATTTAATAAAATCTAACCCATGACTTTAATCCCCAAGCATTGCTCAATATCGCTAGCACGGCTATCCGAATAGATTTTACACTCTGCATAGGTTGCACTTTACCCACACGAAATGATCGTCTCTTGTTGCCATGCAATTAACACACTTCCTTTGGTGTGTCGGCAGAGTGATCATGACAAAACCTTTTGGAAACCTTTATCTCAACACTGAACCTCCCGTAAGCCATACACAATCCCTTCCCTCAGCAGAGGTGAAGGTTAGGACTGACATACCGTTAGATTGATGTGTACACCACACCCTCCGTTGTAACCACTCTTCCATGTAAGCACGCTTCTGTGTGATTATCCACCTGAGGTATCACATGTCAAGATATCAGTAATCCTACTTGGTTAGGTCCGTCCCGTTCCAAACATATGGTTGCATGATTGACTCAGTTCAAAGGATCACAAGGTCAGGTCCTTAATTGACTAGGGAAAGACTTCCACATACCCTCTGCCCTTCGATCCACCTTGGTACACTTCCCTTTGCCACTTGCCCCAATCTAAATTACTTACCACCCCAGTTGATTACCATGCACCACGTGCCATCAACAAGTCAACATCGTTTCGTGACATACATCACTGTAACTCAACATCGTTGTGTGACAGCACCCGACACACCTTTCATAAATATGTTCCATATTCCATTAGTCATGATTGAGTTTGATGTTTCCAAAAGACATGAGGTATACGTGGCATGGCTAAGCATACTAAGTACAGTCTAATCAACCCATGTTGATTACTATATTAACCAACTAGTAATGAACCATTCTAGGGTGACAAATAATCATGGCATACAAATGACAATGTAGGGTATAATTCAATTGGACTGATTAACTAAATTCCAATCTAACTTGAAACAGTTGTATACATAAAATATCATGCAATAATGTAAACCAACATAGCAGTTTTTGTAAATTGGGTTCAACATGATCAAAGCACAACTTGCCTTAGAAAGGTCTTGCTTCTGCTCTGGAACCTGGTGTTGGGTTGACGGATCTTACTCAGATGTGTCGCACAACTCAACGTCTACATGAAACGATAGAGAAAACTAAATAAATACCAAAACAGAGAGCAATGAACTCCAAAAATCAAATAAAATTTACCATTAGATAGATCTCAATTTTACAAATTTTTAGAAATTTGAATCACCTCAATCAGAGTTCGTATGTGCGAGAACGGGCTCGTGAAGATTCAAAAATCTAAAAATCACAAAATTAGAAAATCAAAAAAATAACCGGATTATTTTTATATTGAAAAATCCCTTTTACGATGTCAGCACCGAAGTTTTTTCGGTTGAATTATTTTTCAACGAAAAAGGTTATTTATGACGTTAGCAGTAACCTGACCAATCTGAAGCTACCATGTGGCATCGGTGTATGGACACGGTCCACAGTGAGAGCGACTCACGACGCCTCATGTTCTGCCCACTCCACGTATTGCGATAAGAATGGCTGCAGCGCCGTCAAGCCGATGTCTGACGCGTGGCGCGCATCCGTGAGGCTTCTCCGAATCAGGGGGCTGGACGAACGCGACGTGGCTCGATCTAGACGGTTCGTAACAGATCGGATAGCTGCACTTACTCGTGTAGTTTACTGTTGACAAAATTACGTGGTGTGATCTCGGGCGTAGGCTAGCGATCCAACGGTTGAGGGCTTTCCCACCGACGATGGCGACACGGTCGTGATCTTCCACCGGAGATGAGGACGACGATGATGTAGACAGCGCTTCGCCAATGCTTTGGCAACGAGAGATGGCCGATCAGGTGCGGCGCAACGTGTTGAATTCAACTCCGGAGACGAATCGGCGGAATAAGGCTCGTCGGTGATGAAATCCAACGAAAACCACAGCAGCCTTCAAGCTAACCCCGGCAAGCTTCTGTGTCCTCTGCAGATCGTGTCGAGCGGCGACGCTTAGGGCGAAATATGCGACAGGAGACGGCGAGTCTAGGGCGAGGTTCACGCGACCTATATAGGCCTCGAAAGGCGTGCTCTACTCAGACATCCATGGCGTAGGCGGTCGGGACTCCGAGTATCGACGGAGACGGCGGTGGCGCCGAGCGAGAATCCTGTCCGTCCACGTGGCATGATGTGCAGCGCGGATGCAAGTAGTGAAGATTCGATCCGAACCATAAACGAAACGAACGCATGAGATTGATTAGGGTTTGGCTTAGATGCCGACCGTTGGATGAAGATCCTACGGCGATGGTTTATCTTCTAGAACACGGGCCGACCTAGGCTGACCTACGCGCACAGTAGATGGACTCGGCCCATCCCTGTTCATATGAATTTCCCTGAGTTTTTTATTTATAATAATCCCAAAAAATAATTTAATTTGGTTAAGGCAATAAAAATATCAAAAAAATTCTAAAAACTACTTTGAAACATTTTGAACCCAAATAAAATATTTTTAATAACACTTTGTTTAAACTTTATCATACTTTTCACAAAATGGCAAATACAATTATATTTAATAAATTCTAATAAAATCCAAAAAAATCATAAAATACACAAATAACAATAAAATAATAATAAATTTTCCTTTAAAGCCAAAAATTGGGATGTTACAGTGTCTTCCCGCCAAAGGGTGCTTTTTTGGGATAATGTTCGAGTAGTTATTTGTACGTGTCATATAAAACCTTCCGCACGGTACACGTTTGCAGAGATAACTATCTTCCCCGACCAGTGTGACTGGTCGGGACGAGTGTTTTACTGGTCAGGGATGACCAGTGTGAAGCAGAGTACGGGACACGTCTGTAAGCTAATCGCAAGACGTAATCGAGTAACTGATCGTGGATCTCATTTTTCTTTATGTTACTGGCCCAATTAGAATATGGGCTTTAACCTTGCCAGATAGAAAGAGTCAATTGGTTTTTATATCGTTCCATGGTTGCTATCTTACAATTCGAGCAAATCAGATCGGTTTGCAAGATTTGTGTGTGTGGTACCGTGAAAAATCAGACATCTCACGCATCAATTAGCAATTTTCGCTAGTTGATCCATATCAAGAGGTGTACCAAGCACAGTCTAATCACGACGAGAGAGAAAGATTTGGTAAAGAAAACAGCAATTTCTTAAGCACAACCTCAAAATAGTATGAGTGATTATCGCTCTCTCACAATCCTCTCGAACATTTTAGGACCCTTGTATACTTATTATATACAAGAATCTAGTGTTAAAAAATAACCTAGCTTCTAATTATCACATATGCCTTCTGGTTTGGATGAGTTCCTCTTGTTTGACTTGCGGCTCGTTTCCTGTGGCCACTCTCTATGGCTTTATATAGTACCTCTAATTATCCTCCAAAGAGGAGTAATCTTCTTCCATTTCCCTTATTCAGTGATGGAAAATTTTCATATAACACCCTGAACTTTACTCAAAATTTCGTCCAACACCCTAAACTTTGAAACCAGTTATCTAGCAGCCTAAACTTTCCAATTCAGTTCGTTTAACACCCTAAGATAGTTTTGTAGGGAAAAAGTCCATATAACACTCTAAATTTTGCTCAAAAGTCTGTCCGACGCCCAAAACTTTGAAGCTGTTTATCTAACACCCTAAACTTTCCAATCCCGTTCGTTTGACACCTTAAGTTTTTAACCAGTTTCGGGGTGTTAAACGAACAAGATTGGAAAGTTAGGGTACTAGATAACCGATTTTAAAGTTTGGAGTGTCGAACGGATTTTTGAGCAAAGTTTAAGGTGTTATATGTACTTTTCTCCCTACAAAACTAGCTTAAAGTGTTAAACGAACGGGATTAGAAAGTTCGGGATGTTAGATAAACGGTTCCAAAGTTTGAATTGTTGGACATACTTTTAAGCAAAATTTAAGGTGTTATATAGATTTTTTTTGGTTCGGTGATTAATTGATGTCCTGTTGTTGCAGGCCGGTTTGCGTGCTGATACAGCTAGCGGGTGAGAATTTGAACATAGCTCCATATCGTGTAGATTACACTACACTCGAGCGGTGTTGAGTCGAGACCATGGCAGGTAAGACACAGATCGATGAATCATCGATGTTCATCATTTACGAATCATGATGCATGAGCTTCAATCCTCGTTTCCGATTTCCCCAATGCACATGCACTTTCTGCTCTCTGATCTCGATACTACGTAAAGTCAAACAATGGTGCCTGCATGGCAAGGAACATCTTCTACTCTCCATCATGTGCAGGTCAAAGCATTGTTTTTTTTTAGGTAATAGAAAAAATCATCGTTGATCTCTGCGTCGGTACGTAGTAGAACAGAAGAGTAGCCACAAGCACGTTCCACACTATGACAGCATGCCACCAACCTTCAAAGGAAAGTTCTAGTTTTTTCTCTCTCTCTTTTTAAGTGTAAATCTAGTTTCTTTTTTAGCAGAATTATAAATCTAGCTTTCTTTTCTACCCAGAAGGCCTGATAAATGACACTTATTGCCTGTTGTGCCTAAGAAGCACGACAACTAGTGAGGGGCGCACGAGCGACAGCTTTGCGGCGTGGGAGGACCTGGCACAACTGATGGGCCCAGAAAGTATATTCTTAGATAGCTAGAAAGGAGATTAGATTTACGATTTTATTTAACGAGAGACTAGATTTGATCACTTCGTGAACGGAGCGGACCGACGCCTGCACGCGTTTGAGCAGAGCGTGTAGACACGAGTCAAGCATGCAGTAGGAGCCCGAGCAGCCAACGCGTTGCTACCAGCTCTGCTGCACGAACGCTACGTGTGTCCTCTGCTGGCCACCGTACGCCCACAAACCATGTGTGCATGCAGCTGTTTGCACTTTGCAGCTCCATGATATATACTCATTGATCCATCGATCGCTACAATAGTATGTGTCATCGTCAGTTTGCAGTGAACTTTTTCGCCTTCCAGCGTCTAGAACGTGCAGTTCTGACAAAAACGAATCATCGTAATTACAAACATGTGCACATCTGTAACGTAGGATCCTCCGTCTCCACAGCCATTTGTTAATTTGCTCAGTATTGCTTAGAGACAGTAAGACAGGTATCTGGTTTTCTCTCAACGTCAGGCGATTTTGATGCCATCAAGATTGGTGCTAAGCGGCCACCGTGGTATCTCCGCGAGCTTTCCGGTCATTTAGGGTTAGAGCTCACCCGGAGTTAAGGTTTGGGATTCACGGTCATTTAGGGTTAAAGTCACTGGAGTTAAGGTTTAAGATTCACCGAGATCCAAATATTATATTTTGGGGGACGATAACGGCCCAACGGTGGGCAATAGAGGCAACAGGGCGCTGTTGAGCATTGGTTGGTGGCTGGCGTTGGACAGGGTCAACAACGAGGGCGAGTATGATACGGGTGGTGAGTTAGGGTTCAACGTAGGGTGGTTGGGAAGAGAGAATGGGTTAGTTACTAATGTTTACACAAATCTGAAAGCAATTCTAAGGTCTAAAATGTATCTAATTTTCTAAAAAAAAAATAGGTATCCGATGCCTAGGTGTACCCCAGCATAAGGCATATGCACTAATGCACATGCGTTGCTTTCTTCAGGTGAAGTATTAGCATCCTAGCTTGATCCGGAAGTGGCGGGGTCAATAACATATCTGCACGAAAGGCTCCATAAAAAACGCATTACCACTTGAGACAATTGTTTAGGCTGGCTAGTCTCTCCCTGTTTCTCTGTTTCTGCCTCGAGATGTGGTATATTACTATTACTGCCGATGCCATTCACAAGACACAAGTAGTAGTATAATGATACTGATGCAGTGATGCTTCTATAACAAAAACTTGATTGATAGATTGATTATTGCAGCCTTGCTTATGTACACGACCTGAAAAGTAAACTGTACAAGAAGTCAACACCTGAACTGAACTGAACACATCCATCGCTTTATGTATTTAGGCAGCCTTTAGGCTGCTCTAAGTAAAAATACATTGGACGGATTGATGATGGATCATCTGGTCTGATCCGATCGATGATCGACGCAACACCTGCCGCTTCGCATTAGGTTGTTGCTTTCTTCTTCCTTTTTTTCCTTTTCCTTTCTAAGTCTACAAGAAGTACAGGAGAACTACTGAAGAACAGGGAGGGAGAGAGGGAACTGAAGTCTGACGAATCAAGGAAAAAGGCCACTGATTTCGTCGTCGCTGCCCACACCGAATTAATTGATCCCTGCAAAGAAAATCCAGATTGCGTAATCAGTACTAGTATGATTGAGCCAAATGCAAGTATGCAACCAACCACTCAAACCTAATCTGCATGGAAAGAAAGATCAACCAGTGGCTAGTGGGAAAGACAATGCGTACCACTACTACGTACAGTAGTTGTTGAAGACTTCACTTCCGAGGTTAGGATACCATTGTCAAACACTGACACGTACATGCATGATCTCATCGAACAAATACTGTAGTTTTTGTCCAAATGCAGGACAAAGCATAGGCAAGACTAATCGAGGCGTCGCTTTCTTCACAGATCACATGAAGCAACATACTTACACACGGATTACGGAGTAGAGAAATTTATGGCGTGAAGGAGAGAAACTGAAGTACCAGACGAAAAGAATTAAGTCTTTTTCAACGGACTTGCTACACTTTTTCAATCATAACTAATTTAGCATCTTAATTCACTTTGGAAAGTAGAAAGTACACTTCAAATTACTAGTTTCATCATCTAGTAGTTGCAAATTTGTGAATCAAATGGCATGCATGGCTCAGGAGTCAGGAGTATGATCAAGAAGTAATCTTTAGAATTCAGACATAAGCTCGTACCTCGTGCAGCTATGGTGCAGAGCACCGCATCAATGGATCAATCTTTGAAGAGGACGGTGTCGGCGATGGCCATGAGCGGGCCGAGGCAGTCGCGCGAGAACTTGCGGGCGAACATGTACGGGATGGTGGAGTTGTCAGACCGGCGCAGCTCGTCGATGAGCCGCGGCGACACCTCCGGCGCGGTGTACGTGTGCGGGTGGCCCTCGACGCTGCCGGTCCAGTTGACTCGGGTGAGTGTGTACCGGGCGCAGCCGTCGGGGTCGGCCATGTCGAGCAGCGTCGGGAAGTAGTGCTCCTCCGGGTAGCACGAGTCCTGCATCTCCGGCAGGCACGGCGCTCGGAACTTGCGCCAGAGCCGGCGCTCGCGGACGACGAGCACGGCGTGGCGGCGGGCAAGGGTGAAGAACTGGGAGCCGATGCGGAACTGGTCGAACGGGACCTCGGGGAGCATGGCGCCCTCGCCACGGGCCACGTAGCGCGAGGGCATCTGAGGCTCGCCGGTGAGCACCTCGATGTAGCTTGGGAGGCGGTGGTGGTGCGCCGCCCTAGGCGGGAAGAGCGTCGCGTAGAGCCGCGGGAAGGAGTGGAGCGGGACGCAGTGCTGGGAGAGCAGCGCGAAGTAGGCGTTGGCCGCGTCGTCGAGCAGCGCGGCCGCGAGCAGGCGCCGCGCGGCGGCGATGAGGCTCGGGTCCGCGCGCCGCGTCGGCTTGGCAGCCACGAAGCGCCCGCGGAACGACGGCGTCGGCGGCAGCCGCAGCCGGGCCGCCGGGTCGGCGTGGACGTACACGTTGAGCCTCTCTGAGTGGCCAGCGAAGAACCGCTCCCAGAGCGGCGCGAAGGTGAGGTCGGAGTTGGTCAGGAACAGGAACGCCACCTTGGGTGCCGCTGCCAAGGGCCCCTCGCCGGCGTCCAGCGTGACGCGACGGAACAGTGCAAGGTCAGCTGCTTCCTCGGGCATCCCCACCCCCTCTTCCCCTCCTCCATCCCCGCCGCCGCTCGCCGCACCACCAGGTCCACCACCACCCGCGAAGGACGGCAGCTCCTCGTCCCCAGCCATCACAGGCGGTGGCGGGGAGAGGCGCGGGGCGAGAAGCAGCAGCGCCGTAAGCGACGCAAACAGAAGAAGAGAAAGCACCATCGGCGAAGACGTCATGGCGCGCGCGGACGGTGATTTCTCCGCGAATCCCTGAACAATTCGGGAGAAAGAAATATGGGTCTTGCTCGGGATGGATCGAATTGCTCGAATCCGGGGTCAGAACCCCATCTGGGCGATCGGAATCGGAGGTCTTGATCGGGGAAGGGAGGATGCAGGGGATCAAGGGCAAGAAGTGAGTGCTGGTTCGCGTCTGCCTCTCCTCTCGCTTTCTCCTCTCTCCCTTTCACTCGCGCGGAGGCAGCTAGCTCGGGGAGGCAGGAAAATCATGGGAGGACGTGGTTTCGCCTCAGTGACATGTGGGGTCGGCCCTCGTGGAGCCCAGTGGCAGTGGGCGTAAGGTGGGGGTTTGGGTTTCGGTGGGGGCGAGGAGGGATGGACGGCTGCGGAGAGAGTGCTCAGGCTATGGATGAATTGACCCCGTTGGGTGCGGGGTTCTGTGGCGCGCGTTGGGGGTGGTGGGACACGTGGCGAGATGCTTGTCTCGTAGTCCGATCACAAATAATTATCGTTTTGAACTTTGTCATAGTCGCAAAACTTAACCTTGTTATAATATATTTTAAAAAATCTAATAAAATTATAATATTATGAAAGTACGTTTCAGGATGAATCTGTATATATAATTTTCATGCATCCAATCTAAATATTTAAAAAGATATGGATAGCTAAAGTTTCAAAAGTTTGATCGCACGCATCCCAAATTGCAAGTTTTTATGAACTAGGAGTATTTCATTTGGTTAAAGGTACTCAAACTTTTAATTAATTATTAATTGGAGGTATCCAAGAACATAATGGTATTTCAATTGGTTAAAGTACTTGAATTTTTACCCATTGGATCTACATTCAAAGAATATCATCCATCTCACCAAAATATATATTCCTCCTTCTCTCCCAGGGTTTGAAATTTTGTATTCGATTCACATCTCGGAGGTAAGCAAAATCCAAAAATTTGACCAAATCTCAAAATCTTGAACAAAATCCAGTCAAAATTCAAAAAACAAATTTGAAATCCGGAAATTTTGAAACGAAATTTCCAAAATTTTGGCCGAAATTGCCAAAATCTTGGCAAAATTCAACCAAGTGAAAATAATAGAAACGATGTTAAAAAAATTGAAACTTTTTGTGGATAGTCCTGAAACATCATTAATATTCTCATAAAAATTTCAGATGATGATAAAAATGAGGAATGTTTAAAAATTCTGAAAGTGCTATTATCCTGATAAAAGGCTGATCGGCAAATTTTAACTGAATGAAAAATAGTGCAACATATGTTATAAAATTTTGACGCATAAATAATGTACTCATAAAATTTTTCGATGATGATCAAGCATGAATAATTTTCAAAAAATAGGACAATGCTACTAATCGTTGACCTACAAATTTCAACCGAATGAAAAATGGTTCAAACCACGTTAGAAAATTTTGAAAAAAATTTGGATGGTACTAATACATGAAAAAAAACCCATAAAATTTTGACATGATGATAAAGCTTGAGGAATGTTCAAAAATTGTTACAGTGCTACTATCCTAACAAAAGCCTTACGAAGCTACATGTATTGCTTCTATAGATTTGATTGAGGAACAAAAACAAGTTTACCATTTTTTAAAACTTTTAGAGAAGGGTGCTGAGGAAATTCTTAAGCTCTCCTAAACATTTTGGATCATGATAACACTCAAGCAAATTTATAAAATTTTGACACAGTTACAGTCTCAATTATGTTCATTCTATTTATAAATTTTAAAATATAACAAATAAAGTTCAATTTTTTTGGAAATTTTTTTGTATTATCCTAGGCTTCTAAATATGGTACCATAAGTTTTTTAGAGCATGATCAAGCTTTTAAAATTTATAAAAAACTAATAGTGTTTCTGCTATTTTTATAAAACGTCTCTAAATTTTGGTTTTCCAATAAATTTTCAAGGAAGATGACATCCTTAAGGGTTATTAACCCAAATTCGGTCAAATCCAGTAATCCAAAGTCAAAATCCTATCAAAATACCTGAGATCTCTTAAAATACTGTAGCAATTTGAATTTTTTCAATTTTTTATCTAGCCAGAATTTTGAATCTCATGGCACGGCAACGGCATGGCGGCACGAAGGCACGCCAGCACGGCCGGGCACGGGCGCACTGCCTCGGGCCCGTGGCAAGGCACGGCTGGGCACGGGCACACTGCCTTGGGTCCGTGGCAAGGCATAGCTGCCCGTGGTAGGGCATGCCGGTCCGCGGCAGGGAACGCCTCCCGCACCACCCGCCTTGCCTCCCATGCCGCCTCCCTCGTCGCACGCCTCGCTCGTTGCACCACGCCGCCTCCCATGCCGCGCGCCTCGCCTGCTTGCGCGCGCCGCCTCGCCTCCGTGGGACCGCACCGCACCGCCTCGGTCGCCAGTGCTGTCGCTTTGCCTCGCCTCCGCACCGCCGCCTCGCCACCCATGGAGGCCGAGGAGAGGAAGGCCCAGGCGTGCATCGAGGAGGTGGAGGATCTATAGCACGATGTGAGGGAGCACCGAGCTACGGCCCTGGCGAGGCTAGAGGCAGAGCGCGCTAGGAGGTGGGAGGCCGACGGCAAGACGGTGAGGAGGGCACGACCGAGGAGAAAAGCTCTGGTGTGTGGCGTCTAGAGAAAAGCCTAGTTTTTATTTTTTTTATAAATCCAAAAATGCAAAAGATCTCAAATAAAATAGCAAATGCACCCAAAAATTTCCTAGAAAATTCTAAAAAGTAGTTCCAAGGATAAATAATTTTGTCAATCGTTAATTATTTTTTATTTATGAAAGTCCTGTATTAAGCTTTAATTAGTGAATAAAATGGTGATTATTTTTTTAGGGCTAAACTATACAAAAGATTTTTAAAGGGGCAAATATTAGGATGTTACACCCTACCACACCAACCCCTCTAGATCCCTAACCCCACCGCACTAATTCCTCTAAATCAAGAACCCCACTGTCTCCGCCACCTCCTATGAGGCATATTAGCCATGGCATAGTGGCGGTTGCCAGGGCTCGGCAAGGCAGGGGTCCATGGCGAGCGACAGTTTTGAACAACAACAAGAGCTTGGGAAGGTGGCTAGACATGATTAGTGGCGGTGGCCAGTTCTTGGCGAGGCGACATCTTATGGCAGTGGTGAGCAGTTGTGGTGGAAGCTCGTGGGCTATGGGATGGCGAATCTGGCGAAGCAAAGGAGCGGGTGCACCGCAAACGAAGAGGAGCGGCTCGACAACAGCCATGGACTTCACCTCCACAGTGGTGGTGTCCATGGGAGGATTGGATACGAGAAAGAAGAAGGTTGGGAGGACGAAGGAGGAGAGGTAATTTGGTCCAGAAAAGTTTATAATAAAGTTGGCATAAATCTAAGAATGAACTTTGCGGTGGCAGATTTCAAAACTTACAACTTTAGGGTGGTATGTATCTAAATAACTCTTTTAAAATTGACCTAACCTAGAGCTTATTTGATTGGCTTAAGAGAGTGAGAACTGAGAAGGCCTACCTCGATGAAACCTAACTGGATTTGTAATTGGAAAAAAATCCATATAATACCTTGAACTTTGCTCAAAAGTCCGTCCAACATTCCAAACTTTAAAACCGGTTATCTAGCACTCTGAACTTTCTAATCCCATTTGTCTAACACCCTAAGCTGGTTTTGTAGGGGAAAGGTCCATATAACACTGTGAACTTTGCTTAAAAGTCCGTCTGACACCCCAAACTTTGAAACCGGTTATCTAGCACCTTGAACTTTCCAATCCCATTCGTTTAACACCCTAAGTTTTTAACCGGTTTCGAGGTGTTAAATGAACAATATTGGAAAGTTCAGGGTGCTAGAGAACATGTTTCAAAGTTTGGCGTGTCGGACGGACTTTTGAGCAAAGTAAGTGTTATATAGACTTTTCCCCTACAAATCAAGCTTAGGGTGTTAAACTAACGGGATTGAAAATTCGGGACACTAGATAATCGGTTGTAAAATTTAGGGTGTTGGATGGACTTTTGAGCATAGTTCGGAGTGTTATATGGACTTTTTACTTTGCAATTTGTTCAACCCTTGTACTACACAGTTTTTTATTATATTTTTAGTGAAATACTACATAGATTAGTATAGTACTCGTATGTAGTATATATGCTTTATATGTATAAACAGCATTTAGGCCTAGAATCCATGCCCAAGCCTAACCCGTTAAAAGACTAGGGATAATTCATACTATACCACTTCAAAGGTTGATACTTTAGGACATACCACTCGTTTCAATAATATGTAGCCCTTGGACCCACGTGTCATTGACACAACAAGTGTATTTTTTAAAGTATCAACAAATGAAGTTGTATAGTATGAATTATCCCTATCGGGCCTTAGGCCTCGACTTGCTTTTTTCTATCTAGCCTTTGAATTGTTTCCCAGGCCTAGCCCACGAAGGCTATTGAGCCAAGCCAAAATCAGGCTGTCTTGGGCCGCGGGCGGGCCGCTTTTTTAATGAGGTCTATACTCGAACTGATCATAATTTCATAGCTTGAGCTGTTAGTAGGATTGAGCAAACACCGGGCAAGCTATTCCGCGCCGGGCCATAGGAATAATCGAGAATTTGGATTAGTATTCTCTTATTATAAATAGTTATTATTTTGGACATCGACGTGATCTTCAAAACATAATTTCGATAACTAATTTTCATTATAATATATTTATAAAACCAAATAAAATTATAATATTATAAAATTACTTTTCGAGACAAATCTACACAAGATTTTCATGTATCTAATTTAAATATTTAAAAAGATATATTGACAGTTAAAATTTCGAAAGTTTAATACGCTAATATCTAAAACGATACTTATTTATGGCAGGAGTGCGTAGTATTTTTGCTGGTGTGGTGATGATGCAGCAGAAGATGCAGCCTCGGTCGTCAAATGAAGGTGGATTTGCTATCTACGGCATACGGGGAAGGTGCGTAGCTGAGGTATGAACTCCTTCCCTTTCTACTAAGCCGCCCTCTACTCTTGAGTTTCTTTCCCTCTCTAGTCCCTGTTCCGCGCGCTACGCCGACTCCCCCCTCTTGGTTATATCATGGGAATACGTCGGTAAGAAAGAGCGGCTCGTCGGAGAGAAAGAAGAAGACATACGGTGGTGGTGGAGGCGTGCAGCCTCCCGGAGACGAAGTAAGGAAGAGACGTGGAAGAGTGGCGGCGTTTGACGTGTCCTGAGTGAACCATGCTTAGATTGCTTTGTCACAGTTGGCGAGTCACCGGCACGAGATTGCTCTGCTCTGTTTTCGTGTGCGTCACCAGGATTCGATATATCTTGCAAATTGCTTTCGTTAATACCGACTGCTTCCCAGGTTTCCACATCTTGCAACCCTTAACGCCATTTCCTTCGAATTTAATTGCTTAAGCAAAAGTAAACAGCTCCAACGTCAGCAACACGGCGACAGACTGAATTCTGATCAACAGTCCAGAAACACCAAGTATGTTACACGAAAGAATTGCTAAGGCGGAACCTAGAGGAAGGATGATCACAGTGTTACACATAAGTATCAACTCCAACGTCAGAGACAGAGCACCAGACTGAGCTCTGGTTTTCTGAATGAGAGTCTAGAAACACATAAACGTGTTAACATCCTCGCCCAAAAAAAATTGTTGACATCTTAAGAGACTTAGGTCCTGTTTGTTTTAGCTTTTGATTCTGGATTCTGGTCCCAAAAGCAGAATCAGAAACAAACAGCCTGATTCTAGAATCCGATTCTGACAATCCACCCCACTCATATACACTAGAATCCACAATCCACTTTATATGTGCTTTTGAATTCTAGCTTTTAGAGAATCAGCTTCTCAAAAACTACAATCCAGAATCAGCTTTTAGAGAATCCAAAGCTGAAACAAACAGGCCCTTAGTGCACTCCCAGACGCCAGCTTTCAATGACTTGTAAGGCTATAGCAAGTATACAGGTCTTATAATATCTTCAAGTCAAAATAGCATTGCTTTGCAGATGCAAACTGTCCTAGTGGTTGCCCATAAGCAACCCGACAACGCAGGCTTACTGCCTACTAATATAAATACTTTACAATAAATGTCGGTCAAACAATTTCTAAGTTTAACCATCAATATATAAAGAACTACTAAGATTAACAACATAAAATTAGTATTACAAGATCCATAATGAAATACTTTCATAATGGCTTATTATTTTATTTGAAGTAACATATTTTTTTGTAGAAATTGACGGTTTTTGAAGATCACGTTAGTATCCAAAACAACTTATATTTGGAAAAAGATTGCAACAAGAAATCAATGGTTTAAACAATCCCCAACCACACATGAGCGAAAACACCATGGTTCAAAAAGAAAAAGACCAAAGAAAAATCAAGGTCTTGCACATATTTTCTTCCATTCCAACAAATCAAGGAACAGCTAATGTCATATCAAAATATCATCAAACTTAACTAGTGTTATAACTAAACAGAAGCCTAACTACATCTAGATCCATGGCCAGATTATACAAACAAAGCCACGCGCAATCAAGCACACATAAACAACTAAAACAACGCATTGACCGTGAACTGAACACGCCACGTTGTCACCTTCGTCTCCGTGTCTTTTTCTTGCCCTCCTTGAGCTCGACATGCAAAGCTTAGCTAGCATTGGCGACGTTAGGAGCAGCAGCAGCGCCAAGAAAGAGCAATGAGCACAGGCAGCCCGCCGGCGGCGGCCGGCGGCGACGGCGGTGGCTCGCACGGCATATTCGGGTCGAGCGGCATCGGCGGATTCGGCTACGGCGTCGGCGTTTCCATCGGCATCCTCCTCATCATCTCCACCATCGCGCTCGCCGTCTACTTCTGCACCCAGACGTCCATACCAGTGGCTGCGGCGATCGCCAGCGGCGCGGCGCCGCCCCGCCGCCAGGACGGCGACGACGACCTTGAGCACGGCATCGACGAGGCGACGCTGGAGGCGTATCCGACGGTGTTGTACGGGGAGGCGAGGAAGCAGGAGGAAGAGGGCGCCACCACCACGCAGGCGTGCTGCTCCGTCTGTCTCGAGAATTACAGGGACAGCGACGTGCTCCGGGCGCTGCCGGACTGCGGCCACCTGTTCCACCGCGAGTGCATCGACACATGGCTCCGGCAGCGCCCCACGTGCCCGGTCTGCAGGACGTCGCCGCTGCCGAGCCCCATGCCGACGCCACTGGCCGAGGTCACGCCGCTGGCGCTGGCAAGGCCGTTGTGAGGTGAGCCTCGTGTCCGCGGACATGGCGTTCTTGGATTCTTATTAGTCTGCTCTCTGCTTCTTTCCACAGTGTAATTAGAGGGTGATTAGTTTAACTAGGAGTTAGGAAATTCGTTTTCTCTGATGTAAATTTGGGTGTAGAGGTTGGTCGGTAAAGCTGTGAAAGGGTTTAGTCTCTGAAGAAAAGAAATTTGATCAGTTTACATTTCTCCCTGTACATAAATGTATGAGTCTGCAGAAAATTTGCTCGAAAGTTATATTTTGCCTCAGATAATCAGACTGACTATGTACAAATAAATACCATGCATATTCGGGATAAGAAAGTAATTTTGAATCTCTGTCCTGAGCTTTTCTAATTTAAGGAGAGTAGGAAATTTCTGCACCGAATAGTTAATGATTGTGGTAAGTTCTTCAGCACCAATAGTACAATTCCTCCTTGTGGACGTAGAGTACACTGCATTTACCCCCAAACCCCCAACTCACAATTATTTCCAGTAGACCAGTACCAACATTTTTAAATGTGTTGCTTATCGAGTTCAAAATGCAAATTGCATGCCCTTTTTATTTCAACATATGCAAAAAAAAGAAGAATAAAATTACCTTGGTTCCTCTATGGAAATGAACAAATGCTGACCATACGAGAAAAATTATTTTCTACAAGCAATGGAGAAAATAAAAGAAAGATGATGCAGAGACATGGACTAATTATGTATGCCCAACACAAATTATTCACATCTGGTTTCGCATCCAAGGCGAGCTACCTTCCCTTGCAAGTACCGAAGTATCTGTGGGATGGAGATCATGGCATCATTTCCAGGTCTAGTGCACAGCCTTGCAATGATCACAAGATTCCGAAGCTCTTTGGAATCATAGGTATTGCCAAGATCTGCATCCACCATTCTGTGCATGGAACAGGCAAATCCAGGCTCCTGCACCCACTGCACGAGCTCGCCTTCGCCTCCCGGTGACTGACCGGTCACGAGCTCCAGGATCAGCACACCGTACTGAAACACCAGGTCCATTCTCCTTTGCTGAACTTGATCTGAAGAACACACAGGGAATGCTGTCATGTCAGAATATAATAAAATGCAATTGGGATTGTTTTGTAATATGTGCGGCGAAACCTTCGAAAGATGAAGCGTTGGATTCACTTATGTGCTTCACGTCGTAACTGATAACACCAACATCCGATAACTGAAAAATATACAAATTCAGTTGCTCGGTCGATTTGCGCCTGAGATGTGTGACATTGTCGACTGTAAGTCTCACCTTTGCGGCAAAATTGGCGTCCATCATCACATTACTCGAGTTGACGGACACATGGAAGACCGGAGGATCGCAGAAGTAGTAGAGGTATTCCTGTATCACGCACGAGGAACAATCTGAAGTCATGCAAGTTCAGAAACCAAATCTGTCGTCAGGACGACTAAATGTATGTAAGATGAATTCTCTTTTCCTGCCAGTTTTGAACTCTAGTGCAATGTATATGTAGTAGTATTACCAGGGCTGCTGCAACATCTATAGCAACCTGCAGCCTCGTCCTCCAGTCCAGTGGTGTCCTGAGAGGGTCTGTCCAGGATTTATCAGTATGACAACTTAACTGGCAACAGAACATACCTCTGAAGAATTTTTGTCTGAAATTTGCATACCATGAAGACATTCTTTCAGGGTTCTGCTCTCCATGTGGTCAAAGACCAGAAACCTGAAACAGCCAAGACAACATTTGTGACCAATTCAGCACAAACAGTAAGGTTAGAACACCAAATGTTTCGAGTGATGAACCTGTTGTGGCCTTCTGAAAATCCGTGGAGCCTGACGATGTGGCGGTGGTTCAGACGGCCTAGCAGCTGGAGCTCCAGATAGAAGGCGTCCTTCTCCTGATCTCGGTCACTGGCCCGTCTCACCGTCGCGACGAGGCCGTCGGTGAACCGAGCTCTGTACGCCGTGCCACGAGGGCCAGTCTCAACAACTGTGCTGAACCCGTTTGTCGCAGTCTCGATCTCCTTCGGCTTAAATTTCCTCACGAATGGCAAAGCACCTAAGAGGCAAGAAATTCGGTAAACGAGGCTCACCATTTCCAAGATTTCTAAAGGAATGGAAGTAGTATACTTCCTCTTGGAAAAAAAAAAGAATATCCTTCTGGACATCAATGAGATCTCTAAACATAACTATGATCACTAATTTCTATTATAATAGATTTATAAAATCTAACAAAATTATACTTTTACAAAAGTCTTTTCGAGACAAACTATACATATTATTTTCATGTGTTGAATCTAAATATTGAAAAAGATATCAATAGTCCAAGTTTACAACGTTTGACCATACGTATTCTAAAATAACATTATTTTGTGACCGGAGGGAATGTCAGTATGGAATATAATGCTCGAGTCGGACTGAGTGACTAGGCACAGTTTCATTTTCAAATACATGTCACTTGAGAGAATTAATTGCAGATTTGCAACCCAAATTTAGCATTAAATTGTGGAAATTATGGGGAGGGAAAGACTGAATGACCAAATGATACCTTATTTCCTTTCCAAGAAACAATTGATTCAAAAAGAAATGGCAAAATTCCAAGAGAATCAACCTGCAACAAGTACACCACACTAGCTACTAGTAGTCAACCAAGTTGGTAATCCAACAAATTTGCTAAGTATGGCCACACTATCCAACCTAGCCATCAGAAACACCAAGCAACAAACAAGAAGCAAACCAAGAACCCATCTTTCTTCAGGAACCAGCAGCAGTAGCTAGAACAAAACGCAACTAGGGAACGAGAACGACATACGCGCGCCGCCTAGGCAGAGCCGTCGGCGGAGGCAGCCCATCCTGGGAGGCGGCCGGCGGCGCTCCCGGACTCGAGAAGATTCAGAAGAAGCCTCTGGGTTTCAGAGCAGGCAGGCAGCAGACGGAATTGGGATTGGGATTGCAGGAGTGAATGACTGACGGACTGACGATGGATCGGGCTGATGATGGATGGATGCACTGTTGGTTTGTTTTCTTGCTCTTGTTAATGTGTTTTGCAGGTACAGATCGAGCAGCGCGATCTTCCATTCGTTAATTGCCATAGTAGAGAATGCTGGTAGTCTACTATGCTTGAGTTACTTTTCTGTCGGTCCCCATCCAGCCTGCTTTGCCTCCCCTCCCTACTGCCACTAGCAAGTTTAGAATTTTGTATTTATTAAAAAAAAGTTACAGTATGTGAGCGATTCCTTCACTTTTGTTTGGGTCCCAGTATTCTTTTCGGAAAGATATTCTAGCCGAAACTATTGCTATGTAATGTTCTTGTTGAATTTGCAATGTTGAGTTATTTTTTATGAACAGTAAGTAGTACCTCGAGTAGGCAATAGAAAAGGAAAAAAATAGGGAAATGTGAAATGCAGTTAGAACATAGAATGATACAGTAGAATAGATGGTGATGACGTAATTGTTCGAAGCCATGCGTGAAAACAATGTTGACGTTATCCAATCGTTCGTCGAGTAACCAAGCATGTTTGCATATGTTTTTTTTACTTCATAGGTAAGCTGCAGAGAATCTTTCTTCAGTCGACACTAGACACAAACACGCTGACCCCTTTCCCTTCCTTCCCATTCACAAAAGCAGATCATCACACACCATGCAAAGGGGATATTCCAACCTTCTTGGGCACACACACAACCAACACAGAGAGAGAGATGTTTTCTTTCTTTCACCCAAGTTTCGTCACAAACACAATTGCTGTCAGTCAGTCTGTCAATCTCAGATGAGAAGAACATCCCCTGCCGCAAGCATGGAGATTGAAGACATGTTTCCCGGAGACGCTTGATCTTAAGTAGAGGTGAGCGTCGGTGCTCACCGACACGGGCCTAGGCCCGATAGATTCGTGTTGTGCCGTGCCGTCACGGTCCAGTCGGCTCACTGTGTCGTGTCAGTCCAGCTTGGCTCGTCTTTAGCGAGTTCAGGCACGGTTTATTTGCGATTCGTGCCATACTGGCTTAGGTCTAGCTTATTTTTATTATTGCGACCAGAGGAAAGGAGCCGGGATGTACGGAGCTGAGACAATTGACACAAATATTGGGGACAAAGAACTAAATTTTATTCATTCTTGAAATGGTACAAAGTTAATGTCTCGTTAAAAATCTTATACCCAGTTAGTACTCTAGTGCAGAGTGGCTCGGGGCGCGTGTTCGGTATCAGTGAGCATATACTCTCTAGTCTCCATTCTTCACCTTTTAGCATTTCTGTTATCTCCCCTTTCTTCGCATACGAGAACCGCAAAAGACGCCTGCCGTAGAGTGAGTCACAACATGACGCAATATCACGACAGAACACTCTGCAGAAGTCCGACCTAATGCCCATATCTAATCTCTAAGTCCAGGGGGAATCCTTGTTCCAAAATTTCTACAGACATCCTACTTGCCACGGGAACGAGGGATCGAACTGTTCCTCGTAAAATTTATGTAAAATTTAATAGGATAATACCATGTGAGATTTCGAGGTGTTCCTAATTTCGCACACTGAAAAGATAGGTGGTACAAATTTTACGCCACAAGGACGCAGTGAGACGTTTGGTATCTACAAAGGATCGGAGTAGCTTGTTTCTTGTTTGCTTTGCTTTGTCTACCCAACTCAGTCTCACATTACAAGCTAGGGCTAGGGCTAGGGCTAGGGCTTGGGCTGTTCATACCCGGACTATACGGGTTTGGCCAAACCATTTTCTACAGCATAGAAGGAAGTGGAACAAGCGTTGCAACGAAGAACAGCGCGGATGTATTCAGGCTACCGTAGAGCATCAAATGGGTTCACAAAACCACACCCCTAGGTAGGGTGAAAGATGACTAAAATGCGTCATCGGACTAGCAAAGCTTGCAAGGATGGCTATGATAGTGAGGTGTGATGATTAGGGATAGTGGATCGAACCTTCTAATGCTTTTTTTTTCTCTTTTAAAAGCTCATTATGGTAGTAGTGAAACTGAAAATTTTCGATGGGTGCACATTTTACATGTACAACTTTATAAGCTTGTACAATAATCTTGTAACATCTTAAATTCAATGCATATATTTAAAATTTGCTAAAAATACTATACAAATTGTTCTAAGGCCTTAAAAATCACAAAATACCAAAATCATAACCAATTCAATCAACAAATTTGATCTATAAAATAGGTTATTTTATAGCATTTTTAAATTTTTAGAGATGCCAAGGCATACCCAATTACCAACGCCTCTCAGATCTACCCCTGCATGGTGAGTATAGCTGCACGAGGAGATGACCACAATGTTCAGCTTATGCCTATTTTTAGAGCACTTGGCAACAACAAAAAATTCAGGATACGATACCAACGAATAGAGTGGTATATTCTAAATTCCCAATAACAAATTAACAGCAAATTTCACATTTGTTCAAGCTGCTGCTACTAATGTTAGATCACATGCAGTAGCATGCTTGCCGTTTGAGACGGTTTTCGACCTCGATTTCTGTGTACTTTGCACATGTGGGGGACGTACGACACCCCACGTGCCACACGATCAAATACTACTGCTATTCTGCTAGATTTCAGCGTCTGTGTACGTGCAACTGATGCGATTAATGCAGTAGGGATTGCACCAAGACATGGCATAATATCTGATGCTTACACTGGCGTGGATATGTACCGTCCGCGTAGAATGCTCGTCCTTTGGGAGGACATTATTGTGCAAGGTAAATTCTTCCGACTTCGAAGGGAACGGGACCTTCTACCATTGTGTTGAGATGCAATCGAGAGAGATGAATAGTATCGCGTCATGTCTCCGTTGATTTTTCACCGCAAGGCCATGTTTGGGAGACGGTCCATCGAAGTGGATTCCGTTCGAAAATAAACCTTCCAAATAAGTTGTAAATGTCCCCAAAAATAGGACTACGGAAAACAGAAAAACTAGATAACGTTGTAGCGTTCAAAACGTTAGTAACGGTATAGACCCACCTAAAGCATTAGAGGACATTACGTGCATCCACATCCACACAATCTGCATCACGAGGTGCTACAACAGATCCACTCAATTTGCACCACGGGGCCCCCGCTACCACATGCAACTACCCACCTCATTCTTTCCCATGCTCTCTCTCTCTCTCTCTCTCTCTCGATCTCGATGAATCGCCTAGCACAAGCAGCTCCAGTGGCATAGCTTAGGATGACCGAATCCGACAGCGGTGCAGCTCGTGACCGATGGAAGACAGCAGCAGTGCTGCTCGCAGGTGATAGATGCGCAGCCTTGGGGCAAGGCGTAGTACGACAGTTGGTGGAGGCACGTCTCACGGTGAGGCAGAGGATGGCAACGGCCCGGCGGTTCGACTAGCTGCACATGTACAACATGTATGGCACAGCCACATGTGAGCCTAAGGCCCGACAATGGGCATAATCGCGCACGGAAGCAGGGAGTGGTTGTGCGAATGAAAGCCCTTGCTGAAGCCCTATGAAACATTTCTAAAACTTGTAGGAACTTTCTAAAACTTCTTGAAACATGCTTCAAACTATTTCTTAAATTTTTGAAATTTGCTGAAACTTGTATGAAATTTTCATGAAACATGCTGAAACCTACTCGAAACATCTAACCTTTTTTGAAACTCTTCATGAAACGTGCTAGAACTTGCTTTGAAACATAACCTATTGAAATTGTTTTAAAACTTTTGTTGAAACTTTTTTTAAAACCATGTTGAAACTTACATTGAACTTTTCACAAAATACGTTGAAACCTTCTTAAACCTCTATTGATGCTAAAAGATATGACGAAGGATTGATTGGCCCAAACACACGAGAACGCTGGGTTCAAGGTGTGCCAGCTGACACTAATACAGAAAAGCTCATCACACACGGTTCGGAAACCTCATCGCTGACGGTTTTGTGAACTGTCTACAAAAATGTGTCAGTGATGAGAAGGCACATCACAGATGGTTTTCGAACCGTCTGTAAAACTAATATCAGAGCAGGTAACAATACATTAACAAAATATGATATATATCACAAATATCAATAAGTGTTCAGCTAGAAACCATATTATTTCGTAATTCAAGACAAGAAAACCTTATAGTTTTTTCATGTCTTCCATCATATGTGCCATAGCTTCCGCAATAGAGGCTTCTCGGTTCTCTCTGAAGTTCCATAACTCCAGTACAGTGCTGATTTGTTTGACACCAATAACCGATTGATCTTCAGTCATATCTCTCAATCCCTACAAATTAAAAGCGATCATGTTGTTGTGAGAAGGGTAGTAACCACATTGAATTCAGTACTAGAAACCTTAATATTACCTCTATAAGATTAGCTTTAGCTTCTTCCAGCTCTGCATTCGCCCTGCGATCCTTACTGATGAGTGCCGTGTTAAGGGATTCGATATCTTTCAAGCGATCGTCTATGTCTTTCAGTTCTTGTTTGATCTCACAAATCTTTTCTGTTATCTCAAATTTCCCCTTCAGTTGTTCGATCTCCACCTCAAGTTTTTGTTTAGTTTCTAACAGCTTTTCTATGACTTTACCATAAATATATTATAATGAATTAGGTGTTCACTTCAATATGAGGATGCAAGGTAGATATAGGATGACACGTACGTAAGTTTCAAACATTATCACCTAGTATAGGCACAAAAGAAGCATTGAACATTCAACACATAGAAAAATAAAATTGCGTTGCGGTGACCTAATGAGGCATTAAAGCTTGCTAAGCTATATATATGCAGTTTGCTAAGAATTTTATGTTTGACCTCTCATGAATCCTATATCCGATTTTGTTCAACCATCATGAATCCTATATACAGCCTCATTCCTTCTAAACATCATTCACAAACATCATTAATTCACAAACTCACAATGGTTTCCCTAGTCAAGCATATCGGTTTCCCTAGTCAAGCATTTGAGCTACAATTCTTTAGTTACAACCTCATTCTTTCTAAACATCATTCACAAATATCATTCATAAACATCATTCACAAATATCATTCACAAATATCAGCCTCATTCTTTCTAAACATCATTCACAAATATCATTCACAAAGATCATTCACAAACATCATTCACAAATATCATTCACAAACACAATAACCTAGTCAAGCATATCGGTTTCATACACAACTCACCGACGGAGATGAGGAGGAGGTGCTCACGGACGAGGAGATAGTCGACGGGGAGGAGGTGCTCGCGGACGAGGAGGTAGTCGACGGGGAGGAGGAGGAGGTGCTCGCGGACGAGGGTAGCCGACGCCGAGGAGGAGGAGGAGGTAGCCGATGGGGAAGATGCTCGCGGAGGAGAGGGTAGCCGACGCGGAGAAGCAGGTGCTCGCCGGGGAGGAGGTCGCCGAGAAGGAGGTTTGCCGGGGGCTAGGGTTTGCAGGAGACGAAACGCATGGATTTGGCGCTACAAACCTCTATCGGTATGGTTATATAGGGGTCTCAGGTCATATCACAGACGATTCCTATTTATAACCGTCTGTGATTAAATCACTGACGGTTTCACTAGAGAACCGTCTGTGATGTTGGTCATAATAGACGGTTTTATTTTAAAACCGTCTGTGAAGAGGAGTCTAATATAAACCTTTCTGTAGTAGTGTGATTTGATTTTGCAATCGGCAAGATAGATGAAAAACACGCTCAAAGCCGATCTAATGCAACAATTGACAAAGATCCAAACAACTAAAAAGCCAATGAAATCAAGGATGATGGTAAGTCTAAACAGCCGATTAGATGATATATAAAGGTAGACTTTTCCGAAAAAGACGATGCGCAACAAGATCGAAGAAAATCAAACCTGATTGGTGTAGTCGAGGATGACCAACAATCGGCGATGCACAACTTTATTGATCAAAATCGGATTACAAGAAAGATTCTAAATTACAGAGCTACTCCTAGTTGACAGGAAAATAAAAAGTAAATGCGAGTTGTTTGATTGATTGGGGTTTTTGTTTTTGCTCACCCTTGGCAATCTTTTATAGTGCATCAGCCGGTCGTATCCTTCTCCGATATGTTATCAATCATGATCCGTATCGAACTTTATATGGGCAAAATTCCCATGTTCGAATCAATATCAATAATATCGATCATAATTCTATCTTTAACTTAAATTTTTCTTTCTTAACCGATATCGGCCAAAAATATCTATTTTATCCTTAGTCCTGACAAATTGGTCATGCCTTACCTAATTCTGGTGCAAACAACCTCTTTGAAACTTTTATATGAAACGTGAAACCTTATGAAACCTTGTAGACCTCCTGCTACGCCGTTGGAATGCATTCCACGATATAGCGTAAGCTAGCAGCTTCATACGAAAAAAAGAGTAATTCCCATATTCTAAACGGGCGTGAAGATTCCTGGGCTATCCATCTTGCCTTGGATTTTATGACGTGGAAGGCGTATATTGAATATGAGAATATACGCTCGCCATAGTTGTGAAAAACAAACCTGACGTGGCACAGTAATGTCGTTTCTACACACGTGTGAAAGTTGCAAGGAATATATGGCCTATTTGGAACATAAAAAATTTCTCAGCAAACAATAATTCATGTACACCAAACAGAGAGTCTAAGGGCCTGTTTGGGGGAGCTGTGGCTGGGTTGAAAAACTGCTTTTGGTTTGCTGGGCTATAAAGCAGCTGTAGCTGACGGCTGTGGCTTTTCTTGTTATACTGTTTGGCAAACTGCTTGCTGCAGCTGTAGCTTTTGAGGGCTAACCGAAATGGAAGGTAGCAACATAGTGAAGTACAGCGGCATCCGACTGGGGAGGTGGCGTGGAGACGACGAGGCGGGATGGCAAAGGTTAGGAAGGCGGAGTGAGCGAGTTAGGAGGAGTTCAAGTGAAGCCACAGCTGAAAAACTCCTCCTCAGTAGCTGCAGCTTTTGAGGGTGCTTCTGTTGTGGCTTAGCTTCCCAGCTGCTTTGCAGTCATGCTGTTTGGGGGAGCTTTTAGCCCAAAGCTGAAGCAAAGCTGAAGCACAGCTCCTCAAACAGACCCTAAATATGTTAGATGGATCCACACGTAGTGGTAATCTTCCATGATGTTTGGAGCAGTTGTTGATAGAGGATAATCCATTTTTTGTTTCGAAATATAAAATACATTATGAATTCCTCCTAAACAAGGAAAAACAATTCTAACAAAGCAGCCCAACCATCCAACCACTAGATGACCAAATATGATTTCGATCGAGATTGAAAAACCAACCACTTCGATTCCGATTGATTTGCCCATGACATTTCATATCTCCTTGAATCCTGTTTGCACCAGAATTTGGTAAGTCTAGTCAAAATCGGCAAGAAAGTCAACATACAGAAACTAACAGACGATTTGGAAAGATTTGAAGATATTTGGCAAACGGCAAGATATTTGAGGAAAAGCTATCCGAAATAAGGCCGATACGGATCAGGTTTTGTAACGTATTGTAATAGGACACGATCGGCCGACGGGTATAAAAGAAGGGCCAAAGCAAACTGCGAGAGGATAAAAAACAATCAAACACACCAATCTACATTACTTTTTTCTGTCGACTAGGAGTAGTTCTTGTAATTTAGTCTTTGTAATTCGATCTTGATTAATAAAGTTGCGCATAGCCGATTGTTGATCTTCTTCATATTACACCCCAGGTTCGATTTATTCTGATTTTGTTGCGCATCGCCTTCTTCAGAATTGATCTGACTTTATCCTCTGACTAGCCTTAATCGGCTAGTTAGACTTACCCCTTTACCTTGATTTAATCGGCTTCAAGCTGATTGAGTCTAAGCCGATTGATTTTGACGATCGGCTTTGAGTGAATTTCATATTTTTACCTTGTCAATTCTAGGTCAAATCGACTTGCACGCTCTAAACCAGGTGTTCGTCTAGTGTGTTGCTATCAGAAACCCTACTTCAAGTTTTTGATGCCAACACACTCTTGGCACGCCTGGTGGGACCCAATGTCTTCATCAGGGAAGTCGATTCCGCCATCCGATCTCAACGCAGAAGGTATAATCGTCCCAATAATGGACGATTTGACACCAGAGCAACGTAGAGAAATCGAAGATCAGAAAAATGCGCTAGAAGAGATGATGCAAAACTGCTATCAGAAGACTAGACGAGGCGTCACTAAAAAAACCGCCCTGCCGACAGTCAATGCCCTGGGGGATGCAGGTGTCACAGAACCGGTAAGCCGATATCTACTCGCTCAAGCCGAATTATCGGCTATGATTAACCAATCTATACACCACGCTCTGATAAACCAATCATCGGCTCTTGTTACCATGCTTAAGCTGATGATAGCAAATAGTGTTAAAACTATCGCACAGGAATTAGCCTAGTCCGATAGTCTGCTTGACCCATTACAAGCTCTGCCAAATTACCCTATTTTTTCAGTAGCTCAAAACACGCAGAGCACATTAGCCAATCCTAAACCATCGGCTATAACCTCACCCCTACCATGATGCCTACTCAACCCACCATCATATTGCCTAGAGACCCTCGGCCAAGTGGGGTGAGCCATTACTAGGCTTACACCGATGCTGCCAAATTAGATGCATCAACAAACCTGCCACCGTCAGCCCCGTTCTATGCTTTTCCACAATCAGTTTCATAGCCGATTGGGTCCGAGAGATACCCGCATGAGTCTACCCTGCATAGAAATCCAGGTCCGCATAGGGTAGTGACCTATTCAGAACCTTTTGTTCCAATACTAGAACCCCAAGTTAGACATAATAGGTATGATCAGCACACTCGTTTGCCATCGGCTCAGCCTAATTGGCAACCCGAGTTTGCACTCGGGGGGCAGAATGCCAACTATGACTAGCATTATCAAGGGCCTGTTATTCCAGTGGTCGATAATGCGAATTGGGCCGATCAAATCTCAGTCGTCTTAAGGGATCAATTCGGCATACAGCCGAAAGGAAAGGTTATCGGCTATAGAAAGCCGTATCCTGATTACATAGATCGCATGCCTTATCCTCACAATTTAAAAGTCCCAGATTTTGCAAAATTCTCTGGGGATGACTCGATTACTACCCTAGAGCATATCGGACGCTTTATCATGCAATGCGGCGAAGCGGCCCAGTCTGATGGATTGAAAATTAGACTGTTCCCATTATCATTGTCAGGGGCAGCTTTTACTTGGTTCACTTGTCTGCCTCCAAATTCGGTCCATTTATGGAACGATTTGAAAAGCCGATTTCACGAATACTTTTTCTTAGGCAGTCTAGAACTCAGGATCTCCGATCTAAGCTCTGTTCGCCAGAAATTTGGAGAATCGGTGACTGATTATATTAAAAGATTTAGAGAAATAAGAAACCGATGTTTTAGTGTCACATTACCCGATAACCAACTTGCTGATTTGATTTTTCAAGGGTTAATTCCACCACTTAGAGAGAAGTTTGGAGGACAAGAGTTCACCGATCTAAGTCATCTGCTTCATCGCGTGTCGGCTCAGGAAAGCCGATTCCCAGATAATAAAGCGTTTAAAGATAGATTTAAAAATGGCAATAATAAAGAAAAGGATAAAGCCAAAGTCAATATGGTCGACTATTGTCCGAGTGATTCATCAAAAGATGATGAAGCAGAAATAAATATAGCTGAATGGATAAAAGGGTCTAAAAAATCCTTAGTCTGTTCTTAGCTCAAGCCGACTAGGAATAAGTCGGAGGTTAAGTATTCCTTTGATGTCTTCAAGTGTGATCGTATTTTTGATTTGTTGTTACAAGAAAAAATAATACGGTTGCCCGAAGGACACGTCATACCATCGGCTGACGAGATCAAGAAACGCAGGTACTGCTAGTGGCACCATTCTTTTTCTCACAACACTAATGATTGCAATATTTTCGGTCAACAGATCCAGTCGGCTATTGAGGATGGTCGATCAAAATTTGCTGATGAGCCGACCATGCAAGTTGATGCGATCCATTCCCTATTAACATGGTCCAATGTTCGAGCAAAGGGAAAGAGCCGATGCATGATGAGCCAAAAAGGGATCGGTAAGTTAACATTCAGTCAACCTCAGGTGGTGGTCAAATGTTGAAGATTACGATCGGATCGCTACAAATAGAAGCCGCTCATGAAGGGAAAAATTCAAGGACCATTAAACCCAAGGGAAATCCTCAGGTGGGTAGATGGTATAGAGCAGAAAAATCACCATCAAGACAGCCAACGAAAAAGTCGGGACCGACGTTTTCTCAGTTAATGGAGAAATATGAAAGAATGAATAATCGACCGCGATATCCTACTCGTCGGTCGGATAATTTGTATTACATTGAAAACATAGAGAGAGCATATAGAAGGTGTCCTTTTTGGCAATTTTGTTGGGAAAGGGGATTAGCATTGCCATCTCCGTATACATGCCCGATGGAGCATTATCTCCAAGACGATTGGCCTAAACAACCGGCTAGAGATAGGCTGTCTGGGCTGATTCGAGATCATGACAAAAGTTACAGAAGACCTGTTCGCGAAAGAATATCTGAACCAAATCAGGCATCGGACCAAGTTGTAACACAAAAGCCTAGTTCAGATCGGGAGAATTTGGTTGGCCAAATACGGAAGCCAGTTGAGCCCAAACCTAGGTGGTGCCCACCTGGCCTTAGTCGATCACAGCATAGACGGCTTCAGAGACTAAGGACTCAAGAGATCAGAGAAGCCGATGTAGAAAAATAGAGGGATGAGACTTTTAATGAGCTTCGTCTGATCAAGGTTATCAAGAAGGAATGGAGGAGAAAAGAACAGGTTGAGGAAGATTTTGAGTCGGCACACGACCTGGATTCACCTATGATTAGGGACGACCCACCTCCAATGGATATCAATATGGTGTTCACATTACCAGCCGAATTTAAAATCAAAACCGAATCGGCTAAAGAGACTTTTGCTCAGTCGTGTTCAGGTGTCCAAAATGTAATCTTCGAAAAATCGAGTGATGATCATCGGCATCTAAAACCATTATATCTGAAAGGGTATATAAATGGCAAGCCGATATCAAGGATGCTAGTGGATGGTGGTGCTATAGTAAATCTGATGTCGTACACCACCTGCAAGAAATTAGGTAAGTCTGACGAAGACTTGATTAAAACTAATATGGTTTTAAACGACTTCACAGGTGATCCCACAAAGGCCAAAGGTGTCATTGTTACAGAATTGACTGTTGAAAGTAAAACTTTGCCGACCGCATTTTTTGTCATTGACTCCAAGGGAAATTATAGTGTTCTGCTTGGTCGAGATTGGATTCACGCCAACTACTGCATTCCGTCGACTATGCATCAAGCGCTTGTTCAATGGAATGGAGGGGAAGTTGAAGTTGTCACAGTCGACACATCGGCTCACATCGCCATGGCCAGTTCTGATGCGAATTGGCAACACGAAGAAGCTGGATGTATATCGGGAAAAACGCTGGATGACTGTGACTTCATTTGTGTGAGTAAGAGAAGACTTATGCCGATCAGTGTCAAGCCAGGCACGTTTGATCGGACAAATGAAGTATTGCGCCGATGGGGACAAGAAAAGCAATGAAGGCGTTACAAGATAAAATGCAAAACTATCGACAAATTACAGATAGCTATGAGGCTATAGAAGATTTTCAAGAGATTGAAAAGTTGGGTCAAGGTTTCATGTCCACTGATCTGCTTGAAGAAGTCGATATAGGTAGTGGTGATAGGAAAAGACCAACTTTTATTAGCGCGAAATTAGATGTAAAATACAAAGAAAGGTTGATAAAATTCCTTAGAAATTATAAAGATTATTTTGCTTAGGAGTATCACGAGATGCCTGGTTTAAGCCGACAGTTAGTAGAACATCGACTACCTATTAAACCAGGATATCGGCCGTTTAAACAGTACCCTAGATGTTTTAATCCGGCCCTGTATAATGTTATAAAAGAGGAGATAGAACGATTATTGGAGGCAAAATTCATTAGGCCTTGCCGATATGCGGAATGGGTTTCCAACATCGTTCCAGTCATGAAGAAAAACGGAAAACTTCGGGTGTGTGTCGACTTTAGAGATTTGAATAAGGCAACACCAAAAGATGAATACCCAATGCCCATAGCAGATATGCTTATCGATGCTGCATCAGGGAATAAACTCATAAGTTTTTTAGACGGAAATGCCGGATACAATCAGATATTCATGGCAGAAGCCGATATACCAAAAACAGCTTTTAGATGTCCTGGTGCGATAGGTTTATTCGAGTGGACAGTTATGACTTTTGGTTTGAAGAACGCTGGGGCAACTTACCAGCGAGCCATGAATCTGATTTTCCATGACTTAATCGGTTATATTGTCGAGATATATATCGATGATGTCGTAGTAAAATCTACAAATGACTTACAACATTTGGCCGATTTAGAAAAGATTTTCCATAACATAAGATCGCATGGCTTGAAGATGAATCCTTTCAAATGTGCGTTTGGCGTGTCGGCTGGACAGTTTTTGGGCTTTATGGTACATGAAAGAGGTATTGAAGTCAATCAAGCAAGGGTGAAAGCTATAGTCGAAACAGTACCACCGACATGTAAAAACGAATTACAAAAGCTGATCGGCAAGATTAACTATCTCCGAAGGTTTATCTCAAACCTTTCCGGTCGGATTCGTGCTTTTACTCCACTTTTAAAATTAAAAGATAATCAAGAATTCGTGTGGGGAATCGATCAGCAAAAGGTTTTTGACGACGTCAAAAAATATTTAGCCAATCCTCTGGTTTTGGCCGCACCACGAAAAGGGATTCCTTTCAGATTATATATATCGGCTGAGGAGGAAACTATCAGAGCTGTTTTAGAACAAGAAGTCGATGGTAAGGAAAGGATTATCTTTTATTTAAGCCGACGCCTACTTGATGCTGAAGTTAGGTGCTCTTTCATTAAGAAATTGTGCTTGTCTTATATTTCTCATGTACAAAGCTAAGACATTATATTTTAGCATCGGCTTGTAAGGTGATCTGTAAAACCGATGTTATAAAATATATGTTATCAGCTCCAATTTTACGAGGTCGACTTGGCAAATGGGCTTATGCCTTAATAGAGTTCGATCTGATTTATGAATCGGCTAAAACAGTTAAGGGACAAGTTCTGGCCGACTTTATAACTGGGCATGATACTGCTGCCGATTTTGTGTCTGTCGCCCCTTGGCAATTGTTTTTTGACGGATCGGTGTGCAGAGAAGGTGATGGAATTGGTATTGTACTCATATCACCCAAAGGATATAATTTTGAATTTGCATTTCGGCTAAATAGTCGATGTTCAAATAACCAGGCAGAGTATGAAGCATTGCTCAAAGGCTTACAATTGTTAGAAAATATCGGAGTAAGTGCTATTGAGGCATACGGGGATTCCATGTTGATTATACAGCAAATAAAAGGAGAATACCAATGCCGAGATGAAATATTACTCAAATATTTAGAACAGTGTTTCGAGATTAACGGCTCATTTACATCATTTTCTATCGGTCATATCCCTCGAGAATCGAACGATAGAGCTAACGCGCTAGCTAAACAGGCGTCAGGGTACAAAGACTTGGCCGATATCAGGTGACTGAACTGGTAGACAAAGCTGTCCTGTGTGTGGATATTATTGATTGGAGAACGCAAGTAAAGAATTATCTGGTCGACCCATCTAAGCCGACAGAACGCAAAATTAGGCAACAAGCTTTAAAGTACGTAGTTATGGATGACACGTTGTATTATCGAACGATGGAAGGCTTGCTGTTGAGATGTCTTAGAACTGAAGAAGCACAGGTGGCAATGGGCGAAGTACATGAAGGTATTTGCGGATCTCATCAATCAGCCCATAAGATGAAATGGATGCTTAGACGAACGGGGTACTTTTGGCCGACAATACTAGAAGATTGTTTCAAATATTATAAAGGATGTCAGACTTGTCAAAAGTTTGGTAATATACAACTAGCGCTGGCATCAGCTTTGCACCCAATTATCAAGCCATGGTCGTTCAGAGGTTGGGGGATAGATGTAATCGGCCAAATATCTCCTACTTCGAGTAAATACCACAAGTTTATTTTGGTCGCGACTGATTATTTCTCCAAATGGGTTGAAGCTATACCGCTTAAGAAGGTAACTAGTATCGAAGCAATCGGTTTGTTAATGAACATATTGTCCATCGGTTTGGAATACCACAAGCGATCACGACCGATCAAGGTACGATGTTCATGTCTAATGAATTTCAGGGTTACACGAAAAGTCTAGGGATCAAGTTGTTAAACTCATCCCCATATTACGCTCAGGCTAACGGACAAGCCGATTCGTCTAACAAAACGTTAATTAAGTTGATCAAAAGGAAAATCGATGAAAGACCAAGGAATTGGCACTCAACCCTATCGGAGTCACTTTGGACGTATCGACTAGCTTATCACAGAGCAACGAAGCTTTCACCTTATCAGTTAGTATATGGTCAAGAAGCCGTTTTACCCGTAGAGATTAACATTGAGTCTATACGAGTAGCCAGGCAAAATGGTTTGTTGGCTCAGGAATATAACAATTTGATGATCGATAACTTGGATGAATTAGCAGAGTTATGTTTGTCTACGCTTGATCGGCTTAAAAGGAATAAAGTCAGAGTCGCAAAAGCATACAATAAAAAGGTCGTACCTAAGTCTTTTGATCAAGCCGATTTAGTTTGGAAAACGATATTGCCTGTTGGTTCGAAAGATAACCGATTCGGACAATTGGTCACCTACGTGGGAAGGACCGTACAAGATTAATCGGCTAGTCGGAGGAAATTCGTACATGCTTGAAACGCTAGAAGGGCATGTTTTACCCAAGGCAATTAACGGGAAATACTTAAAGAGATACTACCCTAGCGTTTGGATTGGAGCCTAGCCGACTGGAAATCGCTTTGAGTGCCAGGTTAACACGGTGCTATTAATCGGCTAAAAAGATTGCAGATTCATAAAGGAGAAATAAAATCACAAAGCTAAACGTAAATCGGTTAAACAGTCGATTATAAAGAGTTACAAAATATCAGGACAAATATTTGCAAGACAATCGACGAAGTTTTACATCTTATAAAAACTAGTATTGAATGCCCGAGCATGGGAGAGTTGCGCCCAAAGCCGATAGAGCGTCGGCAGCCTTTGCAATCACACAGTGGACTTCTTCAATAATGCGATCATCTTCCTTTGCATTCCCTGGCACCGGTACAACCTTGGCCGATTGCTTTTTCACACTCACCACGGCCATGGCGATACCAAGCTTTTGTTCTTTAATATCCGATGCAGTCTTTTCCATGGTTTGTTGGCCTTCTTGGATTTGTTTTTCAGTCTTGGCCAACTCTTCCAAAAGAAATTTCTTTGTATTCTCGAGCTTGGAGAGGGATTCTTTGGTCGACTTCAGTTGCTGCGCATCGGCATTAAATTTGCGTTTCTTCACCTTGGCATCAGCGACCAACTCATCTGGGAGTTTCTAATCGGCTTCCTGAGCTTCACGACGACTGATTCTGGCCTACGCTGCCTCCACTTCAGACCTCCTCTCATCTAAGTGGTAGACGTTGAGGAGGTCTTCCATTGCTTCTGGAGGCAGATCGGCTTCAACCGCTGCCGTGGCATCTCGGATCGACTGGTTGTTAGCCAGAATCTCCGATTGTGGCCTCATAACCAGATCAAAAAGCTTGTTGAGTTTTTCTTTCATGCTAGGAGCAGAGGTGACGATAGCCGACGCTTCTTTCGATACTTCAAGAATCTTCCTGATCTCTGCGTCGTAGTCGTCGGTGGCCAGGATCTCAGGATCGTCAAGATCGGCCAGGGAAAAGCCCAACAAATTTGTCGGGTCGGAGAGCTCTGACAGGTTGACGATCGGAGTCGTTGGCGTCGGCTGTGGTGGAGAAAGGGGCCCGATGAAATCTTGGGAAGATCGGCCAAAATCTTTGCGACCTGAGCTGATTGCGTCGGCTAAAAGAAGTGAATTAAGGGTAAGCCGACGTATTGAGAGATATAAGCCACTAACTAAAGGTACGATTACTTACCTTTGCAGTAGCCGACGCATATGGTGAACTCTCACCGCTTTGCTCCTGGGGCTTAGATCCCCTCTTCGTCGGAGCCTTGGTATATTTTGCTTTCTTCTTTTCTGAAATGTTAATCGACTAACGATCAGTTGGATAGAGTGTAAAAGAAATAATAGCCGATTATATTATACTTACTTGGTTGTTTTTTCTCGATGTCCGATAAAGATGGACTCTGAATCCCTAGGGTACCCGAGGTGTACCCAGTGAGGCCAGTCGACTGGAGTGGCCTTTTGACTTGGCCACTACCCGATTGGCCGGAGGTAGGCTTCTTGCCGGTAGCCTTGGTCTGCAGAGCAAAAATAAAAGGCGATTGGAAAATGTATCTGGCAAGACCAATGTATAAAATAAAAATTATTCGAGCCGATACCTTATCAATATCTACAAGACTTGTGTTAGTGTAACCCGATGAACTAGCTTCACTGCTAGAATCGCTGTTAGACACTAAAGACGGCTCTCGCAGATCGGGAAAGAATTCCTTGATTATGAGCGACGGAGTCTTCTCCATATATATACACTCTGCGATAGCCGACCACCATGTTGTAAAGCCTCCCGCCATGAGCATTCGTGAAGAAGTGAGGAAGGCTGCGTAGTTGAAGCTCATCGGCTAACTCCAAAACTAGCCTTGCTGAAGTGGCATTGCGAACCCTTGCTCTAGGTTGAAGCCGATCAAGAAGTGGCAGGCTTGGAATCACCTGACCAAAGCCGAGCTGCCTTGCGTAGACTGAGGGGTGGTAAAACTCGTACGAAGGCTGGAATGTCCGATTCCTAGTATGAAAGCCGACATGGAAGATACATGGAGAAATGAAAATCCTATACAAATCCAAGGTCTGCTGAGGCATCAAAGAACTGTCGGCTTCCAAATGCAAAAATGAAGGCCAAGGGAAATCGGTTGTGGCGCCATAACTGAAGAAGTCTTCAGTATCTAATTGCAAAAAGAAAGACAGGAATTTTCTGCAGCCGATGGGTGAAACCCTTGTCTCATTACTGGAGCACATTATGAACCTCTCGCCAAAGGATCGGCATTCTCTGAACTGCATAGGTGCTCCTCTGGTATGTCTTCTCTCGGAAAAGGAGTCCCATCGACTAAGTCCAGGTTGAAAGAACGGCTGAATAAGCAGTACAGCCATATTTGTACAAACCACATCGGACCGCCTACGTTACCAACGGTAAAATTCTCAAAGCCAGTGAAAAGCCGACTCCTTATCACGTACAGCATCTAATATACGGCGCCGAGGAAGGTTTTTCCTAATGCTAGCCGACGTCCTTCGACAAGCTGTTCTGCTATTACTTGATAGACTTGAGTCGGCCCAAGGGATGCCCCACAAAACAAAAAGCGATCTAGCCAAAAGTTCAGAAAGGCAACATGTTCTTCGTCCGATACCAGGCCATTAACCTTATTATTATTTCCGATATATTTGGCCCAACCTTCACCCTTGGATCGGATAAGTTTATACTTTGGTTTACCACTAAAAGCCGACACTTGTTCACCATCTGACCGAAGGCAGCACAACTGAGCAACGTCCAAAAGAGTTGGGCCGATGGGACCGGTGTGGAACAAAAAAGCGTTAAAACAGTCCGACCAAAAATAACAGGCCGTGGCCACTAAGGGCTCATTGGCTTCTGGATCGGCTAAATAAAGAGGAAAACACTCGGCTATACCCATTTTCTCCCATTCACCCCTCTTTTGGGCCGCCACTCTGATAAACCAATTTCTCCACCCCTTGAGAGTCGGGCGGTGCTCTAAAACTTTATTCCAACCTTCTATGTTATGACCGTGTCGATAAAGGTAAACGAGGGATTTCTTGGTTTGTGACAGTATGGACGTCTAGATTTCCCAAAGGACCCAAAAAATATTGGTCGTTGCTATGCGGGATCGGAATGAGTACCTGGCTTGGGTCCATTGCAGCCGATCAAGGAGGATGATTGAGCTAAGGACTGCTTCAGAGATCCGTCAAACATAAAGCTTAAGCCGATTGCAGACAGTGTGAGAGCTCGAGCGCGTGAAGAATAACCGAGTGGGGGCCGCATATTTGTAGCACGGTGAAAATTTGAAGCGGCGGGAAACGAATCTCAAAAGACATGAGTAGTTAAAACGCACTACCTGCATGTCAGAAAATTACGGTGCAATTAAAGCAGCAGTTACTGGGTGAAGGTTAACAGCTAGCCGATGGAGAAGAAGCCGACAGTTGTAATTTTTGAAAGATGACAAGTCATCTCTCAAAAATGGGGGCATATGTTTGCACCAGAATTTGGTAAGTCTAGTCAAAATCGACAAGAAAGTCAACATACGGAAACTAACAGACGATTTGGAAAGATTTGAAGATATTTGGCAAACGGCAAGATATTTGAGGAAAAGCTATCCGAAATAAGGCCGATACGGATCAGGTTTTGTAACGTATTGTAATAGGACACGATCGGCCGACGGGTATAAAAGAAGGGCCAAAGCAAGCTGCAAGAGGATAAAGAACAATCAAACACACCAATCTACATTACTTTTTTCTGTCTACTAGGAATAGTTCTTGTAATTTAGTCTTTGTAATTCGATCTTGATCAATAAAGTTGCGCATCTCCGATTGTTGATCTTCTTCAGATTACACCCCAGGTTCGATTTATTCTGATTTTGTTGCGCATCGCCTTCTTCAGAATCGATCTGCCTTTATCCTCTGACTAGCCTTAATCGGCTAGTTAGACTTACCCCTTTACCTTGATTTAATCGGCTTCAAGCTGATTGAGTCTAAACCGATTGAATTTGACGATCGGCTTTGAGTGAATTTCATATTTTTACCTTGTCGATTCCAGGTCAAATCGACTGGCACGCTCTAAGCCAGGTGTTCGTCTGGTGTGCTCCTGTCAGAAACCCTACTTCAAGTTTTTGACGCCAACAAATCCCAACTATTTCGTTGCCGTTACTTCCGAGATATAGAAATCCATACACGCACACGTATAATTAACATAGTTCGTTCAACATTTTGTAGCAAAATTGCAAATAACTCCCCAAAAGTTAGTCTAATTTGTTTTAAACTCAACAATTATATTTACGTCGAATGGAACACGACAAGTATAGAGTAGTTTGATTTTCTCCCTTGGCAGACCTTTTCATGATGACCTGAGTGTTTTCTATTGATGCGAACTCTGTTGCGTATAAGGTCAGTGTAGATAAGGTGCAGAGAAGTCATATACTTATAATTGGTTCAACCTGTGTCGAAGTAGATCGAACCAGACAGAACCGGTTGGGTCTTCATCTTTAGCTCGATGCAATGAGAGTGCGGGTAAGAAGGTCACGATCGCCTTTGCCCTTGCCTTCAGTCTTCCTATATTACCTCCTCTTGCTTCAATTCGGTGCAAAAGGAAAACACCGATTGACCTGCTCATTACCAACCTGAGCCGCACACTTAATCCCGATTATGCTAGAATTCTTCTTGTCCAAACTAGCATGCCACGAAGTTTACATCAACGGAAACCACCCGAGACTAAATCAAATTCAAGCTTTTGGGGGGTTATTTGTAATTTTCCCAATTTCACAGCAAAAAATACCTGGGTTGATTTTACAACTCACATTGGACTTAATTAGGGGTTTGAGTGGAAAATGATGCACATCAAGACCATAACCATTGGTGTTAGAGCATGTACAATAGTAGAGACGGTTACCGTCTATATATTTTTTCATGTCATCTAAAGATAAAACTAATGACAATTTCTACAATAAATAACATTTTAAGGTTATCTCTATGACATCACACATCCTTTTAATTATAACATAAAAAGTGTTTCTTATGGACAAAATTCATACATTCATGTTTTGTGTTGTCTATATGGTTGTCTCTTCATGAAGAGACAGCTACATTCTCTCTCCTCCATCTCAGCAAAAATCTTACATGGCAAAATATATAAATAGCCGATATCACACCATTGTACACGCTCTTCCAAACCACCAACCACTCTCGGAATTAACCGAGCTTGTTAGTTCTCCGCCCCCACACGTGAATGCCTGAGCCACCGACCAATCTAATCCAAATCATAGTTCAAAATCCTAGCAAACTTTGGAAATTTTAGCTGTGAACGAGATTTCAAATCCCGATTGAATAAAAAATATTCAAAATGCTACAGTAATTTCATAAATTTTAGTAAATTTCACCGAAATCTCAGTAATTTTGACCGAATTCTAACTTTTTTGGACCGGATTTAGGTCAATACCTCTTAAGAATGTCATATTCCACAAAACTTTTTGGAAAAGTCAACTTTTTTAGACATTTTATAAAAAAATAGAAGCAATATTAGATTTTTTATAAAAATGGTACATGCTTGATCATGCTCTAAAAAATTTATGGTACCATCTTTAACAGTCTAGGATCACACAAAATAAATTTCTAAAATAATTGAACTTCATTTGTTATGTTTGAAAAATAAAAAATAGAAGGAACATAAATGAGACAGAAACAGAGTCAGAATTTTATAAATTCGGTCGAGTGTGATCATGATCTAAAAGCTTAATAATTGCCTTAGTACCATTCTGTCGGCGTTTCGAGCGCCGGCAAGTAAATTTATAAGTCTAAGGGGCTGCGTTCCGCCTCCTCAATGGTTAGACCACGAGTCCAAGATGTATACCGTTCGGCCAAGGTCCCTACCGATTCGTGCGTTGGTGTTGTATTCATCAAAAGCGGATGATCGCACCGAAGTTTTTTTACAAGCGAGAGGTGGAGCCTCAACACTAGAATCATCTAAACTTAGCTCTCGTAAGGAGAAGAAAAGAAGAAGAGGAAGAAGAGGAAAGCTCTATTTTAGCTCTTACTCACGCCTCTGTTAGGAGGTTCCCGCCCTTTTATTCATCTGAAGGGCGGGTTACATCGAGAATTGGCGGTGCCAGCGAGCTACTTCTAGGGCTTGATCTTGCCCGCCGTCGCTAATCGCTCACGATCGGTCGCTTGTTCACCGACCGGTCGCCGCTCGCTGAGCCTATCTTTGGTCGGTGGTCTAGCTAGTCGAGCGGTTAGGTAATCCTCCGAAGTGGCGAGCCGCTCTCGTGATCCATGTGGGTGCCGACGTAGTCGCGTGTGACGCTGGAGTTGCCTCGGGAGAGCGTGTCCTTGCACCGTGGGTGGTGGGCCGATGGGACAGAGACGGGCTTCAGCAGCTATCAAACTGTTTTGGGAAGGACCACCGCCTCGCCACCACTTCGAATGACCGTTCGTGGGGCACGTGGCCTTAGGTTGACACGGACTCCGATGCGCGCGCACGCGCCCTCGGCGGGATTATCATGGTTCGGTCGGGCCGGGATCCTGCCCGCCGCGGGGTCGGGAACCTCGCTGAAGTCGGAGTCGCGGATCCCGCCCCGCCGCGGGTCGGGAACCTCGCTGAGTCGGAGTCGGGGATCCCGCCCCGCCGCGGGGTCGGGAACCTCGCCGAGTCGAGTCGGGACCGGCCGGAATGGTCTCCTGAATGGTCTCAGAGGCATTTGGGTAGCAGTGCCGGGACGGCTGCTTAGGCCGGGCCGATTCGAGGCCGCCGCTTGCTTTGCTCGGGCTTTGCTTGTTGCAATTGGGCCGCTGGTGCACCTGCTTTATGAGTATTCGCCAAGAGCCCCAACCTCCAATCGAGTTCGCAGACTCGGTGGGGGTTGAGCTTGATCGATCCGCTCAACTAGGTGGGCCAACGGGGCCTACCATTTTTTGCCGGGCGTGCTCTCAACGCATCCGACGCCTCGCCCGGATTACGTTGTTGAGGTATGCGAACCGCCGAGCCTCTTAATTGCTTTGTGCGCGCGCGCACGGCTAGGTGTGTTTTTGCTCGCTCGCCTTCTTGACCGCCGGTTCCGGTGGCGGGCGCTTGCTTTCTCGCGGCATTTATTCCCGAGTCGCTTGATCTTCCTTCAATGGGTATATAGGGCGCCACGGGTTGCTCGAGCGGCGACTCTTAGACGAGAATCCTTTCCTTCTTGAAATGTGTTCAAGACACCCTTTAGTCTTCGCCGTGATGACATCGTGGTGGAAGAGGAAGACCTTTGAACGAGCTTTGGGTTGAGTATGATCAGCGATAGCCGAACTCCCAAAGAGAGAAGAAGTAGCTCGCGACGTTGTCGCCGCTGACGCGCTACTTCGTGCATCCGAGGCTTGGAGTGGCAAGGGGGCCTCCTAGAGGCAATGGCGCGAGGGCGCCGATTGCGAGAGGCGCGCCGCGGCCGATGTCGGCTGAATCGGCAGCAATGCATGCCATTCCGCGGTGTGGCTTCACCCTTGACGACGGGCAAGGGCCTACCAAAGAAGTCATCTCCAACGACCTCAGTCCACCGACCCAAGTCCGTCCCCGTCGGCGTGCAAGGGCCTACCGCCGGCGTTGTCGTAGGGAGTTTTAGGAGTCCGGTGTAGATAGAGAGTCTTGCGTGTGCCTCATGTAAAGTGGTGTAAAGTTTTGAGCCCGCCGCTTTTTAATGAAATCCTTTTTTTCTCTCTATGAATGACTTCATGAAGGAGTTAGCTTTGCTTGTTCTCGCTTTGATCACCGGCGCTAGAAAGTTCGCGATCGGTTTCCGAGTGGTCTGGACGTGCGAACTCGCGGTTTGTTCCTCAAGAAATCTTCCTTTGCGCTCGCTTTCGCGCCAGTAGCTAGTCGGTGCCTTGGTCGGCAAGGATGAGCGGATGCCTTCGGAAGTTTTAGTGCCCGAGTGCCTTGGTCGGCAAGGACGACCGGATGCCTCGCGAGGTTCCGGTGTCCGAGTGCTCGCTTAACGTCGAGCCGGACGCCGCTTAGTCGGCAAGGGACGACCGGATGCCTCCGCGAGGTTCCGATGTCCGAGTGCCTTGGTCGGCAAGGACGCACCGGATGCCTCCGCGAGGTTCCGGTGTCCGAGTGCCTTGGTCGGCAAGGACGACCGGATGCCTCCGCGAGGTTCCGTGTCCGAGTGCTCGCTTAACGTCGAGCTAGACGCGCCTTAGTCGGCAAGGACGGCCGGATGCCTCCGCGAGGTTCCGGTGTCCGAGTGCCTTGGTCGGCAAGGACGGCCGGATGCCTCCGCGAGGTTCCGTGTCCGAGTGCTCGCTTAGCGTCGTAGCTAGACGCCGCTTAGTCGGCAGGGACGACCGGATGCCTCCGCGAGGTTCCGGTGTCCGAGTGCCTTGGTCGGCAAGGACGACCGGATGCCTCCGCGAGGTTCCGTGTCGAGTGCTTGTTTAACGTCGTAGCTAGACGCCGCTTTAGTCGGCAAGGACGGCCGGATGCCTCCGCGAGGTTCCGATGTCCGAGTGCCTTGGTCGGCAAGGACGACCGGATGCCCCCGCGAGGTTCCGGTGTCCGAGTGCTCGTTTAACGTCGTAGCTAGACGATGCCTTAGTCGGCAAGGACGACCGGATGCCTCCGCGAGGTTCCGGTGTCCGAGTGCCTTGGTCGGCAAGGACGACCGGATGCCCCGGCGAGGTTCCGGTGTCCGAGTGCTCGCTTAACGCCGTAGCTAGACGCTTTTAGTCGGCAAGGACGACCGGATGCCTCCGCGAGGTTCCGTGTCCGAGTGCCTTGGTCGGCAGCGGCGACCGGATGCCTCCGCGAGGTTCCGTGTCCGAGTGCTCGCTTAACGTCGTAGCTAGACGCCGCCTTAGTCGGCAAGGACGACCGATGCCTCCGCGAGGTTCCGGCGTCCGAGTGCCTTGGTCGGCAAGGACGCACCGGATGCCCCCGCGAGGTTCCGTGTCCGAGTGCTCGCTTAACGTCGTAGCTAGACGCCGCTTTAGTCGGCAAGGACGACCGGATGCCTCCGCAAGGTTTCGTGTCCGAGTGCCTTGGTCGGCAAGGACGACCGGATGCCTCCGCGAGGTTCCGGTGTCCGAGTGCTCGCTTAACGTCGTGGCCGGACGCGGGTATCCATCCCGAGTCCCCGTCCGCGAGGGAAGCCGCGAGAGGAGTAGCCGCCGCCTATCCCACAAGTTTACCCCATCCGCAGTGTGGGACTGGAGGGGTGAACGACGCGCGCTTACTGCGCTGGTTTGAACGCCGTGCTCTTGGAGCTAGTAACGGTAGTCCGAGTGGGTCCCGGGAGGTCCCGCCAAGGGGGACCTTCCGAGCGACGGTCCCAGAGTAGGGTGTCCCGCCCTGCCGTGGGGCGACCCATAAGAAACCTTTCTTTACTCAATCCCAGATGGACTCACGGGTCGCCACCACCCAGAGCACACCGGCCGCCGCCATCGATGAGCTCCCGGAGAGTGTGAAGTATGGTCTCGACGCGAGTAGAGGTGACTGGGTCGCCACCGACCCAACCGGGACCCACCGTGGGGCTCACTCGTACTTGCCCTCGCTCAAGTTTCATTGGGCGCCCTACGCCCATCCGGTGGGTTAGGCCTTTGAACCCACTTTTTGGCGGGCCCTAGCGCAAGCCACAAAGCTTTTTGCCATCTTGGGACCGCAGCTGCCCATGGGCCTCTCAGCGCCCGAACAACCGTCCCGCCAAAAGGCGAGACCAAGAGGTAACGGACACGCTGCTCGGGCGGCGTCTTTATGACTCGCAACCCGACGCGACAGATTAAATGCGAGTGGAATTGGAAATCGGAGTTACGAGGCCGGCGTGATGCACGAGGGCGCGACGCGACGATTCGCTCGAGGAGGCCGTTCGCTCGGCCGGCGCCCGCCCTCCTATAAGTACGTTGTTGGGGTGCCTCGGGTAGCCACGCTTTCGCCTTCTTCGTCTCCGTCCTAAAGCAAGAAAAACGCCAGAGAGCCAGAGAAGGAAACCTCAGCCCCTCTTCTTCTCACCTTTCCGTCGCTTCCCCGCGAAGATGTCGTGGACGGAGTGCTCCGCACAGGAGAGTCGCGCGCTCGGCCTAGTGAAGAAGGGCTTCCTCCCGGCGCAGGGCACCTCTGGCTGGAGAGTGCCGACCGGGGCCGTTATCCCGGCGCCGCAGAGCGACGAGGTTGTGGTCCCCGCCTCGTTTTTTGAGCGCGGCTTCGGCCTGCCGCTCCACCCTTTCGTCCAGGGGCTTCTTTTCCATTACAAGGTGGAGGTGCACCACCTCAACCCTAACGGGGTCCTTCACATCGCCATTTTCATTACCCTGTGCGAGGCCTTCTTAGGGATTGAGCCGCATTGGGCGCTGTGGCGGCACTTCTTCCAGGCGAGGCTTTGGAAAGACAGGCCGTCTGACGCGACGGCGCCCATGGGCGGCCTGGCCCTCCAGCTTCGAACGGGCCGGAGCTCCGAGTACCTGGACATCAAGCTGCCGTCCTCTAACAAGGGATGGCGCCCGAATGGATCTATGTCCTAACGTTGAAAACAGCGCCCGTGCTTTTCGCGAGCTCCCGTCGCAGCGGAGCAATGGACCTGGGGCGCCGAGAAGAGGGAGAAGAACAAGGTGGCCCTGATCGTGGAGGAGATCAGGGCTCTGAGGAAACGGGGTCGACCGGGATGTTGTCGCACGCCTTCATGAGGATGCGCGTGCAGCCCCGGCCTCGAGCCGCACCCCATGTTCCAAGATGAGGGCCATCCGACCGCAAGGATGGAGGTGGCCGAGTTGGCGCGGCCCGAGGTGGAGGCCAGTGGCGGCAGCTATCGGAGGAAGCGCCACGGTGGCGCGCGGCGCCACCCGGCCTTTCGTCGGCCATCCCCAACCGTGAGTTTGTGGGATTTTTCTTTCTTCTTTCTTCTTCGCTCTTAGCGCCCGACTGACGGTCGCTTTTGTATCCTCTAGGGGCTCGCAGCATGTCCTCCCGCACCGCCTCCCGGGAGAAAGAAGCGAGGCGGCCTCTCGGCGAAGACCGCCGAGGCCGATTCCCGCAAAGGCGTAAGGAGGAGAGGAGGAAGAAGAAGCGAAAGGAGCGCGCTGCAAGGCACGCCGCGCGCGAGGACGATCGGAGTCCACCGCGGTGGGGACGACTTCATCGATAGTGGGGAGCTTCCCGACTACAGCGCATTCCTTCCCGACCCTCCGGTGAGTGGTGGCTCGAGAGTTGGCCCGACAGCAGCCCGCGCCGCGTCCTCGGCGAAGGGCGACATCATGCGCCGCAGCTTGTCGACGCGCCGACCGGTGGTAGCCGGGAAGCGGCCACCGACCGCCCCTTGGTGGGGCCGACGAAGAGAGCGCGCAGCCGTGCACCGCTCCGCCGATAAAGTATTTCTTCCTTCTCTGGGAACATTTTTGTAGCAAAGCCGCCGGCGACTTTTAAATATCGTGGACGCGCACCGCCTACACGGCGTGACGGTGGGCGTCGCAGCCACTTCTCAAGTGGCGGTCACGGCGGCTCGGTGGTACCGATCAGTCGGCGCTATGGAGCACGCGATCAGGACGCGCCTCCTTTGAGGAGGAGAGATCGAGGCCGGCGAGGAGCTCCGCCGCCCCGCCGACGCCGCCGGACGCGAGGGTCTTCCTGCAGGAGGAGACGGCGACGCCGGCCTAACCATTGCGCCCGATCGGCGGGCGCGGCGGAAGAGGTGGAGCGATCGCCGACCCACCGGGCGGTGCCGGCCGAGATAGTGCCGCCGAGGGGTCGGCGGTAGCGCCGGGCGCGTCGGTCGGGCGGCGCCGATGCCGAGGTGTCCGACCCCCTCCCAAAGGGCTCCCGAGGCCGACTTCATCGCCCAGCCATGGCGCTCTGGTCGGCGCCGCTCCTCCGGCGCGCATGCAGCGAAGGTCTGCTGCCGGATGTGGCCCAGGCCGGGATCCATGGACCCGCCAAGGAGCGAGTGGGCTGCCTTTCTACAGGCGCCACGGCTATGGAGGAGGAGATAGGGCTGATCCATAAGGGTCCGACCCTAGCCTTAGAGTCTTCAGCAGGCGCTGGAGGTGATGGTCGGGGATTCAACCCGTAAGTTTGGTAAGTGAGCGAAGGAGTCGTGACTTTGTAACTCTCGATATGCTTCGCGATTTGACGAAATGTCTGTGTTGTGCGAAGATTTGCGGGCCCGCCTGAAGCGCCAGCCGGGCTCCTTCGTCGCTCGGATGCTCGGTGGCGGCGCAGATGGAAGAAAGTGGTCATTGCGGCTTGAGTTTCGCCTTGCCCAAGAGGCTTTGAACATTGGGCGACGGAGGCGAAAGAACTCCGCCTAGAGTGGAGGAGGCCTCAAAGGCCCTTCGACGAGCGCCTTGGGGCCGAGGCCTTGAGGGCAAGGGTGGTGGAGCTTGAATCCTCCTGGCGGAGGTCACCGAGGCCAAGGACGCCGCCACCACCGAGGGGTGGCACAAGCGTGCGACCCATCTGCGGCCGGAGCGGATCGAGCCCGGAGGACGCCGAACAAGCTCGGTCCGAGCAGAGACTGCTCGGGAGCCGCTTCCTGAGGACGCCCTACGAGAGTCTCGGGGGAGGTCGGCACTGATCGACTCTGCGATCGTAAGTATCTCAACTCTCCATTGATTTCTTTGGTTGGGGTAACCCGTGAGGAGACTCATCCGAGACGCCAAAACTCGCAGAGGTGCAGAAACTCGAGCGTCGCCATGGAGGCTCGGAATCGCGGCGGCGAGACCGCGCGACGTGGCGATCGCGCGGGGGACGAGGCTCGCGCGCGCTAAGGGTCTCCGAGGATGGTAGGGCCGAGATGGGCGCCGAATCGAAGCCTTCGAGGGCCGGCCAGAGGTCTCGCACTCAAGTCTTGGGCACGTGGGCAGCCCGAGCGCACTTGCCTCGCTACGCCCGAAAGCCGAGGCTTGTGGAGGCGGCCGTGATTGCGGGCGCAAGATCGAGCTTCGTCGCGACCGGTCAACACCGCCTCGCACTATGACGTGATCGACCTCGCAGCGGTGAGTAGCGGCATCGCCGGAACCGACCGACGACGCAGGTCGGCTGTGTTCGAGCTCCGTGTCGAGCCGCATGCTCGGGAGATCGCCGCCACGCCCCGCCGAGGTCGCCTTCAAGATGCGTGTCCTCCTCCTCCGTGCTTGGCCGCCACCGTGAAGAAGAGGAAGAAAGAAGTTAGCCCCCTTTTTTTTTTCTTTTCTTGCAAAGACCGCTGTGTAAACGATCGTAAGTAATTGTAAGCTCGGTTTGCCTCTTTACTCTCCTTTGCGTTTGGGTTTGACCGACCATAGCCTCAAGGACCACGGGTCGCTTATGCGTAGGTCGGGTCAATTGGAGAGGGCCAAGAGGATAGGAGTCTTGTTTATGCGTAGTTACGCGCACTCATGGGGTTCGGATTGTTCCCGATCGGCCAAGGGTTTTTCCACTCGGGCACTTCCTTCTTCCGCAAAGTGCTACTTAGCAACCATAGCCGGGCGAGGCCGAGCGCTTTCGGTCGAGAGGGTTACCGCTCGGGATAGACTCTGTGACTAGTCGGGTCACCGACCCACATGAGTACGTGAGTTAGCCGAGTTCGTGTGGGGGAAGATTGTTCCCAATCGACTAGAAGGTCATCCCACTCAGGTGCTTCCTTCTTCCGCGGAGTGCTACGGGCAACCATAGCCGGCCGGGCGAGGCCGTAGCACTCGGGTCGAGAGGGTTACCGCCGATAGACCTCGTGGTCGGTGGGTCACCGACCACGCATGCACACCATCCGGAGCGGCTGAACGGGCGCCACGGGCAGCCCAGAAGTCGCCACGTGGCGACCGTGTGCTCGGTTGGGAGAAAGGTAAAGACTTATACCAGAAAAAGAAAAGAGCTTAGGATAGAATCGCCTTAACTTTTCAATGTTCCGGGCATTAGGAGGATGCGACCATCGGCGCCCTTGAGTCGAAGGTGCGGTCGGAGAACTTCCACGACGGTGAAAGGACCCTCCCAGGGGGGCGTCAGCTTGTGCTTATCTTTGGTTGTCTGGACCCGACGCAGAACCAAGTCGCCAAATACCAAGGATCGCCCTCGAACTTGGCGGTGTGGTAGCGGCGCAGGCTTGTTGATATCCGCCGACCGCAGACGGCCACGCCGCGCGCCTCGCCGAAATGGTCGATGGCGTCTTGTTGCGGGCGAGCCCCGAGCCTCATCGAAGGCTTGCAATCTCGGGAGCCGATTCCGGTCGATGGGCAAAATGGCTTCAGCCAATAACACCATAAAGAAGGGTGTGAACCCGGTGCCGGGTCGGCGTGGTCCGCAGACTCAGAGGACGGCGGCGGCTCGGCTACCAGCGCCTGCGAAATGCTTGAGCCGACTGAAGATCCGCGGCTTGAGTCCTTGAAGGATCATGCCGTTAGTGCGCTCGACCTGGCCGTTAGTCCGCGGATGGGCTACTGCTGCCCAATCGACACGGATGTTGAAGTCGTCACAGAACTCGAGAAATTCCTTCCCCGTGAACTGTGTTCCGTTGTCGGTGATGATGGAGTTTGGGACTCCAAACCTAAAAACGATGTCGCGGAAGAAGATGGCCGCTTGTACCGACGTGGCGCTCACGACCGGCTTGGCCTCTATCCACTTGGTGAACTTATCTACCGCGACGAGCAGGTGGGTGAAGCCCCCGGGCGCTTTCCTGAAAGGCCCGACCAAATCGAGTCCCCAGACGGCAAAAGGCCACGTGATGGGGATCGTCTGTAAAGCTTGGGCTGGCAGATGCGTCTGCCGAGCAAAGAACTGGCATCCTTCGCAGGTGCGTACGATATGCTCGGCGTCTGACACAGCGGTTGGCCAGTAGAAACCTTGTCGAAAGGCCTTTCCCACAAGAGATCGGGGTGCTGCGTGGTGACCGCAGACTACCGTATGTCGCCCAAAGCACTGTTTTCCTTGGTCGGTCAAGATACATTTTGGAGGACCGGAGGACTCCTTTGTAGAGGTCCGGGCCGATCAGACGAAAGATTTTGCTCACGGGGCGAGGCGCCGGCCTCGGTCGGTCGGGAAGTGACCCGTCCACAAGCGGTCGATGTAGGGCCTCCTCGGTCGGACTCAAGTGCTAGCACACCGCGGGCGATTCGCCAAGTCTACGCCCGACCGCGCGTCGGTCGGGTGACCGTCTTTGGATTGGTCGGGTGGCGCCACCGCCGAGTCCACCGACAATGGCCGCAGAGGTCGGAGACGAAGATCCCGGGCGGGACAGGCTCTCTGCTGGAGGCAAGATTGGCCAGGTGATCGGCCTCGCCATTGTAGCGTCGGTAGCTATGGTGAAGCTCGAAACCCTTGAACCGCTCCTCGAGCCGGCGTACTTCTCGACAGTACGCGGCCATGCGGGCGTCTCGGGGCTCCGCAGCCTTCATGACTTGGTCGACGACAAGCTTGGAGTCCCCGTGGACGTAGAGCCGGCGGGCACCGAGGTCGGCAGCGATCCGGAGACCGTTGACGAGCCTCGTGACGCGGCAATGTTGTTGGTCGCGTCGAAGAGCAACCTAATGGCGTATTGAAGCTCGCTCTCGGCGGGAGATGATGACGACTCCCGCGCCCGCGCCATTCTTGGTGTAAGACCCGTCGAAGTACATTGTCCAGTACTCGGGGTCTTCGACCACTGGTGGTGCCTGGGCTTCGGTCCACTCGGCGACGAAGTCGGCCAGAGCCTGCGACTTGATCGCCGTCCGAGGGACGTATATTATGCCATGGCCGCTAAGCTCGAGCGCCCATTTGGCTATCCTTCCTGAGGCATCGCGATTGTGGATGATCTCGCCTAGTGGGGCGTGGTCACCACGGTGATGGCGTCTTGATCGAAGTAGTGAACGAGTTTCCTCTTTGCGATGAGCACCGCGTGAGTAACTTCGCACTGTGGTACCGAGTCTTGGACTCGGAAAGTACCTCATCGATGAAGTAGACCGCCGTTGTACCTTGAGCTCACGGCCTTCTTCCGCCGCTCCACCACGAGGGCCGCGGACGACTTGGGTAGTGGCGGCGATGTAGAGGAGCGGCGGTTCACCCGTGCCGGGCGACCAGATCGGAGGCGAGGACAGAAGGCCTTCAAGCGGGTGAGGGCCTCCGAGCCTCGGTGTCCAATCAAGCGGTCGGATTTCTTGAGCACCAGAGCGGCATTCGCGTTCGCGAGGCGAGACACGAAACGGCTCAAAGCCGCCAGCACCCGGCCGACCTCGACCCCTTTGAGGTTGCCGACCGGGCCCATCCTTGCGATCGCGAGATCTTCTCTGATTGGCCTCGATGCCTCGCCGAGACGATGAAGCCTAAGAGCTTTCCTTTGGGGACCCCAAGACGCACTTCTCAGGTTGAGCTTTATGCGAAACCGTCGAAGGTTCGCGAAAGTCTCTTCTAGGTCGGCGATAAGGTCGTCAGCCTTCCTGGTCTTTACGACAATATCGTCGACATACGCCTCAACGTTGCGGCCGATCTGGTCATTGAAGCACGTTTGCATACATCGCTGGTATGTAGCGCCCGCGTTCTTCAGGCCGAAGGGCATTGTGACATAGCAGAACGAGCCGAACGGAGTGATGAAGGAAGTCGCGAGTGGTCGGACTCCTTTAGCGCAATCTGTGGTAGCCCGAGTAGGCATCCAGAAAGGAAAGAGACTCGCACCCAGCGGTGGAGTCGATGACTTGGTCGATGCGAGGTAAGGGGAATGGGTCCTTGGGACATGCTTTGTTGAGACTCGTATAGTCAACACACATTCTCCATTGCCCGTTCTTCTTTTTCCAAGTCTGAGGTTGGCTAGCCACTCGTGGTGGCGCACCTCTTTACAAACCCCGCCGCCAAGAGTTTGGCGATCTCCTCCTATAACCTGCGCCTTTCCTCGTCGAGCGGCGCAGCGTTGGGCGACCGGCTTTGAGCACAGTCGGACGCTCAAGGAGTGCTCGGCGACCTCCTTTGAATGCCCGGCATGTCGGAGGACCTCCATGCGAAGACATCTTTGTTAGTGCGGAGGAAGTCGACGAGCGCTTTCCTATTTGGCGGGGCGTGGCTCGACCAAGACGGTCTTGGTCGGATCACGTGGATCGACCGTGACCTCCTTCGTGTCCTCGGCGGTTTGAGGATCCCGCCGATTTCTCGGATTCAGGGGCGGACTCGGCGGCTTCCTCCCGAGCTTGTTGAGTTCCGCAGAGGCAACGATCGCCGAGGCGAGCTCGCACCGCCGCTCGCAGCTTGAAGGCAGCCGAAAGACGATGCCGCGGTAATGACTCCATGCGGTCCGCATCTTCACTTGAGGTAGGCGTGGCGGGGATCGCCATGAACTTGGCGTAGCATGGCCTCCCAGATGGCGTGGTAGGCGCCGGAAATCCACGACCTCGGGTGAGGGTCTCGGTGCGGAAGTTTCCGGCTCTCGAAGGTGACGGCGGTCGATCTGCCGGCGGATGGGCTTGGCGGCGGGATGACGCCATGGAAAGGTGCCTTGCTTGGCCGGAGGCTTGAGCGCGGGACCCCATAGCGTCGAACGTCTCAACGTAGGATGTTAAGGCCGCCGCCCCGCCCATCGGACCTTCGTGGGCGCCGTTCGACGACGGGTGACCACCGGTGGTACCTCCCGGTACCGTGGACGCGATCGGGTGATCGGGCCGATCAAAGGTGATCGGAACTCCGACCACCGAAGATATTGGGGACGCCGTGGCGGCGGTGTGGACCTCGCGATAGCGAGCTTGAGCCGACGCTTGTCGGCGTAGCAAGCCGATCCTCCGAAGATCATGAGGCGGCCGTCGGGCTCGGGAACTCGTCGTCTGCCTTCTTCTCCGCCGTTCGCGGGCCGGCGAACTTCTTTCCTTTGCTTCGGCGTGGTGGGGACGCTAGAAAGATAGCGCCTCGAGACTTCGCGATCCGTGATTTGTGCTTGACGGAGAACCCATGGTTCGGGCATGGGCCGCCCATCAATTTCTCGAAGTGGTGGGCGCGACGGCCGGCGCGCTGCTGCTGGCGGGCGGTCGGCCGTGGCGACCACTTGGTCTCACGGATCGCTTCCGTGCCGCCTCCGCTTGTCGGCGGTCGGAAGAGACCGGTTTGACGCCGGGCTCCTGCTGGGCCTTTCCTCCTTCGAAAATAGCCCCTACGGCCTCCTCGCCGGAGGCGTGGTTGGTGGCGATGTCGAGGAGCTCCTTGGTGGTCCTGGGCTTGAGGCAGCCCAGCTTGTGCACCAAGGCCTTGCAGGAGGTGCCGTAGATGAAGGCTCCCACGACATCGGCGTCGGAGATGTCGGGAGCTCGTTGCACCGGGCGGAAAACCTCCGGATGTAGTCCCGGAGAGTCTCCCCGGGCTGCTGCTTGCAGCCTTTCAGGTCCCAGGAGTTACCAGGGCGCTTATAAGTGCCCTGGAAGTTACCGACGAAGAGATTCTTCAAGTCAACCCAGTTCCTGACAGTTTTTGGAGGCAGGTACTCGAGCCAGGCTCGAGCCGAGTCCGCGAGGTAGATGGGGAGGTACTGGATGATGAAGAGATCATCCGTCGCTCTCCCCACCAAGACGCGAGCCGGTAATCTTGAGCCGACACACAGGTTGGTGGCCCGGTGTACTTGGCAATGTTGGTAGGCGCCGGAATCGGCGGGAAATCCGCTGGCGGATCCCTTGGCAAAAAGCCCGTGGTCCGGACCGTCGGGGCTCGGGCCGCGTAGTGGCGCCACCATCCGCAACACGTGAGTGGGCGGCGTCCTCCGCCATCTTTCTTGGCGCCGAGGGTGGCGCGGATGTCGTAGGGCATTACCGAGGCGCCGCGCACCGGGTGCGTGAGGCTGGGGTGGTTCATGGTGGGGTGCGGTCTTGGCGCACCAGTGGCTCCATGTGGCGCAGTGCGGGCCCGGTGGCGGAAGTAGCGCCGGTGTGGTAGGAGCCGGAGGCTCGTGCATGTCTTTGCGCGACGGCGCGCTCCACCAGCCCGAAGGTTCGGTAGGTAGCTCGGCCTCGGGTTTGCGGGCTCCGGAAGGCCTCGGGCAAGATTGCGCCGCAGCCACATTTTGGCTTGCATGAGGAAAAAGCTGGGCGCCGGATTCGGCCCCCAACTTGTGGTGCTCTTGGCGCGCGCGCCCGTGCGCGTCGCCCAACACTTGCGCGGGCTCGGGCTCGTCCTGCTCCAGGTTGGCCTGGAGCCGGTCGAGCTCAGCCTTTCGCTTCTCCAGCTCTCCGCGTTGCCGTTGGAGCTCGGCCTAGCGAGCTTGCTTGAGCAGCGCTGCCTGCGCTGGGTATTCCCCTCCTGTGCCTCGGTCGCCGGGACGGGGACCGTCGTAGAGCCGCGGTGGCTACGGCCAATCGGTACATGTGCGCCACGTTGCACTCGCGAGTGCCGCTGCGGCGGGATACTCCGTGTCGGGCTGGAGCCGTGGTGGAAGAGTCTTCCAAAGAACTCGTGGGCGGAGGTTGGCATGTAGCCGCCATAGCTACAAGTCGTGAGCGGCGGGAGGTGACGGGATCTCTGCGCAGAGCCGGAGGGCTTTCGCCAAAGGAGGTATAGCGCTCCTCGTGTTCGGCTTTGGGGCCAGCGGGCGCTCAAGCCGGAGTGGGACGAGCTGCCGAGATGGTGTCTGGCTCCCGCAGCGCCCCCGGCGGCGGCGGGGATGAGCGTGAGCTCTCCTCCGAGGTGACGGTGAAGCCGAGGAGCCGGCGGATCGGCTCCCGAACACGATCATGCCGTCGTTGGAGAAGAATGCCATCAAGGAGACGAATGGGAATCGGAGATGCTATCAAGACGCGCGAAGCCCCTACTCGGCGCGGCACCGCCGGCGCTTGCTTTGGCCGCGCAAGTAAATTTGTAAGTCTAAGGGCTGCGCGTTCCGCTCCTGAATGGTTAGACCACAGAGTCCAAGATGTATCTTGGTTGGGCCAAGGTCCCTACTCCGATTCGTGCGTTGGTGTTGTATTCATCAAAAGTGCGGATGATCGCACCGAGTTTTTTTACAAGCGAGAGGTGGAGCCTCAACACTAGAATCATCTAAACTTAGCTCTCGAAGGAGAAGAAAAAGAAGAAGAGGAAGAAGAGGAAAAGCACTCTTGTAGCTCTTACTCGCTGCCTGTTAGGAGGTTCCCGCCTCCTTTTATTCAATCTGAAGGCGGGTTACATCGAGAATTGGCGAAGTGCCAGCGAGCTACTTCTAGGGGCTTGGTCTTGCCCGCCGTCGCCAATCGTTCCGCCGATCGGTCGCTTGCTCGCCGACCGACGTCGCCGCTCGCTGAGCCTATCTTTGGGTCGGTGGTCTAGCTAGTCGAGCGGTTAGGTAATCCTCCGGGAAGTGGCGTAGCTGCTCTCTGTGATCCATGTGGGTGCTGACGTAGTCGCGTGTGACGTTGGAGTTGCCTCGGGAGAGAGCGTGTCCTTGCACTGTGGGTGGCTGGCTGATGGGACAGGAGACGTGGCTTCAGCAGCTATCAAACTGTCTTGGGAAGGGACCACCTGCCCTCGCTCAGTCACTTCGAATGACCGTTCGTGGGGCACGTGGCCTTAGGTTGACACGGGACTCCGATGCGCGGCACGCGGCCCTCGGCGGGGATTATCATGGTTCGGTCGGAGCCGGGGGATCCCGTCCCGCTGCGGGGGTCGGGAACCCTGCTGAGTCGGAGTCGGGGATCCCGTCCCGCTGCGGGGGTCGGGAACCCTGCTGAGTCGGAGTCGGGACCGGTCGGGAATGGTCTCCTGAATGGTCTCGTAGGCATTTGGGTAGCAGGTAGGGACGGCTGTTTAGGCTGGGGCCGTATTCGAGGCCGCCTGCTTGCTGCTCTGGGCTTTGCTTGTTGCAATTGGGCCGTTGGTGCACCCCTGTTTTATGAGTATTCGTCACATTCTCTAAAAGTTTCAAAAATTTAAACCTTTTTTGGGTGCTCAATCAAATCTATGGAAGCAATATATGTACTTAGACAAGCTGAATTTTTGAAAATTCCTCAGGCTTGATCATCATCTAAAAATTTTATGGGAATATTAGTGATATGTTAGGACAATCAACAAAAAAAATTAAAATTGTCTAACCTAGTTTGAACTATTTTTCATTCGGTTGAAATTTGGCGATAAGGCTTTTATCAAGATAGTAGCACAGTCGGAATTTTTGAAACTTACTCAGGCTTGATAATTATCTAAAAATTTTATGGGAATATTATTGATGCATCATAACCATCCACAAAAAGTTTCAAAATTTTTTAACATGCTTTAAATTATTTTTTATTCATTTGAAATTTGTTAGTAAAGCTTTTATCAGGATAGTAGTACTTTCAGAATTTTTTTAAATTCCTCTGGCGTGATCATCATTTGAAAATTTTATTGGAATATTAGTGATGCATTAGGACCATCTATAAAAATTTTCAAAATGTTCTAACATGGTTTGAATCATTTTTCATTCGGTTGAAATTTACCAAGATTTCGATAATTTTGGCTGAAATCTCGTCAATTTCGATCGAAATCTCGGAAATCGCAGTTCAAAAAATTTTGGATTTGAATTTTGCTTTTTGTATTTCATCCAAAATTCTGAAATGTCGTCGAAATTTAAAATTTCGATTGCCTCCGAGATATAGTCCAAAAATGAAATTTCAAAGCTTGGATCCAAATCAACAAAGTCAAAGCAGAATACGCCAGACTCAGAGTAGTGATGACCAGATGTGCATGCCAAATGGGCTGGCCCGAGGCCTGACATTTTAGGCACGACACGGTCCAACCATAAACGGGTCGTACCATCACGACCCAGTAGTCTGTGCCGTGCTTGGGCTGGCACCTCGGCCTAGTGAGTCGGCACGGCACGTTTAGCCCGTTTATTTGAAAAATGGCCATTTTTAGTTGTTGGAGGCTTTAAAAAATTCAAAAAAAAATCAAAAAAGTTCTAAAAAATCCCAAATTGTTTCCTATAAATAGGGTAGCAGCCCCCTCATTTCCCCACTAGCAAACTTGCAATCTCTTCTCTGTATTCTCTTATGAAAATTCTCTTGCTCTTGGTGATAATTTGGCAAAATTCAAAATAGTTAAATCTGGTTTGAAGATGTTAGACCAGTACCTTAAACCTTTTCGCACTGCAATATCTTTCTTAAATAATTCTAATCAACGAGTAGCAGCATATTAGATTTATTGTATTGCAATGGAGGTACGTTCATGTAAGTTTGGTTTGGATATGCTTGTTAGATGGAATTCTACTTACTTGATGTTTAAGTCACTCATACCCTATAAGAGCACATTTTCTGTTTTTATTAACACACACTATCGTAGCTAGGATGGTCAATCACTACTCACAGAACAACATTGGAATGTTGCTGAATACTTGCTGTCATTTTGGAATTTTTTTATGATTCCACTGTTGCTTTATCTGAAGTTTATTACTCAACCTCTCCTTTAATTGTGCATCATAGTCTAGAAATTGTTACCCACTTGAGGAACTACAAAAATGATAATATTTTGCGTGAATCTGTTTATGCTATTGTCGACGATCGGGACCGTCGACCGCAGAAGGGGATGTGAGTAGATCGTGTGAGGGCGAGGCCCGAAGTCGTGCTCGTTCGAGAATAGCACGCGTCACGGGGTGTGTGTGTCGGGGAAGAAGCAATGAACAGAGGTTTATACTGGTTCGAGCCCCCTAGGTCAGGTAACAGCTCTACTCCAGTCTTGCCCTGAGGCGAAAGGTGTTAATGAAGCTCTGTGGGAGAATACAAGCGGGGCCCGATCTGGGAGTTGCTCAAAAGCGAAGCCGCGAGGAAGTGTTCGAGTGATCTTCCTCTTCTCTGGTCTGTGTCTGGGAGTCGGAAAAGAAGCCCTTCTTCGGTCGGGGCGATCCACCGCTTTTTGTAGCCCTCTGAGGGCTTCGCTACTTGGTCCCAAGGTTGACGTCAGGTGCCCGTGGTGAGTCAACGGGGGTTGTTGAGAGACGTCGATAGTCGTCGGGGGCTGACGGTAGCCGTTGGGAGTTGACGGGAGTTGCTGAGAGTTGCTAGGCCCTAGTTCCCGCTTAGGGGTAGGTATGGCACTGATTCCCACGCAGGGGAGAGTTTTTACACGAGATAAATAAATTGTTACAGATGCCTTTTACTCTGGGAGGCGTAGAGGTCGAGTGTCGAGGTCGAGCAGGGTCTCCATCCTTGCATCCGAGCCCGAGCTCGCTGGACCCGAGCCCGGGCTTGAGAAGAGCGCCTCCTAGGTCGGAGACAAGCCCTCGAGTTCGTGGGAAGCTTCCACGAGACCCAGGGGGATGCTTACACGTGGCGAGGGTACTGATCCCCGACAGTCAGCCCCCGTGGCTCAAGGGACGACCCTGAAGTTCGGGACGTTCTTGAGTCTGATGTCCTTCGAGGAGGGATCGGCTCCTTGGTCGAGCTCGGAAGCCTTCGAGTTCGACCTTGCGCGTGAGAACCCTTCAAAAGGCCTTCGACGTGGCCGTGCCCGGGAACGCTCGGGCTTTCGCCGTTTTGTCTTCGAATCGGAAACCGTGCCCAGGGACGCCCGGGCTCTGTTGCGTTGATCTCCTACGGAGGAGTCGAGGAGGTTGTTCATGATGCTTCGCATCCTGATAAGGAGGGCGGCGGACACAGGACGCAATGCCTCGGGCTTTCGGAGGGGGAAAGTCGAGGAGGTGCGACCGTGGCACTTCGCGTTCCCTGCCCGAAAGTCTCATCGCGCCTTTTGAGGAATAACCGATGCTAGCTGTAAGAGATCGAGTCTCTTTAAAATTCAAAGCCGACGCACACTTCAGAAATTCCCTACTCTTGCGTTGTGGTCTAGCATTCTTGCTTGCTGCCTCTTTCTTCTCCCGACCCGACTCCCTTTCTTTGAGCGCCATGGCCAAGTTCGGAAAGAGCACCCTGACCATGGAGAGGATGAAGGAGCTAGAGGCGCTGGGACTCTTGGATCCAGCGACCTGGCGGCTCCCGGTCGGGGAGGCCGAGCCACATCCCCGGGAGGACGAAATCGTGAGCACGGAGCAGTACACGCTCTTCGGGCTACGGACCCCGGAGAGCGACTTCTTGGCAGCCGTTCTTGCGCAATACGAGATCGAGCTCGTCAATCTGGTGCCGAACTCCATTCTTCTCCTTTCCATCTTCTTACATCTTTGTGAGGGGTTCTTGGGGATCCTTCCCACTCCCTCTCTCTTTTTTCGCTTTTATTCCTTGTTCCGCACCTTGAAGGACCCCGTAGTCGGGTGCCTATACTTCTGGTTGCGGAACTGACTTCCTTGCACTTTTCTTCAAATCCCGACCCGGGACTCCCTCGGGCATGGATGAAAAAGTGGTTTTACCTGAAGAAGGGCGAGGGAGGCGGGCTTGCGTACAATGGCGCCACCGTGGATGGCAAGCGCGAGACCCCAAAGCTCGAGGACTCGGCGGCTGACCAAGAGGTCATCATCGCCATCCACATATGCGCGACGCGCAGTCTCACCGACCAGGCGGTGGTCATCAACTACCTGCAGAGTCGGTGTCCCCTCTACGAAAGAGGGTGAACCTGTTCTTCGAGATCCGAGGGAGAGACGACCCTACTCGAGAAGGTACCAAAGGTAAATTTCCCTTACTTCAACCTTCCTCGAGATTGGGTGAACTCCTTCTTGATTGCCCTCCCCCTCCATTTTCTTCTCTCTACAGCCCCGGCGGAGTCGTGGGTGGCGGTGTGCATGCAGGAGGTGTTTGGGAAGGTGGCCCACGCCTACGTACATCTTGAGGCGGAGCGGCGAGGTAATCTTTTCTCACCCCTTCGTTGATTTTGATCTGGGCTCGGGCCTGCTCTGACCGTGTTGGGCCATGCAGGACAGCCGGGAGCTGCTGGAGACGGTGAGGCGCCTGCTGCCGTTGCCTGGACCGGGCAAGGGCAAGAAGGCAGCCAAGAGGCCGGCCCTAGACGCCCTGGACCATGCCGCCAAGAAGCCCCACGTCGAGTAGGGTGACCGCGCGATGGTAAGTCGATCTCGCTGAGCCCGAGAACGCTCGGGCTCTGTCCCAGCTCCTTTGTTGTTTCTGTTCATTTTTTTCTCCTCTGACCTTCTCTTCCTCTCCCTACAGCAAGAGCGGGCAGTGGCTGCCGTCGAGCTGTCGAGTCCGCGCTCGGCGTCGCGGTCGCAGGGCACTCGGGGGGACGATGCTCCTCCCGTCGCAGCGGGGTTGGGGCGTCGGGCCACGTGTAAGTTCAAGCTCTATTGGTTTTGGTGATTGGTTTAATATTAATGTTTAATCATTGTTTAATGACAAATCAAATCATTATGAGACTAACATGTTTTATTAAGTCTTATTCTTATTAGTCTCATACTTGGATGAAAAATGGAAAACCTAAGGTATGCACTCGTATTCATTCTATTATATATATGCATACTTAGAATTCAAGTTAAAGTATGAACTCTTCCGTTGCTTTAGTCCAAATATGTGCATTATGTTCCTAATTCATATATACATGAATGCACACATCTAGGGGGAGTTTATAATTTAACTTGATGTTTCAATTGTATTGATCCATGTCCTCTTGTCATACAATATAAAGGATCAAGACCTTGAAACAATCTTTTGAGTATATATGACTTGTGTAGTTATATACTCATGTCAATTTAAATAAGTTTAAATTGAGTTCGATTGTCTCTCAATCAATCAAAGAACATTTCATCATGTGTTGATGGTGTTTCCTTGTTGATTAAAGACAAGCGAAAAGTTCTTGAGTATAATGAAGCATTAGTTGCATCAAAGTACTCAAGACACAATTAATCATTCAAATTGATTAGGGTTGTGCTCAATCGATCTTGGAGGCATCCATTATGTGTTAATGGAGTGCGGTGATGATTGAGACAACCGTGTTTGTTGGATTAACATCTTCCATGAGTTGTGAAGTAGGTTAAGTCCAAGATGATGAAGAATCAGGAAGAAGAAGTCATCATGAGTTGATGAGCTTCAAGAGGTGATCCCGAAGTGAAGAGAAGGGCTAGAGAAGGTTCATCATGCGTTGATGACCAAGAAGAAGAAGAAGAGGTGATCCTGGAGAGAAGATGATTGGAAATCATAAAAGCTCCAAGTGGATCAAGTGTGGCAAAGGTATAACTAGCTAGGGCTAAGGATGTGTTCCTAGTCTTTTACCGGTCTCCGTGTTTGGTTGTGAGACCGGGTTGCTTGTTAGGTGCCGTACTATTAAGAGGGTTTGAGTCTTTTAGCTTGAGCTTCATCATGTGTTGATGAACTCGATCCGGTTCACTCTAGCTCACTCTCTTGTTTAATGTTTGCATGAAGCTAACCATTTGGCATGTGTTGCAAATTGGTAAAGCTTGTGCATTGGATTTTGTATGAGCTAAGTATTTGCATGTGTTGCAAATAAGGGTGCTCATACTTGCATCTTATTTGAATCTTATTTGATTTGGTTATTGCTTGGAGCTAAGTTTTGCATGTGTCGCAAAGGAGAGAGCTCAAGCAATTTGGTTTAAAGTGCTTGCATGGAGTTAGAGATTTGCATGTGTTGCAAATAGAGAACTCATGCACTTGTATTTGTTGTGGTTGCTTGCATGGTGCTAGAGATTTGCATGTGTTGCAAATAGAGAGCTCATGTTTTGGTATTGCTTGGAGCTAGGTTTTTGCAGGTGTTGCAAGAGAACAATGCTCAAGCATTAAATTGGTTTAATGTGTATTTGCAAGTTCGTTGTGCGAATAAACCGAGGTCTATGGGTCCTAATCCGAGAGCATGTGAGTAGGGCTTGCAACGGGTGTTTGCAAGTTGACTGGGTCTTGTGTTGACCTTCACATGGCTAGGGGGATTAATCTCATAGACTCGGGTTTGATTTGCTTAATACGTTTTGCAAATAGATCTTGAGTTGTTTACGAAATGTGTTTTCGTTAGTTGGATTTGTTATTTGCAAATGTGTTTTGAAAATGAACTTTAGATTATGGGTTCCTATCCTAAAGCATGTGAATAGGGTTTGCAAATGTGTTTTGCAAATTGACTTGATCATGTGTTGATCATCACATGGCTAAGAGGATTGATCTCATAAGTTCTTGGTTTATTGGCAAATGTGTTTTGCAAATAAGTTGTGCTATATGAGATTCTTTGGAGTATGTGATTAACATGTGCAAATGTGTTTTGCATAGTGTTGTGATCATGTGTTGATCCTCACATAGCTCAAAGAATATCTTGAATGGTTTGGAGAAAAGTTTTTGTGAAAACGGTGTTTTCTCCCCGAGGCGGTCGTCACAGCCACCTGTAAGGCCGTAGCACCGGGTCCGGTGCTACCGCAGCTTGGCGGTAGCACCGAAGGTCCGTGCTACCGTCTCTCGGCCGGTGTGGAAAATCCGAGAGGGATGTTTTTGGCGATGCAGCGGTCGGTGCTACCGCCCATGGTAGGCGGTAGCACCGGATGTCCGGTGCAACCGCTCCTCGGCCGGTGTGAAAAATCCGGAGGAGGTGTTTTGAGTTCGGCTGAGGCCGGTGCAACCGGGTTGAGGCGGTGCTACCGCCGGGCGGTCGGTAGCACCGCTCCCGCTTGGCGGTTCTCTGGAAATCCTGCAACGGCTAGTTTTGTAGCCGTTGGCGAGGCCGGTGCTACGGTCCCAGAGGGCGGTAGCACCGGAATTCTGGTTTTGTCGAATTTCCCCCAACGGCTAGCTTTGGCTTGGAGGCTATAAAGGAGGCCTTGGGGGCAAGGGCGTGAGTCGGTGTGTGCTAGAGCATTTGGGTGTTTGTAGGAGTTGTGTGCATGTGTTGCCTTCTCCCATTTGCTTCTTGAGCTAGTGTGAGCCTCTAATTGCATGTGTTGCAATTAGGAGAGGATTGAGAGTCTCTTGTGCATGTGTTGCACTTGAGGAGGATCCTTGTGCATGTGTTGCACTTGGTGATCACCGGAAGCACATGTGTTGTGCTTGGTGAAGTTCAAGCGAGAGGATTCGGCTTGTTACTCTTGGAGGTTGCCGACTCCTAGACGGCGTAGAGCGTCGTGCGCGGGAGCTCTCAAGGTTGTGAGAAGCCCCGGCGAAGTTTGTGAAGGTTCGGGTTGAGCCTACGCGAAAGCGTGAAAAACCACATCTAGTGGATTCGAGGTGGGTGCTCAATTCGTGGAGCCGGTCCAATGTGTTTGGGCTAACCTCAACGTGGACTAGGGGAGACCGGCAAGTCTCCGATCACCACGGTAAAAAGTATTGTGTCTCTTGTGCTTGCTTTGTTCTCTTTATTTATATTCAAGCAATTTACATTCATAGAATTAGTTTGATTGATTGTTTGTCTTTAGAATTGCTTTTTGTGTTAGAGACATAATTAGTTAGTGCACATAGTGAGCCTAGTTGTTTTAGGCTTTAATTGTCAAAACCTTAGTTTATCGCTTCCGCATTGTTATTGATAAGGTTTTGGCATAGGGGTAATTAAGGGGTGAATTGCTTTATAGAAATTAGTAGAAAGAGAAAGTTTTAATTATTTAAAAGCCGCCTATTCACCCCCCTCTAGTCGGCATCCTCGACCTTACAAGTGGTATCAGAGCTTGGTCTCTCATTTTATTAGACTTAACCGTCTAGAGAGTAAAGGATGGCGACTAGTGGTTTAGTGCACTACACCGATTCACATATTTTTGATGGCTCAAATTATGCTTCATGGAAATTATTTATGATATCTCATTTTAAATCCATGAGCCCTAAAATATGGTGGATCGTAGATGTGGGCTTTTCTCTTCGGTTGAATGAATTCGCTCCAACTAAAGGAGAAGAGAAATGCCTACATCTCGACGCTCAAGCTACTAATGCTTTATTTAGTTTTGTGAGCGTAGATATTTTTAATTCAATATGCAATCTCAAGAGTGCTCATGAAATGTGGATCAAGCTTCAAGAATTATTTGAATTATCCACATCAACAAGCGATGATTGCTTTGAGGATAGGACATCGGTAGAAGAAACCTCCACTTCTACCTCAAGTGATGAAGAAACCTCAACCTCCGCCTCAAGTGATGACGAGCAACAAATTCTTTCATCGTTAACTTGTTGCTTCATGGCTAAAGGTAAAATTGAGGTAAGTGATAGTGATGAGGATGATGAGCCCTCCTATGATGAACTTATGAATATGTTAGAGGAGCTCAATAATTATCTTGGTAAGGAGAAAACAAAATATAAAATTTTAAAGCTTGAACATGACTCTCTTCAAAATAATTATAATGTGCTTAAAGAGAATCATGAATCTCTCCTTCTCAAAGAACTTACTAAGCCTAGGGTGGACATAGGAATTACATGTGATTTAATTGATGAAATGCCTTGCTTAAATGTCAATCCTATTATTTCATCAAAAATTGACATGTCCACCTCTTGCAATAATCCAATTGATATACCTTGTTGCTCAAATACAAATATTGATTCTACTTCCTCTATGTCTTGTGAGACTAATCTTGTAGAGGAAAATAAAGAGCTCAAGGAACAAGTCACTCAATTGAGAAGTGACTTAGAGAAGTGCTACAAAGGAAAGGTCACCCTCGACAACATTCTAAGCAATCAACGAAAGTTGGTTGACAAGAGAGGGATCAGCTACATCTCCAAGAGAGAGAAGAAAATGAAGGGCCACTACGCCTCCGTGCGCCCTCATCAAGTGGAAGTCAAGTCCACACCACCATTGGAGAGGCACACCGGCAAGAAGCAAGTCAAATCGGTCAAGAGAGGGCCAAATAGCGTGACATGCTTCAATTGTCGGAAAGGGGACACTTCGGTAAGGATTGTCCCAAAGGTACTACTCCTAAGCCCATTATTGTAAATGATCATTATTTGCTTAGGAAGGACAAAAATGGCAATGTGTTTGCCAAGTTTGTCGATTCTCCCAAGTACTTGCAAAATTATGATATTCAATTGCTTAGGAGAAATGAATCTAGAAATGTGTTTGCTCAAAATGCTAGATTTCCTAAGACCAAGAAAAATCATGTTGATCATGTGCTTAGGAAAAATAACCATAGCAAAACATTTGCTAGATTTGTTAGATCCTCTAAGCTTTCTCATTATAATGATCATCATATGCTTAGAAAGGATCAAACTAGAAATGGGTTTGTGAATTTTACTAGACCTCCTAAGCCGTCTCATTACAATGCAAATAATTCGCTTAGGAGGAATAATAACCTCAAACCCATTACTAGTCATGTTAGTTCACCTAAGACTATTAATGTTAGGGCCATTTGGGTTCCTAAATCACCTGTGACTAACATTCTTGGACCCAACAAAAATTGGGTACCAAAAAGCGCCTAAAAGAATTGTAGGTGCTTAGAGATGCATTGGAAGCTTTGGCTTGATCAAGAATGATTCCATCATGTGCAAAAAGAAGCCAAGCTTGAAGACATTCACATCAATCATGAACCAATGCCATCTCGGGTAACAAGTATTTAAATTGATTCTTATAGCTTCTAGCCTTGTGTAGGTTAAGCTACTTTTTTAATGAAAATCAATTTAAATTGCTTGCTTATGATTCTTGCTCATGCTTGTTAATTGTATTGATTGAAATCTTGAGCAAGTATGGGGTAGTGGCACATTAAGAGGGAGTGCTAAATCATAACCATGAAAATTACATCCCTATGTATGCCCATATTTATATAAGTGCCAATATATATTTTCAAAATGAAGCCATTTAGCCAAAAGTCAAAATTTTGTATACTATTAGTAATCTTTTGAAAACTAGTTCAAAAATGTATACAAATGCTTTCAAAAGGTCTTTCAATAGTTTTGGCTTCACAAAAATCTATTTTACAAAGAAAATGAGTTTCATGCCCAAAATCAAGTTACTAGTATCTTGTTTTGGATTTAAACTTATAACTTTCATAGAATTAAATGTAAAATGATTTTGAAATTAATTCCAAAACGAAAAACCTAGTGTTGGTCATTCTTAACAACTTTCGTGTTCAAAATATTTTCAAAAGACCAACCAATCAAAAGTTATTTGATTTTGAAACTCACCCAAAAACTATACTTGACCCATAATGGTCATATTGTTGCACTTTGTGAGTTTCTTCATTTGGACTAGATCTTGTGTAGTATCTTAGTTCAAAATGATATTTAAGACTCATACACAAAATTCAAATCTCTATATCCCATCTTATTCTTCATTTGAATCTTGTGTTGAAACATTTGGCTTTGTTTTACAAATGACTATTTCAAGAGGATCATTTTGGTCAAAAGTCAAATCTTATGTTTAAAAGGCCTAAAATTGTAAAAAGCTTTGTAAAAGTACTTTAATATGTATTTCAAATGTTTTACAAGCTTTCAAAATGAAAAGCTTATGTTGAAATCAAAATTGATCAAAATTCTTGTTTTCACCCAAAATAGCCTATTTAAGCATATTGCTCAATCTTGGCTTTCAAAATGGATTTCATTATCTTTTCAAATGGTATCATGGTTTTTAAAAGTATTTCAAATCCTACAAGCCATGAGGATTCAATTTTATAAAATCAAAATTAAAATTGCACCTTGAGGCCCTTTATGTTTGTTAATCTCATTTTCATGCCTCAAAGCACAATTTGCCATATCTTTTAAAATAAAATTCTTTTTTCGAAAATTCTTTTTGCAAAACATGATAAATAGTCCAAAGTTTATTTCTGGAATTTTTCAAATCATTTGGACTTCATTTGAATTATTTTTGCAAAAATTTGCGAAAATTTAGTTTTTCAGTCTGTCAGAGCCGGTTGCACCGCTCTGAACCGTGGTAACACGGATCCGGTACTACCGCACCTGAATAATGATAGACACGGTGGCCGTAGTACCGCTTTGAATGGCGGTAATACCGCCCCGCAGATCTGTTCGAATTTTGGACTTTTGAAATTAATTCAGGATATCTTTTGAATGAAGTTTCCTTCTTCAAAATTCTTTTGGAAAAGCTTCTTATGATCCCAAAGTATCTTTTACTAAATTTCAAATCATTTGAAAACTATTTGGCTTAGTTTCAAAGGGTATACATTAAGTTTTCCTTAATATATTTTAAGTAGTATCCTTTTGGGGTCTTTTGACATATCATTTCAAAACCAAAACTTGTAAATGTCTAAATGCTAATAGCTCCATGCTTCAACTCTTGAACCTTATGGGAGCTTATTTTAATCAAGTTTTGTGCATTTATCTCTAAATGGTATCTCTAATGTTATTGTTCGATACCTTCAAATTTTTCCAAACCTTTGAGAAAATTAAGGGTATTGATTTCTATCAAGTGGTACCAACTTTTCTTTGTTTTATAAATTCTTACAAATGGTATCCACCTATACCCTCATGCATTTTTATGAATTTTAATGATATCTCAGACTCATATGGATTAATTTCCCATTTGAAGCTTAATTGTAAGTTCAACATCTCAAGGACTCTCTGTGTGAGATCCTTTGTATGATTGAATTATCTAACGGGATAAATTCATATTAAGCTGAGTTTTAAATGAAAATGCTTTATTTTAAAATGGTTCATTTGACATTGCTTATCTTACAAGTGTTTCTTCAAGCAATGTCTCTTGAGATTTTTCTCATTGATATCTTTCTTTCTCAAGTGGTACCTCATGTTTTAATGATCTTTCAAGTGGTATCTTTTTCATATAGTATCACTTGAAAAATATTTATATGTGGTATAATGTGAAAAGTAAGCATTACAAGTGGTACAAGTTTCTTATTCTCCTTAAAGTAGTACTACAAGTGATGCTTCTTCAAAAAGATTTCTTTTAAGTAATTTCATTGAAAATCTTATTAGAAAATTGGTATCAGGCCTTCTTTTAGATAAATTCCTTGTTTAAGTCATATTAGGCAAATTATGGACTCTTCAAGTGAGTCATGATGAATTCATTGAATAGCCTAATAAATTGAGGAGTTTTATTTGAATGTGTTTCAAATAATCCTTTTGAGATTTAACTCTAAATATGGCCTCCTTCTAAAAATGGTTTACTCTTTTAGGTCATATTTCAAAAGTTTACAAAAACATTGGCCTTAATTCTTTAAAACCAAAATTCCTTGCAATGGTCGCATGATTTCATTTCAAATCATTTTATGACCAAAAAGGGGGAGAATTATTTCTTTTCAAATAACTATATTCGATTGCTTCTCTTACCAAGCTCTATACTCTTTTTAATTTGACATATGATCTCCGAAGTAATGCTTAGCCCTCAATATTTTCAAGTGGTACAACCTCCTTTTGGTTTGGTTTTCCATTTTTGGTGTTTAATGCCAAAAGGGGGAGAATTATTATGAGCTTAATTCCCTCATTTGGATCTTTGAGTTTCCCTCATTTAGATCTTTGAGTTTAATGCCTATTAAGGGGGAGAAATTGATGTGTGCACTCGATTCTCATTGGTTAACACTTTATAAGTGATATGAGTGCTTGGTTTGGTTAAGCAATATAAGTTAAGTGGTATTAAAGCTAAGTTATGTGGTATTAGAGCTTATATTGGTATTAGAGCTTAGTTTTCTTTTATAAATGGTTTTTATAAGTGGTAAAGAGCTTATAGGTTTTATGCCTTAAAGGGGATATGCTTTTGGAAATTTTATTTGTAATTCTCGATCTTTAAGTTTCAAAACCCCTTCATAAATTGTTTTTCATCCAAATGAGCAATTAATGTAGGATTTGTCATCAATCACCAAAAAGGGGGAGATTGTAAGTTCAAGCTCTATTGGTTTTGGTGATTGGTTTAATATTAATGTTTAATCATTGTTTAATGACAAATCAAATCATTATGAGACTAACATGTTTTATTAAGTCTTATTCTTATTAGTCTCATACTTGGATGGAAAATGGAAAACCTAAGGTATGCACTCGTATTCATTCTATTATATATATGCATACTTAGAATTCAAGTTAAAGTATGAACTCTTCCGTTGCTTTAGTCCAAATATGTGCATTATGTTCCTAATTCATATATACATGAATGCACACATCTAGGGGGAGTTTATAATTTAACTTGATGTTTCAATTGTATTGATCCATGTCCTCTTGTCATACAATATAAAGGATCAAGACCTTGAAACAATCTTTTGAGTATATATGACTTGTGTAGTTATATACTCATGTCAATTTAAATAAGTTTAAATTGAGTTCGATTGTCTCTCAATCAATCAAAGAACATTTCATCATGTGTTGATGGTGTTTCCTTGTTGATTAAAGACAAGCGAAAAGTTCTTGAGTATAATGAAGCATTAGTTGCATCAAAGTACTCAAGACACAATTAATCATTCAAATTGATTAGGGTTGTGCTCAATCGATCTTGGAGGCATCCATTATGTGTTAATGGAGTGCGGTGATGATTGAGACAACCGTGTTTGTTGGACTAACATCTTCCATGAGTTGTGAAGTAGGTTAAGTCCAAGATGATGAAGAATCGGGAAGAAGAAGTCATCATGAGTTGATGAGCTTCAAGAGGTGATCCCGAAGTGAAGAGAAGGGCTAGAGAAGGTTCATCATGCGTTGATGACCAAGAAGAAGAAGAAGAGGTGATCTGGAGAGAAGATGATTGGAAATCATAAAAGCTCCAAGTGGATCAAGTGTGGCAAAGGTATAACTAGCTAGGGCTAAGGATGTGTTCCTAGTCTTTTCCGGTCTCCGTGTTTGGTTGTGAGACCGGGTTGCTTGTTAGGTGCCGTACTATTAAGAGGGTTTGAGTCTTTTAGCTTGAGCTTCATCATGTGTTGATGAACTCGATCCGGTTCACTCTAGCTCACTCTCTTGTTTGATGTTTGCATGAAGCTAACCATTTGGCATGTGTTGCAAATTGGTAAAGCTTGTGCATTGGATTTTGTATGAGCTAAGTATTTGCATGTGTTGCAAATAAGGGTGCTCATACTTGCATCTTATTTGAATCTTATTTGATTTGGTTATTGCTTGGAGCTAAGTTTTGCATGTGTCGCAAAAGGAGAGAGCTCAAGCAATTTGGTTTAAAGTGCTTGCATGGAGTTAGAGATTTGCATGTGTTGCAAATAGAGAACTCATGCACTTGTATTTGTTGTGGTTGCTTGCATGGTGCTAGAGATTTGCATGTGTTGCAAATAGAGAGCTCATGTTTTGGTATTGCTTGGAGCTAGGTTTTTGCAGGTGTTGCAAAGAACAATGCTCAAGCATTAAATTGGTTTAATGTGTATTTGCAAGTTCGTTGTGCGAATAAACCGAGGTCTATGGGTCCTAATCCCGAGAGCATGTGAGTAGGGCTTGCAACGGGTGTTTGCAAGTTGACTGGGTCTTGTGTTGACCTTCACATGGCTAGGGGGATTAATCTCATAGACTCGGGTTTGATTTGCTTAATACGTTTTGCAAATAGATCTTGAGTTGTTTACGAAATGTGTTTTCGTTAGTTGGATTTGTTATTTGCAAATGTGTTTTGAAAATGAACTTTAGATTATGGGTTCCTATCCTAAAGCATGTGAATAGGGTTTGCAAATGTGTTTTGCAAATTGACTTGATCATGTGTTGATCATCACATGGCTAAGAGGATTGATCTCATAAGTTCTTGGTTTATTGGCAAATGTGTTTTGCAAATAAGTTGTGCTTATATGAGATTCTTTGGAGTATGTGATTAACATGTGCAAATGTGTTTTGCATAGTGTTGTGATCATGTGTTGATCCTCACATAGCTCAAAGAATATCTTGAATGGTTTGGAGAAAAGTTTTTGTGAAAACGGTGTTTTCTCCCTGAGGCGGTCGTCTCAGCCTGTAAGCCAGTAGCACGGGGTCCGTGCTACTGCATTTGGCCGTAGCACCGGTCCGTGCTACCGTCTCTCGGCCGGTGTGGAAAATCCGAGAGGGGATGTTTTTGGCGATCAGCGGTCGGTGCTACCGCCATGGTAGGCGGTAGCACCGATGTCCGGCAACCGCTCCTCGGCCGGTGTGAAAAATCCGGAGGAGGTGTTTTGAGTTCGGCTGAGGCCGGTGCAACGAGGTTGAGGCGGTGCTACCGCCGCGGCGGTCGGTAGCACCGCTCCCGGCTGGCGGTTCTCACGGAATCCTGCAACGGCTAGTTTTGTAGCCGTTGGCGAGGCCGTGCTACGGTCCCGATGAGGGCGGTAGCACCGGAATTCTGGTTTTGTCGAATTTCCCCCAACAACTAGCTTTGGCTTGGAGGCTATAAAAGGAGGCCTTGGGGGCAAGGGCGTGAGTCGGTGTGTGCTAGAGCATTTGGGTGTTTGTAGGAGTTGTGTGCATGTGTTGCCTTCTCCCATTTGCTTCTTGAGCTAGTGTGAGCCTCTAATTGCATGTGTTGCAATTAGGAGAGGATTGAGAGTCTCTTGTGCATGTGTTGCACTTGAGGAGGATCCTTGTGCATGTGTTGCACTTGGTGATCACCGGAAGCACATGTGTTGTGCTTGGTGAAGTTCAAGCGAGAGGATTGACTTGTTACTCTTGGAGGTTGCCGACTCCTAGGCGGCGTGGGCGTCGTCTTGGGGAGCTCTCAAGGTTGTGAGAAGCCCGGCGAAGTTTGTGAAGGTTCGGGTTGAGCCTACGCGGCGTGAAAACCACATCTAGTGGATTCGAGGTGGGTGCTCAATTCGTGGAGCCGGTCCAATGTGTTTGGGCTAACCTCAACGTGGACTAGGGGAGACCGGCAAGTCTCCGATCACCACGGTAAAAAGTATTGTGTCTCTTGTGCTTGCTTTGTTCTCTTTATTTATATTCAAGCAATTTACATTCATAGAATTAGTTTGATTGATTGTTTGTCTTTAAATTGCTTTTGTGTTAGAGACATAATTAGTTAGTGCACATAGTGAGCCTAGTTGTTTTAGGCTTTAATTGTCAAAACCTTAGTTTATCGCTTCGCATTGTTATTGATAAGGTTTTGGCATAGGGGTAATTAAGGGTGAATTGCTTTATAGAAATTAGTAGAAAGAGAAAGTTTTAATTATTTAAAAGCCGCTATTCACCCCCTCTAGTCGGCATCCTCGACCTTACAAGTGGTATCGAGCTTGGTCTCTCATTTTATTAGACTTAACCGTCTAGAGAGTAAAGGATGGCGACTAGTGGTTTAGTGCACTACACCGATTCACATATTTTTGATGGCTCAAATTATGCTTCATGGAAATTATTTATGATATCTCATTTTAAATCCATGAGCCCTAAAATATGGTGGATCGTAGATGTGGGCTTTTCTCTTCGGTTGAATGAATTCGCTCCAACTAAAGGAGAAGAGAAATGCCTACATCTCGACGCTCAAGCTACTAATGCTTTATTTAGTTTTGTGAGCGTAGATATTTTTAATTCAATATGCAATCTCAAGAGTGCTCATGAAATGTGGATCAAGCTTCAAGAATTATTTGAATTATCCACATCAACAAGCGATGATTGCTTTGAGGATAGGACATCGGTAGAAGAAACCTCCACTTCTACCTCAAGTGATGAAGAAACCTCCGCCTCCGCCTCAAGTGATGACGAGCAACAAATTCTTTCATCGTTAACTTGTTGCTTCATGGCTAAAGGTAAAATTGAGGTAAGTGATAGTGATGAGGATGATGAGCCCTCCTATGATGAACTTATGAATATGTTAGAGGAGCTCAATAATTATCTTGGTAAGGAGAAAACAAAATATAAAATTTTAAAGCTTGAACATGACTCTCTTCAAAATAATTATAATGTGCTTAAAGAGAATCATGAATCTCTCCTTCTCAAAGAACTTACTAAGCCTAGGGTGGACATAGGAATTACATGTGATTTAATTGATGAAATGCCTTGCTTAAATGTCAATCCTATTATTTCATCAAAAATTGACATGTCCACCTCTTGCAATAATCCAATTGATATACCTTGTTGCTCAAATACAAATATTGCTTCTACTTCCTCTATGTCTTGTGAGACTAATCTTGTAGAGGAAAATAAAGAGCTCAAGGAACAAGTCACTCAATTGAGAAGTGACTTAGAGAAGTGCTACAAAGGAAAGGTCACCCTCGACAACATTCTAAGCAATCAACGAAAGTTGGTTGACAAGAGAGGGATCAGCTACATCTCCAAGAGAGAGAAGAAAATGAAGGGCCACTACGCCTCCGTGCGCCCTCATCAAGTGGAAGTCAAGTCCACACCACCATTGGAGAGGCACACCGCAAGAAGCAAGTCAAATCGGTCAAGAGAGGGCCAAATAGCGTGACATGCTTCAATTGTCGGAAAGGGACACTTCGGTGAGGATTGTCCCAAAGGTACTACTCCTAAGCCCATTATTGTAAATGATCATTATTTGCTTAGGAAGGACAAAAATGGCAATGTGTTTGCCAAGTTTGTCGATTCTCCCAAGTACTTGCAAAATTATGATATTCAATTGCTTAGGAGAAATGAATCTAGAAATGTGTTTGCTCAAAATGCTAGATTTTCTAAGACCAAGAAAAATCATGTTGATCATGTGCTTAGGAAAAATAACCATAGCAAAACATTTGCTAGATTTGTTAGATCCTCTAAGCTTTCTCATTATAATGATCATCATATGCTTAGAAAGGATCAAACTAGAAATGGGTTTGTGAATTTTACTAGACCTCCTAAGCCGTCTCATTACAATGCAAATAATTCGCTTAGGAGGAATAATAACCTCAAACCCATTACTAGTCATGTTAGTTCACCTAAGACTATTAATGTTAGGGCCATTTGGGTTCCTAAATCACTGTGACTAACATTCTTAGACCCAACAAAATTGGGTACCAAAAGCGCCTAAAAGAATTGTAGGTGCTTAGAGATGCATTGGAAGCTTTGGCTTGATCAAGAATGATTCCATCATGTGCAAAAGAAGCCAAGCTTGAAGACATTCACATCAATCATGAACCAATGCCATCTCGGGTAACAAGTATTTAAATTGATTCTTATAGCTTCTAGCCTTGTGTAGGTTAAGCTACTTTTTTAATGAAAATCAATTTAAATTGCTTGCTTATGATTCTTGCTCATGCTTGTTAATTGTATTGATTGAAATCTTGAGCAAGTATGGGGTAGTGGCACATTAAGAGGGAGTGCTAAATCATAACCATGAAAATTACATCCCTATGTATGCCCATATTTATATAAGTGCCAATATATATTTTCAAAATGAAGCCATTTAGCCAAAAGTCAAAATTTTGTATACTATTAGTAATCTTTTGAAAACTAGTTCAAAAATGTATACAAATGCTTTCAAAAGGTCTTCCAATAGTTTTGGCTTCACAAAATCTATTTTACAAAGAAAATGAGTTTCATGCCCAAAATCAAGTTACTAGTATCTTGTTTTGGATTTAAACTTATAACTTTCATAGAATTAAATGTAAAATGATTTTGAAATTAATTCCAAAACGAAAAACCTAGTGTTGGTCATTCTTAACAACTTTCGTGTTCAAAATATTTTCAAAAGACCAACCAATCAAAAGTTATTTGATTTTGAAACTCACCCAAAAACTATACTTGACCCATAATGGTCATATTGTTGCACTTTGTGAGTTTCTTCATTTGGACTAGATCTTGTGTAGTATCTTAGTTCAAAATGATATTTAAGACTCATACACAAAATTCAAATCTCTATATCCCATCTTATTCTTCATTTGAATCTTGTGTTGAAACATTTGGCTTTGTTTTACAAATGACTATTTCAAGAGGATCATTTTGGTCAAAAGTCAAATCTTATGTTTAAAAGGCCTAAAATTGTAAAAAGCTTTGTAAAAGTACTTTAATATGTATTTCAAATGTTTTACAAGCTTTCAAAATGAAAAGCTTATGTTGAAATCAAAATTGATCAAAATTCTTGTTTTCACCCAAAATAGCCTATTTAAGCATATTGCTCAATCTTGGCTTTCAAAATGGATTTCATTATCTTTTCAAATGGTATCATGGTTTTTAAAAGTATTTCAAATCCTACAAGCCATGAGGATTCAATTTTTATAAAATCCGAAATTAAAATTGCACCTTGAGGCCCTTTATGTTTGTTAATCTCATTTTCATGCCTCAAAGCACAATTTGCCATATCTTTTAAAATAAAATTCTTTTTTCGAAAATTCTTTTTGCAAAACATGATAAATAGTCCAAAGTTTATTTCTGGAATTTTTCAAATCATTTGGACTTCATTTGAATTATTTTTGCAAAAATTTGCGAAAATTTAGTTTTTCGATCTGTCGAGCGGTTGCACTTCTCAACCGTGGAACACGGATCCGGTACTACCGCACCTGAATAAGCGGTAGCACGGTGGCGGTAGTACCGCTTTGAATGGCGGTAATACCGCCCCTGCAGATCTGTTCGAATTTTGGACTTTTGAAATTAATTCAGGATATCTTTTGAATGAAGTTTCCTTCTTCAAAAATTCTTTTTGGAAAAGCTTCTTATGATCCCAAAGTATCTTTTTACTAAATTTCAAATCATTTGAAAACTATTTGGCTTAGTTTCAAAGGGTATACATTAAGTTTTCCTTAATATATTTTAAGTAGTATCCTTTTGGGGTCTTTTTGACATATCATTTCAAAACCAAAACTTGTAAATGTCTAAATGCTAATAGCTCCATGCTTCAACTCTTGAACCTTATGGGAGCTTATTTTAATCAAGTTTTGTGCATTTATCTCTAAATGGTATCTCTAATGTTATTGTTCTGATACCTTCAAATTTTTCCAAACCTTTGAGAAAATTAAGGGGTATTGATTTCTATCAAGTGGTACCAACTTTTTCTTTGTTTTATAAATTCTTACAAATGGTATCCACCTATACCCCTCATGCATTTTTATGAATTTTAATGATATCTCAGACTCATATGGATTAATTTCCCATTTGAAGCTTAATTGTAAGTTCAACATCTCAAGGACTCTCTGTGTGAGATCCTTTGTATGATTGAATTATCTAACGGGGATAAATTCATATTAAGCTGAGTTTTAAATGAAAATGCTTTATTTTAAAATGGTTCATTTGACATTGCTTATCTTACAAGTGTTTCTTCAAGCAATGTCTCTTGAGATTTTTCTCATTGATATCTTTCTTTCTCAAGTGGTACCTCATGTTTTAATGATCTTTCAAGTGGTATCTTTTTCATATAGTATCACTTGAAAAATATTTATATGTGGTATAATGTGAAAAGTAAGCATTACAAGTGGTACAAGTTTCTTATTCTCCTTAAAGTAGTACTACAAGTGATGCTTCTTCAAAAAGATTTCTTTTAAGTAATTTCATTGAAAATCTTATTAGAAAATTGGTATCAGCCTTCTTTTAGATAAATTCCTTGTTTAAGTCATATTAGGCAAATTATGGACTCTTCAAGTGAGTCATGATGAATTCATTGAATAGCCTAATAAATTGAGGAGTTTTATTTGAATGTGTTTCAAATAATCCTTTTGAGATTTAACTCTAAATATGGCCTCCTTCTAAAAATGGTTTACTCTTTTAGGTCATATTTCAAAAGTTTACAAAAACATTGGCCTTAATTCTTTAAAACCAAAATTCCTTGCAATGGTCGCATGATTTCATTTCAAATCATTTTATGACCAAAAAGGGGGAGAATTATTTTTTTTCAAATAACTATATTCGATTGCTTCTCTTACCAAGCTCTATACTCTTTTAATTTGACATATGATCTCCAAGTAATGCTTAGCCCTCAATATTTTCAAGTGGTACAACCTCCTTTTGGTTTGGTTTTCCATTTTGGTGTTTAATGCCAAAGGGGAGAATTATTCTGAGCTTAATTCCCTCATTTGGATCTTTGAGTTTCCCTCATTTGGATCTTTGAGTTTAATGCCTATTAAGGGGGAGAAATTGATGTGTGCACTCGATTCTCATTGGTTAACACTTTATAAGTGATATGAGTGCTTGGTTTGGTTAAGCAATATAAGTTAAGTGGTATTAAAGCTAAGTTATGTGGTATTAGAGCTTATATTGGTATTAGAGCTTAGTTTTCTTTTATAAATGGTTTTATAAGTGGTAAAGAGCTTATAGGTTTTATGCCTTAAAGGGATATGCTTTTGGAAATTTTATTTGTAATTCTCGATCTTTAAGTTTCAAAACCCTTCATAAATTGTTTTCATCCAAATGAGCAATTAATGTAGGATTTGTCATCAATCACCAAAAGGGGAGATTGTAAGTTCAAGCTCTATTGGTTTTGGTGATTGGTTTAATATTAATGTTTAATCATTGTTTAATGACAAATCAAATCATTATGAGACTAACATGTTTTATTAAGTCTTATTCTTATTAGTCTCATACTTGGATGGAAAATGGAAAACCTAAGGTATGCACTCGTATTCATTCTATTATATATATGCATACTTAGAATTCAAGTTAAAGTATGAACTCTTCCGTTGCTTTAGTCCAAATATGTGCATTATGTTCCTAATTCATATATACATGAATGCACACATCTAGGGGGAGTTTATAATTTAACTTGATGTTTCAATTGTATTGATCCATGTCCTCTTGTCATACAATATAAAGGATCAAGACCTTGAAACAATCTTTTGAGTATATATGACTTGTGTAGTTATATACTCATGTCAATTTAAATAAGTTTAAATTGAGTTCGATTGTCTCTCAATCAATCAAAGAACATTTCATCATGTGTTGATGGTGTTTCCTTGTTGATTAAAGACAAGCGAAAAGTTCTTGAGTATAATGAAGCATTAGTTGCATCAAAGTACTCAAGACACAATTAATCATTCAAATTGATTAGGGTTGTGCTCAATCGATCTTGGAGGCATCCATTATGTGTTAATGGAGTGCGGTGATGATTGAGACAACCGTGTTTGTTGGACTAACATCTTCCATGAGTTGTGAAGTAGGTTAAGTCCAAGATGATGAAGAATCGGGAAGAAGAAGTCATCATGAGTTGATGAGCTTCAAGAGGTGATCCCAAGTGAAGAGAAGGGCTAGAGAAGGTTCATCATGCGTTGATGACCAAGAAGAAGAAGAATAGGTGATCCTGGAGAGAAGATGATTGGAAATCATAAAAGCTCCAAGTGGATCAAGTGTGGCAAAGGTATAACTAGCTAGGGCTAAGGATGTGTTCCTAGTCTTTTACCGGTCTCCGTGTTTGGTTGTGAGACCGGGTTGCTTGTTAGGTGCCGTACTATTAAGAGGGTTTGAGTCTTTTAGCTTGAGCTTCATCATGTGTTGATGAACTCGATCCGGTTCACTCTAGCTCACTCTCTTGTTTGATGTTTGCATGAAGCTAACCATTTGGCATGTGTTGCAAATTGGTAAAGCTTGTGCATTGGATTTTGTATGAGCTAAGTATTTGCATGTGTTGCAAATAAGGGTGCTCATACTTGCATCTTATTTGAATCTTATTTGATTTGGTTATTGCTTGGAGCTAAGTTTTGCATGTGTCATAAAGGAGAGAGCTCAAGCAATTTGGTTTAAAGTGCTTGCATGGAGTTAGAGATTTGCATGTGTTGCAAATAGAGAACTCATGCACTTGTATTTGTTGTGGTTGCTTGCATGGTGCTAGAGATTTGCATGTGTTGCAAATAGAGAGCTCATGTTTTAGTATTGCTTGGAGCTAGGTTTTTGCAGGTGTTGCAAAGAACAATGCTCAAGCATTAAATTAGTTTAATGTGTATTTGCAAGTTCGTTGTGCGAATAAACCGAGGTCTATGGGTCAGGAATCCGAGAGCATGTGAGTAGGGCTTGCAGCGGGTGTTTGCAAGTTGACTGGGTCTTGTGTTGACCTTCACATGGCTAGGGGATTAATCTCATAGACTCGGGTTTGATTTGCTTATCGTTTTGCAAATAGATCTTGAGTTGTTTACTGAAATGTGTTTTCGTTAGTTGGATTTGTTATTTGCAAATGTGTTTTGAAAATGAACTTTAGATTATGGGTTCCTATCCTAAAGCATGTGAATAGGGTTTGCAAATGTGTTTTGCAAATTGACTTGATCATGTGTTGATCATCACATGGCTAAGAGGATTGATCTCATAAGTTCTTGGTTTATTGGCAAATGTGTTTTGCAAATAAGTTGTGCTTATATGAGATTCTTTGGAGTATGTGATTAACATGTGCAAATGTGTTTTGCATAGTGTTGTGATCATGTGTTGATCCTCACATAGCTCAAAGAATATCTTGAATGGTTTGGAGAAAAGTTTTTGTGAAAAGCGGTGTTTTCTCCACGAGGCCGTCGTCATCAGCCAGTAAGGCCAGTAGCACCGGGTCCGGTGCTACCGCGATTTGGCCGTAGCAGCAGAAGGTCCGTGCTACCGTCTCTCGGCCGGTGTGGAAAATCCGAGAGGGGATGTTTTTGGCGATGCAGCGGTCGGTGCTACCGCCCATGGTAGGCGGTAGCACCGGATGTCCGTGCAACCGCTCCTCGGCGGTGTGAAAAATCCGGAGGAGGTGTTTTGAGTTCGGCTGAGGCCGGTGCAACCGGGTTGAGGCGGTGCTACCGCCGGGCGGTCGGTAGCACCGCTCCCGGTTGGCCGTTCTCACGGAAATCCTGCACGGCTAGTTTTGTAGCCGTTGGCGAGGAGGCCGGTGCTACTGGTCCCGATGAGGGCGTAGCACCGGGAATTCTGGTTTTGTCGAATTTCCCCCAACAACTAGCTTTGGCTTGGAGGCTATAAAGGAGGCCTTGGGGGCAAGGGCGTGAGTCGGTGTGTGCTAGAGCATTTGGGTGTTTGTAGGAGTTGTGTGCATGTGTTGCCTTCTCCCATTTGCTTCTTGAGCTAGTGTGAGCCTCTAATTGCATGTGTTGCAATTAGGAGAGGATTGAGAGTCTCTTGTGCATGTGTTGCACTTGAGGAGGATCCTTGTGCATGTGTTGCACTTGGTGATCACCGGAAGCACATGTGTTGTGCTTGGTGAAGTTCAAGCGAGAGGATTCGACTTGTTACTCTTGGAGGTTGCCGACTCCTAGGCGGCGTGGGCGTCGTCTTGGGAGCTCTCAAGGTTGTGAGAAGCCCGCGAAGTTTGTGAAGGTTCGGGTTGAGCCTACGCGAAGCGTGAAAACCACATCTAGTGGATTCGAGGTGGGTGCTCAATTCGTGGAGCCGGTCCAATGTGTTTGGGCTAACCTCAACGTGGACTAGGGGAGACCGGCAAGTCTCCGATCACCACGGTAAAAAGTATTGTGTCTCTTGTGCTTGCTTTGTTCTCTTTATTTATATTCAAGCAATTTACATTCATAGAATTAGTTTGATTGATTGTTTGTCTTTAGAATTGCTTTTTGTGTTAGAGACATAATTAGTTAGTGCACATAGTGAGCCTAGTTGTTTTAGGCTTTAATTGTCAAAACCTTAGTTTATCGCTTCCGCATTGTTATTGATAAGGTTTTGGCATAGGGGTAATTAAGGGGTGAATTGCTTTATAGAAATTAGTAGAAAGAGAAAGTTTTAATTATTTAAAAGCCGCCTATTCACCCCCCTCTAGTCGGCATCCTCGACCTTACAAGTGGTATCAGAGCTTGGTCTCTCATTTTATTAGACTTAACCGTCTAGAGAGTAAAGGATGGCGACTAGTGGTTTAGTGCACTACACCGATTCACATATTTTTGATGGCTCAAATTATGCTTCATGGAAATTATTTATGATATCTCATTTTAAATCCATGAGCCCTAAAATATGGTGGATCGTAGATGTGGGCTTTTCTCTTCGGTTGAATGAATTCGCTCCAACTAAAGGAGAAGAGAAATGCCTACATCTCGACGCTCAAGCTACTAATGCTTTATTTAGTTTTGTGAGCGTAGATATTTTTAATTCAATATGCAATCTCAAGAGTGCTCATGAAATGTGGATCAAGCTTCAAGAATTATTTGAATTATCCACATCAACAAGCGATGATTGCTTTGAGGATAGGACATCGGTAGAAGAAACCTCCACTTCTACCTCAAGTGATGAAGAAACCTCCGCCTCCGCCTCAAGTGATGACGAGCAACAAATTCTTTCATCGTTAACTTGTTGCTTCATGGCTAAAGGTAAAATTGAGGTAAGTGATAGTGATGAGGATGATGAGCCCTCCTATGATGAACTTATGAATATGTTAGAGGAGCTCAATAATTATCTTGGTAAGGAGAAAACAAAATATAAAATTTTAAAGCTTGAACATGACTCTCTTCAAAATAATTATAATGTGCTTAAAGAGAATCATGAATCTCTCCTTCTCAAAGAACTTACTAAGCCTAGGGTGGACATAGGAATTACATGTGATTTAATTGATGAAATGCCTTGCTTAAATGTCAATCCTATTATTTCATCAAAAATTGACATGTCCACCTCTTGCAATAATCCAATTGATATACCTTGTTGCTCAAATACAAATATTGCTTCTACTTCCTCTATGTCTTGTGAGACTAATCTTGTAGAGGAAAATAAAGAGCTCAAGGAACAAGTCACTCAATTGAGAAGTGACTTAGAGAAGTGCTACAAAGGAAAGGTCACCCTCGACAACATTCTAAGCAATCAACGAAAGTTGGTTGACAAGAGAGGGATCAGCTACATCTCCAAGAGAGAGAAGAAAATGAAGGGCCACTACGCCTCCGTGCGCCCTCATCAAGTGGAAGTCAAGTCCACACCACCATTGGAGAGGCACACCGGCAAGAAGCAAGTCAAATCGGTCAAGAGAGGGCCAAATAGCGTGACATGCTTCAATTGTCGGGAAAGGGGACACTTCGGTAAGGATTGTCCCAAAGGTACTACTCCTAAGCCCATTATTGTAAATGATCATTATTTGCTTAGGAAGGACAAAAATGGCAATGTGTTTGCCAAGTTTGTCGATTCTCCCAAGTACTTGCAAAATTATGATATTCAATTGCTTAGGAGAAATGAATCTAGAAATGTGTTTGCTCAAAATGCTAGATTTCCTAAGACCAAGAAAAATCATGTTGATCATGTGCTTAGGAAAAATAACCATAGCAAAACATTTGCTAGATTTGTTAGATCCTCTAAGCTTTCTCATTATAATGATCATCATATGCTTAGAAAGGATCAAACTAGAAATGGGTTTGTGAATTTTACTAGACCTCCTAAGCCGTCTCATTACAATGCAAATAATTCGCTTAGGAGGAATAATAACCTCAAACCCATTACTAGTCATGTTAGTTCACCTAAGACTATTAATGTTAGGGCCATTTGGGTTCCTAAATCACCTGTGACTAACATTCTTGGACCCAACAAAATTGGGTACCAAAAGCGCATAAAAGAATTGTAGGTGCTTAGAGATGCATTGGAAGCTTTGGCTTGATCAAGAATGATTCCATCATGTGCAAAAAGAAGCCAAGCTTGAAGACATTCACATCAATCATGAACCAATGCCATCTCGGGTAACAAGTATTTAAATTGATTCTTATAGCTTCTAGCCTTGTGTAGGTTAAGCTACTTTTTTAATGAAAATCAATTTAAATTGCTTGCTTATGATTCTTGCTCATGCTTGTTAATTGTATTGATTGAAATCTTGAGCAAGTATGGGGTAGTGGCACATTAAGAGGGAGTGCTAAATCATAACCATGAAAATTACATCCCTATGTATGCCCATATTTATATAAGTGCCAATATATATTTTCAAAATGAAGCCATTTAGCCAAAAGTCAAAATTTTGTATACTATTAGTAATCTTTTGAAAACTAGTTCAAAATGTATACAAATGCTTTCAAAAGGTCTTCCAATAGTTTTGGCTTCACAAAAATCTATTTTACAAAGAAAATGAGTTTCATGCCCAAAATCAAGTTACTAGTATCTTGTTTTGGATTTAAACTTATAACTTTCATAGAATTAAATGTAAAATGATTTTGAAATTAATTCCAAAACGAAAAACCTAGTGTTGGTCATTCTTAACAACTTTCGTGTTCAAAATATTTTCAAAAGACCAACCAATCAAAAGTTATTTGATTTTGAAACTCACCCAAAAACTATACTTGACCCATAATGGTCATATTGTTGCACTTTGTGAGTTTCTTCATTTGGACTAGATCTTGTGTAGTATCTTAGTTCAAAATGATATTTAAGACTCATACACAAAATTCAAATCTCTATATCCCATCTTATTCTTCATTTGAATCTTGTGTTGAAACATTTGGCTTTGTTTTACAAATGACTATTTCAAGAGGATCATTTTGGTCAAAAGTCAAATCTTATGTTTAAAAGGCCTAAAATTGTAAAAAGCTTTGTAAAAGTACTTTAATATGTATTTCAAATGTTTTACAAGCTTTCAAAATGAAAAGCTTATGTTGAAATCAAAATTGATCAAAATTCTTGTTTTCACCCAAAATAGCCTATTTAAGCATATTGCTCAATCTTGGCTTTCAAAATGGATTTCATTATCTTTTCAAATGGTATCATGGTTTTTAAAAGTATTTCAAATCCTACAAGCCATGAGGATTCAATTTTATAAAATCAAAATTAAAATTGCACCTTGAGGCCCTTTATGTTTGTTAATCTCATTTTCATGCCTCAAAGCACAATTTGCCATATCTTTTAAAATAAAATTCTTTTTTCGAAAATTCTTTTTGCAAAACATGATAAATAGTCCAAAGTTTATTTCTGGAATTTTTCAAATCATTTGGACTTCATTTGAATTATTTTTGCAAAAATTTGCGAAAATTTAGTTTTCGATCTGTCGAGCCGGTTGCACCGCTGCGAACCGTGTAACACGGATCCGGTACTACCGCACCTGAATAATGATAGCACGGTGGCGGTAGTACCGCTTTGAATAAGCGGTAATACCGCCCTGGCGAATCTGTTACGAATTTTGGACTTTTGAAATTAATTCTGGGATATCTTTTGAATGAAGTTTCCTTCTTCAAAAATTCTTTTTGGAAAAGCTTCTTATGATCCCAAAGTATCTTTTTACTAAATTTCAAATCATTTGAAAACTATTTGGCTTAGTTTCAAAGGGTATACATTAAGTTTTCCTTAATATATTTTAAGTAGTATCCTTTTGGGGTCTTTTTGACATATCATTTCAAAACCAAAACTTGTAAATGTCTAAATGCTAATAGCTCCATGCTTCAACTCTTGAACCTTATGGGAGCTTATTTTAATCAAGTTTTGTGCATTTATCTCTAAATGGTATCTCTAATGTTATTGTTCTGATACCTTCAAATTTTTCCAAACCTTTGAGAAAATTAAGGGTATTGATTTCTATCAAGTGGTACCAACTTTTTCTTTGTTTTATAAATTCTTACAAATGGTATCCACCTATACCCTCATGCATTTTTATGAATTTTAATGATATCTCAGACTCATATGGATTAATTTCCCATTTGAAGCTTAATTGTAAGTTCAACATCTCAAGGACTCTCTGTGTGAGATCCTTTGTATGATTGAATTATCTAACGAGATAAATTCATATTAAGCTGAGTTTTAAATGAAAATGCTTTATTTTAAAATGGTTCATTTGACATTGCTTATCTTACAAGTGTTTCTTCAAGCAATGTCTCTTGAGATTTTCTCATTGATATCTTTCTTTCTCAAGTGGTACCTCATGTTTTAATGATCTTTCAAGTGGTATCTTTTTCATATAGTATCACTTGAAAAATATTTATATGTGGTATAATGTGAAAAGTAAGCATTACAAGTGGTACAAGTTTCTTATTCTCCTTAAAGTAGTACTACAAGTGATGCTTCTTCAAAAGATTTCTTTTAAGTAATTTCATTGAAAATCTTATTAGAAAATTGGTATCGGGCCTTCTTTTAGATAAATTCCTTGTTTAAGTCATATTAGGCAAATTATGGACTCTTCAAGTGAGTCATGATGAATTCATTGAATAGCCTAATAAATTGAGGAGTTTATTTGAATGTGTTTCAAATAATCCTTTTGAGATTTAACTCTAAATATGGCCTCCTTCTAAAAATGGTTTACTCTTTTAGGTCATATTTCAAAAGTTTACAAAAACATTGGCCTTAATTCTTTAAAACCAAAATTCCTTGCAATGGTCGCATGATTTCATTTCAAATCATTTTATGACCAAAAGGGGAGAATTATTTCTTTTCAAATAACTATATTCGATTGCTTCTCTTACCAAGCTCTATACTCTTTTAATTTGACATATGATCTCGAAGTAATGCTTAGCCCTCAATATTTTCAAGTGGTACAACCTCCTTTTGGTTTGGTTTTCCATTTTTGGTGTTTAATGCCAAAGGGGAGAATTATTATGAGCTTAATTCCTCATTTGGATCTTTGAGTTTCCCTCATTTGGATCTTTGAGTTTAATGCCTATTAAGGGGAGAAATTGATGTGTGCACTCGATTCTCATTGGTTAACACTTTATAAGTGATATGAGTGCTTGGTTTGGTTAAGCAATATAAGTTAAGTGGTATTAAAGCTAAGTTATGTGGTATTAGAGCTTATATTGGTATTAGAGCTTAGTTTTCTTTTATAAATGGTTTTATAAGTGGTAAAGAGCTTATAGGTTTTATGCCTTAAAGGGATATGCTTTTGGAAATTTTATTTGTAATTCTCGATCTTTAAGTTTCAAAACCCTTCATAAATTGTTTTTCATCCAAATGAGCAATTAATGTAGGATTTGTCATCAATCACCAAAAGGGGAGATTGTAAGTTCAAGCTCTATTGGTTTTGGTGATTGGTTTAATATTAATGTTTAATCATTGTTTAATGACAAATCAAATCATTATGAGACTAACATGTTTTATTAAGTCTTATTCTTATTAGTCTCATACTTGGATGGAAAATGGAAAACCTAAGGTATGCACTCGTATTCATTCTATTATATATATGCATACTTAGAATTCAAGTTAAAGTATGAACTCTTAGTTGCTTTAGTCCAAATATGTGCATTATGTTCCTAATTCATATATACATGAATGCACACATCTAGGGAGTTTATAATTTAACTTGATGTTTCAATTGTATTGATCCATGTCCTCTTGTCATACAATATAAAGGATCAAGACCTTGAAACAATCTTTTGAGTATATATGACTTGTGTAGTTATATACTCATGTCAATTTAAATAAGTTTAAATTGAGTTCGATTGTCTCTCAATCAATCAAAGAACATTTCATCATGTGTTGATGGTGTTTCCTTGTTGATTAAAGACAAGCGAAAAGTTCTTGGTATAATGAAGCATTAGTTGCATCAAAGTACTCAAGACACAATTAATCATTCAAATTGATTAGGGTTGTGCTCAATCGATCTTGGAGGCATCCATTATGTGTTAATGGAGTGCGGTGATGATTGAGACAACCGTGTTTGTTGGACTAACATCTTCCATGAGTTGTGAAGTAGGTTAAGTCCAAGATGATGAAGAATCGGGAAGAAGAAGTCATCATGAGTTGATGAGCTTCAAGAGGTGATCCCGAAGTGAAGAGAAGGGCTAGAGAAGGTTCATCATGCGTTGATGACCAAGAAGAAGAAGAAGAGGTGATCTGGAGAGAAGATGATTGGAAATCATAAAAGCTCCAAGTGGATCAAGTGTGGCAAAGGTATAACTAGCTAGGGCTAAGGATGTGTTCCTAGTCTTTTCTGGTCTCGTGTTTGGTTGTGAGACCGGGTTGCTTGTTAGGTGCCGTACTATTAAGAGGTTTGAGTCTTTTAGCTTGAGCTTCATCATGTGTTGATGAACTCGATCCGGTTCACTCTAGCTCACTCTCTTGTTTGATGTTTGCATGAAGCTAACCATTTGGCATGTGTTGCAAATTGGTAAAGCTTGTGTATTGGATTTTGTATGAGCTAAGTATTTGCATGTGTTGCAAATAAGGGTGCTCATACTTGCATCTTATTTGAATCTTATTTGATTTGGTTATTGCTTGGAGCTAAGTTTTGCATGTGTCGCAAAAGGAGAGAGCTCAAGCAATTTGAAGAACGGCAGCCCGCGCTCTTCGAGCCTCAAGATGAATCGGCTGAGGGCGGCCACACGGCCGGCGAGGCATTGGACCTGTTTTGTTGATGTCGGGGTGGTCATCTTCTCGATCGCCTCGATCTTTTCTAGGTTCGGGCCTACTCCCGAGCCCCCGATCATGTAGCCGAGCACCTTGCCCGAGGTCATGCCGAAGACGCACTTCTCGGGATTGGGCTTGATCCCTTGCCTGTTCAAGTTGGCGAAGGTTTCTGCAAGATCGTCGATGTGGTCGACCTCGGAAGAGCTCTTGACGATGATGTCGTCGACATAGACCTCAAGGTTCCGCCCGATCTGAGGGTCGAAGGTCCTGGACATCAGTCGCTGGAACATTGCCCCTGCATTGAGGAGACCGAATGACATGGTGGTGAAGCAGAACATCCCAAACGGTGTGACGAAGGTCGTCTTGTCTTCGTCACCCGCCGCGAGCTTGATCTGATGGTAGCCGGAGTAGGCGTCGAGGAAGCTTAACATCCCGGCGTTGGCGGTGGAGTCTACGATCTGGTCTATACGCGGAAGAGTGAAGTTATCCTTCGGGCACGCCGAATTCAAACCCGTGTGGTCGACACACGTCCTCCACTTCCCGTCTTTTTTCTGTACAATCACCGGGTTAGCCAGCCATTCGGAGTAGTCAATCTCGCGAACGAAGCTGGCCTTCAGGAGCTTGTTGAGATGCTCCCTGATTATTGCCACCTTTTCGGGGGAGAAGCACCGTAGTTTCTGGCACACGGTCCTGTAGCCAAGCCTTGTTTGCAATTTATGCTCGATCACCTCCCTTGGGACTCCTGGCATGTCTGCCGGCTCCCACGCGAATACGCTCTTATTTCTGTGGAGGAAGATGACGAGCTCGAGCTCCTATTTTGGATCGAGCTGGGCGGCGATGTGGACGCACTTGTCCGGGTTGCCCTCCTCGAGCTGCACGGCTTTGGTCGGGCCGCTGGGCTGGATCACCGCATTCCGGCGGGCGTTCTTTGGAGTCACCTCAGGACCCCACTGGGGCAGCATGCCAGCAATCGTCAGAGCTTTCTCCTCGCAGTAGTGTGCTACCTTAAGGTCGCCACAGACGGTTATGACGCCCTGGGGCCCCGGGAGCTTTATGCCTCGGTGGCCGTAGTGGTTCGCCGCCATGAACTTGATTAAGGCCGGTCGCTCGAGGATTGCGTTGTAGGGGAGATCTCCGTCCACCACCTCGAAGGTGATGAGCTCGGTGCGGAAGTTCGTCGAATCGCCAAAGGTGACGGGCAGAACCACTTGCCCGAGCGGAGTGGTCGAGCTTCCGGGCACGATGCCGAAGAAGGGAACCGCTATGCTCTTGATCTTCGACCGGGGAATTTGCATCCAATCCAGCGTGCTAGCCAAGAGCAGGTTGAGGGAGCTCCCCCCGTCAACCATGACCCGCCCGACCACGGTGTTGCTCATGGTCAGGGCCACGACCAAAGCGGTCTTAAGGTCCTTGGATATTCCCGGGGGAGCATCGTCCCGGGAGAAGGTGATCGGAATACCAGCCCATTTGCAAGGCTGGTCGGTGGGTTTCCCAGCAGAAGCTTGGTACACGGTACGCGCGGCGCTCTTGAGCTCACGCCAGGACCGGTACGCGGACGAACCACTGAAGATTATGTCGACGTGGCGGTTGCCCTGCTGTAATTCCAGGTCGAGGCCTTCTAGGCCCTTGTCGACATCGCCCCCATCAAGCGACTCGCCTTCCCTCGGAAGCGTGGGCCTCTCTCCGCGCCCGTCGTAGAAGGCGTCCAGCTTGTATTGCCACGTTTTGCAGTTCTGCAAGTCGTGACCGTAGGCTTTATGGAATGAGCAGAACTTGTCCAAGTCATACCTGGGCTGGGCCTCGTCGGCTTGAGGTCGGGCGCCGCCCCGTTGGGGTCCAGCCCGGCGTTGTCCCTGCTGTGGCCCGACGCGACGCTGCCCCTGTTGGGGTCGGTGTTACGCTTGTTGATGTCGTGGAAGACCGCGTTGAGGTCGAGGCTCATTGCGGTCAGGTTGCCGCACCTCCATCACTTCGCGTCCGCTGTCCATAGCGGCGACCACGCGCAGCTGGCCGCCGCCATCGTTGTAGCCTTGCCCTCGCTTCTTGTTGCGTGGGTCTGGGCCAGCACCTTTGGCACCAGACTGCCTGGCCTCGTCGGGGATGCGGTCGAGCTTGCCCTGGTCGTAGTCATGCTTCCAACGGACGGTGTTGTCCACGTCCGCGTAATGTTTCGCCATCAGGAACAGCTTGTTGACACTGAGGTTAGCGGTGATCTCCAGATCCTCGGCAAGGCACCCGTCTCGGACGCCGAACTTAAAGGCCTTGATGACGGCCTCGCTGGAGACGTTCGGGATCGAATTCCTCGCACCGGTGAACCGGCGGACGAAGTCGCAGAGGGGTTCGCCCTTGCCTTGGATGATGTGGTCCAGGTCCCTTTCTCGTCCAGGGCGCTTGTAGCAGCTCTGAAAGTTCGAACGAAGGGTGCTTCACACCTGGCGCCATGATCGAAAAACGCCAGGCTCCTAGTTGAAGAGCCAGGTGCGAGCGGCGTTGTCCAGGACAGTAGGGAGGTAGTTGGCCATCACGGCCTCATCCCGCCGGCCGCCAGAATCGCGGTGGAGTAGATTGAGAGAAATTCGTCAAGGTTCTTGGTCCCGTCGAACCGCTCCATCGTGGAGGGCTTGAACCGAGCCGGCAGCGCGCACCGACGGAAGCCGGCCTGTCTGAGGCCGGCCGTAGGCTAGGCGTGTGATCACCGTGTTGGGGTCAAAGTCGTGATCGACGGGGTGATCGAACTCGAGCCGACGGCACACTCCACGTCAGTCTTGATGGTCAGGAAGGGCGTCATCAGGGCCGTGACGCGGGCGATCATGAACCCTTTGACGTCTGGGCGGAATGTCCGGAGAAAGACCCCGGAAGCACCGCTACTCGAGCGAGCACTGCCGCCACTCTCGATCGCGAGGCGCTGCGTATCGGACCGGATCTGGTGTGGCGGGGCGGTTGTGGCGGACTCGGGCACGTGGTGCAGGTCGGCCGGCGAGCGGCAACGCTTGCGCGATGAGTTGCCGTCGCTTTCCAGGGTGCGAGGCTCGGGGTGCTGGTGCCGCTCTCACTACGGGGGTGTGACCTCGTCGACCACCCTGCCAAGCTCCTCAGCGAGGGACCGTCGAAAGAGGGCCGACCTCGCCCGGGCAGGATCGACCATGACTCGGGTGATGGCTCGCAAGCGTTCCCGGTTGGGATCGTCCAGGCGGGCAGGGCTGCGGTGCCCGGACTAAGTGCGGAGCTCTTCACGTCCCTCCCGTCGGAGGGCAGTGATGGCCTGGTTGATGGCGACCCGGGCCAACCGGCGCGCCTCCTCCGGGGTTTCTGGGTCGCCATCACTCGTTCCCGAGCTCGCCTCGTGGCTGCCGGCCATAAAGGCCAGGCGTTCGCACGATGACAATGAAGGCGAAAACATGGAGGTGGAGCCTTCACAATCGGAAACCGCGTCCGAGTCCAGGATCACTGATCGTGACATGTTGTCGTCGAAGCCGAAGGTGCTAGCGGCGCTGAAGCAGTAGACTCCGAACGAGCAAAACTCGGGCCCCACGGTGGGCGCCAGTTGTCGACAATCGGGACCGTCGATCGCAGAAGGGGATGTGAGTAGATCGTGTGAGGGCAAGGCCCGAAGTTGTGCTCGTTCGGGAATGGCACGCGTTGCAGGGTGTGTGTGTCGGGGAAGAAGCAATGAACACGAGGTTTATACTGGTTTGAGCCCCTAGGTCGGGTAACAGCTCTACTCCAGTCTTGCCTTGAGGCAAAAGGTGTTAATGAAGCTCTGTGGGAGAATACAAGCGAGGCCCGAGCTAGGAGTCGCTCAGAAACGAAGCCGCGAGGGAGTGTTCGAGTGATCTTCATCTTCTCTGGTCTGTGTCTGGGGAGTCGGAAAAGAAGCCCTTCTTCGGTCGAGGCGATCCACTGCTTTTTTTAGCCCTCTGAGGGCTTCGCTGCTTGGTCTCGAGGTTGACGTCAGGTGCCTGTGGCGAGTCGACGGGGGTTGTTGAGAGGCGTCGATAGTCGTCGGGGGCTGACGGTAGCCGTTGGGAGTTGACGGGAGTTGCTAGGCCCTAGTTCCCGCGCAGGGGCAGGTATGGCACTGATTCCCACACAGAGGAGAGTTTTTACACGAGATAAATAAATTGTTACATATGCCTTTTACTCTGCGAGGCGTAGAGGTCGAGGCGTCGAGGTCGAGCAGGGTCTCCGTCCTTGCGTCCGAGCCCGAGCTCGCTGGACCTGAGCCCGGGCTTGAGGAGAGCACCTCCTAGGTCGGAGACAAGCCCCCGAGCTTGTGGGAAGCTGCCACGAGACCCAGGGGATGCTTACATGTGACGAGGGTACCGATCCTCGACAGCTATGAAAACTAATTTTTTGAAATATTGGAAAGAAATTGCTATGTTATATGCACTTGTATTTATTTTAGATCTTAGAGCTAAAGTTCGAGAATTTGCTAATGTTATTTCACTTCTAAGTGATGCGGTGGGTACTAATTATTCTAGTTATTTCTCAAATATCCGTGCTAACTTATCTCAAGTTTATGCTAAGTACGATAAGAAGTTTGCTGGAGTTTGCATGCAGCGACCTCCACCAGCACCCACAACAGGTAAGAAAAAAACTGCATGGGGAAAGATATTGGGTGTAGGTGGCTCTACCTCAAGGAGTTTGACTACAACAACATCAAGTGTGGACACAACAAATGGTGGGGAGTTAGCTGTCTATCTCAACAGCGACACTATCAATTACTAAGAGCATCAAGAGGACTTCAGTATTTTGCAGTAGTGGCACGAGCACAAGATAACATATCCGGTGCTTTCCATATTAGCACGAGATATGTTAACAGTTCCTGTCTCTACGGTTTCTTCGAAGTCTGCTTTCAGTCTATCCGAAAGAATAACCGAGGAGAGAAGAACAAATCTGACAAGTGAGATGGTGAAAATACTTCTCATTATGAAAGATTGTGAACAAGCTGATCAACGAGCTCAACACACTATATAAAATGTTGAGTTGGCGGCGACGTTTGAAAATCTTTATCTACATAGTCAGGAAGAATAATTGTAATCTTTACTTTTTTCTGTATCAATGAGCTATAGATTGTACTCTTTTTTCTTTGTCATGGTTTTCTCATGTTGAGTTTTTAACGAGGCAGCCAAACATTAATAAAGCTCATTATTTAATTCTAATTATTTGTCTAATTTTAGAATTTTATTTTATATTTTTAAATTTTTCTAATTTATATAGATTTTTAAAAGTTTTTCTACATTCCTTTTATTTTTTCTAATTATTCTTAATTTTTTTTCCAAATTCTTTATGTTTTTTTCCAAATTTTACTATTTTCCAATTTTTCTATATACTTTTTTTAAAAAATCATATTTTTCATTTTTTAAAAAATTTTACGAACCGATCGTGCCCGTGTTTGAACCGTGAGTCCGTGACAGGTGACACCCATTTGCCCACAGCTAGTCTCTCATAGAACGAACTCTTTTTGCTCCCAACTTTCTTTTATAAATCCAATCGCCCAAAAAAATTTTCTCCCCTCACAAACCAGTCCTCCAATCTCACGACCATGGCGAGCAAGCAGACCGTCCTCGCCCTCCTCGCCGTCGCCGCCTGCCTCCTCCTCCCCTCCGCCGCCACCGCGACCGCCGTCGAGTACTGCAGTGAGTAGCTTGCCTCCTTTTGTCCCCCAAAATCTGTTCTTTTTGCAGTTAATTTGGGTTCTTGGAGGTGGAAATTTCGCGAAGTTGTGCAAAGTTGCAAACTTTTTTGTTGTTGCTGTGGTGTGCAGATAAGGGGAAGGACTACCCGGTGAAGGTGAGCGGCGTAGAGATCGTGCCCGATCCGGTCGCCCGCGGCATGCCTGTCGCTTTCAAGATCTCCGCTTCCACAGGTAAACAACTCCCATCGGTTCAACTTCCTTATTTTTTTCCCTTTGGTTGATGTAGTTGGGTACTTTGTTCTGCCATGAATTGAGTGCACTTGTAGCACTCTGAAAGCAATTAGCAGTAATTGGGAATTGAGCTCTATACGAGTGATTTTTTTTTCAGAACTGTACTAGTGAAATTTAAGGTAGTGGAATTTTGCCTGTTGCGAGTCTCACAGCCTGTAACTTGTACTGCTACAGCCTATAACTTGGGTAATGGAATTTTGCTGCCCATAATATCTTGTGTTTACCCGGTGGTATTTAGGATTAGGATTTTCTGTTATGTTTTCTTGGCTATGAGCCATGCCTTGTGGTCGCTTTGGAGAATTTTTTGAGGTCTTAGGGGGTTGTGCCTTTTGTGATTTAGTGGTTGAGACAACTGCAGTTATGTTTTGTAGATCTTATAGACTTCAGTGGCACTGTTCAGAAATGTTCAATATTGTGCTCATTCTGCGGTATCGATGCTTGGAGCTTGTGACCATGTAGGATGCTACAGAGCTTTGCTTGATGCATGATAGCAGTCTAAAGATTTAGGCATAACATGGGGATAATTTCTCTTAAGACTGCATCTGAAATATCACTTTGTCCATGTGACGTTTTAGGAGTTTAGGTCTAGTCAAGTACAGAACCATGAGTCCACATGACAATCTTTGTGAAGGATGTGTGGTTGCCTGTTATGAATCTCTCTCTCTCTCTAGGTATCCTAATGAGCTATTCTTGGGCTGGGCAGGTCAGTTCACTCTTTCCTATGGGTGGCTAGTGTGTTTTCAGAAACACAACAGCGTTGGTTGAAGATAATGCAACCATTATGTAGCATAAGAAGTAACGCACATTAGGCTTCTGATACTCTGTTTACTGATTCATGTAGTTATTGGGGCCCTTTAGTTCCTCCGTTGAATGCTATAATGTATTGGTGTTTATATAGCACACAAGTTTAGTTTCTGTACTAGAATTGTGTACCTTTTAGGAAAGGCGGCATATATGGTACTTTAACCATTGATTGCACCTAAGAAGTAGTATCTGTTTACCTATTCTGGAATAGGAAACTAAAACCTAATAGTGCATCACAAAACATTATTACTGCTTTTCTACTAGGCAATGCTTCTGGGCTTGGCTAATAATTCCATCTAATTGAGTCATCTTCATGTTGTCTGCCCTACCACTTCACATGGCAAATTATGTTCAGTGTATGGAAATAAAGATCATCTACTAATCGTCCTTTTGTGACACCATAGCAGCATTCAATCTCATGACATCATGAATGGCAGTATACTGGCATGGCAGGAATATTTAATCATTTACCCCTCATGAAGTGAACCTCCAAACATTGGAAATGGCATTTCCTGTATCAGTCATGCCAACTGTGCCTAAAATATAATATTTGAACTATAAGTGGTTAACCATGTTATGTAAGGGGTTGAACGTATCTGAGGCCTTCATAGATCTTTTCTTTGCATGTGGTGTAATCGCAGTGAGCAAAATCTGTTAGTTTATTCTTTGAGTCGAACAGAAAAAACATTGACTATTTAAATAATATATACCTTTAGTGGTCTGTTTTACCATGAGCTATGAGAGTCAGATCTAGCCATGGCCAAGACTTTCGTACTGTCTAATTTAAATCTTTATGTTATTATGCTTATGATGAGTCTAATTGAGAACCCAAAATTTGAATCTTGCTTTTTGCCGTATTGATTATAATGCCTCTCCATGACCTTTTGCAGATAAAACCATCAGCAAGGGAAAGCTGGTTATTGATGTTACATATATCTTCTTCCATGTCCATTCGGAAACCCATGACATCTGTGCAGAGACTTACTGTCCAGCAAGTGGTGAATTCGTGCTAGCTCATGAGCAGACCTTACCATCATACACTCCACCGGTGAGATTTTCTACAGCACACATTTAATTCTGCTTCTCAAGTCTGAAATATGTACTTTTCCATTGCTGCATTCTTTCAGGACCTGACGGATGGTTGTTATGATAAATTGTTTGCCCTCCAATTTTGATCATATGCTGACATTCTGTTCTGTTGCAGGGTTCTTACTCCATCACCATGAAGATGCTGGGGGAGAAAAACGAGGAACTGAGCTGCATCTCGTTCGGGTTCAGCATCGGTTTCATTGCTCCCGTTGCATTGAGCTGAATGCATGTGAGCTGAGCACCAGAGGCAGAAATAGCCCGCGGATGTAATTATAATCACCTTTGTATCCTAGTACCGATCGGGGTTTCAATGTAAACTAGTGGGTGTTGCAGAACTTTGTGTTCAACTAAGACGTTTTATCCAGAGTTGAACATTAAAATAAAGATCTGCTGTCATGAAATGAAACACGTAGAATTGAGTTTGGATGTATCCTCTCTTGAAAATTTTCACAAAGCTTGTTTCTGTGAGAATGTCACGGTTGATGCAGTACTTGGCCACTAGCCACTGGCCACAAGGAAAATCTTTGCCATGGACAGGTCAAGCCCTTTCAAGTTTTCATGTCGACATGGGTAAGGATGAGTAGATTAATCCGTTGAAATTTGTAACCCAGTAAGGCTGGTGTAGCTGAAATTTCTGCTGTTCGGTTTCTAGGATTAGTTGGTTAGGTAGAGTTTTGAGAGAGAATGGCGATTTATCGGGTTAACTACACTGTTCTGTACAGTAAATTTAATCAGTACCAGCGGAAGTCCGTAGGCAATTTAATCTGAATTAATGAAGGTTTTAGCAGCATTCTAACCATCATAATTGAAACTTCATCCGACTAAGTCGTCTTTTAGTTGGTCTAAATCTTTTATCAACCTTTTTAACGCATCCGGGAAGCAAAATCCAAACGGCCAAAGTTGTTTGGGCCTTTGTTCTCGTTTTACCACAAAGTTACTAGTATAGTGCCCTGTCTTCCGGTTTTCTTTTCCCAGCATGTAATATATGGTCTTTTCCTTTTCTAAAACGTTTGTTTCCTTTTCCTTAATTCCAGAATATTTGTTTCCTCTTCCTTAAGATGATGCTGGAGGTGGAGGGAGATCTGTTGTGGGCCACAGGGATGAGTTAGACACATTAAACAATGGCCATCGGATGTGGGTGAGTAAAGCTGAGTAAAGATCTGAGAGGTTAATTTTGATGGAGGCAAGTTTCTGGGGACGTTTCGCTGGGTGCATGAAGGTTGGACCATCTCTAGTGGGGTGTATTATTTGGGGTAGACGTAGAAAATAATGCTTAGGTGCATTATAAAGGGGTATAGATAATTTTTTTGATAGCAAGTTATTATCATAGCTCAACAGTCGTCTATTTACGTTAATGCACTTGTGTTCAACCGCGAAATACAGCATTAGGCCCCGTCTAAATCGTGGAAATTCTATCCGATTTCTATAGAAATTAGACTCTTTCGTAAGGATTTCTGCCGAAATTCCTAAACAGACCCTAAACAATGTTGAACTTGACCATGATGTCAAAACCGTCGTGCTTCGTCCATGGCTTCGTGCTAGAGGTTAAGGAGCCCAAAACTACCTTTCAACGGTCTCAAAAAGGCGGTTAAAAGCTGAGCCAACCTCTCTCGCACCAACTCTTGTTCCTTCGTCTCTTCCTCTTCTCCTCAACCATCACCAATACCTCACGCATCCGAAAGCAAAAGCAGAAAAGGCAAACAAAATCACCACAACTCAAACACCCAAAGAAATTATTCGGCCAAGAAGAGCTCCAAGCAATCTCCCATTTCGCCTTCTCCTCGCCGCCGGCCGCCGAGCGCCATGATCATCAAGACCCTGAAGGCGCGCATCCTGCGCGCCCTCAATTCGTCCCTCCCCGCCGCCGCCTCGGCCTCCCCGCCGCCGTCGCCGACCAAGCCTAGCTGCGTCCTCGCCGTCCACGCCGGAGACGCCTTCTCCGACGACGCGTCCTTCTTCGACGCTCACGAGACCCCCACCAAGACCCACCCCGCCGAGCCCATCGACGCCTGGGAGCTCGTCGACCAGGATGGCCGCGCCTCCCCTGCCCCAGCTCCGGCGCCCGAGCCCGACCCGCTCCGGGAGTTCCCGGCCAGGTGCCCGCCCGGCGGCGAGGGGACCGTTGTGCTCTACACCACCACGCTCCGCGGCATCCGCAAGACGTTCGAGGACTGCAACGGCGTGCGCGCACTACTGGAAAACCTCGCCGTGGCGTTCCAGGAGCGCGACGTGTCCATGGACAGGGGCCTCCGGGACGAGCTCTGGACCGTCCTCGGCGAGAAGGCCGTGCCCCCGCGGCTCTTCGTGCGCGGTCGCGACGTCGGCGGCGCTGCTCAGGTGCTCGCGCTCCACGAGGAGGGCCACCTCGTCTCCCTCCTTTCATCGCCTTCGACCGAGGCGAACAAGAATAAGAAGGGTGCCATCGCCGGCCGCGGCAAGTGCGAGGCGTGCGGAGGCCTGAGGTTCGTGGTCTGCGCCGAGTGCGACGGCAGCCGGAAGGTGTTCGACGGCGAGCGCGGCGGCGGTGTCCGGTGCCGCGGATGCAACGAGAACGGCCTCGCCATGTGCACGCTTTGCTTGTAGCTGAGCTGAAGTAAAGCGATTAATTAGCTGTTAATTGTCAATTACCTGAAGTAAAGCGATTAATGAGCGGTTATTTGTCAATTACCTGCTCTTCTTTTCACTTGCTACCACAGTACTCCTCAACCTTTTTCACTTTTAATAATCACACTCTAGGTGTTTGAGTGTGTGATTGGATTTAGTGTTGGCTTGTCATGTACATATCCTATATGTTTATGTTTAGCTACATGTGATGTATATATGCTCGTTAAAATGTCCATGTCAAAACCTTACATGCATCAATCAATCAGTTTTCTCATGAAACTAGGTGGTTTGATGAATAGACCTTGATAATCAGCCAAGGAGAATGAAATGAAAGAGGTCCCAATGGACATCAGTAGATAGAGAAATTTTAAGTTGCAAATTGTTGGGATTCTACCTTTTTTTTTCCCTCATCATTTTTTGGCATTTGAGAATGTTCCCTGCTTAGTGCATGCTCACATTTCTGATTTCTGACACAAGCAACTTTGGATTCTCTTGGTGTGGTGGTCCCTATAGAAGCAAGCAACTTTTGCTCCTCTTCCATAGTCTTTTGGATTAAAAGAAGGCTGGTGTGTTAGTGTCTTAGCAGCTTTGCATCATTGTATGACCCATGACACCACACAGGCACACAATGCAAGTTTTCTGCAGAATTGATACACTGAACCAATGCCCAAGAGCTTTGCTCTGATCTCCCACGCATGATTCATCAGCATCACATTCAGCAAGCACAATGAATGGAAATTGTGACCATACCAGCAAAACCATGTAGAGGTTGCATGCTTGCAGTCCAATGCATGTACAATTAGAAAACCACATCAATCCATCCATCTTTCAGAAGATTGCAATAACAGCAACGAGTAGAGTGAGTGGCACACTCATACTGTCATGTGGGATGGTACATCAGCATCACACTGTCACATCACTTTTCCTTTTATAGGGAACACTAGCTTAAGTGTAGGCATTATTGTTCCATCTCAGTAACAGAGCAAAGATAAGGAGAAGGGGATTGATCACTTCACTTGATAACAACACATGTGAGCAGGGACCATGCAGCCATTGCCGATCAGCTCATATGGTCAGCTTGGTTAGTCCATTGGGCCTGGCTAGCTTGGAAGGAACTGGCTCCTTGCAACACAACAGCAAGCAATGGTCCAAAGTTTGTCTTCCTATATGTTAGCATCTGAACCCAGTTAGAACCGAACTTGAAGCGGTTATCCGCATCCTCAATTCTTTCGGAGAAGCCTCAGGTCTCCGAGTCAACATGCACAAAAGTTCTATAGCACCGATCAGAGGAAACCATCTCAACCTTCATAGCATCCTGCAGCCCTTTCAGGGAGGAATTTCAAATTTTCCTATCAAATACCTGGGCATGCCGCTCACTCTTGGGCGGCTACGACGTGCAGATCTGCAACCAATTTTGAACAAAGCGGCGCGTCGTTTAGCGGGCTAGCAGGCAGATCATCTCACCATGGGGAAACGTCTCATCTTAGTCAAAGCAGTCCTCTCATCGCTTCCAGTCTACTTGCTCACTGCAATCCGGGCCCCAAAAAGCTTCTTCTCTGCTCTTGATAAACTGCGGAGAAAATTCTTATGGGCGAGCAAAGGGTGATTCACGGTGGGAAGCGCAAAATCTGTTGGACAACGATGTGCGCCTGCTTCAACGAGAGGGCTTAGGGTGCTCGACACAGACGGTTCGCCAGAGCGCTACGCCTCCGTTGGTTGTGGCTCGGTTGGACGGCCGCGGATAGGCCATGGATTGGGATAGCTACGCCGTGCGACCAAGTTGATCGCGAGCTTTTCTCTGCGGCCACCAAGATAACCATTGGAGGCGGGCGAAAAACAACCTTACGGGCGGACAAGTGGCTCCAAGGAATGGCGCCTTCTCGGCATGCGCGAACTCTTGAACACTCCAGCGCAAGTCGCTCGGTGGTAGATGCACTATCAAACAACAAGCTGGATTAGAGACATCCGATATGGCACGACACGAATCATTACTTCAATACATAAAATTATGGGTCAAAATTCGGTCAGTGCAATTAGACCCTCAAGTTCCGAACTCTATATCTTGGAATCAAGCGACTTAAGCATCTACGGCATCATCGACATACCACATGCGATTCGCGGCAAGTACCTTCGTATCATTCCATGACACGATCACGGTCGCGTGGGCTCTTCTGCGGTGCAAAGTGTTCCTATGGCTCACAAACCACGGCCGGCTATGGACGGTATGGCGCCTTCAGCGTAGGGGTGGCCAAACCGATATTTTGCCCGATGTGCTATCGAAATCTTGAAACTTCATATCACCTATTCATAGGCGCCCACAAGTTCGGCGCTTATGGGAGGTCAGGCGCATGGGTAAAATTATCATCGCTCCAACCAAGCCATTGGATGCGGATCGACCTTCCAAGATTGGTGCCTTTACCAAACTAGTCTATAGCCAAGATGCGCAAAGGTATTAGAACCACGATCACTCTAATATGTTGGCAATGGTGGAGAGAGAAATAACAGTGTTTGGAGCGAATACAACGACAACGAAGATATGTTGCATCCCTCAAAGGCGAGGCAAGGGTCCGGATCATCATTGGGTACATTCAACTAAAACATCTTCTGCAAAGGCATGCTTGACACAACAGACGGCTGCCCTAATGTTTTTGTTGTGCTCCCTCTTGTATTTTAACCCAGGTGCAGAACCCTGCATCTTTTCCCTGTAATCTCTTCTCCTATCTAATATAATTTACAGACTAGCTGTCTTTCGAAAAAAAATTTGCATGGTGTAGGTCGCATTATTTACATGCATTCCTATCTGTTAGAGCCTTAAGTCGTAGCGCATGTGGGAATGTTGGAATGGAATTTTGCTGGGAAAGATCAATTCCCACAATACGCGTACCGAATCCAGTTCCTGCAATATTTGTACGGAAGCAACGTTCACTCTTTTGCATAGTCTTTTCCAACGCGTGCGCTCGCCTTTCCGTCCGGAATGAAGTTTCGATGAAAAAATTCAAAATGGGAATACATGTGTGCACGTTCAATAAAACAGCGCGTTTCCGTACTCCGGAGCTCTTAAAGCCTTAGATTAAATTCTCTAGTGTGTAGAGGACGTGCACGCGTGTGTGTGCGCGTGAGTGTGATGTGGTGTGTGTGCAGGGTGCGTGAGTGTGGTCAGTTGCGTACCCAGGACAGAAATAGAGGGGGTGCTAGGCAAGGCTGAGACCTAGGTATGGCGGAATAATTTTTGCATTAGATTGACATATACTTCTAAAAAGTTTCATTGTATTTACAAATTTGAATAACCTATAATAAATTATACTAAAGAATAATTTACTAATCAACCAATAATTTAAATTTACTAATAAACCAACAATCTTATATACAATTATACAGTGACATCTTGCGGCACAGTGCCCCATCATCAATTGCCTATATAAAGCACTCCAAGATCACACCCAACTCTGCATTGCATCCATGGCACACTCTTCACTTATTCTTTGACATTGTGACATACACATAAGAGTTCTTGGATGATTCGCAAGAAGTAATGGATCAATTGACCAAGGACCGGTCTCCATGACAATGAGCAGCTGCCGGTACAGGGGCGTGAGGAGGAGGAAATGGGGCAAGTGGGTGTTCGAAATCCGGCAGCCGGGCACCAAGAACCGCATCTGGCTTGGCAGCTTCGAGTCGGCGGAGATGGCGGCGGTGGCGCACGACGTGGCGGCACTGCGGCTGCGGGGCCCGGACGCGCAGCTCAACTTCCCGGGGTCGGTGGACCTGCTGCCCTGGCCGGCGAGTTTGCACCCGACCGACATCTGCCCCGCGGCGGCGGCGGCGGCCGTGGGCCGGTTTCTGGGGATGCGACGGACAGAGGGGGTGCGCCAGCAGCTTTGCATAATTGCATGACCCGTGACACCACACAAAGCAAGTTTTCTGCAGAGTTGATACACAGGGCCGTACCTAAGATTTTAGAGACTCTGTACTAAATTTAATATAAATTAGGCATGTTAGCTCTTTGGTTCTTTTTTTTTGTCTTATGTTTTTCATAGAAAAATTCATATCTCCTGATTTTAGAAGGGGTGGATGAAAGCTAGAGTAAGTGAGTAACACCTAGATCGAGAGAATGCAACAAGTGTATGAACTATGCTTTCAAGTCCACAAAGAATACCAAATAAATAGTTGAAAATGGAATGGATTGATACATCATCGCCATTGGGATTGGGATTATTTTAGGGAAATCAAGAGTTAGTCAGAAGGAGAATCAGGAGTAGAGGAGTTAATTTTCACATGCAAATAAGAGATTTATAAGAATAACAGTTATGCGAAAGCAAAGGGAAAATGAAAGAGCAATAGAGAGGTGGAGAAGTTATCAGTAAGAAGGCAATAAAAAGGTTTGATTAAACAAGATTAACTATAGTAGTAATAGTAATTTTTTCTGAAGATATTAAACAAATAGCAATTGAAGATTAAATGAAAATTAAGGACTCTTAACTTTTAGGGGCCTGTGCAGTTGATCATTTTGCTCCTTATTGGTACGGGCCTGTTGATACACTGAATCAATGCCCCAACTGTTTTGCTCTGATCCCCCATATATGATCCATCGGCATCACATTCAGCAAGCACAATTAATCGAGATAGACCATACCAGTGGTTGCATGCTTGCAATCCAATGCATATACAATTAGAAAAAAAGTACATCAATCAATCCATCTATTCAAAGATGACCAGGGCCAGGGCCGAATCCAAAAAATGGGCACGGGCTAAACGGAGGCCACACGAGGTCGTCAACAATTACAAACAAATAATAAACCTTGTACCTCAAAGAGGAACTTCGAGTTTTGTCGCCTCTACAGAACTTGCTGGGTTCACAACTTTCAACAACAAATTTAGTATACCCTCTAAAATCTTTGAATTTTTTATATTTTGATGCGAATACTAACAAATTTAGTATTAAATTACATAAACATGTGGGGCTAGGTGACCCCACAGGTTACAATGTCATCACTGTTGACATTAAAGTCTTTCACTGCAGCATGCGATGCTGAAAGAATATTTCTAGCATCGATGCATGTAGATGCATCGGTGCTACCGAAGTCTTCAATATTATAGCCGTAAAAATTTATTTCTTTACGAAACTAGTCTAACTACAATTTCTTTACAAAAATAACCCTTTGGCCCACAAATTCAATGTACGAGAGCGCGGAAAATACCATGAGGCGACACGTGGCGATTCCCGCGGACAGTGCTCTATTCCGCTGCTGTCGCGCTACCGCAGCATAGAAAATCGGAATGCCGCGCCACCGCACCACGAAAAATCGCAATCCTGCACCCCCACTCAACGGAAAATGCAAATGCCGTGCTCAGGGTCTGCAGTATGTCCGCGGCCACCGCTAAACACCAAGCGACAACTTTCCCGCGCACAGGTACCTCGGAAAATGAAAATCTCGCGCTTCTATACCGCTGAAATCACCATGTGTCGTCTCCTAGTATTTTCCGCGCTCCCCGTGGTTAGATTTGTGGGCCAGGGGGCCATTTTTGCAAAAAGAATCGCAGGGGGTTAGTTCTGTAAAAAAAAAATTTGGGGACTACAGTAGTGAAAAAATTTGGTGCTAGCCCAAGCAAAAAGATTAAGAAAAATTTTACTGACGCCACTGAAAAAGTGTGCAATTTTGTTTCTACCATTAGTCTTTTTATCATTTTATTTTTGCCACTGCTGTTTTCACTTCATCCTTCTTTTGCCATTTTCATCAGTTGACCATCAGTTAGACAATTTTACTCTCAGCACGAATTGCTCCTTCTATTTTTGATTTTTTAAAGATAACAAATGAAGTTTAATTCTTTGAATTTTTTTGTATGATCCTAAACTGCTAAAGATGGTACCATAAATTTTTTGAGAGCATGATAAAGCTTATACATTTTTATAAAAATCTGGAGCTGGAGCTTAATGACTTTTTTTATATAAAAATGTATAAGCTTGTTCATGCTCGAAAAAATTATTGTACCATATTTAACAGTCTAGGATCATACAAAAAAATTTCTAAAAGAATTGAATTTCATTTGTTATCTTTAAAAATAAAAAATAGAAGGAACAATTCGTGCTGAGGGCAAAATTATCGAACTGACGGTCAATTCACAATCAACTGACAGTTAACTGACATAAATGGTAAAATGAGGAAGAAGAGCACAGACTAGTAGCAAAAATGAAACGAGAAAAAGAGTAGTGATAAAAGCGAAATTATACATTTTTTAGTGGCACTGGAGAATTTTTCCCAAAAAGATTATGGAGCCCACTCCTAACTCAAATGGGGGAGGAAATTTTAGTATATTTGTGAGATCAACTCCTCTTAAATCTTTGAGCTTCTGTATATTTTGATGCAAATACCAACAAATTTAATATTGAATTGCAGAAACCTATGGGGTCAGTTGGCTTTGATGCCTGTCAGTGCAACAAGCGATGCCGAGAGGAAGATTTATAGCATCGATGTGGAAGATTTCTAGAATCGATGCATGTAGGTGCATCGGTGCTAACTCAAGCAAAAAAATTATGGAGCCCACTGGTAAGTTAAATGGTGGAGGAAGAGAGAGATAGTTAAGGTGGGAGAAAAAGAGATGTTATTTTATTTTGTTTAGGGTCCCATTTTAGAGAGCGAATACTCAACACTAGAGGGAAGACAAAATGTAGCGCCGGAGGGATGTCAGTGGTATGGAAAATGTGGCATCCACTACACTCCAATATTGGCCATCTCAACGGTCTCTTCCCTGCCACATGACTCAAAGTCATAGTGAGGAGGTGAAAAGAGAGAATATACTATCTCTTGTGCAAGAGACAACATAGTACACAAACTACTGAAATTGTGAGGTAGTGTGAGAGGGAAGTTGTGATGAAAATGATAAAAAAAAGTTAGAGAAATGATTACAAGGCATATTGTTGAAGCTGTTATCTTTAGTTTTGTCTCTAGGTGAGGTAAAGACAACCTTAAGAAATGAACTATTGTAGATGTCCTTAAGATTACTTAAGTGAAACATTTAAGCACCAAGACCCGATGTTTTCTGCATTAGCACATAAATGCATAGGTATTTTCTTTAAAAAATACATAGAAAAAGGCAACAAACGGATCTGTAGTCGCGGTTGGAGAAACAGATCCGCTAGCTTGCCATAACCTACACTGTAGCGTCCAATATAATTAACTCAGTGTGACAAGAGTAACACTGGCATTACTCTGAGGTAATTGCGCTAATCTCGGCAAATTACCTAACAAAACACCGGGATCTCCCGACCTTTTATCAGTTAATACACCGTGTTAAGAGTGTTGCAGCAGAACAATAATCAGAGACTGAAATGAAAACTTATTACACCCATTGCTACGGAGAGCTACAAGTCTAGAAACATAAAGTCATACATAACATCTAAGCATAACAGAATTAATATACATAAATACTAAAATACCCAGTGGATCGACGAGAACTGTTATATGGTCCCCTACTCCACCCAGTCCTTCTGGTAGCTCTCCGTCTCCTTGTAACTCTGATCCTGTGGGTTATCCTTACCCCACACCTCGTAGGGGAGTCCATAATGCTCGTTTTCTAAGCAAAAGGGGGAGTTAAGCAAGAGTGAGTACAAAGTACTCAGCAAGCATTATTAACAAAATGTATCATATGAATTTCCTTCCACATCCATCTCATGAATGCCTCTCTCAAATCATTTTCAAAAAATAGTGTTTTATTAAGAAAAGTGTGTTTCCAATTTTAATTATTAAAAATGTTACTAGCACTCGTATATGAGGCAAACTTAGCTCCCATAGCCCCCAATCCAGGAGACAAGCATGAATTCATGATTTAACCCTACGCAGGTTTGTACTACTTTACCCATAGTTTCTCTAATTTACTCAAAGCTCTAGAGTGTTTATTCTAGTCAGACGGTTATATCTCCAACCCTACTAACTACGAGCAATGGACACACCTTTCCGATGGCGTCCCCGTCGACTCACAGATAACAGTTGTACCATGCTACCGGTGTAGCCATGATACTCATCTTATGTCGTTTAAATATAGCGCTCCTGGTATTAACGATTTTGCCCCACGGGCCTTACTGCTCTTACCAGTATCCATGGTCTTACCGGTCCTGCCTTAACAGGCCTTGCTGGTCTTACTAGTGTGGTCTTACCAATATGCCTCACTAGACCCATACTGGTCTTACCAACCTAGTTATCTACACATACTAGTTATGGAGATATGGTGTCTTTCATAGAACAACTTTCTCGGGTTATTATCCAAAACTATGGTTGATACTCATTATACGACCCATTGCTCAAATGTTAGTTTGTTTCACCTTATATTCTAGCATATGTAGAGGGCCTCACTGGCGATATCCTTCTCAAGGCACCCTCTGTCCACCTCATACATATACATCGTCGGCTCAATCGTTGTACGAGCCATCCCAAGCTCATCAATAACCACTGCATCAGCAGTTCACAATTAAACCATCTTTCCAACAGCTTCCAATTAGGGCTTTCTTAAAAAGATCTTTTCCAATGCATTGGTGATAATACGTATAACCAAATACTTTTAATTACAAATTATCCCAAATATGTTCAAAAAATGATTGCCTGGAACTGGGTTGAAATAATCGTCCTCATGCAGATTCGGAGGTGATCTCCTGTCTTCTTTAACTTGCTTCTTGAAATTTTGAGGTATTATAATTTCATATCGATATTAAATTATTACGGATTTTATGGCATCCAATTTTCCTCTGACTTATTTTATCTTCTAAGTATTTATGCAGCATAATTTATTTTGTGTCGGTGGTTAAAATATGGGGATCACATGTTTACCCGATCTACCATATTTTTTTTCTTATTTTTAATTATTGCAGCTCTTATTAGCTTTATTTAGCTCTTTACCCATTTATCTGTCGGCCTTTATCCTCCTTTTTATTCTGTGTAAATTTTTAACATCAGAACCATTATTATTATGTGGATTAATCAATTTTATTATTATATTTATTTATTTATTTCTTTTATTTTCTTGCTTCACGCTGCTGATCCGATTCATTGCTCTTGCTCTTATCCTCTTCCTTGCTCTTATCTCTCTCTGCTCCCAAGCCGAAGCCTTCATGGCTCCTCTCCCGGCCTACCCCGGCCACCGTGCTGGCCAGTCGCTCCACTCGTCGTCAGGCCTCCTTGCCTCTACGCTGCCTGCATCGCCTGGAGCTCCCCTCCCTCATGCCTATGCAACGTTCTAACTATTGAGATATAACCGAACTCCTAGTTCTAGTTATTGAGATATGATTGGACTCTATCGCTTTGTGGCTGAATGCGAATCTATCTCTAATGAGGTTTTCACTATAAATATGACACCATATTGCACAAGAGAATCAATCTAATGAAGAGAAGAGAGTTTTTCCTCCCTATATCCTGTGTATTCTTCATCTATTCTCAATCGGTGCATTGTGATTGATTTACGGCGGCCGTCGTCGTATTACAACATGTTATTCACATGAATCTCTACAAGGCCGAAGCCCTAGATCAATCTAAAGTCCGACGGTGGGAGCCCTGTCCTCCGCAACTCAGATCCTCCAGTTTCTATGCATCTCAATTTGGAGGAATCGAGGAAGGATCCAATCTACAATGGTAGTGGCACGATGTTGTACAAACGACCAGACAATGATCGTGATCATGCCCGTTCTAGCCTGCGTTCATGCAAGCGAGGAGAAGTTGGGGGTGTGTAAGTTCAAACACCATTACATTGGTTTTGGTGGTTAATGACAAGTCTAAATACGAGACTAACTCCTGTTGAAAGTTCAAGCTTCATTAGTTTGGTTTTGATGTTAATGACAAATCTAATATTGAGACTAAATGACAAATCTAATATTGAGACTAACTCTTTTGATAATCATAATATTGACTAGTCTCAATTGTTAATTAATGACAATCCTTTTATGAGACTAACTCTTTTTTTGAGCTTAACTCTTATTAGTCTCTTTTGGATGAAATGATGAAATTATCAAAGGTATGCATTCAATAACACATAGTATATATATTGTTGCATTCTTTGATGTCAAATATGTTATGATTTTATTGATAAATCTAAATGTGAGACTAACGTGTTTATTGAGTATATTTTTGAATAGTCTCATGAAAAAGAAAAATAGAAATCCAAAAGGTATGTATCCAATGCAACTTTATTATTTCTAGATACATTCTTTGGATTCAAGATAAAGGGTGAACTCCACCATTGTTTTAACTTTAAGATGTGCATTTTGTTTTTGACTCCATATATACATGAATGAACACATTTAGAGGGAGTTCACACTTTACCTTGATGTTTCAATAGTATTGATCTAATTCATCTTTCTATATCAAGGATCATTACTTTGAAACAAACTCTTGAGTATATATATAAAACTTGTGTAGTTGTAGTATACTTATATTAATATAGGACAAACTCCAAAGTAATCTCAAAAAATGAATATGTGCATATTGATTCAAGTTCAATTATTTGTATGCACATATTTAATGGAGTTTATTTATAATTAATGGTCTTAAGAGTATTGATCCCTTTCCACCACTCCATATAAATTGGATCACTACTTTTAAATTCCATCGAATTGAGTATATGAAACTTGTGTAGTTAATATATACTCATGACAATTTAAATTATGTTCAGTTGCCATTCAATCAACAAAAAAAACTAATCATGAGTTGATGGTTCACTTTGTTGATCCTAAGGCAATTGAAAGTTCTTGAGTATATGAAGCATTAGTTGCATTAGTATACTCAAGACACAATTAATCTTTCAATCAATTTTCTTTGGGTTCTGGTCAATCATCAAAAGAAAAGATCAAAGGGTCTTAGGAGCATCCATTATGTGTTAATGGAGTGCACTGATGATTGAGACAATCATGTGTTTTGGACTAACACTTTCAATGAGTTTGAAATAGATTAAGTCCAAGGTTGAGATGAATAAACAGGAAAAGTATGTCATCATGTGTTGATGAACAAGAGGAAGATCCCGACTTGGAGATAAGATGATCGATCATCATAAAAGCTCTAAGTGGTTGCGAGAGGCAAAGGTATAACTAGCTAGGGCTAAGGATGTTTCCTAATCTTTTACCGGTCTTGGCGTTTGGATGGGAGACCGGGTTGGTAGTATAGGTTGCCGTACTATTAAGAGGGGTCGAGTCTTATAGCTTGAGTCTCATCATGTGTTGATGGGTCAATCTCGCTTGCTCTAGCTCACACTTTCTTGATTTGGTTTTTGCATGGAGCAAGTATTTGCGAATGTGTTTTGCAAATAGTTATAGCTCATGCTTGCAATTTTATTGATGTGTTCTTTGCATGGAACTTTGATTTAAAAATGTGTTTTGCAAATAAGAGAAGATCATGTTTGATGTTTTGCAAATGTGTTTTGCAAACAAGTTGATATTTGTGCAATTCTTTGGAACATGTGACTAGAGTTTGCAAATGTATTTTGCAAATTAGTTTGATCATGTGTTGATCATCACATGGCTAAAATATGTGATTTTGATTGCTCTTGTTTGCAAGATTTATATTTGCAAATGTGTTTTGCAAAATATTGGTGTTCATGCATTTGATCTTAGAGCATGTGATTACAATTTGCAAATGTGCTTTGCAAAATTGTTTTGATCATAAGTTTATCATCACATGGCTCGATATTTGATCTTATTGACCCTTTCTAGCTTGTAGTCACTCTCTTGATCAAGTCTATGTGAAGGATTTGGAGAAAATAAGATTTTAGACTTGAGTGACTACATTGGAGTTTTTGTGATATTTTAAAATATATATGGTTGATTAAATTGTGAAAAAGGTTGGAAATTGTATTCCTCTTTATAAGCTTTGCATAGAGTCCAAGATCACATAAATCGGAGTTCGGAGCAAAAAGTTATGACCTTTTTTCTGCAGAAAATGCGGTAGTGCCGCTTGAATGGCACTACCGCTGAATCTTGCGGTAGTTGTATGAAAAAATGAGGGTTTTTGAGTTTAAAGGCCGGTACTACCGGTCCTATATGGGCAGTAGTGTCGGAGATACTGTAGCAATGGCTAGTTTCAATGCATTTAATGTCCATTTTACCCTCCAACGGCTAGTTTTCTTTGTGGAGGCTATAAAAGGAGCCTTAGGGTTGGCATTTTGGGTGTTGCTGTGGTTTTGGAGAGCTCATTGCTCTTTGTAGTTGATTTGTGCATGTGTTGCACTCTCCAATTTAGTTTTTGAGCTAAGAGCAATTCTAATTTGCATGTGTTGCAATTAGAAGTGGATTGAGTGCTCTTTGTACATGTGTAGCACTTAGAGGAGAGCCTTGTGCATGTGTTGCACTTGGTGAGGATCAAGCAAAAGGCTTGAATTGTTACTCTTGGTGTTTGTCGACACCTAGACGGCGTGTGGAGGCGTCGTGCGCGGTGAGCTTCTCAACGGAGGTTGTGAGAAGCCGTGAAGGTTAGAGCTCACCTACTTGGAGGGGGAAAGAGCTACCACTGGTGGAATTGAAGCGGGTGCTCAATTCGTGAAGCCGGTCTAAAGTGGTTTGGGCTTGCCTCAACGTGGATCAGGGGAGACCGGCAAGTTTCCGAACACCATGGTAAAACATCGGTGTGTCTCTTGTGTTTGCTTGCAATTCTTTATTTACATTGTTGCAATTTACATTCCTAGAATTAAATTGCTTGCTTGTCTTTAGGATTGTAATTTATTGTTAGACATAATTAGCTAGTGCACTTAGTGCGCCTAGTTGACTTAGGTTTTAATTGTCAAAACCTTAATTTTATCGCTTCCGAATTGATTATTGTTTAGGTTTTGACATAGGGATCAATAGAGTGTGTATTTAGTGAGAAGAATTTCAAAAGCCGCCTATTGTAAGGACCCGAATCCACTGATTCGAACCCACTGTGTTTACCGCACTAGTCCCAGGATCAACACTAGTGCACACAGCTCAACATCGGTACATATCACATCACACTCAACGATAATAGAAATAGTAGTTCACTTATTGATATAGCTAAGTGTATGATCTTATGACCGACTTACATTATTAAGCCACGCAGGGCAAGACTGGAAATATAAGCTAATAATTAAGTAGCGGAAAGTAGAAAACGTAGATAGCTCATCAGTTCACCACAGGCAACCGACAAGGTTCGGACCCTAATGACTCGCGTCCTCTTGGAACTCCTCCTCCAACACAGGTGTAGATTCTTCGACTGTTGATTATTGTTGTTGGCAAGGGTGAGTACTTAAAGCACTCAACAAGTTGTGCACAGAATGCAATTCTATGTAACTATATGTAAGGCTTATTCCAATGGATAGGCTATCATGGCTATTTTGCAATAAGCAGTATTTATGAACAAATATAATATTTAGATTGTAAAGACTTGTAAAACAAATAGCAATAATATATAGATTCAGTATTTCTCAAGTAAACCAGGTTTCCAATCCTAAGTCAAATTCCATCTTCCACATGGCATTCCGCCATCCCAACCAAGTTGTCCATTTATTTTAAGCTAACCCTTAACAGTAATTCCCGAGCATTGCTCAATACCGCGAGCACGGCTATCCGAATAGTTTCACACTCTGCAGAGGTTATGCACTTTACCCACGTGATACAACCAAACACCACCAAGGCGAGTGATTATAACAAAGCCTTTACAATGCGCTGGCTTAACCCGGTACCACCTGCTAAGGTTTCAACACTGGTGGGACTGGTTACCACATCCAGGGCCCCCCACTTGCGCCATGTGAATTACTCCATAACTCGGGAACTCACACCGACCATGATAGTACCAAAATTAAGACATTGCAAATTACTCAGCTAGGCTGGCCCATACCAGACATGTGGTTGCATGATTGACTCAGGTCAAAGACTTGCAAGGTTAAGTCCTTAGAGTGATCAAGGCAAGGCATCCACATACCATCTGCCCATCGGGCCCACCTTGGCATACTAAGCCTTGTCACTTGCCCCAATCTAAGTGATTATCACCCAGTTGATTACCAAGCACCACGTGCCATCAACAATTCAACATCGTTGCGTGACATGACTCGCCACAACAACTCAATCTCATTGTGTGATCCCACATGACACACAAGTTCATAACATTGTTCCATATTCCATTAATCAAGATTAATTATCAATGATTCGACACATGCGATGGCGTGGCATGGCTAAGCATCTATCTGAACTACCCATCCCATGTTGATTATAATTACTAACCAACTATATTGAACCAATCTAGGGTGACAATGGATCATGGCATACAATGACAAGGTAGGATATAAATCAATCTGGTATATTAGCTAAGCCCAATTTAATTTGAAACAATTGTATACTTGAAATATATGTAATAGGGTAAAACAATTATGGCAATTTTATAAACATGGTTCAACATGATCAAAGCACAACTTGCCTTGGAATAGGTCTGATCTGTTCGGAACTTGCTCTTGAGTTCTTGGGTCTTCCTCCGGCGTCGCACAATTCAACGTCTACGCGTACCGAAGAAGAAAAGCAAATAAATGCCAAAACAGAGAGCAAATGAACTCCAAAAATCAAATAAAATTCACCATTAAATAGATCTCAATTTACAAATTTTTAGAAATTTGAATCACTCAAATCCGAGTTACGATGCAAAAGATATAGCCTTTTGAAGTTTGAAATAAATATTGAAATTGCAAAAATCAGAAAATCAAAATTAACAGATTTATTTTTAAACTGAAAATAGATTTATGACGTCAGCGTGACCTCATGATGACGTCATCATCACAGAATTTCCAATCGGATTATTTTTCCAATTGAAAAATGCAATTATGACGCAAGCATGACATCATGCTGATGTCAGCCTTGGCGCCAGCCAATCAGACGGCGACATGCGTCTTCGGCGCATAGACTGGGTCCACAGCGTCGGTCGGTTCACCGCAGACGCGGTCCACGGCGCCTCGGCCTCTGCGCCTGACACACGTCGACTCCCGATTGGTCCATATGCGCGGCGGAATCCCACCGCACAGATCGCATCTAACGGCTACCGATCTCAACCCTACGCGGCGCGATCCTGGCCCTTCGCTGGAGATCCGACGATGGTTACCTTTCGAGCCTAGCGATGGCGGCACGGTAGCGCTTCTTTGCCGGACTTGGAGACGAAGACCACAGCGACGGCGGAAGGAAGGGTCTCCGGCGATGCTTCTGCCCCTCACGGACGCGACTCGTCACGGCGAACACGCTGGCGACCTCGGCGACGGCGGAGACTCCACGGACGGCGAGCTTCAAGCGGAAAAACGCGGTGAAGTCTTCGGCTAACTCCGACGAGCTCGAAGCTGCGTTCTAGGGCTGCTCTCGCGGAATCACTCCGACCAAAAGATGCGGCACTCGACTGCGAACCTCGGGGTGCTACCCCCTATTTATAGCCTCGGCGTCCGAGCTCTACACGCGAAGGAATCCGCGACGTCCGGCGGTGGACTCGAGTCCAAACGAAGCGACGACACCTCGGTAGATGCGCGTGTCGCGAATCCACCGACCGCGACGCGAGCTCCTACGTGGCGCGATCTGCTCCGGAGAAATGCAATCAGACGGCTGCGGGACTTAGGGTTTCTGGAATCGGCCTCGTGGGCCAAGCTGGCCGCCACCGACCATCGACTACAGCGCCAAGACAAGTTGGGCTCGGCCCAACACTGTTCCCAGAGATTGTCACCGATTTAACCTTTAAAATAATTCCAGAAATTCACTTAATTGATTTTAGGCAATAAAACTATCCATAAAATTTCAAGAAAATTCTCAAAAATACTTTGAGATATTCTGGACTCAAATAAAATATTTTTGACAAAAAATTATTTTAACTTTGCACAAATTTAAACAGATTTGAACAAAAGGTCAATATACTTAATTTAAAATTAATTTAAAGAAATCCAGAAAAAATCCAAATAAATTCCAGAAAATCATAAATGCACATTTAAGCAATAAAATAGTATTTAGGCAAAATTTTAGGATGTTACACCTATTCACCCCCTTCTAGTCGGCATCCTTGATCTTACACCTATGTTGAGTATAATTTTGATTAGTCTCATTTGGATGGAAATATCGAAGGTATGCATTCGATGCCATATTATTATATCTTGTTGCATTCTTTGGATTCAAAATGCAAGGTGAACTCCACAAAAATTTTAACTTAGATATGTGCATATTGTTTCCAATTCATATATATATGCACACATTTGGGCAGAGTTTATTCTATATCTTGAGGTTTCATTAGTATTGATCTGTTTCTTTTTTCCACATATGTTGATGATCTTTACTTTGAAACACATACTTTGAGTATATTAAGCATTTGTAGTTGTAATATACTCATATTGATTTAAATTCAATTCTTTGCAATTGGGTTGTCGTCAATCACCAAAGAGGTAGATTAAAGATCTAGGCCATCCATTATGGGTTAATGGTGTACTTTGGTGATTAGTGACAACCGGATGTGTTGGACTAATATTTTTTCACAAGTTGGTGAAATAGGTTATATCCAATGATGATGAAGACTTTGGATGACATTATGTGTTGACGGCTATCAAGATAAGATCCTGAAGTGAAGGTAGTTCATCATGTATTGATGAACAAAACAAGGACCCGGACTTGGAGAGAAAATGATCATCATCAAGTGAATGCTCTAAGTGGATGCGCAAATCAAAGGTATAATTAGCATAGGCTAAGATGTGTTCCTAGTATTTTACCGGTCTCGGTGTTTGCTTGGGAGACCGGATTACTAGTGTAGGTTGTCGTACTATTAAGAGGGGTCTTATCTGGTAGTTTGAGTCTTATCATGTGTTGATACCTCAATCCCACTTGCTCTAGCTCTCTGTTGCATGATGCTATTATTTGCGAATGTGTTTTGCAAATAGTTGAAGCTCATGCACTCACTCTTTGTAGCATGTGACTAAAGTTTGCAAATGTTTTGAAAATTGTTGAAGTTCATGCATTAATTATTGCTAGACTCAATTAGAGATCCTTAGTATGCATGTGGTGAGCCTTGTTTGATTTAGTCTCATGCATATCCTTTTATGCCATTGTCCTCTCTGTCGTTGTTGAATTCTTTTATAGACAGAGGGCTTGCTAGACGTGTTCGTAAGGATGTATAGCAGAGTGTTTGGTTGTTTTCTCCAATAGAGAAGGCAGTAGATATATCTAGTTGTAGTATGTGTTCTAGTGTGGACAAGTCCACCCGAGCCTAAGCCAACCCCCAGCGGTTATATTCTCGCATTAAATGCACTTGCCATTTGAAAGTTAGATGGAAATGCCCAGCCGAAACACTTGTCCTTGCATGGACATGTCTAGACAGTGCTCTGTGAGCACTTTGGAGTGAATAACGGCTGGTTTTGGTCGGTGGGCTATATAAGGATGGCTTGTGCTGGCATTTGCATTACTCTTGGTATTCTATTTCACTCTCTTGAGTAGTGTGAGCTTCTCCTCTCAATTGTATATGTGTTACACATTGTTAGTAAGGAGAAAGGTCTCTAGTTGCATGTGTTGCTTCTAGAGGTGGATTGAGTATCCACTTATGCATGTATTGCACTTGGTGAGGGTCAAACAAGAGGCTTGACTTGTTACTCTTGGTGTTTGCTGACATCTAAAAAGTGTGAAGACGTCGTGGTCTGGTAATCTTCTCTAGAAGGTGTGAGAAGGCCCGGTGCGTTGTGAATGTTGGAGTTCACCTATCCCGAGGGGGAAAGAGCTACCACTAATGGACTTGAGTTGCTTGACTTAATTTGTAGAGCTGGTCCAATTAGTTTGGGCTTACCTCAATGGGGATTAGGGGAGACAACATTATGAAAAATTATGAAAAATGCTAGGAAGATTCTGAAAATTTTTATATATTATCTACTAAATAGATATAGACCAAACCTTACTACTTCAATGATAAGCATGTAATATAATATTTTATCATTAGTAAAATTCAATCTTTGTTGCGTATAGAATATGTTGGACATCGCAAAGAGGGATTTACTAAGCTTACCCTGAATGGCAACAATTACCTCACCTAGGCAATGAATGCTAAGATCAACTTGATATCCCGATCACTTGGAGCTACTATCACTCAGCCTGAAGCTAACGCCCCTACTCTTGCTGAAGCTACCAAGTGTGTAGCCCTGCACTTCTTGAGGCACCATCTCCATGCAGACTTGAAGGTCGAATATTTGATGGAGGAGGACCCGCTGGCACTATAAAATCCCCGAAAAGAATGATAAAACTAGCAAAGGTCTGTCTTGCTGTCACGCTTTTAGAATTTTAAAATCATGACAGCATACAACTCTGCCATGCACAAGCTTGTCGTTAAACCGAGATTATGTATCAAAAAATTATTGATGCTGGAATGATAGACAAAATATTGTGCACCTTTCACCCCAATATGAGAATACTGTAGCAACAGTACCGTCATGCCAAGTAGTAGAAGTACTATGAGCTTATTTGCATTTTGCTAGAAGTAGAAAATCATGATGAACTCCTGATGAAGAATCATCATGTTCTCCCTAATGGGATACATGCAATGCCTGAAGTACATGCAAATGCTCAACAGGGTAACAATAGCCATGGCCACTGAAAAGGCCAAAGGCATAAATAGGGAAAATGGAAGAATGGTAGAATACAAAAGGGAAGAGGCAAGCCTTAGTGAAAAATTAAATGTAAAAGGTCAGGGGGCTTTTAGAAGCAAGACTCAGCCAACAAGGCTGCAAACCCTGCTTTAGGTGTGGATGTACTGGTCATTGATCGCGCAATTGTCGCACTGCGAAGGGTTTGGCAGGCATTTACATGCAATCCATTGGAAAAGTCAATAAGACTTGTTGTTTGACACGAACGCTGAGAAGTGTGATGATATGGTTCTTGATCCTACTGAGCTCGAGGAATCTCAAAAGGACACCCATAACTCATATGGAGACCTAAATTAGTCTCCTAAATATTCCTTCGCTTTACTAGTCGATGTCACATATTCCTTATGAGTTTCCTTATCAGCTTAGTCCTAGTTCCTGAATGAACAGTGGTCTACACTTCTATTGAGCGATTATCATTTAAAGTTCAATAAATTGTTATTTCCCAAGATATTTCATTCATTTATTGTACTATGCTTGTTTTATATTTTACAATATGTTTCCTGATGCAACAATTGTTTAATTGTTAAATCATTCTTTTAATATAGAACAAAGTATAAAACCTGAAGTTTATGTTGCAATAAAGACTATGCTGAAAAGCCCAGAAATATTTTAAGATCTGGCATGATCGACCGGGTCATCCTAGATTGAATATGATGAGAAAAATCACAAATAATTTTGTTAGCCCTAACATAAAACTACAGACTTCTCTAGAACTTAAAACTTTTTATGTCCTGCTTGTGCTAAAGGGAATCTCATAATTAGACCATCTTATCTAAAAGTTAGGAAAGAATCATCGAATTTTCTAGAGAGAATTCAAAATAATATTTGTGGACTTATTCAGCCCCTGTCGGGCCTTTTAGATACTTTATAGTATTGATAGATGCTTCTACTAGATAGTCCCATATATGCCTCTTATCTACTCAGAACCATGCTTCCTTTCCAGAAGAAATGATTGCCTATTCGAATGGACAATGTTGGTAAGTTTACCTCAAATGCATTTAATAGTTATTGCATGTCTCTAAGCATTAATGTAGAACATTCGATACCTCATGTCCACACATAAAATAGCCTTGCAGAGTCATTAATTAAAACAAAAAATTTATTGCTAGGCCACTATTGTAGAATTGTAGGTTACTTACTAGTTGCTAAGGTCATGGAGTGTTGCACATTGCTGTATTAATTCAACTCAGATCAACTGCATACCATAAAATTTCCCCTTTTGCAGATAGTGCGTGGGAAAGAATCAAGTATTTTTCATCTATGAAAATTTGGATGTGCTGTATACGTGCCAATCTCACCACCACAGCGTACAACCTGGGTCCTCACCGGAAGTTAGGGATCTATGTAGGTTATGAATCTTCGTCAATTATTACAAAACTAGAGCCTATGACAGCGGATCTATATATGGCTCGATACACTGATTGTATTTTTAATAAGGACAATTTCCCGGTATTAGAGGGAGAAAAGGTGTCACTAAAATACCAGAAAATATATTGGAATATCACTAATATTTAGTACTTAGACCCACGTACTAAAGAATCCTAATTTGAAGTTCGAAGTATAATAAATATACAACAAATAGCTAGACACAATACATCACCAACCTGAAGATATTGGGCTGTTGTTAAGACTTTACTCACATATCTCTAAGTTACTCAAGATCTTGGCTTATTTTACTGAAAGGACCAAGACTCGACCATGGTGGATATATGGATGCTAGCTCTCTGTTTGATCCCACAGTGCCATATCTCAGATTGGATTTGTGTGTTTTTTACGATGGTACAACCATTTCTTGGCGGTATTTTGAGCAGACCTTGGTTATATCATTATATAAAGCCTCACATGAATGTGTTTGACTGAGACGTGTGATTAACCAAATCCTGAAGTCATATGTCATTAACACCATCGATGCCCCTCCATAATTATCTATGAAGATAATACTGCTTGTATTGCACAAATGTAAGTAGGTTATGTTAAGAGCAATATCACAAATCATATTGCCTCTAAATTTTTTTATCCTCATGAACTCTAGAAGAATAGTGATGTAAAGATCTTGCAAACTAAGTCATATGAATATATAGCATATTTATTCACAAAGTCTTTACTGACATCGAGCTTCCAAACATGTGTTCGTGGCATTGAAATAAGATGATTTATAAATATGCAAAATTCAGGGAGAGTAAATCTCTGAAATCGTAACTCTTAGTATGATCCTGAAGATACTATTATAATCCAAAAGATTATAAGTTACACTCTTCTTCTCTTAGTGAGTTTTTTTAAGTTTTCTCACATAAAAGGTTTTTAATGAGGCAACAAATGTAACATAATATGCAGGTGCAATATACTTTTCTCCATCTTTTTTTCCAAGGGTGTTTGGGAGGAATTTTTGATGAGACATATGCATTACGCAGTATTTTCTCAAGGGGAAGTGTTGAGATATAATCAGATTCTTGATCCTGTTTGTTCAGATATGATTGGACTCTATCTATTTATGGGCGAATCCGAATATATCTTTAATAGTTTTTTCATTATAAATATGCCACCCTATTGTATAAGATAATCAATCTAATAAAAAGAAGAGAGTTTTATCTCCCTATATCCTGTATGTTCTTTATCTATTCTCGATCGGTATATTATGATTGATCTACGACGGTTATCGTTATACAATCCCACAGCAAACAGTGAAACAAAACGGCTACACGCAAGCAAGCAAGTGGGAGAATCTGAAAGCAAACCGAAATTACTATAGCGAACCTTAGCTTTCAAATTTTTTATCTAGCCGATATTTAAAATCGCGGCCCGGCCGAAATCAGAAATTTGGACGCACAATTCCGAAATCTCGGCCAGTTTTTGAACCACGCCGTCGAGAGCCTTTCCCCTGCTCCTCTTCTCCGAAGCGAAGCGACTACGATTTACAAATCCGAGCGACAAATTTTCTCCCCTCCCCTGCCAAGTCAAGCGCGAATTCCTCAGTCTCTGCCTTTTTTACCTCGCAAACAAAAATAAAAGCATCCTCGCAAGCGAAGCGAACCACCAGCTCACTCGCACGCGCTTCCCCCGTCCAATCTCGCCCAGATCCCATCTAGCCGGCCGCCTCCCCCATGGCTACCGCCGCCACCGCCACCGCCACCGCCACCGCCACCGCCTCCGCCTCCGCCTCCGCCTCCGCCTCCGCCTCCGCCTCCGCCTCCACCTCCGGCCGCGACCCCCCTCGCCGCCGTCTGCCTCGTCCCATTCAGGTGGGTCCGTCTGCTCACACTAGCCCCGCGGCTCGTGCTCTGTAGCGTCGGTTCGGTGACAATGTGGTGCCGTGCAAGTGGTGGGCGAGGGTGAGGGAGGAGGCGGCGGCGGGCGGGGTGCGCTACGCGGCCACGCCCTCCTACTACGGCCTCAGGCTCCTCCACAGCTTCCTGCACCCGGATCTCGTGCTGCGCCTCGAGCGCGGGGAGTGCCGTGGCTGCGGCGGCGGAGGGGGGCGCAGCTACGGTCTCGTTCCGGCCGACGAGCTCTCGCGGATGCTCGCCAGGTGAGTCGAGTCGACGGTGCGTTGGCATTATGTCAGATGAAATTGGGTTTTACCCAAATTTCTAAAAAAAAGGAAAAAAAAGGAGTATAGCTGTGTGGGTGCTGATGTTAGTGAGAGCAATCTTATAATCTGATGCAGTAGTGTGTGTTGGATATGATCTTCAGTTTATAACAGAAAGACCTAAATTTAGGGGCTAATCCCACGAATTTTTGCGCTTTGATTGGGAGCTTACCAAAGATTAGTTGGTTCAGTCCCGTTAGCCAACGCTACAAATAAGAGGGAGAAGCCGCACTCGTATACATGTGAAAAAATCACGAGTTTGCTTACTCCCGAAAATCACCCATCCGATCTGGGTTTTTGGCGCTGAGGCTAACGAAGATCCGTGACCATTACCGAGAGGATCTCGGCGTCCCATTTTCTTCATCGCGCATCTACATCGGCGTCCTCTCCACCGACACTCAAGAACATCAACCACCGACACTCAAGAACATCAACCACCGACTGAACTTTAATGGCATCCTCATTCTCGGGTTAGTAACTAATGACTTTATTTCCGCATTATGTTTTTGGTGATCATGTTTCAGACTAGCTAATGTTCATGTTTAGTTAAACCCTAAGTATCTCACATTTGGTATTAGAGCCACCCTAGTCTAGATCTTGATCCCTTTTAAGCCCGGTTTAGATTCTGTGTTTGTCGGTGATTAGTGTTGCTTTATGGTTCCTTTGGGCTCGGTTAGCATTTAGGAGGGGAAAAGGATACATTCTGAACCCTAGTTCCCAGATTGAGGAACCCTAAATCCCATGTTAATCCCCAAAAACCCAAATCAATCAAGAAAAAACCTAATAATCTCAGAGGGGATTTTCGGGGATTTCCTCACCGGTCGTCCGCCCGGCATGGCCATCGCGCGCCTTAGCTTTGCCGCACGCGTGCGCGTCGGCTTGTGGCTCTCCTTCCTGGAGCCGCGCGGCATTAGCTCCCCGCCCGTGCGTCCGCCGCCGGGCGTAGCGCGCGCGTATCGACCGCCGCCGCGCTCCATCGCCGTCGCTTGTCCTCCTGCTCACTTGGTCGCTGAGTCGTTGAAGCGATTTTTCCGGGTGGAGAAGGAGAGAATGAGCTAGGGTTTTCTGCCTCGTGCCGTTTTGTTCGGTCCGGTGTCATTTGAGCCGTGCGTTCGAATGGGTGGTTGAGATCGGTGCGCGCGGGGTGAGGTCGGTTGGGCCACGCTGCGCTCGTTCTTTGGGCCATGGCCGCGAGCCGAGTCTTTGGACCGCAGCCGCGATTGGGCGATGGCATTCGGCCCGGGGCCACGAGTGTTTTGGGCAGTCATATGATGTTTTAGCCCTTTAATTATTTGTTTCATTCTGTCTTTAATTCAGCAATGATAATTGTTTAAAATTTATTTCCTGGGCTTTTATGTTATGAATAATTTTATGATTAATTTTTCTGGACTAATTAATTAATGAGGCAATATTTTTCATATGATGATTATTTCTTAGCATTATCTCTAATTAAAATGGAACCCAACGAGAAATTTTAATTAGAGATTATTGTTTAATGTTTAAAATTGGGATTATGTTATGACCATGATCATATACTGACCAATGTTGTTTATGAACATGTGTCACCCATAAGATAATTTAGTTCTTTTTCGTCTCTGCTCAACGGTGATGCAAATTTGAACTTTAATTTTCCATGTGATCTAATATTTATTTTGGGCTTTAATTAATTTCAGTGCATATTCTTATGATTAATGTTTTTCCTCTTTATGCACTGCAATAATTAATGTCAACTGCCCAGTAATAATGCATCATTTTATACACCTTTTGGTTAATGTTTAGTTGCCCTAAGTGATGCAATTGTGATAATTGAGGAATGCACAAATTTAGTTAATATTTTCTGGCCTATTATGATTAAGTTTGTCTCAAATCAAAATAGATCCAACGGGAAATTTTGATTTGGAACTATGACCAAGTTTTGGACATTAATATACTTAAGTGTTGACTTTTCATGGTTGTATTTCGACCAAAGTTGTTTACAATCATGAATTGTCAAATTTTATTGCCCACTGATGAAATGTTTTAGATCCTAAGCCATACATTATTAATGAGCCCATCATTGGGCATAAGTTTTAGGCTGGTTTTTTGGATGTTTTCTTAGATAGGCCACAAATAACGCTTTAGTGCATTCCGGGAATAAGCTAAGATGGGATTAGTTAAGTATTATGTTTCTACCTGAGTTGTTTATATTTCCACATATGTTACAATTTCTTATGCCCTAAATTATGAGCTTAAGTTTTTCCTTTATTTTCAATTTAGCATTTAATTTACTGCTCATTAATTATTAATTGCTTATGCTACTGCAAATAAGTAGTTGATGTCTAATGCTCAGTAATTTTGATCAAGTGATTAATTTTATCTCTTATTAATGTATTCTGCTTTGAGACAATGTGATTATGATTAATTAAATGCTTCATGACTATATACTGACTAACGTCTTTTTGGGTCATGTGACATTTAATTAATTCTCATATTGATTAAGTTTTTGAGTCTTTTCAAGCATTTATATGATAAAGACTACATTATAATTAAGATATCTCTAATTAAGATGGAACCAACGAGAAGTCTTAGTTAGAGATTTAATGAAGTTTTGGGATTATGTTGTGGCCATAATTGCATTCTGACCAAAGTTGTTTGCAATTGTGTACCATTTCCATAAATTAAGTTCTTTTCCGTTATATACCCAAAGGTGATACGGTTTAGAACTATAGTCATGTTTTGGGATTATGTTGTGACACACGGTTATATTCTGACCAAAGTTGATTATAGTCATGTGTCATTCCCATAGTTTCTCTAATCAAAATGGAACCAACGAGAAGTTTTGGTTAGAGATTTCATGTTAATTTTTTTAAAAAAAATTACGTTTGATGGCTCATGGTTACATACTGACCAGCGTTGTTTGTGATCATTTGCCATCCCCATTAGTGAATCCAATTATTCTTCGTTTTCTGCCAAAAGGTGATGCGAAGAAGGACTGCTGATTCTTTACTCAAGTTAAGTTCTTCGTTTTTTTTTTGCCCAACGGTGAAGCGGATTAGAATTATTAAGCTTTGTCATTAGCATGTTATTAACCTGATCAGCGTAGGGTTAATTTCATGAGACAACCATTCACATTTTTGTGGATATTAAGTAATGATCAGTGTTATATCCCTATTATCAATTCAGCCATAAGTTCTTCGGCTGTTTCTAGTACCCTAATAAGAAAAAGAGTAATTTATTAGCATATTATTCTTAAGGTTATTGATTACGTACACAAACATAATGTTAATGATTGGCTCCCATTAGAAGAAGCATCTAATAACTTAGACATTGATAAGAATTCAATATTCTGATGACTAGTGGGAGCAATTTAAGCAAATGTCCCTTTTGATCATAAAATTTAGGATCTGGAGGAGCAATCCTCTAGTTAAATTATGACTATCTGGCAATAATGGAAAAGCATTATGAAGCTCCTCAAAAGTTTTTGCCAGTATACTGATCATAAGAGTGCTCAAAGTCATTGAGCTAGGATATAAATTTTTTTATTGAAGCCTTTCTAATTCACTTCATTACGTCATTCATAAAGAATGTAACAACAATAATGAAGAATGAGAAGTGAACTATGATTATGCCCATGAATGTGTGCATTCATAAAGAAAGTTGGCTAAATACTAAAAGACTACGTTTATACTACCAATATTACCTCAATACTATGAAAGTTTTAAAGCGGAGCCTTAGAGAATGAATAGGAGGCTAATGTTGAAGCCGTTGGAAGTTTTCCATCAGTACTAAGTTATGTTTTCACCCTCCATCCTAATAATGTAATTTATGTTCTCATTATGAAAAGTAATTTGCTTACACTTTTATAAATTATTTGGGGAGCATTAAGTATGTTGCTAACTCTATTGGCTTCACCAAAAGTAAAATATTTATGAGAGTTCATTGAAATTGTGGCATGGACGCTTGTACCACATTTCGAGGGGGAGAGTGGAACGTCTCATTGAGAAAAGAAAAGCTTCATTATGTGAGACATAAACCCCATGAACAAATTCCTTACTCTATTAAAGATACTCTCCTTGTCAATAAGTTTAATGTATGGAAGGATTAAAGATAATTAATATCAATAACTTACACTCTGGGAAAATTAAGATACTTATATACGTGGGATTGTCAAGTTTCCATCCAGACTAAAGGGTACCACTGAGTTTATAAAAATGTTGATTTCAGTGGGAGCTCTGAGGCAAGGTAAACTGTACTTGACGACAATCGTGCTTATGTTCCAATGCCGATAGTCTGAGAGAATAGTAATCTTTTGTCTCTAAAAGTTCCACCTCCAGTTGATTTTGGAGTTTATGAATATGCGAGCCTCACATAAAGATACCTTAAGTTTTAATCTTAAGACCAGTGGGAGTAAATTTAATCTCTTAGCTGTTTATATGGACTTAACTGTTTATATATAGACGATGTCTTCTTGACTATCAGCAATATGGACATTAATGTTTAGGACCCAAATATTTCCTTTCTCTTCTGGGAATTAAGATTGTCTTGGTGATGTCTCTCATGTTTTGACTATTAAGATTCACCAAGACAGGTCCAGTATTAAGGGAGTTTACTCTGATTATTAAGGGCAACAGAAGTTTTTCTTACGTTCCGCTGTCATAAACATTATGAATACTTAAGTTTGTATGCGCCCTTACTTAACATTTATAACCGGGATACTTGGCAAATATTAATCCAGGATTAGACCACTGGAAAACTACTAAAGACAACTTTGCATCATAGGTAAGGTGCTAATGATTACATGCTCACATATAAGAAGTATGATAAATGATAATCGTAAAGTTGTGGGTTATTCAGACACTGATTATGCAAGGTGTGTTGATAATAAGAAATCCACATCAAGTCAAATCTTTAACCTTGCAGAAAGAGCTATATTGTGGAATGGCTCTAATCTTAAGGCATCATTAATGATGCAAGCAGACTTGTGGCATGTCATAAAGCTATTAGATAATGAGAAATCCACAATAGGCTGTTTTGGTTTAAGAATAAGAAAATTTATTTTTGGCTTAAGATTCTATCCCGGAATTTATTATGTAAGAGTGCAATTTTTGCTTTGAGTAACAACATGTCAAGTGGTGCTGCCAAACACATGACGTTGTGAAAGTGTAATCCAGAATCGAATTATTGATGTTCAGCCTATAAGAATTGAGTATCATGTTTAATACACAAGTTTATCCATCATGTTTAGTTTAATGATTCCCTGTTAAAGGCTTGTCTCAAAATTAGTGCCGGCATAAGACTTATTGACACTCTATACTTCTGGGACAAATTGAGATATCAAAACTTCGACTCTGGAAATTACAAAGTTTGTTTTCACTCCTTTCAATGTGCACATGATGACAAATGAAAACAAACTGCACAAAAGGATCATAAGTATAAAACCAACTCCCGTTAAGAATAAGTAATTATCCTATCAAGATAGAATGATGCACTATAGATACTGGGGTTGCAGCGGTGCTTAAATTAATCGCTATAATACTTTATCTTGGTGTGTTGTTCTGTTGAGTATGGACTTATGAAATTAGCCTTCGATCAAGTGGGAGAATGTTGGATATGATCTTCAATTAATAACATAAAGACCTAAATTTAGGGGCTAATCCCACGAATTTTTGCGCTCTGATCGGGAGCTTACCAAAGATTAGTTAGTTCGGTCCCGTTAGCCAGCGCTACAAATAAGAGGAGAAGCCGCACTCGTATACATGTGAAAAAATCACGAGTTTGCTTACTCCCGAAAATCACCCATTCGATCTGGGTTTTTGGCGCTGAGGCTAACGAAGATCCGTGACCATTACCGAGAGGATCTTGGCGTCCCATTTTCTTCATCGCGCATCTACATCGGCGTCCTCTCCACTGACACTCAAGAACATCAACCACCGACCGAACTTTAATGGCATCCTCATTCCCGGGTTAGTAACTAATGACTTTATTTCCGCATTATGGTTTTGGTGATCATGTTTTAGACTAGCTAATGTTCATGTTTAGTTAAACCCTAAGTATCTCACAGTGTGGTCAAATGAATGATGATTTGGTAGCAGCGTCTAGAATGTCGATGCCAGATGATGCTTGATCTGGTGGATCTAGCCCTCATTATTAATCTAGTGATAGTACGGACTGCTGACAAGTGAGTCTCATGCCCTGACCATTTTGAATTTCTTTTTTTTTAGAATGACCATTTTGAATTTCTTTTTTTTAGAATGACCGTTTTGAATTTCGATCAAAATCTTAAGCTTTTACCTAGGGAGCGACTATAGAACGGTATACCGTTGCAACGGTATAATAACATGTTTCATCAAATTTGAGGAGGTTCCATTAAAATATTTGAAAAAGTTTTAAGTTTCAATGAGTTTCATCCATTTTTAAAAGATTTCGAGAAAGTTTCAAGACCAAGTTTCAACAAGTTATAGATTTTTGAAACTCAAGTTACAACAAGTCTCGCCAAAGAGTTAAGAAGTTTCAATAAGTTTAACATGTTTCATAAAGTTTCAACCCAAATAGTAGAGTAAATTTCACAAAACTACAAGTTTCTTGTACAAATTATAAAAAAACTACAGATTTTAATTCATATTTCACAAAACTACTTATTTTAGGAGAACTTGTGTCACAAAATTATATGTTTTAGAATTGACTGTTCCTTGTAACGGGTCTGACAGTGTGGTTCCACACGGCAGCCTCATGTGCCCCCATGTCCCATTTCACTTGTGCGTGAGGATGTCATGTGGGTCCACACTATAAGACCCGTTACAAGAAATCGTCAACTCTAAAATCTGTAGTTTTGTGATACAAGTTTTTCTAAAATCTGTAGTTTTGTGAAATAGAAGCTAAAATATGTAGTTTTCTGATAATTTGTACAAGAAACTTGTAGTCTTGTGAAATTTACTCCAAAAAGTATCAAGAAGTTTCAGCAAGTTTTAATCCGAAAAACAAACAAAACAACAAAAAATCGCTGGCATGCTCACCTGTGGCCCCTAGCCATCCCTTTTCACTCACCAGCACTACCGGCTATGTAGCACCGATCACGCGATCACGGTGCGGCGATCACAGTGCAGCGATCTGGCGATCTGGAATTTTCAAAAACAAGGATACGTCGATCGTCAAGTATATATGTATTGTAAAATAAGAAACTGTAGAGGCAATGTTACCTTGAGAGTGGAGAGGCATTATAGCAATAATTTGAAGTGTATTTGATGTAAAATGATCCTCTGAGAGTTTACAATTGACATCCTATAACAAAATACTAACTAAAATCGGAAGAGGACTAAAAATACTAACTACAAGACTACAACCGAACCAAGCGAAGAAGCAATGCTCTGCTTCACCTACACGCCGGCCACGGAGCCGCTGGGAGGACACCGCCGGTGGAGCTTCTTTGAGGCGCCGGCCACGGAGGCTCTTGGGAGGATGAGCACTCGAGTAAAGCGGCGGCCGGGCTGCTGCTGGAGCGGAGGCTGCTGCCAGAAGAGCAGCAGCAGGAGGCGGGGCGGCGCGGCGGGCGGTGCTGTGGGGAATGCGGGGAGATCTTTGCCGGCCGGTGGAGCTCTTGGGAGGGCGAGCAGCGGCGGCGCGAGCGGCAGCCGGCGGCGGCGGCGGAGGAGGCTGCGGCGGCGGCGCTGCAGGGGAGAGGTCGCGGCTGCTTGGGTGCTTGCTGCGCAGGATGGTGGATGCTAGGGTTAGGTATTTATGTTTGTATTGGGCTTTTGGGCCAAAGCAAGGAAATGGGCCTCGGTATCGGAGATATCGCGAAGCATCGGTGATTTTTATTTTTATTTCTCGAATTCTCCGATACTTTTCCGATCTCAGATCGCGCCGTGTCGCGCCAGATCGCCAGACGGATACGTGCTCGGATCACGGTCTGCAGCGATTCGGTAAATGTCGGTGCATCCTAGACTACCGGTTCCTCTCTTTGCTCACCCAAGGGGTGAAGCCAGAGCTTGAAGTTGCCTGTGACGCGCGCAGCGGCGAAGTGGAGCCACTAGGCGACGTGGGTAGAGTCCGCGTTGGACCGCTCTATGACCCAGATGAGGAGGCAGGTGATGGTTGCGTGATTCAGTGGATCCCATCGCCGGCGACGAGGAAGATGATTAGATCGGGTGGATCCCGTCGTTGGTGTCCTCCTACCATGCCTCAGGCGGGGTTCGTGGCGGCACGCATTGATTCCACAACATTAAAGAACACCGTCACTCCTGCTAGCCTACAACACCATTGGCCATGCGTTGCAAGCGTTGAGGCAAACACCACCCTACCATCGGCCTCGCGCAGCGAGCATTGTTGCAAGCCATCGTAGGCCCACTACGCCACCGACCGCGCAGTTACGTTGGCCACATACCGCGACCACCACCGGTGCCTACCCTAAGCGTTGCTCATCGGACTAGGCCGAGGAATAGAGACAACGTGAATGGAGAGAGCTAGTGGGAGGGGAACCGGGGATTGCTCGAGGGCGATGGATAGATGGATAAGGTTGATCAGATGACTGCAACTTCCTATGGCTATTAGATCAGACGTGGGATTGCTATGCCGTTAGAAACATAGACAATGGTATGCCGTCAGATAGCTTTTTCCTTTACCTAGGGCAAGTGTTTCTAGCAATGTCTCAAGTGCGAACACTCTTTGGGTAGTCTAGTCTAGGTCTGCGACCTTAAGCAGCTCTTAAGACATGCATTGCATTACATGACTTGTCAACCAGTCACTCTAGCCCATTTAACTTCATCATTTTGTTATGCACAATCAGCGCTGTGTTGATTGAATTTTGTAAGGGACATGATGCTTGTGCAATCATTTTCACGAGATTCGTCAGCTGCTCATCATACGTGTGGATTATATACTCATCGTATTGTCAGATGCTGCATATGCTCCCTGAATTCATTGTACGCAAAACAAAACGTGTGCAATGGTGTGGCTGCACAACCACATGAGTTGTCAACGTTGCAGTGCGTGCAATTAGTGTTACCTGGACACATGTGTCCAAATTTTTTTTGACGCGTGGACGCGTATCCCCGTGTCAATGCGCGTCGGACACTCGCTGACACGCATCAGACACCCTTAACAGTTCCCTAAGTGAAGTAGGAAGAGACTAGATGGGGAAAAACTACGCTAGCTCGACATCCCTTGTTCATGACCATGACTAGGAAAAGCAAAACTAGAGGAAGACTAGAAGAAAGAAAGAATGGATCTTCTCCTTCTCTGCCATGGCTTTGGTGGAGGAAGAAGAATAGACGAAGGGAAGGTTTCGAAGGGAGGAAATAATGGAGAGGAAGATGTTAGGGACGGGAACATTCTCACGTAGATTTGGAAGAGAAAAGTGTTACTTTTGTTTTGTTTACTGCTTTTCATTCTCATGTGTGATAGGCTGACAACAGGCAACCATATCAAGGCAAGAGGTGGATTATCTATGCTGAATATGGATCTTTTATGCAACAGACCCTCCAACTTCAGTGATGAGACTATTTGAGCATTTATTAGTATTATTTACAATAGAAAATAAATATATTCATTTATTTTTAGTATTATATTAATATATAGTAGTCGAATCCTCGAATCTTATTTTTTTCAAGTCTTCCGAATCGAACACCTGAATCCGAGTCGGACCCCGATTCCCGTGTCCAGGTAACACTTGCATTGGTCCGTAAACTGAACTACTGCACGCCGTCCAATTGTAAGCAAGCGGTTGCTCCGAAGCTAAAGACCACCGTTCAAACTTCATTGTTTACTGATTAATGACTCTAGTCACAAATTATTGTCGCGGTAGAAAATGTATGGTCACGAAGTGATCCAGACGAAATAATCTTAGTGGAATGTACCAACCAATTTGCTAGTTAAGTGGTAAGTTACACCATATCTCTGGAATTTGGTGGCGACCAACCTTCAGATTGTTGTGTGATTTAATTTCAGCATATCTAGTAGGAAATATCATTTAGGAAAAATTGGTTCCATGCCACTAAAAGATCCCTACTTTAGATATATACCACCGAAATAGATGTGTACACTTTAATACCCCTAAAAGATTTCTCCATTTGTTTTTTACCATTCCATCTGATTTTGGTCGTGCTGCCGTTACTTGAGACCATTTTGCCCTCATCTCCCTCTCTAACATTGCTCCCAAGCTCGATTCCTCTCCGGCCAAGCCCAATCCCTTGTGCGCCCTCTCTTTTACCCAAGCGCTAACTCTTCGGACGTAGCAGCCGATGCGGAAGGCGAACTCAAGTGTGAGTACGTGGATGCCGGGTCAGCAGTGCATAGCATCGCAACGAGCCACGTGAGCTCACTGTGTGCATCCACGGCAGGTCAACGAGCTTCACTCCCCCGGCAGCGAACAAGCCGTGCATGAGCAGCAAGTGGGTGTGCTATAGCCTCATCTCGAGCTCCGCAAGTAGCACCATAGTGGTTCACATCCCCCTCCTGTGTTCTCATCTATCCTGATTACCTTCTTCCCCCTGTCGTGTTGCAGCTACGACGCTTGTGGCCATGGCAGCACAATTGGACAGTGTAGTAATGAAGGACCGAAGTGGCGATCAGAGGGGGGGGGGGGTTTGAATGATCATAATTAAATTTCCCCCCAATCAATGGATCCAACCAAAATCTCACTTGAAACACTTAAGCACAAATGAGCAAAACAGAGAAAATCTTGGTCTTAAACTTTCTCGTGGGGTTGTGATGATCAAGATGATCTTGGATATTTCCCACTTGTCACAACAAGCAAGAACACAAGAAACAAAAACCTCAAATGCGATCTACAAAGATTTCTCAAAGATTAATGGCCTGTTTGGTAGAGCTCCAGATCCCAGCTTCACCTGAGATCTGAAACTTGTAGACTAAAATAAAGTGAATTAAGTTTATATTTTTGGTCTAAAATGTAAACAAAATGATCCATCTAAACACTCTTAATGTACTCACAGCTCCAGCTCCACAAATCTGGTGGAGTTAGGAATACCCAGCTCCACCAAATCCACGGATCTGGTGGAGCTAGAGCTTTACCAAACACACCCTAAGCAAAGAGATCGAGTTTTTGCAAAAGATTGCCTCGATGATGAGGATATGATCTAAAAGAAGATTCATACACCAATCAATCATCCTTGGCATAAAATCCATAAACATTTAGAAGGAGGGGAGGCAAATCCAAATGTGCGGAAAGTAAATTGCAAGAATTTAAAGTGCGGAATTTAAATGCTGAGTTTAAGACATAATGTAAATGCTGCAATTAAATTCAGAAAAGTAAGGAAGTAAAATTTTATTTCTTCGGAGGAAGGTTTAAAAAGCCTCACAACAAGGTGGGCAAAGCTCAAAGGAGCACACAAAACCTTCAAGAGGGGAGAGCTACCCCTACCCCTCTATTTATACTACTCTTGAGTCATTTTCAACCTTTGGATGAGTTATACTTAGCCCTCAAGTAACCTCATCAAGGGTTGAGATTGAGTCATCCTCCACCCTTGGATGAGTTCTACTTGGCCCTCAAGAAACCTTATCAAGGGTTGAGATTCATTTAAGCTAACTTGACCGCTACTCTATCCTCTAAACCGCAATCCAACGGCTCTCCTTGATCCGAGTAACCCAAGTTAGCATCTTAGCCGTTCACTTGTCTTCTAGGCTCGCAGCGACTCTGTCTCCGGTCATCCTCTGGCGATTCCCGACCGTCTGGACATCCGGCGCACCTTGCCTAGTCCCGGTCATCCTTCGCCATAAAGACCTAGCACTGTCGTCCTGCAACCATAAAAAACAAGAAAACCCATCACATAGCAATGTCCAAAATGATATACAATAATTATCCAATTGCTAAAAATAAATCATATTCCTAACTCAAATACAGTCAAATACTCATCATCAATATGGTTAGACCTCCACATGGTCTTTCAAGTAAAAATGCCCAAATTGTGCACGGGTAATTCAAATTCATTATTGTATGCTGCAATTGGAAGAAATCGCAACAATTTCATCTGTCAATTGGTCTGTGAAATTCGTTTTTTTTTCTTTTTCTTTTTGCTGTTTGTCTTTGTGTGGGCTTCATTTCTGGAACTTTCCTTCTGCTGAAAAAGTTCCTTTTTAGTGCTTTGATTCTACTGAGATAAATGAATGACTAGTGCTGATCTTCCGCTGAACAAAATGAATGAGATGATATGCTTGTCCTGAACAAATTGAATGCATCATGGACGGGAAGGTGACTGGAGTCAATGAGATCTCGTCCAGGAAGATGCGTTCTATTTGGTTTGGGAGGTGCAGGGGCATTTGTGGTATTTGGCTAAATTAAGAAAAAGTAAAATCGCAAAAAGGCTAACGGGTATTGATGGAATGTCAAAAAAATAAATGGTGACATCTTTCAATGGTATTAAAGTGTACTAGTTTCTTTTGATGGTACAAAACTAAAATTGGGATTTTTTGATGTCATAGAACCAATTTTCCCATCATAAAAATAGGATAATAAGAACTCGCATACTAAACGTTATTATCTATACCCCTTTATAATGCACGTAAACATTCTTTTCTACGTCCACCCCAAATAGTGCATCCAATTAGAGATGGCCCAACATTCGTGCACCCAGCGAAACGTCCCCAGAAACTTGCCTCCATCAAAATTAACCTCTCAGATCTTTCCTCAGTTTTACTCACCCACATCTGATGGCCATTGTTTAGTTTGTCTAATCATCCCTGTGGCCCACAACAGACCTCCTCCGACCTCCAGCATCATCAAGGAAAAGGAAACAAACGTCCTGGAATCAAGGAAAAGGAAACAAACGTCCTGGAAAAGGAAAGGACCATACATTACGTGCTGGGAAAAGGAAACCGGGAGACGGGGCAGCGCGGTATTATTTTTTCAGAATCAGGCTCTCGCGGTGATGAATTTGCGATTGTAGCCTCGAGCCAAAAAAATTCAATGGAGAGGTGCTGGAATTTTTTTCCCACGTCCGAAATTTATCCAGCGGACGGTGGGTAATTTCATGCACGAAAAAAATAAAAACCAAGCTCTGCCTGGCCGCTGGATAATTTTGGGCGTGGGAAAAAAAGTACAGTGCTTCTCGACCGCGGGAAAAAAATTCTAGCACATCTCCGCTGATTTTTTCTGTCTCGAGGCTACAATCACAAATTCATCGCCCGAGAGCCTGATTCAGAAAAAATTATAACGACGATACTAATATAGTAAAAATTCGAGCACGGGCGCTGTAAATATCTGCGCCATCGCTCACGATTTTTTTAAACGAGGCTACAATCGCAAATTCATTGCCGCGAGAGTCTGATTCGGAAAAAAATCTAACGATGATGCCAATACAGTAAAAAGTTCCCGAAAAATAATAGAAAACAATCAAGCGATGCCCGTCCGCTTGATAATTTTGGTAAAAAAAAAGAAATGCTTGTTGGCCGCTAAAAAATTCTAGCGTGGGAGAAAAAATGAAAAAAATTCAAGCGGGCTCGCCCATTTGAATAATTCGGGAAAATATGAAAAATAAAATTGCACTCACAATCACTGGATCCATATGGAAAAAAGATAAAAATTAAACAGTAGCATTGTATTTGATTCCGCGAGAAAAATTGAAAAAATTAAGCGACTCACGCATCATTGGTTCCGTGGATAAAAATGAAAAAAATCGGCGCTCTCGTATACGAAATTAGGCTCTATGGGGCTAGATCCGTAAAAAGTCTCGAGAAGGGTCATATTCAAAAAATACGATCACGAGGCCGGGCGATAAAAATTCAAGTCCGGTTTCCTTGCATGCGGATCCTCCTGTTTATTTCCTTGTTTGATTTGCTCTCCTTCCAAATATGTAGTACGTCTGCTTTGGCGGGACGATAAAAATTCAAGTCTGGTTTCCTTGCATGCGGATCCTCCCTGTTTATTTCCTTGTTTGATTCACTCTCCTTTCAAATATGTAGTACGTACAATATGATCACAAGATAAAGTTGCTGCAGACGCTTAAAAAGGCACTCGTATCTTCACATCCTTTCTTCTTTGCGTGATCTCATATGCAACAGAATCCTCTAAAAAAACACAAACTAAATCCATGCCTTCCTTTCCCGTGTTCCTTGCGTAGGTCCCGGGAATTCCTAACTAAAGAACGTCCAAACGACGGGACGGAGGTGCCATACCTCCAGCCGTTCGGTGAGGCCGCGAGGCTTTTACGTGCGGCGACAGCGGCGTACATACATACGCAGGCGTGCAGCGACGGTGACGACGACGGCAACCAGCGACGGCGACGGCAACCGGCGACGTCGGCGTACATACATATGCACGCATGCGGCGACGGGGACCGGCGACGTCGGCTCTTTCATGCCTGGACAAAGGTACATACAGAACTGTCTAAGTCCAACTTGGCCTCAAGTTCTTGCTAGCTCATAAACTGATTGCTTTAATGCAGGGGTGCGCATGCTCGCAAGTGATGAAACCATGTATTTCAGGGATCCCATATGCCACTACCTAGATTTACAGTTCTGCGTATGTTTTGATATTTTTGCGTTATATATATACACATTATGCAATAATCAACTAGCTATTTTTAATGTTTTAATTTATCGCAGCCACTTTGTAATTACCGACGGTATTATAAGTTTTGTGTCAAGGTTGAAGATGAGAAGCTTGCAAAATTATTTGACGCTTGGCCTGAGACTGGAATTGCGTTGTCTGAATGTTGAATGGTAAGCTTTGCTTAATAAATTGTTTGACGCTTTATTATGTTACTATATATGTGTGCAAAAGATATAATGTATATATTTGTAGATTATGCTGCCTTTTCATCACGGAGGACGATTCAGCATGTTATCGTTCGGCATAAAGGACAGGGTTATCTCCGTTATTGATCCAACACCTCTACCCGGATGGGTTCCAACGGATAAACCATCCAGTTACTATCTTGATAGAATACAAAAAATTGGTATAATATTCGATCGTGCTATGAGGATAGTAAATCCCTTATGGAACGACGATATCTATGATTGGCGTATTGTAATTCCAAAGTCTGTTCCAAAAACAGTAGACCGGTAAGTTATTTACACATGATTAGTAAATAGTTAAATTTTTGTGTACTTACATGTAGCAATTAAATGTTGTGCAGGAATTTGATAGGTTATTTTGTCATGAACTTCATGCACATCTGGAATGGTCAACAGTTTAATGCACGGATCTGCATGGTCGGTACTCTCTATTTTATTACTCACTTTTTATAAGGTTGTAAAGTAGGTCTATATTGATGATGCTCTACAATGTACTTACAGGGTTCACCTATCCTTAGGAAGTGTTTCTTAATTGAAATATTAAAATACAAGTGGAATGAGTGCGCAGAAAACATCTCTCAAGACATAAGAACAAGTCTTAAGAGCATACGGGAAACGTTTAGCGAAAAATATTATTGAGTGTTATATCTTTATTTTTGTACTCGCATACGGGCACTGTGATTATTTATTATTAAGTGTTATATTCATACTTATCTTCTCATTTAATTGATAAGCGGGTGTACTGCCATCGTAGCGTTAACACGGGCACTATACTAGTTAGCTCTTATTATCCTATTTTGAGGTTACTTCTCATTTGAAAGCACAAGAAATACCATCTCAGAAGTGGCTATGTTTTATTAAGACTAAGTCAAATGTTAAATAGGTGAAGGACGGTTAATTTCAGCTCGATGTTTGCTGGGAAAGTTCCTGTCGCTGTAAAACTGTAATTTGGTTTAGTTATTTGTCACATTATTCATTCATTGCGTTTCACCCTTTAAGGTAGATCTCTTCTCACAACCTTGAGAAGCAACAGGTTTCGTCAAACAGCCAACGAATCTAATCTTGATAGAAATGATTTGTCTCAGATCAAATTAGTGATAGCCAGATTGAGAGGAAAAGATTTTTAACTGTATATAGCCAGATTGAGAGGTCATTGTTTCTTGGAATGTTCTGCATTGGCAGAGAAGAATGTATATTGAACTCAACCAATTGATAAAAAAATGGTTAAGTGTTGAGTATTTCACTCTTCACTTGCTCATCTGAAGTTAGGCTAGCAAGCCCTTTCTTATAGATTAATATATGTTATTGTTGCATGCCATTTCTATTTGCTCTCAAGTCTAACTTTTCGATGATGGTTCCTGCATTTTACATGACTGGTGACTCAATAAATAGGATAACTAAGAAAAAGATGTGGTACTATATGTTGTCATTCACACATGCCTGTCACTAGCTAGTAGCTCCGTACTTTCCCTATATCACTGACTGAAGTGTGAATGCTAGAATTTATGCTCTGTAGTGCTGCTATACTTGTGTAATTCTTCTTATTTATGCAACTGTTTTTATACTTGGGTGCCAAAGATGACACTTCAGTAGACCATATCACTAATTTGACACAACCACTGCATAAACCTTTTCTCAAATCTTGTTTGTTTGAGTTGTGTTTCTATTGAGTTCTCCTTATAGCTCCATCTTGTCATGTCCCATCGGCCCTAATTTCGTGCCTCTTTTCTTCTTCAGGCAGAACTCTAGTTTTCAATTGTATAATAAACATTCATTTGCTGGAGACAATGCTGGTGCTTATCCTTTGGTGCTTAGGATATCTGTGCGAGAAACGAGCATTCTGACTGTGAAGATCAGCAAAAAGGTAATCCTATTGACATGCAACGTTGGACTCATCCGATTCCTTCTTTTGACCACCCTTACATCTTTCATTCTGTTTCAGGACAAACCAGTTGAGAACTATAAACGGGCAGACAGGATGTTTAACCTTTATTCTCAACCAGTATGTTACTGCTCGTTGCATTTCCATGTTTGGAAAGACAATTCCATTAGTGCGATTTACTTATGTTTCTGTGTCCAGGTTCATGTTTGGGATTTTTCAGCTTAGACAAACCTAATATTAATGAATGAATGGAATAAGCCACATCATGACTACTGCCATTCAGAGCAAGAGGTAGTATCAGTTGACTATGTGTGATTCCCCTGTTGATACCTTGTTGTTGTATAACTGCATTTTAATATTGAATTATTGATCAATGAGTCGATGACTTACTTTCTAATTTCATAGTTACAGAACCTGGCATAAGTTTTCCTACCCTAGATCTACCTTCTTATCCTTTTTCTCTTCTTTTGAATGTGCATAATTTTCTGGAAGTGCAGGTCTATGCGATGTCCTACTCCTTATCATCCAAGATTGGTGGGACCAACAACGAGTATGCGGAATAATCTTCCGGAGATATTCATGATATGAATGTTGATTTCTCCTATAGAAGCTTTGGAAGATCTGGCCTTATGGGGTTAATAGGATTGGAAAATCTTGGGAACACTTGCTTTATGAACAGTTCAATCCAATGATTGGCTCACACATCAAAGCTTGTCGATTATTTCCTTGGAGATTATGACAAAGATATAAATCGGACTAATCCCCTAGGACTGAATGTATGTAGAGTTTGTCATGAACTTGCCATTTTTCCTTCAAACAATTAGCTAAATATTTACTGACACTTCCATTAACTAGGGGGGACTTGCTTTGGCATTTGGAGAATTGTTGAGGAGGTTATGGACCATAGTTGTCACGGCGGTCCGGCTAGGCGCGGCGAGGCCGGACCGCCTAGGCGCCTGTCTAGGCGATGATTAGACGATGAGCATTCATCAGTGAGCAGTGTGCACAAAGGGTAAGCATCAGACAAAACATTGGTTTTGGAATCTAGACATTTAAAGAGCAAACATTTAGATGCATTCATCAGTAAGCATCACATTTAAAGGGTATGCATAAGAAGAGCAAACATTTCATTCAGTTGCATTCATCAGTAAGCATCACATCAGTATTCAGCAAGCATTTATCAGCAGGCATTCATCAGCGAGCATTCATTATCAAGCATTCATCAATAAGCAAATAAGCATCACATCAGCATTCATCAGTAAGCACCAGGCACCAGCATTCACCAGCACCAACGCACCAAAGCAGAGGGGAGGTGATCAGGGAAGAGAGAGGAGCAGTGCACCAAAGCAGAGGGAGGAGCAGAGGGGGAGGAGGGAGGAGCAGCGCACCAAGCGCACCAAAGCAGAGGCGAGCTGCTCCAGATCGGGGAGGAGGGAGGAGCAGAGGGGGGATCTCTAGATCGGGAAGGGGGGTTCTCACCGGAGGTCCTGAGCTGCGGCGTGGAGGCAGTCCGGCGGTGGAGGCGGTTCGGCGGCGGTGGAGGCGGAGCTGCGGCGTCTGCGCTCTTCTCTAGGGTTAGCCTCTAGCTTTGCGGTGTCTGCGCTCTCTGGCCTCTGGCTCTTCTCAAGTCCCGCACCTTATCTACTGACCTCAGCGTCGCGGCGCCTGTCCAGATCCCGCCGCCGCGACGCCCAGTCGGCCGACTCATCGCCTTGACACCTGAGCGGGCGCCTAACTCGCTCCAGTCTAGGCGGCCGGCCCAGGCGTCCAGCTCCCGCCGCCTGGACGACTAGGAGTCGACGCCATGACAACTATGTTATGGACCACTGACAGAAAACCAGTTGCACCACAGCACTTTAAGGCAAAGATAGCCTGTTTTGCTCCTCAGTTCAGTGGCTTTAATCAGCATGATTCACAGGAGCTTCTTGCTTTCTTATTGGATGGTCTCCATGAAGATCTTAATCAGGTCAAGTGCAAACCATATGAAGAAGCTAAGGATGCAAGTGGCCGTCCTGACGAAGAAGTAGCAGATGAGTATTGGACCAATCATTTAGCTCGAAATGACTCAGTAATAGTTGATATCTGCGATGTAAGTTTGAACTCTTGTTCTCTAAACTCCTCACTTACTTGAGCAATGACAAAAGTACTTTTTTTTTTCTGCTTCTACCCTTCTACATGTCAATATGATTTCGTAAACAAGAAATCAACCATATATTAAATAACGGAAGGAAGTGTTCCTATGCTTTTGCGAAAGAAAATTGTGCAAATTTAAACATCAATAAGGGGTTGAGATTAAAACATTCCAGTCAATTTTTACCAATTTAAGGAAAGGACATACCTGCAGTGGGAAAAGGCGAAAAGGATAGAAGCATTCCTCAATGAAATAATCGTTTTCTTGTGTATAATTTGTTGTCATGACACAGAATGCACTTTGCTATATTTGTTGTTACATTGCAAATTAAGCTATTTCATACAATAAGAACTCAAGTATATGTGCTTAATTTCTGTTGTTAAACCCTTTTAATTATCTATTTGCAGGGACAGTACAAGTCTACATTAACTTGCTCCACTTGCAGTAAAACTTGTAACTTTTGACCCATTTATGTACTTATCTTTGCCTGTACCTTCCATGACAAAGAGGGCAATGACTCTTGACAGATTTCAGCACTGATGGTAGAAGAGAGCCATTCTCATATGATGTCAGTGTGCCAAAATTTGGAACTCTTAGTGATCTTGTTCGGGCTTTAACTGCTGCTTGTTCACCTGGAGATGATGAGACCCTGCTGATTACGGAGGTATGCTTTTGTTTCTTCATTGGCCCTTTAGCATTGTTGCAAGCCTTCTAGGCTAGTTTAAGCAATACAAGTTATATATATCTTCCTATACAGGTCTATAATAATTGCATCATTGGGTACCTGGAGGACCCTTCAGATTCAGTTTTGTTGCTGAGGGATGGAGATAAATTGACAGCATACCGGCTACCAAAAAAAAAGAAGAAAAATCTTCACTTGTGCTTTTTACACACCAACACTTTGATGAGTAAGCACAATCAGACACATTTATGTTACCGAATCTTTGTTTAACTTATGTATAATAATGCAACCAATACTGTCCTTTTTGCAACATTTATTTATTCTCTTAACATTCTTGTTTGGTACCATTAAATTCAGGCATTCTAGTGTTGATAATGTAACTCCACAAATGAAGGAATTTGAGGCTCCACTTTTAGCAGTCCTTCCTGAGACAGTCAATGGATTGAGACTTCAAAATATCTATCTGAAATTGTTGATTCCATTTCTACTTTCCAAGGGCACTAGTTCGCTTAATGATTGTGGGAGGTGCAATGGTGACTGTGCTGTTGACCTGATGGATGCAACACCTTCTGATTCAGACAGTAATTTTCGGAGTGCTCAATTGGAAGATGGCCCTGAAAGAAGCCACTGCATTGCTAATGAATGTGAAGTGATGGAAAGACCTAGTGAGTATTTGAATTTTATTTAACAAATGAAAGGGGTGATATCCAGCAACCAAGAATAGAAATGAATGAGCTGGATTTACTAAAGACAACACCAAGCCGGCTGCATGTCAATGTCCATTGGCAACATAATGCAGTAAGACAATATGATACCTCAATGCTGAACAAACAATCTACCTGCGATTCACAAGCTTGAGCTTATCCCGAAAGGAACCGAAGTTTCTGTTGCACTACATGGTTGTCTGAAAGCCTTTCTAAAAGAGGAACCATTGGGGCCAGAGGACATGTGGTGAGTGTCCCTGAGGAACAACTGTGTTGCTTTTGGCTTTACTGTTTGCAAAATGCTGCCTTATTTGCAATCCTCTTTTCTTTTCTTAAAAAAAATGATTGTTACGCTGATGGTGAAAGTATTACACTGATGCATAAAGTTGCAAATAAATTGACTGCCAATGCAAAATCTCACCTTGAAACATAGCATACTAATAATTCTGAATTGGAAGTGTTCTGTTGGGTTCATAACTGAGACCCACTTTATTCTCTGTTTTGCATTCAGGTACTGCCCATGCTGCAAAAAGCATCAGCAAGCAATAAAGAAATTAGCTCTCTGGAGGCTGCCCAAAGTTCTGGTCATCCATCTGAAAAGGTTCTCGTATGCCCAGTTCACAAGAAACAAGCTCGAGACATTTGTAGATTTCCCCATTAGTGATTTGGACCTTTCAGCATATATCGCTGACAAGAGCGAACAGTCAAACAGCCATTATCGCTTGTACGCTATTAGCAACCACTATGGAAATATGGGAGGTGGACATTACACTGCCAGCATCTATGTGAGTTCCTGGGCTCTTTTTTGTGGCTTTCATTGTTCCATGCCTCACAGTATCCTATCGATCTCTTTGTTAATGAGCAAGGCTTGCTAATGAAGTGTCTTACTGACATATTTGAGCAAGGCTTGCTAATGAAATGTCTTACTGACATCTTATCCTTTCTGTAGCATGAAGAAGGGAAGGGATGGTACAAGTTTGATGATGACTGCGTAACTCCTATGAGTGAAGACAGTATAAAGACACCAGCTGCTTATGTTCTGTTCTACAGACGAGAGTGAGGATACGACTGCAGTACAAAAACCTTTTTTTTTTTGCTAGGTTTTTGGTTAGTCCGGATTTTCATATATATTCAGCTACGTCATATCTGCTTTCAAAACAACATATTGGCACTTGAATCTCTCAAGTCACTAACCCTATACCACAGAATGTACAGATTCAATTGCCAACAGGAGAACAAAAGACCTAGCTAATGCTTTTTTTTTTCTTCCAACCCATAATATTCTTTTGGTACATGGCTTCGGCCCACATTGTAATTGCTCCAATTGATCAGCAAAGGGTCAACGATATTCTTTTGTCACCAAATTCTTGCCAATATTTTTGAAATGATGTAACAGCTCTGTAAATTAACTCTGATCTGTTCTTGTCCTAAGGGCTGCGGCGAGCGTGACGCTACAGCTACTCCAGTGTTGCTCCATCCATGAATGGCAAGTTGCAATCTTGATAGTCAGATGACACTGACATGAAGATCATTGAGGGGGCCAAAAACCCTTTCTGCGGCTAGCTTTTGGACCAGAAATATTTCCATGATCATTCTGGATTCTGACCTATCTCCTAACTCTACTATTTGACAAATTACAGAAGATGAGTGCTGTGCTCACTGCTGTTGGCCTGTGGGCTTTGACAAATATTCTGACATATCTTAAAACATCATTTCTGCTTGACATATCATAGGACCAGACCAGGTAGGATGATCATCAGACCTTTATGTTCAAGATTTCTTTATAAGCTGTTCTGAATGACAAGTCCATGGCCAGGTACAATGAACAGCAAATCTTCATGTGCAAGCTAATACCCTCCTTTTGTTTTTTTTGTCACATTTATGCTACTGTTTTAAAGTTCATCCTCACTAACTGAAATCAGGAAAGTGTTCAAGCAATTAAGTTGGGTGGTTGTAGAATATTGTAGCCTTAATTTCTCGAGTGATCCCAGTTGCTACTATCTAATCTCCCATCCAAAAAGATGATATTTTTATCTGATGGTGTATCTCGCGTATACTATTCTACTTTCTGTAAGAAAAAAAACATGGACGAAATTCTTTTACCCTTTTTGTTTCCAGATCTTATTTTTTTCGAATTGGATAACCAATTTTGATCCTGGCAGAACTTGAAGGTTGGATGTGGAGCAGGAGAGGAAGGCAGAGATGTTGATGAGATGTGTGTACTGTGTAAGAGTAGAGACCACATGAATGGTTGTGATGGGTCAGATCGATGATCGGATTGGATACCTCATCAAGTGAAGCAGGGGCGACCCCCTGATAGACGACCAAGCATGCATTTGATACGCCTGCATCGTTGTCCAGGCCCCACACTCCAAGTACAATCCATCAGTATCTACAGTTCTCTAAGATTGATCGTGATGGATACGGTACGGTGCCGGTAACATTGTTGATTTCTACGGCTAGTAGCGGTAATTTTGTACTGCAGTAGTAATACTCAACAACCAGATTGTTTTTTTTCTTATATTTTTCGCGCGCGTAGTTAACAGCAAATCTCTATCTTTATCTAGAGACGTCAATAAATAATTAATGTACGTTGCGTGCACGTATAAATGAATCAAGTGAAGTTTGGTCGAATCGATCTCAGCTGCGACAGCAGGTAGACCGCAAATCCTAACATCTAAACAGACAGGTCAGCTTAATTAGGTCTAGTGGTGTGTTGTCTCCGCCAGCCAAGCCAAATGAGGCAGCTCAACCGAGTCACTTGAAAATATTACCAGTCACTCGAAAAATATTACCATGAATGGTTGGATGGTTTCCACAGCAACAAAAAGAAAGCATCTATTTAGTTCACCATCTTGATCGATTGATCCTCATCAACAAGCACGGCATCTGGAATTGACAATTGATGTAGAGGGGGGAAGCTAGCACGGTGCCACTGACCAGCGCCTAGAGTAATTTCGCGGCCGCGGTGCACGCAGGGTTTCGAATTTCGCTGAGCTAAATTCAGCCTTTTCGGTGGGTCCCAAATATATTTATCCCAGTTGCATTTCGACGGATTCATTTGAATTTTGTCCAGAAATTCAAATTTTGGTTGAATTTCACCAAAAATTTCATATATTTGGACAACCATTTCATCCCGAAATTTCTAAAATCTCCGAATTTCGGTGAGGGCCGGAATTTTTTTAAAAAAACAAATCGGGAACCTTGGTTGTACGTGGAGCAGGAGATGCATCAATGCATGTGCTGTAGTGAGTGGGAGGGTTAATGGCCGGCGGGTGCACAGGGGAAAAGCTGCCGCTCCCATTCCCGGGCACATGCTCTGCTAGCCTGTCGCGTGGCGCTCGCTGTTCTCCATAGCCTGACATGACACTTTGGACCGATTCTTCCCCCTCCTTGCTACCGCTACTTGCTCCTCCTTCCTGTAAGTTAAGATTACACTTATTTCTTCTGCTAAAAAAAGTATGAGATCTATTCCTTGTCCACGTCAGAGAGAGGGGGAGGACAAAAGAAACCACATGCTCACATCTAACCAGCTAGCTAGTGAGACAAGTTCATGCGTAGGCATGCAATGCAGGATGGTAGGCCTGCTTTTGTTTTCTGCGTGACTGTTTGAGGTCTATGTAGCATGCACGCATATGGCAGTGTTTCCCTTGCTTTTGTGTCACATTATTTTACGGGCCAGCATGGAATAGAAGGAATTCCGAAGGATTTTTTTTTAAGGAATAAGTTTTCCTATAGCTGTTTGGATCAAAGGAAAACACAACTCCATTCCCTCGGAGAGGAACTTGAACATGTACTAAAGCAAGAGCTGATAGCCTCAAGACCCAAAGAAATTATTCCTGTGATGGGAAAACGGAGACAGAGAGAAAGGGAAGTTACAAAGCCCATTAGGTATGTACAGTGATGTAAACAATGATTGTCTATAACACACTTCTATGTTATTTATAGACAGTACTAAAGACAATTTATACAATAGACTGTCTATATCTTTACTATCACTTATATAATTAATAGACTATCTGTACAATGGTATACACAATATAAAACTGTCTGTTAAATAGTAGATATTATATTTCTCTCTCCTCCACATCATCCAAAATTTTATGTGATATACTCTTATAGACAACATACATATACCATTGTACATACCCTTAGTAAATTGATTTTTCTAGCTCAGAATCCAATCAGTGGCACGTCACGTACAATGGACATTACCTGAACACTGTAGCAGTTTGACAGGTTTATTTTGCTCTTCCGGTCCTAACATTTTCCTGCAGTCTTTGTTTCCGCGGTCTTCCTCTATTTCTCTGTGTTTTCAATCTTCTATTTTGCATATATTTTATTCCTATATTTTTTTTTCTCTATTTCTATGTTTTTTGTTCTCAAGTTCCAAACAAGCCTACATATTCCTATATTTATTTTGATTTTGTGTAGTACTAGTGTACTACCCAAGTGCTATGTAATTAACTACCTACTGCTTACAAACAGTGAAAAGGTCCATGTGAAATGAATGTCATATATACTATCTATCCTATATCTCGCAAGTTTCCTGAGCACCTGTCCACGTGTTGCCCCACCGTTGAAGCCTCTCGAAAAAAATGTAATTACGTTTAGATCCTTTCAGCCATTTTTTTACGAAAAGGACATTTCGGTTTAGCGAATTCGCGGATCTTTCTGAAAGGGCCCCAGCTAAATGCAAAAGAATGTGTAATTACATTTAGATCCTTTCAACCGTTTTTTTACGAAAAGAACCTTTCGGTTCAGCAAAATCACGGATCCTTCGTGAAAGGACCCCAAATAAATGCAAAAAAAGAGCATAATTATGTTTATATTCTTTCAAACGTTTCGCGCGTTTTCTCGGTTTGCTTGCGTGGGGGAGCGACGATCGCGGCGTGACACACCGCGGTCACTCATCTAGTTACATCTGAAGATCTGCTAATTTGCTGGCTTGAGCTACTAATGAAGTATGTGTTTCTTTCTACAGTGTGTGAACCAGAAGTTGCATTGCTTGCGTACTCACTCTAGCAACATTTTTCTTCACTTTAGCAGCCAAACTTGTGTATCTTTGAAATATCCTTTGAATATTTAGGCTGGTCAACTAAACATGATACAAATAGAGATTTATTACAGAAAACTACGTACTTCGTTGACCATATACTTCTATTATATGATAATAGCTAAAGGTCAAAGTTGCATTTTGATAGAAGGGACGTTTGGTTATGTAGTCACCTTAACGGTTTAACCAATAATTCATGCCTGTGGTTGGTCGGAATCAAACTATAGTCTTCAACCAACAAAACAAATTGACACATCGTTGGACTATATGCTTGCAAATTGCGTTTGAAAGACCATGAAAATTAGACACTACCGCACAGAAGAAAATCACATATAGGCACACACAGGACAGACGTCTACGAAAAAAGAGTCAGTGATGACCAGTGGTCATTACAACCGGTTTAGAAACCGTTTGTGATAGTTACACATCACAGATAATTATCCACAAAAAATCGTCTATGATAGTTACACAGCATGGACGGTTAGTACATAAGAAACTGTATGTGATAAAGATAAATAACAGATGGTTCCAATTATGAACCATCTGTAATATGTATTTTTTATACATAATTATAGTTTTATGGCTAGCCTCAGGAATCATACTAGCCACGCCCTCTGTATAGATACACAACACACACTGAAAAAGATATAAGATACACAATTCACAGTTGAGATAAATACGCACAACACACATTCAGATAAACATAAGACATACACAATTCACAGTTGAGATAAATACTCACAACACACATTCAAATAAATATAAGACATACACAATTCATAGTTGAAAATTAACAGTTGAGATATATACACATAACACACATTCAAATAGAATAAATAACATAAAATTACATCTACATGCACTTTACACAATTCAAAGTTGAAAAATACACACAATTCGCTATACAACTGACAGACCATGTGAAGGTTTATCCATGTTTGTGATGAGTTATTCACAATGTTTGAGCATGTGGTACTCAAGTTTGAGTTTGATTTGAAGCAATTTGAGGTGCTATCTGTGTTGGGCGGTACTACCAGCCATTTGGGAGCGGTAGTACCGGGGGTATGGTACTACTGGCCTCTAGTGGCAGTAGCTTTTTTCAGAGAGTGTCTCTCGGGTTTGATTAGTGGGAGCGCCACTACCGGCCAATTAGGAGTGGTATTATTGGACTTGCAGTACTATCGGCCTCTGGTTGGCGGTATTACTGGGTTTCTAGCGAATTTATGCCTAATGTTTGCATTATTGATGATTAATGCATATTATTGTGAACAGTGCTATATGATGTGTTTCTTGTTTGTGTTGGTTGCAGGACTCCGGGGCTAGGTCATGGTGAGGTGAAGGCAAGATCGAGGCTAGGCTAAGAGAGCTGTGGTCCATAACGGTCAATGGACGCTGGAAGATGACTAAGGCTAGGAAGTGGTTGCAAGTCGAGAAGACAAAGAACCTGAGCATAATGCACTGGTGATGGACATGGCGGGCAACGGAGACTGGGACTAGGCTCAGGGAGGAGTTGAGGTCTAGAACGATTAAGGAAGCCGGTGCCGCCATGATGAAGCTGACGAGGACACGTGGTGCATCGAGTGACTTGGGCCCGTTTGCAAGCAAGGACGGCTCGGGGGAGTTCGGACGTGTGAGATATTTTGTGGCAAGTCATTGGGGCCACGTGGAAGGCGACGAAGCATGGGTGATACTTCAAGGAGAAGGAAGATCAGTCATTGGGGCAAATTGGTAATTTATCCAATACCGGCGGTCGAGGTAGTTTGAAAAATCGTGGCGGTGGCCTAAGTGGTTTAGGTCAAGCCAAAGTAGAGTTGGACGCAAATTCGGGTTCATGGAGCGGATTTGGCATCAATATAATGGCCACTTTGAGAAACGTGCTTGTGTGAGTGAAAAACCCGTTAAGAGTGTTGGATTTCGAGTTAGCCTATGTAAGAGTGGATGGTATCCACCTTAGTGTCTAGGTTTAGGGTTGCCATCACTATATAAGAAGGTGTAGTAGGAGGTGAGGACTTGAAACTTAGACTAGACACTTAGAACTTTAGGGTTTTCACAAGATTTTGGTTTTCTTGTGTGTGTGAGTGCTCCTTAGGAGCTTTGCCCTCAGGAGGAGAGGCTTTATAATCATCCATCTTGCCGTGAAATGAAATCAAAATTTGTGCTTAAGATTTGTCTCATGTTTTGATCTTCTCTTTCTTGGTTCTTGATCCCTCTATTTGTTTTCTTCTTTCTTGGTCTTATGCTGTCAAAGATGAATGATTGATGGATGTATCCTCTGTAGATCATCACCCAATCATCTAGGAAAGCTTCTTCTTGATCATCAAAGTTTCTTCAAGAAACCGATATTTGGGTTGAGAAGGAGGATTTTGAGGTAGATCTTGATCTTGCACGTTTGAGATCAATTTATTTGGCGTTCTTGCTTATTGTGATATGTGGGAGGCCATCTAAGATCATCTTGATAATCATAACCCCACAAGCAAGCTTAGGCAAAGTTTTGGATTTTGACCCGATTTTGGTGCAACCTTTGGTGAATTTGAAAAAGGTTAGAACTTTGATGTCAATCCTTGTGATTGAAGGTTGTAATAGGTTCCTAACGTCCTTAGGAAGGTGCATACAAAGTTTCATACCGTTTGGATCGGCCGATCAAAAGTTACACAAATTTTTGATCTTGAACTCGTGCTGATTTTCCTGTTCATACCATGTTTTACTGTTCACCAGTACTACCATGCTATAGTACCCAGTAGTATCGATGTTACTATTCATCCCAGTACTATCGGCCATGTAAGAGCGGTAATATTGCCCTTGTGCTGATTTTTAGAAGAAATTTCGTCTTCCGCTGTTCTGGGGTCTTGGGAGATTTTGGTTGGATTATTTGGGGAAAAAATTGGATTGTGATAATTCACCCTCCTCTGATCACAATTTCTGATCCTTCAATTGGTATCAGAGCCCAATTTTGCTCTCTTTAGATCTTGACCAGTCTTAGAGCCATGGCATCGGAAAAGCCTCTAATTTTTTCTAGGGTGGATTATCCTTTTTGGAAATCCATGTTGGAGTCATACATCACTGCCCAGGATTTCATGATATGGCAGAAGGTGAAGCCCCCGTATGCTGTTCCTGCCGATGAGAACATCAATGTTGTGAATATGACTGATGTTGAGGCAAATGCTAAGAAAAAGAACATCCTCATACAGGGGCTTAGCCACAGTGAGTATGACCAGATCTCCCACTTACGATCTGAACATCAGATTTGGGTGACCTTTGATGCTTACTATGAGGGCACCACCCAAATCAAGACGATGAGGCAAGATCAGTACAAGCGTGACTACAACAAGTTCGAGAAGCACGCTGGGGAGTCCTTGGATGAGTATTTTGGTCGTTTCACGAAGATCCTGAGTGATCTCCGAACAGTTGGTACCACATACCTTGACTCGGATAATGCTCGGTATTTTTTGACGGCACTCAATCTCCGAGTTTGGGAGATGAAGGTGACCTCCATCAAGGACACCACGGACTTATCGACCTTGATTCTTGATGGGATTTATTCTTGACTCAAGACTTATGAGATTGACATCGTCTCTCGTATGACGAAGTCACAGTCGATAGCCTTGGTCATCGATCCCGCTTCTGAGTGCTCTTCTGGTTTTTCCCTCTTCGCTCTTTGTGAGATGAGCGATGACCACCTGGAGAAATTTACAGAAAATGAGCTTGCCCTCTTAGCTAGAAAGTTTTCCAATGCATACAAGAGGGTGAGAGAGAGAGGAGGAGAGGTGGATCAATCACCTGCTTCGAGTGTGGTGGCCTCAACCACATTCGAGCAAACTATCCCAAACTGGAGAAGGACAAGAACGACTACGGGGGTGTGACCAAGAATGACTACATTGACAAGAACCGTAAAAAGAAGGCTCTAGCTCCTGATTCCGCGCGTGAGAAGAAGTTCCGTAAATTCACAAAGAACAAGAAGTTCTTCCACTGCGTCCTTACCGCACTCGACGACATCACCCTCTTCGACACCAAGACATGGAGCAACGATGATGGAGAGGATGATCCACAAGAGAAGACCAAGGGCAACAATGATTTTACCAGGATGTGCTTCATGGTAGATAAGAATGGCATCAACAATGACGACCTCTACAACAAGTCTGAGGAGGTACCTACCTATGACGAGCTCAATGATGCTTTTTGCAAGTTAGAAAAATTCCATGCTAGAGCTATATGTTTAGAGTTAGAGAAGGAGGTAGGTAGTCTGTCACAGGAGATAGTTTCACTTAGATCTACTTCCTCCCGTGATGCTGATTGTGTTCTTTATGATGCCTTGCTTATGGAGCTTGAGAACCTAAGGACCATGCATGATAGTGTGCTTTCTGAAGTAGAGGTCCTTAGGGTGAAGAATACTAGCTATAGTATCACTGATGATATTCCTACTGATGCTAGTCTCCTTCATGCTCCTATATGTGCTTCTTGTGACAATTGCTTTAAGTTGCTAGCTGAGATTGATGCCATAACTGTTCCCTTAGTAAGCTTTTTGTTAGAAATGAAGAACTTGAACAATTTACTTCTAAGGACCCAATAAGCTCATGTGAGGGCTGTAGACAACTAAAACTTAACAATGATACTTTGAATATCAAGTGTGCTAAAATTGCGAAGGACCTACTAGCTAAGTCACAAGTTACTTGTGCTAGATGTTCTGAGATGGAGTGGGACATGGGTAGAATTCATGATGAGCTTAGGAAGAAACTAGAGGTCCAGATGGCTAGGATTATAAATGCCAAGTGCGTTTCTTGTGAGGCCATCAAGATTGAGGCAATCGTGTATAGGGAGAGATATGCTCGTGCTGTTCACTCTTTTGGTTCTGGTTCTTTATCTTCATCTTCCCTTTGTTCTTCATGTGCCTCTCTCTTCTAGGAGTGTAAGTATCTCATGAGCACTCTTGAGAAGTTTGTTAGAGGCAAGAAGAAGCTCATTCTCATCCTAAACCAGTCCAAGATTAGTAGATTCAATCAGGGTCTAGGATTTGACTACATGGAGAATGCTCGGGCACATCCTCCCACCATTGTGCGTGGCTTCAAGAGTGGTGAGATTGTGGTTGCACCTAGATTTAGCACTATGGTGTTTCGCTTATCAGGTGTTGTCCAAGAGATTTCTGATGTGAAGGTAGCCCCTCCTGTAGCTTCTGCCCTTAGTAAGGTGAAGTATACTTGCACCTTCTGTTAGAAGGATGGACATTTAACTGAGTTCTAATTTAGGCGTGCCAGGAATGCATGGCGTGAGCATGTTCGTGCTCTTAGGGGTATTCAGGATCATCCCCAGATTTGGAGTGCTCATAAGGCACCCACTACTTCTAGGCCGGGTAGAGTTTCTTCTGTTTTTAGGTAGCGTCTAGGACTTGGTTTTCAGGCAACTCCTTTTGGTTTTCATCCTTGAGTTGCTCATGGTCAGTCTTTCCAAAGTCCTTTTGATATTCCTCGTTATTTCCATCGAGGTAGATATCAGTGGCGTGAGGTGTTTCCTAGTAGGAGATTTGGGCAGCATTACTGGTATGGTCCGGCCTTTGCACGACAGCTAGCCAACTCGGCTCTAGCTCCGAGATGTTCTGCTGGTGTTGCTTTTGGATTTGTGAGAGTTGAGCTATGGAGAGACACTAGAGTCCAGTCTTTTGTCCCTATGATTGGCACCTCTGCTCGTCGTGTGATTCAGTATTGGGTTCCTAGATCTGCACTTGTTTATCTTAGTACTGAGTCATCGACCTCTTGCTTTCTATGATCCATGTTCGTCGAGCTGGGAAGGGAGATGTTTGACTTGTAGACTCTGGTTGTTCTCGCCACATGACCAGAGACTCCCATTGGTTCTCTTCCTTAGCCCGTGCCCCATGTGATGAGCTAATCACCTTTGGAGATGCTTCTTCAAGCCACGTCATCACCAAAGGCTCTGTGCATATTAATAAAAATTTCCTTCTTAAGGATGTTGCCTTGGTTAGTAAGCTGCACTATAATTTGTTTTCTGTTTCTCAGCTTATCGATGACAATTTCAAGGTAAGCTTCAAGCTTAATGCTTGTAGAATTCTCAATTCTTCTGGAGGGTTAATTTGCAGGATTTCTAGGTTTAGGAGAGTCTTTCGTGTTGTTTTTTGCTGATTCTTCTGGTGATTCTCTTCGTTGCCTAGTTGCTTCTGGATCTCGTGATCTCTCCTTCTGGCATAGGAGACTTGGTCACATTGGTTTTGATCATTTGACTCGAGTTAACAGCCATGATCTCATTTGTGGTTTGCCCAAATTCGAGATGGTCAAAGACTTGGTTTGCTCTCCTTGTCGACATGGCAGTATTGTAGCTACTTCTCATCCTCTAGTCACTGTTGTGATGACTGATGCACCAGGACAGCTTTTACATATGGACTCTGCTGGTCCAGTTAAAGCGCAATCAGCGGGTGGGAAGTGGTATGTTTTTGTTATTATCGATGACTTTCGAGATATTCTTGGGTATTTTTCATGGCCTCAAATGATGAGTCTTTTACCCATTTTAGGGGTTTGGCTTGTAGGATGTCTATTGAACTCCAAGGTACCTTACGAGCTATACGCGGTGATAATGGCACAGAGTTCAAGAACTCCTACTTTGAGAGCTTCTGTGAGGAGTCAGACTTAGAGCATCAGTTCTCCTCTCTATAGATCCCTCAACAAAATAGCATAGTGGAAAGGAAGAACATGACCTTGGTCGAGATGGCTAGGACGATGCTAAATGAGTACAATACTCTTAGGAAGTTTTGGACTGAGGCTATAGCTACTGCTTGTCATGTGTCTAATCGAGTATTCTTCAGATCACATTTGCATCACACTTCTTATGAGTTGAGATATGGACAAAAGCCTAGTGTTTCTCATTTTCATGTGTTTGGTTGCAACTGTTTCATTTTGAAATCTCGAAACCTAGATAAGTTCAAGTCTCGGTCTTCTGATGGTATTTTTCTATGTTACTCGACTTCTTCTCGTAGCTATAGGGTCTGGAGTTGTGAGGTGAATAGAATCATAAAGACCTGTGAGGTGACCTTTGATGAGGCTAGTCTAGGAACTAGACCATATATAAAAGGTTCTTCTCCCCTCTCCGAGACCATCTTTGTAGAGGATATGGATGATGGAGATGATGATGTTCACCTGATTTAGTCCCCTCTCCACCTAAGGTGCCTCCTTTTTCTATCTCTACACCTCAGGGAGACCAGCCCTTACCTTCAAACTTTCCTACAGTTAGTGGCTCTGTTCCTACTTCTTCTCATCATAAGGTAGATGCCACTTTTGCTTCTGGACCTCCTCGCCACATCCAGCGGGCTCACCCTCCTGATCAGATGATTGACAATTTGTTTGAGCGTATCACTCGCTCAAAGTCTGGTCTTTCTCAGTTCTGTCTCCATTCTGACTTTGTTGTTTCCTTTGAGCTAAAGGATATTTTTTATGCATTATCCGATAAGTCTTGGATCAATGCTATGCATGAGGAACTGGAGAACTTTGAGAGAAACAATGTCTGGTAGCTTGTTGAACTCCCATCTAGTCATAATGTCATTGGGACCAAGTGGGTGTTCAAGAACAAGCAAAGTGAGGATGGGGTTATTATTAGAAACAATGATAGGCTAGTTTCACAGAGCTTCTCTCAGGTTGAGGGTCTTAACTTCAAGGATACTTTTACCTCTGTAGCTAGACAAGAAGCTATTAGAATGTTGCTCGCATTTTCGGCATCCAAGGGCTTCAAGCTGTATCAAATGGATATCAAGAGTGCATTTTTCAATGGCTATATTGAGGAAGAGGTTTATGTGATACAACCTCGATGATTTGAGAACCCTAAGTACCCAAACCATATATTCAAGCTTTTCAAAGCTTTGTATGGACTTAATCCTAGAGCTTGGTATGAGAGACTTAAGTCCTATCTCCTTAGTCATGGTTTTGAGATGTGTAAGGTAGACAAGACCTTATTCTTTAGACAAGTAGATTTAGACTTTCTACTTGCTGTCGGGACCCGAATATGCAAATCCGGACCCTCTGTGTATACTGCACTAGTCCAGGATCACGTTAGTGCACACAGGCTCAACATCAGTAAATATCACAATCATACACAACGGAAATACAAAAAAAGACTTCATAAAATAAATAACACTTGTTGAATGACCTTATGGTCAACTTACATGACTATGCCTCGCAAGGCTGAAAAATAAATTAAACTGCAGCAGAATGAAAACGTAGACAACCCCTCAGTATACCACAGGCAACTGACAAGGCTTTGGCCCTAAACCTTCGTCTCCTCCTGGTACTTCTCCTCCAGCATTGGTGTAGACTCCTCAACTGGTGATTTTGTTGATGGCAAGGGTGAGTACATAAAGCACACAACAAGTTGTGCACAGAATGCAATTCTAATATAACTATATGCAAGGCTTATTCCAAGGAATGGCTTATCATGGTTATTTTGCAGTAAAGCAGCATTTGAGAACAATTACGGTAAATAGATTGTAAAGACGGTAAAACAAATAATTGCAATAAATAGATTCAACATTTCTCAAGTAAACCAAGTTCCAATCCTTAATCAAGTTCCAACTTCCCATAGCAACCTGCCATCCATTCCAAGTTTTGTTTTGCAAAAGTCTAACCCTTAACTGTAATTCCCGAGCATTGCTCAATACCGTGAACACGGCTATTCGAATAGATTTTACACTCTGCAGAGGTTATGCACTTTACCCACACGACATGATCATCCCTTGTCGCCAAGCTATCAGCACACTTCCTTTGGTGTGTCGGCAGGGTAATCATGACAAAGACTTTACAATGCTCCATCTAGACCCAGTACTGCTCGCTGAGGTTTCAACACGGAAGGGACTGGTTACCACACTCCGGGCCCCCCTCTTGCGCCGTGTGAGTTAATCCGCGAATCCGGGACTCACTATTCACCACGACAGTACCGAAATTTAGACATCACAAATTAGTCAGCTAAGCTATCCCATTCCAGACATGTGGTTGCAAGAGCGACTCAGATCAAAGGCTTGCAAGGTTAAGTCCTTAAGATGATCGAGGCAAGACTTCCACATACCCCTACCCATCGGGCCCACCTTGGCATACTCGCCCCTTGCCACTTGCCCCAATCTAAATGAATATCACCCCAGTTGATTACCAAGCACCATGTGCTATCTACAATTCAACATCGTTGCGTGACATGACTCGCCACTGCAACTCAATCTCATTGTGTGACCACACATGACACACAAGTTCACATCATTGTTCCATATTCCATTAGTCAACATTAATTATCGATGTTTCAAGTACATGTGATGACGTGGCATAGATAAGCAATCTACGGCGGTCTAACCAGCCCATGTTGATTATCAATATTAACCAACTATTAGTTAACCATCCTAGGGTGACAATTAGATCATGGCATACAATGGCAAGGTAGGGTATAGATCAAATTGGTATAATAGCTAAGTCCCAATTTAATTTGAAACAATTGTATACTTGAAATAATACGCAATAGGGTAAAACGATATAGCAATTTCACAAACATAGGTTCAACATGATCAAAGCACAACTTGCCTTCAAGAGCTCTCAATCTTGCTCTAGACCTTGTCTTGGGTCTGGCTTCTTGCTCACGAATAACTTGGTTACTTCAACGTCTACGCGAAACAGGTGTACAAGCAATAAAAAACAAAAACAGAGAGCAACCTCAACTCCAAAAATTAAATACAATTCACCATTAAATATAGCATGATTTTACAAAATTTTTAGAAACTGGAATCACCTCAATCGGAGTTTGAACGAAGGAGAACGGCCTCCTAGAAGTTCCTCGGATCAGAAAATTAGAGAAAATGGAAAAGGCCGACACGTGGCAAGATCTGATTGGCTGGAATTTCAGATTTTCTGGAAGAAGAATAAATCCAAAAGAAATGCCGACTGACACGTGGGGCCCATGCGTCAGTGGCTCGGTTCACGGTGAACCGAGTTCTCTGAGGCGATCCAAAGGCGACGCGGAGGACTTGCTGAGGTGGCGCGACACATGGCGGCCACGCTGCGGGTGACGTGGCGCGGAGGTGGCACAGGCGCGGGCGACGCGTGGCGCACATCCAGCGGCACGGCCAGATCGGGCGGTGGAGAGGCAAGGCGGCAGTTGCGACGACGTGGCGCGATCGGGAGCGTTGGAAGAATATCCGATAGCTGGGGCTCGCGGCGACGAGCGATGACGAAGCGGCGGCGCTACTCCGCCGGAGTTGAAGAAGATGACCTGGGACACGGCGAGAAAGCAACGGATTGAGCGCAAAACCTTGGGGGTCTCGAAGGGCTCGACGCAAGGAACGCGATGAAGGCAACGGCAGCGGCGGAGGTGCACCGGAGCGGCCACACGACGGTGGGGAAAGCTTTGGGCACGGCGGCGAACTTCGGCGAGGGAAGTCTCGGCGACGGCAGCGTCTCGGGCGACAGCGAGGGTGGCTACGGGTGCGAGGGACAACGGGGATTCTCGGAGGGGGTGCAACGGCATTTATAGCCCTCGGGAGGCGTGCCCAAAATTGGAAACCGAGATAGCGGCGGACGTGGCGCGCGGAGATGGCGGCGGCTTGGGTTTCTTGGCGGCGGTGGTGGCGCGGGGCGATGCGGCAGCATCCCGACCGAACACGCGGCCAGGATCGGACGGCTCACACGCGCATGGCCACGCGGGCGAGTTTCGACCGCTAGATCTAGATCAAACGGCGGGGCGCGCTAGGGTTTGAGGTGGCGCTGCGCGGAGTCATCTCGGCCGTCCACGCGGCGCAAATCGGACGACCGACGCAACGCGGCCGGTTGGGCGGGCGGTCGGCTTGCGGAACGCGCCGCAGTGAGGCAGGACGAATGGGGAATAGGAACGGGCCGGACGAAAATTCGGCCCGAAGGTAAATTGGAATTAAAATCATTTTCTGAATTAAGGAAATTCCAGAAATTCGAATGGAAGCAAATAAATTCAAATAAATAGCAAATAAATTCAGAAAAATGACCAAAAATATAGAAAAATTCCTTGAAGCACAATAAACCCAACTAAAATTGGAAATCTTTTGTTTGATGAATAGTTTAGTCAAATTAAATCCTATCATTAGTGGAAAATTCAAATTAAGCTTTGATTAATTCCAGAAAAATGCAAATGGTTCAATTTCAATTTCAAACATTCAAAAACTCAAAATTTGGGATGTTACAAACCTCCTCCCCTTAACAGAATCTCGACCCCGAGATTTAGAGCTGACTAGGGAATAGGTCTGGAAACTTTGACTTCAGGTCCTCCTCAAACTCTCAGGTTGCTTCATTCTCAGGATGATTACTCCATTGAACTCTGCAAAAGCGAACAGACTTAATCCTGGTCCTACGATCCATCACATCCAAAATTCTGATTGGCTGCTCCTTGCAAGTTAGGTCCTTTTGCAATTCAACTGCTTCTAATGGCATCTGCTCTGCTGACACTCGAGGACACTTCTTAAGCTGTGACACGTGGAACACATCATGCACACTAGCCAATGACTGCGGTAATTCCAACTGATAAGCAACCTCTTCCTGAAGACTCAAGATCTTGAAGAGACCAACAAATCTTGGTACAATCTTCCCTGTAGCTTGAAACCTTTTAACACCTTTAGGAGGGGTAACTCTAAGATACACGAAGTCACCTGGTTCAAAACTCAATTCATAATGACAATTATCAGCGTAGCTCTTCTGTCCTGACTACACTACCTTCAATCTCTCTCGGATCATACCAATTTGCTCTTTTGTCTCTTTGAGAATATCAGGTTCGAATAACAAACAATCTCCCATCTCATTCCCATTCAACGGAGTACGACAGGCACGACCATACAAACCTTAAATGGCGACCTTCGCAAACTAGCCTGATTCTGTTGCTATAGCTGAATTCTGCATATGGCAAACACTTATCTCATAAAGTAGCATAAGTTAATGCACAAGCTCTTAACATATCCTCATCTGATTAACTTTCTTTGCCTGACCATCTGTCTGCGGATAATACACTGCACTGAAATTCAAACTAGTTCCCATTGCTTCATGCAACTTGCCTCAAAATCTCGAGGTAAATTGGGTACCTCTATCTGACACAGTCTCCTTAGGCACTCAGTGCAAACACTCAATCCTTGACACATACAGTTCTGCCAAGTGATCTCCTGAGTAGGTAGTCTTTACTGGGATAAAATGAACCACTTCGGTCAAACGATCAACGATGACCCAAACGGAGCCATATCCCTTCTGGGTTCTCTGCAAATTCTTAGTGCTATGAATCTTATTACCGGTTCACCTCTTACTTCCACTTAGAAATCTGCACTTGCTGTAACAACTTGCTAATCTCTGATGCATTGCCTTTAATCACTGACACACATCACACCAAGCAACATTTCAGTAACTCCACACTACTTCTGAGGTCACTAAAACCTTTCCTGACGATCTTGATACATCTTAACACTTTTCGACTGGATTGAATACTTGGGATCATGAGCCTCTTCCAAAATCAATTGCTTAAGCTCCTTCTTGTTCGGTACACGAATTCGACCTTTAAACCGCGTAGTACTCTGACTATCCAAGGTAAATCCTCAGCTAAGCCTTTATCTTTCTTGAACTTTGATTTAGTTGATCTTCTCATCCTCCTTCTGACCTTCCCTGATATGATCTTCAAGTATTGGCTTCACTTCCAAAGCAGCTACAATCCTTGTGGAACAACTTCCAACTTCGGCTTTCGAAACTCTTTACACAACTCTGGTTGATTACTTTATATCAGCATATTCGCACTATGGTTCTTTCAACTTAAGGCATCGCCTACCACATTAGTCTTTTCAAGATGACATTGGATTCGAACATTATATTCCTCGATCAGCTCCAGCCATCTCTTCTGTCTCACGTTGAGATCTGATTGTGTGATTATATACTTCAGATTCTTTGTGGTCTATATATTCTCATCATGCGGCCTCAACTACCTTGACACTTAAGCAGTAACCTTATCATTCTACATCAGTACGCACCCGAGTCCCTGTCTCGAGGCATCACACTATATATCAAAACTATTCTGAACATCTGACAACACTAATACAGGCACTGTGGTTAGACACTTCTTTAATTCCAGAAAACTCCTTTCGCACTGCGGCATCCATGCAAACTCCTTCTCTTATTTAACAACTGCTGAAAGCGGTCTAGTAATCATCGAAAATCCTTTGATAAAATGATGGTAATATCCTATTATTCCCAAAAAACTTTGAATCCAAGTAACAAACTTCGGTTGCTTACAATGCAATATTGTTTCCACTTTCATTGGATCAACGGCAATTCATTTTTCAGACATCACTTGGCCAAGAAATTTCATTCTCTCCTTTCAAAAGTCATACTTGCGAATCTTAGCATACAGCGGTTGCTCTCGCAGCCTTTCCAAAACCAATCTCAAACGTATGGCATGCTATTCCCTCAACTTGGAGTAAACAAGAATATCATCTCTGCACATAACAACAACTTGTTCAACTATTCCATGAAACTTCATTCATCATGTTCATGGATTATGTAATGGCACTGATCATTCTAGCAGACACAACTGTAAACTCATATTGTCCATTTTGCGAAGAAAATTCTGACTTAAGAACACTCTCTGCACGAATCTTTAACCGATGATAACTCAATAACAAACTTGATTTCTGATCTGGCGACATACTAGACAATTCCTTAGAAAACATATCCGAATATATTCCAACAACTGGCACATCTTTTAGGCTGGCAACTTCCACACTGTTTACCATCAGTTGACCATCATGATCTATAGTCGCTTGTAATTCCCTTTTTCTGCCTTCAGGGCTTTTAACTGACGCAACTCTTTGACCAAACTCCAAGGCAGCCTTATGTCTGGATGACCAGTCCATTTCAAGCGTAGCATCTAAGGTTTGATATCCAATATGGTTCACTAAGAACTTTCCTCCAACAATAAACAACTTTACTTCGTAACATTCTGGGTTAGATCAAGCAAAACTGTACTTTCTGACAACGGCAATTCTTCTGGGCTGACAAGCTTCACAAACACCATTGAACTGACCAACATTGCACACGCAACACCTTCAGGGTAACCATCAACATAGGTGAAAACCCAGGGAAACATCTGACCATTCATTTTCCATCAATACTTTTACTTGAACACTTCACAAACCAGCACATCAACCATCTTTACTTTATTTCTTTAGACAAGGAAATCTTTACATGGAATTCATCACAAATCACTCTCCTTTACAACTGAAGATATGACACAAGAACAGGATAAAATCATTGATCTAAACTTCCTTGATTAGCGTTGGCACCAAAGTCTTGAATGGGATGGAGTTGTGATTGACTTGAACCGGCATGGTCTCTTCCTTCTGAGGGCAATTTCCGTCATAATGCCCAGGCTTGTTGCAGGTATAGCAAAGTTTAAGGGGCAAGCTTCCTCCTTTAACATTGTGGAATGGGGGTAGTGTCCTTGTTCAAGCGCCTCTTCTTTGACTAATTCTTTTGGCACACTTTTCTTGAAACTTTACTGCTCACTCTTGGCGTTATGAACTTGGCTGAGGTGACTTCTGGAATAACTATAGCTGCATAAAAGGATTGTCTTCTCTGTGGACATCGGTTAGTATAATGGCCTTTCCTGCGGCAGTTGTAGCACTCAATGCTGCTTTTCTTGTTGGGTGCAGCTACATTTACATTGTTGTCTTCTTGTTGCGTCAGGGCCGGATGCTTCATAGGACATTCCCTAGCCCAGTGACCTTCTCCATCACACAGAAAACATGCTGTTGGTGATTGCCAATTACTGCTTTCTTGATGAGGGCTGGCAAGATCAAAGTACGGCGTTACTTGAGCAACTGACGATTCGCCTCTTTTTGACAACTCTTGAGCAACTGCGACTCGAGTATTCTTTTGCTGACGCTGGGTTATAGTGGTAACTATCGGATCCAAGGGACATTGAGCTGGGCAATGATCTCGACCTTCACATAGGTAGCACGTGATGTTGCTCATAGGACACTCTCCAAGGGGGTGACTTCCTTCAAGCTGGAGCAATTGATCGCATGCTCGTCAGCGGTATGTCCTATTTCTCCACAGCGAATGCACGCACGATCTTCTGCCTTGTTTGGTTGACAGCACTTCAAGGAACATCTTTTAAATATCGAACAAGGTGCGGGGGTAGCATTCTTCTCTGAATCCGTCGTGATCACACTGTCTTTCGGTGGAGTGAAGAGATAACGAAAAACAGCAACAAACTCACTCCAAGTGATATTCTGCGGGGCTTCATGGATAGCACAATATTCCTTCACCATTCAACAGCAATTCCTTGTAACTGATAAGAAGTATACAAGACCTTCTCATCATCTTTACAATGAGCAATGAGCAGCTTCCTCTTAATAGTATTGATCCAATCATCAGCTTTCGATGGTGAAACATTTCCAGAAAAAGTCGGCGGACGAGTCCTTATGAATTTTGATAACCTTGAGCAGGAACAAGGATCATTGATGATAGCCTGAGATGTATTGCTGGCGTTGGCTTGATTAGTCATGTTCTGCATTTGCTTCATCATTGAATGCATCAACTGAGTCTGAACAGCCAAAAACTCTCTGAAACTCTGGATATCCATCTGCGCTAATGGTTGAAAAACTGGTCCATCATTGGGGTTATCACTGAGTTGATTACCACTTTCACTGACTCCATTGCTTCCACCAGTCTGAACCATCTGCTTGATTGCTTCACAGGGGTTAGGGAAAAGAGAAATAGCATAGATAAGAAGCAGGAATCCTAAGATAGGGGAATAGGTTTAACCCAACAACTTAAGCAAACAAATATTAATAACTTAGTATGGTTGCTTATATAAGCCTAAAAAGCTCTGCAACACATACTGCACACTCAGCAATTCAGGAAGAACCAATCAACATAAGCACACAAAACTACCGTCTATATGGGTGACACTTCTATCTTAAAAAGACGCGACTCCCACACTCTCAACTAGCTACTCAAAACACTGGGTCTTCTAGCTTCGGAAACACTTCGTCGATTCACTCCTTCCTTGATCGTGACGATTTCATCCTTCATTATCTTCAGGGTTGACAGCGAGCACTCGACGCTCTCTCCTAAAGTGTGGTACATCGTTTTCTATTCAAGATTGCTCAGATAAGATTTTTAACTCGATCCAGCAAGGAAAAGAGAAAGATATTCAGTAGGGGAAAACAAAGAAATTTTGGCAAGGAAAGGAATAGAAGAATGAGATAAGTCAAGAACATATTATCCTTCCAAGTTAATTCTTTCCTTTAGAAAATAATTTTGAAAGTCCTATAGAGACAACCAGACTATCTAGGGTCATGGTCTACAGTCAGTATGGCTCTGATACCACCTCTGTCGGGACACGAATATGCAAATCTGGACCCTCTGTGTATACTGCACTAGTCCAGGATCACGCTAGTGCACAAAGGCTCAACATCAGTAAATATCACAATCATACACAACGGAAATACAATAAAAGACTTCATAAAATAAATAACACTTGTTGAATGACCTTATGGTCAACTTACATGACTATGCCTGCAAAATTTGAAAAATAAATTAAATCTAGCTGAATGAAAACGTAGACAACCCTCGGTATACCACGAACAACCGACAAGGCTTGGGACCTAAACCTTCGTCTCCTCCTGGTACTTCTCCTCCAAAGATTGGTGTAGACTCCTCAACTGGTGATTTTGTTGATGGCAAGGGTGAGTACATAAAGCACTCAACAAGTTGCGCACAGAATGCAATTCTAATATAACTATATGCAAGGCTTATTCCAAGGAATGGCTTATCATGGTTATTTTGCGATGCGACATTTGAGAACAATTACAGTAAATAGATTGTAAAGACGGTAAAACAAATAATTGCAATAAATAGATTCAGCATTTCTCAAGTAAACCAAGTTCCAATCCTTAATCAAGTTCCAACTTCCCATAGCAACCTGCCATCCATTCCAAGTTTTGTTTTGCAAAAGTCTAACCCTTAACTGTAATTCCCGAGCATTGCTCAATACCGTGAACACGGCTATTCGAATAGATTTTACACTCTGCAGAGGTTATGCACTTTACCCACACGACATGATCATCCCTTGTCGCCAAGCTATCAGCACACTTCCTTTGGTGTGTCGGCAGGGTAATCATGACAAAGCCTTTACAATGCTCCATCTAGACCCAGTACTGCTCGCTGAGGTTTCAACACGGAAGGGACTGGTTACCACACTCCGGGCCCCCCTCTTGCGCCGTGTGAGTTAATCCGCGAATCCGGACTCACTATTCACCACGACAAGATCAAATTTAGACATCACAAATTAGTCAGCTAAGCTATCCCATTCCAGACATGTGGTTGCAAGAGAGACTCAGGTCAAAGGCTTGCAAGGTTAAGTCCTTAAGATGATCGAGGCAAGACTTCCACATACCCCGCCCATCGGGCCCACCTTAACATACTAGCGCCTTGCCACTTGCCCCAATCTAAATGAATATCACCCCAGTTGATTACCAAGCACCATGTGCTATCTACAATTCAACATCGTTGCGTGACATGACTCGCCACTGCAACTCAATCTCATTGTGTGACCACACATGACACACAAGTTCACATCATTGTTCCATATTCCATTAGTCAACATTAATTATCGATGTTTCAAGTACATGTGATGACGTGGCATAGATAAGCAATCTACGGCGGTCTAACCAGCCCATGTTGATTATCAATATTAACCAACTATTAGTTAACCATCCTAGGGTGGCAATTAGATCATGGCATACAATGGCAAGGTAGGGTATAGATCAAATTGGTATAATAGCTAAGTCCCAATTTAATTTGAAACAATTGTATACTTGAAATAATATGCAATAGGGTAAAACGATATAGCAATTTCACAAACATAGGTTCAACATGATCAAAGCACAACTTGCCTTCAAGAGCTCTCAATCTTGCTCTGGACCTTGGTCTTGGGTTGGCTTCTTGCTCACGAATAACTCGGTTACTTCAACGTCTACGCGAAACAGGTGTACAAGCAATAAATAACAAAAACAGAGAGCAACCTCGACTCCAAAAATTAAATAAAGTTTACCATTAAATACAGCATTATTTTACAAAATTTTAGAAACTGGAGTCACCTCAATCGGAGCTCGAACGAAGGAGAACGGCCTCATGGAAGTTCCTCAGATCAGAAAATCAGAGAAAATAGAAAAGGCCGACACGTGGCAAGATCTGATTGGCTGGAATTTTGGATTTTCTGGAAAAAGAATAAATCCAAAAGAAATGCCGACTGACACGTGGGGCCCACGTCTCAGTGGCTCGGTTCACGATGAACCGAGTTCACCGAGGCGATCCAAAGGCGACGCGGAGGACTTGCTGAGGTGGCGCGACACATGGCGGCCACGCGGCGGGTGACGTGGCGCGGAGGTGGCACAGGCGCGGGCGACGCGTGGCGCACATCCAGCGGCACGGCCAGATCAGGCAGTGGAGAGGCAAGGCGGTAGTTGTGACGACATGGTGCGATCGGGAGCGTTGGAAGAATATCCGACGGCTGGGGCTCGCGGCGACGAGCGACGACGAAGCGGAGGCGCTACTCCGACGGAGATGAAGAAGATGACCAAGTACACGGTGAGAAAGCAACGGATTGAGCGCAAAACCTTGGGGGTCTCGAAGGGCTCAACGCAAGGAATGCGAAGAAGGCAACGGCAGCGGTGGAGGTGCACCGGAGCGGCCACACGACGGTGGGGAAAGCTTTGGGCACGGCGGCGAACTTCGGCGAGGGAAATCTCAGCGACGGCAGCGTCTCGGGCGACGGCGAGGGTGGCTACGGGTGCGGGGGACAATGGGTATTCTCGGAGGGTGTGCAGCGGCGCGGGGCGACGCGGTAGCTCCCGACCGCACACGCGGCAAGGACCGGACGGCTCAAACGCGCATGGCCACGCGGGCGAGTTTCGACCACTAGATCGAGATCAAACGGCGGGGCGCACTAGGGTTTGAGGCGGCGCGGCGCGGAGTCATCTCGACCGTCCAAGCGGCGCAAATCGGACGACCGACGCAACGTGGGCTGGTTGGGTCGGCGGGCTGGCTGCGTGCGGGGACGGGCTGAGGTGAGGTAGGCCGAATGGGGAATAGGAACGGGCCGGACGGAAATTCGGCCCGAAGGTAAATCGGAATTAAAATCATTTTCCGAATTAAGGAAATTCCAGAAATTCGGATGGAAGCAAATAAATTCAAATAAATAGCAAATAAATTTAGAAAGATGACAAAAAATACGGAAAAATTCCTTGAAGCACAATAAACCCAACTAAAATTGGAAATCTTTTGTTTGATGAATAGTTTAGTCAAATTAAATCCTTTCATTAATGGAAAATTCAAATTAAGCTTTGATTAATTCCAGAAAAATGCAAATGGTTCAATTTCAATTTCAAACATTCAAAAACTCAAAATTTGGGATGTTACACTTGCCCAGATCTATGTGGATGACATTATCTTCGGTGGCTCCTTGCATGCTCTTATATCTCAGTTTTCAGATGTGATGATGTAAGTTCAAACTCCATTGGTTTTGGTGATTGGTTTTAGATTAATGCTTAATCATTATTTAATGACAAATCTAATCATTATGAGACTAACATGTTTATTGAGATTTATTCTTATTAGTCTCAAATTTAGATGGAAAATGGAAAACCCAAGGTATGCACTCGTTTTCACTATATTATCTTAATGCATACTTAGGATTCAAGTTAAAGGATGAATTCTTCCATTGCTTATACATTAAAAATGTGCATTATGTTTTCAATTTCATACATTACATGAATTCACACATCTAGGGGAGTTCATAATTTAACTTAATGTTTCAATAGTATTGATCCATGACTTCTTGCCAAATAATATAAAGGATCAAGACTTCGAAACAACTCTTTGAGTATGTATAACTTGTGTATTTGTAGTATACTCATGCAAATATAGGATAAACTCAAATGCTATCTAAGATTGATTATGTACATATTGATTCCAAGTTCAATTATTTATATGCACATATTTAATGGAGTTTATTCTATAGTTGATGGTCTCAAGAGTATTGATCCCTTTCCATCACTCTAATATATTGGATCATTACTTTTTATCAAATCGAGTATATGAAACTTGTATAGTTATATATACTCATATAAATTTAAATGAAATTTAAATTGAGATTCACTTGTCTTTTAATCATTAAAGAACGCTTCATCATGTGTTGATGGTGTTCCTCTGATTGATTAAGGACAAACGAAAAGTTCTTGAGTATAATGAAGCATTAGTTGCATCAAAGTACTCAAGACACAATTAATCATTTAAATTGATTTGGGTTGTGCTCAATTGATCTTGGAGCATCCAATATGTGTTAATGGAGTGCAAATTGATGATTGAGACAAACGTGTTTGTTGGAATAACAATCTTCCATGAATTGTGAAGTAGGTTGAGTCCAATGATGATATAGAATCGGGAAGATGAAGTCATATTGTGTTGATAAGCTTAAAGGAGATCCCGGAGTGAAGAAAAGAGAAGAGGAGAATTCATCATGTGTTGATGAACAGGAAGAAGACGCGTACTTGAAGAGAAAGTGATTGCAAATGATAAAAGCTTCAAGAGGATTAGCGCGTGGCAAAGGTATAACTAGATAGGCTAAGGATGTGTTACTAGTCCTTTACTGGTCTTGTTGTTTGGATGAGAGTCCGGGTTTCTAGTTAGGTGCTATACTATTAAGAGGGGTTGAGCCATTTAGCTTGATTTTCATCATGTGTTAATGAACTCAATCTGGTTCACTCTAGCTCACTCTCTTATTTGGATTTTGCATGAGCTAAATATTTGCATGTTGCAAATAAGGGAGCTCATGCTTGATTCTTATTAAATCTTAATTGATTTGTATTTTGCCTGGAGCTAAGTTTTGCATGTGTTGCAAAAGGAGAGAGCTCATGTAACTTGAATTTTGTGATTGTTCTTTGCATGGAGCTTTGGATTTGCATGTGTTGCAAAAGGGAGATAGCTCATGCATTTTGGTTTAACTGGTATTTGCACGGAGCTAATTTTTGCATGTGTTGCAAAAGATGAGAGCTCATGTAACTTGATTTTAATGGTTGTTTGCATGGAGCTAGATATTTTCATGTGTTGCAAATAGAGAGCTCATGCATGAGAGTCTTAGCTTGTGACTTGATCATGTGTTGATCATCACAAGGCTAAGAGAGGTTTATGCTTTGTGTTTGCAAAATGAGTTTTTACAAAATGTGGGTTAATTTGTTATTTGCAAGTATATTTTTAAAATGAGCTGGAGGTTATGGGTTTCGATCCTAGAGTATGTGAATAGGGTTTGCAAATGGGTTTGTAAATTGACTTGATCATGTGTTGATCATCACATGGCTAATAGGATTGATCTCATAGGTTCGTGGTTTATTTGCAAATGTGTTTTTGCAAATAACTTGAAGTTTTAATGCGATTCTTTAGAGCATGTGAATAGGGTTTGCAAATGTGTTTTGCAAATTGACTTAATCATGTGTTGATCATCACATGGCTCAAAGAATCAATCCTTATTTACTCTTGATTTGAAATGGTTTGATTTCTGTGTGAAATCAAAATTTGATCTGGAAAATCGGTCGTACCACCCCTGAGGCCGGTAGCACCGGAGGTTCGGTACTACCGCTCTCAGTTGGCCAGTAGTACCGGAGGTTCAGTACTACCCCCCCTCAGGGTTGGTAGCTTTATTCCAGAGAAGGCGCTTTATTCAAGCTCATTGGCATGCAAAAGGTTAGTAACAAGAGGCGGCAAAGAAACCAACATATTCTTTGGTTGTTGATAGTGTGGTACATTAAAAGAAGATTTCAAAATGGTACAAATATAAACTCGATGCACCATGTCTTTTCCTTTATCATTATGTTTGCCAATAGCATGAAAACTAACACTAGATAACTATGACAAATTAGCAAGCATAGAAAATATCTCCTCTAAATAATTGAGATCACATATGTCATCAAATTCAACGTAACCCAAAGTATTCAAGGAAGACAACAATTTAATCTCATCCTTTTCATTAGCAAGGTGAATAGCATGTTTATTTTTAGCACACGTGTTTAGATCAGAAATAAAATTGACATGTTCATTCACTAGTTGAGGCATGGATATAAATGAGACATTGTCACACAACTCTTCTTTATCACCAGGGACAACAAGACAATCATATTGTGACAAAGGTGATTCAGTTTGAGTGTCCACTAACAGCTGTTCTAGCATAGCACCAGTAGTGGCTAAATTTAGCACATCAATAGAATTCTTTCCTTGTGTGAAAATAGCACCTATGTCGTTACCTTTGTTTTCTATCTCTGCCAATTTAGGCATATTATGATCTGTACATTCTTGAGGCATGCATGGGAAAGCAAGTATCTCCTGTTCCTCCTTCTCGTTCTTGTTCTCAATATCCTGTGAAAAGTTAGTAGCAAGTGGAAACTCGACAAGATGTCATTCTTCCAAAGAAAATTACTCACTTTTGCAATTATAGACATTAATTTCAGCAAGATGTCTTTCATGTTGAATTTGATTTTCAATCTCACAAGCAAGATTAAATAAATTAGAGAGAGAATTATATTCCTTATAAAAAAGAATACCCTGAATTTTCATATCAAGTTCATTTAATTTTTTTATTTCCTTAGCTTCTTTTTCATCTAAACCACAACACAACAACAAAGTTTCTAATTCCTCGTAATATGCCTTGATAGTTTTATCACATTGTTGTAAACGTTGCAATTCATAAAGTAACTTTTTAGAATGAATAGGAGGAACAAATTCATCTCTCAATAGTCATTTCATATCTTTCCATGTTTTTGGTACTTTCTTATAAGCACAAAAATCGTTCCACCAAATTGATGCACAGAGAGTTAAAGCACTAGCGACAACTTTAATTTTTCGTTTATTACAGAGGTTACATTGCGAAAGAATTTTAGCTACTTCTATTTCCCAATCAATATAAGCATCAACACCAAATCCGCTATAAGAAGGAAGAACTAGAAAATTCTTAGATTTACCAGCAGAAGGAGATGAATTAAAGTTGGGTTAGTGCTTATACTCTTTTCTGTCAAGTGCATTCTCCATGTTTTGAATTTGCTTGTTCATAGTCTCATTCATCTCTCGAATCATCTCTCGAAGCACATTATGAAGAACACACTTGTTACCGTCCTGGTCCTCCAGTACCCCTGCAATTGCTAGTAGAAAACAGAAGATAGCACAAAATATTATCCCTATCAACTAGAGTGGCGGATGGGCGGCCCGGCCGCGACGCAACGCGGCCCGGCGAGGCACGCCCATCTAGGCACAAAGGCCGGCCGTGCCATGCCGTGCCCGCCATGGGCGAGGTCGAGGCCTGCATGGCACGCCGGGCGCATGGGTCGTCTTGCGTCTTGCCGCACGACTTCGACCAGTGGGCCTCGGGCGCCCACCGGCCGTGTGCAAAAAAGGAAAAATAGGGGGAAATAGGAAAAATAGGAAAAAATTTGGAAAAATTATAAAAATAATGAAAAATATGTAGAGACGTAGAGTTAGAAAATAGCATAAAAATGACGTACAATAAATTGAGACAAAAAAATTGTAGAACATGTAACAAAGAGTTTTATTAATGTTTGGATGGTTGCCTCATTAAAAACTTTGCCAAGTAAAAACTCATCTAGAGAAAACCTTGACAAAGAAAAGAGTACAACTAAAGCTCTAAGCCTCTAATACATACTAAGTGGTAGATGGAGGGTCTTCGTCATTGTCGAGGTAGAGATTTTGAAGGCTTCCTCTAGTTCTCGGTTTTATTGAATGTTGAGTTCTTGCATCAGCGTGTTCCAGTCTTTGATAGTCATGAGCATCTCCACCATATCACTTGATAGGCTTGTTCTTCTCTCCTCCAATATTCTCACGAGAGATCAAGGCGACTCGGAGGAAACCGTCGAGATCGAATGTTAACACATCTCGAGCTAATATGGATAGCACGGGATATGTTAGCTTGTGCTCATGCCACCATTGAACAATATTGAAGACATCGTCTCCTTCTTGTTGGTAATCCAACACGTTGCTGTCCATATAGGCAGATAGTTCCCCAGAGGAGACTTGTTGGCTGCGGCTTGTATCACCACCTGATGTAGAACCTGTACCTAAAGAAGAAGAAGAACCCTAGATTTTGCCCCACGTGGTCTTTTTCTTACCCGCGATAGGTGCAGGAGGTCGTTGCAAACGAACTCCTTGATGCTTTTGTTCGTACTTGTTGTAAACTTCGGTTAGTTTAGTACGAACAGTAGTAAAATAAATTGAATAATCTTCCCCTAGAACATCACCTAAAATGGAGAGGATGTTACCAAATCCTCTAAGTTTTGCTCTAGGATCTAAAATAAAGGCGAAGGCATATAGAAGTGGAATTTCTTTCCAATATTTCAAATATTTTGTTTTCATTGCGGTGACAGAATCTCTTAAAATCATGTCATTTTCGTTGTTCTTAAAATGGGTAGCCATATCTAAGATATGATGCACAATTAGAGAAGATTTGGGTTCATAAACTGCGGATAAAGCAACTGTGGAGTCATAAAAAACTTCAAGAAACTGAAGTAACTTTGACGCAACATACCAATGTTCTTCAGATAATAAATCACGTTTAGGGTGATGTGTTTGAATGAAAACCTCAAACGTGCTCTTATATGGCAGAAGGTTCTTAAGCATTAAGTAAGTAGAATTCCATCTTACTGGCTTATCTAAACCAAATATTCTTGGACGTACGCCCATTGCAATGCAAAAGTTCTTATAAGATGCTATTCTAGCATTAGAATGATTCATAAAAGAAATTGCCAAACGGAAAGGTGCAATGTAACGTTCTAACGGGCAAGTCCACTTTTAACTATAAGGTTAATAATATGACAGCACAACGTTGATGAAGCAAAAATGATTCACATAAGTACCAAATATTGGAGTGAGAATATTCATTGCGGAGGTGTTTGCGAGGCATTATCTAAAGTTATAGTAAAATCTTATCACCGAGACCAAAGTCCTCCACCACCCTAATAATACTCTCAAGAATATTATCTCCGTATATGCGACATCAATTAGTTTGAAACCTATAATTCTTTTTCTAGTTGCCGCTTTGGTTGACATAATGAGCAACTACGCTAATATAATCTTGCTTAGCCCTACCACTCCATATGTCCAAGTCAAAGATACGGAAAATGTGCAAGTACTGAACATGTTTTTTAAATTTTCACGACAACTATTGTAATACTTAACTACATCTCTACTAGTTATCTGTCTAGATACTTTATTAAATTTTGGATTATGTGCACGCTTAATGTAATTTTCAAAATCAGCACTCTCGCCAAAGTTTAAAGGTAAATCCTGTGATGCAATTAAGCGTACAAGAGATTGCCTAGCTACTTCGCCACTATATTCCCAGTTACGGACCGAACCGTTCGGGTTGTATATTAGTTGTGTCTGTCTCATAGCTGCTCCTATTTTCGCATTGCAACTTTCAATATGCCTATGCAAGTGTCCCGTACCCCCAGTAGATTTTGCAGGTAAAACTTGATGACATTGTTTACAAACAGCAACTCTTACCTCTTTTCCTTTCGCATCTGTCCCCGTTTGCTTGTCGAAAAAATCCCAAACTCTCGATGTCTGCCTCGCTCTCTTCGCTCCAGTGGATGTCGAGCCAGAAGCACTCATGGTCATGGACATGGAACCGATGGTTCTTCTTCTACATGATGTTCTTGGTGCTTGTGTTTGGTGCACGGACAAATCTTGGAAGGATTCAAGGTCCTCGGAGCGATCCCAAATCGGAGATAGGAAATGATCCATGCAAAAAACTGTAAATTGAATATTTCGAACATTAGTAAAAATAATAAAAACAATACAATTAGCAAAATTCAGTATGACAAACCTCTTGTGTTACCGAAAGCTCGAGTTTGAATTTCTCCGAAATTTTAGCAAAATTTCTCCGAATTTTGCTAAATAACTACAAACAATATCACAATTTTCACAAGATGACCAATAGAGAAGATGATGAGTGAATGGGTGCAAAATGAGGAGAGGGGTCCTCCCTATTTATAGGAAAAAATTCAGGATTTTTTGCCCATTTTTTCAATTTTTTAACACATAACGGCTATAAAACAGTCAAAAATTCAAAAAAACCGGGCCGCCCGGCACGGCCCACGCCCAACGGTCGACACGGCGGGTGGCAACGGTCGGCACACCGGCCCACCGTGCTCGTGCCCCGCCCGCCTCTCCACTCGGCCCGTCGTGCCGTGCGCGTCTTTGGCCGTGCCTCGACCCATAGTGCCCGGGCCGCCCGGTCCTCACTGCGTCTTGCGTGTCGTCTTGGCCGTGGGCGTGCCTCCGGCCCAAGCACGGCCCATGGCCTCGTCTTGTCGGCTCGCCCGTCCGCCGTCGTGCCATGCCGTGGGATGGGCCAACAGTACCGGGCCGTGGGCGGCACGGCCGGGCCGGGCCCATATGGCCACCTCTACTATCAACTACTAGGTACTGAACAGTGGGATCACAAACTCTCATGCGTCTTACCACACTCTTACAAATGTTCTTACCAAAGCAACAGGTGGTACGACCGGTAGCTGGTTCGTGATACTGTGAGGGCGTGAGCGAAGCTATTGCAAAGGAGAACCTGAACTGATAAGAAGCATGTGGAGCTCGAAAGGCAATATTTAGTAGCAAGGAATAAGCAATATCGAAGTCAGATTAGCAAGCTGAATAAATGTCCAACGTACTTGTCACAGTTACTGGCCTAAATGTGTTCCTAGAACTAGTTCAACCTAGCAAGGGATATATCAAAGCACATAGGACTCAAAAGACGCAAGCAATTCTGATTATCTGCTTCTTTTTCCTCTTTTTTTGCTTCTTTTCTTTTCTTTGATTTTTTTTCAGTGCGGCTATTTTTATTTGAATTTGCCCTTTTGTTTTCCTTTCTTTTAACTCAAAAGAAAAACAAAAATCTCACGTTTTGGAATGAGAGAAAACGTTAAACAGATGACTGAAAAATCGGCAAAAACAGCACAACAAACTTTTGGGGTCTAGAACTCAGTCTTAGAAGCCGATTTTGAGGGCCAAAATGCACAGGTGTTTGACCTGTGGAGTTTTCAGATGCGCGTCGTCGTCGTCCTCTTCGAAATAAAAACAAGTACATCCCAATCGGAGTTCGTATGCAAAAGTTATGGCTGTTTTACTGAACACTTCGCAATCTAGAATTGCCTGCAACTTCACTTCCTTCCGGTTAGGGCTAAAATAGCAATAGGATCGCAAGTGAAAAAGGGTGGCCAGCGGTGCAGAGCAATTGACCAAGGTGGCTCGCGACCTATTTAGAGTTTGCGAAGTGGAATATATAATGCAAAGCGGCGGCAAGAACAAACCGAGTAGGACTCAGTTCGGTTCTAGGGTTGGCAGTGGTGGGATGACTAACGGTGCAAACAAGAACTAGGGCAATGGAAAGGGACAACTAGAAACTAGGACCACGACCTCAAACCAACAACAAGACGATGATAATGGACAGAAATTCAACAAAGCGAAACTAAAACAAAAATTGCAAAGGCACAAGGGGTTGTAGGACAGCGGAACGAATGATGAACTTTTTGTGGTGCAATTTTTCTGGACTCTAGGACGATGGCAAAACAAAAGTGGGGATACAAGAATTACCTATCAGGCAACCGAGGCTCTGATACCACTTGATGGGGACAGTGGCCCGATCTTCCGACAGGTAGTACTAAATCGATTGGTGGAGAACTCGACGTTGATGATCCGGCTTCCAATTAGAACTGATTCAAACCCTGCAATCGCTACACCACGGCTCCTTTGGTTATCAACCGCGCACAAACACAGTTGACCTCGCCAAGAAGGCTTATCCCTGCATGCGAATCGAGAACACAAGCAAGAACGTAGAAGATGCAATATGAAATTGTGAATAATATTAAACACACGAGTTGGGGTTCCACAAATCGATGTACGGCAAAAAACTGACAAAGTGTCTAGTTGGAATCTAAACAAAACCCATCTATTCTAGCGACAGCTACTGAATATATATGAGGATGAAGGCAAGGGAGGCGGCCAAGGGGATGGCCGTGCAACCCTAGGTCGTACAAGGCCTTTGGGCCCAAGTGGAGGTGTCGCAGCACCCGATAGATTCTGTTCATCATATAGTATTGATTATTCCTATCGATCTAGAAGGAATTTGAACATGAAACCACTTCTATTGGAAAGCTCTCGTCATGGTCTTGTCCGTAGAGTCCAAGAACACCTCAAACGGACTTCGTATGACCCAAATATGGTCATTTTTACTTGGATTACTCCTGAGCCGAACTGGACTCGTGAACGAATTGGGCTGGGCTTGGAGCGTCAGAAGTTGTTGGGCCCTTGTCTTGGGTTGATATAGAAGCATAGCTTTCTAGGCCGGCATGGTCACATCAGTAGCACCGGATTTCTTGTGCAACAACTTGTTTTCTAGCCGTTGGCTTGGAGGCCGGTACTACCGGCCCTACATGGACGGTGGTACCAGATTTGCTGAGTTTTTTTTTCCAGAATTGCCCCCAAATAGCTAGTTTTCTTTGTGAGGCTATAAAAGGAGGCCTTGGGGGCATTGGCTGGTTGCTGGACTTATTGAGAGTCTTGTGGGAGGTGTTGCATGTGTTCCTCTCTCTCTATTACTTCTCGAGCTAAGAGTGAGCTTCTAATTGCATGTGTTGCAATTAGAAGAGGATTGAGAGCCTCTTGTGCATGTGTTGCACTTGAGGGAATCCTTGTGCATGTGTTGCACTTGGTAATCATCATTGTATATATGTTGTACTTGGTGGAGTTCAAGCTAGAGGGATTGACTTGTTACTCTTGGTGTTGCCGACACCTAGACGGCATGTGGAGGTGTCATGCGTGATGAGCTTCTCAACAGAGGTTGTCAGAAGTCCCGACGAATTTGTAAAGGTCGAAGCTCACCTACTTGGAGGGGGGAAATAGCTACCACTAGTGGATTCGATGTGGGTACTCAATTTATGGAGCTGGTCCAAAGTGGTTTGGGCTTACCTCAACATGGATTAGGGAAGACCGACAAGTCTTCGAACACCACAGTAAAATATCGGTGTGTCTCTTTGTGCTCACTTGCAATTCCTTATTTATATTGTTGCAATTTACATTCCTAGAATTAAATTGCTTAATCATCTTTAGGATTGCTTATTCTTGAGTAGAGACATAATTAGTTAGTGTACTTAGTGAGCCTAGTTGATTTAGGCCTTAATTGTCAAAACCTTAGTTTTTCGCTTTCACATTATTTATTGTTAAGGTTTTGTCATAGGGGTACTTAGGTGGAAAATTAAATGTAGAAGATTTTTTTTAATAGCTGCCTATTCACCACCCCTCTAGTCGGCATCCTCGACCTAACAGATGAGCACAAAGTTTGAGATGAGCATGATGGGCGAGTTGAGCTACTTCCTGAGCTTCCAGATCAAGCAGACTCGAGAGGGTATTTTCTTGCATCAAGGCAAGTACACTAGAGACCTCCTGAGACGCTTCGACATGTCAGATGGAAAGCCAGTGATGATTCCTATAGCCACCTTTGCTGTCCTTGAGCTTGATGAAAATGGTGAGCCAGTTGATCAGAAGGAGTTTTGGAGTATGATCGGCTCCCTCTTGTACTTCACTGCCTCGAGGCCGAACATACACTTCTCAATATGTTTGTGTGCTCGATTTTAGGCAACTCCTAACGTCTCTCACTGCTAGGCGGTGAAGCGCATCTTTAGGTACCTTCGAGTTACTATCGACTATGGTAATTGGTACTCTTCCTCTTCTTATTTGTCCCTTCGAGCCTTTTCAGATGCAGACTTTGCTAACTGTAGGATAGATAGGAAGAACACTTTTGGCACTTGCCAATTCATTGGCACTTCTATTGTTTCTTAGTCTTCTAGGAAGCAGTCCGGAATTGCACAATCCACCGCTGAGGCCGAGTACGTGGCAGCAGCCAGTTGCTGTAGCCAGGTGCTTTGGATGAGATCGACACTGCAGACTTTGGGTTAGCCATAGATGGTTTTCCATTTTTCTGTGATAACACTTCTGCCATTTGCATTGCTACAAACCTAGTGCAGCACTCCAAGACCAAGCATATTGACAATAGATATCACTTCCTTAGAGACCATGTGGAGAAGGGTGGTATAGTGCTCCAGCTGTGGAGAGTGACCACCAGATTGCTGATATCTTTACTAAGCCTTTGGATAGCTCTAAGTTTATAACCTTGAGGGGAGAGCATGGAGTTGTGTGCCCTTATGGCATTTTTTGAGCGGGAGTTGGTTTTTGTATATTATGTATTATATGCTTACTTCCAGTATTTACTTTCTTTTACATCTTCTAGGTGATATTGGGCTTATTCTTAGAATTCTGAGTACACTTCACTTAGACTTTTGGCATGCTTTGCATAGACCTCTCATCTTATGCTATAGGTTGCTATTATGCAAATTAGCTATTCTCTCTTCTCTCTAGGTTGAGTTCCCTCATAGTCTTATAGGTCTAGCAGGTGTTGGGCCCTTGGGTAGACAATGCCTATGTGTACTCCTATTTAGGGTTTGTAGAGTCAGCTTTCCTATGTCAGTCATATGGGGAAGATGAGAGTGAGTCTGAGCTATAATATTCTCTATCATCTTTCCTATGCTCTATAGCCACCCAGCTTGTAGTTTCTTGATTTCTTCTCTTCATTATGTATTTATGGTTTATATTGAATTCATTTGGAAGCTTTCTGAACTTAATTATGCTAATAACTCAACTTGAACCAGAATTTTAAGCTTCAATTTAATTCACTTGTTGAGGGGGAGTTTGAGAAGCTGTTTCATGAATCGCATATAGACTTCATTTTCTGTTTTAATGAGCTTTGTCTATTATGCAAATGAACTGTTATTCTGGATATGCACCTTGTTACTTTTCTGAAGATCATTGCTAGTTTAGCCATGTCTAAGTTTATTTTGCTTCATCTTGCTAAGCTTGCTAAAAATGAAAATTGACCTTTAATAAAAACTTGATGAAACTTGTAGCTTTTACTTGCTATATTTCCTCATTAGGTGCATATGCCATAATTTTTGAAATCTTGGATTTCTACTAGAGTCCCTATTGCAGCTTGGGTGAAGCTAGGTTATTCCATACTAGCAATCCTTCACTTGCTCATGAATCTAAGTGCTAAAAAGATCAAATGTTGACTTTCGTGTGCAAATTGATCTCAACAATTTGCATTCACAAGACTGCTTCCTATTGCACTTGGAATGAACTTGGAATTTATCCTGTATGACTAATATCATTCTTTTAAGAGTCTTTTTTGAGATGGCCGACTATGGCATGAGTCAATCAAAATGAAAAATGCAAATAAAAATAAAATGAGGAAGAGAGTGAATCCTAGGAGGTCTTTGTCGATGGCTCCCAGTCGGGGATGTGATTTGCTAGGATATGCTCTCCAAGCCTCATTTGGTGTGTGAAAGAGCGTGAAGCCTAGGAGACCTTTGTCGATGGTTCCTAGTCAGGGATTCGCTTTGCTAGGATAACCTCTTCACACACCACTGTGTGTGTTAAAATAAAAAATAATAATTTGTATTAAAGATGATTGAGCATGAAGGATCTTTTATGCACATCTAGCTTCCTCGAAGTGTTGACTAGGTCGAACTCTAAGTTATCCCTTTGATCCATTTATATGGCTATATTTCTTGTTTGGATATTATGCTAAGTGTTGCACTTGTTGAAATCATGCAAAAAGAGCATAGTCCTATTTGAGCTAGCTAGCAAAAATATTGAAATATGCACTTGGATATGTCTTAGACTAGCTTAATCTGAACGTGAGTAGCTTGGTGTCATACTGTGTCTTTATTGACACTTGGATAATTTTCAAAGCTCTTTGGGAATGCATTTCATGCATACATGGTAAAAGAGGGAGGAAATGCTCTCTTGATGCCTATATTGACAAAAGGGGGGAGAAAATCTGAAAAAGGCATCGTGAAAGGGGGAGAAATACGAATGCATCTTGATTCTTATGATCATGGTGAAAAATTGCTATTTCTTTGTATCATAAGCAAAATAGAGCTTTTTGTAAGATTTCTTGAATGTTTAGAGCTTTTGTGGAAAATTTGTCTTTCTCTTGACTTGCTCTAAAATTCTTCTTGCCAACTTGGTCATGGTCTTGCTTTCTCTTGCTCTGGACCAAGTGAGGCTTTGTAGTCAAATTGCTTTCTCCTTTTGCCTTCAAACTCAAATTTGTGCCTTTTTGGTGTTTGTCAATATACTCATCAAGGGGGATTAAAAAACCATCTCGATGTCTATCCATGTTTGTGATGAGTTATTCACAATGTTTGAGTATGTGGTGCTCAAGTTTGAGTTTGATTTGAATTCAATTTTGAATAAGAAGCAATTTGAGGTGCGTTCTGTGTTGGGCAGTACTACCGGCCATCTGGAAGCGGTAATTCTGGGGGTGCGATACTACCGGCCACCAGTCGCAGTAGCTATTTTTCAGGGAGTGTCTCTTGGGTTTGATCAGTGGGAGCGGTACTATCGGCCAACTAGGAGTGGTAGTACCGGACTTGCGGTACTACTGGCCTCTGGTTGGCGGTAGTACCGGGTTTCTAGCAAATTTGTGCTTAATGTTTGCATTATTGATGATTAATGCATATTATTATGAACACTGCTATGTGATGTGTTTCTTGTCTGTGTTGGTTGTAGAACTTCAGGGCTAGGTCATGGTGAGGCTAAGGCAAGACCGAGACTAGGCTAGGAGAGCTGAGGTCCAGAACAGTCAAGGGACAACAGAAGATGACTAAGGCTAGGAAGTGGTTGCAAGCCGAGAAGACAAAGAACCTGAGCATGATGCACTAGTGATGGACATGGCGGGCAACGACATGGACCAGGACTAGGCTCAGGGAGGAGTTGAGGTCCAGAAAGATCAAGGAAGCCGGTGCCGCCATGGTGAAGCTGACAAGGACAGGTGGTACGTCATGTGACTTGGGCCCGTTTGCAAGCGAGGACGGTTCGGAGGAGTCCGAACGCGTGAGAGGCTTGACGGCAAGTCATTGGGGCCACGTGGAAAGTGACGAAGCATGGGTGATGCTTCGAGAAGGAAGATCGGTCAGTGGGGAAAATTGGTATTTTGTCCAATACCGACAGTCGAGGCAGTTTGAAAAACCGCGACGGTAGCCTAAGTGGTTTAGGTCATGCCTAAGTGGAGTTGGACGCAAATTCGGGCTCATGGAGCAGATTTGGCGTCAATGTAATGACCGCTTTGAGAAGCGTGCTTGTGTGAGTGAAAAATCCGTTAAGAGTGTTGGGTTTTGGTTTGGCCCATGTAAGAGTAGATGGTATCCACCTTATTGTTTAGGTTTAGTGTTAGGGTTGCCTCCAATATATAAGGAGATGTAGTGGGAGGTGAGAACTTGAGCCTTAGACTAGACACTTAGAACTTTAGGGTTTTCACAAGATTTTGGTTTTCTTGTGTGTGTCAGTGCTCCTTGGAAGCTTTGCCCTCAGGAGGAAAGGCTTTGTAATCATCCATCTTGCCGTGAAATGAAATCAAAATTCGTACTCAAGATTTGTCTCATGTTTTGATCTTCTCTTTCTTGGTTCTTGATCCCTCTATTTGGTTTCTTTCATTCTGGGTATTATGCTGCCAAGGATGAATGATTGATGGATGTATCCTCTGTAGATCATCACCCAATCATCTAGGCAAACTTCTTGATCATCAAAGTTTCTTCAAGAAATCGATTTTTGGGTTGAGAAGGAGGATTTTGAGGTAGATCTTGATCTTGCACGTTTGAGATCAATTTCTTTGGTGTTCTTGCTTATTGTGACATGTGGGAGGCCATCTGAGATCATTTTGATTATAAAAAACCCACGAGCAAGCTTAGGGCAAAATTTTGGATTTTGACCCGGTTTTGGTGCATACAAAGTTTCACAGGGTTTGGTGTCGACTTTTGTGGTCAGCAATGAATTTTATGGGGCAGGCGCTATATCTCAAACTCGAAGGTCACACAAGACAAAGGTTTAGACAGGTTCAGGCCTTCGACGGAGGAGGTAATACCCTAGTCCTGTGTGCTGGGATTATGTGGATCTCTTGGATCTATGATTGCTCGATGTTTCTGTTGTTGCCCGCTCTCTCCCTTATATAGTGGGGGTGGGGCGGTTTACAGAGTCCCGATTGGTTAAGAGATTCCGATCGGTTATTGGATACCAATCGGTTACCGGATATAGTTTACATCTTTATCTTACCCTGCTAACAACTCGGATTACAACCGTATCTCTTATATCTAAATATATGTTCAACTATCTCTAGGATGTATCCCCTTCCGCACGGCAGCAAGGCTTGGCGCAGAGCTTATCCTTTGGGCCTTCCTCTCGGCCCTGTCTCTCCCTTAGGCACTTTTGGGCCGGTTATGAAGACACCTGGGTTCTTATATTCCACATTTGGATTAGCCAATCAAAAGTTACATGATTTTTTGATCCTGAACTCGTGCTGATTTTCTTGTTCATACCATGTTTTACTGTTCACAAGTACTACCATGGTACAGTATCCCGATAGTACAGGGTTACTATTCATCCAAGTACTATTGGCCATCTAAGAGTGCAAGTACCATCCATATGCTGATTTTTAGAAGAAATTTTGTCTTCCGCTCTTCTGAAGTCTTGGGAGGTTTTGGTTGGATTCTTTGGGGGGAAATTTGGATTGTGATCATTCACCCACCTCTGATCGCCATTTCCAGCCCTCCAACAACTTACAGACAGTCCGAGGCACTGAACTCATCCCCGGCTCGAATTATATTAGCCAAGAAGAATTAGATACTAAATGCATGCATGATGCTTGTGCCACCAGACTACTCACAATCACCAAATTTCTATTGTGCTAGTATTGTACTCCTATCATATCTTCACTCCTAACTGAAGAAATGAAATTCTAGGCTGATGGTAGTACAGGATGGGGACGGCAATGACGCGGTTTGGAGAGGATAGGGATGGCATCAGCCTAGGTGATAAGGGCGACATCAACACAGAGAGGGCGATGACGGTGCCGAGAGGATAGGGATATTGATGGCACGGTGCTGAGGGTGACGGTGCATTGCGGAGAGGACGGGGATGGCGATGGTGCGGTGATGAGGGCGACAACACAGGTGACGAGGGCGACAGTAACACAAATAGGACGTCGATGGTGCTGAGAGGACAGGGATGGTGACGATGTGGTGATGAGGACTATGGAGTGGAACCGAGATGACGGGGACAACGATGACACGATATGAGGGCTATGGAGCGGTACCGAGAGGACGGGGACAGCAACGGCAAGGTGATGAGGGCGAAAATGCAGGTGATGAGGGAGATATCAACGCAGAGACACTACTACATAAAGGCCTATATTAGACGCCTCATCACAAACAGTTTTCAAAAAATGTTTGTGTTAAAGCTGATCACAAATGGTTTTGCTAGCATGACCGTTAAAGTTATATGATATGCTAAGAACCATTTGTGATAAGCTGATATCATAGACGGTTTGTCCCATGAATCATTTGTGAAGTATCACATACAGTTTGTACTATGAACTGTCTATGATATGACTACATATCATAGACATTTTTATAGAAAATAGGCTGTGATCCTGCACAGACGGTTCGTTGGATGAACCGTTTGTGATATGATTACATATCACAAATGGTTTTTTCAGCAAACTGTCTGTGATAACACTTATTATATATATATATATATATATATATATATATATATATACCATTATAGGGTTTTTGCCCGACGCACTCCTTACTCAAATGAAATCTTTCACCACCCTCTGCCTCCTTCCTGAGCCCGTTGTCGCCGCCTGTCCTCGACACCGCCTCCCCCGAGCCCAGGTGCCTCCTCCTCGAGCCTGCCGTCTCCTCCTCCTAAAGCCCGTCACTGCCTCCTCTCCGAGTCCTAAGGTCTCCTTGTTTTGCTCTATCAAATAATGTTGTTTCTCAATGTATGCTTGTTTATCTTTCTGCTATCATATATCTTCTCAATATATTGTCACCTGGAAACATCCTTTATTTATGGATATGCATATGCCTGAGGTAAACTTCATAAGTCATAAGTATTTCATTGGTGTGATGAATTATCCTTAATATTTGCTCATAAGTCAATAGTGTCTTGCTTGTTTGAACCAAAATGCTGTCATAGAAATATTATAACTAGCACCAATTTCATTTGTTTGAACCTCCAATTTCCATTTTTATGTAGTAGCTTATTATAACCAGTTCAACACACCACCAATTGCTAACAAAAATAAAAGATAGTGGCCAACTTGGCACAAACCAAGAATTGCAAAAAAATGTAGAGTTATTGACAAATAACAGAAACATGAGTGTTGTCCTAAGTTTTCAATTCCTGAATCTGCCGATTTATAAATAAACTTTGTAGTAAAATTCAGTTATTCTAGGATGTCAACTCACGGATTTTTTTGTTGGATATATTAGTTTGCCATCATATCTACTTAAGGCAACTATTGAAGACTATTTCTATTTGTTCACAGCATGGTCAGAAAACTATATCGATGTGAACATGTTTTTTATCCATAGATGGTTGATTACATTTGTAAAACTTAATATATTCAACCATTCCAATCTATAATTTCTGGATATCAAAATTTGCCTAACATGGATTAAAGAGATGGATAGACTACTCTACTTTATGAAAGTTTTATCATAAGAAAGACATGCATTGGGTTCAACTTGTTTTGACAACCTACTAGAAAGTTAGGTGGAATGATTTACATGCATAGTAGAAAGTTAAGTACCTCTTCGCATCTGTGAGAACAAATGTTGATAGATTCTAAGGCAAAATCCAATTCCATCCACAGTTCATCCTAAAAGTTGTCATGCTCTGATTTATCTTTCACTTCATCATCATCCCTGAATGAGAATACTATAGGCAACCTATTTTCACTCTGGTCTTTTGTAGGAACATGATCATTTTGATGGTTCTCTATTTCATCAAATATAGAGTTGATTAAGTCATCGTATATGTGTTGGTATACTCGTATATGGACCAACGCATATACGAGCAGATCAATGCATATACGATGACTTAATCAACTCCATATTTGATGAAATAGAGAACCATCAAAATGACCTTGTTCCTGCACAAGACTAGAGTGAAAATATGTTGCTTATGGTATTCTTATTCGGTCATGAGGATGAAGTAGAAGATTAATCAGAGCATGACAACTTTGAGGACAAACTGTGGATGGAATTGGATTTTGCCTTGGAATCCATCAACATTTGTTCTCACAGATGCGATGAGATACTTAACTTTCTGCTTCCTGCAAATCATTTCACTGATATGATAATAGACTATCATAGACGGTTCTTGATACAAATCGTCTGTGATAGCCTATTATCACATATGGTTCTCTACTCAGAACCGTCTGCGACAATAGGCTATCACAGATAGTTTTTTATCTTAACCGTCTGTGATAGGTGTTTCACAGATGGTTCAGAAACTGTTTGTGATACGCTGTATTATCACAGACACATGCTTATAGATGGTTCAAACAATTGTCTATGATGACGTTTTTGAACTGTGTGTGATGGCCTTTTCTGTAATAGTGAGAGGACGACTATGGTGCAGAGAGGAAACTCTAGATTTGGATGGAGCGATGCTAAGTGTGGGTATCTGAATCAACTAGGTAGAAAATTAAATAGACAGTCATTTGCTTGTCATTACAAATGTTTAGAAGATGACAATACCATCTATGCTATTTGATCATCACCGACGTTTGTGATGAAGGAACCATCTGTGACATGTAATTGTTTTTCATATTTTTTTCTATTTTATAGCTAGCCTCAAGCCATGCCCTCCATATATATATATAATACAAGACAGCGACATTTTACTGTAGAAAAACATGTATAACAACATAGTACAATTAACACGAGACAGTTAACAAAACACATGTGAACCAACAAGATACAGTTAACAAAACTCATGTGAAAATTAATAATTGGTCTGAGTTATCAATAGAGTACAACATATTTCACAGTTTACAAAAGTACTTACACACCCCATCTTCTCTTCCAAAATATAGTAACAGATGGCTGTGGCTTAATAGCACTAGAGAGTGTAGGGTCTTTGGACCCTTCAAAAGATAGCACTTGATGGACACGTCATCTCCACATGCAAATCTCTCATGACAACCATCTAGATCCTTCACAAGATATGAGTCCTTCAAGGAAACGAAAATCTTTCACTGGCTTGATTTGTTCAAGCTTCCTTAACGTGGATTATGAGAGACTGGCAAGTCTCTGAGACCATGAGAAAAAGTCCTTGTGTCACAATTGTGGTTTGATCATTGTCTCCTTTTATTTGTGCAATTTACATTCCAAGAGATCTTAGTGATTGATTATCTTTCTAGGATTGTTATTCTTACACAGACTTAGGTTGTCGGTACACTTAGAAAATCCTAGTTTATTTAGGTTTCAATTGTTGTAGAATTGTAATTTGTATAATTCTTGCTAATTATTGAATTAGAGCCAAAGAATTTTAAAAACCTCCTATTCACCCCCTCTAGTCGGTTATCCTTGATCCTACAAGTGGTATCAGAGTTTGGTCTCTCATTTATAGACTTGACCATCTAGAGAGAAAAGGATGGTTAGTGTGGGTGTTTCCATAGGCAAGGCACATTTATTTGATAGCACAAATTATGCGTATTGGAAAATACACATGACCGTTTATCTCAAGGCCATGAGTCTGAGCATATGGAGAATTGTTGGTGAGGGCTTCGCTGTATCACTTGATCCCACACTCACTATTGATTAAGATGAGCAAAACTCCTACCTCAATGCTCAAGCAATGAATGCTTTGTTTGGAGCCTTGAACGCAAATGAGTTCAATCGAGTGAGCAACCTTGAGACCGCTCATCAGATTTGGACCACCCTCTCGAAAATTCATAAGGGAACATCCGCGGTTAAGGAGGCCAAACTACATATGCTCTGGATCAAATATGAGAGTTTCTTATGTTATCCCATGAGAACATCAACGAGATGTACTCAAGGCTCAATAACATAGTGAATGAGCTCAAAGGCCTTGGGGCGTCGGTAACTGATCTTGATGTTATTCATAAGATGCTTAGGACTTTATCGGACAAGTACGAGATGTTAGTGACCTTGTTCCTCAACTCTCCTGAGTTGGCAAGGATGACGCCAATCGGTCTCTTGGGCAATCTCATTACCAATGAGTTGTACAAGAAGGACAAGGATGAGCTATTGGAGCAAAGTTCTTTGAAGAAGAAGAATATTGCATTCAAGTCCAAGGCAGAGTCAAGCGATGAGATGTTTGATGATGAAGAGGATGACTCCGAGGAGGAGATGGCACTCCTTGTGAGGAGAATGAGGAGATTTATGAAGAGGCGCTCAAGCTCAAGCGACCCTCATAAGTTCAAGAAGGGCCAACACTCAAGCAATAAGCTCTATGCCAATATACAATGCTATGAGTGTGATGAGAAGGGCCACATTGCCTCTAATTGCTCTAACAAGAAGTAGGACAAGTCCAAGCCATCGAAGAAGAAGAATTTTTTCAAAAAGTTTCAAAAGGATGGCAAGTGTGAGGCTTACATTGGAGAATGGAACTCCGATGAGGAGTATTCCGACACCGACTTCTTCGATGATGACACATCGTCCAAGAAGAAGGGTCTTACCAGAGTCACCATCAAGGAGGCTCCATCATTGTTTTCTTCCCCCACATGCCTCATGGCAAAAGGGGATCACAAGGTAAAATCAAGTCTTGATGATGATGAGCCTACTTATGATGAGCTTACGGATATGCTTGAGGACTTAAATGAGTACCTTGGCAATGAGAAGTCAAAATTTAGAGTCCTAAAGAAAGAGCTTCTCTCTCAAAGTCTCTTATAAGGAGCTAAGGGAAGCTCATGAGACTCTCCTTATCAAGGACCATTCCAAGTCCAAAAAAGATGTAGGTGTTACTTGTGATATTTTTGATGCCATGCCTAGAGTAGAAAATTCTTTTAGCAATGCATCTAAAGTTAGCATATCTACATCATGTGATGAATTGTTAAATATGCCATGTTGCTCTAAGATAGATTCAATTTGTCCTTTGAATAATGCTAGTGATGCTCATCTTGTAATTGAAAACAATGAGCTCAAGGAGCACATAAACAAGCTAAGTACGAGCTTGGATAGGTGCTTCAAGGGAAAAGCAACCCCTGATAAAATTCTCAATGATCAATGATGCTCTTACAACAAAGAAGGCCTTGGGTTCATCCCCAAGAAGGGTAAGAAAGTGAGTCACAAAGCACCTAGATTCATTAAATCAAATGGAAAATTTTACCATAAGTGTCATGATATGGGACATATGGCATATGATTGTCCCATGGGTAAGGTTCCTAAAAGAAATATCTATGATTCATGATATGTTCTTAAGTAAGCTAGTAATGGTAGAGTGTAGATAAATTTGTTGGCACTCCCATACTTGGTCACAAAAAGAATGCCATCTGGGTGTCCAAAACCTTGGTTACTAACCTCCAAGGGCCCAAACAAATTTGGGTACCTAAAAAGGTTTGATTTTCTTTTGTAGGTTAACTACAAGACCAGTGGAAAGCACTGGGTGCTAGACAGCGGGTGCACTCAACATATGATCAGAGACCGGAAGATGTTCACCACTTTGAAATTGGGAGTGGAAGTCATGACAAGATCACCTTTGGTGACAATACCAAGGGAAAGGTAATTGGATTGGGTAAAATCACTATCTCAAATGACCTTTCCATTTCTAATGTTTCACTTAACTTCAACTTGCTATCGGTTGCTCAAATTTGTGATCTTGGTCTTACTTGCAAATTTTCTTGAAAGGGTGTTGTGATTTCAAAAGAAAATGATAATTCTTTGGTTTTCAAAGGCTTTCGATTTGGAAATCTCTATTTGGTTGATTTCTCCTCAAATGAGTCTTGCTTTCAAACATGCTTAATTTCGAAGACCTCATTAGGTTGGCTTTGGCATAGAAGGCTTGCTCATGTGGGTATGATTCAACCTAAAAAGCTTTTCAAACGTGATCTAGTTGTGGGCTTGAAGATGTAAAATTTGAGAAAAATAAGCTATGTAGTGCTTGCCAAACCGGTGAGCAAGTAGCGAGTTCTCATCCATCTAAGAGTATCATGTCTACATCTAGACCATTGGAGCTCTTACATATGGATTTGTTTGGTCCAACAATCTATAAGAGCATCGGAGGCAATTTTTATTATTTAGTCATTGTGGATGATTACTTGAGTTACACTTGTGTCTTCTTTCTACATGACAAATCCGAAGCCTCCGGTATTTTCAAAAGTTTTGCAAAAAGGGTTAAAAAGAGAGTTGTAGAAAGAAAAAATCGAACATTAATTGAAATAACAAGAACAATGCTCGAAAAGTATGGTACTTCCAATAATTTTTAGGCGGAAGCTATAAATACCGTTTTTCATGCCACAAACTACTTTATTTGCACCGTCTTATGAAAAAGACTTATTATGAGCTTCTTGTTGGAAAAAGGCCGAACATCTCTTATTTTTGTGTCTTTAGATGCAAATGTTTTATTTTGAAAAAGGAGGTTCGTCTTACAAAATTTTAAAGTCGTTGTGATGTTAGATTTCTTCTTAGTTATTCTTCAAATAGTAAGGCTTACTATGTCTTCAACCAAACCTTTGGTTTAGTTGAGGAGACGTGTGATGTTGAATTTGATGAGACTAATGGCTCTCAAGAAGAGCAAGAATATGACCCTTGGAGACAACAAGCCTAAGGAGGACCAAGATGATCAACCCTCTTCCACTCAAGTTGAACCGTCCACTTCCGCTACGCCAAGCCAAGTTCAAGCAATTGAGGTGGAAGCAAAGGAGGACGATCATACTCAAGCACTAACTCCAAGGATTCACAATGCAATCTCGAAAGATCACACCACAGACCAAATATTGGGTGAAGTTAGTAAGGGTGTTCAAACTCGATCTCGTGTTGCTTTATTTTGTGAACATTACTCTTTTGTGTCTTGTTTTGAACCCTTTCACGTAGATGAAACTTTAGATAATCCGGATTGAGTAAATTCAATGCATGACGAATTAAACAACTTCACCCGAAATGATGTTTGGACATTGGTTGAAAGACCCCTAGATTACAACGTGATTGGTACAAAATGGGTCATTAGAAACAAACAAGATGAGAATGGAATTGTGGTAAGAAACAAAGCAAGGTTAGTGACGCAAGGTTTCACTCAAATTGAAGGTTTGTATTTTGGTGAAAACTTTGCTCCCATGGATAGATTAGAAGCCATTCGTATCTTACAAGCTTTTGCATCTTGTTTTGATATTAAACTATTTCAAATGGATGTGAAGAGTGCATTCTTAAATGGCAAAATATCTGAATTGGTATTTATTGAACAACCTCCTGGTTTTGAGAGTTCTAAATATCCTAATCATGTCTACAAGCTCTCTAAAGTGCTCTATGGTCTTAAACATGCTCGTAGAGCATGGTATGAGTGACTTAGAGACTTTGTACTCTCAAAAGGGTTCAAAATTGAGAAGGTTTATACAACACTTTTCACTAAAATAATTGATAATGAATTCTTTGTATATCAAATTGAAGGACCGCGATGGCGATCAGAGGGGGGTGAATGATCCCAAAATAAATTTTTCCCCTACAAAAAGATCCAACCACCGTGAAACAGTGAAAATCAGTCCGACTCAAAAGGAAAATTGATGAATCTTTTGATCGGCTTATCCAAACACCGTGAAACTTTGTGTACACCTTCCTATGGATGTCAGGAATCTTATTCCAACCTTCAATCACAAGGATTGATGTTAAAGTTCTGACCTTTTTCTAATTTAAGGAAGAGTGCACAAGAACGGGTTCAAAAACTAAAACTTGGCCCTCAGCTAGCTCTTTGGTTCTTGATGATCAAGATGATTCTAGATGGTTTCCCACATGTCATAGCAAACTAGAACACAAGACAAGAACACCAAAAACTCGATCTTCTAAGAATGATCATCTAAAGAGCAAAATATCGGTTTCTTGCAAGAAAGAACACATGATTTGCCTAGATGATTGGGATATGGTCTAAAGAAGACTCATCCATCAATCATACATCCTCAACACAATATCCACAAGCATTTAAAAGGAGGGGAGGCAAATCCAAATATGCGGAAAGTAAATTGCAAGAATGTAAATTGCTGAATTTATAGACTGAATTTAAGGCATAATGTAAATGCGTAAAGTAAATTCAGATATGAGTAAATGAAGATTTCATTTCTGAAAGGAAGGTTTACAAAGCCTCACAACCAAGTGGGCAAAGCTCAAAGGAGCATAAAAACCTCAGACCTTCAAGAGGAGGAAGGCTACCCCTACCCCTTTATTTATACTACTCTTGAGTCATCCTCCACCCTTGGATGAGTTCCTTCTACCCTAAGGATCACCATTAAGGGTTAGGAATGACTCACTCATATATGGGCTAACCTGAAACCCACAAACATAACGGCTTTTGCACGCTTCTCAAAGCATACTAACTAGACCCGCTACTCTATCTTCTAGACCGCGATCCAACGGCGGCCCTCCTTGATCCGAGAAGCTCCTAGCTAGCATCTCATCCATTCCTTATCATTTAGGTTTGCACCGACTCTGTCTCCGATCATTTTCGGCGATCCTTGATCGTCTGGACGTCCGGCTCACCTTGCCTAGTCCCGATCATCCTTCGCCTCACCATGACCTAGCACCATCGTCCTGCAACCATAAAAAACAAGGAAACACATCACATAGCATTGCCCAAAATGATATGCAATTGATCTCACACAATCTCAAAATTTAAATCTTCAAAAATCACTCAACAGGTCGGCACTACCGCCCCATAGGGCCGGTAGCACCGCTCGGCCAGCATTCCGCCCCAACATGGCCGGTAGTACCGCTTGCATTCAAACCCTGCGAAGACCCTCTCTGTAAAAAGACTAATGCCCCCTTGGGCTAGTAGTGCCGCTCGGCCGGCACTACCGCTCTCACATGGCCGGTAGTGCCGCCCTTGGCAGACACAATTCAAATTGCTTCAATTTGAGAATCCAGTTCAAATCAAACTCAAACCAAAGCATACTTAGATCAAATTTAGTCAAATACTAATCACAAACACGGGTAAACCTCCACATGGTCTTTCAATCTCCCCCTTGATGAGTATATTGACAAACACCCAAAAAGCATAAATTTGAGTCTGAAGAAGGAAGAAAGCAATTTGATTGCAAAGCCTCACTTAGTCCAGAGCAAGAGGAAATAAGATCATGACCAAGTTGGCAAGAAGGATTTTAGAGCAAGCCAATAGAAAGAACAAGTTTTTCACAAAAGCTCTAGAAATCCACTAAAAAACTCACAAAAGCTCAAATTTGTTTATGATCATAAGAAATATCAAGTTTTTACCATGATCATAAGAATCAATGCATTCACATTTTTATATTTTTAATGATGCATTTTTCTACATTTTCTCTCCTTTTTCACATGTATGCATGAAATGCCTCTAGTTCTGAATATTATCCAAGTGACCATATAGACAAAGAATGACACCAAGCTACTCAAGTTTAGATTATGCTAAACAAAGACATGTCCAAGTGCACATGTCAAGTTTGATAGCAAGTACAAATAAGACTATGTCATTTTTTTGCATGATTTAACAATTGCAACGCTTAACATAGTTTCTAAACTAGAGGCAAAGCCATATAATGGATCAAATGGAAAACCTAGAGTTCAATCTACTCAATACTTTGGGAAAGCTAGAAGTGCATACAAGGTCCTTCGGGCTTACTTATCTTTAATGCAAAATTTTGCTTTAAGACTTGAAAAGACATAGTGGGGTGCAAATGTTTGACATTATTTGCATTCTTTACCCACTTATGTTTTTTTTCTTCTGTTATTTGCATTTTACAAATGATTGACTCAAGCCATAGTCGACCATCTCAAGAGGAACTCTTAAGAGAATGGTCTTGGTCATACACGATGCATTCCAAGTTCATCCCAAGTGCAATGGGAAGCCGTCTCGTGAATGCAAAGTGCTGAGATCAATTTGCATAAAAGAGTCAATTTCTCATTTCATTTTGCCATTTAGATTTATGAGCATGTGAAGGACTCAAGTTTGGATCAACCTAGCTTCACCCAAGTTGCTATAGGGATTCTAGTAGAAATCTAAAATTTCACAAATAATAGCATATGCACCTAGAGAAGAAACATAGCAAGTAAAAGCAACATGTTTCATCAAGTTTTTATTTAAAGCTTTAAGTTTCAAATTTTAACAAGCTTAGCAAAATGAATCAAAATGAACTTGGACATATCTAAGCTAGCATTTTTTCTTCATAAAAGTAGCAGGGTGCATAGCATGAATAGTAGCTCATCTGCATAATAGACAAAGCTTATAAAACAGAAAATAAAGTCTATATGAAATGCATGAAGTAGATTATCAAACTCCCCCTCAAAAAGTGAATCAATTTTAAGTATAAATTTGGTTCAAGTTGAGTTATTATCAGAATTAAGATCAAAAAAGGTCCAAATGAACTCAATTGAAACCAGAAACACAGAATGATGAGAAGAAGTCGAGAAACTGCAAACTGGGTGGCTATAGAGCATAGAAAATATAGTAGAGAACACTATGGCTCAGACTCGCTCTTATCTTTCCCAATGATTGAAATAGGAAAGCTGACTCTATATCCCAAGCTAAGGAGTGCACACAGACCCTGTCTACCCAGCGGCCCAATACCTGCTAGACTTAAAAGACTGTGAGGGAACTCAACCTAGAGAGAAGAGAGAACAACTAATTGTGCATGATAGCAACCTATAGCATAAGATGAGAGGTCCATCAAAAGCATGCCATAAGTCTAAGTGAAGTGAACTCAGAACTCTAGAAATAAGCTCAAAATCACCCAGAAAATGCAAAGAAAGGAAAAACAGGAAGAATATATATATAATACATAATATACATACCAGCTCCCTCTTAAGAGATGTCGTATGGGCACACAACTCCAAGCTCTCCTCTCAAGGTCACAAACCTAGAGCTATCCAAAGGCTTGGTAAAGATATTGACAAGCTGGTGGTCACTCTCGATAAACTGAAGCACTATATCACCCTTCTCCACATGGTCCCTAAGGAAGTGATATCTAATATCTATATGCTTGATCCTGGAGTGCTGCACTAGGTTTTTAGCAATGCAAATAGTAGAAGTATTGTCACAGAAAAGTGGAACACTCTCTATCTCTAACTCAAAGTCCCGCAAGGTCGATCTCATCCAAAGCACCTGACTACAAAGAAATAGTCATAATGACGTTCTCGGCCTCGGTGGATCGGTAACCTGCATCGCTTCCTAGATTACCAAGAAATAATAGAAGTGCCAATGTATTGGCAAGTGCCAGAAGTGCTCTTTCTATCTATCCTACATCCAGCAAAGTCTGCATTAGAAAAGGCTTTAAGGGACAGACAAGAAGAAGAAGAATACCAAATACCATAATCAGTGGTAACTCGAAGGTACCTGAAGATGCGCTTCACCGCTTGGCGGTGAGAGGCGCGAGGAGAAGCCTGAAATCGATTGCACAGACACATATCAAAATGTATGTCCGGCCTCGAAGCAATGAGGTACAAGAGGGAGTCGATCATGCTCCTGAACCCCTTCTGGTCAACTGGCTCACCATCCTCATTAGGCTCGAGGACAGCAGTGGTGGCTATAGGAGTCATCACCGGCTTCTCATCAGACATGTCGAAGCGCCTAATGAGGTTTCGAGTGTACTTGCCTTGATGCAAGAAAGTGCCCTCCCGAGTCTGCTTGATTTGGAAGCCGAGGAAGTAGCTCAACTAGCCCATCATGCTCATCTCAAACTCTGTGCTCATCACCTTTGAAAACTGAGACACAAGAGAGTGCGAAGAGCCACCAAAGATAATATCGTATACATAAATCTGGACAAGAAAAAAATGAGAATCCTAGTGTCTGATGAACAGAGTCTTGTCTAATATACCCATTTTAAAACCATGACTAAGAAGATAGGATTTAAGCCTCTCATACCAAGCTCTAGGGGATTGCTTAAGTCCATATAAAGCTTTATAAAGCTTGAAGACATAGTTTGGGTACTTGGGGTTCTGAATCCTGGAGGCTACTTGACATACCCCTTTTACTCAATATACCTATTGAGGAATGCACTCTTGACATCCATTTGATAAAACTTGAAGCCTTTGGATGTCAAAAATGCAAGCAGGATCCTAATAGTTTTTAGTCTAGCTACAGGGGCAAAAGTCTGCTCAAAGTCAAGACCCTCAACCTGAGAAAAGCCCTGTGTAACTAGCCTAGCCTTATTTCTAATGACAACCCCATCCACACTCTGCTTGTTTTTGAACACCCACTTGTCCCAATGATATTATGACCAGATGGGGGCTCGACAAGCTGCCATACCTTGTTCCTCTCGAAGTTCTCAAGTTCCTCATGCATACCATTAATCCACAACTCATCGGATAATGCATGAGAAATATCCTTCGGCTCATAGGAGGCAACAAAGGCTGAGTGGAGGTAGAAACTACAAAAACCTGATTTTGAGTGTGTGACCTACTCAAACAGATCGCAAATGATCTGATCAGGTGGATGATGTCTCTGAATATGGTGGAGAGATCCAGAAGAAAAAGTGGCCTCTACCTCATGAACAGAAGAGGCAGGAACAGAGTCACTTGCTGAAGGAGAGTTTGAAGGTAAGGGCTAGTCTCCATGAGGTGTAGAAATAGAAACAGGAGGCACCTCAGGCGTAGTGGGGACTGGATCAGATGGAACACCATCACCTTCATCATCCTCATGCTCTACAAAGATGGTCTTGGAGAGGGAAGAAGAGCTTGAAATGTCAGGTCTAGCTCCTGGGCTAGCCTCATCAAAGGTCACCTCACAGGTCTCTATCATCCCATTCGCATCACAACTCCAGACCCTATAGCTACAAGAAGAAGTCGAGTAACCCAGAAAAATACTATCAGAGGAACGAGACTCAAACTTATCTAGGTTCCCAGACATCAGAACGAAACATTTGCAACCAAACACACGAAAATGAGAAACACTGGGCTTTCTCCCATACCTCAATTCATAAGAAGTGCGATGCAAATGTGCTCTCAAGAATACTCGATTAGACACATAACAAGCATTAGCTATAGCCTCAGCCCAAAACTTCCTAAGAGTATTGTACTTATCTAGCATCATCCTGGTCATTTCGACTAAGGTCCTGTTTTTCCTTTCCACTACACCAGTAGGAGTTCTTGAACTCCGTGCCATTGTCACTGCATATAGCTCGTAAGGCACTAGGGAGCTCAACAGACAACCTACTGACTAAACCCCTGAAATGGTAAAAGACTCATCCTTTGAAGCCATAAAAAACACCCAAGAATATCTCAAAAAATCATCGACAATGATAAGAATATACCACTTCCCACCCACTGACTGCACTCTAACCGGATGTAACATCCTGAAAAATGAGTAATAATAAGAAATTAAATGATATATTTTAAGAAGTTTTAATTTGTTTTTCCCTGGGTTTTTCTGAATTTTCTACGAGTTTTCTTGACTTCTTTTGATTATTGCTTATAAGGAAAATTCCTTTTTCTAATCAATCACCATTACTTAAGTAATAAGAAAAGATTTGTAAAACAAAAAAATAAGAAAAATTGCTGCAAAAATTCGTGGAGCTATCCAGAACTCGAAATATAATTTTAAAATCATGACAAAATATTAAATGATGAAAAGAAAGGTAATTTAATGAAACAAGATTAGCAATAGTAAAATGTCAGAAATTAAATATTCATAATTTTGATGTGAAAATATTTATATTATCTTCTCCCTGGATAGATTCATCTTCATTAAAAATATCAGGATATTATCTTTAGGTTTAGTATTTATAAAAATTCAAAAACTGAATAGTTAAAAATCTAGAAACTTCAATGTCAGAATTTTATTAAATAAAATGTCAATAATATAAATTTGAAAATTTTACAGAAGGATCATGTGCATATAAGGAACATTCTCAAAAAGTTTCTAAAGTTTTGAGTAAAATATAAGTACCTCAATAAATATAAAATAGAATGCATGAATATGTGCATAGTGCACTGTCAGAATTATTGTAAATTCATCAAGCGTAAAATTGGTCTGAAATTTTTATGGTAGATCGTGATCTAGCCTAGGTATTCTCAGTAAATTTCTCAACAATTTACCGATTGGATAGTCAATGGATTCAGTGAATCAAATCAGCCCTCTTACAGTTCAAGCCGAAATTCTCTTTTTGCCTCTCTGCCATGCGGGCCCAGATCGCTGTGTGGTCCCACCTGTCAGCCACAGCCACCGCCTTATTCTTCCTCCCTCGTAGCCGAGCTCGCGCGTGACCGGAGCCATTTCGTCGGCTGTAGCTCGCGCCACCGCAGCACCTGCGCTTCGCCCGAGGAAACCACCTCTGCCAAACTCTGCCATGCATCGTCCTTGCCCGTATTTTCCACAAACCGCCCATCCCAGCTCCTGTTCTGGCGCCGCAAAACTCAACCGAGTTCACATCCTGTGCAAGCTCGTCTACAGCGTCTCCCCCCGGCCTATAAATACCGAAGCATGATCGCCAAGACCTGTGCTTCAAAACCCCTCTCATTTCATCCCTTCTACTCCACTGAGCATCGCTAATTTCTCATTCTTTTGAATCGGCCGAAGAACCCTAGAAATCGGGATCATCTCGATTTCAGTCGATACACTCTTTTACCTTCCGATCAAGCTTCGCATTAGCATCAGTGACTCACTGTGATCAAAAGCCCTCTATTAGTTTCAGAAATCATCGACCGGAGCTCCGCCGCCACTACGTCCCCTTCTTCTCCGAGACCGGCGATCGATGGTGAGCTAATCCAACACTCCCCTGTACTTTCTATTGATAAAAATGGAATGCTTAGGATCCCCTGATGCTAGAACTGGAACCGATTCTGTCGGAGAGGCTTTCTGCCGCCGGTGCGGCTCGCCGCCCCTTCCGCCGCCGCATAGCCACGATGGCGAGGTAGTTCGGCTAGTCGCCGGTAGGAATGGGTACCACCATTAGATGCGCAATAGTGTACTGATCCTAACTGTGCCCTCGGCCGGACCGGAGCACCGCCGAATCTTCGCTGCCGTCGAGCTCGGGCTCGAGCTCTGTCTCGGCCGAATGACATGCGGGCCCGACTTGTCAGTGGTTCACTGCAATTTCACCTTGAGTCGCTGACGGCGGGGTCCGGGATGTCAGTGACTACGACGGATTTAAACGCGCGCATCGTTGGCGTGAAGCAAAAGATGCTTTCAGCGCAGCGAAAGCGTATTTTCCTATTTTCATTAGATTTTTGAATCGGTTAAAAATTCAAACTTGAATATCTTTAGCATTTGGAATCCAAATGAGATGAAACCAATTTCTAAATTCATCTAAAATCAAAATATTCCAGAATATGCAAAAATATTTTAAAAAACTATTTCGGAAAAATATTTTAATGCAAAGATGAATAGTACTTATGAAAGTAGACTAAATATGGAAACTTTTCAAACAAAGTTAAATTTATTTGGAATCAATTTTATCATAACCCTCATTCTGCTATGAACCCATTCATATAAAAATAATTGAGTAACTAGTTGTTTTATGTCTTTTCTTTTGAAGTCTAACATTATTAGTAACTATGAAATAATAACTAAATTGATAAGGAAAGAATTTTTGGTAGTTTGTTAAACATATTTCTTTTCAGCATAATGGCAGAATAATGTTAGGCTAGGTAAAAATGTTGAACAAATAATGATTTATGCATATAGGTTGTGATTTAGTATGAAGAGCATAATAGGTATATATCTGTATATATATATGTATGTGTTCTTTTGAGACCATGCTTGCATCTAGCAATTAGTTCATGAAAATGGGGTAGATAACTTAATGTGTTATGCCCAATAAAATGGCAGCCAGAAATTTAGTGATGAGTGTTTGATTTTAAAAGTCTTTAAATACCTTGCTTTACATCTGAATCCTATCAACATCATACTATGTTATGATATCATTATAAATCAAATCTTTCTACTTCAAATAATTTTAGCATCTAAAATCCGTTAAAATAAAAAGGAATAACTCATATGAAGCAATAAATACTTGATACCATTTAGAGCAAAAATAGTAAAAGTAAGTATGAACAAAAAGAAACAGTATAACCATATCAACTTGAATTGTAATCTTGTTAAAAAAACACCCCCGTTCTTGTAAGTAAGTTTTAGTAAGATTCTCTGTCTGTCTTCTTTTTGCCCTTATACTTGTTTGCTATTTGTTGTATGTTATTCTTGATGGTCGACGAGTAGATTCCGACGAACCTGAATTACCAGACGACGACCTCGCCGACGATCCGGACTTTATACCCGACTGCGATCAGCAAGGCAAGCACCCCCTTGATCATATTGGTCCTAATACTTCAAATATTTACTTTCAATCCTTGCAAAACTAATATGCATGCGCGTACTTGTCATAAAAATGCTATGTTGGAATATTGGTAGATATACTTGATAATTTCATGGAACTTCCTTGATAAGTATGAACATGTGAACCTTGTTAACCATATATAAAGGGGTAGACACTACTTAATGTCACATTGGGTATACATGACTAATAATCATGCTTAGCCATGCTCATTAGCAACGAAGTTGATGATCAAAGTTGATTCTTAAAAATTTGAATGGTGGGTATGACATGATGTCAATTGTTGGTATTTTGACTAAAAACCCCAAAATAAAACTATTGTTTAGATGCGGGCAATTATTGGCAATAGCCGATTGTGCAAGAGATGGACTTGTACGTAGTGTAGGGTGGAGCATTGCCCGTGTCGGATTAAGGACCGAGCTATGGGTAGTTTTCAAGCCAAGAAAACCGTACAACCACGAGTGCTGATATGGGGCAGCCTTAGCCTAGTAAGTTGTTTAGGTCTGGCTTTGCACATTGATAAGCGGGAGATAGTATGAGCAATCCTTTCTAGGTTTGCTTATGAGGGGCTTCCACACTTCGTTGCGGGTAAATGCATATCGGTATAATGATGTACGCCTTGATATGGGAAGGAACCCTTATTGCAGGGATTTACTGCCTTCAATGCAGATAATTACTGCTTGTGCTACCACTTTAAATGACAGGGATACACTGTCATGTTCCTTCTCCATAATAAGGATCTAACGTCATCGGGCTGGTGCAAAGTTAGGCTTAAACAATGTAATGGTTATGTCATGATCATCATGCTGACACCCCAAAGGAAGAGTGTGAACTAGCCTGGCAAAAGTGGCAGATCATTTCTTGTCGGTAAAGCTGTACGCCTCTGCAGAGTGAAAATCTAATTAATTAGCCGCGCCTGCGGTTAAAGGCACTTGGTAAAGTCATCATATGGTTAGAGCTTTAATATTTCCAAAATGATTTGATGCGAAAATGGTGTTTTGGAATATGTATATTTCATGTCAGGGGATGACATGGGAATGGATTGAATCAGTTAGATAGACTGTGATATGATTTACGCTGAATTAATACTTGCTTATTACAATAAGATGCTCCTTTACAAACTTCAGTTGCAATCTAGTCTATACTTATGCTTTATTTTGCCAATGCAAAAATAACTGTAGAAACCTTACCATTGCTATATCCAGCATTTACTTATAATTGCATCTGTGATACACTATAAGACTTGCTGAGTACACAATGTACTCAATCTTGCTATCAATGACGTTTTAAGGCTAAGATATTGAATACCCTAATGATCTTTACGACAACTCAGGATTCGGGGGTTATGATGACAAACTTTTCTAGGGTTTTACCTTGTCTGTTGCCTGAGGGTGAATGGGCATACTACAAGAGAAATAAAGTTTCCGCTGCTGCTTTTCGAGTTTTTGGCTTGTAATACTATTATGTAACTTCAAGACGCTTAGCGTATGTAATATTATTGTGTATGGATGTGATTTCAATTTATAATCTGTGCGTGCTAGCCACTGATCATGGGACTAGTACAGTATGTACAGGGAACCCATTGTTGGTATTCATTATCAAAAATGGGGACCTTACACTGGACTAACAATGTCTATATGTAAAAGCTATCATGGTGCATCAGTCATCACACCAATGATTGGAAGATAAGAAGCAGCAACCGTCTTGCCATGTCGGCAAGGAGAGCAAATGAGAAGGGGCATTTATTATCCTAAGGGTCTGGGCCACTACCTTCTTCCTAGTTCGACTTGGATTTCATCCAAGTCCCCCTCAATCTCAGCGCATCGCAAGCAACTTTCTTGTGACTTAACTAGTAAGTCCTTAGCAAGTTCAGCACACTTGACATTTAAGGATTCATTGTCAAGTTTTAGTTGCCTAAAGCCCTCACATGAGTTGACTAAGTCCTTAGAAGCATGCAATTGAAGTTCATTATTTTTAGAAGATAGCTTCCTAAGGTGAGTGCTCATGGCATCAATTTCAGCAAGCAATTTATGGCAATTTTCACATGATGCACTAGTGTTAGTATGAAGAAAACTATCATCTATAGGAATAGCATCAACAGAATCAGTGCTAGCATTTTCAACCTAAGACTATCTAGCTCAGTCAAAACACTATCATATATAGTCCTTAGGTTCTCAAGCTCCACAAGCAAAATATCACATAAAGAACAATCATCAGAGACTCGGGAAGGAGAAGAGCTAAGTGACGCTAACTCCCGAGTCAAGGTACCTACTTCCTTCTCTAGCTCTGCACACCTAGCTCTAGCATGAAATTTTCCTAATTTGCAGAAAGCTTCATTGAGTTGGTCATAGGAGGGTACCTCGTCCGAGTCGTTGATGCCATTGGCGTCTGTCATAAAGTACATACCAGTGAAGTCATCGCCGCCTTTATTCTTCTCCTGTGGATCATCCTTGCCGTTGTCGCTCCAGGTCTCTGTGCCAGAGAGGTTGATGTCGTCTAGTGCGGCGAGGACGCGGTGGAAGAGCTTCTTGTTCTTCAAGAAGGTGCTGTACTTCTTCTCATGCGCCGAGTCACGAGCTTGGGGTTTCTTGTTGTTGCGGTTCTTGTCGGTGTAGTCGATCTTTCCCAAACCGCTGGAGTCATTCTTGCCTTTCACCAGCTTGGGGTAGTTTGCCCGAATGTGGTTGGGGCCACCACACTCGAAGCAGATGATCATGCAACCTCTTTTTCTCTCCCTCACCCTCTTGTAGGCATGAGAAAATTTGTGAGATAGGGGAGCAAGCTCACTTTCTAGAAAGTTTTCCAGTTGTTCATCGCTTAGCTCGCAAAGGGCGGAAAGAGAGATCCAATGGGATGGTGACCAAGCCCATCGACTGCTACTTTGTCTTACAAGAGACAACTTTGATCTCATGAGTCTTGAGCCAGGAGTAAAGCCTGTCAAGAGTCAAGGTTGATAAGTTTGTTGTGTCCTTGATGGTGGTCACCTTCATCTCCCAAACCCGAAGATCAAGTGCAGTCAAGAAGTGTCGAGCGTTCTCCGAGTCAAGGTATGTGCAACCAACCGCACGAATATCGCTCAAAATTCTTGTAAACCGACCAAAGCACTCATCAAGAGTCTCATCAGCGTGCTATTCAAACTTGTTGTAGTCACGCTTGTACTGATCTTGTCTCACTGTCTTGATCTAGGTGGTGTCCTCATGGTAAGCATCGAGTGTCACCCAGATCTGGTGAGCGGATCATAGGTGAGAGATCCTGTCGTACTCACTGTGGCTAAGGCCCTATATGAGGATGTTCCTTGCCTTAGCATTCGCCTCAACGTCAGCCATATTGTCGGTCGTGACGTTCTCATCGGCAGGAACCTCATATAGGAGCTTCACCTTCTGCCAAATTAGGAAGACCTGGGCAGTGATGTATGACTCCATTCTCGACTTCCTGAAGGGAAAATCAACTCCAAAAAAGATAGGAGGATTGGTGGAATATTTGTCAATCACCATGGCTCTTGAGACCGGTCAAGATCTATGAAAGTGCAAAATCGGCCCTGATACCAACTGAAGGACTGAGATGGCGATCAAAGGGGGGGTGAATGATCCCAAAATAAAATTTTCCCCCACAAAAAGATCCAACCAAGAACCTCACTTCATTAAAGAAAAGTGGAGAACACAAACTTCCGAAAAAAATTCAGCAGAGGAAAATTGATAAATCTTTTGATCGGCTTATCCAAACACCGTTAAACTTTGTGAACACCTTCCTATGGATGTCAGAAAAAGCACTTCGTGGAGTTGTCAATTTCTAGTTAGATCATTAGTCTCATGGTTCTCTAAGAAACAAAACTCTGTAGCTTTATCCACCGTCGAAGCCGAATACATATCTGGCAGTAGTTGTTGCATTCAATTGTTATGGATAAGGAAAAACTTAATGGATTATAGAATGTAAAGCCCCCATTTTTCATAATAAATATCAACCATGGGCTCCCTGTGCACACAGTACTAGTCCCATGATCAGTGGCTTGCACGCACAGATTACAAATTGAAATCACATCCATACACAATAATATTACATATGCTAAGCGTCTTGCAATTACACAGTATTATTAATACAAGCCAAAAGCTCGAAAAGCAGCAGCGGAAACTTTATTTCTCTTGTAGTATGCCCATTCACCTCGAGCAATGACAAGGTAAAGCCTTAGAAAACATCGTCATCATAACCCCCGAATCCTGAATCATCGTAAAGATCATTGGGGTATTCGATATCTTCACCTAACACAATATTGATAGCAAGATTGAGTACATTGTGTACTTAGCAAGTCTTATAGTGTATCACAAATGCAATTATAAGTAAATGCAGGACATCGCAATGAAGTGGTTTCTATAGTTGTTTTTGCATTGGCAAAATAAAACATAAGCACATATTAGATTGCAATCGAAGTTTATAAAGAAGCACCATACTATAGTAAGCAAGTAATAACTTAGCGTAAATCATTCTTCGCATCATAGTCTATCCGACTGACGCAATTCATTCCCATGTCATCCCCTGACATGAATCAAGCATATTCCAAAATACCATTTTTCCGTCAAATCATTTTGGAAATATTAAAACTCTAACCATGTGATGACTTTACCAAGTGCCTTTAACCGTAGGCGCGGCTAATTAATTAGGTTTACACTCTGCAGAGGTGTACAGCTTTACCCACAAGAATGATCTGACACTTTTGCTAGGCCAGTTGACACTCTTCCTTTGGGGTGTCGGCATGGTGATCATGACATAACTGTTACATTGATTAAGCCTAACTTTGCACCAGCCCGATGACGTTAAATACTTATTATGGAGAAGGAACATGACAGTGAATCCCTGTCATTTAAAGTGGTAACACAAGCAGTAAATCCCTGCATTAAAGGCAGTAAATCCCTGCGATAAGGATTCCTTCCCATACTAAGGCGTACATCGTTATACCGATATGCATTTACCCACAACGAAGTGTGGAAGCCCCTCATAAGCAAACCTAGAAAGGATTGCCCATACTATCTCCCGCCTACCAATGTGCAAAGCCAGACCTAAGCAACTTAATAGGTTAAGGCTGCCCCATCCCAGCACTTGTGGTTGCACGGAATTCTTGGCTTCAAAACAACCCATAGCTTGGTCCTTAATTTGATACGGGCAATACTCCACCCTATACTACGTACAAGTCTAACCCTTGCACAACCGGCTATTGCCAATAATTGCCCGCATCTAAACCATAGTTTTATTTTGGGGTTTTTAGTCAAAATACCCACAATTGACATTATGTCATAACCAACCTTTTTCAATTCTCAAGAATCAATTTTGATTGAATCATACTCAACGTTGGTTCTAGAGCATGGCTAAGCATGGTTAATATTCGCATATACCCAAGTTGACATTAAGTATTGTCTAACCCATTTCTATGGTTATCAAGGTTCACACATTCATACTTATCAAGGAAGTTCCATGAACCATCAGGCATAGCTACCAATATTCTAACATAGCATTTTTATGACAAGTACGCGCATGCATAATAGTTTTTCAATCATTGAAAGTAAATATTTGAAGTATTAGGATAAAAAATGATCAAGGGGTGCTTGCATTGCTGATCGCAGTCGGGAATAAAGTCCGGATCGTCGATGAGGTCGTCGTCTGCTAATTCAGGCTCGTCAGAATCTACTCGTCGTCCATCATGAATAGCATATGACAAAATGCAACAAGTATAAGGGCAAAAAGAAGGCAGATAGAAAAATCATAGGAAACATACTATAAGAAACAGGCACATGTTCTTTTATAGATTATTTATTTTTGTTTTACGAATTCAAGAGGCTAAAATTATGTATTCTTGTATTTATAATTTCGAATTATAGATGCTAAAATTATTTGAAATAGAAAGATTTGTCTTATGGTGATATTGTAAAATAGTATGTTATTAATAGGATTCAGATGCAAAGCAATGTATTTAAGGACTTTTGAATTAAACATTTATTATTAAATTTCTAACTGCCATATTATGGGGCTTAGCACATTAAGTGACCTACCTCATTTTTGTGTCTATTTTCTAGTTGCAAGCAAGGTTTCAATGAACACATTCATATATATATATATAAATATATATATACATACATACTTTTCATACAAAATTTCATCCTATTTGCATAGTTCATTATTGGTTCAATATTTATACCTAGATTATCGTTATACTTCCATTATTCTAAAAAGAAATACATATAGCAATTTAATAAACTCTTTTCTTAACCATTAATCGTTATAGCATAGTTACCAATAATATTAACCTTCAATAGAAAAGACATAGAACAATTAGTTTTCCAAATATTTTTATAGAAATGAGTTCATATCAGTATAAAGCCCTTTAATAAATTTGGTTTCAAACAATATTAACCTTATTTGCAAAATTCCCATACTTAGTCTATTTTCATATGTGCTATTCACCTTTATATTAAAATATTTTGTCGAAGTAGATTTTCAAAATATTTTTGCATATTCTAGAATTTCTTGGTTTTAGATGAATTTAGAAATTGGTTTCATCTCATTTGGATTTAAAATGCGAAAAATATTCAAGTTTGAATTTTTAACCGATTCAAAAATCAATGAAAATAGCGAAATACGCTTTCACTATGCTGAAAGCGTCTTTTCGCTTCGCGCCATCACGCGCGCGTTCAAACCCGTCGCAGTCGCTGACATCCGGTCCCAGCCATCAGCGACTCAAGGGAAATCGCGGTGAGCCACTGACAGATCGGGCCCGCATGTCATTCGATCGAGGCAGAGCTTGGGGCTAAGCTCGCCGTCGGCGAGGATCCGGCGGTGCTCCGGTCCAGCCGATGGCATGGCTCGCATCAGGGCACCATTGCGCATCTAAGGGTGGTACCCATTCCTACCGGCGACTAGCCGAACCATATTGCCACCGTGGACTTGCGGCGGCGGAGGAGGCGGCGAGCCGCGCCGGCGGCAGAAAGCCTCTCCGACGGAATCAGTTCCAGCTAAAGCATCAGGGAAGCCTAAGCAATCCATTTTTACTAAGAGACAGCACAGGGGAATGTCGGGTTAGCTCACCACCGATCGCCGGTTTCGGAGAAGAAGGGGGCGTAGTGACGGCGGAGCTCCGATCGGAATTTCCTGGAAATAGCAGAGGGGTTTTGATTCATGAGAGTTGGTGATGCTATAGCAGAAAGCAATTGAGGAATGGGTGCTCATACCACCTTCAATCGGTCATGAACCGAGAGTTAGGGTTGTTCGGCTGATTCAAAGAAACGTGAAATTGGCAGCAATCAGCGGAGTATTTTGGATGAAACAAGAGGGGTTTTGACAAGCACTCTCTGGCGATCAAGTTGTGGTATTTACAGGCCGAGGGGAATGCTATAGATGAGATTGCACAGGATGTGAACTCGACGGGGTTTTGCGGCGCTAGAACAGCAGAAGGGATGGGCCAAATCGCGGGAAATCAGGGCGAGGACGGTGCGTGGCAAGGTCTTGATGAGGCGGTTTCCTCGGGAGGCGCGAGGTTGCAGCGGTGGCGATGCTACAGCCAGCGAGCTGATCTCAGTCACGCGCGAGCTCGTCTGTGGGAGGAAGAAGACTCAGGCCGAGGCTGACAGGTGGGACCACACAGTGAACCGGGCCCGCGCGTCATAGAGAGAAGAAGAGAACTCCGGCTTGAACTAAAAATGGAGCCGGATTTATTCACTGAATCCGTTGCCTATCCAATTGGAAAATTAATGAGGAATTTACTGGCTGTACCTGAGCTAGTTTATGATCTACCATAAAAATTTTAGACCTATTTGACGCTTGAGAAATTTATAATAATTCTGATAGTGCACTGTGCACAAATTTCTACATTCTGTTTTATATATATTAAGATACTTATATCTTACTAAAAAATTTAGAAACTTTTTGATCAGGATTCTTATATTCACATTATCCTCTTGTAAAAATTTCAGCTTCAAATTCTTGAAATATTATTTAATAAAATTCTGACATTGAAATTTCTAGATTTCTAACTATTCAGTTTTTTAATTTTTATAAATATCAAACTTAAAGATCATCTCATGATATTTTTACTGAAGATGATTCAATCCAGGGATAAGATAATATAAATATTTTCCCATCGAAATTATGATCATTTAATTTCTGACATTTTCACTATTACCTGTCTTGTTTCATTAATTACCTTTCTTTTCATCATTTAATATTTTTTCATAATTTTAAAAATTATATTTTGAGTTCTGGATAGCTCCACGAATTTTTACAGTAATTTTTATTATATGTTGTTTCACAAATCTTTTCTTGTTACTTAAGTGATGGTTGATTGATTAGGAAAAAGAATTTTCCTTACAAGCAATAATAAAGAAAATTCATAGAAAATTCAGAAAAATCCAGAGAAACACAAATTAAAATTTCCTAAAATATATTATTTAAACTATTATTATTATTCATTTTTCAGGATGTTACATAGAATTAATTTTAAATGTGTGCCTCTTTTGTGTGATAATGAAAGCGCCGTGAAAATAGCCAACAACCCGGTTCAACATTCAAGAACCAAGCACATAGATATCCTCCCTCATTTCTTAAGAGATCATGTGAACAAAGGTGACATAGTCCTTAGCCTCATAAGAACCGATGATCAATTAGCGGATATATTCACCAAGCCTCTAGATGAAAGCCGTTTTTGTAAATTGAGGAATAAATTAAATGTCATAGATATCTCAAATGTTGCTTGAATAATTTGCACCATGATTGAATCCTTATTTGGTGTAATTTGCTTTTTATTGATTCTTTGATATCTTGTTGGGCAACCCATTAAGGGGAGTATTATATAAATATCATGTATACTACATCTCTAAAAATGTGAAAATATCAAATAAGTTCTAATATGGTTCAAAAAGAAGACTCTAGACTATTCTAGGTCAAAATTATTTGAAAATATCATATTTTGAAGGTTCTACAAAATCTTTCTTGAAACTCTTCATTTTCACAATATATACTTGTATACTACTTAATCTCATCTAAAAGGTATACTTCATAAAAAATTATATTTCATATCAGCAAAAACATGCTTGGAAAATATCCTCTTTGAATTTTCTTCCAAATCCAAAATCATGATCTATATTGACATACTTAACACACTAATTGAGTTATGGCTTTTGGAACTAGAACTTTGTAATTTCTAGTTTCTTAAAAGTATTTTAGGCTTAAATAACTAAACTTTAGTTCTTACTTGTCTTATTTGAGATCTTCCTTTGTAAATGATCTTCTTATGGCTTGAAAACATATTTTGATTAAAAATTATCTTAAAAATTTGAGTTCTCGAAGTTTATCAGGTTGGAAATGCTCTCATATGATTTCTATAGGGTTGCAAATTCATAAGAGCTATTTAAAAACCTCTCTGCTGAAGTTTCTGAACTTTCAGTCCTGCACCGACACTACCGGTGCTTTGCAATTGGTAGTACTGGGATGCCAGCACTACCACCTAAATGGGAGTGGTAGTACCGCATTAGTCGGGTGGGACCAGTTCTTAAGTGGGTTTCGGTTTGGCCAAGTGTTTCTCTCATCTATTCCTTGCCTGGCCGGTTGCACCACCTTCATTGCCCTCATTTGTGCCTTTCTTCCTCAAAGCTATGGTTTTTTCTCTCCCTCCCAAAATCCCCACAAGATCAAATCCTTCAACCTCTCTCATCTCCAAGGTTTTCCTCTCATTCAAGAGCACTCATCGTCTCTTGGTGACAATCTTTCCATTCTCTTATGCCCTTTTTCTCTCAATTTTCTCCCTAGTCTCTATTTGCTGATTTTAGCGTTTGATGTCAAATGTGGCAAATGCATGCTATTTGTAATGAATTCACTAGTTAAAATGAGTAGATCGGTGACTTATAAAGTCATTTTATGCATTCCCTCTGCCCGATCAAATCAAAAATGTGATTTTACACCTTGAACCAATCGGTTCTCAATGGGACCGACAGTACTGCATCACCAAAGTGGTAGTACCATCCCTAGAGTAGCACTATCGCCCTGGCATAAGTGGTAGTACCGGCCCCACTGGTTTCAGTCAGCATGACTTGCTACATTTTAGTCAAATTCTATAATAGAGTACCAAATTCCCTTAACTCATCCTATTTATCTCCCTTGTGATCTAAAAATCATGCCGAGGGCTAAAAATCTGTCCAAGCCTCTTGCTCCTCATGGTGGGGGGATTGTTCGCAAATTCACTAGGAGCATGGGTGTCCCTACTCTCCAACATGGCAGTAACAGTGATAGTGATGATTCTTATACAATTGCTGCAACAGATCAAGAAATAAGGAAGGTTGTGAAGCAAGATCTAGGAGGTGTCTCTCATGCTAGGAAGGGCAAGCAAATTGCTCAAGATTCTAAGGAAGAAGAGGAAGAAGAGAGGGAAATGGATGATGAAGAGGAGGATGAGAAAATAGAAGAAGAACAATAAGCTATGCCTGATTTTGATCCGTGGAAAATTTGAGTCAAATCAAGGGAGAAAAATACTATGTCATGAGAGAAGCAAATCAATATCTCCTTCCTCGGAGTGCAACTGAGAAGCGCTTCCGAACCTTATTCCAACAAAAGGTATTCCATGAGATATATAAGGACAGGGACTTCGCTGACCAGAAGTGAATAAATTGGGACCATGAAAGATCATGTGGAGGTCTATCCATGTTTATGATGAGTATTTGACTAAATTTGAGTTTGGTATGCTCTGGTTTGAGTTTTATTTGAACTGGATATTTAAATTAAAGCAATCTGAATTGTGTCTGCCAGGAGCAGCACTACCGGCCTTAGGAGGGCGGTACTGTCGGCCAGGGGGCGACACTACCGGCCCTAGGAGCAGTAATTATTTTACAAAGAGGGTTTTCGCTGGGTCCTCAGGGGAGCGGCACTACCGACCATGCTGGGGCAGTAGTGCCGACCTATTTAGTGAAGTTCGAATTTGAATTTTGGAATTGCATGTGATTATTGCATATCATTTTGGGCAGTGCTATGTGATGTGTTTCCTTGTTTTTGATGGTTGCAAGATGACGGTTGTCGAAGGTTAGAAATCGACAATAAACTTATAACCCGATACTTTCGGGTTAGCATAGTCAAGCACAAAATCATAGGAGCACAATGTAGACAGGTTTAGGCCCTCTAGCGGAGTAACACCCTACTTCCTGTGTGGATGATATGTGTATATGGTGTATGGAATACAGAGTAATATGTCTAGCCCTAGTTACAAGGAAGATTGAACTTAGGGTAAGGCTAAGCTAGGGTTGGAGGTTGACGAAGCGCGGGTCGCCGACTCTTGGTTACTCTGTGTATAAGCTCTAACAAGTCTTCTCTTCTTTTGGTCTGGCTTTGCACTTGGAAGGCTGCAGTAGTACGAGCTGTTTCTTAATGAATTGCTCGACGGGACGTCCACACCGAGTGATCATGGAATAAACGTTTACCAATATAACGGTGTACGCCATGCTGTGGGGAGTTCCATCATTTCTATGCTCTGAGTTCTTCCACCACAGAATGGATTTATCGTCACCGTGCTGGTGCAAAGTCAGGGTTAAATAATGTAACGGTTATATCGTGACTCTCTGCGGCACACCAAAGGAAGTGTGCTAATATCGATTGCTCAAATAATGTAACGGTTATATCGTGACTCTCTGCGACACACCAAAGGAAGTCAAGCACAAAATCATATGTAGAGTGTAAAACTAATCGATTAGCCGCGCCCGCAGTAATGGGCACTTGGTAAAGTCATCACATAGTTAGCAGTTTCTATTTTCATAAAATCTGGTTTCTACCGGGTGTCGGTAATTTCTACTGTATGTCAGTGGAAATGGTTCTTGAATATGGACATGATACCCAGGTTCGTGATTTCATTTACTCGTGCTTACATACTATCATTTTATTTATTAAATCTGCTTTAAGCAAATGTTGTTGCAATCTATTATTCTGTATTTACATTTCAAGCTGGCTTTATGCAAATTAACCATAATAGCCTTTCCATTGAAATGACCTGCATGTATTATAGGATTTGTAAAAGTCTTGCGAGTACGTAAGTACTCAACTTGCCTATGTTGATGTTTTTAGGTGAAGAATCAAATTGTCCCGACGACTCATAAGTTGATGTAGGATTCGGGGAATTTAACGATGAATTTTTCTAAGGTTTTACCTTGTCAGTTGCCTGTGAGACAATGGGTTAAAAAGGCATACTACAAGAAGTTATCTCCACTGCAGTTTTTCTTTTGGTATTGTAAGAATATTATGTAACTTTGCTTTCGCTGTGTAATAAAGCTTATGTATGACCGTGGTATCAATTTGTATTTGTGCGTACTAGCTACTGATTATGGGACTAGTACTGTATGCACATGGTACCCATTATTGGTAATTACTATCAAAAATGGGGGCCTTACAGTTTAGATGCAGGCAATTATTGGCAATAGCCGATTGTGCAAGGGTTAGACTTGTACGTAGTGTAGGGAGGAGTATTGCCCGTGTCGGATTAAGGACTGAGCTATGGGTTGTTTTCAAGACAAGAAAAACGTATAACCACGAGTGCTGGTATGAGATAGCCTTAATCTATTAAGTTGTTTAGATCTGGCTTTGCACATTGGTAGGCGGGAGATAGTATGAGCAATCCTTTCTAGGTTGCTTGTGAGGGGCTTCCACACTTAGTTGTGGGTAAATGCATATCGGTATAACGATGTACGCCTTGGTATGGGAAGAAACCCTTATCGCAGGGATTTACTGCCTCTATCGCAGGGAATTGCTGCTTGTATTACCACTTTAAATGACAGGGATACACTATCACGTTTCTTCTCCATAACAAGGATTTAACGCATCGGATTGGTGCAAAGTTAGGTCTAGACAATGTAACGATTATGTCATGATCACCATGCCGACACCCCAAAGGAAGAGTGTCAACTGGCCTGACAAAAATGGCAGATCATTTCTTGTGGGTAAAGCTGTACACCTCTGCAGAGTGTAAATCTAATTAATTAGCCGCGCCTACAATCAAAGGCACTTGGTAAAGTCATCACATGGTTAGAGTTTTAATATTTACAAAATGATTTGATGGGGAAATGGTGTTTTGAAATATACTTCATGTCAGGGGATGACCTGGAAATGGACTGAATCAGTCGGGCAAACTGCAATATAATCTTATCACTGTATTAATACTTGGTTATTACAATAGATGCTCTTTTACAAACTCCGGTTGCAATCTAGTATATGATTATGCTTTAATTTGCCAATGCAAAATAACTGTAGAAACCTTTCCATTGTTATAACCTGCATTTACTTATAATTGAATCTGTGATACACTATAAGACTTGCTGAGTACACAATGTACTCAATCTTGCTATCAATATTGTTTTTAGTTGATGATATCGAATACTCCGATGATCATTACGACCATACAGGATTCGGGGGTTATGATGACGATCTTTTCTAGGGCTTTACCTTGTCTGTTGCCTTAGGGTGTATGGGCATACTACAAGAGAAATAAAGTTTTCGCTGCTGGTTTTCAAGATTTTGGCTTGTAATATTATTATGTAATCTCAGACGCTTAGCGTATGTAATATTATTGTGTATGGAGGTGATTTCAATTTGTAATCTGTGTGTACTAGCCACTTATCATGGGACTAGTACAGTATGCACAAGGAACCCATTGTTGGTATTCAATATCAAAAATGGGGGTCTTACATCGGCTATTTAAGCCATGTTCCGCCTGGAATTGTCTCCCCGCACCCCTTGAGTCCCCACCTACCCAAGCCAAGGCTCAATTCTCCAGCGAAGTGCCACCATTACAGAAGAACTTCAAGGCTGGCCGAAAAACCAATTGAGCCATCGCAGTGGGTAACAACCTGATTCCTTGGACCTTAACATCCTTGTAACTCCTTAAGGTTTCTGCCTCACTCTTTTGTAGCTTTGGAAGGCCGTAGCACTACCGCTGTAGTCACCTTCTTCCCCAAAGCTGGCGATATCCATTAGAGCTTCTGGGCTCTCTCCTCCATGGTAAAACCCCAAATAAGCACCCTCTTAGCCCATAGATGCTAACCCCTCCCTCTCTCGAGTTTAGGACCCCACCTAATTTCCCCTCGGCTCACCACCATGCTCGCCGTCACATTGCACCACCAAGAGCTTACCTCCGACCATCACCAAGCCTACTTGAGCCATGCCCTGGCTCCACAACACCGCACTATAGTTCGCCGAGCCGCACTATAGCTCGTAGAACATGAACAACATGCTGAATCAGCAGAACCAAACTGCAGTTGCCCTGGCTAACCTGTTGAACTAGTAGAACCAAGCTGCTGCTGCACCTCCTCAAGCTCGTCCACAGTCCAAGCTAGCCGTATTCATGAGGACTCGTCCACCCACTTTCTCCAACTCCTTAGAACCCTTGGAGGCATATGGTTGGATTCACTCCATTGAGAAGAAGCTCGCAATTGCTCAGTGCACAGATTGTGAGAAGGTTCTCTATGCCGCACATCAGTTGGAGGGATTACCGCTGAATGGTGGGAGAACTACAGTGCCGCCCATGATGACCATCAGACTATCACTTGGTTAGAGTTTTCAACTGCTTTTCGGCACTCCCATATTCCAGATGGTAAGGTAGAATGAAGAAGAATGAGTTCCATGAGCTCAAGCAAGATGGGATGTCAATGAGTGAATACCTCAACAAGTTCACTCAACTTGCTCGCTACGCTCCTAAAGAAGTTTCTATAGATCAAGCGTGGGCTTAATCCAGGACTAAAGGTGGAAGTTATTGGCAATGACTATGCAGATTTTAAGCATTTTGTAGACAAAGCCAAGCTAATTGAGAAATCTCGCCGTGAGTTGAAGGAATCCCACAAGAGAAAGATGACGCAGCACGGAGTTAATCAAAACTACCTATAGAGAGCTAGAACCAATGCACAACAGCCTACTTGTTTTACTTCTTCGACTGGATTCAGGACCTCTGCACCGGCACCTCGCCCAGCTGCTTCAGGCAATCGTAACTTCAACACGAATAACAATCAGCCTCAGAGGACCAACAGTTCAGCTTCAAGAGTCACTTGTTTCAACTACCATGAACTAGGTCACTATGCCAACAGTTGCCTAAGGAAGCAAGCTTTGACACCAAGTCCCTAGATGTGACAATAGGAATAGATTGACTCTCTAAGAACCAAGCAATTTTAGATTGTGGAAATTGGGTGATCACCTTAACCAGTCCAAATGGAGCTAAGTTAAAGTTTTCAAGCTACTACAGACATGTCTGAAAGGGATAAAAGTTTTCAATGCTAAAGAAATAAGTTTGGAACATGTGCTAGTCGCCCAGACAGGGACATAGAATTCTTGGTCGATCTTGTTCCTGGAACACCACCCATCTCCAAGAGACCTTACAGGATGCCTGCTAATGAGTTAGCTAAGGTGAAGAGACAGATTAAAGAACTGCAAAATCAAGGTTTTATGCAACCAAGTTCTTCGCAATGGGGAGCACTAGTTCTCCTTGTTGAAAAGAAGGATGGTACTCAGAGAATGTGTGTAGATTATCGTTCACTCAATGAGGTCACCATCAAGAATAAGTACCCTTTGCCAAGGATTGACGATTTGTTTAACCAACTTCATGGAGCAGGAGTGTTCTCAAAGATTGACTTAAGATCAGGGTATCACCAGTTGAAATTCATCAAGAGGATATTGCAAAGACAGCTTTTGTGACTCGGTATAGATAGTATGGTATACCGTGATGTCCTTTGGATTGACCAATGCTCCTGCCTACTTCATGACCCGATGAACAAAGTATTCATGGAAAATATCTAGACAAGTTTGTTGTTGTCTTCATTGATAACATTCTGGTCTACTCCAAAAGTGAGGAAGAACATGAGGATCATTTGCGCCTAGTTCCGACAAAGCTAAGAAAAAACCAACTCTATGCCAAGTTCAGTAAATATGAGTTCTGGATGAAAGAAGTTGCTTTCCTAGGACATGTCATATCAGCAGAAGGAGTCGTTGTTGACCATAGTAAGGTACAAGATGTGTTCAGTTGGAGTCACCCAAGAAGGTACCCCAAGTCTGAAGTTTTCTTGGAATGATGGGATATTATCGCCATTTCATAAAAGGATTTTCCAGAAAAGCTAGACCGCTCACTCAGCTCTTGAGAAAAGAGAAGAAATTCGTTTGGACACCAAAGTGTGAGCAGAGTTTCCAAGAGCTGACAAAGTGTTTGACCTCTTCCTCAGTGCTTATCTTGTCAGATATTAGAAAGAATTTTGGGATATTATGTGATGCATCCCGACAAAGACTTGGTTGTGTGCTAATATAAGATAAGAAGGTTGTAGCATACGCTTCGCAACAACTAAGGCTACATGAAGTTAACTATCCTACCCATGCTTTGGAATTGGTAGCCATAGTGCATGCTTTAAAGATTTGGTGTCATTACCTCATCGGTAATCGTTGTGAGGTTTACATTGATCACAAGAGTTTGAAGTACATTTTTATCCAAGCCGATCTCAATATGAGACAAAGAAGATAGTTGGAGTTGATCAAGGACTATGACATTGGAATTCATTATCATCCAGGTAAAGCTAAAGTCGTAGCTGATGCTTTGAGTAGAAAGAGCTACTGCAACACCCAGATGATAAATGAAAGTTATCCAGCACTCTATGAGGAATTCTAGAAGCTTAATCTGGAATTGATACAAAAAGGTTACTTAGCCACTTTGAAAGAACACCCTACATTAAAGGATCAGATTCGAGAAGCACAAGTTGATGATACCGATATCAAGGAGATTAAGAGCAATATGAAGAAAGGAAAAGCCCTAGGTTTCACCCAGGATGAACAAAGTACCATTTGATATGAGAAGCGTATATGTGTACCAGATCAGAAAGAGCTTGATAAGCTGTTACTCAAAGAAGCAAATAAGACCTTATACTCCATTAATCCTGGAAGTACCAAGATGTATCAAGACCTTAAGTAAAATCATTGGTGGCCTAGCATGAAGCGTGAGATCGCATAGTATAATGCTCTTTGTAATGTCTGCCAAAAGGTCAAAGCAGAACATCAGAGGCCAGCAGGATTACTGTAGCCATTGAAGATTTCATAGTGGAAGTGGGAAGAAATTGGTATGGATTTTATTACCGGACCTCCCAAGACCCAAGGAGGTTATGATTCGATCTGGATAGTAGTGGATCGATTGACTAAGATAGCTCACTTCATTCCGGTTAAGATTACCTATGCAGGAGATAAATTGGCAGAATTGTATTTGTTAAGAATTGCCAGTCTTCACGGAGTGCCCAAAAAGATTGAGTCCGATAGAGGAACCCAGTTTACCCTTTTGCCTTGCCTTTCCTTGGTCCTTTGTGCCATAAGCATGCTGTCTGAGTGTGTGCCCTGTGCTCTCTGTTCCCCCTGGTGAACAGTACACAATGGTACTGTAGCAACATAGGTGAAGGAACGGAATTGCGATCAGAGGGGGGTGAATGATCCCAAATAAAATTTTCCCCCACTTAAAGTACTCCAAACAATCTCGCAATAAAATCTGAAATACCCAAAGATTTTTGTTCAAACTGGTGCTTCTCAGATTCGCACACCCTCCAAAACCCGAATAACTAGACAACTATGTGTACCCCTTGCTTACATGGTTGAGAACCATGAACCATGTTAGGGATGTTTTAATCAAAATCCTGGTTGTCAAGTGTCCAAATAAAAAGAAATTAATTCAAAGACTTCTTTTCTAAAAGAGATAAAGCTAAAAATAACAAAGTCTCTTTTTAGAAAAGTAAAAGCAGATTTTCCAGGAATTGTCCTCACTTGGAGCAGGTGGTTGGTGAGTTTCTGTTGCTCTAAAATTTTTGGGAATTTCTTTCCTGTGAGCAATTGAGTCCTGAAACATTCCACCAAAAATCACATTAAAAAGCTTTGTATAATAGACATGAAAAATCAAGTATTACAGACAGTCAGGAGCTTCGACCAGAAAGTTTAAGGCTCAGTTTTCACTTAATAGTGCTCAAACGATGCAACCAGTGCACTCACAAATTTTTCTAGAGATGGATATATCAGCCACGAATCTTCTCCAATAAGAATCACTAAAAAAGGATTTTTTTATATTTTTCTAAAAATCAAAGACTGACTGCTGCGCGAAGAACAAGTTCTGGACAGAATGACAACTTTATAGAAAACTTGATCTTTAGTCTAACCTAGGGTGCAACAGAAGTGTAAAACCATATAAAAACACTCAAGACATCTTAGAACAACAGCATTTAGAAGGAGAGGAGGCAAATCCAAATTGCAAGAAAGTAAATTGCGAGAATGTAAAGGCGGGAAAGTAAATGCAGAATTTAAATTGCGTAAAGACATAATGTAAATGCGAAATTTAAATTCACAATAAGGTAAAGAAATTTTTTGTATTTTCTGGATGGAAGGTTTACAAAGCCTCACTTGATGTGGGCAAAGCTCAAAGGAGCAACTCAAGCCTTCAAGGGGGGAAGGCTACCCCTCCACCCCTATTTATACAACTCTTGGGCTACCTACCACCCTTGGATGAGCCTCTAAACCCTAGAGCATCCATCAAGGGCTAGGATTTACCCACTCAACCAGCCATGCAAGGGTTCACCCAAAACCCACAACACATAATAGGTTTCTTGCACGGTTCTCAAAGCACACTAACTAGACCCGCTAACCTATCAACGAGACCAAGATCCAATGGTCCTCATTGATCCACGTAGCGTCTAGCTAGTATCTCATCCATTCCTTATCTTCACACCTTGCCACGACTCCGTCTCTGATCATCTTCCGGTGATCCCCGACCGTCTGGACCTCCGACGCTCCTCGCCTAGTCCCGGTCATCCTTCGCCTCACCATGATCTAACATCGTCGACCTGCAACAATCAAAAACAAGGAAACTCCTCACATAGCAATGCCCACAAAGATGTGCAATAAATTCATCAAAGTCTACTCATTAAAAATCATTTTTGTTCGTTTTGGCCGGTGCTACCGCCCATGGTGGACCGGTAGCACCGCCCATGGTGGACTGGTGCTACCGCTCTCAAGCCGGTAGCACCGCACAGCGCAAAACCAGAAAACACCCCTCTCTGGAATTTTCACACCGCTCTTCGGGTCCGGTGCTACCGCTCGCCCGGTAGCACCGTGCTACCATGGCCGGTAGCAGCGGGAAAAGAGAGAAGACCTCAAATTGCTTCCATTTGAAAATCCATTTCAAATCAAACTCAAACAAGAGCAACCCAAGCTCAAATTTAGTCAAATACTCATCACAAATCTGGATAGACCTCCACATGGTCCTTCAACAGGAGAGGTCCTCAATCCCGAAAGAAAAAGAAAAGAAAAGAAAAAAAAGAAATATAATATTTTTTTTGTAATTTAAGATTCAGATTGCTAATATTTTTCTATAATTTGGATTTTTATTTTTCTTTATAAAAATATTATTAAAAAATCGACAATACTTTCTTTATTGTTTTATGTGATTTAAAACTTCCAAAATTATGTTCTCCCTTATACGATCTCCAATTGAGGTGATTTAAATTTCTAAATTTTTATGAAATCAAGCTCTACATTCCAGAGCTATTTAATTTCAATTTGGAGTTTGTTTGGCTCTTTTTTTGTTGTTTATTTGTATTCATTGCTTTTTTCCCAACAAACGCTAATCCCGATGTAGCGAACGGAGAATTTGAAGATCAAGACTCAGCAGTAGATCAACAAGACAAGTCGTAACCTTTGATCATATTGAACCTATGTTTGCGAACGTAATTTGTTTTATACAATTGCATGTTATTTGTGTATCAATGATTAATTGCTGAGAATAGCTATATACCTAATTGACATTATGCCACCTTGATTTATTGGAATACCATGTATCCATTCTTAACCCTAGGTTGGGACATTATTAGTTGAACATGATCATATTTCCAACATTGGGTTATTGTAGCTATCCTTAGACATACTTTGTTGTATAAGATGGGATTCATTTCACATGTTGAATAATGTTAATCTTGATTAATGAGATAATGAATTGTGGTTGGTAGCCACTATTGTAAAATTTGTTGTACCATTGCAGGGTGTGCCATTGGTCTTGGTTATACAAAATAGTTTTCCCTCGAGCAAGTGATCGTGCAGTAAAGTGGGTGCCGCTAGAACATTTGGGATGTGGATGTATTACCTGAGACAATTTAAGGACTTAATCTTGTGCGCCATTGAACTAGACCTAATCGTACGACCACATGTCTAGTACGAGACATACCTTGCTGATTAATTTGCAATGACTAAATTTGAGTACTGCCATTGGTGATGTGGGTTTCGGGATGGATGAGTAGATTTACATGGCTCAAGAGGGGGCCCTGAGGGGTGAAATCTTAGTGGGCAGTACTGAGTTTAGACAGAGCATTGTAAAGCCTTTGTCATGATTCTCTGCTGACACACCAAAGGAAGCGTGTTTATCGTGTAGCAATATGAGAATATCATGTCTTGTAGGTAAAACAGTACAATCTCTGTAGAGTGTAATACTATTTGAATAGCCGTGTCCCCGGTCATGGACTTGTCTGGAGATTTCACACGAGGTATAGAGGTGGATTTGTTGGGATGGGAACGGGGAGTTCACTATTGTTTTTTATGTGTAAAGTTAACACTGTTGAGTTCAATGGTTTGATGATGGTTTTAGATTGTGTTAGGTGAAGCCTCACAAATCTGTTCATGCTATCTACCATTGATTTACATGTTATTTATTATCTTTTCATAAATATGCTTTGAATCTATTTATTGTATTTAAATTCAAGTTATTGCTTTCTTCAAAAGAACCATATGACCATTCTTTGTCAAGCCTTGAATGAATATATTTGCATCATTCCCTACGGTTTGCTGGGTACTTTTTGTACTCACAACTATACACTTTTGTTGATTAGTTGCTGAGGAAGGACGAAGAAATATAGAGTTCTATGAGGAGGATTACTACGAGGCAACGTGAACTAGGAAGGCGTTCCCCAGATGATAGCCTATGGCATATCGAATGGTCCAAGTTATTTTATTTCCACTTCAATAGTTTATTTGTTTCTTAAGCCCTTAAGGCATAGTTGTGTAACCTTGGCCATAAGGTCCATTGCTCTATTTAATAATAATTTGCTACTTTCTTAGTTAATTCGTTGTATGGAATGTATTTCATCTATGTTGCCACTATGTACACTAGCGTGATCCTACTAGTGCAGTATATACAGAGGGTTTGTAATTCATAAATCTGGGTCCCGACAACCAGCTCTGTGAATTTTTAGGAAAATCATTTAGTGCCTTTGTCCTATTGAATGAATGTTGTATTTGATTTTCTAGAAGCCTCAAATAAATTCAAAAATTTATCAACTTTTTTGGAGAGGTCCTTTGGACTATTTAAGGTTTAAATAAAATATCTCTAGAATTTTAGATGATTACATTTTGAGATTTAAAAATTGGAAACCGTAACTAGACTATTAAAAATCATTTTTTACTAAAAAATCATTTTGTTTCGATATAGAAATTCTAGAAAATTCAGAAAATGCTAAAAATTAAAATCAATGCCAAATTTCAATTCAAATACATGTATTTCAATATTGATGAATTTTGGGATGTTACAACAATGTATGGACAATCTGTGATTATCAACGACGGCTACTTAAAACTAACTTTCACTACTACTGAAATGGTTATTTGGGTCGGTTCTTTTTCATCATCTGGGTCGGTTTTTGGTTTTAGTGCCGATACAAAGTCCTTAGACCGTGATGATGAGCGGTTATCACAGTCGGTTTTTGCTCGATAGAGATATAGTATTATCTGTGTCGGTTCCAAGGTCAAAACTGGCCTAGAAGACCTATTATCTCTATCGGTTTTGAGCTAGAAACCGATAGAGATAGTTAAGATTCTGTATCGATTTCACAATCAGAACCGATAGAGAAGTGCTTATGATCTCTATCGGTTCCACACTCATAACCGATAGAGATTACATATCTCTATTGGTTATAACCGTGGAAATGATAGAGATAAATCTTATGTATCACCTTCATAGTATATTCACATTCAGAGTATATGCATACTCACAGATTGACAAATTTACAGTATATTTATAGATTGACAGTATATGCACAATTGACAAATTCATAGTATATTCACATTCAAAGTATACTCACAGATCGACAAATTCATAGTATAGTCACATTCACTGTATTGTTGACAGTATACATACTAAATTTAGAAATCAGTAGCATAATCCTCTAACGTAACTTTCCTTAGGTAGCCCTAATGTCCCAGTAGAAGGCTCTTTGCCCCATGAAATTGCATCTAGAGTACCACAGAGATTGTCCACTGAACATACTCAATGCAGAAATCAGTGGCATAATCCTTTGGCAGCCTTTTTCTTACAGAACTTCTTGGCACAAGAGTAGTCTTTCGTATCATTTTTATAGCCAACTTTTGTTTGAAATACTTCCTGCTATGTTACAAGGATACAATAAACTAGTTAAAATATTAACAAGCATACATTGAGAAACAACATTATTTGATAGATCAAGACAAGGAGATTTTAGAGCTATTTCATGTCTGCCATCATATGTGCCATAGCTTCCGCAACAGAGGCTTTCTGGTTCTCCTTGTAATTCCACAGCTCCGATATAGTGCCCATTTGTTTGACACCAATAACTGATTGACTTTCAGTCATATCTCTTAATCCCAACAAAAGCGATTATTTTGTTGTGAAAATAGGCTATCTTAGTATATTATCAGTTACGACATCGAATTAAATACTAGAAACCTATATAAGCTCAGCATTGGTTTCTTCCAACTTTGCGTTCTCCCTGCGCTCCTTAATGATGAGTACATGGTTAAGAGATTCAATATGTTGCGATTTTTCATATATGTCCTTTATTTTTTGCTTCATCTCATAAATTTTTTCTGTTAACACAGACTTTCCCTTCAATTGTTCTATCTCCACCTCATATTTTCGTTTAGCATCCAATAACTTTTTCATATCGTTTGTCTTGTTTGTAGGCTCTATTTTATATATGATACTTGACAATATCAAAGTAAATATACTCATAATCAGGTAATTAAGCTTATGCATGACAATTAACATTAATATAGTCATACAACTAGCAATCAAGCTCAAGTTGATTTTAAGGTGTTCTCAGATGTCAGGCTGTCTTAGAAAGGCCTCCTCACCACTAGAGGTAAGATATTATACTGATATGTGACAACCTTACCTTTAAAAATAGATTTAATAGTTGACAATTTATAAAACCTAATCAATTAGACCAAGATATATTTAAGAGAATCAATACTCAAGAATGCTTATTGAAGCTACAACAGTACAGACTGCAAAAGCATGTAAATAGAGGCTGCCAGCAACAATTCGGATGCTAAAAACAGCCAACAATAGCATGAACAAAATAATAATAGCCAAGCACAAGTAGAGCAGTAAGCACAATGAGCATGAACATATATCTAATAGCACTTAACAGATGATACCAATTGAACTAATCAAGTATTGCAAGATGTAAAGGATTAATCCATGTTGTCACAAATAGTCTAACCGGCTCAACTCATCATCGAACAATGCCTCCCCACATGCAAGGTCCCTAAGACAAGTAAATTGTCTAGCCTTTGCAAAAACAGTAAAGAAATTAATCACACGAAGATGATTATACTCACAAAACACCAACTGAAAAGTCAGTGCAACTAACACTACTCAAGGAGGAGGGCAACGACATGCTCGGGGAGGAGACGATGTGCTTGGGAAGGAGGCAACAACGTGCTCGAGGAGGAGGAGGCGACGACGTGCTCAGCAGAGGAGACGGCTGTGACGTGCTCGAGGAGGCGGCAATGATGTGCTCGGGGAAGGAGGAGGCTACGACGTGCTCGGGGAGGAGGAGGTGATGACGAGCTCAAGGGAGGAGATGACGACGACGTGTTCGAGGAGGTGGCGACGACGTGCTCGGGGGAGGAGATGACAGTGATGTGCTCAGGGAAGCAGATGGGCGACGTGCTCAAGGAGGCAAATATGCGACATGGGCGAGGGGAGGTGGATGGGCGATGCAGACGGATAAGAGTAAACTCCTTTTTTATAGAACAAAGGGGAAGCCGAGAGATCAAGCGTGAGATGGACGACTCGGCTTTTGGTATTTGAATGGATCAGGAGGAGAAGCTGAGAGTTCAAGCGCGGGAGGAGAAACCGAGAGGTCAAGTACTATCACGATCGGTTTCTAATCTCAAAAACCGATCGTGATGACCAAATCATCATTATCGATTCGATATCAGAACCAATAGTAAAATATCACTATCGGTTCGAACCTGAGAACCGATTGTGATACCTCTAACATCACTATCGGTTATGACCTCGGAACTGATAGTGATGACGATTCTCATCACTATCGGCTTATCACTATCGGTTCTGAGGTCAGACCGATAGTGATGTTTTGCGTCATATTTCTCACCCATGTCGAATCATATATCACTATCGGTTTTTTCATGAAAGGTTGGGAACCGACTCGCATGAAGAGATAGTGTTGTATCATTCTGTAGTAGTGTTTCTGTGATAGTTTCAGTGTAATTTTCCTTAGACCTTTGTGGACAGATTTTCACGCAAACGTCAAAACCGTCTGAGGTAAGGTGTCAGAGATGACCCTTTGTGTGGTAGTGAAAGTAAGAGAACATACATAAAGGATTTTTGATCAAAGGGAGTATTTCATAGACACACAAACACCGATCGATATCCTAAACACACAGGTAAACATGTCCACTAACCTACTTACCTAGCTAGCTCATCCCAAATAAATGTTTACGATCTTCCTAGATTGAAATTGAAGTTTAACCTAAGTGGCATAACAAATTTAGTATCCTCTTAATTTGTATGATGTACTCCTGAAGGATGCAAAAGTATCTTACTTTTTATTTTTCACCAAAAGTTTGGCTCATTTTTGTGAGATCCCGTTCTTGCAAACAGGAACCTCCATGTGATTACTGTACTAGTCCCATGATCAGTGGCTAGCACTCACATGTTTACAACATTCATATCACAACCACAAGATATTAAACTGATAAGTATGTATTACAAGCAGAAATAATTATACAGAGTTTAAAATTTACAAAGACTGAACAGCGGAAAATAGAGAGTTAAAGAACTCCAAAAGCCTCGCGGTTTGTCCACTAAACCTCAGGCAACTGACTCGGCAAACCTAGGGGAAATCATCGTCAAATACCCCTTGCCCTGCGTGAAAGCAAGAATCGTCCAAGACTTCACGGCTTCGCCCCTCCTCGACATAAATAGATGCAAGATTGAGTACATTGGTACTCAACAAGACTCATAGTGTTTGACAAATGCAATTAAGTAATTATGCAGGCTAAACAAAGGCATGTTAAAGGTTATTTTGCAGTTGCATAACCATTTAAAGTATGAACATAATAGATTGAAACATCGCATTTTTAAATAGGCAATTGAAACATAAAGCGATAAGCAAATATTCAAGTCTTTCGTCCAAGTCTACCCGACTGCAAAAGTCCCCGGTGTCTATCCTTTGACACAAAAGCTAGTTGCAAAATTGGTTTCCATCCCAAACCCATTTTCCAGAAAATACAAAAACTCTAACATTGGAATGACTTCACCAAGTGTCCTTGACCATGGACACAGCTAATCGATTAGATCTTACACTCTGCAGAGGTGTACAACTTTACCCACAGGGAATGATCAACTTCTTTTGCCAGGCCACATTAACACACTTCCTTTGCTGTGTCAGCAAGGAGATCATACAGAGCCTTTACATTTCTTGGACATGGCTTTGAACCAGCCCGGGACGTTAACCCTCATCATAAAACAGAAATACACACACACAAGACGTGGTTCCTTTCACGCAACACAACACCCATTTCTGTTTCATGACGAGGCGTACACCGTTGAGCGGGTATGCATTTACCCACACCGAGGGTTAGGAAAGTTTGGTGTGGAAGCCCCTCACAAGCAGTCCTGACCGGAAAGCTCCCTCTATACTCCCGCCTTCCTTAGATGCAAAGCCACATCCAATAACTTAATAGGCTCAGACTGTCCCACACCAGGCCCCGTGGTTGTACGAAATTCTTGGATCTATAGCGTCCCATTGCTTGGTCCTTAATTCGACATGGGCGATACTCCACCCTACACTACATGCAATTCCCTTTGCACCACCGGCTATTGCCAATATTTGTCCGCGTCAAATCATAGTTTTATTTTGGGTTTTTAACCAAGTACCAGCAACATTTTCCCAAATGAGGACCATACATTCTTTGAAAGGATTGAAAGGGCATGACAAGTAGCTTAAGCAGGAATATTACGCTAGCGGTTATACCCAAAATGACATTAAGCATGTCTAGTTCAAACTAAGGTTTACAAGGTTCACATGTTCATACAGATTGAGGTAAACCATAATTTACAAGCTTAACTACAGTTCCAACCCAAATTAGCATTTCTAGGGAGAATTATCCGGATGTATAGTACATAGACAAAAAACAACATATTGTAGGTAAATTATCAGGCTCGACATGATCAAGGGGGTGCTTGCCTTGCAACTCGCTGTCTAGGTCAGGATCTGGATCAGCGACGGAGTCGTCTTCTTCTTCGAGCACGCCGGATTCTACACGTCGATCAACCGAAAACATAGCAAATATCAAATTTCAATAAGGGCAAAAAGAAAACAGACAGTAAACCAAATAAAGATTAACTGCAGAAAACAGGGGTATATCTTAGGGTTTAGATTATAAAATTTTAAGACTTCATGATGTAAATAATTACACATTCAAAGTGTTAATACTTTTTATGATGAACAACATGGGTTTTCTTGTGGATTATTTATTCTTAAATTACGAATTCAAGAGGCTAAAATCATAAATTCTTATATTTATAACTTCGAATTATAGATGCTAAAATTATTAAACTAACCAAATTTAAAACATAAGATAAAGGGGTTGATTGCACTAAATCTTATTAAGCTATGACACTAGGTTTGTTCCTGGCTTGAAACCATTTAATCTATATCCTAATTATTTAATTTCCTATGCTCATATATATACATATATATGTGTGATTGCATTTGGCACAAGGGTTACTTCATATTTCTAATGGTAGACCCAAACAAGTTTAATCCTTAATTACTTTGGCAAGTTCAATTATTCTACTACCACCCTATTATTCAGGAAATGAATTTTTACTTATTCCATATTCTTTTCATACAATTATACATATTTAAATTCTTAGTGTATTGAAAGCAAGACTTAAATAGAAAATTATTCAAACATGCATGAAAATTAAATATTTTTATATATTTAAATTCCTGGAAACATAAGGATCCTAGAAAAACTAGTTTCATTAACTTCTACGCTTATGTGCAAAAATTTTGCATAAAGCATATCTTTAGCCTTTTTATTCAAATTTGAATTTCAAAATTATCCAGAGATCATTTCCTAAATTTTATTGCATTTTAAGGAAGCACTGGATTTTATATGAATATAGAAATTTATTTCATTCAATTTGGAGTTAAACTGCAAAAGATATGTGCAAGTGAGTGTGCTATGGATTTAGAAATACTGTAAATTAAAACTTTGCTACTTACGGAATATGCGTTTTCCTTCAGAGAAGGCACCTTTCCTTTTACGGCATGGCATTCAAAACGCGGCTGACTAGTGGGACCCGGCTGCAGTGACTGCGTGAGAGGCGCGGCGACTCGTGAGGCTGACTCGCGGGTCCCACATGTCATTCGCACAAAACAGAGGGGCGGAGCCGAAGCTCGCCGGCGGCGATTCACGGCCGGAGGCGACGAATCGGTAGCCCGTAGAGCTACTACGCGTCACGGCGATCCTAGGGGGCTAGCTTTTGTGGCTCGGGATTGACCGGAGGTATGGCTCCACCGAGCTCGTGCGGCGGCGGAAATGGCGGCTCGCCGGGAGCGAGAATGATGGTTCCATAGGTTGAATGGGTAGCATATTGAGCATCAGGGAACCAAGGGGACTCCATTTCCTCACCTTGCTTGGTCGGAGAAGTGTCGCAGCAATGGGGCGTCGAGCGGTCGGTCGTGGAGAAGATGGCGAGTGCGGCGGCGGAAATGCACGGGAGAAGAACTAAAATCAAGGTGTGCTTAGCAAACTAGGATGCTAGATGAAGCACTAGAATGAATTGATCCGAGAGGATGTTACCAGGTTGGCTCAATTTGAAGTTTCCCCTGTTTTCGGTTTTCTTGCGAAAATGGTGAAGAGCTTCGACTTTCTTGGTCTTGGTTCAGTGAACGTCTAAGGAAATGAGAGGGAGCCTCAGGCGATGCAGCTGCGGTACTTATAGGTGCTAGAAAGTGGAGTCACAGGATGTGAACGGGAGAAGAAATTGCGGCTCGGCTAGGCGAGATGGCGCAAGGTCTCACCGACAGGGGATGGCGCAAGATTGACTGGGCATGGCGTGGGATTGACTGGGCATGGTGCGGGATACCCAAGGTTCAGCATGGCAGCGAATCACTAGCTCGGGGCGGCGCGATTTGCGCTGAGACGCAGAGGCGGTGAAGGCTCGGGAGAGCTCGAGCTCGTCTCGAGCGAGAGAGGAAAAAGGAGAGGGGAAAACGAAGCCGGAGGCTGACGGGTGGGTCCGACCCCACTGGCAGTGAGAGAAACGTTCCAGCGTCACTTGCCAGCGCGTCGAGTCGCTACAACGCCCGAGCCCGCATGTCAGTGAGTGAAGACGAGTCAAGAGGTAAATTTGGCCGAGACAGCTCCATGTGAGCATTAAAACTGCTATCTAATCATGGTAGATTTTTCTGAAACTCTTTGGCCGACATCTCCTGGAATATTTCACCACGTATTAAAAATATTGGCTCAAGATTTCTTATATAGATTTTATATAAATTCTGACACTGTGCACTGTCGAAAATTTGCATTTCGGTATTTTATTTATTTAAGGGTATGAATCATATTAATTATTTTCCAAACTTTTTATAGAAGTTCAGTTTAGATTATGAATATCTACATAAAAATTTCAAGTCAAAATATTAAGTAAATATTTTATAAAAATTCCGACATGATGATTCTCAGTTTTCCAATGCCTCTATTCTTGAATTTTTAAAAGGCCTGGACGACACGATAAATTTCTAATATTTTTACCAGATGTATGTACTACTTTTAGGGTGCTATGGTAATTTTTTTGGCACCAGATAAGTTTCTAATATTTTTCATTAATTCTGACTTCACTGTTTTTAGTCAAAAGGAGATGATTAATTATTTTATTTTTTTACATTTCAGCACCTAGGATTTTTACTATATGGTTCTACTGGTTTACCAGCATGAATAAGGTCTCATGGTAATTTTTCCCATATTTACTTTTACCTCTTTACCTTCTTACCATTTTCCATTTAATAATTCTATTTGTTGGACTTTTCATACAAAGCATAAATCCATGGAAAATCCAAATAAAAACCAATAACACTAAGAAAACTCAGAAATAAGTATATTAAAATCCAAAATATTCATTTTCATTTTATTATATTTTTCGGGATGTTACAATTTTGTTATAGTTAGTCAAGACAAACTTGATTGCCAATGTTCAATAATGTACAAGACAGTAATGCCAGTAGGTTCTATCACCTGCTTGTACTATTGTTTATCACACAATTATATTCACAGAATAATAAAATTCAAAATCATAAACTGTTCCATGCTTACAAAGGGAGAAATTGTGAGACCCCATTTTTTTTTTGCAAACAGGAACCTCCATGTGATTACTTTACTAGTCACATGATCAATGGCTAGCACTCACATGTTTACAACATTCATATCACAACCACACTTGCCAAACAAACAAAAACATATAAATAAGAGGAATAATTATACAGAGGCTAGTACAATACAAAAACTGAACAGCGAAAACAAAAGAGAGTCAAGTAAACTCCAAACAACCTCGTGGTTTGCCTACTAACCCCCAGGCAACTGACTCGGCAACACCTAGAAGAAATCATCGTCAAAATCCCCGTGACCTGCCTGGAAATAAGAATCATCTGGCAAAGCGAAGTCTTCGCCCTCTGAGATAGCAGATGCAAGGTTGAGTACATTGGTACTCAGTAAGACTTGTAGTGTTTCACAAATGCAATTAATTAAATATGCAGGCTAAAGTAAATGACAGGCTACAGGCTATTTTACAGTTGCATAAAAATGGAAAAGTATGAATATAATAGATTGCAACATCGCATTTTAAATAAGCCATTGAGATAAAAAGGATAAGCAACATATCCCAGTCACACAACCCAGTCTACCTGACTGCAAAGGTCCCCAACGTCGATCCTTTGACATAAAAGATGGTTGCTAAAACATTTTCCAAACCAAACCCATTTTTTAGAAAATACCAAAAAGACTCTAACATTGGAATGACTTCACCAAGTGCCCTTGACCGCGGGCATGGCTAATCGATTAGATCTTACAATCTGCAGAGGTGTACAGCTTTACCCACAAGGAATGATCAACCTTTTTGCCAGGCCAATTAACACACTTCCTTTGGTGTGTCGGCAAGGAGAACATACAGAACCGTTACATTACCTAGACATGTCTTTGAACCAGCTCGGGACGTTAACCCTTGCCACAGAAACAGAAACACATACCCAAGACGTGGTTCCTTTCACGTGGTACCTAACAACCGTTTCTGTTTATGGCAAGGCGTACACCGCTGCATTGGTATGTAGAAACCCCTACAAGCAGACCTGACCGGAATGCCTGTGCTATCTCCCACCTTCCTTAGATGCAAAGCCACATCCAAATAACTTAATAGGTTAGGACTGTTCCACACCAGCCCTCGTGGTTGTACGGAATTCTTGGATCTATAGCGTCCCATTGCTCGGTTCTTAATCCGACACGGGCGATACTCCACCCTACACTGCGTGCATTTCCTTTTTGCACAACCGGCTATTGCCAATAATCACCCGCGTCAAACCATAGTTTTATTTTGGGGATTTTAATCAAGATACCCGCCACCTTTTTCCCAAACAGGACCATTTATTTGTTTAAAGGACTGAAAACACATAAAGGATAACTTAAGCAGGAATATTATGCTAACGATTATACCCAAAATGACATTAGGCATGTCTAGCTCATACTAAGGTTTACAAGGTTCACATGTCTATACAGATTAAGGAAAACCATAATGTACAGGGGTAACTACAACTTCTACCCAAGATAGCATTTCTATGGAGAATTACCAGAATGCATAATACATTGAGAAAAACAACATATTGTAGGTAAATTATCGGGTTCAATATGTTCAAGGGGGTGCTTTCCTTGCAGCTCGTTGTCTGGCTCGAAGTCTGGATCTGCAACTGGGTCATTTTCCACCTCGGGGACGTCGGTGTCTACACGTCGAAAAAAGAGGAATATAAGAAAATCAGTAAACTGCAAAAAGGGCAAAAAGAAAATAGACTTCAAGATAAAGACAAACTTAAACCAAGACAGGGGTTATTTTTATGAATTATCTTTATTTGAATTTCGAATTCAAGTTGGAAAAATTATTTAGATTAACAAAAATTAGTTCTTTTGCTTCCTTAGATGGTGATATGCAAGAGCAGCACTGGAACTGCAACTCTCTGTTCTTTCTCTAATTCACATTTTGAACTGCAAAAACTATAACACTTAAGGTTGTTTAACTAACACGATGAACATTCTAAGCTTGAAGAAATAAGGATATTTCTCCAGAATATGACAGCACATACTTTGGACAGCACTCCTAAAGTGTTTCCCTAAATTTTTGGGTTTAGACAAGATATAAAACTCACTAATAAAAAGGCTTGTATGAAACTATGATATACGCTACAGGAAAATGGACTAGAAAGGCATAAGGAACAATTAACACTTAGGGTTATTATACTAACGAAAACTAGATGAAGAACAGATTGCAAATACAATATTTTCCTGAAATATAGTAGTACATACTTTTAATATCATTTCTACGCTATCCCTCATAAATTTCTCACTTAGACGAGTTACTCTACAAGTTGCTGAAAAAGCTTAAGTGTTTCTACTATTTTGAAAATATAACAGTTAGGCTTATGTTGCCAGCTCACTTTATACACAAACCTTAACAAAGTGACATTCTTTCACTAGAACATAATAGCATGGACTTTGTGGAGTACTACAATGCTGTTTTCACAATTCTTTTCATTTAGATACATCATTTTATTTGCTATTGAAAAGGCTTAAATGACCACAAAAGTAATCCTATGACATTTCAACTTCCACTTTCAATTGTGACCAAATCACTCATCAACTTTTATTCATTTTTATAGTATTATGAGAGCAGGGTCTTATAAACATTTTAAACCTTGTTTTGGACTATTTTGACTTAAGCATAATAGATTACACCTGCATCTATTTTTGTGACTACTATTTTTCTCTATTAGAAAAAACATAACCCATATCTTTGCCTATACATTTTCTCATGAATGGATCCCTATTGGTAGGTGACCCTACAAAATTAACCTTATACATGAAAACATCAATTTATACAGGTTATACTTATTTATCCCTTTTTCACATTGACATTTCATTCTATTTGGATATGATGTATAACAAAGTAACATGTAAATATTTTTACATATTTGGTACACTTACAGATCAGAGATTCCATAATTTTTATTTTATTCTACTTTAGCTTTATTTGAAAACATTTTATTCAAATTGTATTATTTGTACTTACATGTTTCTTTAAAATTCTAAAATTGTATAGTACTCATATTTAAACCATTTTTGCATATTCTGAATCTACAGGATTTTACACGATTTGAGAAATTAGTTTTACTAAATTTGAAGCTATGGCTCAAAAGTTATTAGCATTTGAATCTAGTCGGTTTTGAAAAATAACCTAGAAAATCAAAACAAGCCTTCACTGTTTGGAAAGCGGGTTTCTCTGCGCGCGCACTGGCGCATTCAAATGCGCCCGCTCACTGATAGCTAGGGTCCACTGGTCAGCGAAACAAGACAGGGGCTACGGTTCTGTAACGTCCCGAAAAATGCAATAATATAAAAATTTATATTTTGAATTTGAATATAATTATTTCCGATTTTTCCTGACATGATTGGAATTTATTTGGAATTTTTTGGATTTTTGTATTGAATGAAAAATCAAACAACTTGAAATTAAAGAATGGATAATGGTAACAAGATAAAATGGTAAAAATTAAAATTTTGGAAAAATTACCATGGAACCCTAACCATTCTGGTAAGTCAGTAAAATCAACAAGTAAAATTTTTATGCACAGAAAAGTGGATAAATAAAATGAATGACACCTCTTTTGACTAGAAACAGTACAAGTCAGTATTAATGTAAAACATTCGAAAGTTATATGAACCCATAAAAATTACCATAGTACCCCTATAGCAGTTTTTACACCTGGTAAAAATATCAGGAATTTATCATGTCAGAAAAGCCTTCTAATAATTCAAAAATAGAAATAATTAAAAACTAGAAATCCTAATGTCAGAATTTTTATAAAATATTCACTTGATATTTTGACTTGAAATTTTTATGGAGACATATATAAGACAAAAAAAACTTCTAAAAAAATTGTGGAAAATAATTAATAAGGTTTACACCTTTACATAAATAAAATACCGAAATACAATTCCTGTACCAGTCCACAGTGTCAGAATTTTAATTAATTAATTATTATATATTTTAGTCTGAAAATTTTACCTAGAGATAAAAACTTCCAGAGGATGATGGTCAAAAAGTTTCACAAAATTTCACTGTGATGTGATAGCAATTTTAATGGTCACATGGAGCTGTCCCGGCCATGCTTATCGCTTTGACTCACCTTCACTCACTACCTTGAAAAAGGCCATCAGTGGCGGTTCATAACTGCCATCAGTGACGGTTTTTGAACCGTCACAGATTTAGTGCCACTGATAATCGAGGATTATCAGTGGCGGTTCTAGAACCACCACAGATAACACTATCTGTGGCGGTTTTTGGCTAGAACGACCATCGATATTCGGTATTAGTGGCGGTTCGAGCCAAAACCGCCACTAATAATACAATTATCGATGGCGGTTGTTGGATAGAACCGCCATCGATATTCAAATATCGATGCGGTTCTAGACCAAAAACCGCCACTGATAATACGACTATTAGTGGCGGTTTTTGGCTAGAACTGCCACTGATACAACTATCAGTGGCGGTTGTATATAAAACCGCCACTGATAGACCTAGTATCAGTGACGGTTTTTTTATAGAACCGTCACAGATATTACTTCAGTAGCGGTTTTGGGCTAAAACCGCCGCTGATAATCCCACACACGAAAATAAAAAACTGGCATTTATGGCTAGCCTCGAGTAGCGCTAGCCATGCCTCTTCATTATGTACACAAAGGTAGGAATACATTGAATTATTGAAATTTGAGTATACATATTAGTACCTATTGTTGTTATAGACTAACCAATATAATCCGAAATAACATGTATTGCTAATTGCTGATACAAACCATCCAGGAAAGAAAGGAGGAAAAAGAGAGCTGCTTACCTCTAGCTGCATAGTGCAAAGCTCATAAATGATATGGATAACACAGAGTAGTGAAGTTTGCAGGAAGAGACACAAATTTCTAGAAATACAAAAAATGAAGAATCTAGGAGATAGTACATGGTAGCAGTTAAAGTGACTGAAGAATCCAATATATCTGATTCAAGAAAGACAGAGGCATGAACTAAATACGAAAATTCCATACCTCCGTAGCAGCAAGGTTCTTTTTTTGAGAGTTCCTTTACAGACCACTTTGACTGACATGGTTTGCCATTGTTTCATACATCATAAACTGAATTGATGGTTTACATACATAACAATTTACACGGTTCACCCTATGGAACTACATATATAGCCATTAAATTTTGGTTCTGATGTTCTGTAAAATAGACAACCAAGCATGATTACTGTCACAACAAGTCCTTTTCAGAATCCTCCTATGCCTGCCAAGCTTGCAATTCTTGCACACAAATTTCATGTAGCAGTGAGGACCTATGCACATGCGTATATGGATTGCAATGTCAAAGATATTGTATTTAAGTAAGTGAACCGATCTAGTCCTCTTTTGTTTATTAAAAACAGACCTATAAAAAACACATAATATGTGGTTGTAGCCCACTGATTTGTAATATAAGTATGGCTTATTTGCACATAATATCACAGACATGATATACATAAACCAACTAACAATTATAAATCTACACTCATGTATAAGATTGAGTTGTCTTATTTGCCTCCAAAAACAATTTTACATATGTAACCAAACGCAGTTTTGGAACCACAATACAAACATAGCAAACTTTGAAACGTGAGGATTGAGAACATCCCGGAAGATCAAAGCATCCAAGTAGCTTACTAAAAATATGAAATAAGAGATCGTTCATCTTATATGCACAACATACCCACACACTAACCTATGCCCTACATGGTATGCCCATACCTATGGTTGTTATATAATTAAGAAGATAACCTATAAGAAGATGCATTTTGATTACTTGTACCATGCTATTCCATTAGCTCCTTCATGTGATCTTGGAAATTTAGAAATTTTCTCTACTCCACAAAGCAAATATATAATATAGAACTAAAAGAGAATGGCAAATACAACTCCATATTCGATTTATTTGGATAGAGAAACAACAAAGCTCTACCTTAGCAACAACTGGCATAAAGTGCAGCGTTTATATGCAATAGGAAAAAGAAGTAACAAACTGAGTAGCTATTGCATTAAACACAAACAAAACATTAGTCTTGACAATAGAATATCAAACTAACCATTCCTTTCTCTATAACCCTCCAAAAACGGCGATCGATCCATGTACCATGCATGTAATCATTGCATCATGGGTGTTAGACTTTTTAACTTCGAAGCGGTGACTAAGAGCTTCCCTACATCTTGTGCATGATTCTCAAGACATGGATTGCTGGCAGGAATTGATGGCGCTTACCATAAAAGTTGAGTTTACAGAGCATAGACCTTGCCAAATTTGCATGATGTTTATCTTCATCGATGACCATGACACTAATCCCATCGATGAGTCGTCCTTCCATTCTTGAGCCATGAGTTTCTCCATGCTAGAGTTATTCGGTTTTGAGATTTATTTTTGTGTGTGAAGCACTTGATCCTGATGAGCAATTATTTCTAAGAAGAAACCAGCATGATAAGCAAGAAAAGCAAGATTTACTCAGAAAGTACATGCTACACTAGCACAACCACTAAGAAAAGAAGTGGCATTGACGAAAGTACATGCTACACTCAGAAAGTATATTTATAAGTGTCACTTGCATGTGTGTGTGTTCCTGAAGAAGACAAAAGTACATGCTACATTACCACAACCACTGACAAAATAAGTGACATTGGCAAAAGAAGGGGTTCCCATTTGAAAGGAACAAAGAGTTATTTACACTTTGTAATGAAACAGAATTGAAGTAAAAAAGCCTAAACTAGTGGAGGTAAACTAGAAGCCTACGGGTCTTCGGAGGTTGAAGACATGTGATTTGGGACAATAGTATGGATGACTGGATCGTTGTTGTCTTCGTCGTAAAACTCACCATTTTTGTTGATTATTTCCTTCATGATGAAGTAGACGAGCTGGCCCTGAATGCCTTGGATTTCAGAAGGAAGCAGTCCTACCGTAGACAACTTGAGGCGCTGTAAGTATAAAAAAACAAAATTAAGAGAGAATATAGAAATTGAGTGGTGTGAATCAATGTGTCATGTCAGCATGACTGACCTCTACGTCATTGTCTTTTATTGTGCATGATAAGATTTCGCGCATGTACTGGCACACGAAGTACCCACATAAATTTGTTCCTTTCGGCTGCTTGTGACACTGCAAAAATCGAATGAACTAAGATATCGTCGAAGGAGCTATTTACTATGAAATATGATATAAGAGTATTCCTTTCGTGCGTACCGGAAACTTCGTACGGATTGTAAGGGATTTGTGGTATGGGCGGTATCTCGAGCTCTTCTGACAATATCTTTTGAACGCCTCATTCACTAAATGTGTCATCTCTTCAAAGTCTTTTTAGGTTTATCTAGTGGATCCATGATCAACATCTTGCTCTTTTCTTGGATGAATTATTACGAGAATCCAATGGAAGCTACATACACATGCATGATGCCAGTCATTAGTCCTTACATCAGAGTAAATAACGAAATAAACGAGTAATTTAACTAGCTAGTGAGCAACTTACTTAAAATTGTATGGCAAAAGTATAAACTCCTTGTCTTGTAGTTTAATCAAAACTTTATATACGTACTCCTCGACCTCCTTTGGTACTCTTTTGATTTCATGTTGGCAAACCGCTCCTGGTCGAGAATCCCATCGCCCTTGGTTCTTCGTACTTCAATCATCTTGTATCTATATAACGAATTAGTTAGACATGAAATTTATCGGTATTACGTGAATGTAGGCCAAGATTAATATATTAGACACTTACAATGACCAAAGATCTCAAAAAGATATGTCGAGGCGCCGTGATAGAACAAGTTGTGCAAGTTATCGAATTCTATTAAGAAGTAGCCATGGCCCTCATGGTGAAAATGTTCCTCACGGAAAATTGCAGTGATCATCTTTGGGAGTACGTCTTGATTGGATCGATCTAAGTACCATGCATATAATCGCTACATCATGGGTGTTAGACTTTTTAACTTCGAAGCGGTGACCAAGGGCTTCCCTACCTCGAATTTCAATCTTTGTTGATCATCTTGGTCATCAGACTTCGCCTTGCCCTTACTCTTTTGTCGCACGACATCATACTCGGTCCCGCCTCGCTTTGATCCGGGCCGATCTGACTTGTCTAATGTGCCAATTTTGGGATCGAGGTTGTAGGTTTGTCATTTGAAGTACCGGTGTTATAGGTTTACGCTTTGGAGTACTAACGGTGGCCATCTTGATGGGGTCCTCAATGCATTTCTTTTCTACCTCATTTTGCTCCTTCCCGCTTTCACTCTCGTGTCTTTGGTGACGGATGCGAGGATTGTATCTTGCAGAGAGGATGGCACTTGCATGGTCCAAGACGATGTCACGCTTGCGCCATTGGATGAATGAGTGGACGGCACTTCCTAGAGTAGTTATCTCATCATTGGTGGGTTTTTCCAAATCCGATCTCAAAGAATCGTGCAAATACCGTGTCCACTTGGACCTTTGCATAACTGGGCGCTATCGGGTATTGTGCAGACACCCTTCTTGGCACGGATAGACTACCCTGTAGCGGCCTATACAAATATGTTCATCACGGGCACGTTGAGTCGACAGGTGTGGGGTCCCGTATGTCGCCCACGGGATAATGGTTGTTGTCCGCTTCGCCAATGGCGTGGACGCGCAATCGCCGCGACGACTGTAGGATCGAGAAAACGCGTTGTGGGCTGCGATCGACTCAAGGCTTGTTGTACTTGTCGCTCAACTTGTTCTTCAATGGTGCCTTGTATTTCTCGCAGAACCCTTTCCTTCATCATTTCCATTTCCTTCTCGGCCGCTCATCTTTAGCTCTCTTCCGACTCTATAAGAGTCTCCGTGCTCGAGGAATCCACTCCTCCATGGAACCTTGACCCCGACGCCGTGTCCGACTGTGGTGCTCTTTGTTTCCTAGGGCATTGTTAGCTCGTCTTTCTCCCCGTCTGGGTGAAAAGATCCTTGGGTGGATCGGGCGTGAAACTCGTGAACTCGTTGCGTCATTGCTTCGTCTTATTTGCTCTTGAATGATAAACCCCGAGACAACATATACGCCTCGCTAGCACGTAGTGCTTCACTCGGCCCGTAGTCCGATCAAGGGACTTGTGCCGACCAATTGGACCGCTTCTAATTCTGCCTCTCCCATTGAGCAATTTTACCCGCGCACCCACTCGTGCCAAGTCCGTGGGGTGAGTATTCCTTCTTGCGATGCTAATGTGGTTCTCACCGGACTTCCTTGCCGCTCCGATTGCTTCATCGCCACAAACTCATCCCAATATGGCTCCAATCTTGGGTACTCTCCGATGGTCGACCGGTTTTGGTTCACATAATTTGTGTTCACCGCTTGAAGTTTCTCCACGCCGCATCCATGGTCATCAATGCGTCGTGACGCACAAGATCTTCGGCTCCTTCGGGAATTCAAGGTTTCTTTGAGCTCATCCACGATCCTCTTTGGTGGCTCGGGGCACTTTATGCCAATCCGAATAGGTGATTGGCACTTTATCCCTACGATGTACCCGCATGTTGACTCAGTATTTTGTCTTGATTTTCTCGGTGCAACAGGGCCCCATATCTAAGACCTCGAGATGGTGTACCGCCTTGAGCTTCTTAGTTTTCCCTCGTCCTCGGCGTCTTGCAACAGAGCATCATCTGCAACAGCGTGGAGGCCTCGGCACCTTCGGTGGTTGGGTGGAGGTAAGGTACCGCCGGGCTCTCCTCCACTATAGGCTCGGTTTGGGCTCCATTAGAACTACAGATTCAACCCGAAACATAATTTTCACAATTATTACAGAATCATCTCACGGAATTTCAAAGTACAGAATCATCTCATGAAAATTATTTTGCAAGTACAATTAATTGAGTAAACAAGCTTTGAAGCTAAGGTTGCCAATGGCAATGGTAAACATGACTAACTTACAGTGTATAACAGGATTAAATACTTCGTTCTCGCGAAATGGATTTCCCAAGTGTTGGAAACACATGGAAACTATTTAAACACTGAATTATATATACCCACTAAAAGGGCACATCAACGGCATATAAAATTTGTATAGTTAAAACAATTTAGAAACAACTATGCAGCAAGGGCACTCATAAATGTTCTTTTGCTTATTACTCTAGCCATATCGATCACATGTGGAAGGGGAGAGCTTTTTATTTGTATGTGTAACAAGTGGCGTACTTGGAGGAAGAAAAGGGAAGGGAAGGTAAGGAAGCTGGAGAGAGGGAAAGAAGGATAGCATGCATGTGGGTCCTCTTTAATAATTAATTCATTTTGATGACCATGGATGCCACCGATATTCTTCCCGCCATTTTCAATATAGAACCATGCTCGATAATTATATTTGTGGCGGTTCAAAAAACCGCCACAAATAGACCGTCACCTATTGCGGTTTTGGCGTATTGAGAGCTAAAAAATTTCAAGTAATCGAGAGCTAATTCTCAATACAATATTGTTTTGTTAGAATTTACTTATATACTATTAGGTTTCATGTCCTAAAAATTATTTTATTATAACTTAGAATTAACCGCACTAAGTATGCATTTTTTTAAAAGTTCCATACTCACAGAGTACGATCCGCCACCTTGCATATACCGCTTAAACATAGAAATTATATGAAGTCATAATGGCCACCTATTACGCACACGTGAGTGCGCTTTAGTAGAAATTATTTGACGTCATGGATTTATTTTTGGCCTCTGTCTATCTAAACATGTGCTAAGGGGGCATATTTGCGTGTGTATGTGTGGTATGCATGTTTGTCTTTCTTGTAATCGCAAAAGAATGTGCACTCACTAGATGCTCCCAATTGGTCTGACTATTTACGAGGCTCATGGTGAATATTATTCGACACTTTGTGCTCAAAGTTCTAACAGATCACTACAATTTTGTAATATTCGTTAGTAGATTATCAATCTTGCGATCAGTGTTCGCAAATACCACACATATTTTTGTGCTATCCTCACTACCAGAAACCACATGTTTAGTGATGGTTAAGAATTTTCTTAGACGAGCCCACAACCAATCGTTGGGAATTTGTCCCTCTAATTAAACATTTCCAATTCTTTGTCGTGATGAAATCGATTAAACATTTTTTTCGCCAAAGTATTCATTAGTATTTCATTGGGCTAATTTAGGAAAAAGAAATTGAACTTACATCATTCTCCCAATTAAGAGGCGGAAAAAGATAAGGCGATGTGTGAAACTCAGTTGAAATGAAGCCAAATACAAATTTATGGAACATGAATAATGAAGAAAGGTACTCCTCGGTGCACTCACTAGATGCTCCCAAAACCTTGACGGGACGGCGTCGGTGCGCGGCGACGTCGGGCGAGCGCGCGGCGACGGGCGTCGTCGTCGGGAGGGCGGCGTCGTCGGGAGGCGTCGAGGCGCGCGTGGGGCGAGGGTGTCGGCGGGGCGTCAAGCACGGGAGTTTGGGTTTAGGCGCGGTAGAAGGGCGGAGTTTAAGGGTTTAGGGTGAGTTAGAAGCGGTGGTATCTATTATTTATAGACGAACATTATCGCTGGCGGTTCTTAAAAAGAACCACCATCGATATGATTATCCGTGGCGGTTCTTTATACGAACCGCCACAGATAATTTATCGCTGGCGGTTCTTTATACGAACCGCCACAGATACATATATTATTTGTGGCGGTTCTTTATACAAACCGCCACGAGATAATCAGATCGATGGCGGTTCTTTTTAAGAACCGCCACTGATAATATATTATCTCTGGCGGTTCTTTATTTGAACCGCCACGATAATCAGATCGATGGCGGTTCTTTATACGAACCGCCACAGATAATGTTATCAGTGGCGGTTCTTTTGAAGAACCGCCACTGATGTGCCTCTATACCCTGAAATTTGTTTCTGAATCTTATACGCTGTATTGTCAAATAGCAGCGCTGAGTTCAGAAGACCTAGTTTTTGGTGCTGCGCAATTACAGCGTTTTCTGATTTTGTCTAATACTTGTAAAGCAAATACATAAGTAGTTTACAGGAAAGAATCCGGACTCCTTTCACCTGATGGACTCAACAAACTCTCCAAACTTTCAACCGGATAGAACACTATTTTGTCATCCCAAGAAACAAACAAGTACTCTTCGATAATCAAACAATCATCAAAACTAGCAAAGTCCAAAACTGACTCAAAGACTGTAAAAACTAGCACATAGCTAGGAAACAAAACCAAAACAGACTTTAAACTACCATGCACAAGATTATCTTCAACAATGGTCATCATTAGGGTTGATTACATAGAAGAAGACTTGTGCGGCCCGGTCATCGCCGGCGAATCGGGAAGGCGCCGCCGCCAGAGCTGGCTCCGCCTCGATATTTTGCCATTACTCGTATATAGCTAATTATTTTCTTTCACAATTTGCCCTTCTTCATGATCGTCGCGATGATAGGTAGCTTCCTGAGTGGTTTCTTCCTCGAGCCTGATGTTGCCATCTACGAAAGGAGCCAACTCATCAAACTGGTTGTACTCTTCCTCATCCACGACATTCTCAACTCCGACGATCCTTCTTTTCCCTCAAGAACTACATGGCGCTTCTTATCTGTACGGTCGATTACATAGAAGACTTGTGCTACTTGCTTCGCAAGTACGAATGGTTCATCTCTGTATCCGACATGTTCGATGTCCAAAGTAGTGAAGCCGTACTTGTCCACCTTGACACCCTTTGAGAGTTGTACCCAACAACACCGAAACATTGGGATCTTAAAAATACAGAGTCGAGCTCCCAAATCTCTTCTATGAACCCATAGAAGCTACTTTTCTTCTTGCGTGTTGTCATAGGCATCTATGCGAACACCACTATTTTGGTAAGTGCTTTTGCTATCCCGAGATCTCGTAAAAGGTATATCCATTTATGTCGATCCTTGCCATGTCAAGATTGTACCGATGGCCCTTTGCCACCACCTCAACATGACACTCGTTTCTTTCCACCATATGCTCTTTGAACCAATGATTGAACAAACGGTTATGCTCTTTTGTTACCCAAACCTCGATCGTCCACGATTTTCCTCTCGTAGCTTGTCCTTGTGCATGTCCATATACGAGGACACCTCAACTAATCAAGCAAACCGTGAAATGAGCTTTTTCGAATAATCCATGATCGTAAGAATTTGTTGATTTCTTCCAATCGTCCCTTTCCCACCAAATTTACCCTCATGTCGAGAAACAGCACTCCTACCGGTTCCACCCCTCTATGTAATCCACGCAAAACTCGATAACCTCCTCGGTTGCATAACCTTCCACAATGCAGCCCTCGAGAGATCGATCGCGTACATACTTCTTCAGATACCCATGTACCTTTCGAACGGGTACATCCGATGCGAGAATACGGGCCACATACATTTATCTCATTCACAAGGTGAACAATGAGATGAACCATTATATCGAAAAATGATGGAGGGAAATACATCTCTAGTCGGCATAGTGTCTTGACCACATCATTCTGCAGCTCGTAAAGTCCGATGGGATCGATGACCTTCTGTGAAATCGTGTTGAAGAAGAAACACAACCTCATGATTGCCTCTCAGACCTTTTCAGGCAAAATACCTCTAATTGCAATAGGAAGCATTTGTGTCATCATCACATGACAATCATGAGACTTCATGCCGCTTAACTTCAAATCTTTCATCGAGACCGCTTTCTTGATGCTTATGAGTAACCGACGGAACTTTCACACCATGCAAGCATTTGCAAAGTTACATTCTCTCTTTCTTCAAAGAGTGTAGCAAGCTGGGGGAAGGTAAAGTCGCCCTTTCCCGGTGTCCTGAGGATGTAGCTCAGCTCTGATTTTCATATCTTCCAGGTCCCTTCGTGCCTTTAGTCCGTCCTTAGTTTTGCTAGGAATGTTTAGCAAAAGACCAATCAAGCTATCACATACATTTTTCTCTACGTGCATGACGTCTATGCAGTGTCAAACTTCTAAGTCCTTCCAATAGGGCAAGTTCCAAAATATCGATCTCTTCTTCCATGTGGTCTTCTCGAGACGAGACCTCGATGTATTATTACTATCTCCCTTTCCAAGTACGACATTAATATCCTTAACCATATCATATACCTCTTCCCCACGACGAGGCCTTGGGGCTATACCATCCTCTTTTGTCCCGTCGAATTGTTTTTTCATATTGCGGTAGGGGTGATTCCTGCGAAGGAACCTACGGTGATGCATGTACACGGTTTTCCTCGAGTTATTGAGCCACACACTAGTTGTTTCATCCATGCACTGGGGCATGCTTTGGCCCCTTTATAGTACGACCGGATAGGTTACCAAGGGCGGGAAATCATTGATGGTGCAAAACAACAATGCCCGTAGGATGAAGTACTCGCTTGTACTCATCCCATACCAGCACACCTTCGCTCCACAAGATCACAAGATCTTCCACCAATGGTTGTAGGTATACATCAATATCATTGCCAGTTGTCTCGGCCCTTGGATAAGCAAAGACATCATAATGTACTTTCGTTTCATACACAACCAAGGAGGAAGGTTGTAGATACAGAGAGTTACGCCAAGTGCTATGAATACTACTCATGTTACCGAAAGGATTCATTCCATCCGTACTCAACCCAAACCTTACATTCCTCGGTTCATTCCCAAGTCCATCCTAAAGAGCCTATCGATGGTTCTCCACCGCGTAATCGCAGGTGTCTCACTTTTCCATCCTTTTACGCTCTTAGAGTGCCATCGCATCGCTTGGGCATGCTTTTGTTTCCAAATAAACGCTTCAACCGAGGTATTACCGTAAATACCACACCACTTTAGCGGAGCCCCTTTCTTCACCACGGTGCCCTCATTGTCATGGCCTTTACGCTTGTATCGTGATGATTTGCACACGGACATACATGCATGTCTCAGATACTCTTTGCGATAGAGTATACAATCGCTTGGACATGCATGTATTCTTTCTACTTCCAATCCCAATGGACATACAACCTTCTTAGCTAAATAAGTGGTTATCGGCAATACGCTTCCATCCGGAAGCATGTCCACTAAGAGTTGTAATAGCGCCGTGAAACTTTTATCGGACCAACCATTGCTTGCCTTCAATTTTAGAAGTGAAAGCACGGTGTGCAACTTTGTGTATTCCTCCTTGCAACCCGGGAACAAAGGTGTGTCCGAGTCGTCCAACAAACCCTTGAATTGATTAAACTCTCTCGACTAGTGTAGTTCCTTCGCATCGCGCAACATCCGAGCAAGATTATTATCGTCATCAATGTCCAACCTATCCTCATCGATCCATAATCGATGTCACCGCCATAATGCCTTCTCCATCATCCAATACGTTATCACCTTCATGTATGTTTTCCTCTTCACCGTGACTTGTCCAACGTGTATAGCCAAGTACAAAACCTCTTGAATCAAGTGCAAGTGGATGTGCTCTTTGTCCAAAACATTTTCTCATTCTTGCAATCAATGCATGGACAATGTATGTACTCCGTCTTCTTGTGCAACTTGTTCTCCTCAATGCTCTTAGAAAAGCAGATACCCCATCGATGTAATCTCGGTTGTAACGGTTCGCATTGTACATCCATCTCCGGTCCATCTAAAATCAATTAACATATAAAAATTGATTAAAAACTAATCTAATTACTTATCATCTAAATGAGCTAGATAATAAATTCATCATCTAAAAATGATGAGCATCCACCTACCAAATTAGCTAAAATTTCATGTATATTAATATCCAATAATCTTAATTAAATAAATTTAATATATGTCCGCACTAATGGAACCAAATTAATAGTAATTAAAAACTAATCAATACTTTTCCCGTAAAGAAGCTAGATAATAAATTCATCATCTAAAATGATGAGCACCACCTACCAAATTAACTAAAATTTCATTTATATTAATACCCAATAATCTTAATTAAATAAATTTATTATATGCAAGATGTATATGTCCGTACACTAATGGAACTAAATTAATAGTAATTAAAAACTAATCTAATTACTTATCATCTAAAAGAGCTAGATAATAAATTCATATATATGCAAGATGTATATGTCCGTACACTAATAGAACCCAATTAATAGTAATTAAAAAACCAATCTAATTACTTATCATCTAAAGGAGCTAGATAATAAATTCATCATGTATCAAATTAACTTAAAATGCAATTAATATTAAATATATGCTTAATCATAATTCATCATCTATAAAAGGAACACAACATCATCTAATGAACCTAGCTAGGAAATAAATTCATCAACTGCAAAATGGTAGCTAAATAAAAATAAACAAAATCTAAACTTTTCATCTCATCTACATATAAATCCTAATTAAACTTGGTTTAAAAATTAAATTGCAACAAGATTAACACAAATCAAGAGAGGAGAAAAAATAACTCACCAAGGAACAACTAGAGGAAGTACAAGCACAAGAATTGGAGAAAACGAAATCAAATTTAGAAGTTTTGGTTTGCTCTCGGAAGAAGAAGACCAGTCTTTGCTCGACCACCTATTTATAGGCAATATTATTAGTGGCGGTTTTTAACTAGAACCGCCATCGATAACATATCTGTGGCGGTTCTATCCTCGAACCGCCATCGATAATTATTATCGATGGCGGTTCGAGCATAGAACCGCCACGGATAATCCAATAGAATCAGTGGCGGTTGGAGGATAGCACCGCCACTGATAACCTAGTTATCAGTGACGGTTCTAGCCTCCAACCGCCACTGATAATGTATTTGTTATCAGTGGCGGTTCTATCCTCGAACCGCCACTGATAATTAATTATCAGTGGCGGTTCGAGGATAGAACCGCCACTGATATTTTTCCCGCCATTTTTGAAATAGAACCGCCACTGATAATTATCTTTGTGGCGGTTCGAAAAAAACCGCCACAAATAGACCGTCACCTATTGCAGGTTTTGGCGTAGTGACTCACCGACATGTGGGACCACTCCTTTTCCGTAACGGTGCGCTGGAAGCAACGGGAAAACGCCTTGGTCGCTGACTGGTGGTCCCAGGGCCCATCTGTCAGCGCGTTTCCTTCTCCCTCTCTTCTTTTCTCCTCGCAGCCGAGCGCCCTAACCTTTCTCCCGAGTCTTCGCGCCTTCCTCGCCGATGCATCGCACCGTGCCGCCCACTCCATCAACTGGCGCCACGTTCATCTTCGAAAGTCGTGCACCATGCCCCGATCACCCGGTCTTGCCGCGTCGCGGAGGAAAACTCGCGCCACTTCATCACGCAAAGCGTCAAACCGAGCCGCACTTCTTCCTTCGTGTTCAAACCTTGGTGAACCCGAATTCTACGACTATAAATAGCACCTGGGCATCACATTGAGCTTCCCTTCTCCTTAGTCATTCCCAGAACCAAACGAGCAAGTCTGAGACCACCATTCGCCATTTTCGCAAGCAAAACCGAAAGGGGGGAACTCCAATTCGGGCGAAATTGGTATCAATCCTTGAAATTGATTCCTCCTCTAGCTCCATCCGACACCCTAGTTTACTAATCACACCGAAATTTCATCTCTTTTCACTTACAGAGCATCCTCACGGGGCGCCTTTCTTCCCCACGGTCGGCCGACGGTGACAGCCCAGCCCGTAGCTTCTCTGAGCGAACTGATGGCGAAAATGGAACCCTAGAGACCCACTAAAGCTTCCCGTGCTACCGATTCAACCGGAAGTCGCTTCCCTTTCTTCTCTGGCGAGCCTCTCCTCCCTCCACCGCATGCCGCCGATGGCAGCCACTCCGGCCGTCCCCGCCGGTGAGCGACCCCACCCCCGGATGCGCCAAGACCCCCTAGTGCCTTCTGTGCTGCCCATTCGGCCGGACCTCCGCCGGAACTCCGTCGCCGTCGAGCCCTAGCGCCGCCTCTGCTCTTCTCTCGCTGCACCGTGGGCCCGTTGTGTCAGCCGGTCAAAACGTCTTCAGTTCACTCGGTGAAATACGCTTTCTCAACTCTGAAAACGTATTTTCTATTTTCTGGAATTTGTATACCCGAGCCACTTCAAACACTGATAACCTTTGAATCATTAGTCCAAATGAAATGAAACAAAATTCTAAATTCATCTAAAATCTAGTGCTTTCAGAATATGCAATAACATTTTGAAAATGTTCACTGGGTAAATTTGAAATTCAAATTTAAAGAAGAGGGTTAAAGAAGTGCTACGTATTAAAATGTGTAAATAAACTTAGGATTGAATGGAACTAATTTTAGTGAAATCCTTGTACTTACAAAAGTTCAAATATATAAAAATATTTAAATTTCATTTATGTTTGAATTACTTTCTATTAAAGATGGTGTTCAATGCATTAGAAATTCAAATATACATAATTTGAGTAAAAGGAATATGGAATAAGTAAAATATAGTTTCTAAATATTAGCATGGCAGTAGGATACCTGATTTTGCCAAAATAATTAATAAGTGGATTTGATTTGAACTATCTTGAAAAAAAATGTGAAATAACTTAAATGTAAAATGTGTATGTACATATAGCATAGAAAGTCAAATGGTTGTAATATAAGTCAAATGAATTCAAATAATCACCAAGTCAGTTTTGTTGTACTCCTATCATTACAAGGTTTCCAGATAAATAATAATATTTAAGGTTTGCTATATAAAACAGTAAATGTTTAATAGTCAAAGTGTTAATACTTGCACAATTAGAATAGTTATAACTTTCGCAAATAAACTCCAAATTTGACAAAACCAAATCCTATAACCTTGAAAAATAGTACTCTTACTGTTTATATAAAAATACCTTATGTTTGTGCAAGGATGAAATAAAATAATGTTAAACCCTAATGACCTCTTATATGGAAAACATTTCGGATAAAGGCCATTTATCGCAAAATCAACTTTAAAATGCTCTTAATATCATACCCTGTCAATACCTAAAAAATGAGTTGATTATCCTAGACGGTGTAGTCGCAATCTTATATCAAAAACTGAATCTTTATCGTGTAGTCGATTGAGCCCTCAAGCATTTTCATCAACCCGTAGAACCTCTCGTCTAAATGCAAATATTACGAAGACCAGTTTAGAAATGATATTTGGGTTGTGTACTACCATATTCTAGAGAAATATTTTATTTACAACTTTCGTTTCAATTAAATCTTGCTAGTTGAATGCCCTTAAAAAGTATGATTGTCATAACCTTTAATATCACATAAGCTTTTTCATGGATGAATTTAATGTCTCATCTAAACACCAAAATGTATGAAATCATCCTAGATATGTTCTTCAAAGTATATGCTACCTAATTTCGAAGAAATAATCTTATTTCGTCATGTTTGACATATAAGCGTTAATACTCAAATAACCATTAGTTTTATGTATAGTGAACCTTGTAAGAATGAAGTTTGTAGCTAATATATTTGTATCACCAGAACCTTCTTAAAAATCATAAATAAATCTAGTAACCTAACCTAATAGATCTAACTCATTCAAAACCTTTCTTATGCAAATCACTTAAGGTTAAGTGCTATTAGCATAACCGCTTTAATTTGTGTTTTACTTATTTTAATCCAAATAATTTTAGCATCTATAATTCAAAGTTTTAAATACAAGAATTCATAATTTTAACCTCTTGAATTCGTAATTCAAGAATAGATAATCCGTTAAAGAAACCCTGCTTCGTTTGTCTCAAAACCATTAAGTATATGAATGTGTAAGTATCTAAATCATGAGATCTTAAATAATTCAAACCCTAAAGCATTCCTGTCTTCTGCAGCGAATTTTCATTTGATTTTCATGCATTTTCTTTTGCCCTTATTGAAGTTTATTATTTGCTATATTTTCCGATCGATCGACGTGTAGAATCCGACGTCCCTTCCTCCGTCGTTGCCTCCGTCATCTGCGACCGTGTCTTTGTCGTAAGCGATATATAAGCAAGGCAAGCACCCCCTTTGATCATCTTGATCCCAGTATTTAATTTGCATTGCGTTTATTAAAATGTTTCATGCATGCGTTTACTTTCTGTAATTTGCTATTTTGTGGTACTGGTAGTTATACCTATTGTCTCATGAAACTTCCTTGATAAGTATGAATATGTGTACCTTGATAACCATAGAATGAGCTTAGACAATTACTTAATGTCATCATGGGTATATTCGATTTCATAATTATTCATGCTTAGCCATGCTTTTAGATCTTCTGAGGTTGATGATCAGATCAAAATTTGTTTCTTGAGAAATGGAAAATGTTGGAAATGAAGCTATTGGTTATGGGTATTTTGATTAAAAACCCAAAATAAAACTATGGTTTTGATGCGGGCGATTATTGGCAATAGCCGGAGGTGCAGAGGGATTTGCACGTAGTTAGGGTGGAGTATCGCCCGTGTCGGATTAAGGACCGAGCAATGGGACGCTATAGATCCAAGAATTTCGTACAACCACGAGGGCTTGTGTGGGCGGGTCTTAGCCTATTAAGTTGTTTAGGTGTGGCTTTGCATCTAAGGAAGGCGGGAGTTTTGCACAGGCATTCCGGTTTGGTCTATCTGTAGGGGATCTACTTACCAATGCAACGGTGTACGCCTTGCCGTGGACAGAAACGTGGTGTTGGGTGTGATGAAAAGGATCCACGTCTTGGGTGAGTGTTTCTGTTTCCATGGCGAGGGCCAAACGTCCCGGGCTGGTTCAAAGCCACATCTAGATAATGTAACGGCTCTATATGATCTCCTTGCCGACACACCAAACAAAGTGTGTAAATTGGCCTGGCAAAAGAGGTTGATCATTCCTTGTGGGTAAAGCTGTACACCTCTGCAGAGTGTAAATCTAATCGATTAGCCGTGTTCACGGTTATGGACGCTTGGTGAAGTCATTCCAATGTTAGTCTTTGGTATTTTCTAAAATGGGTATGGTTTGGAACTTGTTGAGTAGCTTTTGCTTTGATGTCAAAGGATCGACATTGTTGGATTCCATTTCTGGATTATTCGATATTCACGAAGGGTTGTGAGTATTACTTATGCTTTACTTATTTCATATCAGTCAAACATGCTTTTACAAATTCCGTTTGCAAATAACTTGATTTTACATTATCAATTCTGCTATATGCAAATTAACTGTAGTAGTCTCCTTTGAAATAGCCTGCATATATTATAGGCTTTGCTCAAGTCTTGCGGAGTACAAAAGTACTCACCCTTGCTTATATGTTGTTTTTAGGTGGATAAGTTAGCGAAGCTTCGGAGGTTTCTTTCGTCGCAGGTTGCGAGATCTTCTTCGTCGTGTTCTTTCTAGGGATTATGCCTTGTGAGTTGCCTACGGGTTTTGGATGGGTACACTTCAAGATTTTGCTTCTTTTGCTGCTATATCTCTGAGTTGTAAAGTTTTTCTTTGTATAATAGCTTCCGCTTAATAATTATTGTATGGTTGTGATTCCAATTGGTGTGTATGTGCGTACTAGCTACTGATCATGTGACTAGTACGGAATGCACATTAGATTTCCATTTTTGCAGGTATGCGAAAATGGGGGTCGTTACAGGTTCTTGGCTCACCGCCGGCGAACTAGCTCCAGAGCGGCGGAATGGGTGGCACCACGAGGTTCAGCGTGACAAGACGCGTCTAGGGGTGGTACTATCTCGGCAAATGACGGTCGGGAATGTGGTCGCTACCGCGAGGGTGCAGCGGTGCCATGGCCGAACCGGCGGAAGCTCCGCTAGCGGCCGTTTTCCCGACGGACCAAATGATACAGGGGGGTGCCCGATCTTCACGACGTGAGAGCGAGAAAGAGGATAACTAGCACCACCTGAAGGAGACGATGATAAACATCGATTCCAACCAACAACGCTCTTGGATAACTAGTCGCAGCGAAGATAATAAGGCAACTTTGACGAACGTTTGAAACCAACCATCGCCCCAATACAAAGAACTGAATCAAGTCATTCGCCCAACTACACTGGGGGTCGTCAAACGACCGGAGTGGATAAGGATCCCTGTGAGACCCCGTTTTTTTTGCAAACAGGAACCTCCATGTGATTACCGTACTAGTCCCATGATCAGTGGCTAGCACTCACATGTTTACAACATTCATATCACAACCACAAGATAAATATTTGACAGGCATATATTACAAGCAGTAATAATTATACAGAGTTAAATTCTTACAACAGCGGAAAAATAGAGGAAATTAAAACTCCAAAAGCCACGTGGTTTGCCCGCTAACCCTCAGGCAACTGACTTGGCAAACCTAGGGAAACTCATCGCCAAACGTCCCGCACCCTGCGTGAAAGTAAAAGTCGTCGGGCGCTTCGCAGGCTTCGTCCTCTGAGACAGCAGATGCAAGATTGAGTACTTTGGTACTCAGCAAGACTTATAGTGCTTGGCAGATGCATTTAAGTAATTATGCAGGCTAATCAAGGCAGGTTAATGGTTATTTTGCAGTTGCATAAACATTTTAAGAATATAATATAATAAATTGAAAACACCGCATTTTCAAATGAGCATTTGAAACATAAAGCGATAAGCAAATATCCAAGTCCTTCAACCCAGTCTACCCGACTGCATAGATCCCCGGAGTCTGTCCTTTGACCCAAAAAGCTATGTGCAAAACGATTTCCTTTTTAAACCCAGTTTTTCCAGAAAAGTACCAAAACATTCTAACATTGGAATGACTTCACCAGCGTCCATAACCGTGGACACGGCTAATCGATTAGTTTACACTCTGCAGAGGTGTACAACTTTACCCACAAGGAATGATCAACCTCTTTTGCCAGGCCAATTTACACACTTCCTTTGGTGTGTCGGCAAGGAGATCATACAGAGCCGTTACATTATCTAGATGTGGCTTTGAACCAGCCCGGACGCTTGACCTCGCCATGAAAAAGTAAACACTCACCCAAGACGTGGATCCTTTCACTTTACACCCAACACCACGTTTCGTTTCACGGCCAGCGTACACCGCTGCATTGGTATGTAGAAACCCCTACAGACAAACCAAACGGAATGCATGCAAGACTCCGCCTTCCTTAGATGCAAAGCCACACCTAAACAACTTAATAGGCTAAGATCGTCCCATACCAACCCTCGTGGTTGTACGAAATTCTTGGATCTATAGCGTCCCATTGCTCGGTCCTTAATCCGACACGGCGATACTCCACCCTAACTACGTGCAAATTCCTCTGCACCTCCGCCATCGCCATTAATCGCCCGCATCAAAACCATAGTTTTATTTTGGGTTTTAATCAAGGTACCAAAGAACATTTCCCAAATGAGGATCATACATTTGTTGAAAAGATTGAAAGTACGATCTACACTTTGAGCAGATATTCTATACCAATGGTTATACCCAAAATGACATTAAGCATGTCTAGCTTTTCCAAATAAGGCTTACAAGGTTCTCATGTTCGTATGCATTGAGGCAAACCATAATTTACAGGATTAACTAATGTTCTAACCCAAATTAGCGCTTTAGGAGAACTATCCGGATGCACTGTACATAAGCAAAAACAACATAAAGTAGGTGAATTACTAGGCTCAACATGTTCAAGGGGTGCTTGCCTTGCACTCATTGCCTAACTCAGATCCGGATCGGCGATGGCGTCGTCTTCCTCCTCGAGGACGTCGGACTCTACACGACGATCAAGCGGAAAATAGTAAATATCCAAATTCGAAAGGGCGAAAAGAAGATGATAATAAGTCAAATAAAGAATAATCAGAAAAATGTGGTTATCCTTTTGAGGATTAAAAATTATGATTTTTAAGATTTCACGAAGTAATTAATTGTACATCTGGAACGTTAATACTTTTGTGAAATGATCAACATGGTTTCTTTTACAGATTAAATGCTTGGGATTTACGAATTCAAGAGGCTAAAATTGTGAATTCTAGTATTTATGACTTCGAATTATAGATGCTAAAATTATTTGAATTAAAAGAATTAGACACTAATTAAGGGTTACACTAAACACTTAACCCTAAGTGATTTGCATAGAAAAGGATTTTAAATAATTTATAATCGTAGCTAGCTAATAGATTTATTCTTGATTTTTGAGAAGGTTCGGTGATACAAATTTATTAACTACTGAATTCTTTATCAAGCTAAGTTGTTAGGTTGTTTATGGCTTGAATCAAATAAACTGATTTTAGCTATTTAACCTACAAAGCACATATATATACATATATATGTGCGAGTGCATTTGGCACAATAATGATTACATGTTTTAGAGTTAATTCAACCCAAAATTCCTACTTAATCAAACTTAACTATGCTACTGCCATCCTGCTATTTATAATTAAACTTTTGTTCCTTTTATATTTCTTTTAATCTTAGTATACATATTTGAATTGCTAGTGTATTGGAAACAAAGCCTAAATAAAAAGTAATTCATATAAGCATGAAAATTAAATATCCATATATATCCGGGTTCTGGTAATATAAGAATTCTAGAAAAATTAGTTTCATAAATTTCCAAATTTATTTACGAAATTTTGTATAGAGCATATCTCTAGCCTTTTAATTCAAATTTGAATTTCAAAATTTCCCAGAGATGGTCTTCAAAATATTTTTGCATTTTCTGAATCTACTAATTTTTCATGAATTTAGAAATTTGTTTCATTCAATTTGAAATTTAAATGCGAAAGATATGTGCAAGTGAAAGTGCTAGGGTTTTGAAAATACTAGAAATTAGGGATTTTGCCATTTACGGAATATACGTTTTCCTTTTGGGAAAGCGCCTTTCTGTTTTCGGTATGGCACCCAAGACGCAGCTGACCAGTGGGACCTGGCCGCAGTGACTGCGTGAGGGGCGCGGCGACACGTGAGGCTGACTCGCGGGTCCCACTCGCCATTCACACAAAACAGAGGGGCGGAGCCGAAGCTCGCCGGCGGCGATTCATGGCCGGAGACGATGAATCGGTAGCAGGGAGTGCTGCTACGCATCTCGGCGATCCTAGAGGGCTAGTTTTTGTGGCTCGGAATCGGCCGGAGATACGGCTCCACCGAGCTCATGCGGCGGCGGAAATGGCGGCTCGCCGAGTGCAAGGACGGCGGCGACATGGGTCGAATGGGTAGCATTGAGAGCATCAGTGGAGTTAGTGGGTTCCATTTTACCGGTTGGTCGGGCCGAGTTTGGCCGAGGAGCTCGCCACCGCACGGAGTTGGAGAAGAAGGCGCCGGTGCGGCGCGAGTCATGGGCAAGATGAACAAAAAGGAACGAGTGGGATGAGTTCACCAGCTCATGAGGAAGCTCTAGAAGCCATCAATTTGGAAAGATTACTCACGGTTGAGCTCGATTTGATTCTCCCCCCCTTTTCGGGTTCCAGCCAAAATAGCGAAGAACACAGGTTTTGGTTCTGGCGTTTGGTCCAAGGATTGAGCAAGGAAGAAGAGGACCTCAAGGCGACACCCCTACGGTATTTATAGCCCGGAAAGTGGCAGCTCCAGCGTTTGAACGGGCGAGGGAGTTGTGGCTGGTTCGGTTTTGACCGCTCGGCGAAATGGCGCGAAGCTTCACCGCAGAAGTGACGCGGATGGGCAGGGGTATGGCACGGGACTCCGAGGCTTGGCGTGGCAGCGACCAGCAGCTCAGTCGGTCGCGAAATGCGCTGAGATGCGGTGAGGAGTCGGCGAAGTCTCGCGAGGGTGCGGGCTCGTCTCAGGCGAGGGAGAGAGGAAAAAGGAAAAGAGAGCGAAGGGGGAGACTGACGAGTGGATCCGGCCCCACCGGGCAGTGAGTAAAACGGTCCACGCCCCTCGCCAGCTCACCAAGCCACTGTAGTGCCCGGGCCCGCATGTCAGAGGGAGAGAGCGAATTAGAAGATAAGCTCTGCTTCGGACTGCTCCATGTGGGCATTAAAACCACCGTCAAATCACTTTGAAAATTTTCCAAACTTTTTTACTGGGTTTCTCTGGTAGTTTTCGACGTCCAGTTAAATTTTCAGAGTAAAATAAATTATGGTTATTTTATAAGAATTCTGACACTGTGGACTGGTACAGAAATTGTATTTCGGTATTCTATTTATTTGAAGGTGTAAAATTATTAATTATTTTCCAAACTTTTTGGGTAGGTTCATCTTGTCAAATTTATGTCACCATAAAAATTTCAAGTCAAGAACTCAAGTGAATATTTTATAAAAATTCTGACATGAAGATTTGTTGTTCTTAATAGTCTCTGTTTCTGAATTTTTAGGAGGCTTTGCCGACATGATAAATTGCTGAGATTTTTACCAGATGTAACTACTGCCCTAAGGGTTCTTTGGTTATTTTTGGGACTCCTGATCAATTTCTATTATTTTTAATTAATTCGGGCTTTACTGTTTTTAGTCAAAGAGAAAGAATTAAGATATTTATTTTTGCTCCAAAACAGCACTAAAGATTTTTACTAAGTATTTTTACTGGTTTACCAGATTGGTCATGGTCAAATGGTAATTTTTCTTATTTTTACTTTTTACTTCTACCTTCTCACCATTTTCCATTTAGTAATTCCATTTGTTGGACTTTTCATACAAAACATAAATCCTAGAAAATCCAATAAAACCAATAATGTCAAGAAAATTCAGAAACAAATATGTTTAAATCCAAAATATTCATTTCCATTTTATTATATACTGTTCTTCATTTTTGGGCTGTTACAAATCTACCCCCCTAACAGAAATCTCGCCCCCGAGATTTGGCGCGTCTAAGGTAGAAAAAGGGTCTAAAAGAAATCAGGAAATTCTTCTTTAAGGTTATCCTCTTGTTCCCAAGTTGCTTCTTCTTCGGTGTGGTTGCTCCACTGTACTTTTACCATTTTATGAACTTTATTCCGAGTGCGCCTTTCTGCTTCTTCGAGAATTTTAACTGGGTGCTCGCGATAAGTTAGATCAGGCTGGAGTTCAATCTCTTCTAATTGGGTAAGTTCAGCCGGGATGCGCAGACATTTCTTAAGCTGCGACACATGGAAGACATTGTGTACACTGGATAATTGAGATGGCAGCTCTAACTTGTATGCTTTTTCTCCCATCTTTTCCAGTATACGATATGGACCAATATACCGAGGGGCTAACTTGCCTCGAACTTGGAATCGACGGATCCCGTGAAGAGGTGAAACCTTCAGATAGACATAGTCATCAATTTCAAAACTCAAGTCACGTCGACGAGTGTCGGCGTAACTTTTCTGGCGGGATTGGGCTTCCCTCAATCGGCCAGATCAAGTCTACATGTTCTTGGGCCTCATTTATTAAATCGGGCCAAAGAACTGCTTTTTCCCACTTCGCACTGAAAAGTGGAGTTCGACACTTTCTTCCATAAAGGGCTTCAAATGGCGACATTTGCAGACTAGCTTGAAAACCATTATTGTAAGAGAACTCCGCAAATGCTAAGCACTTCTCCCAATTGGTGCTATAAGTTAGCACACAGGCCCTTAACATATCTTCCAGGATTTGATTCGTTCTTTCAGTCTGACCATCGGTTTGGGGATGGTAAGCAGTACTGAAAGTCAATTTAGTTCCCAAGAGACCATGCAATTTTTCCCAAAAACGGGATGTGAATTGCGATCCCCGATCCGAAACAATTGTTTTCGGAACCCCGTGCAAACGCACAATATTGCTAATGTAAAGTTCTGCCAACTTGTCTCCAGAATATGTGGTCTTGACTGGAATAAAATGAGCCACTTTGGTTAGTCGATCAATGACAACCCAAATGGAGTCATTTCCTTTTTGAGTCCGGGTGTGAGGCCCCCATTTTTGATAAATCAATACCAAAAATGGATACCATGTGCATACAGTACTAGTCCCATGATCAGTAGCTAGTACGCACAAATACAAATTGTTATCACAGTCATACACAAACTTTATTACACAATGAAGTAAGATTACATATTATTTTTACAATACCAAAAGTAAAACTGCAGTGGAGACAACATTCGTAGTATGCCTTTTAACCCATTGTCCCACGTGCAACTAACAGGAAAATCCTTAGAAAAAGTCATCGTTAAATTCCCGTATCCTGCATCAACGTAAGATTAAATCGGGAAATCTGTCCCTTCACCTAAAAATATCAATAAGGCAAGTTGAGTACTTACGTACTCGCAAGACTTATGCAAAACCTAAAATACATGCAGGCCATTTCAAAGAAAGGCTATTAAGGTTAATTTGCATAAAGCTGGTTTTAAAATGTAAATACAGAATAGTAGATTGTAAAACAGGATTTAAGTAAAAGCAAGTAAATTCTGAAGTAACGTAAAGTAAACATCAATATTTCACAATTGCTTAGGTATAACGACCATATCCAAAATCATTCCACCAACACAAGTGGAATATTAACAACGCATGATAGAAACCACATTTTATGAAAATAAGCAAAACAAATAACTATGTGATGACTTTACAAGTGTCCATGATCATGACGCGCTAATCGATTAGTTTTACACTCTGCAGAGGTATACTGACTTCCCCACAAGACATGACTGACTCTTTGAGCAATCGATATTTGCACACTTCCTTTGGTGTGCCGCAGAGAGTCATGTTATAAGCATTACATTATTTAAACCTAACTTTGCACCGTAACGATGACGACAAACCCATTTTGTGGAGTAAGAACTCGAGCATAGAAATGATGGAACTACCCACGATATGGCGTACATCGTTATATTGGTAGACGTTTAATCCATAATCACCTCGGTGTGGGCGTCCGTCGAGCAATTCATTAAGAAACACTGTACTACTCTCGGCCTTCCAAGTGCAAAGCTAGTTTTAAACAACTTAATAAGTTAGAGCTGTCCCATACCAAAGACTTGTGGTTGTATGAATTTTCTTGGCACGAAAACAACTCATAGTTCGGTCCTTAATCCGACACGGGCAATAATCTCCACCCTATTCTACGTGCAAAACATGCACACACGGCTATTGCCAATAATTGCCCGCATCTAAACCATAGTTTTATTTTCATTTTCCAACCAAAATACCAACCACAAAAATAGTCATACCCATCTAAATGTCATAACCAAGGTATTTAACCATGTCACAGTTTTATGTTCATTATAGTTCGGCTAAGCATGTCACTAATGTGAGTAACCCAGATTGACATTAAATATTGTCTAAGCTAATCTAGGGTTTTCAAGGATCACAATTTTCTACTTATCAAGGAAATTCTATGTAGCTACAGGTACAACTACCAGTTTCCACAATATAGCTGACTTTAATAAAATAAAGTATGCAGTACAGCAGTTAATGAAAACATTTATAAAACTGGGTTCAACATGATCAAAGGAATTTGCTTGCCTTGCTGATTTTCCTCGACTTCGAACTCCTGGTCGTCGAATGTACCGGGTTCGTCGGGTTCTACACGTCGTAAGGCGACATAGAATAAATACCAAATTTCAATGAGGCCAAAAAGAAATCAGATGGAAATATTCAAATAAAATAATTTCACCAATTCAGGAATGGCTACATGCTTTATTTATTTTTCTTTTGCAATTTAAAGATATGATTTATTTAAGCCATTATTGCATTATTTACTATCCATTTTATAACTTAAATTTTTCTTATAACACACCCTAAGTATTATTACAGATTCTGGTTCCTGAGATTACAAGAATTCTAATAAAATTTATTTTACTAAATTTGGAGGTTATTTGCAAAATTTCCATGTATGACGTATTCCTAACTCTTCGTTTGAATTTAAATTCGAATTTCAAATAAAATTCAATTCTGAAATATTTTTGTATATTCTGAATCTACTGGATTTTAGATGAATTTAGAAATTTATTTCATCAAATTTTGTTAAGTGATTCAAAAGTTATGGCTAAATGAATATCTAGGTTTTGATTAAATACTAAAAATCGAAAATTGCGAAAATGGAAAGTACGCTTTCGCGAAAACGCGCTTTCCATTTCGGGGAACCGCGCTTGAGGCGCCGACAAATGGGGTCCACCGTCGGCGTCAGTAGCGTCTTCTGCTGGTGACGCTGCGAACCCATGGATCGCATCGCTGCGCGCGCGCTGCCGACAAAGTGGTCCGCATGTCACGGCGCGCCAGCCAGACGCGTGGCAGTCGGGCCGTTTGGCGGTGACCAGGCAGATACAATGAAAGACGAGCTCGCCGGCGGCGAGCACGGCCGGAATCACGGAATGGGTTCCGGATTCATGCTCAAGACACTCGTGCGCATCTTTGGAGTGGTGGCGCTTGGCAGGAGATGGCGGAGGCGGCTCACCACCGAGAGGGGCGGAGCTCACGGCTCACCGGCGTTCTCGCAAAACGAGACCTTCCCGAGCTTGAAGATCACTACCAAAAGCATCAGTGGACTTCAAGGATCCCATTTCTGGGTTTAGTTCAAAGAATGAGCGGCGGAATAGAGGTCTCACCGTGCGCGGTGGTGGCGGAAGAAAAACACGGCGGAGGAGCTCGCCGGGGAAGAATGAGTTTCGGCCGGGGCTCGGGATGGACTTCAGGAGGCACGAGGAAGCTTCAGGCGAAACGGATTGGGACGAAATGGACTGGAGTGGAAAATATGGTGTTTGGCCCTCTTTGCGGTTTTCGCCGGAATTGGGGACGATGACCAAAGTAGCGGCGGAATGGGTTTCACGAGGAGCTGGCTAGGTCGGCTGCGACGAGATGGGTGCCTTATATATGGCGCGAGAGAGGCGGTTGGCGCGCGCGAGAAAAGAGAGGTCTGCGTCGCGCGGAGAGAGGGGAAGAAGAACGCCGTTGGGTCGCTGACGCGTGGGGCGAGGTGGCAGCGACTGTTGGCTGAGTTGGCTCACCGACAGCCCGGCCCACACGTCGAGAGAAAGAAAAAGGAAGTCTGGCGAAGCCTCAGGACCGAACGGAGTTTCAACGGGGTTTTCAACGTTCAAACGGGCACGAAAATTTATGAAATTTTTACCATAGGTCGGCAAGGATATTACCAGCCTCCTGAAAAATTTTCGACATTTTATGATACATGATAATTTTTATAAAATTCTGACATTGCAACAGCTACTGCATTGCCTATTCTGTTTTTATTTTAATTTGCGATTTAAATGAAGTTATTATTTCACAAAAATTTCTATGATGATTTAAAATGACATGCTACACCTTATGTAAAAATTACAGATTTTAATTATTATTATTTAATGTTTAAAAATTCTGACATTACTGTTTTCCAGATTATTTATTCACTGTTTTCGAATTTTTAAAATTATAAAATGATTTAGTAAATTCTTAATATGTTTACAGGAGGTTGATACTGTTTTGATGTCGGCAAGATAAAAATTTTGGGTCAGGATGATCTACAGATATTTTTACCAAATTGTTTTACCATTTTACCCTGAGATTTTTACCCATGATTATCTTTGATTAATTAATATTTTTATAAATCCAGGTTACCCACCGCCTTAATCAAGCTGAGGGGAGCCCTCAGATATTTTTGGAAGTTTTGGTAAATTTTTGTTGGATTGACATTTTTACTTTTTTACCATTTTCTATTTATTATATTCTTTATTTCACATTCTTGCATTAAAGAAAAGCCAAACAAATATTCAGAAAATCCAGGAAATTCAGAAATTTCAAAAATAATACACAAAAGATTTTTATTTCATTTTTATTTATTTTTTTGATTTTTGAGGCTGTTACATCGGGGAAGGACAGTAATGAAGTCCATACCGACATCATCCCACTTCCATTCCGGAATTGGCAATGGTTGGAGCAGACCAGCTGGACGTTGATGTTCAGCTTTGACACGCCGACATACATCGCATTTCGCGATATACTCGGCGATATCCTTCTTCATACCGGGCCACCAATATTCTTTCTTAAGGTCTTGATACATTTTGGTACTGCCCGGATGAATAGATAATGGTGACTCATGGGCTTGGATAGAATCAACTTTTTGATATCGAACTATTGGGCACACAAATGCGAGTTCCTTTCATAATTACCCCATTTGGACTTTCGTGAACTCGAATTTATGCCCCAATTGAATGATTCCGTATTTCTACAATGGCTTCATCCCGAGTTGAGCATCCTTAATCCGATTTTTAAGAGTTGGTGAAGTTGGAGAGCGGCCACATATCCATTTTCCACTAGATTCAAATTGAGCTTTTGGAAGGCATTGATTAGGTCGGATGGCGAGGATCCAGCACACAATACAACTTCCGACTAAGAGCGTCAGCTACAACATTGGCCTTATCAGGATGGTAATGAAGACCTATGTCATAGTCTTTGATTAGCTCCAGCCACCTTCTTTGTCTCAAATTCAATTCTGGTTGGGTAAAGAAGTACTTAAGACTTTTATGATCGTGATAGATCTCCGTCCTATTCCCAATAAGATAATGCCGCTTGATTTTAAGAGCATGAACCACAGCCCAATTCAAGGTCATGAGTAGGATAGTTACGCTCATGAGGACGGTTGTCGAGAGGCATAGCGACAACTCGGCCTCCTTGCATTAATACACATCCCAACCCTTGGAGTGATGCATCACAATATACTTCAAAATCCTTATGAATATCCGGTAGTATGAGGATCGGCGGAGGTTAGCTTTTCTTTTAACTTATGGAAACTCCGCTCACAATCGGAAGTCCATTCGAACTTCTTTTCTTTCTTTAAGAGTTGCGTGAGTGGTTTGGCTACCTTAGAGAAGTTCTCAATAAACCGGCGGTAATAACCGGCAAAGCCCAGAAAACTTCGAATTTTTGGGACTGACTGTGGCCTTTCCCAAGCCAACACCGCTTGCACTTTACTTGAGTCGACAGCAACTCCGCCTCCTGATAAAACATACCCGAGAAATGCCACTTCTTTCAACCAAAACTCACATTTCTCGAACTTGGCATATAATTTATTTTCTCGGAGTTTGCTGAGGGCCATGTGCAAATGCTGCTTATGCTCTTCTTCAGTCTTGGAATATATCAGGATGTCATCAATAAATACCACTACAAACTTATCCAGATACTCCATGAAAATCTTATTCATTAAGCTCATGAAGCTTGCCGGAGCATTAGTGAGCCCAAAGGACATCACGGTGTATTCATATAATCCATAACGGGTAGTGAAGGCAGTCTTGGGAATGTCCGATGGTCTGACCTTCAGCTGGAAATACCCCAACTTCAAGTCTATCTTGGAAAAAATTTGCGCCCCGTTTAGTTGATCAAATAGATCATCAATCCGGGGTAACGGATATTTATTCTTGATGGTTACTTCATTTAAGGCACGGTAGTCTACACACATGCGCAGACTATTGTCCTTTTTCTTGACGAAGAGAACCGGACTTCCCCAGGGTGATGTACTGGGGCGAATAAATCCCTTGTCCAGTTGTTCCTTGAGTTGCTTTTTCAGTTCCACTAATTCATTGGTGGGCATCCTATATGGACGCTTTGATATTGGTGCCGTTCCCGGCACCAAGTCAATGATGAACTCCATTTCTCGATCCGGAGGCACTCCTGGCAATTCAGCAGGAAATACTTCTGGAAATTCATTAACTATTGGCACATTTTCCAATTCAACTGTGGATGCTAGACACCGGACTGGCTGGGATGCTAACTCATTGGCACTTGAGGCAAATTCCACAGATATACCATCATGATTTACCAAAGATATAGATCTATCGGCACAGTCTATGCAAATTTTTATGTTTGGCCAACCAATCCATGCCTAAGATCACATCTAGCCCAGATGTCTCTATTAGGATGAGATCAGCATAAAATGTAACCCCATTGATTTTTATGCTAACTCCATAACAGAATCTAGCAGTTCTAATGATGGCTCCAGGTGATTGCACGACCATGGGAGTAGGCAACAGGGAAACTTCCAACTTGTTTTGTTCAGAAAACTTCTTAGAGATAAAAGAATGAGAAGCTCCAGAATCAAACAACACCAATGTAGGCACAGATTGCACAAGGAACATACCAAGCACAACGTCTGATGCCTCCTGCGCCTCTTCAGTCGTCATATGGTGAAGGCGTCCAATATTCCCGCCCTGCGCAGGTGGCGGCGTCGACCCCTGAGTCCGGCCTTGAGCTTGCGGGCGAGGTTGCCGATCTTCTTCTTGGGACAGAATCGGCGTAATGTCCACGCCATTGCAATGAAAGCACGTGACATTGGGCGCTTTTACGGGCAACGGCGATCCTAGGTGTTGCCTTTGGCGAAACAGATGCTGCGGCCGCCTCTGCAGACAGCGAGTAGCTCGCCCACAGGATCTCTGGTCCGGAAAGCCGCGGCGGGGTTCTTGGTGCCGTGATGGTGGTCGACGGAAGCTAGTCGATCGCCACCCTTGTGGCTGGATGATCCAGCTCCAGATGAGCTACGCGCAAGCCACTTGCGCTTGCGGCTCTCCATCACACTGCGACTGCCATGCTCCACTCTTACGGCCTTGTCTACCAGAGTCTGGAAGTCGTCGATGTCTTGGGCAATTAAAGCCCACTTGATCTCTTCATTTAGACTTTCCCTAAATCTCTCAATCCTTCTTGCCTCATTGGCTACCTCATAAGTGGCATATCTTGACAGCTGATTAAAGCGGTGCAGGTACTCCATCACTGTCATCGATCCTTCCTTAAGATCCAGGAACTCCCGCTTTTTCACTTCAATCACACTGGCTGGAATGTGGGTGCGGCGGAATGCAGCTCTAAACTCAGGCCATAAAACCACCCGACCTTCTGGTAGCACCGCCTGGTAGTTCTCCCACCAAACTGCTGCAGTCCCTTGCAACTGATAAGAGGCATATAGGACCTTCTCCCTCTCATCACACTGAGCAATATCTAACTTGCTTTCCACAGCCCGCAACCAATCATCTGCATCAAGAGGCTCGTGAGGGGAGAAAGCTGGTGGCTGGGTCCTTAGGAACTCATTCAACTTGGACACTTGAGGAGCTCCACCATTCCCTCCACGGGCGACACCCTGAGCTGCAGTGTTCTGGGCTATCTGCTGCAGTATCAGAGTATTCGCCTGCCTCCCTTGTTCAATTAAGGCCAGCACTTGAGCCATGGTAGGGGGTGGAGGCAGCTGTTCCTCATGAACCTCTTCCCTAGCCGGAGATGGGACAGGGGCATCTTGGTGGGCTGCTCGAGATGTCGAGGCTCTTGTTGCAGGATGTTGAGGATTAGGTTGTGCAGGCGTTGAGACACTCGCTCTGGGATCGCAAGTATCCTGCGGTGCATCCGTTTCCAGGATCCGATTGAGTGACCTGGTCGGCCTCATCCTGAAATTAGTACCACTTTAGTACGCGACAAAGACTAGAGTAAGATTTCAAATGTACCGAGCACATGTTCGCTATAAAGTTCTTAGTTTAACTATCGCCTCTAATGACTTTTTTTTTTTTGGGATTTTCTCATCGAAAATTTTCACCCCATAGTTACAATTTGCGAGGGAAAATCCATTATTATTATTCATGCAAATGAGATACAACTTAAAAACTTACAATACCAAAAGCATTTCATGCAATTATTAGGGATACATACACACACCACTATTTTACAATTTATTTCTATAGCATAAAGTTTCTAGGGAAAGCCTATCCACTACTATCCCCCGGAGGTGGCGATTCGACGTCACAACTACTCCCAGAACTGGAGGGTTCGGGAAGCGGCTCCGGATTCCCTGCCGGGCGAAACTGACGTAGATACTCTTGTCTATTTCCAGTTCTGCGCCTCCTAGGCCCCAATTCGGCATCTTGGACACCTATACGCGCTTCATATGAGCGCACATATGCACTCATATCCACATGATGCACTTGACAAATCTTTCTTGCTAGCTTACGACTTGTCTCTTGGACAGCTTGGACTCTATTTGAACTAAAATGCTTAACTTGATGGCGCACGCGACGCCCTGTCTTTATAGTAATAGCGTGCGCACACACTTTAAACCCATCAACTATCTGTCTAACAGTGAGCATAGGGCGATGTTTTTCTTGCCCATAGTTTTCTGCTAAGTCCCTAGCTATAGCTGCCCAACTGGAGGGGTTTGTCATCTGAAATTTTTAAAGCAAGATAAATTAGCATTAATATAATGCCAGTAGTAACAAGGAAACAAGAATTATGCTACTTTTGCATGGGTAAATTTTATCTCACAATTCTTATATTCTTCGCCCTTACAATTCTTATGAACTAAGTTATTCCTATATTATTCTTTATTACATGGTTCTCAATCTTAATTTAACTGCTTCCACATTACTCATAGTAAAAGAACCACTTTATTTATTTCACACTTCCCATATTTACAACAACTGTTACATCCATGCACTCCTATCTATTCTATCTCATCTAAAGTCCTAACGGTGTAGGCTCTACGCCTATACACTCGAGGGGCTTCAGGCTGAAACTCACAAGTGCTCATGGGATTTATGCCTTTATCATTAATAAGGCGCGGCAACTACCTATGCAGGACATCCTGCTCCTCTGGGCACACCGGTGTGGGTACATAGGAGTCGTGGAGCGCTTCTGCGGATGGGATTTGGGAAGTCCTCGCTTAGCACCGCGCGTGGTATTGTACCTCTCGCTACGCACGGGCCAAGCGGGCCTCGTAAATGCCATCCGTCGTCGAGTCTCCAACAGTTCTGTGCTAATCTGTACATAGTGCTTGTCTAGCTTGTTTACAAAGTCCAACATAACCCTAAGACCATTATTTCTAACTCTAGTGTGGTCCCTATATACATTATCTCCCACCGGGGTCTTCCAGAAGATAGCGATAAGCAAGATCCAGTGCAGGATCACATGACGGAGGTGGATCACACCGACACGCAGCTTCATTCATCAAGCATCGATGGATGATCCATATCCTTCAAAAGTTCTTTCACCCTCATTAAACGCCGGTCTTGGAGGTATAAAGACTCTAGTAGCATACTCCTTAGTCTCCGAGCTCAAGTACGCTTGGAACACCACATATCTCGGAACACTCTCGTAATGACAGTCCTCTAGTAGATGATGTAGTACCCCCATCATTCCACCTAGCTCTGGAGTGACCGACTCATGGCAAGGTACATAACGTGCCATCTACAAAATAACAGAAAAGGAGAGATTAATAATAATTATTTGAATAGTTAAGAGACCATAAATAAGAAAATTAGCATATATGCTAAAGTTCATTATTAGTAGAGAGTAGAGTTTGGTTTTATTCTTCAAATTAAGTTTTCATTCTATTAACTAGCGACCATTCACCCAAGGCTTCCTACAATCAGTGTGGCTCTGATACCAACGCCGTGAGACCCGTTTTTGCAAACAGAACCTCCATGCGATTACAGTATTAGTCCCATGATCGGTGGCTAGCACTCACATGTTTACAACATTCATATCACAACCACAAGATAAATATTTGACAGGCATATATTACAAGCGGTAATAATTATACAGAGTTAAATTCTTACAACAATGAAAAATAGAGGAAATTAAAACTCCAAAAGCAACGTGGTTTGCCCGCTAACCCTCAGGCAACTGACTTGGCAAACCTAGGGAAACTCATCGCTAAACGTCCCGCACCTGCGTGAAAGTAAAGTCGTCGGGCGCTTGCAGCTTCGTCCTCCGAGACAATAGATGCAAGATTGAGTACTTTGGTACTCAAAGAAGACTTATAGTGTTTGGCGGATGCATTTAAGTAATTATGCGAGCTAATCAAGGCAGTTAATGGTTATTTTGCGCTTGCATAAACATTTTAAGAATATAATATAATAAATTGAAAACACCGCATTTTCAAATGAGCATTTGAAACATAAAGCGATAAGCAAATATCCAAGTCCTTCAACCCAGTCTACCCGACTGCATAGATCCCCGGAGTCTGTCCTTTGACCCAAAAAGCTATGTGCAAAACAATTTCCTTTTTAAACCCAGTTTTTCCAGAAAAGTACCAAAACATTCTAACATTGGAATGACTGCACCAAGCGTCCATAACCGTGGACACAGCTAATCGATTAGTTTTACACTCTGCAGAGGTGTACAGCTTTACCCACAAGGAATGATCAACCTCTTTTGCCAGGCCAATTTACACACTTCCTTTGGTGTGTCGGCAAGGAATACAGAGCCGTTACATTATCTAGATGTGGCTTTGAACCAGCCCGGGACGTTTGACCCTCGCCATGAAAACAGAAACACTCACCCAAGACGTGGATCCTTTCACTTTACACCCAACACCACGTTTCTGTTCACGGCCAGGCGTACACCGTTGCATTGGTATGTAGAAACCCCTACAGACAAACCGAAACGGAATGCCTATGCAGTACTCCCGCCTTCCTTAGATGCAAAGCCACACCTAAACAACTTAATAGGCTAAGACTGTCCCATACCAGCCCTCGTGGTTGTACGAAATTCTTGGATCTATAGCGTCCCATTGCTCGGTCCTTAATCCGACACTGGCGATCTCCACCCTAACTACGTGCAAATCCCTCTGCACCTCCGGCTACTGCCATTAATCGCCCGCATCAAAACCATAGTTTTATTTTGGGTTTTTAATCAAGGTACCAGCAACATTTCCCAAATGAGGATCATACATTTGTTGAAAAGATTGAAAGTACGATCTACGACTTTGAGCAGATATTCTATACCAAAAGTTATACCCAAAATGACATTAAGCATGTCTAGCTTTTCCACTAAGGCTTACAAGGTTCTCATGTTCGCATGATTGAGGCAAACCATAATTTACAGGATTAACTACTGTTCTAACCCAAATTAGCGCTTTAGGAGAACTATCCGGATGCACTGTATATAAGCAAAAACAACATAAAGTAGGTGAATTACTAGGCTCAACATGTTCAAGGGGTGCTTGCCTTGCACTCATTGCCTAACTCAGATCTGGATCGGCGATGGCGTCGTCTTCCTCCTCGAGGACGTCGGACTCTACACGACGATCAAGCGGGAAAATAGTAAATATCCAAATTCGTAAAGGGCGAAAAGAAGACAGATAAGAAGTCAAATAAAGAATAATCAGAGAAAACAGGGATATCCTTTTGAGGATTAAAAAATTATGATTTTTAAGATTTCACGAAGTAATTAATTGTACATCTGGAACGTTAATACTTTTGTGAAATGATCAACATGGTTTCTTTTACAGATTAAATGCTTGGGATTTACGAATTCAAGAGGCTAAAATTGTGAATTCTAGTATTTATGACTTCGAATTATAGATGCTAAAATTATTTGAATTAAAAGAATTAGACACTAATTAAGGGTTACGCTAAACACTTAACCCTAAGTGATTTGCATAGAAAAGGATTTTAAATAATTTATAACTGGTAGCTAGCTAATAGATTTATTCTTGATTTTTGAGAAGGTTCTGGTGATACAAATTTATTAACTACGAATTCTTTATCAAGCTAAGTTGTTAGGTTGTTTATGGCTTGAATCAAATAAACCAGATTTTAGCTATTTAACCTACAAAGCACATATATATACATATATATGTGTGAGTGCATTTGGCACAATAATGATTACATGTTTTAGAGTTAATTCAACCCAAAATTCCTACTTAATCAAACTTAACTATGCTACTGCCATCCTGCTATTTATAATTAAACTTTTGTTCCTTTTATATTTCTTTTAATCTTAGTATACATATTTGAATTGCTAGTGTATTGGAAACAAAGCCTAAATAAAAAGTAATTCATATAAGCATGAAAATTAAATATCCTTATATATCTGGGTTCCTGGTAATATAAGAATTCTAGAAAAATTAGTTTCATAAATTTCCAAATTTATTTACAGAAATTTTGTATAGAGCATATCTCTAGCCTTTTAATTCAAATTTGAATTTCAAAATTTCCCAGAGATGGTCTTCAAAATATTTTTGCATTTTCTGAATCTACGGAATTTTTCATGAATTTAGAAATTTGTTTCATTCAATTTGAAATTTAAATGCGAAAGATATGTGCAAGTGAAAGTGCTAGGGTTTTGAAAATACTAGAAATTAGGGATTTTGCCATTTACGGAATATACGTTTTCCTTTTGGGAAAGCGCCTTTCCGTTTTCGGTATGGCACCCGAGACGCAGCTGACCAGTGGGACCTGGCCGCAGTGACTGCGTGAGGGGCGCGGCGACACGTGAGGCTGACTCGCGGGTCCCACTCGCCATTCACACAAAACAGAGGGGCGGAGCCGAAGCTCGTCGGTGGCGATTCACGGCCGGAGACGATGAATCGGTAGCAGGGAGAGCTGCTACGCATCCCGGCGATCCTAGAGGGCTAGTTTTTGTGGCTCGGAATCGGCCGGAGATACGGCTCCACCGAGCTCATGCGGCGGCGGAAATGGCGGCTCGCCGAGTGCAAGGACGGCGGCGACATGGGTCGAATGGGTAGCATTGAGAGCATCAGTGGAATTAGTGGGTTCCATTTTACCGGTTGGTCGGGCCGGAGTTTGGCCGAGGAGCTCGCCACCGCACACGAGTTGGAGAAGAAGGGCGCCGGTGCGCGGAGTCAGGCAAGATGAACAAAAGGAACGAGTGGGATGAGTTCACCAGCTCATGAGGAAGCTCTAGAAGCCATCAATTTGGAAAGATTACTCACGGTTGAGCTCGATTTGATTCTCCCCCCCTTTTCGGGTTCCAGCCAAAATAGCGAAGAACACAGGTTTTGGTTCTGGCGTTTGGTCCAGGGATTGAGCAAGGAAGAAGAGGACCTCAAGGCGACACCCCTACGGTATTTATAGCCCGGAAAGTGGCAGCTCCAGCGTTTGAACGGGCGAGGGAGTTGTGGCTGGTTCGGTTTTGACCGCTCGGCGAAATGGCGCGAAGCTTCACCGGCAGGAAGTGACGCGGGATGGGCAGGGTATGGCACGGGACTCCCGAGGCTTGGCGTGGCAGCGACCAGCAGCTCAGGTCGGCGCGAAATGCGCTGAGATGCGGTGAGGAGTCGGCGAAGTCTCGCGAGGGTGCGGGCTCGTCTCAGGCGAGGGAGAGAGGAAAAAGGAAAAGAGAGCGAAGGGGGAGACTGACGAGTGGGTCCGGCCCCACCGGGCAGTGAGTAAAACGGTCCACACCCCTCGCCAGCTCACCAAGCCACTGTAGTGCCCGGGCCCGCATGTCAGCGGGAGAGAGCGAATTAGAAGATAAGCTCTGCTTCGGACAGCTCCATGTGGGCATTAAAACCACCGTCAAATCACTTTGAAAATTTTCCAAACTTTTTGACTGGGTTTCTCTGGTAGTTCGCGACGTCCAGTTAAATTTTCAGAGTAAAATACATTATGGTTATTTTATAAGAATTCTGACACTGTGGACTGGTACAGAAATTGTATTTCGGTATTCTATTTATTTGAAGGTGTAAAATTATTAATTATTTTCCAAACTTTTTGGGGAGGTTCATCTTGTCACATGGATGTCACAATAAAAATTTCAAGTCAAGAACTCAAGTGAATATTTTATAAAAATTCTGACATGAAGATTTCTTGTTCTTAATAGTCTCTGTTTCTGAATTTTTAGGAGGCTTTGCCTACATGATAAATTGCTGAGATTTTTACCAGATGTAACTACTGCCCTAAGGGTTCTTTGGTTATTTTTGGGACTCCTGATCAATTTCTATTATTCTTAATTAATTCGGGCTTTACTGTTTTTAGTCAAAGAGAAAGAATTAAGATATTTATTTTTGCTCCAAAACAGCACTAAAGATTTTTACTAAGTATTTTTACTGGTTTACCAGATTGGTCATGGTCAAATGGTAATTTTTCTTATTTTTACTTTTTACTTCTACCTTCTCACCATTTTCCATTTAGTAATTCCATTTGTTGGACTTTTCATACAAAACATAAATCCTAGAAAATCCAATAAAACCAATAATGTCAAGAAAATTCAGAAACAAATATGTTTAAATCCAAAATATTCATTTCCATTTTATTATATACTGTTCTTCATTTTCGGGCTGTTACAATCCCTTCATACAGCCATTCTATGGTGGAGAAGACGCCATGATGGCTGATTCTAAAAATTGATCATAACAACATTTTTCACTTTTCACTTTTCTTTTTATACAACTAGCAACCAGCCACAAAGATTTTCTTTTCTTCCTTTCTTCTTTTCTTTTCTAGCAACCAGCCACAAAGCTTTTCTTTTCTTCCTCTTTTTTTTTTGCAACTGTGAGATCAAGATAAATGAGTGCAGCCCTAAGCAACAGATTAGCTAGTCTTGATGGGTGCAAAGTATTCGCAAAGGACAGATTGGCTATCAAGGGAAAACTACCAATTTTCGGAACCAAAACAGTAGCTTGGTTCAAGCACAAGTTCGACCAATTTCCAGGCCGAATCAGAAAAAATTGTCTTCAGCAAACTTGTAGATAATTGCAAAAGCTTTCCAACAAGTACAAGAATGAGACAAACGGAGCAAGAATGTGAGAGTTATGGCCAAAACAATAAACTGGACAGATTGGAACTAGAGAGTGACACGAAGGAAAATGAAGAGTTCAGTAACAAGAACATGTTCCAATGGACAAGAACTTAGCAAAACGCACAAGAAAAACAGATTGGAAACTAGGGTTTAATATTTTTGTGAGGCACTTTTCAGATTAGGAAGAAAACACAGATCCAACTAGAGTTGATATTTTTGTGTGGCAATTTTTTTCTTCTGGTATATAGCTGAAAGTAAATCTAGAACTATGGGTAAAAAGATTCTACCGTGACAACCAGGTCTCTGATACCAAATGATACGAGGGGTGCCCGACCTTCACGGCGTAGAATACAAGATACTCGTGAAACCTGACAAATCCTGTGCAGCTAACCGTTGCAAGTGCAACAACCTGCAGCACGGAGTTCGCCCAACCTCACGTTGTCCACTCAACCAAGTCAAGCGGATTACAATCCTCGCTACAATCACAAAGAGTTTGCAAGAACAACGGGAAGGAATGCACAATCTCAGAGATGTTTCAGCCGGTGGCATGAAAACCCAAGAACATGCATAGCATATCTATTTCAATATTCAGATTGTCTAACCAAAACACAAAGGGGTGCCTCTCTATATATAGGAGAGGAGAGGAAGACAAAAGGTTGGCAAGGACCAAACATAATGGTGGCGCAGCACCCAACACAAGAGGAGACCGTCGCACGTTTTTCAATGCTGTGGCCAGCTCAAATGGAATTTAATTATGAGGCTAGATCCATTGTAAAGGGCATGAAATTATCTTTCCATCAAGTACTCACACGCCCCAAACCGAGTCCGTTTGCATTCTCTAGGTGCATTTGAATTCAGACTTGTCATTGAAGGCCGAGTGAAGCTCTTTCGTGTTCCCACCTTGCATGGTAATTTGTCTTTGCTTCTCTTGATCTTCTCTTGGGTGTTCACACTTCCTTTCATCATGTTCATACCTGAGAGTAGTTAAAATAGTTGCATTAGGTAGCAGCTAACTCTCACAAGAAAAGTAGTTCTTATTAAGGAGCAAATTCACCTATTGATTGATTTGTTTAGCACAGGCACGTGTTAATGGTCCTTGGAATTGTTTTAGATTATCTTGAACAATAGTAGGGGAAGGAAATGATGATGATGTTATGCTGTCCGTATCAGGTTGGGTGAGCATCAGCAGCGCGAGAGAGTTCGAACTCACCTGGTGGTCAGGTCAGAGGAGGTCCGAGGAAGGCTACCACCGTGCGCCGGCCATGAAGAAGAAGAGCGGTGGCGCGGGGTTGTTGCAGGCAAAAAGGAACCAGAAGAGAAGTTGATCAGTAACCTGGTGATGCTAAGGAAGCTTTGGGTGGAGTTGATTTGAAGAAGTGAAGGCGGATTGACCCAATTCGCCGAGTTCCCCTTTTCGGGCTCTTGCGGGAGAACGAGGAAGAAGAGCTTCGTGCGATGCTCTCAGCTCAAAAAGGAGGCAATGAAGAGGAGAAGAAGTGAAATGCGACGCGAAGGGAGTGCTTTTGGGCTAAAAGGGGTGATCGCGTTCGCAACTGGGTGCACGGTTTCGGTCGTTCGCTTCTGTGCCGAGCAACGAAGTGGCGTGACCTCTCCTCTAATGCGGCGCGACGAAGGACGATCAAGCACAGGTGCGGAAGAGCTGGCGCGTGATGTGGACGACGATGATTGCTTCGGACGGGAGCAGTTGCGGCCGGACGGCGAAGGACGAATACGCCATCATCTCGCCTCAGTCGGGAGAGAAGAAGAGAGGAAAAGAGCGCACCCTGTGGCTGACGAGTGGGTCCAGGCCCCACTGACAGTGACTACGCTCCTCCCTCTCAGCTCGCCAGCGCGTCAAGTGAACACAGACGCTGGGCCTTGCTGTCAGTGAGAAGAGGTGCAAATGTGATGAGACCGAACGAAACTTGCCAGACTTTGCATTTATTCAAGGGTCATTCGATGCCCAAACTTCATGAAAATTTTTGAATAAAATCTACTGGGAGTCAAGGGTCTCCTGAAAAATTTGGAGACCAAAATTACCTCTAGATTATTTATGTAAATTCTGACACTGCCCAGACTTTTCATTTCGGATTTTGATTTATTAAAAGTCTCATTCGATAACATCTATTTTTGAAACTTTTTTTAAGGGTTAAGTTCCTTCTAAAGGTATTACAATAAAATTTTCAAGTCAAAAACTTGAGTATTTACTTTATAAGAATTCTGACATTCCATTTTCCAATTTTATGAGGCCTCTGTATTTGAATTTTTAAAAGGCTTAAATGGACTTATTAATTTATGAAAATTTTACCAGTGGTAGGATCTATAATCAGAGCACTATTTTAATTTTATTAGCTCCATATAGACATCTACCATGTTCTTTTAAATTTTAACCTTACTATTTCTAGTCAAAGGAGTGATTATATACTTTGTTTATTCCTATTCCTGTGTATGTAAAATTTATTTGTTGATCACACTGAGTTACCAGCATAGCTAAGGTCACATAGTAAATTTTTCTAACTTTTTACTTCTACCTTTTTATCTTTTTACCTTTTTCCCTTTTTCTCAATGTCTCTCAACCAATTTTCATGCAATACAAAAATCCAAGAAAAAACAAATTGAAACAAATAACATCAGCAAAACTCAGAAATATTTATATTCCAATTTAATTCGTACACTTTCACTATTTTGGATTTTCAGAATGTTACAGAAATCCAGCATTTTTGTGAAATCATCGCTTTTTAGCCCCGTGTGTAGTTTTATTTTTGCAAATTTGACCCCTTACGAAAACAACCGTAAAAAAAAAGCCCCAAGAAAAAATTTCTAGAAAAGTGACTATTTACATTTTTGTTTGGTAGGGTCTATCAGGACTAAAATGCAATGCACATATACAGATTATTGTAGTGCAGAGTAGCATTAGGTAATTCTGAGAACAGGTGTTGGTTAGGCATGCATCTTGCCACTCTCTGGATCGGGAGGATCCAATCTGTCCAATTGAGGTGACATTTCCTGAGCATATGCATCATCCAATCACCAACCGGCACATGGTGCCTTTTGCCTGCCACTGCTCTTATCGTATGTATAAATTGCTTCAGGAACACAGATGGGAGCACGTACCAATGATATGTACCCCAGCATTTAACAATGATTTTTTTTTTCTTTTGGGGGGGGAGAAAGTCACCTGCGGGATCACGGATCATCCAATTGTTTCTATATGAAAATGGACCAAGTATTAAATGGAAGGTACTTTCCTTTTTCCTGCAACTGTACTTGCAACACTATACATATGTCTGCGTCAAACTTTTACTCGACATGAATAATGTAAGGTTTAAAATAAATAGCAAAAGAAGCTCAAAGTTATTGTTATTAATAAACCCGGGGGTGGGGGGGTGTTGAAATAGCTCTCAAAAAAAATTTGAGACACTATAATTATGTTAATAGTTCTTGATTAATTAGAATGTTAAGAAAGATAAGTTAAACGGTGCTCAACGTAGAGACCGAAAATGAAAGACTTGATGACTTCATTGTAACATATCACATATAAAACATACCTCGAGAAATTAATCCTCTGTAATTGTAATTTCTACAATATAATTTAAGATGCTCAATTCATTTTCATTTGAGATATCCGACAGTGGACCTTCCTCATCATTACTGTTCTTACGGGATTAGTACACCACAGGAGAAACATCATGCATATAGATGCATTTTTATAGCACAGAGGGGCATACTTTTGTATCTTTACATGATTTTGAAGACATATTTTAAAATGCCACAATAGTGCCTCTACATGCAGTATCACTACAGTCGAAGATACATTTACTGAAATGTCTTTAAATTCTATATAAGACACTTTGCAAAGACACTTTTATTGTATCTTTGTACTCTCTAGCACGCTCTAGAGGATGAAAAATATATTGGAACCAGTCATCAAACTCAAGACCTTGTTCATAAACAAGTAGCCCGACGAGCCATCTCAACCTCATATCACAATTTGCTTATACTTATATTGTACTTCTTCTGAGTAGTAGACAACGTATCTTAAAAATCTAAAATAATGTCTCTAGAGAATAAAAAATACTTCAAATAATGTCTCTACAACATAAGGTCAATTTAAAAAGTATCTCAAAAAATATCTCTATATGATTTTTGTTTCGATAATTTAAAAATGCCTAAAAAACACCTCTATGATCCACATTCAATGTTCTTTATCTAAAATGTCTCAAAATAGTGTCCCTATATTTAAGGCACCAGCTTCTAAAATACCACAAAAGCATCTTTACAATATATTATGGAAATTTGTAGAGAAATAAAAAAATTATATAGTAAAGTGCATCTACGTGAGGTTTTTATTGTAGTGGTACCTTTTAAAAAAGTTATTTTTCTTTCCAACACATCTGATTCTCTGTAATTAGTGGACCCATGGATAAAAAATTTGACCGTTGGATATTTATGAATCGTGGTGCTCTGGTCCCTATAGCTTCAACAAAATTTAATACAATCATGCTTCTTACAAAGAAAACATGAAACGCTAAATCAATAGGGTTTGGAGGGACTAGGTAAGAGCTAATTTTGTTTGGTTCAATGATTCTTCAATTATGATTGTCTATCAACCACCAATCAATTTGTCATGCTACATACTTAATTAGAACTCTTGCTTGCAGTTAGTTAAAAGATGAAATGATAAAGAACTCATCGATCCATGATATACATCAAACGATACACACCCTTTTTCCCTCTATGGGAATCAGGAACATGATGAATTATCAGTATACAATGCATAAGGGAATATTTTGTCATGAAGTATAGATTAATTGTACTCCATTTGGAGTATATGTATTCCGAATGTGAATTCATGGATAGCATACATGCTTTGGTTTACGCAATTTATACAACATAGAAATATCTCAAAATAAAAGTTGTTTGTTTTATAGGCTTAGTTAATTTACGGGACCAGTTACTAAAGCAAATTACTTTGTGTTAGGATCAAGTTCCTGATCCTGATTTGCCCATGCAAGAAATGGTCTTTCGGTTCCTTTCCCTAGCTTTTTTTCTTTGACATGCAGTGGCAATCCCATTGACATGCCTATCATTACAACATCCAGGAAACATAAAGTGCATAAATGAGTTGCTTTCATCTAGATGTACAATGTACAGTTTCTTTCACATCGATCGGTGTTCTTCTCACCTTGATAAACAACAATTCACCATATCTTAATTCCACAACGGAAGTGGATCCACAAGGCGGGCGCATCCTGTTCAGGATATTTGTTCAACCAATGTGCATGCACCAGTAGAATGGAAACACTGAAATGGCACACTGTGAGATCACATGAGGCCCCCACACCTACCTATAAGGGACTGAATGCGTACGTGTCCTGTAGCCCCATCTAACTACGAATTTTCCACGCGCTGCACCGTTGTATTTATGTCTATATATACTTGATATGTTAAAATTACTATTTATCTGATAGGTTAAGTTGCATGACATGCAATATATCCATTTATCCTTCTATGTTAAGTATTTCTTTTCCAATTAATCCAATATTGTAACATTATGTAGGTGGTTGTAATATTCTAAAAAATAATAGCAATTTTTACTTGGCTAGTTCATTAATCAATACAATTTTTCATTTGAAATTGGCCATAAGCTTTGGCATTCACTTACAAAAGACAGTAGGCACTTAGGTTCAAACCCGGGTAGGTAGGGCGTTCGTTGATTTCCTCTACCAGCCGTGCAGTGCTTGGTTCCTATTAATCGGTACAAATAGTTAAAAAAAAGGTTACATTTTTGTAGCGATAATTTGCACATGATTCCCTATCATCATACGTGCACATTTGACATCATCATATCATGCAATACCATGCATATATTGTCATCCAAGCTAGGAACAGGGACAAAACCAAAGGTAAAAGAACAAAAACAAAATATATAGATGCCCCCCAAGGCCCCAACCCCCACCCCCTGCAAGTCAGTAACGGTACGCAGTAACTCAAATAAAGTATCTCGATCACCAATGGAAATGGAGCCGCTTGGTAGACTCTCTCCTACCACTCATTCCCCTAGCTAGCTAGTCACACCTACAGTACTGCTAATTGGCTGCTGTATCCCATATTGCTTGATCTTTCCAACCTCTTGCACTCAGCTGCACTGTCGTCCCACAAGACAACCCACCAAATACCTTTTCTCCTCCCTTGGCCTTGTGCCCCCACTCAGGTTATTATCCTCTCTGTCTTGTGCCATCCTCTCTAGCTTCCTTCACAAACCTCTTAATTAATTCCCTCATAGCCCAAAAGGTCAGAGGAAATTGGGTTATGCTCTCCCAAATCCTCCATATATAGGGCACAGGAGGCATAGTTTTGTTCATACATATCTCTTGCTTTGCTTCTTCCTTCCTTCCTCCCTGTTGCGCCTCCACCTCGGTGAGTAGACGCTTCGAGATCGGGGGGAAATGTCAGCCCAGTTTGGCTCGGAGCATGTTTGCTATGTCAACTGCAACTATTGCAACACCATCCTTGTGGTATCATCCCCCCTCCTCCTCCTCCTCCTTGAGGTCTATCCTTAATTGAATCCATTCGTGGGAGTTCGATTTTTTTTATGGGGCTAATGATATAGTTCATATAGCTTAAGGAGGAAAAAAATCCTATTCAAGTACATACTCGTTTACTCCGTTAAGTGTACCTTGTATTGCCTACATAATTAAGCTTCTTGTTGTTGTATCTTTCTGTAGATTTGTCCACTACTATTTCAATTCGAACACTCCATCTTGACGTAAACTTCTACACGCATGGTAACACAGATGAACCAAAGTTTAGGCGCCATGAAATATGAATCGAAGGATTAAAAAATACTGTGCATATCTTTCATGAGCAAAAAGGAAATATGGCATTTATATTTCTTTTTATCATTTCCATGTTTGCGTGCAAATTTGTTTTGCCTTCTTCCCTACAAGGGTGTCTTTTGTTTCCTATAACAAGAACAACTATTTCTCCTTGAACCATCTTTTCTAGTTTTATATATTGTGTTCCCTATAGGATAATTCTTTTTAGCTTGGATGAGATCCATACTACCATGCATAACTCATACTATCATGCATAACTCAGATCCAACACTATTCGATGTTTTGTTGCTTGTACAAATCTTAATTGAACATGATACTATCTTCGTATATAGTTTAATTTATACATGAAGTTATGGCACAATTGGAAAGCTTCTTCGCAAAAGGTTTCTCAAAGGAAAAAAATATCGATTGTTCCATAATTGGGCATAGTTTACGGCCAAATCAGTGTTTTCGGGGGGAACACCCACAGCATGGGATATCGATTCTTGTGAGAGCTTCTTATATATCTACAAGCAAATAGACAATTTTCATGGTTTCCTGAACATATAATCTTTTCAGGTCAAAACTTTACATGCATGCAGCTGATTAAAGCCTCTTTAACTATTACTTTAGCTCCTTCATGCGATAATACCACAGTACTGTACTGCACATTTGGAGCTATTACTTTAATTGGCTCTATCCGTGTCCAACAGAATTTTTTATGACCAAGTAAATCTTAATTAACAGAAAAGTTAGTTTAAGCTGCCACAGCCTTCATTTCTCTCTCATTCTGCACATGTGCAGAGAGAAGTGGATCTGCTTGTCATGTCATTTTCCTCTTTCTTGGTGTTTGCGCAGGTGGGGGTTGGGGGGGTATATGTGATGTTGTGCAGAAAGAGAGGGAGGGTGACATGAACTTTCAACTCTAAAGATGCCGCCTCTTTTTCGCATTTTTCATTATGCTCATACTATTCACACGGCCAAGCTAGATCTCACAGCTTTCTTCTCTTTCCTCCTCTCCCTCCTCCTGTGTGTTGTGTGACGAGAGAGAGAGATCTTACAGATATTCTTGTTTAGACCTAAGATGTCATGTCTGCCTCCAGGAGGCGAGTAGCACGTACAGGCCATTTGCTTCCTCGTGAGAAAGAGGGGGGCGGGGAGTGGATGCTAATTAAGCTAGCTCTAGTTTCTCCAGGCATTGAGCCTCAAAAGTTACACTTGAAAAGGTGTAGCATGATAGTCAAAAGACGTTAGATATGGATACGAGACAGGGTGCAACTTTACCATTCCTACTTGGCATGAAACATTGACCATTGCCATCCCTTGACCATTCCTCTTCTAGCTCCTACACGTCTACTTTTTCCAACATAAGCTCACCTAGCCTCTTCTTTCGTACGAGTACGTACGTGTGTGTGTGAAAACTACTGCAGATAACATGTTGACTATTGGTTCATTTCCAGATGACTACGTAATTTTCATGTTCAAGCCAATGCCAACCTGATAGCAAGCATTTAATTCTACACTGTATCTTGTTCGGATTCTTGTGGATCTAAACTAAATGATTTATATAGTCAAAATTATTCAAGGATCCAACACAAATCTGGAGGCTTATACTTTCATCCATCCAAAGTTTCATATTGCGACGAATCTGCCACTTAGAAGAGATCTAACAATGCGAAATCTGCCAGTACTTATTGTTTATTAGTGCTATATATTCTGCAAAGAAATCTTCCTTCTTTCTTTTGTTTCTGTTTATGTATTATCCTTAGTTATCATTTCCTTGTATGGGCAGTAAGACAACCCCTCAAGTCAAGAGTGTAACAAAATTATAAATTAATCACTGGAAAGAGGAAAGGAAAAAAATAATTTATACTCTATCCAAAACTTTAGTAATATGATACATGCATGTAATTAATTTTAGCCATAAACTCAGTGATGCACGTATATATATATATGCAGGTGAATGTGCCAAACAATTGTTCCTACAACATTGTGACTGTCAGATGTGGCCATTGCACAATGGTGCTCTCCATGGATCTCGGTCCTTTTCACCAAGCACGCACTGCTCAAGACCACCAGGTCCAAAATTGAAGCGGTTCTAACTTTTAATCCAAACTTATAGCTGGAAGAATTTTTATATGCGTATATATATGTTTACTGGATTTTTATACATGTAGCTCTTAATTTCTCCGGATATATTTATCCTTTTTGTGATGGTGCGGCCATGAATAAATTTTAATATGATATATAATTTACGATGATTCGACATTTTGACAACAATAGTCAATAGTATATACTGTAAATCAATTGATCTCAAAGTAATAAGTTTTCCGTATATATGTCAAAAATTGTTTGACCACTATTTACAACAAACGGCTATATGTATATTTGTTTATTTAGGTCCAGAACAGAGAATTTCAACCCAATAACTTTGGGAGCTATGAGTCAACTTCAAGAAATGAGCGGCAAACGGCCATGTACCCGAGTAACCCGATATCAAACAATCAGCAGCAAGTGTCTCCAATACGCCGTACGTCCGATCTTCTCGTTATTTTATTTCATTCCTTGAAGTATGAAGCTGAATGCACTATATGTAATTTAGTTTTTACGTTCCCTACATATGGATGCAAACATGGTAAAGCCAAAGATTTACTATTCCATACTTCTAAACATACATATGCTTAATTAGTTGATCCCAGAAAACAAAAATGCCATGATCCCACAGCTTCAAAATGGTCATGGCCATTCAACCGATTAAGAATGAATTGTGGCCACAGATTTGGTTAGCAATTGCACCCTATGAAAGTACTCTTCCTCTCCTCTTCCATGTAGAATAATAGTTTCTTCCTCTCGGTATGCTCTAAGAAATTCCCACAAGAATATGTGGGTATCCACATATAGTATATACTATCATCAGCTTGCATAATTGCTTTACCTAGTTTATTCTACCTATTCACATTAATTTACAAGTACTATGTTTGAATAATAATATATTGGTCTGTTTTTTCTTGTCTCAGCCCCCGAGAAAAAACAGCGTGTTCCATCTGCGTACAACAGATTCATCAAGTGAGATTTCAAGCCACACGATTGCTGATATAAGTACTTTAACACTAGTATACTGTGTTACATATATAGTGATAAAGATAATCATAATTAAGGGAGAGAATTTGCTCCGTGCCATCATAATCCTCGTGGAGTCGAAAAATGCCATCACAATCGGAAAAAGTCTGGAAAATGTTGCACGATGGCAAAGACCAAAAATTTTGAAAAATCCTTTGCGATGGAATTTCCCATCTCCGTGACGATTGCGATGGCACCGAGATTTACTCTAAATTAAATTCCAAATCAAACCCCTCTACAATTTATTTTGCAATAAAGTCCCTACAACACAATTAATTTTCCTAGTATCTTATGTTCGTCTACTATCACTACACTGAAAAAGGTTATCAGTGACGGTTCATAACTGCCATCAGTGGCGGTTATTGAACCGCCACTGATAATCGAGGATTATCAGTGGCGGTTTTCTAACCGCCACAGATAAGTGTTATCTATGATGGTTCTACACACTAACCGCCACAGATAACAATACTATCTGTAGCGGTTCTATCCACCAACCGCCACAGATAACTACACTATCTGTGGCGGTTCTATCCACCAACCGCCACAGATAACTATATTATCAGTGGCGGTTCTATACACCAACCGCCACAGATAACTATATTATCTGTGGCGGTTCTATCCACCAACCGCCACAGATAATACCTGACCGAAAAAATAAAAAACTGCATTTTGGGCTAGCCTCAGGTGCTGCTAGCCATGCCCTCTGAAACATATAATACATCAATCACAGATTTTGCATATACAATGTACAACAATCACAGATTTCGCATATACACAACTACAATATAATACATCAATCACAATTGCAATTTTGCATATACACAATTATAATGTACAACAATCACAGATTTTGCATATACACAACTACAATATAATACATCAATCACAATTACATATAATACATCAATCACAATTACAATCACAGATTTTGCATATACACAATTACAATATACACAATTACAATGTACAATTAAAGTGTCTCATGCATGAGGCGCTCGATCATGGTGATGGTGTAGGGCATGCCTCCATTGGACTGCTCCCTTCTCTAGTTCACCATCTTTGCATCAATATTTCTCGAGTATGCAAATGAAGTCATTATATATCATACTATGGAACGCTAAATAGATCACTTTTGTTGTATCACAAATCTAGCCGATCCATTGCCGTCTTATTCCATGTGAATGCCGTGGCATCCTCCGGATGTTGTACATGCATTAGCTAGTTTATAGTCCCTCTATTTTTGAATATGTGACATTCTATTTTTCAATTTTATTCCTAAATACATATCGTTCTACAATTTTGATCCTACTTTTTACTATTTTTCCTTCTATAATCTCCATTTAGCTATTTTTAATGGCATTTACTATCATACATTAGAGTAAAACACACCATCTAAAAATATAAGGACCATGTAATCAAATCTCTTATGGATGGACGGTAAAGATGCAAAAGGAAACTTCGGCAACTAAATCAAGCAATCAAATAAACCTGCTGTAATGGTGCAGTTTTGGGGCTGAGCTCTTTCCGTATTCATCCATCACCCACGTCTATAAAAAGCTCTACTAGCCATCATGAAAGGGCACGAAGAAAAGCAATAAAGGGAGCGCTCCTCGTCTAGAGCGCACGCACACACACACACCACCCATCAACACACACACACGCACGGGAGAAGGGCAACAACACAAGCGCAGATCAATCACAACTTCTTAAATCAAATGACAGAAATTAGAACATGTGCAAGCCATGCCATCCAATACTAAACTTGACATTCAATGAAACATCAATTTACACCACCGTAAGAAAAAAATTAACTAGTTTTGTGAACTATAAGCCTACGAGTCTTCACTGTTGGTAGGGGCCTTTGGAGGTGGCAGATGAGTATGAAAGACTTCATCATTATTATCTAGGTCATGAAACTCGCCGTTCTTGTTGATTACTTCCTTCATGATGAAGTAGGCGAGCTGTCCCTGAATGCCTTGGATTTCATTTGGAACCAGTCCTCCCGTAGGCAACTTCAAACGCTATAGATAGAAAAAGTTTGTCTTAAGAGCTTATATAGAGAATGAGATGTGCAAATCAATGTGTGATGTTATCGTGACAAACCTCTACGTCATTGTTTACTATTGTAGAGCTTAAGATTTCGCGCATGTATTGGCACACGAAGTACCCACATAAATTTGTTCCTGGCGGCTGCTTGTGGCACTGCAAAAAATTGAATAAACTTATACGACATTGAAGGAGTTATTGACTTCGAGGTGCGATATAGGAAAATTGTTTTTGTGCGTACCGGAAATTTAGTACGGATTGTTAGTGATTTATGGAAAGGACGGTGTCTCGAGCACTTTTTACAATATGCTTTGAAGGCCCTATTCACTAGACTTGTCATATCTTTGTAGTCTTTTGGATCTTTGTCCCGTGGGTCCAAGATCGAGATCTTGCTTTTATCTGGAGTAATTACTACGAGAATCCAGTGGAAACTACATACACATGTATGATGCCGTAGTCATTAGTCCTAACCTGAGCAAAGAACGAGATCAACAAGTAGTTGAACTAGCTAGTGAGCCACTTACTTGAAATTGTACGGTAAAAGTATGAACTCCTTGTCTTGGAGTTTGATGAGAGCGTTATATACGTAGTCCTCGACCTCCTTTGGTACTCTTTGGACTTCCGGCTGGCAAACCGTTCCCGGATCGAGGAACGCCACTGGCCCTTTGGTTCTTTTTAGTTCGATCAACTCGTATCTACATAACAAATGATTTAGACATCACATTTATCGGTATTACATGAATGTAGACAATGATTTTTATATTGGACACTTACAGTGACCAGCATCTCATAAGAGACACGTCGAGGGCATCTTGATAGTACATGTTGTGCAAGTCGCTGAATTCTATCATGAAGCAGCCAGTCCCCTCATGGTGGAAATGTTCCTCTCTGAAAATGGCAGTGATCACCTTCGGGAGTACATGTTGGTTCGATCGCTCCATATACCATTCATGTAATCGCCTTAGCTGCACTGTTAGACTATGAAGCTTCGAAGGGGTGACAAACGGCTTCCCCAATTCGTATTTCAGTCTTTCTTCAGCAGCTTGTCCTTTGGATACCGCTTTACCCTTCATTTTCTCGCACACAACATCATACTCTGTTCTGGCTTCGCCTGACCTCGCTGATATGGCTTGTCTATTCTGCCATGCCTTCAGAGGAGGGGTTTTAAGTCGGTCAACCGAAGTTGTCGCACTAACTTTGTACTGTTGATGTGTTGGTGACGATCGTGCGAGGTTTATCGTAGGGACAGCCAAGGTTCATTGCGGGAGAGGCCGGGTTCACCGCAGGAGAGGTCGCGGTGGTCACCTCGGGAGGGGGCGGTGTTCACCTTAGGAGGAACAGGCACTTCATGATGGTCCAAGGTGATGTCACGTTTGCGCCACTAGATGAATGAGTGGACGGCACTTCCTAGAGTTGTAACCTCGTCGTTCGGGGGCATTTCTAGCCCAAGGTTGGCAAACTGGGGGTTAACCGTGTCCACCTGGACCTTTGCATATCCCGGCACTATCGTAGAGTTGTGCAATACACCTCCTTCTTGGCATGGGTACGCTATGCCTGTACCAGCCTGAATGAATATGTTCATGACGGGCAAAGTGAGCTGGCACGGTGTGGGGTCATGTATGTCGTCCACGGATAATGACCCATGTCCTGTTCTACAAGTGGGCGGATGCATGCTCGCCGCGATAATTCGGAGGGTGGTCGTAACAATATTCGTTGCTTGCGATCGCTCATGGCTTGTTGTACTTGTCGTTGTACTTGTTGTTCTATTGTGCCTTGTAATTCTCAAGCATCTTTTCTTTCATCATTTCTATTTCGACAAACGCTTCTCTAGCTCTCTTTCGACTCTTGTAAGTGTGAAGGTGCTCGGGAATCTGTCTTCCACGGAACCTTAACCCCGACACCTCGTGTCCGTCCGTGATGCTCCTTGTTTCCCGGCACGTGTTAGTTCGTCGTTCTCCTATCCGGTTGGAATGTTCCTTGGGAAGACTCGACGTCTGACTCTGGACCCTTTGCGACATTGCTTCGTCATCGCTATTTCAAGGATAAGCCCCACCGGACGTGACACTTGCCCTCGCTAGCACGTAGTGCTTGACTCGATCGTAGTCCGCCAATTGACTTATACCACCGATCGTAATGATTCTGCTTCCTGCCTCTCCCATTGAGGGATTTTACCAGCGTACCCACCCGTACCAAGTCTGTGTGGATGGATGTTCCTTCTTCCGATGTTTATGTGATCCTCGCTGGACTTCTTTGCTGCTTCACTTTGCTTCATCGACACGAAATCATCCCAATATGGTTCTAAGTTTGGGTAGTCCCCGATGGCCGATCGGTTTTTCTTCACATAAGTAGTATTCAGCCTGGCCTTGAAGTTCCTCCATGCCGCATCCATGGTCATCAACGCATCCCGACGCACGCGGTGTTCATCTTCTTCGGGGAATTCGAAGGTTTGTTTGAGCTCCGTCCATAGATCCGTTTTGATGGTCTCGGGCACTTTGTGCCAATCCAAAAAGGTGATTGGCACTCTCTCCCTTGCGATATACCCGCAGTTGTTCAGACTTTGCTACGAACTTTGGCGGTGCAATAGGGGCCCACTTCCGAGACCTCCGAGATGGTATACCGCCTTCGGCTTCTTATTTCTTCCTCGGCCACGAGGTCTTGCCACGGTATGTCAAGATCGGCGCAATGGTGGTTGGGTGGAGGTTGAGGAACCTGCTAGGGATAGGGCTCGGGCTCGGGGTGGATTGCTCCTCCATATCAGCCTTGGATGTGCGAACTGAAAGAGGTAAAGTATGGAACCATTACAATTTGGCGGTCATTTGGGTTAAGTGCGGAAGTTTAACTCGTCAAGGGCCCTACTGTCCACCGATGGCACATCACTAACGCAAGGCGGACTAGCAGCCAAACGCATGCAGATTCTACTAAATCTAACTAGTAAGTACTAAGTACTAGTAGAGTTGGTTGTGGCTTACTGTAAGGCCCCCATTTTTGATAAATAAATACCAAAAATGGATACCATGTGCATACAGTACTAGTCCCATGATCAGTAGCTAGTACGCACAAATACAAATTGATATCACAGTCATACACAAACTTTATTACACAAATAAAGTAAGATTACATATTATTTTACAATACCAAAAGTAAAAGCTGCGGTGGAGACAAATTCTTGTAGTATGCCTTTTAACCCATTGTTCCACGAGCAATCGACAAGGGAAAATCCTTAGATAAATTCATCGATAAATTCCCGTATCCTGCATCAACGTAAGAATCGTCGGGAAATCTGCTTTCTTCACCTAAAAACATCAACATTGGCAAGTTGAGTACTTACGTACTCGCAAGACTTATGCAAATCCTAAGATACATGCAGCCATTCCAATGAAAGGCTATTAAGGTTAATTTGCATAAAGTCGGTTTGAAATGTAAATACTGAAATAATAGATTGCAAAATGGAATTTAAATAAAAGCAATTTAATATTGAAAGTGATAGAATGTAAGCATCAATAAATCACGAATGTTTGGGTATCTTGATCATACTTAAAACCATTTCCTTCCGCATATAGCGAAATGACCAACACGTGGTAGGAACCACTTTTATGAAAATAAGCAAAACGCTAACTATGTGATGACTTTACCAAGTGTCCATGATCATGACGCGCTAATCGATTAGTTTTACACTCTGCAGAGGTATACAACTTTCCCACAAGACATGACCGACTCTTTGAGCAATCGATATTTGCACACCGCCTTTGGTGTGCCGCAGAGTCATGTTATAATCATACATTATTTAAACCTAACTTTGCACCAAAGACGGTGGCGATAACCCATTCGTGGTGTAAGAACTCGAGCATAGAAATGATGGAACTACCCACATGATGGCATACACCATTATATTGGTAGACGTTTAATCCATGATCACCTCGGTGTGGACGCCCGTCGAGCAATTCATTAAGAAACAGCTCGTACTACTCCGCCTTCCAAGTGCAAAGCTAGTTTTAAACAACTTAATAAGTTAGAGCTGTCACATACCAAACTTGTGGTTGTATGAATGTTCTTGGCCCGAAAACAACTCATAGTTCGGTCCTTAATCCGACACGGGCAATAATCTCCACCCTACACTACGTGCAAAGACATGCACAACCGGCTATTGCCAATAATTGCCCGCATCTAAACCATAGTTTTATTTTCATTTTCCAACCAAATACCAACCACAAAAATGGTCATACCCATTTAAATGTCATATCCAAAGTCTTTAATCATTTCTCGCTTTATCTTCATTTAGCTTTGGCTAAGCATTTCACTAAATGTGAGTAACCTGATTGACATTAAATATTGTCTAAGCTATTCTAGGGTTTTCAAGGTTCACAATTTTCTACTTATTAAGGAAGTTCTATAAGTCTACTGGTACAATTACCATTACCCGAAATATAACAGACTTTACAAAATAAAGTATGCAGTAAAACATTTAATGAAAACATTTATAAAACTGGGATCAATATGATCAAAAGGGGTTTGCTTGCCTTGTTGACTATCCTCGACTTCAAACTCCTGGTCGTCGAATGTACCGGATTCGTTGGGTTCTACACGTTGTACGGCAACATATAACAAATACCAAATTTCAATAGAGCCAAAAAGAAATCAGATGGAAATATTCAAATAAAATGATTTCACAATTCAGGAATGATTTCAGGAGTTATTTGTTTTCTTTTGCAATTTAAAGATTTGATCTATTTAAACCATTATTGCATTATTTTCTACTCATTTTATAACTTAGATTTTTCTTACAACACACCCTAAGTATTTTTACATATTCTGGTTCCTGAGATTATAAGGATTCTAATAAAATTTATTTTACTAAATTTGGAGGTTATTTGCAAAATTTTCATGAATGGCATATTTCTAACTTTTCTTTTGAATTTGAATTCGAATTTCAAATAAAATTCAATTCTGAAATATTTTTACATATTTTGAATCTACCAGATTTTATATGAATTTAGAAATTTATTTCATCAAATTTGGTTAAATAATTCAAAAGATATGGCTATTTGAATATCTAGGTTTTGAATAAATACTAAAAATCGAAAATCGAAAATGGAAAGTACGCTTTGCATGAAAACGCGCTTTCCTTTTAGGCGGAACCGCGCGAGACGCCGACAGACGGGTCCACCGTCGGCGTTTAGCGCCATTCTTGCTGGCCGACGCGCTGGCTTCGCACGGTCCGCGCGAGGTCGACAGTCGACAGTGCTGGTCGAAGATGTCGACGACGACGACGCGCGCAAGCGATCGACACCGAGACCCACATGGCGTTGGATCGACGCTATGCGCATGAGACCGACAGTCGGGCACTGGTCGGCGACGCATCTCGGCCGCTTTAGCGAAAGGGCCGACAGTCGGGCCCGCTTGGCGGTGACCCAGAGCAGGGCGCCAGCTTCCGAAGCTCGCCGACGGTGAACCGGAGCCGGAGCGGCGGAATCGATTCCACCTTGAGCTTCAGCAGGCCAAGGCGAACCTTTGGGTGGCGGCGCGGTGACCGGAGGTGGTCGGAAAGGCGGTCGGACCGGCGGCGGCGGCGAATTCACGGCCACGGCGACGCGACGAACTAGCTACTCCTAAGCTTGAAGATCACCCCTACGAGCATCAGTGCATCACAAGGATCCCATTTCTGGGTTTAGCTCAAAGAATGAATGGCAGAGGAGGGTTCTCACCGTGCGCGGTGGTGGCGGAAGAAAAACACGGTGGAGGAGCTCGCCGGGGAAGAAAGGGCTTCGACTGGAGCTTGGGATGGGTTCCTGGAGGTGCTAGGGTGCTTCGGGTCGAAGGAATTGGGTTGGAATGGACTGAGGCGGTGGATTGCGAGTTTTGACCTCTTTGCGGTTTTTGCCGTCGCCGGAGAAGACGACCAAAGCAGCGGCGGAATGGGCTTGCAGGGGCACGGCTAGGTCGGCTGCGAACGCACGAGAGGGGTTTATATAGGGAGAGAAAGGCGGTTTGCGCGCGGGTGAGAGAAAAACCGAGAGGCGACGTCGGCGCGGGAGAGAGGCAGAGAGAGGGGAGGAAGAAGGCGCGGCCGGGTCGCTGATGCGTGGGGGCGAGCTGGCAGCGGCTGTCGGCTGAGGTGTCTCACTGACAGCCCGGGCCCACATGTCAGCGAGAACGCAAAAGAAGTCTGGCGAAGACTCAAGACGGAACGGGATAAAAACGGGGATTTCGAGGCTCAAACCGACTCTAAATTTTATAAAACTTTTATCAGCAGTCGGCAAGATAATTACCATACTCCAGTAAAATTTTACATATTTTATGATGCATGCGGATTTTTATAAAATTCTGACATTGCAATAGTTGCTGCATTGCCCATTCGGTTTTTCTTTTAATTTGCGATTTAAACAAAGTTATTATTTTACAAAACTTTTTATGATAGTTTTAAATGATATTATACACCCTATGTAAAAATTAAAGACTTTAATTATTATTATTTAATTTTTAAAAATTCTGACATTACTGTTTTCCAGATTATTTATTCACTGTTTTTGAATTTTTAAAATTATAAAATGAATTAATAAATTCTTGATATTTTTACTGAAGGTTGATACTGTTTTGATGTCGGCAAGATAAAAATTTTGGGTCAGGATGACTTACAGATATTTTTACCAAATTATTTTACCATTTTACCCTGAGATATTTACTCATGATTATCTTTGATTAATTGTTATTTTTATTAATTCAGCTTACCCACCGACTTAAGCAAGCTGAGGAGAGCCCTCAGATATTTTTAGAAACTTTGGTAAATTTTTGTTGAATTAACATTTTTACTTTTTACCATTTTCTATTTACCATATTCTTTGTTTCACTTTCTTGCATTAAAGAAAAGCCAAAAGAATATTCAGAAAATCTAGAAAATTCAGAAATTTCGAAAATAATACACAAAAGATTTTTATTTCATTTTTCTTTATTTTATGATTTTTGAGGCTGTTACACTTACAGTGGAATCAACTCACCTACTTCCCTGGACAGAGACGTGCAAATAATAGTTACTGCCACAAAGCTAGCCATTCGTCAAGTCCTTGCAAAGTCTTGGGCCATTTTGTGTGGCAGCAAATAGCTAGCCTCAAAAAACTTTCAACACAATCTCTAGCTCATGACTAATGGTAACTCCTACTGGTTTTGCTCTTGGTCATCATTGCTTTGGTAGAGATGAATGCCAACGAAAGGATGCAAAACCTACAGGAGTAGGTTCACCGGAAGCCGATGGTCGTGGATGATGGTCACTTGCTTACACCAAGCTCGGCTCATGAGTCATGAGTCGTCATGGCAGGCCGGCCAGATCTTATCCATCCTTACCTACCAACGCTGGGATTCACCTACTTATGTACTCGAGTCATGTAGTACTTGCTACCTAATTAGTCATGTTAATTTTATAATGATCATTGCCATTTTGCTGCCCAAACTAAAGAACCACATCGAGCGGATCAACAAGTGACATGCAAGTACACACAACAGATCAAGATAGTGCACTCGTGGATTTGGACACGCCAACCGCTAATACTCCATGGTTTTTCTTTGGACATTGATGCACATCTACCCATTACTAATGTAAAGTACCTTCGGGCGTAGGCGGCCCCCGCGGCGTCGGGGCGTCCGGGAGGAGTAGGGGCGGCGTCGGGGTGGCGTCCGGCGGAGTAGGGAACGGCCATGGCAAAGTCTGAGGCGCGCGCGCGTCCGGGCGGCGTTGGGCTCGGTGAGAAGAGTGAAGCGGCGGAGTTTGTGAGAAGAGTGAAGCGACGGAGTCTAAGGGTTTAGGCAACAGCGGTGCGGCGACATTTCATATGTGGGTTATCTGTGGCGGTTCTTAACAAGAACCGCCATCGATACTATCTGTGGCGTGATTATTTATACGAACCGCCATCGATATAATGTCTGTGGCGGTTCTTAATAAGAACCGCCATCGATATATATATTATCTGTGGCGGTTCTTTATACGAACCGCCATCGATAATGATCTGTGGCGGTTCTTCACAAGAACCGCCACTGAAACATATATTATCTGTGGCGGTTCTTTATACGAACCGCCACTGATAAAGTTATCCTAACATAAATGTAACTGGATTTGAAGAACCGCGTTAATCAAGCTTATATATTAAATATCGCCACACTCACAAACATTTCGTTGCTCGGTTGGTTAGAGCGTTCACCGCACCTACCGGTCCTGGTTCGACTCCATCTCGCAAATACATTATATTATATATATTCAATGCTGTTAATTGACATATATTGTAGTCCTATTTTACATGGAAAATCCAGTTTGTTTTGCAGAAATGGGCCCAAACTTCTTTTTTTTGCAAAAAGGGCCTCGAAAATTTTTCTAAGATTACGAAATAGTCTGTCTTTTTCCGAAAATTCCTAAACTTACATATTAGTCTATATATGCATAACACCATAGATTCGTAAAGACCCGAATTTCGCGTTATCATGGCGCGTTATATGTAGCGTCAAGGCCACACGCCCACGTGTCTAGTATACCCTACATAATCCTAATATAGTAATGACCCTACATAATCCTAATGTATTAATGACCTTATATAATCCTAATAAATATTATATACCCTATATAATACTAATATATTAATAACCCTATATAATCCTAATATAGTAATATACCCTATATAATACTAATACAGTAATGACCATTTATAATTCTAATATAGTACTATAACCTATGTAATCCAAATATATTAATGACCCACATTTCCATTACTACACACAAATGCATAACACCATATTTCTATTACTCCATACAAATGCATATTGTTTACATCACATTGCCATTACTTGTATATAGCTAATTATTTTCTTTCACAATTTGCCCTTCTTCATGATCGTCGCGATGATAGGTAGCTTCCTGAGTGGTCTCTTCCTCGAGCCTGATGTTGCCATCTACGAAAGGAGGCAACTCGTCAAACTGGTTGTACTCATCCTCATCCACGACATTCTCAACTCCGACGATCCTTCTTTTTCCTGAAGAACTACATGTCGCTTCTTATCCGTCGATTCGATTACATAGAAGACTTGTGCTACTTGCTTCGCAAGTCACGAATGGTTCGCTCTCAGATCCGACATGTTCGATGTCCAAAGTAGTGAAGCCGTGCTTGTCCACCTTGACACCCTTTGGGAGTTGTACCAACGACACGAAACATCGGGATCTTAAAAATACAATAGTCGAGCTCCCAAATCTCTTCTATGAACCCATAGAAGCTAGTCTTCTTCTTGCTGTGTTGTCATAGGCATCTATGCGACACCACTATTTTGGTAAGTGCTTTTGCTATCCCGAGATCTCGTGTAAAAGGTATATCCATTTATGTCGATCCTTGCCATGTCAAGATTGTACCGATGGCCCTTTTGCCAACCACCTCAACACAACACTCGTTTCTTTCCAGTCATATGCTCTTTGAACCAATGATTGAACAAGCGGTTATGCTCTTTTGTTACCCAAGCCTCGATCGTCCACGATTTTCCTCTCGTAGCTTATCCTTGTGCATGTCCATATACGAGGACACCTCAACCGATCATTGCAAGATCGTGAAATGAGCTTTTGAACAATCCATGATCGTAAGAATTTGTTGATTTCCTTCCAATCGTCCCTTTTCCAGCCTAGCCTACCCTCATGGCGAGATATGTGCACTCCTACCGGTTCCACCCCTCCATGTAATCCACGCAAAACTCGATAACCTCCTCGGTTGCATAACCTTCCACAATGTAGCCCTCCGTGAGATCGATTATACATACTTCTTCAGATACCCATGTACCTTTCGAGCGGGTACATCCGATGCGAGAATACGGAGCCACATACATTTATCTCATTCACAAGGTGAACAATGAGATGAACCATTATATCGAAAAATGATGGAGGAAAATACATCTCTAGCGGCATAGTGTCTTGACCACATCATTCTGCAGTTCAGAAAGTTCCGATGGGATCGATGACCTTCTGTGAAATCGTGTTGAAGAAGAAACACAACCTCATGATTGCCTCTCGGACCTTTTCAGGCAAAATACCTCTAATTGCAATAGGAAGCATTTGTGTCATCATCACATGACAATCATGAGACTTCATGCCAGTTAACTTCAAATCTTTCATCGAGACCAGTTTCTTGATGCTTGCGGAGTAACCGGATGGAACTTTCACACCATGCAAGCATTTGCAGAGGTCTGTTCTCTCTTTCTTGGATAGAGTGTAACAAGCTGGGGGGAGGTAAAGTCGGCCTTTCCCGTTGTCTCGAGGATGTAGCTCAGCTCTGATTTTCATATCCTCTAGGTCCCTTCGTGCCTTCAGTCCGTCCTTAGTTTTGCTAGGAATATTCAGCAAAATACCAATCAAGCTGTCACATATATTTTTCTCTACATGCATGACGTCTATGCAGTGTCGAACTTCTAAGTCCTTCCAATAGGGCAAGTTCCAAAATATCGATCTCTTCTTCCACGTGATCTTCTCGGTACGAGACCTCGATTTATTATTACTCTCTCCTTTCCAAGTACAACATTAATATCCTTAACCATATCATATACCTCTTCCCACGAGGAGGCCTTGGAGCTATACCATCCTCTTTTGTCCCGTCGAATTGTTTCTTCATATTGCGGTAGGGGTGATTCTGCGAAGGAACTGCGGTGATGCATGTACAGCTTTTTCTCGAGTTATTGAGCCACACACTTGCGGTTTCATCCATGCAATGGGGGCATGCTTTGGCCCCTTTTACAGTACGACCAGATAGGTTACCAAGGGCATGGAAATCATTGATGGTGCAAAACAACAATGCGCGTAGGGTGAAGTACTCTCGCTTTACTCATCCCATACCTGTACACCTTCGTTCCACAGGATCACAAGATCTTCCACCAATGGTTGTAGGTATACATCAATATCATTGCCAGGTTGTCTCGGCCCTTGGATAAGCAACGACATCATAATGTACTTTCGTTTCATACACAACCAAGGAGGAAGGTTGTAGATACAGAGAGTCACGGGCCAAGTGCTATGAAAACTACTCATATTACCGAAAGGATTCATTCCATCCGTACTCAACCCAAACCTTACATTCCTCGGTTCATTCCCAAAGTCCATCCTAAAGAGCCTATCGATGGTTCTCCACCGCGTAATCGGCAGGTGTCTCGACTTTCCATCCTTTTACGCTCTTAAAGTGCCATCGCATCGATTGGGCATGCTTTTGTTTCCAAATAAACGCTTCAACCGAGGTATTACCGGTAAATACCACACCACTTTAGCGGGAGCTCCTTTCTTCACCACGGTGCCCTCGCTGTCATGGCCTTTACGCTTGTATCGCGATGATTTGCACACCGGACATACATGCATGTCAGTATACTCTTTGCGATAGAGTATACAATCGTTTGGACATGCATGTATTCTTTCTACTTCCAATCCCAATGGACATACAACCTTCTTAGCTAAATAAGTGGTTATCGGCAATACGTTTCCATCTGAAGCATGTCCGCTAAGAGATGTAATAGCGCCGTGAAACTTTTATCGGACCAACCATTACTTGCCTTCAATTTTAGAAGTGAAAGCACGGTGTGCAACTTTGTGTATTCCTCCTTGCAACCCGGGAACAAAGGTGTGTCCAGTCGTCCAACAAACCCTTGAATTGATTAAACTCTCTCGACTAGTGTAGTTCCTTCGCATCACGCAACATCCGAGCAAGATTATTATCGTCATCAATGTCCAACCTATCCTCATCAAATCCATAATCGATGTCACCGCCATAATGCCTTCTCCATCATCCAATACGTTATCACCTTCATGTATGTTTTCCTCTTCACCGTGACTTGTCCAACGTGTATAGCCAAGTACAAAACCTCTTGAATCAAGTGCAAGTGGATGTGCTCTTTGTCCAAAACATTTTCTCATTCTTGCAATCAATGCATGGACAATGTATGTACTCCGTCTTCTTGTGCAACTTGTTCTCCTCGGCTCTTAAAAAGCAGATACCCCATCGATATAATCTCTACTGTAATGGTTCGCATTGTACATCCATCTCCTATCCATCTAAAATTAATTAACATATAAAAATTGATTAAAAACTAATCTAATTACTTATCATCTAAATGATCTAGATAATAAATTCATCATCTAAAAATGATGAGCATCCACCTACCAAATTAGCTAAAATTTCATGTATATTAATATCCAATAATCTTAATTAAATAAATTTAATATATGTCCGCATCAAGGAACCAAATTAATAGTAATTAAAAACTAATCAAATACTTTTCCTGTAAAGAAGCTAGATAATAAATTCATCATCTAAAATGATGAGCACCCACTACCAAATTAACTAAAATTTCATTTATATTAATACCCAATAATCTTAATTAAATAAATTTATTATATGCAAGATGTATATGTCCGTACACTAATGGAACCAAATTAATAGTAATTAAAAAACTAATCTAATTACTTATCATCTAAAGGAGCTAGATAATAAGTTCATATATATGCAAGATGTATATGTCCGTACACTAATAGAACCCAATTAATAGTAATTAAAAAACCAATCTAATTACTTATCATCTAAAGGAGCTAGATAATAAATTCATCATGTATCAAATTAACTTAAAATGCAATTAATATTAAATATATGCTTAATCATAATTCATCATCTATAAAAGGAACACAACATCATCTAATGAACCTAGCTAGGAAATAAATTCATCAACTACAAAATGGTAGTAGCTAAATAAAAATAAACAAAATCTAAACTTTTCATCTCATCTACATATAAACCCTAATTAAACTTGGTTTAAAAATTAAATTGCAATAAGATTAACACAAATCAAGAGAGGAGAAAAAATAACTCACCAAGGAACAACTAGAGGAAGTACAAGCACAAGAATTGGAGAAAACGAAATCTGAAATTTAGAAGTTTTGGTTTGCTCTCGGGAGGAAGAAGACCAGAGCTGCTACTGACCACCTATTTATAGGCAGTATTATTAGTGGCGGTTTTTAACTAGAACCGCCACTGATAACATTATCTGTGGCGGTTCTATCCTCGAACCGCCACTGATAATCCAATAGAATCAGTGGCGGTTGGAGGACAGCACCGCCACTGATAACCTAGTTATCAGTGATGGTTCTATCCTCCAACCGCCACTGATAATGTATTTGTTATCAGTGGCGGTTCTATCCTTGAACCGCCATCGATATCGATTATCGATGGCGGTTCGAGGATAGAACCGCCACTGATATGTTTCCTGCCATTTTTAAAATAGAACCGCCACTGATAATTATCTTTGTGACGGTTCGAAAAAAACCGTCACAAATAGACCGTCACCTATTGCAGGTTTTGGCGTAGTGTATGCTTAACTTTGTGAAATCAATTCGTCTACTATGCATAACTTTGTGAAATCAAAGCTCCATAAACTAATTTTCGTGGGTTTGAGCCTCTTTATATCAAATCTATTGAGGGTAGATAAATCAAATACGAGTTGCATGATTGGGTAATTGACCTTTTTGCGGGCTTGTTTACGTGTTTTGTAGGGAATCTTGCACTCAGTAAATTTGAGGGCTAGGTAATATTCTACTAGGTTAAGGCTACTCTTGCACCATATGCTATACAATGGAATATATATAGATAGCTAAGCGGCTATTTGGATCACAAGTTTCATTGATCAATTAATTTTTAAACAAGTTTTATGTAAGTTTTATGGGTTGTTTGCCTAGTTGGATTTTTGTAAATGGATTTGTTTAAAAAAATTTACTTGCAGTTTTCAAAAATTCAATTATGTTGGTGTTTAGGGTTTGACAAAAACAAGGTTCAAGTTTGCCTTATTTGGTTTCGCCTTTTGTTCAAAACAAGGAAAACTTCTTCTAGTAAATTCCTTTTTCAGTATAAATAAAACTCGTTCTTGTTATCTGTAGCTACTAAACAGGATTTGTTGGTGGTTAGAAACCAAACGCAATACGAAAAATTATATTTTGTTAAAGACCAAGATTCAAATGTCGACCCCTTAGCTAGTAACATGAATTTCAAATTGTTATTCGGTTTGGATACAATGAATTGAAAATATTGTTTACATCAATCTGGTTTTTAGTTATTATATTATTCCTATCCTAATTAAACAAGACTTTATATGGTTACACTATAAAATAAGTTTTTACTAAATGTTGTTTCCTAAAAGGTTAAAACTCAAGAACAAAACCCCTTAGAGAATCTTAAGCAATTTCTAAAAAAATAGACTTTACCAATTGCATTGGCATAATTCTTTTATAGCTCCAAAAAGGTGCTTATATCAATTAGTCAATATTTTATCTAAATTTGCTATAAAAGAGCTACCGTAGTGCATCATTTGTTATATATGGACTGAACGGCTTGGTTAGATCGAAAATCTTGAGTGGTTGATTGGAGAGCTCTCATCAACACAATTCGTTTAGGAAAAATCAACACAATTGAGCTATGGTGGAATATTGATTAAAAATCAAATAATAAATGCATGGGCTCAAACTAATATAGTACGTACTCTTTTACTTGTCGTGATACACACATATCTGACCATTATTATTTTCTCATTGTTTGTTAGCAAAAGTTACTGCTTAAACCATGTAATTATATGGGAGTAATTTATGTGTATGAGCGGTTAAAGTTTTGAAGGGTCAACTGGAAACATTTCTAGGACGTCTATTTTGAGAATGACTGGGGGAGTAATATTAATTAGGGCTAGAGGTGTGCTTCATTTACGCAAGATCCAATAATATATGTGGGACTTGTATTATAAAATTGCCAAAATAAAATCATTTATCGAACCCAAGCTTTAAGGACATATAAATACCCTCTCTTTCTCAACTTCATTTGCAGTCATGTTTTCCACGCTTTTTTTTCCTTCATTTCGATTTGCAATGTATATATATGTGAGAACCTGTATATACGTGAGTATGGAGAACACATAAATAGACATGATTAATCCTTCGAACTTTATGTTTGTCTACATTTACATACACATAAACAGATATGTACATGCAAGCAGATACAGATAAAGCAAACAAATATATCTAATAAGCTGCTTGTCGACATCAACAGGGAAGAGATACAACGGATAAAATCAAGCAATCCTGAGATTAGCCACAGGGAGGCATTCAGTGCTGCTGCAAAGAACGTAAGTACTAGTTCTTGCATAGTTTGTATTGAATTAACAAACAAAAACAAGACACGTAGTTACTGAATTTTATCCTATTCACGCATGCACACCATATCATTAAGTGATATCCAGTTACTCTCGATCATAGTCACACACACATTTGTGCAACACCTATAGATAATGGTATGATCATATAGAAGGTATATATATCTAATGTGCAAATGGAGTACGTATATCTTTACATGTTGGCCTGCAGTTATACAAAGTAGGCTACCAGACGAGATTTGGATAAATAGGGTGGATGCATGTGACGAGGGAAAGATCGGTTTGCAGATACTTCCCTTTCCAAGAAAGTTAAAATCAACAACAGTTGTGGGATATAGTCATTTGGTCAAGTGTGTTTGTGTTAAATTTATATTGCAAAATTAATTTGCATGCCCCAGGGCACATCTCCATTGGAACGGAAATTTAAACACTACAGGACCAAAATTATAACACATTGCTTCTTCCTCGAAAAAAAAGAAGAAGAAAAATAGCACATTGCTTCCGTAGCTAGCTAGGTAGCATCCATTGGCTATGCATGCACGATGGTAGCATTAGCTAGTTTATGGGTGTGACTCATTGCATATTTTCATGCATTTGAAAGCACCTGTTGGATATACCTACGTTTTTTTCAGCCTGAGCTAGCCACCATTACTGCAACTAAAATTAATTAAGCTCATATATAATGCATATTGCTCATGATATCACGCTCATATATATGTGTTGGTGATCGACTACGTACGTGCAGTGGGCGCATCTTCCTCGGCTCCATTTCGGCCTGAGCGTCGTCGACGGCGGCGGCGGCAGCAGCTGTTAAATCATCGAGAACACATGCTCGCGGGAGAAAACGATCGTGCGTGCGTGCGACGCCGAGCTGCTACGCGTGTATGCGTAGTAATTCACACGCGCGCATGCATGCGCGTCGACCTCTTCGATTCACCTTATGCTATAGTTATGCTACGTACTCGACCGTATGTGCTGATCTCGCAAATGCACGTACGTACGTACGTATACGCCTCCATCTATGCGTACGTGTGTGCATGCATGGAGGGAGTTATCATGCATGCTCAGCTCCCTGCGTTTTTAATTGCTGTGCGTAATTTAGTATTGTGATGATCATATCTAGACTTGTTCAACTGCTGCATGTATGCAGGACTATTATGCTAGCTAGCTTAATAAGGATGCTGGATGCTAAATAAATGAATAGAAACGCCGTGTAACTGTGTTTATCTGTTAATTTCTTCATAATTATGGAATTGTGGACAGGTTGATTTATGAAAAATGATTGTTGAGATCGAAAATCAACATGTACGTGTGTGTATGCACACATGCGCATATGTATGCTCTTACTTTCATCTTGAGTTAGTACTGTATATATGTGTATGATCAAGTTAGCTACTAGCATATAACAAGAGAGCTACTAGGGATCGGAGTACGACGGGAGCTTTCCCATCGTACATCCCATCTATTATTGGATCTTTATAAACATACTTATACCACAATATCGGATCTCTTTCTCGGACATGTACAAGCAACATATTGTCACCGATTGCAACAAGGTGCAAAGTGAAATGCAACAAAATTCAGTGGATTGCAACGAAAATATTTTAAGAGTTCTCCATGCAACAATTGATATTAACTCATGAAACATTTTGATTTTGAGTGTGCAACAAAGCGTAACAATGATTTTTGAACTTGCAACAAGAATTCCTTCAGTCGAAACAATACAACAACGCCGTTGTGCGCTGCGGTGTCCGCACCAAATCTAGTAGCTATAAGTCTTGATCGGGCGTTGGATCTGGTCGAAGATGAGCTCAAGGATGACGGCTTCGCTTGGATCTAGCGTTGGAGGGGGAGGGGACGTGCCGGTGGCATAGGTTGAGGAGAGGGAAGGCGCCAAAGGGGGAGATCCGATGACGATGGAGAGGGGGAGAGAGAGAGGACTTGAGAGACTGGAGCGCACGGCAGAACTGGAGCTCACCGGAGGTGAATGCGGCTGAACTAGCCAAAGCTCGCTGGAGTCTATGTGTGTTGTAGTCACCCTCCTTTTTGGTACGGAATACCAAGAAGGATGATCTATATGTATATAGTACTAGTCTCATGATTAGTGGCTAGTACGCACATTTACAACATTGGTAACACATCCATACACAATATTATACATATATTAGCGGAAGCTGTTTATACAATAAAGTCTTACAATTCAGTGTAAATTACAGCGAAAAATTCAAAGCCTTGTGGTATGCCCATACAAACCCTCAGACAACTGACAAGGTATAAACACTAAAAATTCGCATCACCGAATTTACCGTATCCTACGACAAAATATCTATCTTCTAGGCCTTGCTTTCTTCTCCATCTAAAACAACGATTTAAGCAAGGTTTAGTAATTTTCTACTCAGCAAGACTTAAGGTGTATCGCAAAAGTGCAGGCTTTATCAAAAGAGGCTTCTACGGTGTAACATCCTCAAAATTATAAAATAAATAAAAAGAAATTAAATAGTCTTTTGTGTATTATTTCTGAATTTCCTGAATTTTCTGGATATAATGGATATTCTTTTGGCTTTTCTTTAATACAAGAAAGTGAATTAAAGAATATAGTAAAATGGTAAAAGTAAAAAGTAAAAATGCCAAGTCAACAAAAATTTACCAAAGTCATAACAAAAATCTAAGGGCTCTCCACAGCCAGTTTAAGTCGGTGGAAGAGCTGGATTAAATAAAATAATATTTAATCAAAGCCAATCATGTGAAAAGAAGTCAGGGTAAAATGGTAAAAGAATTTTGTAAAAATCTCTCGAAGCTATCCTAGACCAAGATTTTTACTCTGCCGACATCAGCACAGTGTAAACCTTCAGTAAAAATATCAAGAATTTAATAATTAATTTTGTAATTTTAAAAATTCAAAAACAGTGAAGAAATAAATTGAAAAATAATAATGTCAAAATTATTAAAACTTAAATATTAACAATTAAAATCTGAAATTTTTATAGAAGGTGTATAACACCATTTTATACTCTTATAAATTTTTTATAAAATATTAAATTAATTTTGATCATAAATTAAATGAAAAACAGTTTTGACAGAACAGCAATAGCTGCATTGTCAGAATTATTTAAAATTCTACATGCATCATAAAATGGTGAAAATTTTACAGGAGTCTGTTAATTCCCTTTCCGACTTACGCTAAAATTTTTATAAAATTAAAACTCTTTTTGATCATCTTAACCACCGTAATCATCCCATTCTATCCCGAGCCTTCGCCTGACTTCTTTTTCCCTCTCGCTGACTTGTGGGCCCGACTTGTCAGCCAGCGAGCCAAACCGACCCCGCTGCCACCTGGCCCCCGCGTGTCAGCCTCTTTCTCGCGCGTTCATTCCCCTCTCTGCTCTCTCTCGCCGGCGCCAGCGCGGAGACGATCGCGCCGTCTCGATTCCTGTTGCCTCAGCCAACCGGTCCTCCTTCCCGCAAGCCCATTCCGGTCGCCTGTTGCCTCAGCCAACCGGTCCTCCTTCCCGCAAGCCCATTCGCGTCGCCTGTTGCCTCAGCCAACCGGTCCTCCTTCTCGCAAGCCCATTCTGCCGCCATTTCTGCTTTTCTTCCCCAACTCCGGCAAAAACCGAGAATCGGGAGAATCGTCCGTTTCGCCGCCACAACCAATTTCCGCCCAAATCGTTGGAGTCGAAGCATCCCTATGTTACTAGGAGTTGTTCCCATTCGTCATTTCGAGCTCTTCTTCTCCGACGAGTCGCCGCACCGCCCAACTCCTTCCGCCACCGCACCCGCTCAGTGAGAGCTCCACCCGATGCCTCATTTCTTCGTCTAACAGCAAAATCGGAACCCTTGTGTCTCGTAGATGCTGTCCGAGGTGAAAATGAGTAAAGGGCATCGTTGCTCTTGCCTCGCTACCTGTAACAACCAAAAATTCAATAAAGTCAGAAATATAATATTAAAAATACCCATATGATTTATTGTTATGTTTTCTGATTTTTCTTGAATTAAATAGTTTCTTTTGGCTTTTCCTATTAAAAGAAATCCAAAGGTGCTATATAGTAAAATGGTAAAAGGCAAAAAGGTAAAAATACAAAGTCAGTAAAATCCTTAAAAATCTCATAATCATGATTTTGCCACTTGTTCTGTCTTGGCATTAAAAAAAATAATAAAATAAAAAGACAAAATGATCATGAAAAGAGAAAAGGAAATATGAACCAAAAGCTTTGATCAGGATATTTATTACCTTAACCATAGTTGAAATTTTAAAAAAGCCGACATATTAACTTAACCCAACCCTGTTAAAAATATCATGAATTTATCTCTTCATTTAGTAATTTTAGAAATTCAAAAACAGTCAACAAGAAAAGCTGGAAAATGCAGTGTCAGAATTATTAAAAATAAAATATCAATAATAAAATTATGAAAATTTTATTCAAGGTATATAATATTAATTCCAATACTTTAAAAAAGTTTCATAAAATAATAAATTGAATTTATCCCTCTATTAAATGGAAAACAGAATCAATTAAAATCAGTAACAGTGCATTGTCAGATTTTTAATAATATTTATATTCATCAAATTAATCTGAAAATTTTTCTAGACCTTTATATTTACCTTTCTGACCTCTGTAAAAAGTTTTGTAAAATTTTGATTTTATCTTCTAGCCCAAACTTCCGGATTTATCTAATCTGTCCAGAGAATTCTCAAATTCTTCCTCCGCGTCTCACTGACCAGTGGGCCTGCATGGACAGCTGTGCTCTTTTGCCGACCACCTCTTCTCTCTCTGACCGTCCGATCCCACCTGTCAGCTTCACCCTCTCCGTTTTTCTCCTGTTCTTTCCCGTTCTCTCTTGCCTGAGATCACCGCCTCTTCCGTTTGTCGCCACCTGCGCCGCAACTCGACGCCCAATGCGCCGCCGCACGCCTCTGCCACGCCAGATCCGCCTCGGCCTCCGTGCTCTCTCTCCCTGCTACTGAACGGCCGAGAATCGCCGCGCAAGCCGCCGCCTTCTCCTCTGTTTACACCTGTGCAAACCGCCTCTTTAGCCTATTTAAACCCCGCCAAAGCGTCGCTAGCACTTGTACTCTTACCTGGAAACCTCAACGCCGAGCCAAAACCGTCACAACGCAGCCACCCAGCTTCTTCTTCCCCAACTCCGGCCAAAAGCCCCAAAGGGGAAAAATTCGCCTTCGCCGCCTCACCCATTTCACCTCAACCGATTCACCGAACCACCTCTGCGCTACAGAACCATTTCCGCCATCGTCCGAGCTTTTCTTCACCAGTGAGCTCTCCCGTCGAGTTCCTTCCGCCGCCGCCGCCGTCGCAAGGTGAGAACCCCCTTCCGCTACCCCTTTTCCTCATCTAAAGCCTAAAATCGAACCCCAGTGACTTGCCGATGCTCGTAGTGGTGTTCATTTGCCTCGAGGAGCCGTTTCGCCACGAACGCCGGTGAGCAGCAGTGCTCGCCGCCCTCTTCGATGGCAGTGCCACCTCCGCCACCTCCGGCCAAGCGCCACCACCGTAGATGCGCACGTAGTATCAACAAGAATCTGGAACCCATTCCGACTATCCGGCCGTGCCTGCGCCGTGAATCGCGCAAGCCTTGCTCGCCTCGGTCACCGACATTTGGGTCCACTCATCTACCACTTGCAAGCATTGTGACTCGCTCAGGCCACGGTCGTCGACCACTCGATCCGAGTGGAGTCGCCGCCACGCGGCCCCCCAGAGGATGCTCATGTTGCCCGACAAGCGTGGTCCCGTGTCGGCCGCTCTGCGCTCGGTGTCTCATCATGAATGGGCCCGGCATGTCGCTGCCTCGGTCCAGAGCGGTGCGAAGGGAAAGCGCCTTCGCTTTGCGGCGTACTTTCCGCTTATAGAAAATTTTCTAATTTCTGTATTTTCAAAACCGAATGCATTCAAACTTAAATATCTTTTGAAATATCCAACTAAATGAAGTGAAATAAATTTCTAAATTCATCTAAAATCAAGTAGATTCAGAATATGCAAAAATATTTCAAAATGAAATCTGTTTGAATTTCAGATTTAAATTTAAAGAAAGAATTTGAAATATGTTGTGAATAGAATTTCTGCAATTCAACTTCAAATTAAATGAAATAAATTTTAATAGATTCCATGCTTTGCTAGGAACCTGAATATGAAAAAATACTTAGGGTGTACCATGGAAAATATTTGAAGTATAATATAGGGTAAGAAAGTAGTTCCATAATAGCAATTTAAATAATTTTAGAATTTAGAAATTGAAAATCAAGAATAGTAAAACCTGTAAAAAATGGTCTCTGAAAATGATAAATAAAAGTGAATTATTCAAGAAAATAAGATTGGTTAATATTAGAACCTAATCGTAAAATAAACACGGAACTTGTAAATCGATGAACAATGATATGTTGATTCAAGCGATTGATTTTATTTGGCTCTTATGTCCGATCCTTTTATTTTATTGGAATTGCCATGTTATTATTATTCGACGGTAGCACCCGATTTAAACTTGTGAGTTCGACGATCGTGAGTTTGACGTCAAGATCATCAACAAGGCAAGCACCCCTTTGACCATATTGATCCCAGATTTACAAATGCTTTCACTAAATGTTTTATCGCATACTTTATTTTACTAAAAGTCTGCTATATTATGGGTACGGTAGTTCTACCAGAGACTTATGGAACTTCCTAGATAAGTATGCAATTGTGAACCTTGATAAACCTAGAATAGCATAGACATTATTTGATGTCAATGCTGGTTGCTCACATTTAGTGACATGCTTAGCCATGCTTAAAGCAAAATAAAATCTTGACATGATTAAAAATGTTGGATATGACAACTTAATGGATATGACCTCTTTGGTTGGCAGTTTGGTTAAAAATGAAAATAAAACTATGTTTTAGATGCGGGCAATTATTGGCAATAGCCGAGTGTACAAGGGACTTGTACGTAGTGTAGGGTGGAGATTATTGCCCGTATCGGATTAAGGACCGAACTACGTGTTCGTTAAACCCAAGAATTTACCGTACAACCACAAGTGCTGGTATGGGACAGCTCTAACTTATTAAGTTGCTTAAAACTAGCTTTGCACATTGGTAGGCCGGAGTAGTACGAGCTTCTTCAGTGACTGGTTGCTCGTAGGGGCGCCCACACCGAGGTGTTGGGAGTCACGTTTGCTAATACAACGGTGAATGCCATACTATGGACATGCTTAATCATTATTGTGCGTTGGATCGTGCAAACATATACACCATAGTACGGGTTTGACGTCACGGGCCGGTGCAAAGTTAGGATTAAACAATGTAACGGTTTTGTTATGATCTCCTTGCCGACACACCAAAGGAAGTGTGTTCTTGGCCGGCAAAAGAGGTTGATCATTACTTGTGGGTAAAGTCGTACAAACTCTACAGAGTGTCAAACTTTTCAAAAGCCGTTCCTCGCGTTATGGGAATCTTGGTGCGCCAAAGACTAGTTAGATGGTTTTTATTTTCATAAAACTCAATTTCTACCGGACCGGTAGGAATGGTTACTCGGAAATTTCTCACTGTGATGATGAAATGATTCTTGAAATGGTCATGATACCTGGTACATGTGACTTATTTATACTTACATTCTCATTACTTTTTATATTAAGTCGCCTTTACTTAAAGTTCGCTTTTCAATCTATTAATCAAGATTTACATTTCAATTTTAGCTTTATGCAAAACAACCATGAGCCTTTCCTTGAAATGGCCTGCATATATAATAGGTTTTGCAAAAGTCTTGCGAGTACGTAAGTACTCAACTTGCCATGTTGATAATTTTTAGGTGAAGAGACAGATTACCCCGACGACACCTTTTACGACGCAGGATTCGGGGATGTGAACGATGAGTTTTATTAGGGTTCTCCTTGTCAGTTGCCTGTGGGGGATTTTGGGATAAAAGGCATACTACAAGATGAATGTCTCCACTGTTATGCTTTTACTTTTGGTATTGTAAGAATAATATGTATTTGCTTCCGCTGTAATAAGAAAGTTGTGTATGACTGTGATATCAATTTGTTTTTGTGCGTAGTAGCCACTGATCATGGGACTAGTACTGTATGCACATGGTATCCATTTTCGATATTAATTTGTCGAAAATGGAGGCCTTACACTACCGCTCGGTCATGGCCGCCGCCGCCCTTACACGGTGACGTGCCGCTGCAGAGCGTCTCAGGCCACCGCGCCGCCACCAATGTGCGTGCACGGACGCCCTGAACCTCAAGGTGGAACCCATTCCACCTCGGAGGGCCTCCTCCGCCGCCGGCGAGCTTCGGAATGCTGCGCCCTGCTCTGAGCCGCTGCTGCGTGGGTCCAAGTTGTCAGCCTCTCGCGTGTTGCCATGCACGCCAAGCGGACCCATCGTCACGATTGCACGCTGGGGCTCAGGTTGCGCACGCCCGATCGGTGGGCCAAGATCGCCAACAGCGTGTTGCTCGCTGACTTGTGAGCCCAGCTTGTCAGCCTCGCACGCCGCAGCACCGCCAGCCCACGCGTCGATCGCTTCTGCTGAGCCGTGTTGTTGCCAAGCGAGCCACTGTCGGCCCTCATTGCCGCCAGCATCCACATGGGCAGCGGTTACCGGCAGCGCGTTCGCCGACAACTGCCCCCCAGCGTGTCGATCGCGCAGCGTGTCGCGCCACCACGCCGGATGGGCCCGATCGTCGGCGCCAACAGTAGCACCGAAAATGGAAAGCGCGTTTTTCCCAGTGAAAGTGTACTTTCCATTTTCGGCAGTTTTTTAATTTTCAGTATTTTCAAAACCTAGAGTATTCAAACTTGAATATCTTTTGAACTAACTGTCCAAATTTGATGAAATAAATTTCTAAAATCATGTAGATTCAGAATATGCAAAAATATTTCAGAATTGAATATTATTTTAATTTTGAATTTAAATTCAAAGTAAGAGTTAGAAATATGTCATACATGAAAATTTTGTAAATGACCACCAAATTTAGTAAAATAAATTTTGTTAGACTCCTTGTAACCTCAGAAACCAGAATATGTAAAAATACTTAGGGTTTGTTATAAGAAAATTTTATGTTTTCAAAAATGTGGTAAAATAATGCAATAATGATTCAAATAGATTAAATCTTTAAATTGCAAATCAAAACAAATACTTCATGTAACCATTTCTGAATTTGTGTAGTTATTTTATTTGAATATTTCCATCTGATTTCTTTTTGGCCCTATTGAAATTTTGTATTTGTTATATGTTGCCATACGACGTGTAGAACCCGACGAGTCCGGTACATTCGACGATCAGGAATACGACGTCGAGGAGAATCAACAAGGCAAGCATCCCCTTTGATCATATTGATCCTAGTCTATAAATGTTTTCATTAAATGTTTTACTGCATACTTTATTTTATTAAAGTCTGCTATATTACGGGTAATGGTAGTTGTACCAGTAGTCTTATAGAACTTCCTTGATAAGTAGGAAATTGTGAACCTTGATAACCCTAGAATGATGTAGACAATATGTGATGTCAATTTGGGTTACTCACATTTAGTAACTTGCTTAGCCATGCTCAAATGAACATACAACCATGACATGATTAAAAATATTGGTTATGACATTTAAATGGGTATGATCATTTTTGTGGTTGGTATTTTGGTTGGAAAATGAAAATAAAACTATGGTTTAGATGCGGGTAATTATTGGCAATAGCCGGGTGTGCATGTCTTTGCACGTAGTGTAGGGTGGAGATTATTGCCCATGTCGAGTTAGGGACCGAACTATGGGTTATTTTCAGGTCAAGGATTATCATACAACCACAAGTGCTGGTATGGGACATCTCTAACTTATTAAGTTGTTTAAAACTGGCTTTGCACTTGGAAGGCCGAAGTAGTACGAGCTGTTTCTTAATGAATTGCTCGACGGGACGTCCACACCGAGGTGATCATGGAATAAACGTCTACCAATATAACGGTGTATGCCATACTGTGGGTAGTTCCATCATTTTTATGCTCTGAGTTCTTACGCCACAGAATGGGTTTATCGTCACCGTGCTGGTGCAAAGTTAGGGTTAAATAATGTAACAGTTATAACATGACTCTCTGCGGCACACCAAAGGAAGTGTGCAAATATCGATTGCTCAAAGAGTCAGTCATGTCTTGTGGGGAAAGATGTATACCTTGCAGAGTGTAAAACTAATCGATTAGCCGCGTCCGCGGTAATGGACACTTGGTAAAGTCATCACATAGTTAGCAGTTTTGTTTATTTTCATAAAAATGCGGTTTCTACCGTGTGTCGGTGAACTCTACTGTGTGTCAGTAGAGCTGGTTTTGATTATGGTCATTTTACCCATGTTCAAATTTTTATTTACTCGCTCTTACTTACTGTCATTTTAACTAATCTGCTTTTAAGCAAATTTTACAACAATTTATTATTCTGTATTTACATTTCAAACTGGCTTTCTGCAAATTAACCTTAATAGCCTTTCCATTGGAATAGCCTACATGTATTTTAGGATTTGCAAAAGTCTTGCGAGTACATAAGTACTCAACTTGCCTATGTTGATATTTTTAGGTGAAGAATCAGATTACCCCGACGATTCATACATTGATGCGGGATACGGGAAATTTAACGATGAATTTTTCTAAGGTGTCTCCCTTGTCAGTTGCCTGTGGGACAACAGGTTAAAAGGCATACTACAAGAAGTTGTCTCCACTGCAGTTTTACTTTTGGTATTGTAAAAATATTATGTAACCTTACTTCCGCTATGTAATAAAGTTTGTGTATGTCTGTGATATCAATTTGTATTTGTGTGTACTAGCTACTGATCATGGGAATAGTACTGTATGCACATGGTATCCATTTTTGGTATTCATTATCAAAAATGGGGGCCTCACATATAGTTACTTTGCGTCAAGCGAAATTGAACATGTAAATCAAATAATTTGCAAACAGAATTTTAACATCCCAAAGTTAAAATAAAGTAAGAAATTATATTTTATAATTTTTTATATTTATTAATGCTTTTTCTGCATTTTTTGAATTTTTCTGGATTTTCCTTGATTTTTGCTCTAATGGAAAATCTTTATGAGTAATAGATGAATAAAAATAATAAAAGCTTACATTAACAAAATGTATAAAAATCCCTGCATAATCTTGAGAGATATCTAGAATCCTATTCCTGAATTTTAAAATCCAAGTAAACATATTGTGCAATAAATGCCTAATTAATGTTTCTTGACTAGCAACAGTAAAATTGTCAGATTTAAATAAAAATAATAATTCAATAATTCAACCTAAATTTTTTATATTATCTTAATTCTGGATGAACCCATCTACATTAAAAATATTAAAAATAAATAATTAGTTTTAAGATATTTAAAAATTCAAAAACAGAATTCCTGAAAATCTGAGAATCTTAATGTCAGAATTTTTATAAATTAAATAAAAAATATATTAAATTTAAATTTTTAATGAAGTCTCAAATAGCCAAGATAAACTTCTGTAAAAAGTTTCAAAAAGTTTTGGTAAGATATAAGTCCTGTGATAAATTAAAAACAGAAAACTCAATTCTGAGCACAATGTCTTCATGGAGTAAAATCTTCAGGTTTTACTTCAGTCTTGTCGGGGGTAGCGAAGTGTCATGCCCATCATCTTGAGATTAGTTAACGAAGGAAAATTTTAGACCCTTTGTGCACTTAATTGAATTTAAAAGTCTTTACGTGCTGTTAAACTTTTATTGTGAATATTTTGTATTGCTTCTCGGGGTGCACTCATGAATGCTCGACATAAGTTGAAACTTCACGACGTGATAACCTTTAATTAATAAGAAAAATCTAATTAAGAAAATTTTAAGGAACGGAATGTTACCTAAAACAATATGAACTAAATTATAATAAACAAAAGATAACTCTGAACTAAACCATTCTTATATATTTATCTCATCTCATCTAATCTATATAAGTTTAAAATAACAAAAAGGATTTTAAAGAATTGGAAGTTACTTCATAAGCAAACCAATTCTCATCTTACCCCCTTCTATCTTTTACATATTCATCCAGTAATTCCAAGGTCAAGCTCCTTGATCTTAACCACTTCTTGATCATCGTTAGTGACTTTTGAACATCACTTTCATCAGTAAATTTTGATCATCCATTTCATCAGTAAACAACCCTTGTTTCGACATTAAGCATAGAGCCTAAACCTCCTTTTTATGTGAATGTACCTAACACATTCATCATGGTATTGAGTACGCCCTTTGTTTGTGTATTCAATTCCTTCAATCATTCCTTTTGACTTTGCAAAATGAGTACGTCCTTTGTGTACTCAATTCCTTTGATCAATCGTTTTGATTTTGTAAATTGAGTACATCTTTTGCGTATTCAATTTCTACCGTCATTCTTTTTGATTTTGTACATTTCATTTCTTCATAGTTGTCAAATCCAAGCAAAATCAAAACCCCTTTACATACCAAGATGATTGAAAGAATCATATCATTAGAACCATCCATCCTATGATCTCTTTATCACTCTCTAGACCCTGCGAATCTCGGGGACGAGATTCCTGTTAAGGGGGTAGTCTGTAACATCCTATAAAATTAAAAAATAGGAGAAATAAAAAGTTTGAAATTTGAAAATGGAATTGAATAAAAATTTCAGTTGGAATCAAGAGTTCGATTTTAAACAATATCTTTTCCTCTTTTCTTGCATTCTAATCTTAAGAAAAGAAAGGTTTCAATATTAAAATTATTTCTTCCAAAACAAACAAAATATAAATATGAATTATGATGTGACATTTAATTTGAAATTTAGTTTCCTGAGTTTTCTGAATTATTGGTTCTTCTTGAATTTTGCTCTAAAAAGAAAAGTAATATATATATTGAATCGGTAAATGGTAAAAGTAAAAAGGATAAAAATCCAAAACCAATAAAATTTCTAAAAATCTAAGATAAATCCCAGATCCATCCAGGATCCTAATTAAATCTACTTACACTGATCTGGATCAATAAAATAAATTAAAAAGACAAAGATAACCCTGTCTAGATACTCTGAACCGACCTTGTAAGAATTCCTCAGAAATCACTCTACCTTAACCAGAGTTAAAATTTTAACCATGCCGACATGCTTGTCTTATATATTCCTGAAGAAAATATCAAGAGTTTATCCCATCAGTTGATAATTTTGAAAATTCGGAAACAGAGAGATTGAAAAACTGAAAATGGTAATGCTAGAATTATTAAAATTAAAATACATAATATAAAAATATCAAATTTTATATGAAATCAATAATTCCATTCCAGATATTCATAAAAATTTTCATAAAATAATAAACTGATTTTAATCCTAAATTAAATAAAATTCAGAATCGACAGAAAATGACAACTATGCATTGTCAGATTTATATAAATATTTTTATAAAGAATTTTTTACTAAAAATTTTACTGAACTCTCATCTTTACCTTGCCGACCTATAATTTTTTTTTCATAAAATCTTGAGCCTGTATGCTGACCCAAACTTTGATTTTTGCCTCGATCTGTCCAGAGTCTTCACGCGAGTCGCCGAATTTACTCACTGCCGTGTCGGCCTAGTCTGCCAGATGTCCCATACCGATTTCCCTCACCAAGTCTCTGCCATGTGGACCCTTGCCCCACCTGTCAGCTTCATCTTCTCCCCCTTTTCCTTTCTTCCGTTTCTCTCTGGTTTCTCGTTCTCTCTCTCGCGAGCCGGTCCAGAGCTCCACCGCCTCAGTTCGTTGTCGCCTTCCTGCGCCAATCCGCAGCCCGAGGCCAATCCGACGTCACTGCCGTCCCTCAGACAGCCTGCTGCCGTGACCAAGATCATTCGCGCACCAACCGAGCTGCCGCTTTTGCTCTCTTGTTCAAATCCTGTAGTTTACCAACTTGGCCATCTATTTAAGCATAGCATCAAGTGCGCAAAGCCTCTACGAGTCACACCGCCGCTTCAAAGCTCATCATCTTCTTCCTTTCTCAAAGCAATTTCAGCCATTGCCGTTTCGGCCGAGACTTGACCGCCAAAATCGATTACCACCAATCATCAACCACAAAGCATCAATCTCTGATTCCTTCAACCCAGAGCAACCTCAGTGCACTTAGAACTTACCTCTACCCCCAATTGGAGTTCTTTTTCTCCGGTGAGCCGCCGCACCGAAGCCTTTTCTTCCGCCACCGCACCCGCACGGTGAGAGCTCAACCCATCTACTCTTTCTTTCGAATAAATAGCAAAACAGGATCCCTGTCATGCCCTGATGCTTACCTCATCACCCATTCGAGCCAAGACTGACCCCTTTTCTTCCCCGGCGAGCCGCCCTCTCCTCCGCCTCAAGCTCTCGGTGGCACGCCGTCTCCGTCCATCTCCGACCGAAGCAGCTCCACCCCCGTGTGCGCGTGGTCTCCCTGGTTCTCTCCGGCCTTCCTTCGTCGCCGGTGAGCCTTGGTGACGCCATCTTTGCCTCGGGTCGCCGACAGGCGGGCCACGCCTGTCATTCTCTCACGTGCGCTGTGCCTCTGCCGAGCGGTCCCGCGTCGACCTCTCGCAACGCGATCGACCATCGCCATCCGGCCCAAATTGGGCGCCGCTTGAAATAAGAAGCACGAAAAGGAAAGCGCATTCCCTTGGCGAAAGCGCACCTTCCCTTTTTGGTAATATTTCTATTTTCTGTATTTTCTTAAACCGCAATGCATTCAAATGCTTATAACTTTTGAACTATCAATCCAAATGAAATAAAATAAATTTATAAATTCATGATGAATCCTGTAGAATCATAATATGCAAAAATATTTTGGAAATAAACTATATATAAAATTTAAATTCAATCTAAAGAAAGGGATCAAAAGAATGCCATATGTAGAATTTTTGCATATAAACTCCAATTTGAATGAAACAAATTTTGTTAGAAACCTTAACTCTCCAGGAACCTAAATATGCAAAAATTATTTATATTTTGACTAGATTTACATCATTTTCTAAAGTAAGTTGTTTCCAATGTATTGAATATTCAAATATGAATATCTTTTGCAAAAAGGATTCAATTCATGTCAAAATAGTTCCTATGTGTTTAAAAAGTAGTAATCTACTTAGTTGTTCAAAAACATTTAGAGTTGAATCTAGTTTGAATTAAATTTGAAGATAGATAAATTTTCAATGTATAGAAATCAAAATAAATATAACTTAAAACATACAAGTTCAAATAATGGTAAAATGATTCCTAGATCCTTAACAAAACCATAATACCCCTGTTATGCAAGAATACCTCATGTTTGTGCATATTTACTTATATGGAAAACATCTCGGATAAAAGCAAAATACTGTGAAACCAACTTTAAAACACTCTTAATGATATCTCATGCTAATGCCAGAAAAATGAATAACTAATCATGAAAGGGTCAGTTGCAAACTAAGAACTAAAACTAAATCTTTATCGTGTAAACTATAAAACTAATTAAGCATTTTCAGTAGCCTGTAAAACATCTCGTCCTAATGCAAATTTTATGAAGATCAGTTTAGAAATAATATTTACGATATGTACAACCATATTCTTGAAAAATATTTTATTTTCAACCTGCTTTGCATCTAAATCCGGTTAACCCAATACCATTAAATAATATGGTCATGTAACCCTTAATATCATATAAGTTTTTTTTAACAATGAATATAATGTTTCGTCTAAACACTAAAATGTATGAAATCAGCTTAAGAATGTTCTTCAAAGTATAGACTATCATATTCTGAAGAAATAATCTTATTTCATCATGTTTTGCATATAAATTATATTAGCCAAATAACCTTAAGTGTTATGATTTCTGAACTTCATATTGTGAATAAACGAACTCGGAAACAATGAAGAAATCTGTAGTTAAGATATTTGTATCACCAGAACCTTCTTAAAAACTACTAATGCACAATCAGTAATTTAACTTATCAAATCTATCATATGTGAAACCACTTATTATGCAAAATCAATTAAAAAGGATTAAGTGCTATTCATTTATAGTTTCCAGCTCAATTGTCTAATATGTTAATTCTATTAATCCAAATAATTTTAGCATCTATAATTTGAAGATATAAATACAAGAATTCATAATTTTAGCCTCTTGAATTCGTAATTCAAGAATAGGTAATCTATCAAAGAAAACATGTTTTGTTCATCATAAGTCATTAACAATATGTTTGTGTAATTATCTAAATCATAAGATCTAGAATTCATTCAATCCTGTAAGGCCCCCATTTTTGATAAATAAATACCAAAAATGGATACCATGTGCATACAGTACTAGTCCCATGATCAGTAGCTAATACGCACAAATACAAATTGATATCACAGTCATACACAAACTTTATTACACAGCGAAAGTAAGATTACATATTATTTTTACAATACCAAAAGTAAAGCTGCAGTGGAGACAACTTCTTGTAGTATGCCTTTTAACCCATTGTTCCACGAGCAACCGACAAGGAAAATCCTTAGATAAATTCATCGTTAAATTCCCGTATCCTGCATCAACGTAAGAATCGTCGGGAAATCTGCTTCTTCACCTAAAAACATCAACATTGGCAAGTTGAGTACTTACGCACTCGCAAGACTTATGCAAATCCTAAGATACATGCAGCCGCTCCAATGAAAGGCTAATAAGGTTAATTTGCATAAAGTCGGTTTGAAATGTAAATACGAATAATAGATTGCAAAATGGAATTTAAATAAAAGCAATTTAATATTGAAAGTGATAGAATGTAAGCATCAATAAATCACGAATGTTTGGGTGTCTCGACCATACTCAAAACCATTTCCTTCCGCACACAATGAAACGACCAACACGTGGTAGAAACCACTTTTATGAAAATAAGCAAAATCGCTAACTATATGATGACTTTACTAAGTGTCCATGATCATGACGCTGCTAATCGATTAGTTTTACACTCTGTAGAGGTATACAGCTTTCCCCACAAGACATGAATGACTCTTTGAGCAATCGATATTTGCACACTGCCTTTGGTGTGCCGCAGAGAGTCATGTTATAACTGTTACATTATTTAAACCTAACTTTGCACCAATAGCATGACGATAAACCCATTCTGTGGTGTAAGAACTCGAGCATAGAAATGATGGAACTACCCACGATGGTGTACACCGTTATATTGGTAGACGTTTAATCCATGATCACCTCGGTGTGGGCGTCCGTCGAGCAATTCATTAAGAAACACTCATACTACTCCTGCCTTCCAAGTGCAAAGCTAGTTTTAAAAACTTAATAAGTTAGAGCTGTCCCATACCAGCACTTGTGGTTGTGTGAATATTCTTGGCCTGAAAACAACTCATAGTTCGGTCCTTAATCCGACACGAGCAATAATCTCCACCCTACACTACGTGCAAAGACATGCACAACCGGCTATTGCCAATAATTGCCCGCCTCTAAACCATAGTTTTATTTTCATTTTCCAACCAAATACCAACCACAAAAATGGTCATACCTATTTAAATGCCATAACCAACATTTTTAATCATGTCATGGTTGTATGTTCATTTGAGCATGGCTAAGCAAGTTACTAAATGTGAGTAACCCAGATTGACATTAAATAATGTCTAAGCTATTCTAGGGTTTTCAAGGTTCTCAATTTCCTACTTATCAAGGAAGTTCTATAAGTTTACTGGTACAATTACCATTACCCGAAATATAGCAGACTTTAACAAAATAAAGTATGCAGTAAAACATTTAATGAAAACATTTATAAAACTGGGATCAATATGATCAAAGGGGTTTGCTTGCCTTGTTGAGTATCCTCGACTTCGAACACCTGTTCGTCGAATACACCGGTTTCGTCGGATTCTATTCGTCGTACGACAACATATAACAAATACCAAATTTCGATACGGCCAAAAAGAAATAAGATGAAAATATTCGAATAAAATAACCTCACAAATTCATAAATGGTTGTAAGCTTTATTTGTTCTCATTTCCAATTTAAATATTTAATCTATTTAAACCATTATTGCATTATTTACCACTCATTTAATAACTTAAAATTTTATTATAACAAACCCTAAGTATTTTTACAGATTCTGATTCCTGGGATTACAAGGGTTCTAATAAAATTTATTTTACTAAATTTGGATATCATTTGCAAAATTTTCATGTATGACATATTTTTAACTTTTCTTTGAATTTAAATTCGAAATTCAAATAAAATTCAATTCTGAAATATTTTTGTATATTCTCAATCTACTGGATTTTAGATGAATTTAGAAATTTATTTCATCAAATTTGGTTAAATGATTCAAAAGTTATAGCTATTTGAATGTCTAGGTTTTGAATAAACATCAAAATCGAAACCGCGAAAATGGAAAGTGCGCTTTCGCGGGAAAATCGCTTTCCTTTTCGGGCGGAACTGCTACCGAGGCACCGACAAACGGGTCCACCATCAGCGGCTAGCCTTGGCTGCTGTGGCCGACGCTGGGCTCATGCGAGGTCGACAAAGTGGTCCGCGATGTCGGCCGACGCACCTTGGCCAAGACGCGATCGACCGGCCAGCCCAGATGGCAGCGGTGCAACACGGCATGATGGCATCGGTGACAACCGAGCCCGCTTGGCGGTGACCCAGAGCAGGGCGCCAGCTTCCGATGCTCGCCGGCGGCGAACCGGAGCTGGAGCGGCGGAATCGATTCCACCTTGAGCTTCAGCTGGCCAAGGCGAACCTTTGGGTGGCAGCGCGGTGACGGGAGGTGGTCGGAAAGGCGGTCAGCACCGGCGTGAGGCGTCCGACCTCACGGCCGGCCGGCGACGCGGCGAACTAGCTACTCCCAAGCTTGAAGATCACCCACACGAGCATCAGTGCATCACAAGGATCCCATTTCTGGGTTTAGCTCAAAGAATGAACGGCAGAGGAGGGTTCTCACCGTGCGCGGGCGGCGGCGGAAGAAGAACACGGCGGAGGAGCTCGCCGGGGAAGAAAGAGCTTCAGGTGGGGATCGGGATGAGCTCCGGGAGGCACGAGGAAGCTTCGGGTGCAATGGTTTGGGGCGGAAAGGTTGGAGATTGAAGAATTTGGGTTTTGCCCTCTTTGCGGTCTTCGCCGGAATTGGGGAAGATGACCAAGTCTACGGTGGAATGGATTGCACAGGAGGCGAACTGGGTTGGCTGCGACGAGAGGGACATCTTTTATAGAGGCTCGAAGGCGGTTGGGCGAAGAGGGCGCGCGAAAAACCGAGAAGCGGCGTCGGCGCGGGAGAGAGGCAGAGAGAGGGGAAGAAGAAGGCGCGGCTGGGTCACTGACACGTGGGGCGAAATGGCAGCGGTGTCGGCTGAGGTGTCTCACCGACACCGGGCCCACATGTCGTGAGCAGAAAAAAAGTCTGCGAAGCCTCGTGACGTAACGGAGTTTCAACGACGTTTTCGACAGTCAAAACGACACAAAATTTTATAAAATTTTTACCATAGGTCGGCAAGGATATTACCAGCCTCCTGAAAAATTTTCAATATTTATGATGCATGCAGATTTTTAGAAAATTCTGACAGTGCAACAGTTGCTGCATTACCTATTCGGTTTTTCTTTTAATTTGCGATATAAATTAAGTGATTATTTTACAAAACTTTTTATTATAGTCTGAAATGATATTATACACCTTCTATAAAAATTACAAACTTTAATTATTATTATTTAATTTTTATAAATTCTGACATTACTGTTTTCCAAATTATTTATTCACTGTTTTTGAATTTTTAAAATTATAAAATGATTTAGTAAATTATTTTATATTTTTACTGAAGGTTTATACTGTTTTGATGTCGGCAAGATAAAAATATTGGGTCAGGATGACTTATAGATATTTTTACCAAATTTTTTTACCATTTTACCCTGAGATATTTACTCATGATTATCTTTGATTAATTAATATTTTTATAAATCCAGGTTGCCCACCGCCTTAAGCAAGCTGAGGAGAACCCTCAGATATTTATGGTGGCTTTGGTAAATTTTTGTTGAATTAACATTTTTACTTTTTACCATTTTTCATTTATTATCTTCTTTGTTTCACTTTCTTGCATTTAAAGAAAAGCCAAAAGAATATTCAGAAAATCCAAAAAAAAATTCAGAGATTTCGAAAATAATACACAAAAGATTTTTCTTTCATTTTTCTTTACTTTATGATTTTTGAGGCTGTTACAGATCTACCCCCCTTACAAAAATCTCGTCCCCGAGATTTGGAGATGACTAGAAGAAATCGGGGAACTCTTGTCGAAGATGATCTTCTCTTTCCCATGTAGCCGTCTTGAAAGATGATTGCTCCATTGCACCTTCAACATTTTGATGGTCTTGTTTCTTGTTTGGCGTTCGGCTTCTTCCAAGATACGAACTGGATGCTCCCGATAAGATAAATCTGGCTGAAGATCTATCCCTTCCAAATCAGCGAGGTCAGAGGGAACACGAAGGCATTTCTTAAGCTGAGATACATGGAAGACGTTGTGAACGTCAGATAGTTGAGGTGGCAATTCCAATTGATATGCCATCTCACCCATCTTTCCAATGATCTGAAACGGTCCAATAAATCGAGGAGCCAACTTCCCACGAATTTGAAATCGACGAACTCCACGAAGAGGCGAGACTTTGAGATAGACATGGTCACCAACTTTGAAACTGAGTTCACGACGACGATTGTCGGCGTAACTCTTCTGACGAGACTGAGCTTCTTTTAGTCGACTTCTGATCATGTCCACTTGCTCTTGAGCTTCCTGAATAAGATCTGGGCCGAAGAATTTTCTTTCTCCAACTTCAGACTAGAAAAGAGGGGTTCGACATTTCCTTCCATACAGCGCTTCAAAAGGCGATACTTGCAGACTAGATTGGAAACTGTTATTATAAGAGAATTTGGCGAAGGCCAAACTTTTCTCCCAATTAGAGCCGTATGACAGCAAACAGGCTCTTAACATGTCTTCCAAAATTTGATTGGTCCTTTCCGTTTGTCCATCTGTCTGAGGATGATAAGCTGTACTGAAGTTCAACTTAGTACCCAGAAGACGGTGCAAACTTTCCAAGAAACGAGAAGTAAACTGGGAACCTCGGTCAGAAACAATTGTCTTCGGTACGCCATGAAGACGGACAATATTCTCCAGATACAACTCGGCAAGCTTATCTCCAGAATGAGTAGTCTTGACCGGAATAAAGTGAGCCACTTTAGTCAGACGGTCAACGATTACCCAAATAGAATCATGCCCTTTCCTGGTTTTTGGCAAACCAGTAATAAAATCCATGCTGATATCTTCCCATTTCCACTCTGTATCTTCAAAGGTGCAAAGTCTGCGGGGCGTTGATGCTCGGCTTTGACACGTCATCATACATCACAGACAAGCGACATATGCAATGACATCCTTTTTCAAACCGGCCACCAATATTCACGCTTGAGATCTTGATACATCTTTATACTTCGGGGTGAATTGAGAGGAGATTCATGGGATTCTTTGAGAATCAACTCTTTAATTCGGATCATCAGAACATATATTCGATTTTCGAACATAAGCACTTCATCTGAACTTTCACGGAATTTGGATTCCTTTCCTTGCTTCAACTCTTCACGGATTTTGATAATTGCTTCATCTTTGAGCTGAGCAGATTTAATCTGGGACTTAAGGGTTGGTTGCACCTCTAGGGCGGCTAAACAACCTTTTTCGACAACTCCCAAATTAAGCTTTTGGAAATCTTTTACCAAATCGGATTGATCGGTCAAAGATGAAACAGAAAGACAATGAAGCTTTCGACTTAGAGCATCTGCTACGACATTGGCTTTACCAGGATGGTATTGAATGCTAAGGTCGTAATCTTTTATCAACTCTAACCATCTTCGTTGTCTTAAATTTAGATCAGGCTGGGTGAAGAAATATTTCATACTCTTATGATCTGTGAATACACTGCATTTGTTTCCAATCAGGTAATGACGCCAAATTTTCAAAGCGTGCACTACCGCAGCTAATTCTAGATCATGAGTCGGATAATTGAGCTCATGAGGTCGCAACTGACGAGAGGCGTAAGCTACGACTTTTCCTTCTTGCATAAGCACACACCCAAGCCCATTCTTGGAAGCATCACAATAAACATCAAAGCTTTTATGGACATCGGGTAACACTAGCACAGGAGCTGATGTTAGCCTTTTCTTTAATTCCTGAAAGCTTTCTTCGCATTCAGGTGTCCATTCAAACTTCTTTTCTTTCTTGAGAAGCTGGGTCAAAGGACGAGCGGTTTTGGAGAAGTTCTCGATAAAGCGGCGATAATATCCCCTTAGACCGAGAAAACTTCGAATTTTCGGAACAGACTGAGGGGCTTCCCAGTCTAAAATAGCTTTGACTTTACAGGGATCAACGGAAATACCTCCTTTCGAAAGAATATGACCAAGGAAAGCAACTTCTTTTAACCAAAATTCACATTTCTCAAATTTGGCATAAAGCTTATGCTCTCGAAGCTTTTCAAGAACCTTACGCAAATGATGCGCATGATCTTCTTCGGATTTGGAATAGACGAGAATATCATCAATGAATACCACTACGAACTTATCCAAATACTCCATGAAAACTTTATTCATGAGGCACATAAAATTAGCAGGAGCATTTGTAAGTCCGAAACACATCACGGTATATTCATATAGACCGTAACGAGTGGTAAAAGCGGTTTTAGGAATATCTTCTGGCCTGATCTTCAATTGATAGTACCCATGTCTTAAATCAATTTTTGAAAAGATTTGAGCACCGACCAATTGATCGAATGATCATCGATACGAGGCAAAGGATATTTGTTCTTAATTGTGACATCATTCAATGCACGATAGTCCACGCACATGCGTATTCCACCGTCCTTTTTAGGCACAAAAAGAACTGGACTACCCCAAGGAGAAGAGCTAGGTCGAATAAAGCCTTTTCTTAATTGCTCTTGAATTTGATTCTTTAGTTCGACTAACTCATCTGGGGGCATTCGATAAGGGCGCTTGGATATAGGCGCTGTTCCAGGAACAAGGTTTATAACAAACTCTATATCCCTATCTGGAGGCAGGCCTGGCAACTCATTTGGACAAACATCAGAGAACTCGGAGACAATTGGAATCTGGCTAAGATCTTTTACTATGGTTGAACAAAGGGAAGCTTGAGAATTCGAAGAACTTTGGATGGAAGAGAAATGAACTGGAATTCCTTCAGGGCTAACCAAGGAAATGGATCGATTGGCACAATCTATGCATCCTTTAAACTTAGACAACCAATCCATACCAAGGATTACTTCTAACCCTGAGGTTTCTATAAGGATAAGATCAGCATGAAACATGACTCCATTAATTTCAATGCTAACCTCAGGACAAAACTTAATTGAATTCATGACTGAACCAGGGGAATAGATTATCATTTTGGCAGAGAGGAGATCAATTTCTAAGTTATTCTGATCAAGAAATTCCTTAGAAATAAACGAGTGCGATGCTCCGAATCAAACAATACCAAAGTAGGTACCGAGTGCACAGAAACATACCCAAGATTACATCCGGCGCTCGCTTGCTTCTTCAAGAAATACATGATGAAGGCGACCGCTACTCGCGATCGCGATTAAGAGCTACAAAGAGCTTGACAACCCGAGAATTCCTAGCTCTCAAGGTCGACACAGGGGTCTCTGAACTCCCCGTGACGCATCGCGCCTCGACGCTTGACCTCTTTTAGGCGTGCATTTGCATAATGCCCGCGCTTTTACAATGATAGCGAGTCACACCACCGCTTGATTCGAACTCGAAGTCCTTCCTTCATTACCGCTCGAGGGACGAAAGCGTAAGGTCGCTGGGCCGGATGCTCGACCTTGACGCCTCTGCTGCTGCCGACGAGGCAGAGGAGGTCGAACATTGGTCGGCTGACCAACGTCGCGGCCTCGGCAAATTCGGACTGGCAGCTTTCCGCGCCATCCACTTCCTCTTTCGACTTTCCATAACATCACGCGAACTATGCTCGGCGATTATAGCCTTGTCCACGAGTGTTTGGAAGTCGTGGAAGTCGTGAATGGCGAGAAGATGCTTAACTTCATTATTCGATCGTCCGGAAGTGCTCAATTCTTCTAAGCCGAATCGACTTCGATGACGATAACGAGCAAGGTAATTAAAACGGTGAAGATACTCCATTACGGACATATTTCCTTGACGCAGGTCAAGAAATTCCCGTCTTTTTAAATTCACCAGGCTCGAAGGAATATGCGTCTTCCTGAAGACTTCGACGAAAACATCCCAAGTAACTTCTTGACCTTGGGGCCTTGCCGCTTGGAAATTTTCCCACCAGACTGCAGCGGCTCCCTGGAGTTGGTACGATGCATATAGAACCTTCTCATGATCATTGCATTGAGCAATGGTCAGCTTGCTTCCAATAGCTCGTAACCAATCATCAGCGTCCAGGGGATCTGATGAAGAAGAAAAGGTTGGAGACCGGGTTTTCAAAAATTCTCCCAACTTGGACTGATGGAAGGCTTCACCAACACCGGGCCTAGAACTTGCAGCACCAAGGTTAGTCGTATTTTGGACCAACTGTTGGAGCAACAGGGTATTCGTCTGGCGTCCCTGTTCTATCATCGCAAGCACTTGGGCCATGGTTGGCGGCCCTGGCAACTGCCCCTCCGGAACTTCTTCTTCTTGGACTTGAGGAGGCGGCGAATCTCGACGGCTTGGACGACGCAACGCAGATCCTCGGACTGTCGACGGATGGACTGGATTGGGCTGGGCTGGAGTGGCCGAAGTCACTCGCCGAGGGTGAGTTTCCGGGGTTTCCTCATTCCCCAGAATCTCATCCAAGGATCGGGTAGCAGGCATCTGGAACAGGATTATTAATGAATTAAGATCTACTTTAAATTTTAATCTCAGTTGTTACCAAATGTTTGAAAAGCACAACTTGATTACTATTATTACGGATCACAACGTCGTAAAAATATTAACTGAAAGTTAAATATGTACGAGTAGGAACCAAAAGCACACAAAACAATATCAAGCAAAACTTTATTTCAACTTTATAATATTCACAGCAAAACATACCATTTATTTTTGACGTTACTACATAAAAGGATAACACCAAAAGCCTCATCTAACACTACTCATCACCTGACAACTCACGGACTGTTACTATCTCTACGACTAGAACTCTCGGCATCAGGAGGATAAGGGGTCTCCTGACAGCGATGCTCCTGCGGTATCTGAGGACTCCGCAGAGGAAAACTATGGGGGTCTACCTGGATGCTCGGCAACCTAGGGCGACTCCCTATCACTGACATCCTTGCTGGCGACACCGGGTGGTACTGGGTGTCGTCGCACACGCGCTCGAGGAATTGCCCCGAACCGAGCGAGGAACAATACCTCCGCAACGCAGGAGCGATGGCATTCTCTAGAATGCTACACGGCGATGCGCCTCAGATTCGCTTATTGCCCGACGGCAATATCGTCGAGGCATTTATGAATTCCACTAGGTTACGTAAAGTGGGATTTTGTAACCCGATGGCATCCATATAGCTATTCTCCCACCGGTGTTCAGATGGAATCCTCCTATATACTCTGCCATTCGGGTAAGGCGTGGCGCAAATCGACAATAGCCATATAGGCGGCTTCATTCATGGCCATCATGAGGAAGATCCGTAACCTCAAAAGATAAAAATTCTTCACTATCTTCATCTCGGTAGGGATATCCACTTAGCTATGTATTCCACAGAGATGTAACTAATCGCGTGGAATACTATATATCGTGGATTTTCGGAAAATGGCGAATTCTAGCAAACGAGTAAGAATTCCCGCCATGCCGTAATTCTCCTATTAGTGGAAGTATAACATGGGTGTATCCGCCCATCTCACATTTAACAAGGAATTAGTATTCTGATTAAATGTAAGACAGTAAAGAAATTTTTGGAAGAAAAGATTCTAGCAGAAATTTAAAAATAGGAAAGAGTTATTAACAAGTATATGCATAACCAAAAGAGGAGTTTCATGCATATAAAGAATAGACAGGTAAGATGTCCTAATTCAAAATTTTAGTTCACTCGGATCCTAACATCAAGTTTTAAGTTTTTATTACTCCCATACTACCTAAGGTTTCCAACAATCGAGATGGCTCGATACCAACTTAAAGGCCCCATTTTTGATAAATAAATACCAAAATGGATACCATGTGCATACAAGATTAGTCCCATGATCAAGAGCTAGTACGCACAAATACAAATTGATATCACAGTCATACACAAACTTTATTACACAAATAAAGTAAGATTACATATTATTTTTACAATACCAAAAGTAAAACTGCAGTGGAGACAACTTCTTGTAGTATGCCTTTTAACCCATTGTTCCACAGTAACCGACAAGGGAAAATCCTTAGATAAATTCATCGTTAAATTCCCAGATCCTGCATCAACGTAAGAATCGTCGGGAAATCTGCTTTTCACCTAAAAACATCAACATTGGCAAGTTGAGTACTTACGTACTCGCAAGACTTATGCAAATCCTAAGATACATGCAGCCGTTCCAATGAAAGGCTAATAAGGTTAATTTGCATAAAGTCGGTTTGAAATGTAAATACGTAATAATAGATTGCAAAATGGAATTTAAATAAAAGCAATTTAATATTGAAAGTGATAGAATGTAAGCATCAATAAATCACGAATGTTTGGGTGTATCGACCATACTAAAACCATTTCCTTCCGCACACAATGAAACGACCAACACGTGGTAGAAACCACTTTTTATGAAAATAAGCAAAATCGCTAACTATATGATGACTTTACTAAGTGTCCATGATCATGACGCGCTAATCGATTAGTTTTACACTCAGAGGTATACGCTTTCCCCACAAGACATGACTGACTCTTTGAGCAATCGATATTTGCACACTGCCTTTGGTGTGCCGCAGAGAGTCATGTTATAACTGTTACATTATTTAAACCTAACTTTGCACTAGCACGGTGACGATAAACCCATTCTGTGGTGTAAGAACTCAGAGCATAGAAATGATGGAACTACCCACAGTATGGTGTACACCGTTATATTGGTAGACGTTTAATCCATGATCACCTCGGTGTGGACGTCCCGTCGAGCAATTCATTAAGAAACAGCTCGTACTACTCCGGCCTTCCAAGTGCAAAGTTAGTTTTAAACAACTTAATAAGTTAGAGCTGTCCCTTACCAGCACTTGTGGTTGTATGAATATTCTTGGCCTGAAAACAACTCATAGTTCGGTCCTTAATCTGACACGGGCAATAATCTCCACCCTACACTACGTGCAAAGACATGCACAACCGGCTATTGCCAATAATTGCCCGCATCTAAACCATAGTTTTATTTTCATTTTCCAACCAAATACCAACCACAAAAATGGTCATACCTATTTAAATGCCATAACCAACATTTTTAATCATGTCATGGTTGTATGTTCATTTGAGCATGGCTAAGCAAGTTACTAAATGTGAGTAACCCAGATTGACATTAAATAATGTCTAAGCTATTCTAGGGTTTTCAAGGTTCTCAATTTCCTACTTATCAAGGAAGTTCTATAAGTCTACTGGTACAATTACCATTACCCGAAATATAGCAGACTTTAACAAAATAAAGTATGCAGTAAAACATTTAATGAAAACATTTATAGAACTGGGATCAATATGATCAAAGGGGTTTGCTTGCCTTGTTGAGTATCCTCGACTTCGAACTCCTGTTCGTCGAATACACCGGTTTCGTCGGATTCTATTCGTCGTACGACAACATATAACAAATACCAAATTTCGATAAGGCCAAAAAGAAATAAGATGAAAATATTCGAATAAAATAACTTCACAAATTCAGAAATGGTTGTAAGCTTTATTTGTTCTCATTTGCAATTTAAAGATTTAATCTATTTAAACCATTATTGCATTATTTACCACTCATTTAATAACTTAAATTTTTATTATAACAAACTCTAAGTATTTTTAGAGATTCTGGTTCCTGGGATTACAAGGATTCTAATAAATTTATTTTACTAAATTTGGAGATCATTTGCAAAATTTTCATGTATGACATATTTTTAACTTTTCTTTGAATTTAAATTCGAAATTCAAATAAAATTCAATTCTGAAATATTTTTTCATATTCTGAATCTACTGGATTTTAGATGAATTTATAAATTTATTTCATCAAATTTGGTTAAATGATTCAAAAGTTAAAGCTATTTGAATGTCTAGGTTTTGAATAAACACTGAAAATCAGAAAACTGTCGAAAATGGAAAGTGCGCTTTCGCGGGGAAAAATGCGCTTTCCTTTTCGGCGGAACTGCTACCGAGGCGCCGACAAACGGGTCCACCATCAGGGGCTAGCGCAGGCTACTGCTGCCGACGACGCTGGAACCACGAGGTCGACAAAGTGGTCCGCATGTCGGCCGACGCAAGACGGCAAGACGCGATCGACCGGCGGGCCCAGATGGCAGCGGCACAAGAAGATAACATGCTTATGCGTCGGGTGACAGCCCGGCCCGCTTGATGGTGACCAGAGCAGGCGCCAGCCTGCTTCACGGAGGCGAACCGAGCCGGAGCGGCGGAATCGATTCCACCTTGAGCTTCAGCAGGCCAAGGCGAACCTTTGGGTGGCGGCGCGGTGACCGGAAGTGGTCGGAAAGGCGGTCGGCACCGGCGAGAGGCGGCGGAACTCACGGCCGGCCGGCGACGCAGCGAACTAGCTGCTCCCAAGCTTGAAGATCACCCACACGAGCATCAGTGCATCACAAGGATCCCATTTCTGGGTTTAGCTCAAAGAATGAACGGCAGAGGAGGGTTCTCATCGTGCGCGGGCGGCGGCGGAAGAAGAACACGGCGGAGGAGCTCGCCGGGGAAGAAAGAGCTTCAGGTGGGGCTCGGGATGAGCTCCGGGAGGCACGAGGAAGCTTCGGGTGCAATGGTTTGGGGCGGAAAGGTTGGAGATTGAAGAATTTGGGTTTTGCCCTCTTTGCGGTCTTCGCCGGAATTGGGGAAGATGACCAAGGCTACGGAGGAATGGATTGCACAGGAGGCGAACTGGGTTGGCTGCGACGAGAGGGACATCTTTTATAGAGGCTCGAAGGCGGTTGGGCGAAGAGGCGCGCCGAGAAGCGGCGAAGCGGCGCAGGAGAGAGAGGCAGAGAGGGGAAGAAGAAGGCGCGGGCTGGTCAGCGACGCGTGGGGCGAAATGGCAGCGGTGTCACTGAGGTGTCTCACTGACAGCCCGGGCCCACATGTCAGCGAGAGCAGAAAAGAAGTCTGGCGAAGCCTCAGGACAGAACAGAATTTCAACGACGTTTTCGACGGTCAAAACGACATGAAATTTTATAAAATTTTTAGCATAGTTCGGCAAGGATATTGAAAGCCTCCTGAAAAATTTTCGATATTTTATGATGCATGCAGATTTTTAGAAAATTCGACAAAGGCAACAATACGATTGCCCATTCGGTTTTTCTTTTAATTTGCGATTTAAATTAAGTGATTATTTTACAAAACTTTTTATTATAGTCTGAAATGATATTATACACCTTATGTAAAAATTACAGACTTTATTTATTATATTTAATTTTTATAAATTCTGACATTACTGTTTTCCAGATTATTTATTCACTGTTTTTGAATTTTTAAAATTATAAAATAATTTAGTAAATTCTTCATATTTTTACTGAAGGTTTATACTGTTTTGATGTCGGCAATATAAAAATATTGGGTCAGGATGACTTATAGATATTTTTACCAAATTGTTTTACCATTTTCCCTGAGATATTTACTCATGATTATGTTTGATTAATTAATATTTTTATAAATCCAGGTTGCCCACCGCCTTAATCAAGCTGAGGAGAACCCTCAGATATTTATGGTGGCTTTGGTAAATTTTTGTTGAATTAACATTTTTACTTTTTACCATTTTTCATTTATTATCTTCTTTGTTTCACTTTCTTGCATTTGAAGAAAAGCCAAAAGAATATTCAGAAAATCCAAAAAAAAATTCAGAGATTTCGAAAATAATACACAAAAGATTTTTCTTTCATTTTTCTTTATTTTATGATTTTTGAGGCTGTTACAAATCCAAACCCTAAAACGTTCCTGTTTTCTTTAGTAAATCTTTATTTGGTTTTCTGTCTGTTTTCTTTTTGCCCTTATTAAAGTTGAATATTTTCTATATTTCCGATTGAACGACGTGTAGAATCCGACGTCGCTACTTCCGTCATTGCCTCCGTCAGCCGTGGCATCGTCTTCGTCGTAAGCAATAAATAAGCAAGGCAAGCACCCCCTTTGATCATATTGATCCCAGTTTTATAAATGTTTTCATTAAATGTTTTATTGCATAAGTTACTTTTATTAAAGTCTACTATTTTGTGGGTATTGGTAGTTGTACCTATTAATTTATAGAACTTCCTAGATAAGTATGGATTTGTGAACCTTGATAACCCTAGAATAGCATAGATATTATTTGATGTCAATTTGGGTTACTCACACATAGTGTTATGCTTAGCCATGCTTAATAAAGACAAGTTCATTACAATTTAAAAATGTTGGATATGATAAAATGATGGGTAATGACATTTTCTTTATGAATGGTATTTTGATCAAAAATGAAAATAAAACTATGGTTTTGATGCGGACAATTATTGGCAATAGCCAGGTGTACAAGGGACTTGTACGTAGTGTAGGGGGAGACTATTGCCCGTGTCGGATTAAGGACCGAACTACGTGTTCGTTAAACCCAAGAATTACCGTACAAACCACAAGTGCTGGTATGGGACAGCCTTAAACCAATTAAGTTATCTGGTTTAACTTTGCACATTGGTAGGCCGGAGTAGTACGAGCTTCTTCAGTGACTGGTTGCTCGGAGGGGCGCCCACACCGAAGTGTTGGGAGTCACGTTTGCTGATACAACGATGTACGCCATACTATGGATATGCTTATTCATTACTGTGCAGTGATTGTACAAACATTTACACCATAGTACGGGTTTATCAACACCGGGCTGGTGCAAAGTTAACCTAGATAATGTAAAGGTTTCCGTCATGAACATTCTGGCCACTACGCCAAAGGTGCGTGAAATATGCGGCAAAAAGAAATGGTCATGACTTATTGGTAAAGTTGTACAACTCTGCAGAGTGTGAAACTTTTCGAAAAGCCGTTCCCGCGGTTATGGGAATCTTGGTGCGCCAGCACTAGTTAGCTGTTTCTTATTTTCATAAAATCTGGTTTCTACATTGTGTGTCGGTAATTTCTACTGTGTGTCAGTAGAAATGGTTCTTGGATATGGTCATGATACCCAGGTTCGTGATTTCACTTACTCGTACTTTATATACTGTTATTTCTGTATTAAATTGCTTTTATTTAAATCTCATTTTGCAATCTACTATTCTGTATTTACATTTCAAATTGGCTTTATGCAAACTAACCATACTAGCCTTTCCTTTGAAACGGCTTGCATATATTATAGGTTTTGCAGAAGTCTTGCAGAGTATGAAAGTACTCACCCTTGCTTAATTGTTGTTTTTAGGTGAAGAATCAAATTAGCCCGATGAAACATATTTGTCGCAGGATTCGGGATATTGACGATGAGTTTCTAGGGATTATGCCTTGTCAGTTGCCTGAGGGTTGGATGGGCACACTACAAGAATTTTAATCCTTTCCGTTGCATTTCACTCTATATTGTAAGATCTTATTATGTAAATTATCGTTATCATTTGCAATAAAGAGTATGGATGTGATATCAATTGTTGTAAATGTGCGTGCTAGCCACTGATCATGGGACTAGTACTGTATGCACATGAGATTTCCATTTTTGCATTTATGTGAAAATGGGGGTCATTACAGTGTGCAAGCGCCGAAGTCATTTGGGCAAGCTCGCAACCGAGGCAAAGCTCATCCACTTCATCACCTCGGCTATAAATTGCATCCCAGAATTCGTTTTAGCCGCGCCTCACTTCCTTCCACTCTTCTTCAGCTCTCCTCCACCAAGTAGCCCTCAATTCGCCTTCAATTCCGCCATTGCCAGGCAACCTCAGAGCTCAGGCAAAAACAAAAACCCGATGAACCACACAACCAAATCCAAATTACCTTGAGCCATAGCATTAGAAGCCATCAATAACCAAAAGCCCTCAAGAATATCTCTTGTTCTTCAGTTAGAACTTCACCAACACCGATCATCCTTCTTCTTTGCGGCTGGCCGTCGGTGGCAAGGTAATCCGGTAGGTCTCTGTAACAACCCCCATTTTTACATACATGCAAAAATGGAAATCTAATGTGCATTCCGTACTAGTCCCATGATCAGTAGTTAGTACGCACATACACACCAATTGGAATCACAACCATACCTCACATAGATTAAAGCGGAAACTATTACATAAAGGAAATGTTACAACTCAGAGAATAAAGCAGCAAATGAAGCAATATCTTGTAGTTTGCCCATCCCACCCGTAGGCAACTGACAAGGCATAAACTCCAGATAGAACACGGCGAAGGAGATCCCGCAACCTGCGACGAAAAGAGACTCGAAGCCTCGCTAACTCATCCACCTAAAAACAACATATAAGCAAGGGTGAGTACTTTATGTACTCAGCAAGACTTGAGCAAAACCTATAATATATGTAGGCCATTTCAAAGGAAAGGCTTCTACAGTTAATTTGCATAAAGCGGAATTGAAGTTGTAAAACAAGTTATCATTTGGAAACGAAATTTGTAAAAGCATATTTGACTGATATGAAATAAGTAAAGTATAAGTAATACTCACAACCCTTCGTGAGCATCGAATAATCCAGAAATGGAATCCAACAATGTCAGCCCTTTGACATAAAGCAACAGCTGCTAAAACAAGCTCAAACCAGAACCCATTTTAGAAAATAACAAAACATTTAACTAGTGCAAGTTCACCAAGTTTCCCATGACCGAGGGGACGGCTAATCGATTAGATTTACACTCTGCAAAGGTGTACAACTTTACCCACAAGTCATGACCTTTTCTTTTTGCCGCATGTTTCACGCACCTTTGGCGTGTGGCCAGAATGTTCATGACGAAAACCTTTACATTACCTAGGTTAACTTTGCACCAGCCCGGGACGTTAAGTCCTCGCCATAGAAACAGAAACACACACCCAAGACGTGGTTCCTTTCACGTAACACCCAACACACCATTTCAGTTCATGGCAAGGCGTACACCGTTACACCGGTATGCATTTACCCACACCGAAGTGTGGAAGCCCCTCACAAGCAGACCTAGAAAGGAATGCTTCTGCTAGCTCCCGCCTACCAATGTGCAAAGTTTAACTAGATAACTTAATTGGTTTAAGGCTGCCCCATCCCAACACTTGTGGTTGTACGGATTATCTTGGATCATACAACACTATGTTCGGTCCTTAATCCGACACGGGCGATACTTCACCCTACACTACGTGCAAATCCCTCTGCACATCCGGCTATTGCCAATAATCGTTCACATCAAAACCATAGTTTTATTTTGGGTTTTTAATTAAAATGCCCATAACCAATAGCTTCATTTTCAACATTTTCCATTTCTCAAGATTTTTTTTTTGATTTGATCATCAATTTCAATGATTCTAAAGCATGGCTAAGCATGGATAAAATGTAATCACATATACCCATGGTAACATTAAATAATGTCTAAGCTTAATCTATGGTTATCAAGGTTCACATATTCATACTTATCAAGGAAGTTTCATGAGACAACAGGTATAACTACCAGTACCACAAAATAGCGAATTTACAGAAAGTAAACGTATGCATGAAACATTTTAATAAACACAATGCAAATTAAATATTGGGATCAAGATGATCAAAGGGGGTGCTTGCCTTGCTTATTTATTGCTTACGACGAAGCCGAGGCCATGGCTGACGGAGGCAACAACGGAGGAAGGGACGTTGGATTCTACACATCGATCAATCGGAAAATATAGAAAAAAATCCAACTTTAATAAGGGCAAAAAGAAAATAGACAGAAAATCAAATAAAGATTCACTACAGATAACAGGAATGATTTAGGGTTTGGATTATATGATTACAAGATCTCGTGATTTAGATAATTACATATTCATATACTTAATGGCTTTATGATGAACAAAACATGGCTTCTTCTATAGGTTATCTATTCTTGATTAACGAATTCAAGAGGCTAAAATTATGAATTCTTACTTGTATAACTTCGAATTATAGATGCTAAAATTATTTGGATTAAAAGAAGTAAAACACAAATTAAAGGGGTTATGCGAATAGCACTTAATTCTTTAAGTGATTTGCATAAAAAGCGATTTTGAATAAGTTAGATCTATTAAGCTAGGTTACTAGATTTATTCATGGTTTTTAAGAAGGTTCTGGTGATACAAATATATTAGCTACAAACTTCTTCATTATTACAAGGTTCACTTATTCATATTATAAGGTTCATTAAACATAATATTTAGGGTTATTTAACTAACATGATTTATGTGGAAAGCATGATGAAATATGGTTATTTCTTCGGAATTGAATAGTATATACTTTGAAGAACATTTCTTAGCTGATTTCATACATTTTAGTGTTTAGGCGAGACATTATATTCATTGTTGAAAAAGCTTATATGATATTAATGGTTTATGTTATAAGGAGTTGAATTACGTGTAGTGAACAATTAACACTTAGGGTTATTGCACTAGCTGAACTCAGATGAATATCAAGCCGTAAATAAAATATTTTTCCAGAATATGATAGTACATATCCTAAATATCATTTATAAACTGATCTTCATAATATTTGCATTTAGATGAGGTATTCTACGGGCTGTTGAAAAAGCTTAAGCGTTTCTATAACTACACGATAAAGATTCAGTTTTTGATATAAGTTTGCGACTACACCCTATAAGATAATCTACCCATTTTTCAGGCATTAATAGGGTATGACTCTAAGAGTGTTTTGAAACTATATCTGCGATGCTTGGCTTTTATCCGGGATGTTTTCCATATAAGTGATCATTAAGGCCTAATATGGACTTAATTCAAATTTACACAAACATAGGATATTTTTGCATAGACAGCAAGGGCATTATTTTTCAAGGTTATAGGATTTGGTTTTGTCAAATTTGATGTTCATTTGTGAAAGTTATAACTATTCAAATTGTACAAGTATTAATACTTCAACTACTAAACATTTACTGTTTTCTATGGTAAACTCTAAATATTATTATACATCTGGAATCCTTGTGATTCTAGGAGTATAACAAAACTGGTTTGGTGACTATTTGAATTTATTTGATCTATATTATAACTATTTGATTTTCTATGCATATATATACATTTTGCACTTGGATTAATTCATATTTTTAAAGATAGTTCAATTCAAGTTTACTTCTTAATTATTTTGGAAAATTCAGGTATTCTACTGTCACACTAGTATTTATAAGTCAATTTTACTTATTTCATATTTCTTTCATACAAGTTATGTATATTTGAATTTCTAGTGTATTGAATACAATCTTTAATAGAAAGTGGTTCAAACATAAATGAAATTTAAATATTTTTATATATTTGAACTTCTGGAAGCATAAATATTTCACTAAAATTGGTTTCATTCAATTCTAAGTTTGTTTGCAGAATTTTTGTGTAGAGCATATATTTAGGCCTTTTATTCAAATTTGAATTTCAAATTCACCCAGTGATCATTTTCAAAATATTATTGCACATTATGGAAGAACTTTATTTTATATGAATATATAAATTCATTTCACTAATTTTGGAGTTATAATGCAAAAGTTACAACTACTTGTATGCTTTCGGGTATGAAAATCCTAAAGAAAAATAGAAATACGCTTTCTAAATAGAGGCGATTTTACCGATTGACTGGTTCACTTTGCGCCATCGACGATCGGGCCCGGAGTCACGAGACAGAAAGCAGGAGGCGGCGACGGCGTTGCGGGCAAGGGGAGCTAAAATCGGATAGGGAATGAACTTAGGACGGCATCAGGTAGCTCTGATTCAAACGAATTGAAGAAAACTTCACCGAGCAGTTGGATTGAAGTTTCCTCCCTTTTTTCGGGTTTCTACGGCCATGGCGAGGAAAAGAGGAGTTCCTGGCTTTTGAGCTCAAGCTGGTGAATGGCTAAGGAAGGAGTGGCTCACTGCGAAGCTACATGAGTATCTGCAGCCGGTTTATATGGGTCTCACCAGCTCTCGGACGCACGCACGGACTTGGGCTCAATTCTGCGCGAGATGGCAAGGTGGCGCGAGGCTTCAATCGGTGCAGAGGGGCATGGCACGAGTGTTCTAGCGCTTGGACAAGGCAGGACATGGCAAGGGAGAGACCGAGGACGAACGTGGCTACACTCGCTTGCTTGGGCGCGAAGTGGTTATGCTGATGCGCTGGCTCGGCGGGGAAGGCGCGAGACAGAGAGAGCGAGCAGAGAGAGTTGCGTGAGGAGGAGGAAGGAAAAGGGAAACGAGACGGCCGACTAACATGAGGGACCGGGGACCACCGAGCAGTGAGAAGAGGGTTTCTCCACGCTTCCAGCGAGTTCTTGAGGTCACTGCAACTGGGACCCACACGTCAGTGATAGGGGCGAGGCAAAGAGATAAGTTTTAGTTCAGACAGATCAGTACATGCATTGATTTAGCTATCAAATCGAGTTGAAATATTTAGAAACTTTTTGAATGGGGTCTCCTGGTAGTTTTCATCCTTCAGTAAAATTTTCGGACCAAAATATCTTATAATGAATTAAATAAAATTCTGACACTGTGCATCAGCCAGAATTTTCATTTCGGTATTTGATTTATTTAAGGGCACAAAATATAGTATTTATTTTTTAAAATTTTATAAATAGTTATATTTATGTTAAGGATGTCTCTATAAAAATTTAAAGCCAAAATATTGGGTAATTATTTTATAAAAATTCTGACATGATAATTTTCAGATTTTTTAAGCCTCTGTGTTTGAATTTTTAGAAGGTATAAATTACATGATAAATTCCTGGAAATTTTACCAGATGTATATTATTCTCTGAGGGTGTCATGGTAATGTTTATGGATCTAGATAAGTTTCGAATATTCTACATTAATTCTGACTTACACTGTTTTTAGTCAAAAGAGATGTCACTCATTTTATTTATTTATTTTTGTGTGCATAAAATTTTTACTTGTTGACTTTACTGACTTAACAGCATGGTTAGGGTTCCATGGTAAATTTTCCAAAATTTTACTTTTACCTTTTTATCTTTTTACCATTATCCATTCTTTAATTCTATTTGTTGGATTTTTCATTCAAAGCATAAATCCAAGGAAAATCCAAATAAATTCCAATAATGCCAGGAAAAATCAGAAATAATTATATTCAAATTAAAAATATTTAATTTCCTATTATTGTATTTTTTGGGATGTTACAGTCTCCGACTCCAGTAACCGCAAAAATGGAACACCTAACATCCCCTTATGCTCATGCCGTTACCCATTCAAGCTAATTTACATTCACCTTCTTCTCCGGCGAGACGCCATTGCGACCACCACCCCTCTTCGGTGGTAGCTCATCTCAGTCCGCCTCCGGCCGAATCGGTACCACCCCCGAGTGCGCCTCAACTCCCTGATGCTCACCGCGCCATCGGTCGGACCTCCCCCGAGCTGGTTCGTCGGCGGCAAGCCGCGAAGGTGAGATCCCTATTCTGTGCCGATGACGCGAGGGCCCCTGTTGTCAGCCTCTTTGCCTCTCAACCTCACCCTCTCACTGATCGGACGGCCCCACTAGTCAGTCAGCCGGATTTAAAGAAAACCCCGCGAAAATGGAAAGGCGCTTTCAAAATATAGAAAATGTATTCTCTATTTTCCATGGATTTTCCAAACCGAACCACATTCAGACTTGAATATCTTTTGCATTTTTAATCCAAATAATATGAAACAAATTTCTATATTCATTTAAAATCATGTACTCTCAGAATATGCAAAAAATATTTTGGATAAGAGCTCTGGAAAAATTTGAAATTCAAATTTAAATAAAAGGCTAAAACGTAGGTTATACATAAAAATGTTACAAACAAACTCATAATTAAATGAAACTAATTTTGCTGATATCCTTATACTTCCAGCAGCCCAAATATATAAAAATATTTAAATATCATCTTTGTTTGAATCATTTTCTATTAAAGGTTAAATTCAATATACTAAATATTCAAAGGGGTATAATTTATGCAAGAGAGATCTGAAATAAATAAAAATGATTTCTAAATACTGTTATGTCAGTAGTATACCTGAATATGCCAAATGCTTAAGAAATGAACTTGATTTGGAATAAGCTTTGATACATGACCCAAAAGGTGAATATTTATATGTGCAATCATAGGGTATATATATATAGTTAAAGAATCGGAAATATATGTATAACAACTCAAAAATTAAGTACCAGGTTAGGAAGAGCCAATCTTAGCATATTCTTAAAGATTGACAACAATAGTCAGTAAAAAGAGCTAAATTTAGCTCAATTGACAAAAGCCTTTAACCTTCATATGCATATAAACTATCTCGGATAAAAGTAAATTAATGCGAACCCAGTTCTTAAACATTTCTAAGATCATGCCCTACTAATACTAGAAAAATGAATGAATAATTATGTATAGTGTAGCCGCAAACGAAAAGCAAAATCCGTCTCGTTGTAACATAAACTTTATGATCATTTATGCTTTTTCAATAGCAAATAAAATAACTCGTCTAGATGATACAATTTCTAAAATCAGTTCAAAAATACTCTCCAATGTACATATTACCATGTTCTGAAGAAAGAAGTTCATTATATCATGGATTGCATATAAATCTTGCTAGCAGAACAACCTTAAGTATTATGATTTCTGGTCTTTGGAAACGCTTAAGTCTTTTCGGCAGATGTAAAACATCTCGTCTAAATGCAAACTTTGTGAAGAATAGACTAGAAATAATCTTTAGGATATAGTCTACCATAATCTATAAAAATATTCTTATTTTAACATGCTTTTCAATTGAATCTTGTTAATGAAATACCCTTAAGTATTAAGATTACCAGAAGCATTACATGTATAGTTGAGTATATGAAACCTGAAACTAATGATTACTTCTATTAATCCAGATAATTTTAGCATATAGAATTCAAAGTTATAAATACAAGAATACATAATTTTAGCCTCTTGAATTCGTAAAACAAGAATAAATAATCTATAAAAGAACATGCATCTATTTCTTATAGCAAGTCTTTATTTGATTTAATGTCTGTCTTCTTTTTGCCCTTATTGAAATATGTTGTTCGCTATATTTTCGTTGGACGGCGTGTAGAACCCGACGTCCCAGATATGATCACTGACGACGTTGAGATCGACTTTGACGACCGTCAGCAAGGCAAGCACCCCCTTTGATCATGTTGATCCCAGTATTCAATTTTCACTTGGTTTTACCAAATCAATTTATGCATGTGCGTATTTTCTGTAAATTTGCTATATTGTGGTACTGGTAGATATACCTGTTGTCTCATAAAACTTCCTTGATATGTATTGACATGTGAACCTTGATAACCCTAGAACATGGTTAGACAATACATAATGTCAACATGGGTATATACGAGTTAATAATCATGCTTAGACATGCTTTAGATTTGGGATGAACAAATTGGATAAATTGATCATTCGAATTATTGAGACATGATGATGGTTAATGGGATCAATGGTAATTTCTTAAAAACCCAAAAATAAAACTATGGTTTTGATGCGGATGATTATTGGTAATAGCCGGTTGTGCAGATGGAAATGCATGTAGTGTAGGGTGAAGTATCGCCCATGTCGGATTAAGGATCGAACGTAGTGTTGTATGATCCAAGAAAAATCCGTACAACCACAAGTGCTAGGATGGGGCAGCCTTAAATCAATTAAGTTATCTAGTTTAATTTTGCACATTGGTAGGCCGAAGCGGTGTGTACACCATGCTATGGAGGAGAAGTGGGACAATTTGGTGTACCCCCATTTGTCGTATTAATACACATATCTTATTCTGCCGTCATGGATTTGTCGTATTAATACACATATCTTCTGCTGCCGTCATGGGGAGAAGTGGGACAATGGTGTGTCACCCTTTTGTCGTACTAGGTACACACATCTTCTGCTGCATAGTATGAGTTTTACATCACCGTGTTGGTACAAAAGTTAACCTAGGTAATGTAAAGATTTTGTCATGAACATTCTGGCCACACGCCATGGTGCATGCGGCAAAAAGGAAAGGTCATGATTTGTGGGTAAAGCTGTACACCTCTGTAGAGTGTAAATCTAATCAATTAGCCGTCCCCTCGGTTATGGGAAACTTGGTGAACTGGCACTAGTTAAATGTTTTGCTATTTTCAAAAGGGCTTGGTTTCATTTGCTTTGCCACGTGTTGGCAAGGAATGATAATGACAGGATTAGATTATTGGATGAATGGTTATGTGTTGGCAGGGAATGGTTCATTGTGATAATCGCGCTCTGAAGGCGCGGATTCAATTACTTATGCTCATTTATTGTTATTTTATTAACCTATCAAATTGCTTTTACTGAAATTCCGTTTGTAATCTATTATTCAGTATTTACAATTCAAATTGACTTTATGCAAATTAACTGTAGCAGCCTTTCTTTTGATTCAAGCCTGCATATATTATAGGTTTTGGTCAAGTCTTGCGAGTACGTAAAGTACTCAACTTTCTATTGTTGTTATTTTTAGGAGAAGAATCAGAATACCCTAGCGATATTTATTTCAACGCGAGATTCGAGAATGATGATGAATTTTTCTAGGGTTGTACCTTGTCAGTTGCCTGTGGGAGTATTGGGCAAACTACAAGTCTTTTGGTTTTTTCATTGAAACCATTATGTACTTTTGGTTTGTAAGCCAGAGTTTACTTAATGAAATAAATGTACATTATGTATGGATGTGACATCAATTGTTATAAATGTGCGTACTAGCTACTGATCATGGGACTAGTACAGAATGCACATGAGATTTCCATTTTTGCATTTATGCCAAAATGGGGGTCGTTACAGGAATTTTGTAAGAGCAAATTTGGCAGGTATATAAATAAATAAGAGTAGTATAGCATAGTACAACTCTCAGTCGTCCGTGAATGTGAGAATCGCATCATCTCATCGATATTCCCTAGCATAAAATCTGAAACAAAGACTTTTCAACAAATATCTCTGATTCAATCCATTTTGAAAATAAGAAAACTTCGCCCATGACTGAAACGACCCCCATTTTTACATTAAATGCAAAAATAGAAATCTAATGTGCATACCGTACTAGTCCCATGATCAGTGGCTAGTACGCACATTTACAACAATTGGAATCACAACCATACATCATATTATTAAAGCGAAAGCTATTATACAAAGTAATCTTACAACTCAGAGAATATAGCAGCAAAAGAAGCAAAGTCTTGTAGTGTGCCCATCCAACCCTCAGACAACTGACAAGGCATAAATCCCTAGAAAGATCGCTTCATTGATATTCCCGCAACCTGCGACGAAAAGAAGTCTTCGGAGCTTCGCTAACTTTTCCACCTAAAACAACATAATAAGCAAGGGTGAGTACTTTAAATTTGTAAATCAAGTTGTCATTTGCAAACGGAATTTATAAGAGAAAGTTTGACTGATAAGAAATAAGTAAAACATAAGTAATACTCACAGTCCTTCGCGAGCAATGAACTCATCCACATCCTGCCAATCATGACACAATATGGTTTTCTCCAACACGTGGCAAATCAAATAGACCTAAGTATTTTAGAAAATACCAAAATCTAACATTGGAATGACTTCACCAAGTGCCCTTGACCGTGGGCACGGCTAATCAATTAGATTCATACTCTACAAAGTTGTACAGCTTTACCCACAAGGTATGATCAACCTCTTTTGCCAGGCCAGTTGACACACTTCCTTTGGTGTGTCGGCAAGGAGATCATAAATAACCGTTACATTATATAGATATGACTTTGAACCATCCAGTGACGTAAGCCCTCGCCATAGAAACAGAAAAACTCACCCAAGACGTGGATCCATCAACACAGAACACAAGGCAGTGACCCTGCCTACACCGTTTCTGCTCATGGCAAGGCGTACACCGTTGTACCGGTATGCATTTACCCACACCGAGGTGTGGAAGCCCCTCACAAGCAGACCTGACCGGAATGCTTGTACTATCTCCCGCCTACCAATGTGCAAAGCCATATCTAAATAACTTAATAGGTTAAGGCCGTCCCATACCAGCCCTCGTGGTTGTACGGATTTCTTGAATCAATAGCATCTCATTGCTCGGTCCTTAATTTGACACGGGAGATACTTCACCCTACACTACGTGCAAATCCCTCTGCATATCCGGTTATTGCCAATAATCGCCCACGTCAAAACCATAGTTTTTGTAAGGCCCCCATTTTTGGTAACGATTACCACATATGGGTACCATGTGCATACAGTACTAGTCCCATGATCAATAGCTAGTACGCACAAATACAAATTGATATCACAGTCATATACAAGCTTTATTACACGGCGGAAGCATAGTTACATAATATTTTTACAATACCAAAAGTAAAACTACAGTGGAGACAACTTCTTGTTGTATGCCTTTTTAACCCATTGTCCCACAGGCAACTGACAAGGTAAAGCCTTAGAAAAATTCATCGTTATATTCCCCGAATCCTGCATCAACGTATGAGTCGTCGGGGTAATCTGATTCTTCACCTAAAAACATCAACATAGGCAAGTTGAGTACTTACGTACTCGCAAGACTTTTACAAATCCTATAATACATGCAGGTCATTTCAATGGAAAGGCTATTATGGTTAATTTGCATGAAGCCAGTTTGAAATGTAAATATGGAATAATAGATTGCAATAAAATTTTCATAAGAACAGATTAAATAAAACGACAGTATGTAAGTACGAGTAAATGAAATTTCGAACCTGGGTATAATGACCATATCCAAGAACCACTTCTACTGACACACAGTAGAATTTACCAACACACGGTAGAAACCAGATTTTAAGAAAATAAAAACTGCTAACTATGTGATGACTTTACCAAGTGCCCATTACCGCCGGCGCGGCTAATCGATTATTTTTACACTCTGCAGAGGTATACAACTTTCCCCACAAGACATGACTGACTCTTTGAGCAATCGATATTTGCACACTTCCTTTGGTGTGCCGCAGAGAGTCATGTTATAACTGTTACATTATTTAATCCTGACTTTGCACCAGCACTGTGACGATAAACCCATTCTGCGGTGGAAGAACTCAGAGCATAGAAATGATGGAACTCCCCATAGTATGGCGTACACCATTATATTGGTAGACGTTTGTTCCATGATCACCTCAGTGTGTACGTCCCGTCGAGCAATTCATTAAGAAACAGCCCGTACTACTCCGGCCTTCCAAGTGCAAAGCCAGTTTTAAATAACTTAATAAGTTAGAGCTGTCCCATACGAGCACTTGTGGTTGTATGATAATTCTTGGCCTGAAAACAACCCATAGTTCGGTCCTTAATCCGACACGGGCAATAATCTACCCCTACACTACGTGCAAAGACATGCACTCCCGGCTACTGCCAATAATTGCCCGCATATAAACCATAGTTTGATTTTCATTTTTCATCAAAATACCAGTCACAAAGAAAGGTCATACCCTTTTAAATGTCATATCCAACATTTTTAATCATGTTAAATTTTATATTGCTTTGAGCATGGCTAAGCATGACACTAAGTGTAAGTGACCCATATTGACATCAAATAATGTCTATGTTATTCTAGGGTTATCAAGGTTCACAAATCCATAATTATCAAGGAAGTTCTATGTAGCTACAGGTACAACTACCCATACTCGTAATATAGCAGACTTTAGTAAAAGTAAAGTAGGCAGTAAAACATTTAATCAAAACATTTATAAAGCTGGGATCAATATGATCAAAGGGGTGCTTGCCTTGTTGATTCTCCACGACATCGAATTCCTGATCGTCAACTATATCAGGCTCGTCGGGTTCTACATGTCGTTCAGCAACACATAGCAAATACCAAATTTTAATAGGGCCAAAAATAAATCAGATGGAAATATTTAAATAAAATAATTTCACAATTCAGAAATGGTTACAGGTATTATTTGTTCTTATTTGAAGTTTAAAAGATTTAATCTGTTTGGATCATTATTGCACCAGTTTATCACATATTTAACAACTTAAATTTTTATTAAAACAAACCCTAAGTATTTTTACATATTCAGGTTCCTGAGGTTACAAGGAGTCTAACAAAATTTATTTAATAAATTTGGTGGATATTTGCAAAAATTCTATGTATGATATATTTCTAACTCTTTATTTAAATTTAAATTCAAAATTTAAATAAAATTAAATTTCGAAATATTTTTGCATATTCTGAATCTACATGATTTATAATGAATTTAAAAATTTATTTCATCAAATTTGGATTTAAAATGCGCAAGATATAAGCTATTGAATAATCTAGGTTTTGCAAAATACAGAAAATCAGAAATATGCCGAAAACGGAAAGTACGCTTTCGTGAGGAAAACGCACTTTCCTTTTTTGGGTTGGTGCTGGGTCGAGACGACGACACCGGGCCCTGTGTGGCGCGGACTCCACGCGTGTGGTCGACACGCGGTCCAGTCGTCGGCGAGACGCCGCGACAGCGCCAAGCAGTTCACAAGTCGCGCGCGGCGTGTTCGGTGACAATGGGTCCGCAAGGCGCGACGACACCTGGGCCAGCAAGCGATCGACCGACCGTGCTTGTAAGTCGGCGACGCGCATAGCGCTTGAGCACGTGGTCGACAATCGGGCCCATTCGGCAATGATCGAGGGCGGGGCGCAAGGCCGAGCTCATCACGGCCGGCGAGGGCCGGAGGCGCGGAATGTGTTCCACCCTAAGCATTAGCGTGCCAAGGCGCACACGGAGGCGGTAGCGCGGTGGTCGGAGGTGGTCGGGAAGGGGGGTGCCACCGGCGGGGTGCGGCGACGACCACGGCCAACCGTCGGCGAGGCAAGAGCAAAGGCTCCAGTTGCTCATTTTCACTTCTGGAAGCATCTACAAGGTACAAGGATCCCAATTTTGGTGTTAGATGCGGAAGAGAGGCATCGGGTGAGGTTCTCAAGGAGCGGGTGCGGCGACGGGCGAAGATGCGCGGCGTGGAGACTCGCCGGAGAAGAAAAGCTGGAACCGAAGACAGGGAAAGGTTCTTGGCGATGCGAGGAGGCTTCGGCTCAGCTGGTTCGGGGAGAAATCGAGAATAGCGGCGAATTGCCAACTTTTCCTCTTTTCGGGCCTCGCCGGAGCTGGGGATGATGCATGGGAGAGGCAGCGAAATGAGGTTCATAGGGGGACGACTGGGTTAGCTGCGACGACGCGCGAGGCTTTTATATGGGGGATGGAGTCGGTTCGGCGCGAGCTAGCGCGAGAAGGATCGACGGGCTGCGCTGGCGTCGGCGAGAGAGAGCAGAGAGGGAGAAGAAGGCGCGGGAGTCTCGCTGACGCGTGGGGGCGAGGTAGCAGTGACTGGCGCACGAGCTGGCTGGTTGCCTGGCTGGGCCCACTTGCCAGCGAGAGAAACCAGAGAACTCGGGTGAAGGCTCTGGATAGAACGGCGTTTTTCTACCAGTTTACACCGTTATTTTGTCTTTGATCTTTATGAAAAAATTTACATAAGTCTACAAGGTAATTACCAGCTTCCAGTAAAAATTTCACATTTTTATGCTTTGTGTAAAATTTTAAATAATTCTCACAATGTAGCCTTTACTTTTGTGCCCATTCGGTTTTTCATTTAATTGATGACATAAATGAATTTAGGATTTTTTAAATATTTATATAAGAGTCTGAGATGGTATTATACACCCTCTGTAAAATTTTAAGATTTTTATTTATTAATAATTAATTTTAAATAATTCTGACATTATAATTTTCCATTTTATTTCTTCACTATTTTCGAATTTTTAAAATTATAAAATTAATCATTTAATTTTTAATATTTTTACTGGAGGTAGGAACTGTACTGCGATCAGCAGATTAAAAATCTCAACTCAGGATAGATTCTTGCGAAGTCCTCAAAATTCTTTTACCTTCTGCCCTGATTTTTCTTTTAAAGGATTTTCTTTAATTACATTATATTTTAATTGGTCCAGGAATTCCACCGACTTAAACCGGCTCTAGAGAGCCCTAGGATTTTTATTATGACTTTTTTAAATTTTTATTGACTTGGTATTTTTACTTTTTACTTTTACCATTTTACTATATCCTTTAATTCACTTTCTTTTATTACAGAAAAGACAAAAGAATTTCCAATAATTCCAGAAAATTCGGAAACAACACACAAAAAGCCCTTTTAATTAACTTTTCTTTGTTTTATTAATTTTGAGGCTGTTACAGTTTTATTTTTGGGTTTTTAATCAAAATACCAGTAACCAACAGTGTCATATCCAACATTTTTAAATTCTCAGGAAACAACTTTGATCTGATCATCTACATTGTTGCTAAGCAAGCATAGCTAAGAAGGATTAATATGTAATCACATATACCCATGATGACATTAAGTAATGTCTATCTTTAATCTATGGTTATCAAGGTTCACACATCCATACTTATTAAGGAAGTTTCATGAGACAACAGGTATATCTACCAGTACCACAAAATAGCGAATTTACAGAAAATAAACGTATGCATGAAAAAGTTTGATAAACAAAATGAAAATTAAATACTGGGATCAATATGATCAAAGGGGGTGCTTGCCTTGCTTATTTGTTGTTTACGATGAAGTTGCAGTTACAGTTGATGTAATCGATGACGGAATCAACAACGTCAGGTTCAATGCGTCGTTCAACGGAAATATAGCAAATAACAAACTTTAATAAGGGCAAAAAGAAAATAACAAAAAACCAAATAAAGACTCACTGTAGAAAGCAGGTGTGGATTAGGGTTTGAGTTATAGACTTCACGTTCTTGTGTTTTAGTTGATTAAGTATATATATATATACATTCATATCACTAACAGCTTTTATAATAAACAATGCCTGGTTTCTTTTATAAATTATCTATTCTTGTCTTACGAATTCAAGAGGCTAAAATTATGTATTCTTGTATTTTTAATTTTGAATTCTATATGCTAAAATTATTTGGATTACTAAAATTAGGATATTAGTCATTATGTTCAATGCTGTGAATGAATAGTACTTAGTCCTTAATTGATTTTGCATAAGAAGCAGTTTTGAATATGTTGGATCTGTTAAGTTAGGTTACTGGTTATATATTCATGGTTTTTAAGAAGGTTTTGATGATACAAATATCTTAGCTATGGATTTATTCATTATTACTAAGTTTGTTTATTCATATTAAGTCTAGAAATCATAATACTTAAGGTTATTTTGCTATCAGGATTTGTATGCAAGCATGACGAAAAAATATTCTTTCTTCATAATAGGGTAGTCTTTATTTTGAGAAACATTCCTAAGCTGATTTCATAAATTTTAGGATTTGGACTAGATGTTTTATTCATTGCTGAAATAGCTTATATGGTATTATGGTTTACGTTATAAGGAATTAGATTAGTAAAGATGTAATGCACGATTATCACTTAGCCTTATGCGCTTTGCATGCAAGGTGATTTATACACATTGGGATCTACAAAATAAGGCTATGAGCTGCATATACATGGTTATAAGAGGATTCTTGCAACACAAATATATTAACTAAAGTTTTCTTAAGCCCAACTATTCATATAATGCGCTTCCGATGACCATAACACTTAGGGGTATTGCATTAGCAGGACTTAGATGAAAAGCAAGCTGTAATAAGAATATTTTTCTAGATTATGGTAGACCATATCCTAAAGAACATTTCTAGCTGATCTTCACAAAATTTACATTTAGACGAGATATTTTATAGGCTGTCGAAAAGGCATATATGGTCATAAAGTTGACATTATAAAGAGTCAGATTTCGTTTTAAGTTTGCGACCACACTATACATGATTATTCAACCATTTTTGAGACATTAGCACGAGATGTCTCTAAGAGTGTTTTAAAGTTGGTTCCGTGATATTCAACTTTTATCCGAGATAGTTTATAAGCATATGAAGATTAAAGTCTTTTATAAATTTAATTCAAATTAGTTCTTTTTGTCAACTATCATGATCTTATTATAATGATTTTTGCTGGAGTAAGCAGTTTGATTATATAAGATATTTAGAATTTAGTTTCTCATGAATCTTGACTTTACTTTTTCATTATGTATACATGTATTTATATTATTTCACATAGATAAAGCTTATGGTCTTTATGCCAATTAAGTTTATACATATGCAATCTTTTGTTGCTGTATTCAAACAATTCAATAGTGATAAATTACTCATTCTGATACATATTCATATCTTTGTACAACTATTAGATACTTTATACATGCATATATATACATAGATACTACCATAGATTATTGTATGCACATATATTTACACTTGGGTTATATTCCATTCATAAGACCTATTCCAAAACAATTTCATTTTGTTGATGTAAAGTAACTCAGTTTCATGGTCCATTCTGCATATATACATTTGTGTAGACATTACTTCTAGTTACTCATGCATATACATATATATCTTTTACACTAGGATCTCATTCTTATTCATGAAACAATTCAAGTCACGATCATTTCTAAAGTTTTTTAGCATACTCAGGTAATCTACAGACATAATAGCATATAGAAATCAATTCTACTCATTTTGGATTTCTTTTGCATAAACTATGTATTTTTTAATATTTATAGTATTGAGAACAGCCTGTAATGGAAAATGATTCAAACAAAGTTGAAATCTAAATATTTTTATATATTTGGGTTGCTAGAAGTCTAAGGATTCCAATAAAATTAGTTTCATGCAATTACGAGTTTGTTTGGAAAATTTTGATGTATGGCATATCTTTAGGCCTTTTCTTTAAATTTGAATTTAAAATTCACCCAGTGCTCTTTTTCAAAACAATTTTGCATATTCTGAAAGTACTTGATTTTATACGAATTTATAATTTTGTTTCATCTCATTTGGACCGACAATGCGAAAGTTATAGAAACTTGAATATTCAACCGGTTGGAAAATGCATTAAGAAAATGAATTACACTTTCTTCTCTTGAAAGCGCATTACCTCAGCTCTGTTTGATCTCAGCCCTTCGGCTGACCTACTGGTCCCACAAAACAGCGATAGAGAAGCAGAGGAAGACTTGGCCCAGCTTGCCGCCGGCGAGGGAAGGCTAGAAACCGGCAGCCTACGGTGCAATGGGTGAAAGGGTGACCAAGCGGAGTGATGGATGGCCTCGGCTGTGACTGGAGATGGCCGGAACAGTGCTCCCACCGAGAGCCTGCGGCAAAATGGGGGAAGTTGGGCGGTGAGGTTGAAGAAGGGCTTGATCCCGGAGAAAACCGGTTGGGCGATCATCAATGAGGTTGATGGGTTCCGCTTTTCTACCTGGTTTGGCTCGAGATCAGCCAAGATGAGCTACCACCGCTTGCCAGCTGTGAAGAATGTTTAAATTTGAAAATTCACCATTTGCATTTTCCTTGAATTAATTTCAGCTTAATATGAATTTTCTATTTATAAAAGGATTTAATTTGGCTAATCTATCCATCAAACAAAAGATTTTCAGTTTTAGCTGGGTTCATTATGCTGCAAGGAATTTTTCTGTATTTTTGGAGATTTTTTCTGAATTTATTTGCTATTTAATTAAATTTATTCAAATTTATTTGAATTTTTGGAATTTTCTAAATTCGAAAAATGTCTTATTTTCAAAAATCTCAGCGGGCTGAATCTTCGTCGGCCCATTTCCGTTTCTCCGTTCAGCCCGCTCGCCCACTCGCGTCGCCTGGCCCGATCTCCGCCCGGCCAGTCGGCTGCCTCATGCAAGACGCCGACGGCGGGCCCTCTTGTCGGCCGACCGGCAATTCGTCCCCGCCGTCTCGCTACGGACTCCACTCCGCCACCGCCGCCATGCGTTTTTCGCGCCCGCCGCGCCGTATCCGCGCCGGACTCCTTCGGCGTCCGCCCCTATTTAACGCGCCGCCCCCGCCCCTCTCTCTCGTTTCCCGAGACTCATCGCCGTGCGCCGCCCCGAGCCCAACCCTAGCGCCGCCGGCTCCGAGCTCTTTGCCACCGACGTTCTTCGCCCACGGTGAGCCTCCGCCGTCGCTTTTGCTCGCGCCGAGTTCCCTGCTGCGCCCTCTTCCTTTTACCTCAGATCTGATCACGTCTCGTCGCGGTTTTGCGCGAAGCCGCGCCGTCTTCTCCGTTTCTGGCGCGCCCGCGCCAGCGCCGCCGCCGTCGCCCCTCGCCGTGAGCCATGGCCGTCCGATCTTCCGCATGTGCACCAAATCACGCCACGTCGCGGCCGCCGCTTCGCGTCCCCCGCCGTCCGATCCGATCGGGCCGCTGGATGCGTGACCCCCTGGCAAGCCCACGTCGGCCGCCACCTCAGCCCCGCGTCAGCACCGCGTCGCCTGATCTCCTGCCCGCATGGCCACCACGTGTTCTGCCATGTCTGCCCTAACCCGCTGCGTCAGCGCCACCTCGGTCGGTCTGCCGCGTCATCCTCCAAGCCGCTCGGTGGACGCAGTCCACCGTGAGCCGAGTCTCTAACGCGTGGGTCCCACATGTCAGTCAGTTTTCCTTTTCCTTTTTCCAATTTTCCAGAAAATTCAAAATTCCAGCCAATCACGTGTTGCCACGTGTCAGCCTCTCTGGTTTTCTCTGATTTTCTAATCTGGGATCTTCCAGGAGCCCGTTCTCCTTCGTTCGAGCTCCGATTCCAGTGATTCAAATTTCTAAATTCATCTCAATTCAAGATCTATCTTCCAGTACCATTCTTTTCAATTTTTGAATTTTGTTTTAATTTGTCTTATTTATTTGCTCTCGTTTCGCATGTAGACGACGCAGTCGAAGCTCATGCAAATCAACAGTCAGAGGTAGATCCAGCAGGAAGCAACGAAGGCAAGTCTTCCTTGAACATGTTGATCCCAAATTTTATGAAAATGTTATGTTGTTTTTAAATTATGCATGCATACTTTTATGCAAAGTACTTTAAATGTAGTCCTATGGTTTAGTTAAATTCCAGTTTGTTATACCCTCATTGGTATTGATTATGTCGAACCTTTGACACCCTAGATGATATATACTAGCTATTTTATTTGGTGATATCCAGTAGATTAGCATGGAACGGTAGAATTGCTTAGTCCAGCTTAAACGTTTCGGTATTATGCCATTATGGGAATCATTTCAAGTATTGTGTACACTTATTTGTGAAATTGCGGCAATTGGTGTTGCTGCTGTGATTTAAGTAAAATAAAGCGGAAATGATTTAGACCGGGGCGGATGGATGTTTGGCGGGTGCAGAAAGCACGAGACCTTGGTATGTGAATGTTCCGCCCTAGTCAATTAAGGACCAAAGCGTGTGTTACCATGGACCGAGCACTACCGTACAACCACAAGTCTATATGGGTACGACCTGGCTAAATAATTTGTGCGTCTCATTATTAGCTTCGCCAGTTGGTGAGTGCCAGATGTTGGCAGGCGCAAGAGGGGGCTTCTGTACTGGGCAGCTAGAACTCTAACAACGGTGAAACCTTAGCGGGCGAGGTTAATAGTGGGGTTGTGCATTGTAAAGGCCTTGTCATGATCTCTCTGCCGACACACCAAAGGGAGTGTGTTGATAGCTTGGCAACAAGAGTCGATCATGTCTTGTGGGTAAAGTGTACACACTCTGCAGAGTTAAAACTACTTAAGTAGTCGTGCCCACGGTCAAGGGCAGGCGAGGTACGCTTGCACATTGTAGATTTCATGGTTTTGTTTTAAAGGAAAATGGTTGTTTTGGGAATCCGTGAGCAGATGGAACTCTCGGGTTATGGTTTGGCAGATGGAGCCAGTCAGGTAGATGGAACCTGCTTTAATTGTCATATCAAATTCAATTACTATTCAATTACCTTTTGATCAAATGATGCTTTATGAAATTACTATTGGTATTTACAGTTAAACTTTGCTTTATGCTAAAAGAGCCATATTATGCCTTTAATTGTTTAGCCTTGCATATAGTTATCATGCATTATGTTTCCAAGACTTGCGGAGTACATTTTGTGCTCACCCTTGCAACATCCCCAACCTTCCACAGAAGAGTTCGCAGAAGCTGAAGGTGACTACGATTTCTACGCTTGTGGTTACGACGAAGGTGATCCAGAATGCTAGGACGCGAACCCCAGTCGATTGCTTGTTGGGCAAATGGATGGGCTTATCCTGCTTTTGTTATTTCGTTTCCGCTGTTTCTTATTGAACTCAAGCTATGATGCTGCTTATTTGTAATAATTGGCAATAAGGCTAATACTCTTTTGCTTAATTAATATTATTTGATTCGTGATATGGATGTGTTGTCATCACTATTTCACTGTGTGTGCTAGCTTTTCCTGGACTAGCACAGGTTATACATAGAGGGTTCGGATTTGGAAATCCGGTCCCGACAAAGACGAGCGGCGATGGGGAGGAGCTACAAGCGAAAAAGGTAGAAGATGAAAGTTAAACTGAGGTTTGGAAGGTACAAGAACGTTAAGGGAGGAACCAATTCGAAAGGTAGTTCACCGAGATTCTTATGCGACGCAGGCCTGGTATTTATAGCCATATCAAGGCAGTTTCTGTAATGACCCCTATTTTCACATAAATGCAAAAATGGAAATCTCATGTGCATACAGTACTAGTCCCATGATCAGTGGCTAGCACGCACATTTACAACAATTGATATCACATCCATACTCTTTATTATAAATGACAATGGTAATTTATACAATAAGATCTTACAATACAGAGTGAAATGCAGCGGAAAGGATTAAAATTCATGTAGTGTGCCCATCCAACCCTCAGGCAACTGACAAGGCATAATCCCTAGAAACTCATCGTCAATATCCCGAATCCTGCGACAATTATATTTCGTCGAGCTAATCTGATTCTTCACCTAAAAACAACAAGTAAGCAAGGGTGAGTACTTTCGTTCTGCTCCAGCCTTCCAAAGTGCAAGGTTAAACTAGATAACTTAATTGGTTTAAGTCTGTCTCATACCAGCACTTGTGGTTGTACGATAATTCTTCGCCTGAAAACAACCCATAGTTCGGTTCTTAACTCGACACGGGCAATAATCTCCCCGTATACTACGTGCAAAGACATGCACTCCCGGCTATTGCCAATAATTGCCCGCATCTAAACCATAGTTTTATTTTCATTTTTCAACCAAAATACCAACCATAAGAAAGGTCATACCCATTAAATGTCATATCCAACATTTTTAATAATGTCAAAGTTTTTTGTTCATTTGAGCATGGCTAAGCAAGATAATATGTGTGAGTAACCCAAATTTACATCAAATAATGTCTATGCTATTCTAGGGTTATCAAGGTTCACAATTTCATACTTATCAAGGAAGTTCTAAATAACTATAGGTACAACTACCATTACCCGTAATAAGGCAGAGTTTAATAAAAATAAAGTATGCAGTAAAACATTTAATGAAAACATTTATAAAACTGGGATCAATATGATCAAAGGGGGTGCTTGCCTTGTTGATTATTCTCGTAGTCGAACTCTTGATCGTCGTCGACTACTCCGGATTCGTCGGGTTCTACACGTTGTTTGACCACAGCGTAACAATTCCAATAAAATAAAAGAATCAGACGAAAGAGCCAAATAAAAGCAACTGCTAATTCAAACATGATTTAAATTGGGTATATGATTATATATCATGTTGATTATTTATTTATATGTTACTTGAATATTTTTCGAATAGATTTCAGTAATAATGAATCTTATTTTCTTGAATTATTCACCTTTATTTACCATTTCCAGAGACTACTCTATATGTTTTATTATTTTGGATTTTCATATTTTAAATTCTGAAATTATCTGGATTATTATTATTATTGGACCACTTTCTCACCCTATGTAATACTTTAAATATTTTCCATGGTACACCCTAAATATTTTTGCATAATCAGGTTCTTAACAGAGCATGGACTCTTGCAAAATTTGTTTCATTTAATTTGGAACTGAATTACAAAAATTCTATATATGGCATATTTCAAATTCTTTCTTTAAATTTAAATCTGAAATCCAAACAGAGTTCATTTTATAATATTTATGCATATTCTGAATCTACATGATTTTAGATGAATTTAGAAATTTATTTCATAAAATTTGAACAGTTAGTTCAAAAGATATTCAAGTTTGAATGTGCTCGGTTTTTGAAAACACTGAAAATTAGAAAACTGCCAAAAATGGAAAGTACGCTTTCGCGACCAAAGTGCGCTTTTCTATTTTTGGCTAGCGCCGGGCCGAGGCACTGACGGGCTGGCCCAGCTGGCAGCGAGATGCACTCGCGCGAACGGCTGACAAGCGGGACCGAGGGGTCAGCGTCACCCGCAAGAAGAGGTCGACAAGGGGCCCGCATGGCGTTGACTCGGCGGAGGAGTTTAACCGGCTTCGCCGCCGGCGAACTAGCTCTAGGGAGGCGGAATGGGTTCCACCATAGGCTTCAGGGCGTCCGTGCGCACACGAGGATGGTCGCGCGGTGACCAGGGTGGCCGGGAAGGATGTCGCCACCTAGAGGGGGCAGCGGTGGCCATGGCCGACCGGCGGCGACGCACCGCCAGCGGCGCTCTAGGCGCAACTTCACTTCCACGAGCATCTACGAGACTCAAGGATTCGATTTGGTTATTAACATTGAAGATTGGATGAGCGAGGAGAGCTCTCACCGTGAGCGGCGACGGTGGAAGGAGAAACACAGCGAGAGAGCTCGTCGGGGAAGAAGAGTCTGAATTGAGGTTGGGGATAGGTTCCTGGGGTGGTGAGGATGCTTCAGGCTTGATGATTCGTTGAATGGCTCGGCGAAAGGCTAGTTTGGGCGATTTCCCCTTTTCGAGTGCTTGGCCGGAGTTGGGGAAGAACCAGGGCGCAGGGGCTGCTTTGGGGCAGAGGGCGATGGATATGGCGACCTGAGTGACGGAGCGGGGTTTATATAGGGCTTGGAGATAGATTGGGCGCAGAGGCGACAAGAATTTGAGGCGGCAATTCGGCTGTCTCCGCGCGAGGGCGAGCGAACGAGCAAGCAGCGAGGAGAAGAAAGCGCTGGAGTCGCTGACGTGCGGGGGCGAGGTGGTAGAGAGGCTGTCAATAAGGTCCAGCTGTCCGCGCGGGCCCACATGGCAGCGACTGATGAAGGGAGAGGTCGGCGAAGATCTGGACAACACGGGAGAATGACCGCGAATTCGATGGTCAAACCGACTCAAAATTTTATGAAAATTTTACCATGAGTCCACAAGATAATATTAAGCTTCCAGTAAAAATTTATATTTTTAGGCTTCGTGTATAATTTTAACTAATTCTGACAATGGAGATTTTATTTTTCAGCCAATTATGGTTTTCATTTATTTAAGGGTCAAAATTAGTTTATTATTTTATATAAATGTTTATAGGAGTGTATATTAGTATTATACACCTTTTATAAACTTTAAATGATTTTACATTTAATATTTAATTTCTAATAATTCTGACATTGAAATTTTCAGCTTTTCTGATTTCCAGTTTTTGAATTTCTAAAATTATAAATATAGGGATAAATTTTTGATATTTTTACCAGGGATGTATAAGGTTATCATGTCGGCATGGTTAAAATTTTAACTCTGGTTAAGGTCGAGTGACTTCTGAAGAATTCTTACAAGGTCGGTTCAGAGTATCTAGAGAGGGTTATTTTTGTCTTTTTAATTAATTTTATTGATCCAGATCAATGCAAGTTGCATAATCAGGATCCTCGATGGATCTGGGATTTATCTAATATTTTTACAAATTTTATTGGTTTTGAATTTTTATCTTTTTACTTTAACCATTTACCATTTCAATATGTATAACTTTTCTTTTAGAACAAAAACTCAAGGTAAACAAATAATTTAGAAAATTCAAGAAATTAAAATTAAGTATCACATCTCAAATTTATTTTTATATTTTGTTTGATCTCAAATTTATTTTTATATTTTGTTTGTTTTAGAATAAATAGTTTTGATATTGATATTCCTCTTTTCTTAAGATTAAAATGCAAGAAAAGAAGAAAAGGTATTGTTTTAAATAAAAATCTTGATTTGAATTAAAATTTTAATTTAATTACATTTTTAAATTTTAAACTTTTCATTTTTCATATTTTTGAATTTTACGGGATGTTACAATTTCACCAGGGTTTGAACGCACGTGCGGTGTTTGGATCAACTCTGTACAGAAATGGCGAGGTGGCGCGGGATTCAACTGAGGCGGTATGGCGCGGGAGAGTTGAAGTCAAACGTGGCACGATCAGAGCAAGGGACGGTGTGGTTGATGCGATGAATCGAATTAAGGGGTGAGATTGAGGGGATGACTCGGGATCGGGAGAGAGCAGAGAAGCTGCGAGAAAGAAAGGAAGAAGGAGAGAAGAGAATGCCAGGTGGGGTCGGGGTCCACCGGGTAGTGGCTGAGGTGGTCATTACTTCCAGTGAACGAGGTTTGAGCAGGTAGATGGCTCACATGTCACGGTTGCCCGGGTCGTGCCGGGCCTGCCAATCGGACACGATGGGCGGCCTGGCCCGACAAGGCAATCTAGGCCGTGCTCGGGCCGGCATGGCCCGAAAAAGCACGTTCGTGTCGGGGCACAGCACGTCCGACAGCGGCATGCTGGCCCGTGTGCGACATGGCCTGCGGCAGGGCCCGTGAGGCACGTGGCAGCGTGGTGGCACATGGTCGAGCCGGCGCAGCGGAAGACCTGGCCGGGCCGGAGCAGAGGAAGACGGTGAGGAGCTGTGTCGGGCCCCTGAGGCGTTGCGCCGGGTTTCCTACCCACCTCGCGCGTGGCCTCGCGCCGTCCTGCGCCGCCTCGCGTCGTGGCCACCTCGCCCGCGGCCGCCTCCCTTGTAGGGCCGGCCATGGCAGGGGTATAGGAGAGGGGGCCAGGGTGTAACATCCCATAAAATTCAAAAATATGAAAAATGAAAAGTTTGAAAGTTAAAAATGGAATCAAATAGAAATTTCAATTGGAATCGAGATTTTGATTTCAAACAATATCTTTTCTCCTTTCTTGCATTCTAATCTTAAGAAAAGAAATATTTCATTATTAAAACTATTTCTTCCAAAACAAAAATATATATATATATAAATGAATTTATGATGTGACCTTTAATTTGAAATTTAATTTCCTAACTTTTCTGAATTATTGGTTCTTCTTGAGTTCTGCTCTAAAAAAAGTAATATATATTGAAATGGTAAAAGTAAAAAGATAAAAACATAAAATCAACAAAAATCTGAAAAACTCATACTAAAATATCAAAGCACTCCAGACCCCTAATTATGTCAGATGAGATATTCTGAATCATTAAAATAAAAGAAAATACATGATAATCATGAAATAGATATCATCAAAGTGCATGTCAGATTTTTGTAACAAACTTGAAAGCTTATCTGAAGCCAAGATTTTTACCATGCTGACATAAGCTCTATACTTATCTCTGGTAAAAATAGAAGAAATTAAAAGTTATATTTGAACCCTTTAAAAATTCAAAAATAGAGAGAAATTAATTCTGAAAACAGTAATATCAGAATTATTAAAATTAAAATATCAAATATAAAACTCTGAAAATTTTATGGAAGGTATTTAATTCCATTTCAGATCCTCATAAAAAGTTTCATAAAATATTAACCTTATTTTGATCCTTAATTAAATAAAAATCAGAATCAACAAAAAATGACAATTATGCATTGTCAGATTTTTATCAATATTTTTATCAGGCATTTTTGTCTGAAAATTTTATTGGACCATCATATTTACCTTTCAGACCTAATTAAACATTTTCATAAAATCTTGAGTCGGTTTGATAGGTACGATTAGAGAGAGATCTTGTGCTGTCTAGAAGATTGTAGAGTGTGGTTTTCTTGTTCAGCTTACAGGTGGGCCCATCATGCAGTACCGCTTCCTTTCTTCTTCCTCACGAAGACAGCAAGCAGCCCAGCCATGTGAGCTCTCTCTCTCTCTGTTCTTGACAAAAATCAAAGCATGCTTCCCAAACCGACCTAGCAACGCTGTATACAGCCAAGGGAACGTGTCACCATCATTCAAATCCGGCCATGATCATTACACGTCGCTCTCCACTGTTAAAATTTTCAGCGCCGCCCTAGAGCTCAAGTTCACACCTTGTCCACCACCATTGCTCACCTATAAAGCTTCCCTATGCTCCTTGGTACCACCTCCTTCAAACACGGGCTCCAATTTCACTTGAACCATCTCCAATTCCTCCATGGCCGAAATTTCCCAATCCAAACCTAGCTCCTTCATTAGCAATTCATTATCCAACTGCTTGCACATGAGGCATCACCAAGCACCTGTAAACATTTTCCCCAACCAAGATTTGGTATTCCCTCACTGTGGAGTTCCACCACCATGAGCCATCGTTCGCCGTTGTTCGTCACCATGGCGTCGCCGCTTCAAGCTGTTGCAGCTCCAACCGAGACCACCTACGGCACCCATGGAGTCCTGGGGTTCCATTTTAGTGATTGTTTGAAGGTTCCCATGCTTGCTTTGCAGCCGGCCGAAGCACCTCCAAGCTCCCAGCCATGGCACTGCATCAGTAGCTACACGAAGCTCGCTTCCTCCCATTGTCTTCACCGATGGTGGCCCATTTCCAAGGTGCAAGCAATTTTAGTTAAGCCTTGATGACAGTGGGACCATCCTTGTCTAAGCCAAGCCGTAAACCAACCATGGCCAAAGATGTAAGATAAAACCTGACCATTTTAATCTCTGGATTGAAAATACTAGGAGTTCATTTTGAATGATTTTGATTAGTTCAATCAAACATCAGAACCTTAAGCAAAATTCAGTTAAGCTGAAAAGGTCTTGAAGAAAGTAAAGATAGTTTAATAACTTAATCTGATCAAAATCAAATAGAGAGACTTAAACTAAGTGTGATTTGATTCAGTCCCAGTATTCTCTAAGCATACATGTATATCCACATATCCTGTAAAAGTTCACATGCAAATTATACAAGTTTAAAATAATGTTCAATTATGAGAAAATAGAGCCTGAACTAAATGGTTTAGGAACTTAAGGGGTTGCTTAGTTATCAGCCCAAAGACAGAAGGTAAGCTTAATCATCCTCTAGTTCATGAATCAAAAGATTAGTTTAATCTTTAAATTTGAAATCAAGACCATGAGTAGTGTTTGATTAAGCTCAAGTAATATGTCCTAAGTGTATATGTGTCTTATGTAGACCCTTGTACAGAATTTGCAAAATGGCGCTCTGCATAACAAGTAGGGCCATATGGATAATCAGTCAAAAAGTAAAAGACATCTCCCTTGAATAAAACTTTAATTAAACATTTAATTCGGAAAACAGAAGTTTAGCCTGTTCAAGCCTGACTAGCTAAATTGATCAAACACCGAGACCTTAAGTAATATTTGAATAAGTTTGTAAATATGTTACTTTTCAATGCACAGAAAACAGAAGTTGATGAAACTAATTCCTAGGCTCATATAAGACCATAGCATTCGTAAATAGGAAAAAATATTTCATCTCTGGTTAAGTTTGAATCAAAGCCCCATATAGCCGGGCCTTTCATGTATAAAAAGATTTTCATATGCATATAAATCATCTTGGATAAAAGCAAAAATATTGCATAACGAATTTTAAAACACTTAATAATGTCTCCTACTTATGCCTGAAAAATGGATAAATTGTTCTGCAAGATGTGGTTGCAAACTTAAATCGGAAACTGAGCCTTTTATCGTGTAGATTATAAAACTACTTAAGCATTTTCAACAGCCCGTAGAATATCTCGTCTTAATGAAAGTTTTATGAAGATCAGTTTGGAAATAATATTTAGGATATGTACTACCATAATCTGGAAAAATATTCTTATTACAACTTGCTTTGCATCTGAATCCGGCTAGCCCAATACCCTTAAGTATTATAGTCATCGTAACCCTTATTATCATATAAGCTTTTTCAACAATGAATTTAATGTCTCGTCTAAACATTAAAATGTATAAAATCAGCTTAAAAATGTTCTTCAAAGTATAGACTACGCTATTCTGAAGAAATAACCTTATTTCATTATGTGTTGCATATAAATCCTATTAGCTAAATAACCTTAAGTAATATGTTTTATGGACTCGATTATATATGAATAAGCAAACTTTGTAATAACAAAGAAATTTGTAGCTAATATATATTTGTATCACCAGAACCTTCTTAAAAAACCATAAATAAATCCAGTAACCTAGCTCAATAGATCTAACATATTCAAAGTCACTTATTATGCAAAACCACTTAAAGAATTAAGTGCTATTCGCATAACCCTTTAATTTGTGTTTTACTTCTATTAATCTAAATAATTTTAGCATCTATAATTTGAAGTTATAAATGCAAGAATACATAATTTTAGCCTCTTGAATTCGTAGTTCAAGAATAGATAATCTATAAAAGAAACCATGTTTGTTCATCATAAAAGTCTTTAACAATACGAATGTATAATTAACTAAATCATGAGGTCTTGGAATCATAATTCTAACCCTAAAACATTCCTGTTTTCTTTAGTGAATTTTTATCTGGTTTTCTGTCTGTTTTCTTTTTGCCCTTATTAAAGTTGGATATTTGCTATATTTCCGATTGAATAACGTGTAGAATCTGACGTCGCTACTTCCGTCGTTGCCTCCGTCAGCCGTGGCTTCGTCTTCGTCGTAAGCAATAAATAAGCAAGGCAAGCACCCCCTTTGATCATATTGATCCCAGTTTTATAAATGTTTTCATTAAATGTTTTACTGCATACGTTACTTTTATTAAAGTCTGCTATTTTGTGGGTATTGATAGTTGTACCTGTAGTTTCATAGAACTTCCTTGATAAGTATGGATTTGTGAACCTTGATAACCCTAGAATAGTATAGACAGTACTTGATATTAATTTGGGTTACTCACACCTAGTGTCATGCTTAGCCATGCTTAAATAAACATAAAACTTTGACCTGATTAAAAATGTTGGATATGACATTTAATGGGTATGACCTTTATTTATGATTGGTATTTTTATCAAAAATGAAAATAAAACTATGGTTTTGATGCGGGCAATTATTGGCAATAGCTGGATGTACAAGGGACTTATACGTAGTATAGGGGAGATTATTGCCCGTGTCGGATTAAGGACCGAACTACGTGTTCGTTAAACCCAAGAATTACCGTACAACCACAAGTGCTGGTATGGGACAGCCTTAAACCAATTAAGTTATCTGGTTTAACTTTGCACATTGGTAGGCCGGAGTAGTACGAGCTTCTTCAGTGACTGGTTGCTCGGAGGGGAGCCCACACCGAGGTGTTGGGAGTCACGTTTGCTGATACAACGGTGTACGCCATACTATGGATATGCTTATTCATTACTGTGCAATGACTGTACAAACATTTACACCATAGTACGGGTTTAACGTCACCAGGCTGGTGCAAAGTTAGCCAAGATAATATAAAGGTTTTCATCATGAACATTCTGGCCACTACGCCAAAGGTGCGTGAAATATGTGGCAAAAGGAAAAGGTCATGACTTGTGGGTAAAGATGTACACCTCTGCAGAGTGTGAAACTTTTCGAAAAGCCGTTCCCGCGGTTATGGGAGTCTTGGTGAGCCAGCACTAGTTAGCTGTTTTTATTTTCATAAAAACTGGATTCTACCGGGTGTTGGTAGAAGTTGATTCGTGGATATGGTCATGATACCCAGGTACATAAGATTTATTCATACTTATATTCTGTTACTTTCCGTATTAAATTGCTTTTACTTAAGTTTCGTTTTGCAATCTACTATTCTGTATTTACATTTCAAATTGGCTTTATACAAATTAACCGTAGTAGCCTTTCCTTCGAAATGGCTTGCATATATTATAGGTTTTGCAAAAGTCTTGCGGAGTACGAAAGTACTCATCCTTGCTTAATTGTTGTTTTTAGGTGAAGAATCAGATTAGTCCGACGAAACATATTTGTCGCAGGATTCGGGAATGATAACGATGAAGTTTTTCTAGGGATTATGCCTTGTCAGTTTTCTGAGGGTTAGATGGGCACACTACAAGAAATTTAATCCTTTCCGCTGCATTTCACTCTGTATTGTAAGATCTTATTGTATAAATTACCATTATCATTTGTAATAAAGAGTATGGATGTGATATCAATTGTTGTAAATGTGTGTGCTAGCCACTGATCATGGGACTAGTACTGTATGCACATGATATTTCCATTTTTGCATTTATGTGAAAATGGGGGTCATTACACAGGGCGCCGCGCCGGGCCCCCGAGCTATCGCCTCGCGCCGTGGCCACTAAACCGCCTCGCATGGGAAGGAGGAGAGCAGCCTGCGGGGAGGGGAGAGGGTAGGGGAGCGGGAGGGGTGCGGGGAGGGGAGCGGGGAGGGGAGAGGGAGGGGCGCACCGGCGCGGGGAGGGGAGAAGGGGGCGAGGCGGCGCGGTGTTGGGGGAGAAGGGGGGAGGCGGCGTGGTGGGCGAGGCTGGTCTGATGACCTGAGGAAGAAAAGAAAAGAAGGAGAGGAAGAAAAAGAAAGGAGGGGAGAAGAAAAATAGAAAAAGAAGAGGGGGAAAAGAAAAAAGGAAAAAGATTTAAAAAAATTCAATTCGAGTAACTATTTTTTCTTTTTTTATAGGCAAATTAAACTCATTAATAGAGTTTTATCGTGAATTGGATTAAATTTGTTATATTGACAGATGTAGGTACTAATTTTGCAATTTGTTATTCAACTGGTTCAATAACCATTTTCTCGAGGAAATGGAAAAAAAGGAGGAAATGAAAAAAAGATAAAACAAAATAAAATCATAAAATCCAAGTAATTCGATAACCACTCTGTATGTCACTCTCTCCCTCTGACTCTCTGTGTCACTCTCTCAGTCCCTCTCTCTCCCTTTGACTCTCTATGTCACTCTCTCAGTCCCTCTCTCTCCCTCCGACTCTCTATATCACTCTCTCCCTCTGACTCTCTGTGTCACTCTCTCTGGTCACTCTCACTCGCAATCCCTCTCTCTCCCTCCGACTCTCTATGTTACTCTCTCAGTCCCTCTCTCTCTCTCCGGCTCTCTGTGTCACTCTCACTCTCTATCCCTCTCTCTCCCTCCGACTCTCTATGTCACTCTCTCCCTCTGACTCTCTGGCTCACTCTCACTTTTTCATTCCCTCTCTCTCCCTCCGACTATTTATGTCACTCTCTCAGTCCCTCTCTCTCCCTCCAACTCTCTATGTCACTTTCTCCCTCTGACTCTCTGTGTAACTCTCTCTGGCTCACTCTCCTAGTTCCTCTCTCTCCCTCCGACTCTCTATGTCACTCTCTCAGTCCCTCTCCCTCCCTCCGACTCTCTATGTCACTCTCTCAGTCCCTCTCTCTCCCTCTCCTCGATCGACACCGCGCCTAGCTATCTCCACTCCTATCGTTGCTCGCTCGTTCATCGCTCTCTCTCTCTCTCGTCGTGGTAGTCTCTCCTTTGTCTTTCTCGCTAGTTGTGCCACACTATCACCCACGTCCTGGTAGCCTCTCCTTTATCTTTCTCGCTATGCCGCCACCCTCTGCCTCCCTCGACACCACGCTCCCTACCTCCGCCATCCTCTCGTTCTCCCTCCCCATCAACCCCGTCGACCACCACAGATGCCCCACCCTTTCAATCCAGTTCCGGTGACCCTATCAATCGATGCACCTTTCCTCTCGTCAGAATAGTGCAAATGGGCCGGGCCTGGGCCGGCACGGCACGAAGCGTAAATAGACCATGACTGGGTTCACCGAAGGTGAGCCGGACCGGCCCGACACGACGCCTACCTCTAGAGAGTAGGCAACGAGACTCACCTGAACGCTATCAATTCCCATGAGTACCCGATCGACATTACACGCCACCACAGTACTCATGGTTAGAGTACTAATAACTCGGTTCCCACCTGTGAGACCCCGTTCTGATGAACAGGAACCTCCATGTGATTACTGTGCTATTCCCTGGATCAGTAGCTAGCACTCACATGTTTACAATATTCGTATCAAAAACATACACGCAAACAAACAGAAGATCTTACATAACTGAATAACTATACAGAGTTCAGTACAAACTTGAACCATTTTAACAGCGGAAATTAAAAGCGGAAAACCAAAAGGAAACTGAAACTCCAAATAGCCTTGTGGTTGCCCACTAAACCCTCAGGCACCGACTAGGCAACCTAGAAGAGACTATCGTCGAAGCCCCCGAGACCTGCTTGAAAGAACGCGTCGTCCGACAGATCGCAGTCTTCTTCCTCTGAGACAGCAGATGCAAGATTGAGTACATTGGTACTCAGCAAGACTTATATTGGTTCACAGATGCAAATAAATAATTATGCAGGTTGAGCAAATGACAGGCTATGGTTATTTTGCAGTTGCATGAAAACATTAAAATGAATAAGCATAATAGATTGCAACATCGCATTTTAATAAAAGCAATTGAAAGACAAAATGTTAAGCAATTAATCCAGATTCCCAACCCAGTCTACCCGACTGCGTATGACCCGGTGCCGATCCTTTGACACAAAAGCTAGTTATAAAATGGTTTCCAAAACCACCACCCATTTTTGAAAGCACCAAAAGAACTCTAGCATGGAATAACGTCACCAAGTGCCCTTAACCGCGGGCGCGGCTAATCGATTAGGTTTACACTCTGCAGAGTTGTACAGCTTTACCCACAAGGAATGATCAACCTCTTTTGCCAGGCCAGTTAACACACTTCCTTTGGTGTGTTGGCAAGGAGATCATACAGAGCTGTTACATTATCTAGACGTGGCTTTACACCAGCCCAGGACGTTAACCCTCGCCCTGAAGACAGAAACACTCACCCAAGCCGTGGATCCACATTTATCACACACACACCACGTCTCTGTCCAGGGCAAGGCGTACACCGTTGCATTGGTATGTAGAAACCCCTACAGACAAACCTGACCGGAATGTCTGTGCAATCTCCCGCCTTCCATAGATACAAAGCCACATCTAAACAACTTAATAGGCTAAGACCCGCCCATACAAGCCCTCGTGGTTGTACGAAAACATGGATTCACCGTCCCATCGCTCGGTCCTTAATCCGACACGGGCGATACTCCACCCTAGCTACGTGCATATCCTTTTGCACAACCGGCTAGTGCCAAATAATCACCCGCGTCAAACCATAGTTTTGTTTGAGGGTTTTTAGCAAAATATAACCAACCATTTTCCAAGAAGATCATATATAGGTTGAAAGATTGAAAAGAGGTAACGCAAAGCTTTGAGCAAGAATATTAGGCTAGCGATTATACCCAAACACGACATTAAATATGTCTAGTTCAACTAAGGTTTACAAGGTTCACCTGTCCATACAGATTGAGGCAAACCATAATTTACAGGATTAACTACAATTCTAACCCAAATTAGCACTTTTATGGGGAATTATCCGGATGCACTGTACATAAGCAAAAACAATATAAAGTAGGTGAATTATCGGGCTCAACGTGATCAAGGAGTTGCTTGCCTTGCAAATCACTGTCAGGGATAAAATCCGGATCTGCAGAACCGTCGTCTTCTTCTTTGATAACGTCGGTCTCTACTCGTCGAGAACAAGAAAAACCAACGAATATCAGCAACTTCAAATGGCAAAAAGAAAACAGGCAGACAAATGGATAAGCACAATTCTAACTAAACAGAAGGTTGCTATTCATGAAATATTTGAATTCGAACATCGAATTATAGATGCTAAAATTATTTGAAATGAAAAGATTGTTCATTTGCTTCTTTGGGGGATGCAACAATGAAAGAAACCAGAGCCCTCTCTGTTTTTCTCAAAATTTCCAAGAAGAGAGCACTTAAAAACTAAATCATCTAGGGTTATAAACCTAACAAGATTTATGTGCATTAACTAAAGAAATTAGAATTTAAGTCTTGAATTAGCTAGAGCATACTTTAATTGTCAATTCTAATAACTTCTTTTAAATTTAAGGGTTTGGATGAAGCTTGAAAACTATTGTTGAAAAGGCTTGGTTGAACTCTAGACTTAGCTACAAAACTGGTAAGGAAAAAGGACTAAACCATATCACTTAAGGTTATTACACTCATGAAAACTAAGTGAACCAAAGCTCTAAAACAGAATATATTTCTGGAATCTGCTAGAACAAACTTTGGTTATCATTTCTACACTATTCTTCCAAAAATTCTTACTTGGATGAGTTATTTTATACCTAGTTGAAAAAGCTTAATTGCTTCAATTATTCAGCAAGACATAAAAAGTAGACTCATTCCCTTAGCTTGTTTTACATACAAACCTTAACAAAATGTCATTCTTTTTCCAGAATCTACTAGAATATACTTTGTGAAGTGCTTATATACCATTTTTACATTCTTTCTCATTTATATAACCTATTTTATCATATGTTGAAAAGCGCTATATGAACACAAAAACTAACTTATAACATTTAAATCTTTCACTTTCATTTATTACTAAACCATTCAACATCTTTTATCCATTTTCTTCCTGACATCAGGGCATGATCTTGAAAGTGTTTCAAAATCAAATTTAAGTTATTTTGAACTTGTTCATAGCAGTTTACATCTATTTTGGTTATTACAAGTGTTGTTTTTCTTAATTAAATAACTATCACATAAATTCTTCTTTGAGTATTTTTCACCTGAGTTAATCCCCAATGGCTTAAGCCCCATTAGGATGAACTTTTAAGCATTCCAACTTTAATCCTTTCTTTTATTTACTTAATTTCATTTTCATGTTTAGTATTCATTTTTCTTAGCAAACATGATATATAATAAGATATCATGGGAACATTTTGTTTATTTGGAATACTCATAACCCAGAGACTCTACAAAAATTTACCTTTCCTTAATTGGATCATCCCAAAAATATTTTATTCATACCACCTTATTTACACTTAAGCTTCTCTTTGATTTTTCCTAAAATCACATTTTACTCATCTTCAGAAATTTTTCTATATTCTAAAACTACATAATTTATACGAATTTAGAAACTAATTTCACTCAATTTGGCCAGATGATTCAAAAGTTACAAGCATTTGAATTTCAAATAGGTTCAAAATCATCCAAAAATTGAAAATACGCTTTCGCTCAGAGAAAACGGCTTCGCTGCGCGCGCCAAAAACGAGTTTAAACCAGCGGCCTCGCTGACGTGTGGGGTCCACCGGTCAGCGACTCAAAGCAGAGCGCCACGGTTCTCTGCTCGCCGCCGGCGAAGCAGCTCCGCCGCGGCAGAATGGCCAGCACCATGGGCACCAGCACACCCGTGCGCACCCATGGGTGGTACCCATTCACCGGGAGGTGGCCGGGAAGGTGGCCGCCACCGTGAGGGTGCGGCGGCGCCATGACCGCGACGGCGAAAGCTTGGCTAGAGGCTACGATTCCGGCAGCCTAGGGTTTGTCTAGGTACAGTGGAGCAAGGAGATGCAGACTCACCGGATAGCTGGGTCGGAGATATGCTGGAACGGCTTGCCACCGAGCGCCGACCGTGAGGAAGAAGAACGGCGGTGCGGCGGCACTACGAGCAAAAAGAAGCCAAAATGGCGAGTGATCAGTAACCCTGGGACACTAAGGACGCTTCGGGTGGAATCGATTCGATGGATTGAGGAGGAACTCACCCGATTCGACGATTTCCCCCTTTTCGAGTTCCTCCGGCTCAACGAGGAAGATGACGCCCCTTGAGGCTCGGCTCGTGAAATGGAAAAGTGAGGAGCGAGAGAGCAATGCGACGCGAGGGCAAGGCATAAAGCCAAGTGAGGTTGATCGCATTCGCGGTTTTGGGCGCACTACTCGGTCGGCTTCTTGATCGAGCGCGAGCTGCGCGCATTCTTGTCTCTCAATGCGGCTCGACCACGATTGATGAGCACAGGCGTGGGGAAGACTCCTCGCGACGTGGAGGGCATCGCTTGCGCCGGACGGGAGCAGGTGGGGATCGGGCGACGAAGGACGGTGACTCACCTCAGCCAGGGGAGAAGAAAGGAAAAGAAAATCGCGATCCGAGGTCGACGGTGGGGCTGGGCCCAGCGGCAGCGAGACAACGCCACATCACGCCTCGCCAAATAGCGTCAACGTTTCAACAGGGCTGGGCCCACTTGTCAGCGAGACGACGTGTTTAATGCAATGAGACAGAACGGGAAAACTCTAGAATTTGTACTTTTTTAAGCCCCAAATTAATTCCAGATTTTCCCAAAAGGTTTGACCAAGTATTATTGTTAGTCACACGTCTACTGGAAAAGTTTGAGACAAAAAATCCTTTTAGACAATTTATTAAAATTCTGACACTGTACCCTTGTCCTGAACTTTGATTTCGGTTTTTGATTTAATTAAAGGTTCATTTTCTAGATTTATTTTTGAAACTTTTTGGAGAGGTTCAAACCCTTATAATTGGGTCACTGTAAAATTTTCAAATCAAAAACATGTACCATTATTTTATAAAAATTCTGACAATTATTTTCCTTACATTTTGGACCCACTGTATTTGAATTTTTAAGAGGCTTATTTCAATTCATTTAATTATAAAAAAAATTTACCAGTGGTGTATTATAGCTCCAGGGCTTTATATAAATTTTCTTGGCTTTACTTGACATTGGTTATTTTTCTTCCTCCTTTTTGATTCACTGTTTTTAGTCAAAAGTAGATACATGATTTATTTAACTTAACCCCAAGTTTGTAAAAATTTTATTTACTGGTCAAACATTATCACCAGCTTGAATAGGACCCATGGTAAATTTTTCTAAATTTTATCTTCCTCTTTTTACCTTTTCCTTTGTTTTTCCTTTTATTTAATCTTTTCACAAAACACAGAAATCTAAGGAAATTCTAATTGGAGCAAATAATACCGAACACTCTAGAAATACTTATTCTCAAATTTATACCGTACATATTTTACTGTTCAAATTTTTCAGGACGTTACAGATCCACCCCCCTTACAGAAATCTCGCCCCCGAGATTTGACAGGCTAAAAGGAAAAAGGGGTTTAAAAGATATCCGGGAATTCTTCCCTAAGGCGATCTTCCCGCTCCCATGTCGCTTCTTCTTCCGTATGATTGCTCCATTGCACTTTTAGCATCTTATGGGCTTTGTTTCGAGTATGGCGCTCCGCTTCTTCAAGAATCTTCACCGGACGCTCTCGATAGGTTAAGTCAGGTTGAAGATCAAGATCTTCCAACTGGTAAGTTCGGTCGGAACGCGGAAGCACTTCTTCAGTTGCGACACATGGAAGACGTTATGCACACTAGATAACTGAGTAGGCAACTCCAATCTATATGCCTTCTCTCCCATCTTCTCCAGGATGCAATAAGGTCCGATATACCGAGGAGCTAGCTTGCCTCGAATCTGGAACCGACGAACTCTGCGAAGAGGTGAAACTTTAAGGTAAACATAATCGCCAACCTCGAAGCTTAAGTCACGTCGACGAGTGTCGGCATAACTCTTCTGGCGAGATTGAGCTTCCCTCAACCAGCTTCTGATTAAGTCTACTTGCTCTTGGGCTTCATTAATCAAATCGGGGCCAAAGAACTGTCTTTCACCCACTTCAGACCAGAAAAGGGGTGTTCGACATTTTCTTCCATAAAGGGCCTCAAATGGCGACATCTGCAGACTAGCTTGAAAGCTATTGTTGTAAGAAAACTCTGCAAATGCGAGGCACTTCTCCCAATTGGTGCTATAAGACAGCACACAAGCCCGCAACATGTCTTCCAGAGTCTGATTTGTTCTTTCAGTCTGCCCATCAGTCTGCGGATGGTAGGCAGAACTAAAGTTCAACTTGGTTCCCAACAATTTGTGCAGCTGTTCCCAGAAATGAGATTTGAACTGTGACCCACGGTCAGACACAATCGTTTTTGGGACACCATGCAGGCGCACAATGTTACTAATGTACAGCTCTGCCAATCTATCCCCAGTATGTGTGGTTTTGACAGGAATGAAGTGGGCTACCTTCGTCAGTCGGTCAACGATAACCCAAATGGAATCATTTCCTTTCCGAGTTCGAGGAAGACCAGTAATGAAATCCATACTGATATCATCCCACTTCCATTCTGGAATTTGCAATGGCTGAAGAAGTCCAGCTGAACGCTGATGTTCGGCCTTTACTCGTTGACATACATCGCGCCGCGACATATTCAATGACATCCTTCTTCATACCGCCACCAATATTCCTCTTAAGATCCTGGTACATCTTGGTACTACCAGGATGGATAGATAATGGTGACTCATGGACCTCTGTCAAAATCAGTTTCTTGATTTCTGGATCATTCGGCACATATACACGAGTTCCTCTCATGATTATCCCATCAGGGCTTTCCAAGAACTCAGAATCCGTGCCTTCTTTCAACTGATTCCGAATCTCAACGATGGCTTCATCTTCAAACTGCAATTTTAATTTGACTTTTCGTGAGTCATTTGAATCGCAGAGTGGCCACATAACCATTCTCAACTAAATTCAGGTTGAGTTTCTGAAATTCATGAACTAACTCAGACTGATTTGAACACAACATGCAATAAAGCTTGCGGCTAAGAGCATCGGCCACGACATTGGCTTTGCCAGGATGGTAGTGAATGCCAAGATCATAGTCTTTAATTAGCTCTAGCCACCTTCTTTGTTTCAGATTCAGGTCTGGCTGAGTAAAGAAATATTTGAGGCTCTTGTGGTCAGTATAGATTTTCGTTCTGTTTCCAATGAGATAGTGCCGCCAGATTTTAAGGGCGTGTACAACTGCGGCTAGCTCTAAGTCATGTGTAGGATAATTCTGCTCATGAGGACGGAGTTGTCGAGAAGCATAAGCGACAACCCTGCCCTCCTGCATCAACACACAACCCAGACCGTGAAGCGATGCATCACAGTACACTTCAAAACTCTTATGAATATCTGGCAAGATGAGCACTGGAGCAGATGTTAACTTTTCCTTCAGTTTCTGAAAACTTTCCTCACAACCAGGAGTCCATTCGAACTTCCTTTCCTTTTTCAGAAGCTGAGTCAGTGGCTTAGCAATTTTAGAGAAATTTTCAATAAACCGACGATAATATCCGGCGAAGCCTAGAAAACTTCGAATCTTTGGCACTGATTGCGGCCTTTCCCAAGCCAATATTGCTTCTACTTTACTTGGGTCGACGGCAACTCCACCTTCGGACAGAACATGCCCCAGAAAAGCGACTTCTTTCAACCAGAACTCACACTTCTCAAACTTGGCATACAATTTGTTCTCCCGAAGCTTACTAAGGACCAGGTGCAAATGTTGCCTATGCTCTTCCTCGCTCTTGGAATAAATGAGGATGTCATCAATAAAGACCACCACAAATTTATCTAAATACTCCATAAAGACTTTGTTCATCAGGTTCATAAAGCTTGCTGGAGCATTTGTCAGCCCGAACGACATTACGGTGTATTCATATAAACCATAACGCGTAGTGAGGGCGGTCTTTGGAATGTCTGAGGGTCTGATTTTCAATTGAAAATATCCCAATTTCAAATCTATCTTGGAAGACTTGCGCCCATTCAACCGATCAAGCAGGATCATCTATCCGGGAAGCGGATACTTATTTTTAATGGTCACTTCATTTAAAGCACGATAGTCTACGCACATACGCAGGCTATTGTCCTTTTTCTTCACAAAAAGAACTGGACTCCCCCAAGGCGAAGAACTGGGACGAATGAACCCCTTATCAAGCTGTTCTTTAAGTTGCTTTTTTAATTCTACCAACTCATTTGGAGGCATCCGATATGGTCGTTTTGATATCGGTGCAGTTCCCGGCACCAAATCAATCACAAACTCCATATCGCGATCCGGAGGCACTCCCGGCAATTCAGCAGGAAAGACATCCAGGAATTCACTAACGACTGCCACTTCATTTAAACTAGAAAGTCATGCGAATACGGTATCGCGAGGTGTTAAAATTTTAGTACTTGAGGTAAACTCTACATGCACCCCCTCTTGGTTTTCAAGGGTTATGGATCGATTAGCACAATCTATGCAACCCTTACTTTTAGCTAACCAGTCCATGCCTAGAATCACGTCCAGACCAGATGTTTCTATCATAATGAGATCAGCATAAAACATAACCCCATTGATCTCTATGCCAACCCCAGAACAGAAACTAGCAGTTCTAATAGTAGCTCCAGGTGATTGCACAATCATATGAACAGGCAAAAGAGAGACCTCCAAATTATGTTGCTCAGAAAACTTCTTTGAGATGAAAGAATGAGAAGCTCCTGAATCAAATAAAACCAAGGTAGGAATGGATTGCACGGGAAACATACCAAGCACGACATCTGGCGCTTCTTGCGCTTCCTCAGTCGTCACGTGATGAAGACGCCCAACACTACCACCTTGAGTAGGTGGTGGAGCCAATCCCTGAGATTGCCGCTTCGCCCCATCTTGTGAGCGGCCCTGAGCTTGTGGTCGCTGTCCAGCCTTCTTCTTAGGACAAGCGTTGGCGTAGTGCCCACGCTCGTTGCAATGAAAGCAAGTGATATCGGCACCTTCAACAACGATGAGCCGATCTCGGTTCTTTGCCCGACGGATCGCTCGATGACTACCATCAACAAAGCGGGAGTTTGACTCAACCCATCGAGCTCGGCTGGACCCTTTGGGCCTGAATCGGTGGTGGTCGACGAAAATTAGTCGACTGCCACCCTAGTGATCGAGATGATCCAGCTCCAGTAGAACTACGCGCAAGCCACTTGCGCTTCCGGCTTTCCAGCACATTGCGGCTACCGTGTTCCACCCTCACTGCCTTATCGACGAGGGTCTGGAAGTCATCGATGTCTTGGGCAATCAAGGCCCACTTAATCTCTTCATTCAGACTTTCCCGAAACCTTTCAATTCTCCTCGCCTCATCAGCTACTTCATATGTGGCATATCTGGATAGCTGATTGAAGCGGTGCAGGTACTCCATCACTGTCATTGATCCCTGCTTTAGGTCCAGAAATTCCCGCTTTTTCACCTCAATCACACTAGCTGGAATGTGAGTGCGGCGGAAAGCAGCCCTAAACTCAGGCCATTGGACCACTCGACCTTCAGGTAGCACTACTTGGAAGTTCTCCCACCAAACTGTTGCGGTCCCCTGCAGCTGATAGGAGGCATATAAAACTTTCTCCCTCTCATCACACTGCGCAATGGCTAACTTGCTCTCCACAGCTCTCAACCAGTCATCAGCATCAAGAGGCTCGCGATGGGGAGAAAACGGGTGGTCGGGTCCTTAGGAACTCACTCAACTTGGACACTGAGGCGCTCCACCATTTCCTCCGCGAGCCACATTCTCGAGGCGTCAGACTGGCTATCTGCTGCAGCAGACAGAGCATTCGCTTGTCTTCCTGCTCGATCATAGCCAACACTTGCGCCATTGTGGGCGGTGAGGTAATCGTCCCTCGGAATCTCCTCTTGAACAGCGGTGGATCGGGGACTTCACGACGAGCAGCTTGTGAAGAAGAAGCCCGCGTCGTGGGATGTTGAGGATTCGGCTGGGCCGGCGTAGAAATACTCGCTCGAGGATCGCGAGCATCCTGAGCCGCGCCAGACCCCAAAATCTGGCTAAGGGATCTTGTCGACCTCATCCTGTAATTTCAATCTTTTAGCATACTAAAGAAAAGGACATTGCTTTAAAATTTATGGCCGGCACAATATTTCACATAGCTAACTCGTGCTCTCTTAATTGTCGTGAATGATTATCTCATCGAAAACTTCCACTTCAAAGCTAAAATTTGCGAGAGAAAATCGTCACTATTAATTCACACAAAAAGAAGCAGCTCGAAAATTTTACACTACAAAGCATGCTACATACATATTACTTACACACATATACACAGGTTAATTCACACCTTAACTACCACCAAAACATGCGCATGCAATTTGTTTCAACCCAACAGCTACTAGCATATTTTCCCTAACTTTGGTCCTACTTCCAGAACATATGGTTTCACATGGACTAATTCACCCATTAGCTACTCTTTCTTATAACCTGAATTCTCACATTACCAAAACACATACATATGCACCATTTAACATGTCACTACCACCTCCCAGCACATAAGTAAAAGAACTATTTTTGCATGATAGACACTACTATATCCCCTCTGTAATTTTGTTTCTATTACCAGAATACTAACATATGCAGCACAAGCCCTTCACAGATATACTCGAAGCATTAAGCAACTAAGAAATTTCAATTTCCATCTACCTCTTACTATTTCTTCCAACATCGCTACTAGCACAAACTGGGATCACCACTCCCTATATTTTCGCAGCAACATCCCGAACCACAGCCATTTCATCACAAACACAATATAGCAAGATTATCAAATATTTTTTCACAAGCACACATACAAAGCATTAATCCAATTTCTATACTCAACAAGAATCTTAACACTACACATCATAACACATATCATTTGCATACATGGATATGGATCACTTTCATATGAAAGTCAGCACCACCTTCCAAATTTCGCCCCCATTATCAAAACACCAGAAATTTCAGCACAAGGAACATAGGAAAACTAAATGCACTCTTCCATAAGCACATACACATATCACTAGCTTGTTCACATAAGATTCAATTCCACACTTACATTTTTACATGTCCTACTCTTAGTTACAAAATGAGACTATTTTAGCTAGCAATTTCAGCACAACCTTCAATATTTACAAGGTCCTTGTGACACTTATATTACATCAAAATCACATCTTAGTAATTACATTACCACATACTACTAGATTTTTCTACATTCCACTCCATTACTTCATATCCCCACATTCCTAACCACACACCTCCTTCGGCGATATACCCATGGAGTGCTAGGGCGGTAGGTGCAAATACTATATGGATTGATGCCCTTGTCATTTATGAGCCTAGGGCAACTCCCAATAGTCGACATCATAGCATTTGCACCCACTCCCGGCGTAGGCACATAAGACATGGGTGGAGGGCGTTGCGCCGCCGGAATCCCCGGAGCCTCGCTAGTTAACACCGTGCGTGGTAAGGCACGCCTCGGCACACACAATGCCACTCGGGACTCCAAGAATGCCACACGACGCCGAGTCTCAAGCAACTCTTGTGCCAACCTCACATAGTGACTATCTAATTTATTAACAAACTCCACCATGACTTTCAAGTCGCCATTACCCACTCCAACATGACCCCTATACACATTACTCCCTACCAACGGTCTCCCAGGTAGGTAGTAATGGTGAGGGCTCAAGTCAGGTAACACGTGCCGGAGTCGTACTATGGCTAGGTATGCCGCTTCATTCATAGAAGCGTCTATCGACGACCCACTACCCATATAGCTCCTCTCTCCCTCGCTGTGGGCCGGCCTAGGACAAATAAACACTCGAGCGGCGTACTCCTTGGTCACTGGGCTCAAGTACGCCTGAAAGACCACATATCTGGGGCACCCCTCAAACTGACAGCTCTCAAGCAACGACTGCAGCACTCCCATCATACCTGAGTGCTCAGGGACCCTCGACTCGTGGCAAGGAACAAACTGGGCCATCTACAAAATACGAGACAAGATAAGCTTATAAACATAATTAGGAAGAGCTAAGGAACTACAAACAAGAAAATTAGCATTAGGCTAAATTCCATTATTAGTAGTGGACAGATTTTTTTTGTTTACTTCCAAATTAGATTTTTACACTTCTAACTAACGACCATTTCTCCCCAAGGTTCCTACAGTCAGTATGGCACTGATACCACTGCTGTGAGACCCCGTTCTGATGAACAGGAACCTCCATGTGATTACTGTGCTATTCCCTGGATCAGTAGCTAACACTCACATGTTTACAACATTCGTATCAAAAACATACACGCAAACAAACAGAAGATCTTACATAACTGAATAACTATACAGAGTTCAGTACAAACTTGAACCATTTTAACAGCGGAAAACCAAAAGGAAACTGAAACTCCAAATAGCCTTGTGGTTGCCCACTAAACCCTCAGGCAACCTAGAAGAGACTATCGTCGAAACCCCCGAGACCTGCTTGAAAGAACGCGTCGTCCGGCAGATCGCAGTCTTCTTCCTCTGAGACAGCAGATACAAGATTGAGTACATTGGTACTCAGCAAGACTTATATTGGTTCACAGATGCAAATAAATAATTATGCAGGTTGAGCAAATGACAGGCTATGGTTATTTTGCAGTTGCATGAAAACATTAAAATGAATAAGCATAATAGATTGCAACATCACATTTTAATAAAAGCAATTGAAAGACAAAATGTTAAGCAATTAATCCAGATTTCCAACCCAGTCTACCCATCACGTATGACCCCTGCGATCCTTTGACACAAAAGCTAGTTATAAAATGGTTTCCAAAACCACCACCCATTTTTGAAAGCACCAAAAGAACTCTAGCATGGAATAACGTCACCAAGTGCCCTTGACCGCGGGCGCGGCTAATCGATTAGATTTACACTCTGCAGAGTTGTACAGCTTTACCCACAAGGAATGATCAACCTCTTTTGCCAGGCCAGTTAACACACTTCCTTTGGTGTATCGACAAGGAGATCATACAGAGCTGTTACATTATCTAGACGTGGCTTTACACCAGCCCGGGACGTTAACCCTCGCCCTGAAGACAGAAACACTCACCCAAGCCGTGGATCCACATTTATCACACACACACCACGTCTCTGTCCAGGGCAAGGCGTACACCGTTGCATTGGTATATAGAAACCCCTACAGACAAACCTGACCGGAATGTCTGTGCAATCTCCCGCCTTCCATAGATGCAAAGCCACATCTAAACAACTTAATAGGCTAAGACCCGCCCATACAAGCCCTCGTGGTTGTACGAAAACATGGATTCACCGTCCCATCGCTCGGTCCTTAATCCGACACGGGCGATACTCCACCCTAGCTACGTGCATATCCTTTTGCACAACCGGCTAGTGCCAAATAATCACCCGCGTCAAACCATAGTTTTGTTTGAGGGTTTTTAGCAAAATATAACCAACCATTTTCCAAGAAGATCATATATAGGTTGAAAGATTGAAAAGAGGTAACGCAAAGCTTTGAGCAAGAATATTAGGCTAGCGATTATACCCAAACACGACATTAAATATGTCTAGTTCAACTAAGGTTTACAAGGTTCACCTGTCCATACGGATTGAGGCAAACCATAATTTACAGGATTAACTACAATTCTAACCCAAATTAGCACTTTTATGGGGAATTATCCGGATGCACTGTACATAAGCAAAAACAATATAAAGTAGGTGAATTATCGGGCTCAACGTGATCAAGGAGTTGCTTGCCTTGCAAATCAACATCGTGATAAAATCCGGATCTGCAGAACTGTCGTCTTCTTCTTCGATAACGTCGGTCTCTACTGCCGAGAACAAGAAAAACCAACGAATATCAAGAACTTCAAATGGCAAAAGAAAACAGGCAGACAAATGGATAAGCACAATTCTAACTAAACAGAAGGTTGCTATTCATAAAATATTTGAATTCGAACATCGAATTATAGATGCTAAAATTATTTGAAATGAAAAGATTGTTCATTTGCTTCTTTGGAGGATGCAACAATCAAAGAAACCAGAGCCCTCTCTGTTTTTCTCAAAATTTCCAAGAAGAGAGCACTTAAAAACTAAATCATCTAGGGTTATAAACCTAACAAGATTTATGTGCATTAACTAAAGAAATTAGAATTTAAGTCTTGAATTAGCTAGAGCATACTTTAATTGTCAATTCTAATAACTTCTTTAAATTTTAGGGTTTGGATGAAGCTTGAAAACTATTGTTGAAAAGGCTTGGTTGAACTCTAGACTTAGCTACAAAACTAAGGAAAAAGGACTAAACCATATCACTTAAGGTTATTACACTCATGAAAACTAAGAGAACCAAAGCTCTAAAACAGAATATATTTCTGGAATCTGGTAGAACAAACTTTGGTTATCATTTATACACTATTCTTCCAAAAATTCTTACTTGGATGAGTTATTTTATACCTAGTTGAAAAAGCTTAATTGCTTCAATTATTCAGCAAGACATAAAAAGTAGACTCATTCCCTTAGCTTGTTTTACATACAAACCTTAACAAAATGTCATTTTTTTCCAGAATCTACTAGAATATACTTTGTGAAGTGCTTATATACCATTTTTACATTCTTTCTCATTTATATAACCTATTTTATCATATGTTGAAAAGGGCTATATGAACACAAAAACTAACTTATAACATTTAAATCTTTCACTTTCATTTATTACTAAACCATTCAACATCTTTTATCCATTTTCTTCCTGACATCAGGGCATGATCTTAAAAGTGTTTCAAAATCAAATTTAAGTTATTTTGAACTTGTTCATAGCAGTTTACATCTATTTTGGTTATTACAAGTGTTGTTTTTCTTAATTAAATAACTATCACATAGATTCTTCTTTGAGTATTTTTCACCTGAGTTAATCCCCAATGGCTTAAGCCCCATTAGGATGAACTTTTAAGCATTCCAACTTTAATCCTTTCTTTTATTTACTTAATTTCATTTTCATGTTTAGTATTCATTTTTCTTAGCAAACATGATATATAATAAGATATCATGGGAACATTTTGTTTATTTGGAATACTCATAACCCAGAGACTCTACAAAAATTTACCTTTCCTTAATTGGATCATCCCAAAAATATTTTATTCATACCACCTTATTTACACTTAAGCTTCTCTTTGATTTTTCCTAAAATCACATTTTACTCATCTTCAGAAATTTTTCTATATTCTAAAACTACATAATTTATACGAATTTAGAAACTAATTTCACTCAATTTGGCCAGATGATTCAAAAGTTACAAGCATTTGAATTTCAGCCGGTTTCTGAAAATCATCCAAAAATTGAAAATACGCTTTCGCTCAGAGAAAGCGGCTTATTGCAGCGCCAAAACGAGTTTAAACCAGCGGCCTCGGCGACGTGTAGGGTCCACCGGTCAACGACTCAAAGCGAGCGCCACGGTTCTCTGCTCGCCGCCGTGGCAGCTCACCGCCATGGCGAGAATGGCGGCACCATGGGCACCAAAGACACCGTGCGCACCCATGGGTGGTACCCATTCACCGGGAGGTGGCCGGGAAGGTGGCCGCCACCGTGAGGGTGCGGCGGCGCCATGACCGCGACGGAGAAAGCTTGGCTAGTGGCTACGATTCCGGCGGCCTAGGGTTTGTCTAGGTACAGTGGAGCAAAGAGATGCAGACTCACCGGATAGCTGGGTTGGAGATGGGCTGGAGCGGCTTACCACCGAGCGCCGGCCGTGAGGAAGAAGAACGGCGGTGCGGCGGCGCTACGAGCAAAAAGAAGCCAAAATGGCGAGTGATCAGTAACCCTGGGACACTAAGGACGCTTCGGGTGGAATCGATTCGATGGATTGAGGAGGAACTCACCCGATTCGACGATTTCCCCCTTTTCGAGTTCCTCCGGCTCAACGAGGAAGATGACGCCCCTTGAGGCTCTCGGCTCAGCGAAATGGAAAAGTGAGGAGCAGTAGAGCAATGCGACGCGAGGGCAAGGCATAAAGCCAAGTGAGGTTGATCGCATTCGCAGTTTTGGGCGCACTACTCCGGTCGGCTTCTTCTGTACCGAACGCGAGCTGCGACGCTGCTGTCTCTCCAATGCGGCTCGACCACGATTGACTGAGCACAGGCGTGGGGAAGACTCCTCGCGACGTGGAGGGCATCGCTTGCGCCGGACGGGAGCAGGTGGGGATCGGGCGACGAAGGACGACGACTCACCTCAGCCAGGGGAGAAGAAAGGAAAGAAAATCGCGATCTGGGGCTGACGGGTGGGGCCTGGGCCCACTGGCAGCGAGACAACGCTTCGTCACAGCCTCGCCAGCGCGTCAACGTTTCAACAGGGCCGGGCCCACTTGTCAGCGAGACGACGTGTTTAATGCAATGAGACAGAACGGGAAAACTCTAGAGTTTGTATTTTTTTAATCCCCAAATTAATTCCAGATTTTCCCAAAAATTTTGACCAATTATTGCTATGAGTCACACGTCTACTGGAAAATTTTGAGACAAAAAATCCTTTTAGACAATTTATTAAAATTCTGACACTGTACCCTGGTCCTGAACTTTGATTTCGGTTTTTGATTTAATTAAAGGTTCATTTTCTAGGATTTATTTTTGAAACTTTTTGGAGAGGTTCAAACCCTTATAATTGGGTCACTGTAAAATGTTCAAATCAAAAACATGTACCATTATTTTATAAAAATTCTGACAATTATTTTCCTTACATTTTGGACCCACTGTATTTGAATTTTTAAGAGGCTTATTTCAATTCATTTAATTATAAAAAAATTTTACCAGTGGTGTATTATACCTCCAGGGCTTTATATAAATTTTCTTGGCTTTACTTGACATTGGTTATTTTTCTTCCTCCTTTTTGATTCACTGTTTTTAGTCAAAAGTAGATACATGATTTATTTAACTTAACCCCAAGTTTGTAAAAATTTTATTTACTGGTCAAACATTATCATCAGCTTGAATAGGACCCATGGTAATTTTTCTAAATTTTATCTTCCTCTTTTTACCTTTTCCTTTGTTTTTCCTTTTATTTAATCTTTTCACAAAACACAAAAATCTAAGGAAATTCTAATTGGAGCAAATAATACCGAACACTCCAGAAATACTTATTCTCAAATTTATGCCGTACATATTTTACTGTTCAAATTTTTCAAAACGTACACCACCGTAGAAAACAAATAAGCACGCGACAAATTAAGATTCGCTAATTATAAGAGGATCGGAGGACATGTAATATAGCTAGCTTGGGTTCGAACCGGCCGGCTGACAAATCAAAGCTGCAGGTCCAGGCCTCCAGGGTGCATGCCTGCACGGTGCCTGCCGATATATTATGCATCCACACGAGCGCGCTAGTTTTACGTACCCGCGTGCACAACCAAATTGCTTTTCATCACCACCTTTATAGATATAGCTCGTGCCCACTGATGCACCGATATGCACCGTCCATCGAGTAAGCGGACCACACCATGTATATAGTATCGAAAAGACCGCGCGTGGCAACAACAACATTTTTGGTCTCTGTCAGACATGCATATCCCCTCTTTGCACCTTCAACTGTGTTTCAAATCATTTCAACCGAGCTTCTGAAAAACATTCAAAAATTCAGAAAACTTGTGAGATTCAAAAACCTACATGTGATATGTAGGCCATATATGTATCGAATGGACGTAGGTGTGTATCGGTACACCTATATATATGTACGATGATACGTATATACGTGCATTATATAACACTAGTATAGTGCCCTGTCTTCCGGTTTTCTTTTCCCAGCACGTAATATATGGTCTTTTCCTTTTCTAGAACGTTTGTTTCCTTTTTCTTAATTCCAGGATATTTGTTTTATTTTCCTTGAGATGACTAGTATAGTGCCTGTGCTAACGCTACGACGGCAGTACACCCGCTTATCAATTAAATGAGAAGATAAGTATGAATACAACACTTAATAATAAAAGAGAATTTTAGAATTTTAAATGAATTTAGAAAGAAAAACGGAACTAAATGGAGGTCGAATAGGCAAAAACGGGCTCCCAAAAGATTTTAAATCAAGAAAGAGAAAGAAAAAAAAATTCTGATCTTAGATTATTTTTTTTGCAGCTTCCACAGAGAGCACAGCGTGCTCTCTGGGCTTGGCTAGGGCAAGGGGGAGGGAAGGCCAGGGGTGGCCGGCCGGTCGCAGTGGGTCGGCACTAGTGCGGTGAGATCGCCGGCACCGACGCCTACGGGGGAGGAGTCACGGTTGCGGTGAATTTCACCGGGAAAGATGACGGTGATGGCTTGGGTTACCTCCAAAATCCGGCGATCTTTACAAGAGGGAGCACTTGGGGATTTACGCAATGCGATGGGGTGGAGGAGAGCTCGCCGGCTTTTATAGCACCGAAACAAGCATATTTATGGAAACCATAATTTGGGATCAAATCAGATTGGGAGGAAATTTTGGCAATAGAGCACGAAATTTAGGGAATTAACACCATAGATGGAAAGAGGAGATTTGGTGCGGGATTGATGGAGCTTTGGAGCTTCTTTCTTGCTTTAATGGAGGAGGGAAGAGAAGAAGCTTCTTCGGTCTAGGTATGACTAAAAGAAGCTACAGGTGAGTTGCCTTCATTTTTTTAAATATAGAAGGATTTTTGAAAAGATAGCACATTAGGTTAAAAAATTCTAGAAAAATTCTCAAAAAACTTTCGATTATTTTGTACTTAATAAAATTATTTTCAAAAAATAAATTATAAATTTGCCGAGACACGGCGTGCGAGGTCGTGACCAAAGAACCTCATTTGTGTCGGCAAAGTCACCGATGGCGACCAGTGGAGCCATTGCGGACTGCGTTCTCCCGGCCATGTTGCCCCATCTCCCGGTTTCCTTTTCCCAAAGACGTAATGTATGGTCCTTTCCTTTTCAGGATGTTTGTTTCCTTTTCCTTGATTCCGGGACGTTTGTTTCCTTTTCCTTGTTGATCTTTGGAGGTGAGGAAGGTCTTTGTGGGCCACATAGATGATTTGGAAAAATATGGAGAAATAAATCTGCGCTCGCCGACCATTGGATCCGCAAGAAAAAAAGATAAAATTAAACAAAGCTCATGACCTTTGGTTCCACGAGAAAAATTGAAAAAATTAAGTAGCACTCACAGCATGAGTTGGTTCCTTAGATAAAAAATGAAAACAAAAATTCAGTGCTCTCCGTGCGCTGAAATTAGGCTCTATGGGGTTAGATCCGTAAAAAAGTCTCGAGAAGGGTCATATTCGGAAAAAAAATACGATCACAATGCCAAGACAATAAAAAATTCAAGTCTTATTTCCTTGCATGCGGATCCTCCCTGTTTATTTCCTTGTTTGATTCACCCTCCTTCCAAATATGTAGTACGTACAATTTTGGCCAACAAAAAATTCAAATCTGGTTTCCTTGCATGCGGATCCTCCTTATTTATTTCCTTGTTTGATTCGCTCTCCTTCCAAATATGTAGGTGGGAGGTGCATTTGTGGCCACAGGATGATTAGACACACTAAATAATGACCGTCGGATGTGGGTGAGTAAAACTGAGGAAAGATCTGAGACGTTCATTTTGATGAATGCAAGTTTCTGGGGACGTTTTGCTAGGTGCACGAACATTGGGCCATCTCTAATGAGGTGCATTATTTAGGGTGGACGTAGGAAAATTTGCTTAGGTGCATTATAAAGGGGTATAGATGCTGGAGGTGGGGGAGATCTGTTGTGGGCCACAGGGATGAGTTAGACACATTAAACAATGGCCATCGGATGTGGGTGAGTAAAGCTGAGAAAAGATCTGAGATGTTAATTTTGATGAAGGCAAGTTTCTGAGGACGTTTCGCTGAGTGCATGAAGGTTGGGTCATCTCTAGTGGGGTGCATTATTTAGAGTGGACGTAGAAAATAATACTTAGGTGCATTATAAAAGGGTATAGATGCATGACCCCATCTAATCACATTGATCGACACCTATGTGACGTTTCATGTGTCTGATCGAGCAGTAGCAGGGCACGGAGTACCGTACGTCCCTGTAGGCCATCGATCTTAGACGTCCTATCATGTCGCAAGAAACCATAATCGGCAAGTTGCTCCTTGGTTATTTTCCGGTTCGCTCTGACTTCGATTAGATCCTCTTTGGAATACAATTAAGTTTTACTTAGCAAATCGTTTAATTCTTGAAAGACAGATAAAAGAAAATCCTGGAGTTTTAAAAATGAGAGTGGACTTGTGACTACTCAACAAGTAAGGTTTTTGCTGGAGAATTCAGTCATCATGTAAGGTTTTTACTGATATACAAGAGAGAGGATGAGAAAAATAAAACTCTCTTTATAAATAGATAATTATATAGCAATATATATGTGCTTAGATAGACTCGTCTACTCTGATCTTGCTCCATCAAAATAGGTAGGCGTACGCTTGATATGATGGACTGAAAGAGTGGACTTGTGAGTTGTGACTACTCAACAAGTGATAAGCTTAATCGAGATGATGGCGTTCTACCTGCACGCAGCTTGCATGCTCCCGCACACGTGGCGCCCAACTGTTGGTTTTTTTGCTTCTATGGCAGGCCCCACAACATCGTCGTTCTCAACCAGCAAAGGGAAGGATGTTTGTTTCTTGGGTTTTGATAAATATCACCTGGATGTTTTTTTAGCAAAAAAATATTTAAATTTCGGAGTATTGGATCTACAGTGAGATCCGTAAAACGTGAAAAGAGGTGAGATTGTGTTTTAATGAATGATTTGATGCTTTGATCTAAAGATCTAAAATTTAAATGTTTATAAGAAACAAAACATTCGGATGAAGATTAGATAATCTCTTTGTTTCTTTCCTTGCTCTCCGTCGCCGGCGTAGAATCACGGATTGATGCGAGACGGCCACCGGTCACCCTTAGAAACTCAAGTGCTCGGCCTCCATCGTATTTTTCAATATATATATATATAGCCCCTGTTCCGGTGTCATCTACGGCGACGAGCATCTCATGCGGAAGCAAAATTTATCTCGAATGAATTGATCGATCTCCTTGCACTGCCTCCTGCTTCATTTGTTCGTTGATCTCATCCTATTTGAGGAGGAGAATGAGGGGGCAAGAACGCAGCCGCAAATATTGTTAGAGATATTATTTCCTTTAAGTACCCAAATAATTTGTTAAAGATAAGGATTCCTCAAATACCTTAATAGGAATCCAAATCTCATATAATTCAGACTCATCCGACTATATAAAACTACCACATGTACATATAAATTAGGACGGAAATGAGTAGATTTGTTTTCTGGGTTTTTTTTTCACGTTAATCTCTTTGTCTCGTTTTCTGCGCATCTAGCCCTAACAGATATGACAGCAGATAGCAGCGCAATGAACTTGCGAGCAAAGCTGACCCCGGGAGAAATATTGGTGACGGCGAGTCCCTCTACATTTGGCCGAGACAGGCTTCTGTTTTGTCCTCCGAGAGTTTTGTTTTCAAGTTGTTCAAAGCTGGAAGAGGACGATTGTTTCGTCGGCCGAGGAAAAGCCCAACCCCCTCCCTAATGGCCGAACTTCCAGCAGCAAAATCCCCTCGCCACCAGGCCCATTTTATCTAGCCCAAGTCCCCAATGGTCCAATCCTCCGGCAGTCCTGTTGGTATGCAGCTGCAGCATATCTCTCTCTGTGATTCCGCACGGCACCGGTCGCCATCGCATCGCCTAGCCGGCCGCCATCACAGGTAAGGTACTCCCACTTCCCTCGCAAGTTTGCTAACCTTTCACAATCTTGCATCGATTCTTTGCTCCTTTTGTCGGATCTCACCCTAGATGCGTCGGGACCATGGGTTCTGGGCTTCTCCCTAAATTAGGGATAAGATCGCACTGTATGTACTTTCTGTGGGTGGTGTAGAGGTAGGAGCCAAGAAACCATGAGCGCGTAGCCAAGAAACGGTAGAGCACTGCGATTGTTGTTTAGGGAGGGGCGTGCTTGGCCATGGCCAGCGAGCAATCGGGGCCGCCGGCGGTGGTGGTGGCGATGAAAGGTCACCCGGGGTCCGGCAAGTCCACCGCGGCGCGCGCCATCGCCGCCGCGCTCCGCTGCACGCTCCTGGACAAGGACGACGTCAGGGACTGCACGCTGCCCCTAGAGCGCGCCGGCGGCTTGGCAGCTGCCGGCGCGCTCAACGAGCTCTCCTACGCCGTGCTGTGGCGGGTGGCCGAGAGGCAGGTCCGGCTAGGCTTGTCCGTCGTCGTTGATTCCCCGCTGTCGCGCCGTGCGCATCTTGATGCTCTGACCCGCCTGCCCGTGGCGCTCGTTGTCATTGTGGAATGCTGGCCGGGCAATGAAGAGGTGTGGCGCCGAAGGCTGGAGGAGCGTGGGGCTGCGGTGGCCGACGGTGGTGGTGATGGGTGGCACAAGCCAAAGACGTGGGCTGAGCTGGAAAGGCTTGTGGAAGGGTACCAAGGTTGCACGGATTATGACATTGGGGATGTGCCGAGGATCGTCGTGGATACAACTGACCCAATGGTCGACGCAGAGGCAATTTCTGTCAGGGTTCTGGATTTTATTAGGTCTCTTCATGGTTGTGCCCATCAGCCATAAGGTTTGTTTGTTAGTTATTACCAAACATTTTGGGGAAGACAAGGTTCATTTCTTTGCTATTAGAAGCAAAAATGGAGAATAAGTTAAACATCAGATTCATTAGGATTTCATGACAAAATGTTGATGTGATGTACTGTATAGCATTGAAAGTTTATATGCTTTTGTTTTTCGTTTGTCCCTCCCTCATCTCTTCTTGTCTAGCTTGGATGGGCAATTCTCGCCCTCTGTTTATGGGTGCAGCTCAAAGGTGTTGTAAAATCATCTATCTCTATGCGTGGCTGATTTTACAGACCTTTCTTGGCTGATTTTACAGACCTTTCTTGATAGTTGATACATCATATATTTTTCTCCCTCTAGTACAATGGAATTAATGCATCCTCTTAAAAGGAGGAGAGGAAAATAAGCAAAGCTACTAGAATAGATCGGTCTGCAGTTCTTCTTTTTTTTTGTAGTAATAGCTGCTTTATTTCATCGTTTTGTTTGTTCTCACATGATTCCTATGAGTAATCTTTTTAAAAATCATTTACCTGTTATTTTCATTCAGGGTTTTTTTGCCTTTGATATTATCCTTTACTTTTCACTAGGTCTAAAAAATGATCCTAGCAACCTTATTCTACTTTACCTGCTTTCCAGAGTAATATGGAGAACTGATCATATGTTCAACACGTACAGTCATTACATTTCATTGGCTGTTTTAGACGCCAAATTTGCTAGAAATGTTCCTATGGATGTTCTGATTTCAGTTGTGGAACTCACTGCTTTCTTGTGCTGGGGTTCATTATGGACTTTAGTGTCATCTCTCAATTTCCATTTTATTTTTGTAGCCATAGGTCTGATGAGAATTTTGTTGCAACAGTACCATATATTTTTGACATACCACACAGAACAGGGTGCTAGTGCTACAAGTATCCTAGTCATAGCAAATTAAGATATATTTTATTTTCTTTCAAATATTCTATGTGCTCAATACCTTAGTTCATGGGATTTTAGTAATTCCAGAATGGTAAAAAACTCAAAACTATCAGGATGCCATTTTATTTCAGTACTTCAAAAGTCTACATGTTTGTTCTTTAGTCCATTATGCATGGAAATCATGGTGCAAAAATCATGTTTGGAAGAACAGTAATACTCAAATCATTTGTCTTCAGTCTTGATGCATCTGAGCAAATAAAATGTTGAGTCTTAGAATAACTAATTCTATCAAGACTCTAGCGTAATCAAGTCTGTTGGGCCCTGGCATATACTGCTCAGAGGCCAAAGCATCAGGAACTCCACTGGATTTGGACAGCGCTTGTATGAATAACTAAGCTCTACCATGTATTCTTGTAGTTTCTGTATGACATTTTCCTTGTTCCCTTGTACAGCTGTACTGTCAAAAAACAAAACACATTCTTGTCGTATTCCTGATATAGCTCTCCCATTTCGTGTTTTGTTAGTTATCGGTGCTAGATGGCATCTTCTGCCCTAAAACCAGGGGTGCCAATTACTTTGCGAGAGCTAGAGCCCTCCTCAGAGATGTTCAAGCAAGGCGCATCCCTTCGAGTAACAGGAAAGTATGTGTAGCTGAGCCTCTTTTTATTTTTCTTATGAACATTCACTCTGTAGTTCTCATCTGTGTTAAACCTCTTGCCTTTCTTCAGTCTGCAGTCATATGATGTGGACTCTGCAATTGCTATCATCCACGATGGCAGTGTGAGCTTGAAGGTTGACACTCAACATTTGAGAGACATTAATTTCAGCAGCAATTCGACGTACCAGTTCATTGGCGAACTCCTGATCCAACCAGATAATGATGTATATCTTTCTCCTTCTGAAGCGTTTATCAGCCTGTTTGGTACTATTGTAACGATGCTACAACAATAGGTTGTTTTCATCTTTGCAGGCAATTCTACAAGCACGCGTTGGTAGGAACGTCGACGGTCTTGACCTGAATCTTTACCAACAGTCTTTACTCATCCGACGACAATATGAAGCCAAACTACGCAGTTCCAGGAGAGCATGATCGAAAGCCGTCGAACCAGGCTCATGATCTTAGTTCAGTTTCTTTATTCGACCGTAATGGAACCCCTTTGCGTATGGGAACAGAATCACCTAACTCGTGAGTCTGTGCTTCAGTTTGTTAGATATTTGGTGCAAACCTACAAACTAGTAGTTGGTTAAATCTCCGAACACAGATGATGCCTCTAGGACCACCTTAAGGATTTTTAAGCCCATAGGCGCATATTATTTGAGGGTCCGCATTCTCTTGCTCCAGAAGAGTTGCCTTGACAAATGTAGTTGCAAAGTACTATCTTATTGTGAAGATTTTGCAATCTGACAGCCTGTGTATGATTAATATGTTTGGACAGATATATCTAATGCTTACTAATCTTATTTCTCTCTCTGTTAGTTATGCTGCTTCAGACTCTCAGAGTTCAGAGCTACAATTAGTCGCTTACAGCTGGAGGCATGAGAACCTGACAGCATCATGCCAGAGTATTGTTTGTGAATTCTGAATCAAAATCTATACTCTCCGTTCTCGAATAAATATCATTCTAGCTTTCAAATTTTGTTTATAAATACATGTTATTCTACAATTTTTAGGTAATTTCTTATCATTTTTTTCTTATATGTCCTTTCCATTTAGCTATTTTCAATACCATTTACTAGTATGGATAAGACACACTATTCAAAGAACAGTAAGCGATCAAATGAAGTGAGAGAATGCAATCTTTTGTACATGTGACATGATGGAAATTCAATATCTTATAATGATATATTCAGAAAACGGAGGGAGTATTCCATAAAGATAACACCATTTGTGTCGGTTGGGCCATGTTTAACATGATGGTTTGTGGATGCCTTCTACAAAGAAGATCGATCATATTTTTCATGGAAAAGCTTAAAAGCTACATGGTTCATCCATTGGACCTCTTTTAGCTGAATATTATTATTATTTCTAGAGTGCTTTTTTAAAGCATCCCTTCTCTACGTAATTATTTAATGGTTATCGATCATGCAAGTTCCTCCCGAGTGCTGCTTCAATTTGTTTAGAATAAAGGCGGAACCAACCGCGACTTTATAATTTTTGTAGAAAAGATGCATAAAAAAATCGAACGTGCAGAAACAGAGACCAAAAATAATCCATGTCTGCGAGTTCCTCATTAAAAAAAACATGATCATAAACAACAAATAAAATAAATCAAAACAAAAAAGAGTTTAATTGCTATACATGATGTTGATCTCCAGTATGAACAAATTTCGTTTTTCGGACCTTCCAACAACCAACCAGCAGCTCTGCCATCCTATCTCGCCTCCTCCTCAACCCCTTATTATTTTCCTCTTAATTAAGCTGAAAGCCAAAATAATCTCTGCCCATCCATGCATCCAACAATCCGTGACCTTCGTTTCGGTTCATCTTTCAGCGTCATGAGGCAGCCAAAAGCAAAGCTGATATACATATTTATCGGTGATCCGTCCATCCGTGGCTTATTGGCAGCTCGCGAATCGCGATCGCTGACCGAAGACGGCCACCATTTGGCACGCCCCTTCCAACAACTTCCCTGAAAACATCAAACCAAGGAGAAAAAAGATTTTAAGAGACCAAGATGAATGAACAATAAGAGTAGTGACCACCAAAAAGATGCCAACAATAATAGACTAATTGAGATGCAAAATTATATTCTTAGAGGTACTATGTCACATTACAGGTGCTAATCGAGATTATTAGATCGGTTCTGTCACATTACAGGTACTTTGTCACATCAGCCCACCTGATGCCAATGAAATATTGCTAGCAAATTAAGTAGCAAGGATTGTCATCTTTGCTCGCAAAGGACATCATAATGGAGGCTTGCCATCTTTGCTTGCTAAGGAATAAATACCAATCGTACATATCTACCATATCATGTTGCGTCTGGATCACTAGTATAGTTTATTTGTTAACTAAGGCCCAAACTTGCAAACATTCCAGATGACAATTGTCAAAAATGTACTAATCATGTAGCTATTCGAATCTTGCAAAGTATAATCAAACGGAAAAGGAAAAAAATACGATTCTTCTAAAGATCATAAATGCAAGCCCATTAAAAAAATTAAGCACTACTACTGCTCACTGAATTAAATCTCAAGACTCAACCGCAACCAGGGAACTGTTTATTATTAGGTGGCAGATGCACACACAATCTGCCGGGGCACCGACAAGCGGGGACAGCCAAGGCAGCATGCCCCCACGTGTCAGCCAGTACAGACAATCACGAGAGCATATAGTGATCTCCTCGGTGACACTGACAGCGCGGGGCCAGCTCAAGCTCACTGCAACCACCACACGGTGAGCTGGGCCATCAATGTCAGAGCACAGCTCACCCCGAGCTGTCTCCACGTACAACCCGACGCGGTTTCCTTCCCCCCACACACTCCAGTAATTATGGCATTTAGTTACCAACCGTGCCACGCGCCGTTTCACCAAACCGGAATGGCGTGCAGCATTCAGTACGCCGTTCTGCTCTACCAGAGCATGCGGGCCCCACCAGAGCTAGCTTCTTCTCCGTCCTGGAGGCTCAACGTGACACAGCTAGGCTAGGCTGAGACGTCGAAGCAAATAGAGTAATAATCATCATTAGGAGTGATTAAGATGGAGGCTTGGGCGGCTCGAGTGGTTAAGTGTGCTATTAGGAGGAGTACTTGATTTAATTAAAGGGTTTTGATAAACATCAGCCGGATGTTTTCTTAGCCAAAAATCATCAAAATTTTGGATCATTGGATCTGCGGTGAGATCCGTAAGACGTGAAGAGAGGTGGAGTTATGTTTTGATGGATGGTTTGACTTTGATCTAAAAGTCTAAAATTTAAATATTTGTAAGAAACAAAACATCCGGACGAAAACTAATTAAAATGCACAAAGTTTGTCGGTGAGATGCGTGAATGGGTCATTGCTTGGATTCCCAGCAATGGCGAACACGACTACGGCCAACACAGACAGCGACCCGCCACCCCCATACGGCTGGTGGCACCGACACTCGCTGCCATTTTTTTTTATTGCACATACTTTTACCATCTTTTAACGCCGTTCTTTGTTCTACTAATCACACAACGATTCTTGCTAAATCTCTGAATTTACCGCGTCAATTTGTACCAGCTTAATCTAATCTAGTAATATAGAGTGTAAGACGACAGATGAGCGTGAGTTGATACTGACCTCGTCGGAGCTTGGACTTGGCGGTGCCGGTGACGGCGGGGGCCTTCCTGGCCGGCGCAGCGCCGGCCGACGCAGCGCCGCCCTTGGCCGTGTCGTCCGGCGGGAAGAGCACGGCGTCGATGCCCTGTACAGAGATCCTGCCGTCGGTGTAGATGTCCGGGTCGAAAAGGTAGGCGGAGCCCTCGCCTTGGCCGAACTTGACGGAGCCGTCGGCTTCCCTGGCCGTCACCTTGTCCGGCAACCGCAACGTGTCGTATCTGACCTTCCCGAACCGGCGCACGGCGTTGTACATGCTCTCCTCCGTCTGGTACTCGGGGACCATGTGGTAGTAGAGGATGTTCTCCGGCGACCCGGGCTCGCTGAGCTGGTCCGTCGTGAGCCGAGCCATGGCCTCGTCGTTGGGCGCCAGCACCGTCAGCACGTAGCCCTCCGACACCAGCCGCCCCATCTCCGTCGCCAGCGACGTCAGGTTGACGAGGATGTCGGCCAGCTCGTTGTAGCCGCCGTACAGGAGCAGCGTCTGGATGAAGTCCTTCACCTGGCTGTGCCCGTCGAAGTGGTGCTTCCCGGACCCCGGCCCGGGAGCCGGCGCCGGCGCGATGGATGGGCCGGGCGCCATGGCGTCCCAGATCGGCAGCACCGGCGGCGCGCCAGGGGGCACGGGCGGCGCTGGCTTCTTCAGCCGGTGCGTCTTCGGGTCCACCTCGGGGGCCCCCGTGGGGAGCACCGCCGAGATGGCGGCGAGGCTGCGGCGGCGGTTGAAGTCCTCCTGCACGGACTGCGGGACCAGCAGGCGCTCGATGCCGTGGATGACGCCGTCGGGGCGCACAACCGCGTCCGGGCGCGTCACGGCCGCGCTGCCCACCCGCATCGCCCCGCTCCCGCCTCCCGCGGCGAGCTCGAGGCGCTCGCCGGAGAGCGTTGGGTGCGACGTGGAGGATGGCCAGGCGGCGGCGTGGAGGCGGGAGGGGAGGACGTGGAAGAGGAGCAGCTGCTGGAGCGACCTGAGGTTGCGGGGCTCGAGGAGGAAGCGGCGGAACTCCGGGTCGAGGTCCCGCTCGAGCGCTTCGTTGCGGGGCGCGAAGATGGTGACGTTGCCCCTGCCGACGGCGTCCTCGAGCGCCTGCAGCAGCAGCGCCTTCTCCACCAGCTCCGCCAGCTCCGTGTAGTGCGAGTCCAGAAGCGCCACCAGCACCGAGTTAGAGTTCACCCCCGTACTGCTGCTGCCATTATTCCCCCCTCCGCCCCCTCCTCCCACCGCCGCAACTGGGGAGGAGGGCAATGTGGGTTGCTCCGGCGGCGCCGCGGCCACCGCCGACGCGAGGACGAGGAAGAGGAGCACGGCGCCGTACGCCGGCGCGCCCATGTCGGCGGCTCGTAGCTAGGTCTGGATTATGCGGTGGTTGCTGCTGAGGAGAGTAAAATGGAGGTGGAGTGGAGCTGGCTTACCGCTCGAGGAGAGAGAATATGAGAGGAGGGCCGTAGGGGAAGGGGAGTGTGGTGAGGAGACTGTTTATAAGTGAAGGGGTACAGGCTGGCAGGTGGAGCCAAGCGGCGGGGTGCCGGTTTTGTGAGTACACGGTATTTTCTTTTTTTTAGCAGCACTTATATGAAGCATCTTTCTAGTATATCCTGTCTAAATCCTATAGTAATAGGAAGGGCAAGTAATTATGGTATAATATTTATTTATACTTTAAAATTAAATAGTATTTTTATAGTTGAGCAGTACTTCTATGCATCACTTTCTATTAAAACAAGTAAAAATTAATCATTGTTTATCATTTATTTATAGTTTAGAAATATTTTTTCATTGAACACTTTTACGGTACATTAAATTTAATATAGACCATTCATTTTTTTCAATTTAATAGATCGGACTAACTAGTATTTATTTATACTTTCTCTAATAGTATAGGAGTAAAAATACTCTTAACAAACAACATTTAGATTTAAATTTTATTACGACTATATTTAATGTACCATAAAATTTCTGTTTTTAAGTAGCGATCATTGATGGTGGGAAGGGGGATCGCTTTGCGTGGTGCTGCGATCAACTTTGAGCTTTTTTTTGACCTTGCCGTAAGAGCATTCTGTCGTATTGGCATTCGACCGTGCCGTCCTGCACACCGTGTAACTTTCGCACAAGTATTGGAAATCTCTAGCGTAGTGTGTACGTGGCATGTGATTGCCTTTTGTGTTCTTGATCAAATGCTCAGTTAAGCCAGCCTTCGGTAATCCTTCTTCAAGCGTTCCCGTTTGCACCGTGTGATTCATGCACGAGAAATTTCGGGGATTTTCTTGCCGGAATAGTTGATGATTCAGTATTTGTTTGATGTGCATTTGCGAACTGCCAGCGCTAAGACGTTGATGGATGAACCGATCTCGCCACAGTTCAGTTACTCTATATGTTTGCGTCCGTCTTTGGGACCCGCGCGCAGATCGATTAGTCAAAAGAGGGAGCCACACATGACTCGGCAACCATCTGTAAATAAGACGCCAACTGAGTCCTGGATCCCTGTCATAACAAACTCGTGATAGCAAACATACTTGAATATATTATACATGGTTGGTGTCATGCACTTGTGCTCGATTACAAATTTCATTATGAACAATATTGTGGCAACATTTTTGTTTCGTACGGAACTCCATTAGTATATTCATGCATGCCTTCATTGAACCAATCATATATGGCGATGATATTGTATATGCAATTGGTCGAGGGCACTTGAGCAGGAAACCACGATGATGATGGTTAATTAATTAACTAATTCATCCCACAAATGTGAAGGACGTGGACTATATATATGCATATGCTTACGGTATTCTTAGAACGTGCAATTAATTATATATACTAGAGCGTGCAATTAATTATATATACTATCCGCGTGAGCTTAATTAGCAGCACCGGCCATGAATCACGATCGATTTTTAATTAATGAGAAGATCTTTCGCTCGATCGATCGGTGGATGGTCGCACTAGATCACGAGGCTCGTCCATAGTTTACGCCGCAACTAATTTGTGAACGATAAGTGGTATAAAAAAGATGGAATGGAGAGGACGTACGTAGTATAGCTGTACGTATTTACGAATCTTCTATGACGTTTCTATGACCGAACGTACGTTCCCACGTTCCCTTCATAGCTATGAAACGAACAGCCACGTTTCCTCCTCATCTCTTAGCAGCACCACCCATCGAAATTGATGCATCGTCTCCCCTTCCCTAACACGTCATCTCCGCTTCTGCCCCCACTTCTTCCTCCTCGGTGATACCTCTCCTCAAGCCAGGATCTTTATACGTCTAAGGTCAAAAATAAGTGACTATTATTATTATCAAATAATACAGACATTTAGGTATGACAAAGGTACAGCACAAATACATAATTAAAAATAAATTTGAATTAACATTTCAATTAAATAGATAAAATATGTCAAAACAATATAGCGGAGTGGATTGGTAGAAAAGTTAATACATAATTAAGGAGGGTTTGTTGCATCTGAGACTATCATATTTTTATCAACAATAGAACAAGAATCTGAACCTGTAAAAGAAGACATTACACATATAAATTAGGCACACAAAACTACGAAGGTAACTATTAAGACAAATTGCATTAGAAAAATATAACATACCACTAGCACGAAGACTACGCGGTAGTTGTTGCTTACGAGACCTCATATTTTGAAAACGACGTAATAACTTGCTATCTTCAATGCTTGCAAATACATCTCGCTCAATGTAGCATACCATGCTATCATTCATCCATTCATCATTCATCTTATTACGCAACTCAGTTTTGACAATGTTCATAACTGATAAAGCTCTCTCTACTGTTGCGGTTGCAACAGGCAAAATTAAGGCCAATTCAATGAGGCGATATACCAAAGGAAAAACTGTGTGTCTATCAGTTTGAACCATCTTCACAGCAAGATTACCAAGGTCATTACAACTTAAAAAATCTGGATCAGCCCTCACATCAGCAATGAATGTCTCAAGTTGGTCTTTAAGTACTATACAATCATATTGGGAGAAGTCGGCAACATACATCTTAGCAAGTTCAATTAGTTTGTCTTCATCAAAGTTGGCAAAAGAATTCTTTGGATCAAGACAAGCAATACATCTCAATAACTGAGTAGATCTTTCAGCAAAGCGATTGTTCAACTCAACAATAATATGATCAAGCACCATATTAAATATTTCATTATTGAAATGATAATAGGAAGTTACTAATTGGCTGCCACGACCCCTCGAGCGGCCCCTGACTGTTATTGTATCGGACATATTTGGCACAATGATGTTATGTTGGAGACAAAATGTCTATACCTCTTGAAAGAGCTGATCCCAACCATGCTGCCTTATGTCATTAATTTTTTGCAATGTGGTCCCAACCAATCCTATAGCACGAACAATGTTCTGATCTTTCTTTTGCAAGCAATGTGATAGATCATTAGTTTTACCCAATATTCTGATCATAAGATGCAATATGAGCACAAATTCAAAACTGTTCATTTGCCGCAACAAACCTGAAGCTGTGGTTTATTGTGTTGTATTTGTTGCATCATCGCATACGTTCTCTAATACCTGAAGGACTGCATCCCACATCAGAAGAAGACGACACAAGGTTTTGTGGTGTGAACCCCACCGAGTATCCCCAGGTCTTGCAAGGTTGGTTTCTTGGTTTTTCCCTCTTCCTGTGAAAATTTCACCACGCTCCAAACTACTTACAAAATTATCATGGTGTTGTTGGGCCAATTGATCATCTCTTTTACAAGAAGCATTAACAGTGTTGACAATCAAATTGGTGTAGTTAAAGAAATCCATGACAGAAGAACAACACTTGGCAACGCAAACAACCACTAATTGCAGCTGATGAGCAAAGCAATGTATATAAAATGCATATGGATTTTCATCCAATACCCATCTTTGTAGCCCGTGGAATTCCCCTCTCATGTTTGATGCTCCATCATATCCTTGCCCTCGCAATCTATGGATTGATAAACCATGACGAATAAACATAGCATCCAAAGCTACCTTCAACGAAGCTGATGTTGTGTCATTAACATGCTGAATCCCAAGAAATCGCTCAATTACCTGCCCTTGTTTATTGACATACCTACATGGAGAAAGAAGCGTAGTTTTTTATGAGGGCAAGAAGCATAGTTGAAAGCTATCAAAAAATTTCAAATAGCGGATACTAACCTCAAAATCACAGCCATTTGTTCCTTGATAGATGCATCTCGAGACTCATCAACAAGGGCGGCAAATTGTCTATCCCCGATATCATCCACAATGGCTTTACTGGTCTCCTCTGCACAAGCTTTGCACAACTGCTTTTGTATTTACGCGAAGTCATTAAATGGTTCCCAGGAGCACTATCTAATAGTTTTGCAGCATTTTTATCCTTCTCTTTATACCATTGCAGCATCTCAAAAAAGTTTCCTCTATTGTTTGATCTAGAAGACTCGTCATGCCCGCGGAAAGCAAGAGCTTGCAATAGAAGAAACCTTACAGCACTTAAAATAATAGCAATACGACCCAAATATTCTTCCTCCTTCTTGCTTGTATCAGCCCACACATGTCTGACACTCTGCCTCTGATTTTTAAAATCCTCACAATATTTTCTAGCTCTATTATGAGCACCATCGATTTTACCAACATGTTCATCAAAAGATTGAATTGCATTCTTCCAATAACTAAACCCCGCCTTTCTATATGCATCAGTACCAAAGTTTTCATGTTTCATTGCTTAAACAAAAAACAATAAAAGCAAAATGCAGCATCTTTAGTAATACTATATTCCAACCAATCATGCCTTTTAAACCACTCTTCGTGAATGCTTCTTTTATGATTTCCTATAGATTTCCGTGGAAACTTATGACCTTTTGGTTGGCATGGTCCCTGTAGCAAATACTCCCTTCTAGCAGCATCCCTAATGTCCACATCGAATTCCTCAATTGGTTTTCGAAACCCAGGATCGACAACAATATCTTCCAAATTAATCACAACACGAGGATTATTTTGTTGGGTATTACTAGCTCCAGTTCCTACTGTTTTCGGAGGGGATTGGTTGGACTGTGATGGAAAATAAGATGATAATGGCTTCGACCTCTTCATCATGTATTTAGCAATTAGCAACGTCACATGAATGACTATGGCTATATGCTCCTGTATGCAAATATATCAAACAACATTATCAAATGCATCTAGTACTTATCTAAGATTTCAATATTTTCACTATTATGTACCTATTTAGAGCATAAGTTTCACTTTTGTCCAGGAGAGCTAGATGACACATAAAGAGTACAAGAGAGGACCTGAAAAAAACACTATTAGCAAGTAAGCAACCATGTAACAAACGTTCATCACACAACTAGAAAATCAATGTATAACACTTGAACTACAGTTTGATTCTTAGCAATCATGAATAACAGCATCAGCATCACAATTCACAACATGGCATGATCAAAATATTAAAGAAAATAATGCATAACACATTAACACAATAACACTCAACATTCAATAATCGGTTAATGAGTTAATCACAATTTAGATTCAACCATTCATTTCAGGCATTCTGCATTCAGTCATTACTCATTCTCATTCACCAATCACCAAACATTCAGAATCACCAAACATTCAGACAAGTGACAACCAGTGATTACTCATTTTCATTCATGGATAATGGATTCACCAATCACCTTATCACCAGACAAGTAGACAACCAGCGAGTAGAGGCTGCAGAGCAGAACCGCCTAGCCCGGGCCTAAGGACGGAGGACCAGACGGGAGACGGGCAGACGGCGGAGCCATGGGCGCGGGGGGCTGGCGGCGGAGCAGCGATCTTGGCGGGCGGCCGGCGGGAGTGGGCAGTGAGCGGCGGTCGACCGGCTACTCGGTTGGATCTGCCGTCTGCGAATCTGGCGTCAGACGAGCAAAGAAGCGACGGAGGCGAGGCCGGGTCGGAGCGACGGCCGGCCGGGAGAGGCGGCGGTGCGAGCTCGAGTCGGATTGCCGGATCGGGTGGATGCGGGAGGAGAGCGGCGGACGCATGCGCGAGAGCGACCAACTAGCCGAGCACCGGCGAGGCGGCGGGGCGGTCGGTGTCGAGCGGCCGAGCGACGACCGGCCGACGGGGGCGGGGGCAGCGCGGCGGCCCGAGCTCAGGAGCTCAGATCGTGGCGGCCCGAGCTCTGCAGTCCAGAGCGACGTGACTTCCGGGCGAGCGAGTCGTCGAGGCCGAGTCATGCGTGCCCTAGGCAACACAGTGCTGGGCTGGGCCGGTGGCGCCTCGGGCCCAAATGAACAGTGAACAATATTTTGTACTGTTACTTGGGCCGGGCCTCGGGCCCGAACCCCACTGGCTCGAGGCCCAGCTCCGCCCCTGCCTCTCCTCCAATGCTGTCGATTCTCTGTCGCCACTATTTCCTCTCTAGTGACGAGCTCTACACGTCTCCACCACCATCACCCATGGCCAACGGTGCCCTCACCGCCTTGCTACGTCGTCATCTTCCCTGCGCCGCCAGTCCCCGCCCACCCTAACTTAGGCTCATCGTCATGACTCCTGCCGTCACCCCCACCATACTCCTCTGATTCCACGACTAGTAGCACCCTCGCCGCCCCGTCACCACTGCTAGGGTGCTGTCTTCTCCCTTCCTCTAAACCCTATGGTCCTGTGGATCTTTCCTTAATTCCTGTGAACCCTAACCCTAACATCATTTAGCCGTCATTGAGATCCCGCACCATCGCCGGAGAAGAACCCAGGTTTTGTCCTCTGTTGTTTGAATTTGTCTCTGATTTGCCCTTCTTGATTTGGAAATTTTCGTTCCCTAATTATTTGATCTCGTATTCGATAGTTAGCGAACACCATCGATCTTCTATCTAGCCCTAAAAATATACGTTTCTTTTTTTTGGATTATCTACTCTTATTAGGCCATACAACGCACCACCACATGCATAAACCTATATACTTAACCTGTAAACCAGATATTCAGAGGAGCCCTTGTTAACCATATGGAATTACCGTATTGTGTAGTACTCATAAGTCGTAACAAAGCGCGCTGCATCGATCGTGCACATGCATGCATGATGCCAATTGCCAACTAAGTAGAAGTGTAGCGTTAGCTCCAATTAATAGTCCAAGTAATCATGGGAAAGAAAAGGGTATATATACATGTGAAGTAGTGACCATACATTCCCTTTTAGCAAAATTGGCTACAGCACACTGGTGTTTTGTGGCATTTGCTTGAGAACGTCGTTTTGTGTCTTTTCTGAAACAAGCTATTAAATCATAGCTATTTGCTAAAACATATTTTTGCCATTAAAATATTATTTTTGGCAAAAAAAAAAAGGAGAGAGAAGATTAATGAAAAGTCTATATTGCTTTTCGAGTCATACCCACGAGTGGAGGATTTGGAGCGAGGGAGATGAGCGGGGAATTTTAGGATGAGAGCTAGGGTTTTCAGGGTATAAGGCTATCCGTTTGAACTCTGGCCAAACCACTCGGTTGAATAAAACCTGCCAGAACTCATTTTGAAAAATTTCTCTCCGACGGCCAGAAATAGTATTTTAATGGCTGGAGTATGTTTTAGTCAATAGTCAGGATTTAGCATTGTGTTTTTACCAAGACATAAAAAACGGTTTTCTAGAACAAATGCCACAAAATATCAATATGCTGTAGTCAATTTCGTCTTCTCTTTTTTATGCTGTAGTGTACTAGTGTAGTGTAGAGACTGAGCTGTGCATGCATCATGTCGTCCTTGTTGCTTTGCTTGCTCGGCTAGTTGACTTGGGTTATGCTCCACGCCAGGTTCACAAAACCGAAATTCGAAATTCACGTCGAAATTCGCGGTATGAAAATCGCAAAAACCACTCGGAAAATCGCCCAAAAACCGTAAAAAACCGAAGGGTTAATAAATCAAATTTTTCTGAAAAATTAAAAAAAAAATAGAAAAACCGCTGCCAACAAGATGTTCGTCGCAAAACGGTTTTTGTGAGCGGTTTTTGGCGAAAAACCGAATGCATAAATTTTTTCAAAATTTTTAAATTTTTTTAATTTTTTTTTTGAATAGACCGATTTACCGAACGGTTTTTGATTTCGAACCTCAGCGGTACGCTCGAAAACCGCGGTTTTCGTCGGTTTTGTGAACCCTGCTCCACGCCAGCCAATTATGCATATATATATATATATATATATATATATATATACATATATATATATATATAGTATATAAGAACGATCTAGTATTAGTTTTCGGTTCCTTGAAAACAATATATATATACCCGACGAAGATGCATAATCAATCTAGCTAGCCAGTATATATCCATTAATACATTGTGCACAGTACACCATGTGTACGTACGTAAGTTCCATTCATATATATATATATATATATATATATATATATAGAGGAAGCCTTTTACGTACTCTCGGGAGTACATACTCCCACCTCTAATATACCACTTAAATGAAAGTATTATACTTCTTTATCACTTTCGGTATACTCCAATAATAATTCTAAGATACTCTAATGCGACATGGTTGAAAAAAATTCATCAGAGCCTTTTATTTTTTGCTATACACCCTTTTACATATGTGAAAGAAATATATAAACAAATTATGCTATAAATGGTGGACTTTAATGAAATTTTTCGTGAAACTCACTTTGGAGTATCTTATAATCAATACTAGAGTATACTCAAAAGGATAAAGATATATAATAATATCAATTAAACGGTATACTAGATGTGGGAGTACGTACTCCCGGGAGTATGGAATCATTTTCCTATATACATGTAACATCCCGTAAAATTCAAAAATATGAAAAATAAAATTTTTAAATTTAAAAATAGAATTGAATAAAAATTTGAATTGGAATTGAGATTTTTATTTTAAACAATATCTTTTCCTCTTTCTTTGTATTCCAATCTTAAAGGAAAGAAAGATTTTCTTTATTAAAACTATTTCTTCCAAAACAAACAAAATATAAAAATAAGTTTGAGATGTAAACTTTAATTTGAAATTTTAATTTCTGAGTTTTCTGAATTATTGATTTTCTTGAGTTCTTGTTTAAAAAGAAAAGTCTCATAAATTGAAATGGTAAAATGATAAAAGTAAAAAGATAAAAATACAAAATCAATAAAATTTGCAAAAATATCAGATAAATCTCAGATCTATCTAGAATCATGATTATACAACTTTCACTGGTCTGGAATAATTAAATAAAGTAAAAAGACAAAAATGACCCTATCTAGATACTCTGAACCGACCTTGCAAGATTTCTCTAGAATTCTTTCGACCTTAACCAGAGTTAAAACTTTAACCATACTGACATCATTATATTATCTATGTCTGGTAAAAATATCAAGAATTTATCCCATAGTTTAATAATTTTAGAAATTCATAAACAGACAATGAGGAAAGCTGAAAAATTCAATGTCAGAATTATTAAAAATAAAATGTACAATTTAAAAATATGAAAATTTTCTATCATGTAAATAATGCCATTTAAGATCTTCATAAAAAGTTTCATAAAATAATAAACTGGTTTGTATCTTAAATTAAATAAAAATAAGAATCAGCCGAAATCTACAACAGTGCATTGTCAGATTTTTATAAATATTTTTATCAATAATTTTTATCTACAATTTTTACTGGACCTTTATCTCATACTTGCCGACCTATAGAAAAATCTGCATAAAATGTTGAGTCGGTTTTGTGACCTAAACCAACGAATCTATCCTGTGCTGTCCAGAGTTTTCGGCAGACTTCTCCTCTTTTCTCTCTCTGTCAAGTGGGCCATCCTGGCCAGCTGTGCCCCTGCCGACTTTCTCTCTGGCCCTTGCCGACTTCCTTTGCTTCCACTGCCCACCGTGCCCCACCCGTCAGCTCAGTCTTCTCCCTCTCCTCTGCCTTCTCTCTAGCGCGACCACAGTAAGACCGCCGGTTCCTTTATCTCCATCTCGCCGCCATTCACACGGAAAGACGCCGACCGCTTCTCCTTTGTCTCCCCTCTCGCCACGGCTATCTTGCCTGTGCCTTGCCCCAAGGAACCCGCACAGAACTCCATTCACCGCTTCGCGAATCATTGCCGCGACGAACGCCATGGCGATTTCTCTCGCCACGGCATGATTTGGGCGAAAATTGCAACTCAATGAACCACCGATTGCTCCAAACGCCACGGCAGCCTTTCCTCTAGAAATTCACCGCCACGATAGCTAAAACTCCACTCGGCCTCCATTTTCTTCTCCAACTCCGTGAGATCCGAGAAGCGGAAAACTTCCATCTCCGCTTGATGCACAATCATTCAATTCCTTTGGCTCAAAGAACCTCTCGCACCCATGAAGCTAAACCACATCTCATCTTCGGCTCAACTCGCGCGCAACACCACCGTCACGCCATCTTCTTCTCGGATCCGGTCGCATGGTGGCGGAGCCCTTCGGTAAGTCTCCGATCCATCCAACTGCAAAAATGAAACTCTTGGGCCACCTTGATGCTCACACCATTATCCATTCGAACTGAAATCCATTCATCTTCTTCTCCGTCGAGCTGCCCTCTTCGCCGCCGCTAGCTCTCGGTGGCGCATCAGCTCCGGCCACCTACGGCCAAGTGAAGGTCATCACAAGATGCGCCACGGCGTGCTCATGCTCATTCTGCCATCCGTTCCACCTCTCCGGCACTTCTCCGCCGCCGACGAGCCTCGGTGCCACCTCCCCTGCTCTGGGTCACCGCCAAGCGGGACCGGTGGTCGACCTCAAGCCATCTTGTGTCTCTGCTGCTGGGTCCATGCGTCGACCACTCGCATGCTGAGCCGATCATTGCCGCTAAGCCGGGCCCAGCCGCTAGCGTCTCAACCCAGCCGAGTCCAGAAAAGGAAAACGCATTCAAAACCCGAAAGCGTATTTTCCATTTATGGTAATATTCTATTTTCTGTGTTTTCCAAACCGCAATGCATTCAAATGCTTATAACTTATGAACCATTAATCCAATTGAGATGAAGTAAATTTCTAAATTCATGATCAATCCTTTAGATTCATAATATCGAAAAATATTTTGGAAATGAATTATATTTAAATTTTAAATTCAATTCGAAGTAAGGGTTTAAAAGAATGCCATATGTAGAATTTCTACAAATAAACTCCAATTTGAATAAAACCAATTTTGATAGAAACCTTAAATCTTCAGGAACCTAAATATGTAAAATTATTTAAATTATTGATTTGATTTACATCATTTTCTAAAAGTAAGTTGTTTCAATACATTGAATATTCCAATATGAATATCTCATAAAACAATGATTCAATTCTTGTAAAATCAGTTTCTATGTGTTCAAAAGTTAGTAATCTACTTAGATATACAAAAATATTTAGAATTGAATCTATTTTGAATTAATTTGAGAATAGATTACATCCCAATAATATGAATCAAAATAAGTAAAATATACAAGTTCAGATAATGGTAAAATGATTCCTAAATATTTAATAAAACCATAGTATCCTTGTTATGCAAGAATACCTCATGCTTGTGCATATTTAAATTAAATTCATATTGAATCTCAATGTGTACTTGTATGAAAACCATCTCGGATAAAAGCAGAATACTGTGAAATCAACTTTAAAACAATCTTAGGGATGATCCATGCTAATGCCAGGAAAATGAATGAATAATCATGTAAGGATCAGTCGTAAATTAAGAACTAAAATCGAACCTTTATCGTGTAAATGATAAAGCTAATTAAGCATTTTCAACAGCCCGTGGAATATCTCGTCTTAATGTAAATTTTATAAAGACCAGTTTAGAAATGTTATTTAGGATATGTACTACCATAATCTATAAAAATACCTTATTTTCAACTTGCTTTGCATCTGAATCCGAGTAGTCCAATACCCTTAAGTAATATAGTTGTCATAACCCTTAATATCATATAAGCTGTTCAACAAAGAATATAATATATCGTCTAAACACTAAAATGTATGAAATCAGCTTAAGAATGTTTTTCAAAGTATAGATTATCATATTCTGGAGAAATAATCTTATTTCATCATGTTTTGCAAATAAATCCTAATTGCCAAATAACCTTAAGTATTATGCTTTACGGACTTAATTATATGAATAAGCTAACTTTGAAATAATGCACAAATATGTAATTTGTATCACCAGAACCTTCTGAAAAACCACTAATGTATAATTGGTAATTTAACTTACCAGATCTAATATGTTCGAAACCGCTTATTATGCAAAATCAATTAAGTGTTATTCATTTATAGTTTCTAGCTCAATTGTCTAATATGTTAATTCTATTAATCCAAATAATTTTAGCATCTATAATTCGAAGATATAAATACAATAATTTATAATTTTAGCCTCTTGAATTCGTAAATCAAGAATAGATAATCCATCAAAGAAACCATGCTTTCTTTATCATAAGTCATTAACAATATGTTTGTATAATTATCTAAATCATAAGATCTTGAAATCATTCAAACCAAACCCTAAAACATTCCCGCTTATCGCAATGAGTCTTTATTTGGTTTTCTCGCATTTTTTTTTGCCCTTATTGAAGTTGGATATTTCTTGTATTTCGATTGAACGACGTGTAGAATCCGACGACGCTACTTCCGTCATTGCCTCCGTCAACCGTGGCTTCGTCTTCGTCGTAAGCAATAAATAAGCAAGGCAAGCACCCCCTTTGATCATATTGATCCCAGTTTTATAAATGTTTTCATTAAATGTTTTACTGCATACTTTACTTTTATTAAAGTCTGCTATATTTTGGGTATTGGTAGTTGTACCTATTGTCACATAGAACTTCCTTGATAAGTATGGATTTGTGAACCTTGATAACCCTAAAGAATAACTTAGACAGTAATTGATGTCAAACTGGGTTACTCACATTTAGTGACATGCTTAGCCAAGCTTAAATGAACATAAAAATGTGACATGGTTAAAGACTTTGGATATGACATTTAATTGGGTATGACCATTTTTGTGGTTGGTATTTTGATTGGAAAAATGAAAATAAAACTATGGTTTAGATGCGGGCAATTATTGGCAATAGCCGATTGTGCATGTCCTTGCACGTAGTGTAGGGTGGAGATTGTTGCCCGTGTCGGATTAAGGACCGAACTATGGGTTGTTTTCGTGCCAAGAATTACCGTACAACCACAGTCTTTGGTATGGGACAGCCTTAAACCAATTAAGTTATCTAGTTTAACTTTGCACATTGGAAGGTCGGAGCGATCGAGTTTGTTTCTTAATGAATTGCTCGAAGGGCGTCCACACCGAGGTGATCATGGATCAAACGTTTACCGATACACCGGTGTACGCCGTACTCTGGGGAAGTTCCGTCATTTCTATGCTCTGAGTTCTTCTGCCATAGTATGGGTTTAACGTCCCGGAGCTGGTGCAAAGTTAACCTAGGTAATGTAAAGGTTTTCGTCATGAACATTCTGGCCACTACGCCAAAGGTGCGTGAACCATGCGGCAAAAGGAAAAGGTCATGACTTGTGGGTAAAGATGTACACCTCTGCAGAGTGTAAAACTAATCGATTAGCCGTACCCGCGGTTATGGGAACTTGGTAAAGTCATCACATAGTTAGCAGTTTTGTTATTTTCATAAAATGCGGTTTCTACCGTGTGTTGGTGAATTCTCTTGGGTGTCGAGAACTGGTTTTGTGGATATGGTCGGGATACCGGTACATGAGATATATTTATGTTTACATTCATTACTTTCATGATTAAATTGCTTTTACTTAAATTCCGTTTTGCAATCTACTATTACGTATTTATATTTCAAATCGACTTTATGCAAACTAACTGCATACTAGCCTTTCCTTTGAAATGGCTTGCATATATCATAGGCTTTGCAAAAGTCTTGCGAGTACGAAAGTACTCACCCTTGCTTAATTGTTGTTTTAGGTGAAGAATCAGATTAGCTCGACGAAACATAATTGTCGCGAGATTCGGGATATTGACGATGAATTTCTAGGGATTATGCCTTGTCGGTTGCACGAGGATTGGATGGGCACACTACGAGACTATTGCTTCTTTCTTTGCTATACTCAAATTGTAAGATTATTGTGTAAATTAGCTTCCGCTTTAATAATATAATGTATGGTTGTGATTCCAATTGTTGTAAATGTGCGTACTAGCTACTGATCATGGGACTAGTACTGTTTGCACATGAGATTTCCATTTTTGCATTTATGTGAAAATGGGGGTCATTACAATACATATATACATACATACATACATACATACATATATATACATATATATATATATATACATATATATACATACATATATATATACATACATATATATATATATATACATACAAATATATATATATATACATACATACATACATACATACACACACGATAGTGCTAATCTGCGTAGATTAGGCTATTCCACGTGTTGGCCGGAACGTACTGAGAAGCGCATGCAAACAACACCATATTGATTGAGTGCAATCTGTTAGTAAATCAAGAATACATTTTACTGAAGAACAACAGACACAATTACTATCAAATCTGCTACCAGTTAATGCGTATTGTAGTTTGTACATGAATCTGTTTCTTCTTTATTTTAGCCATATCTTTTTATTGGTAGCTCGAATTTGCAAATGGTTTTCACCATTAGATTACTGACGACGAGAGGAATAAAATGATATAAGTCTCGCTATTAGATAGTAATTTTCCTGACTGGTAACAGAAAATACTATGGCCCTGTTTGTTTCGGCTTTTTCAGTGGCTTAAAAGCAGAAAAGCCAAAACCGAAACAAACAACTGACTTTTAAGCCGGGCTTAAAAAAAGCCAAAAGCCTCCGTATAACTATAAGCCAAAAGCCAAGTGGAAGGTGCTTTTTGGGATGAAATAACCTTTTGCCACTAGAAGTCTTTAAAATTACCCACCAAATGCCATCATATATAAACTCAAGAATCCTTCTCCCATCTCCTCATTTCTCTACGTCTTCTCTCGCTCCCCTGTGCGACATGCCTTCTCCCTCCACCGCTCCGGTTTCTGCCATCCCCGACCTCCTCCCTCCTCCGCCGTCCCTAGCCTCCTTCCTCCTCCACTGACCCGGATCAAGTTGATAAATAATTATGCTCAGAATAAAGTTTGATCTCAAGATTAATCTATATTTTTCAATACGACATTCGGTGAAAAAAGTATGAAACATTTGTATTAGATTAATCAATACATAAGAAAAGTCCTTACAACCTTAAAGGATATTTCAAACTTTCTAGTAATAAGCTACACCATTCAACCCATCAAAAAGCTAGAATACCAAACAACATGTCTTGGCTTAAAAGCAGATGGCTTAAAAGCTCGTTAAGCCAAAAGCCAAAAAGCCTAAACCGAAACAAACATGACCTATATGTACAACATGAAATTGCTACATATGCAACATGAAATTACTACATCTGCAGCATACCCTGCACAGATTAATTATTCGGTAGTAAAGTCCATAAAAACTATATGTACAATTTTTGAAAAATTCTCAAAAAAGTACCATATGTAAGGAATATGGGTTTCTACGGTCCTATAAAATTTGAATTTAAAATTCAATCGTATTTGAAAGATATGAAAATGTCAAATACGACTGAGTTTGATATTCAAATTTTATAGGACTGTAGAAGCTCACATGCCCTATGTATGGTAATTTGTTCAGAATTGTTTAAAACCTGTACATATCGTTTTCATTAATAAGAATTTAGTTCTATTTGTCGGACCTGCAGTAAAAAGTTTGAAAAATTCTCAAACAATTACCATATGTAGGGGAGGTGAGCTTCTACAAATCTATAAAATTTGAAGACCAAACTCAATCGAATTTGAGAGATATAAAACTAACAAAGTGCAAAACAGAAGCATATACTATGTTTTGAAAAATAACATTTTACTCGAAAAAATTCTAAAAAAATTACCACACGTAGGGGAGATGATATTCTACAACTCTATAAAATTTAAAGACTAAACTCATTTGAATTTGAGAGATATAAAAATAATAAAATGCTAAACAGCAACCTATATTATCATTTACTGTCAAGAAAACTATATTTTAATGTATATTATTCAACGTGTTACTATGTGTTGTACACAACAACCTTATGGTGTAAAACCTATAAAAATCATATGTATAAATTTTTACAAAATCTCAAAAAATAACCATATGTAGGGTAGGTGAGTTTCTACAGCGTTGCAAAATTTGAAGACCAAACTCAATCGCATTTGAAAGATATGAAATTGACAAATCACTAAATAGTGAAAATTCATTAGTCAACCGAATTTGTATTTTTCATATCTTTCATCTTATATTGATTTTGGTATACAAATTTTACAGGTTCTATAATCTCACCTCAGCTATCTATAGTAATTTTTTGAGAATTGTTTAAAATATGTACATATGGTTTTCATAAATAAGAATTTAGTTCTGTTTGTCGGACCTACAATAAAAAGTTTGAAAATTTCTCAAAAACTTACCACACGTAGGGGAGGTGAGGTTCTACAAATCTATTAAATTTGAAGACTAAACTCAATCGGATTTTAGAGATATGAAAATAACAAAGTGCCAAATAACAGCATATACTATGTTTTGCTGTCAGAAAAATAACATTTTACTCTGAAAAATTCTAAAAAATTTACCACATGTAGGGGAGATGATATTCTACAACCCTGTAAATTTGAAGACTAAAATCAATCGGATTTGAGAGATATAAAAATAACAAAATACCAAACAGCTTCACATACTATCTTTTACTGTTAAGAAAATAACATTTTACTTTCTATTACTCAATGTGTTACTATATCCTATGTAAAGCTGTTGTTTAACACCTTGTTTTAGTATGGTAACATTTGGTGTAATAGCTCGTAGCATGTCATTTGTTTGTATAGTAAAAGTCAATATATCTAGTGTTTTCTAAAGTTCATAAAAAAGACATGTACATATTTTGAAAAATTCTAAAAAAATTACCATATGTAGAGGATGTGAGATTCTACGATTCTAAAAAATTTGAAGTCCAAAATCATTCTCATTTGAAAGTTATGGCTAAATCAAAAAAGAGATAGATTTCTGTACAAACAAGAAGTGACATTTATTAATCATTTACTAGTTGGATTTAGTATACTGGACAGACACACTAATTTATTGCTTGCTAATTAGTACCACGAAATGAGCTCGGTCAGTATGGAAAGATGACTGGCGAGTAGAATATCGTATAATATATACAGTTATACACACGTTTCGCTTCATCGGAGATGGAAAAATTAAGAAGATGGTCCTGGCCATCAAGCTGGTTGCAGGCGACGCGCGTGCATCGTAATTTAACAAGTAATACTACTGATCACGATTGAGTTCTCTTTGATTAATTAGCTAGCTCCATCTGCGGATCGGATCGAGTCATCGGAGCCTTCGCTTGCACATGACATACACGATACTCCACTTTTCGCCACTTGAACCACAATATTAGCATCTTGTTTGATGCATGCCATTTTGCATGTGTGCGAGAATTGCTGACCGAGAATACATAAAATGTAGCAATTAATACTCTATCAGAGAGCTGCAGGCTCGATCAAAGTCCACACACAGCTGAGAGCCTAGCTAATAAAGAGTGATCGTGGACTGCATGCATGCAGCGCTCGCAACACAAAATCGCTCGTGATTCGATTCATCAACTGTGCAACATCGTGCGATGAAATTAACTGCACGCTCACTGGTTTCATGTTTCTTGATTTCCAGATTTTTCTTGTTAAAAAGTAATAGTCGCTCTATCCAAATTTACCTGACGTATTTTCTTTTGTCACATAGACCACAAAAATATTGAAAATAACTAGTTTACCCTTAATTAGTATCTCTAAGCATTATATTCAATGCATGCATGCATATAGAAAATATCTAGTAAATCTAGATATTTATTAGGGGTATAAAGGAAACATTATACCAATATTTGCATTAAAACAAAAAATACGCCATATGTTTATAAATAATATTATTAAAAAATACGTTATATAAATTTAGACAAGAGAGGAAGCCACAAAATTGGTCATCAGAATTCTGGCCAACGAAGCTTAGAAACATTATACTAATTTTTAATTAAAAAAATATGTCATATTGTTTATAAATAAGATTATTAAAAAATACGTTATATAAATTTAGAGAAGCCACAAAATTGGTCGTCAGAATTCTGACCAACGAAGCTTAGGCTCGAATCCTAAATAGCGGTTAGAGCCCACATCTTCTTCGGCCCATTAAGAGTGCGTTTGGTTGGGTGAACGAGGATGAACGGGATGAGATAATACAAGATGGATGGGATAATCCTGGATAAGATGGTACGGGTAGGGTGTTTGGTTGTCTGAATGGAATGATACATGATTTTGTTTGGTTGCTTGGATGGAATGGTACGGGATGGTACGAAATGATGTTTGGTTGGATGAATGAGGTTAGTATGGTAAACTTTATAACTAGTGGTACGGGATGGTACATGATGGTTCAATCAATTTGGAGGTACGGGATGGTACAACATATTTGAAGAATATTCCTAGAATCTGTACCACTTCGTCCCGTACAAGATGGTTTCATACACTCAACCAAACGTATGTATCAAAATCTATTGTACCATCTCATCCCGTTCATGCTCGTTCATCCAACCAAACGCACCCTAAGAGACCAATATTCACTCATTGATGTTCTTTATGTATTTGGAGTATAGTCTCTTCCCGGTATATAATCGAGACTCTTAAATATTAATTTACCTACGTATTTGTCAGCAAATGTCAGCTTTTTCACTAGAATGCATGGTCACCGCAACATATCAAAAGAGAACCGATGAGAAATTAAACAACAACATATAATACTACTTATATTATAGCAGGCGGGTTTCAGAGCTGAAGAGGCTAGCCACGTCAGTCGAAATTACCTATTGGTTTTTTTTGCAAAAAAGCTCTTTAAAAATTTTGAAATTGTGTTTAGGTTCCTCTAGAAATTAAAAAAAATGTTCAAGTCCCCTATCGGCTCTTTCGCAAAAGGCCCTTCGAATATTCTGAAAAAACGTTAAAGTCCTCTACCACTTATTTTGTAAAAAAACCACCGGGTCCCAGAAAATCACCCTCACGTGGCGTGGTGCCGCGCGTACGCATCTAGTACACATACAAACTTATACTCCCTCCTGTCACAAATAGTTATCGTATCGGACATCGACATGCATGGTCTCTAAATACAATTTTGACCACTAATTTTTATTATAATATATTTATAAACCCAATAAAATTATAATATTATGAAAATACTTTTCGAGACAAATCTACATATATGATTTTTATGTGTTCAATTTAAATATTTAAAAATAAATTAACATTAAAAGTTTGACTGCAGTTATGTCTAAAACAATAACTATTTGTGACGGGGAGACGTATCAGCAGACATTAGCTAGGTTCACTGTCCACATAGTTGAACTTTCTGTTTACATATAACACGTGCTGCAATAGATGTATCGCGCCTCTCGTGTTGATCGTCTTGCGTAGGTATTCTCTTACCCTTTGGTCTTGTTTGGATGAGTCGACGGGATTTCCTACCGAGTGATGGGGCATGCAATGCGTTTGTCATCCTTGTGTGTAGAGTACATACGTATGTAGCTATATATATGTGCATCATCAGGCTTCTCCCCTCCATGTTTCTGGAATTTAAAGCACCAACAAACATACATACATACATACATACATACATACATACATACATACATACATACATACATACATATGCATAGGTTGATTAATATCAATATAAGGTCTATAATTTGAAAAAAAAATTGTTGAGAAATCTAAAACATGTATCTAGATTTAGCGAGACTCTTCTTTTTGTACTCCAATTTATTCTCTCTATCATCTGCATTTTCTCTCGTCTTTTCAAGACAACTATAAAAGATACCTAAGTTAGCTTTCTCATACTTTTCTCGTGTAATTTTAAATAGTAATAGAAATTCATTTACCTGTTGCCTACACAGGTCATGCTCATCAGGAGCTAGCTGCCTGCCGTTTGGACAAGTCGTTGTTTTCTTCAGTCCTGCAAGCCGGATTACATATGCACAGTTATTTTGCCTAGCTACTCCGATTGCTAGCTTGACAGTACTAGCTTGGGTAAAATCAAATACGAGTACAGCGATGTAAGTACCTAGCTTGATGAGCCATCTCTGCTGAAGGACAAGTTGCTGACTCTGGCCCGTCCCGCGAAACCTGAGATACCAGCGGATCAATATACATGGGAAGAAATTAACGAGCCAACTTTATACGAACTAGCTACCTGGAAAACGGATTTTCTTACCCCTACGGGGATATATATCCACCCGCGCCATCCAACGTCGATACTGCATTGAGATACAAGCGGACCCATATATATATCCACCGTAATTTCTTATGTATTTCTCTATTTTATAAGGGGGTGATCACTAGTGCCCGGACGTCTTATATGGGTGCTAACTCTGTACGTTGTGCTTTGTCATCGGATCTGTGTGCAAGTGATTTTCACTATTCGATCGATTCCTCCAAGCAAAACACACCCCATGCATCTACGAGACAACGCGAGGCTAATCCTAGTGTCTCGACATTGGTAGGGGAGACATGGCAGAGCAAGGCCGGTCCGGTGCACTTTCGATCGTCGGCAGTGGGATATGCCCTATCCTCATGGCTGCCAGAGAAGGAATAGCAAGAACAGCAAGACGAACTGGCTGATGGTGGCCATGGAGCTCACCGTCGCCATCATGGCATTAGCAGCGCTAACTCTATGCATAAAAAATTCTAAAAACAACAAACCTATCTTTAGAAAAGATGTTGAATCCCTAAAAAGTCTGAAGATACATACGCAACAATCGAAAATACTTTCTGCAACATCACAAATAACCTGTTGCAACAACCTCAGCTCGTTGGAAAAAAAATTAAAAATTTAAAAATAACTCTATTAAAACGAAAAGAATATGTCGTGCAACGGATCTGCCAACGCAAGAAAATATAGCAGCGGATCATGTAAATATACATGGGAAGAAATTAACGAGCTAGCTAGCTGGAAACGGATGTTTTTATCCCTACGTCTACGGGGATATCCATCCATGCCATCCACCGTCGACGCCGCTTTGAGATACGTGCGTACACATACATCCTCCGTTATTTCTTATGTATTTCTCTATTTTCCGAATAAACTCTCGCCCACTCTCCCTTCGCAAGCCGCGGAGCCACCCTGCCGCGGCCGGTTGTCCCCCGCCACCCCTCGCTGTGGCCTCGTCGTCCAGATCCGGCAGCGGCAAGCTCGCCGGGAGAGGCAGAGGACGCGGCGGCCCGCGGTATGCATACAGTTGTATAGAAATACGTGCGCGTATCTCGAAACGGCTGTGGACAGTGATGTCCCTTTTTGGCTCGCTAGCTTGCTACCGCCAGCACTGAAGCTTCTTCTCGTATTTAGATAGACGATGTACGTAGTAGTAGGTTCGCACGCACTAGATACGTCTGTATATACTAACAGCTGAATTGTATAATATATACGTGTATCTATTCTACGCCATATACGTACATCTATAACCGAGAGCAAGTGTACATGTGTGGTAACTATATATGCAAGTGTATATAAATGTACTCCGTATCTGGGTTAAGAAAAGATATTTTACCTCCAGCCGCATGACGTCGAGCACGTGCAGCAGGCGCTGCGAGGTGTCGATCTGGCTGACGACGGGGAGGATGTGGCTGTACACCTCGTCCAAGCTCTTGCTCACGCCGTCGAGCTGCCTGGCATGCCGGTAGCACCTGGCGAACCTCGAGAGGCAGCATCTCCTGGCGCAGGCCTCGACGAGCTCCTCTGCCTCCTTGAGCGTCGCCTCCAGCCTCTTGGCCAGCACCGCCCTGATGTCCACGGCGACGCCCTCCGTCGTCGGCTCCGACGGATCCGCCTGCAGCAGCAGCAGCAGCAGGTCGCGGAGCCACTCCACGCGAGGCCTCAGCTGCCGGCACTCCTCCTTGTTCCGCCGGGTCTTCTTCGCCCTCTTACACATGGCGACCACGAATGTTATCAACAGTCCTATGCTCGTGAGAACGGTGCCCACGATCGAGGTCGCTATGCCCAGGTCGACTCCTCGGCCGCCGCCGACTCGGCCACCTGTTGGGCTGCTTGGTTTGCTGCTCCCCATATATGTGTCAGCGCGCCGCGTGGGATATAATTAAGTAGCCGATGTCGGTGCAATGTCAGTGCTGTCCACCACTGTTGCGACGCTCTATAGAGACCAGAGAGGATCGAACGGAACAATGGATGAGAACCTTCTATAGTAGTAGTAGGGCCACGTACCGATCTCAATTTGTCTCCATATGTGAAAACCGAGCTATGGTCATCCAAATATCCCCGTTGCTTTCCGCTTGTTGCTGGCGCCCACATACTACCTATCCTAAACTTGGGAGATTTACCGGAAGGAGAGCGTGGCCACGTCACGGACTTTGCAGAAAAATCCTCGTATTTTTTGTAATTGTGTTCAGCTCTGGCTGCCAGGGCCATCCGTTTTTGCGTGCCGTCGCGGATCCAGCCGTCCGTGTTCTTCAAATGCTTAGTTTTAAATGCTCGCTAGGAATGCAGATGACTTGGCAGACGAGCAAATTATAACTTGTCCGCCCTGTATGAGTGAATTTACATATATGAGAATAAAAAACTACAGTAGATAGTTAAAGCTGTGATTTCTATGGTCACTAACTACACATGCTGCATGTTTATACGGCTATTAATAATTAAATCTGGGAAGATGTGCATTTACTTAACTGTGATTTCTATGATAGCTGTGTTGCTGCACGTTCACTGATGAAGACTTCAATTATGAGTAGCAAAGTTAAAATTTTAAATTGTCCACGGTTAATTGTTTTGGCTCCCACACCGGTTAATAGACGTGTTGAGAATGTGCATGGATGAATATTACATATACTATGTCGCCTGAGATTGCCGGCTAGCGACCGCGTCCATGTCAGCTCCTTCGAGGAAAACTCCCCGTAAAATATGCTCCGTCGCCTGGAATCCTCGCAGCCGGAGCGCTCTCTTGGCCGTCCGTTGCTGCGATGGGTCTCTGCTTCGTGTGGATTTGCGCCGTGGGGATTCTTTGATGTGTTTCGTCCCCTTTGCACGTTTTTATGTGTACTGCCTCGATCCCGGTGCTTCGCTGGTTCTTGCTCTCGGTTGCTCCGCCGATGCCTCTTCATATCAGTCGGTCCGTCCCTTTTCTTCTGTGAGCTCCGTCGGCTCCTGCGTCCGTCGGTCACACGGGGGCCTTCGTTCCGTTGCGTCGCCGGCCGCCCCTTGCGTCTCCACCTCGCCCGTTTGCTGTGCCTATACGGTTTGCCCCACCTCCAGGCCTCCCTGTCTTGGGCACCTGCGTTCAATCGTGTGCCTTGCAAATCGCTCATCCCGGCTGTGTTTCCCCGCTTCTCTCTTGCGGCACGGCGCAGTTCGTTGTTGGCCTCCTTCTCACGTTTTGCTTCTTGTCTCTGCTGATTGCTCTGCTGTGTCTCACATTTTAGTTGTTTCACGGATTCTTACCCTCCTACGTTGTCTCGGTGCAGGTTGGGGTTCATCGTTGATTGCTATGCTGTGCGCTTCATTTTCGGCGTTTGACGGATTCTTGCACATCTGCGTCGTCTTGGTACAGGTTGGGGCTCATTGCTTGTTCGGGCTTCATCCTGTGTCGGGAGGATGCCTTCTGTGCTAACTGTCTGAAGACTGTTCTTTTGTTTTACGCCACAGGTGGTCGCTTGTTGTACCTGTTGGTCCGTCTTGTCCCTATCTTACTGCTTACCTATTCTTTTTGTTTTGATGCAGGTCGGTGTTCGTGGCTTGTGTGTGACGGCTCATTTTCCCTCTTCGCAACTTAGAGGTGAGCCCGTCTTATCTGCTCCGCTTCTGATATCGTCAAGCTTGTTTTGTCGTGTGTGTGAATCTCCTCTGTGTGCGGCTAGATTTGTTTATCGTACAAGATAGCGTGTTGCCCCCTGGATCGACGACATTGCCTGTAGTCCGCCCCCTTTGCGGTGGCGCATTTTCTGATCTTGATATTGCTCGGTGTGCCTTTTCCTCTTTCCGAAAAGCCTTTCATTGAGTATATGCTCTACCATTCGTGCTTTGTCTCCTTTCCGTTGCTAAGGTACCATGGTGATGATTAGTAATGACGCGTGTGCTTTTCGTTTTTGTGTGTGCTATAGTTTGCTTCTATGGATAGCGCTCCTATCTCTACCGATTCTTGCCACAGCGCTAGCATGGTACGTATATGTTCTGATCCTTGTTGCTGGCCTTTCGGATCCTCAAGAAGGTTTAAGTCTCTCTCGCTGAACATCCTTCTTTATTGTTATTTTTGGGATGCGTCGCTTCATTCCGTTTAGGTGATCGGCGCAGCCCTGTCCCTGTGGACTCATTTGTGCAGCCGTTGATTCTATCTGGCCCATCTGTAGTGCCACCTTTATTCGTTCCGGCGTCCCCTGTAGGTATGGTCTGGTTGTTCTTGCTGCTGCTTGGTTTTTCTTTTCCCTATCGTTGGACCGGTTACCGGTCTGATTGCTCAGCTGTATACTCGTGCTATCACAGCCGTCACGTCCGTACTTTTCATTGCCCTACGTTGTTTCATGCCTTCTGGTTCCCTACCGTCCTGATCGTTACTGCCGTATGCCGATCCTTACCCGTGTCCATCACTGTTGCTATCCTGTTATTTTGTGCTTCCTGTACATTGGTTGATGTGTTTACGCCAGCTATGGTGATCACCTATGCAGCACCAACGCCCGTCGGCAGCAGCAATGACGTTACTTATCAATTGGTTTCGCACCCCGCGGCTGTTATAAGTTGGTCACTCTTCCATTTCCCATTGTGTTCCATGCAGCAGCCTAATACATTTTATTTTCTTGTGCTTAGGAGACCATTTTTGCCCAACTGTGTCCCCTGCTGTTGCTCGTGCGAATAGAGCTAGACGCCGTTCTGCTAATGCTTGTAGAGTACTTGCGAGGGAAGGTCGGTGTTCTTTACTCTGTTGTTTTCGTGATCGCTAATACCTTTTGAACAAGTCCTTATTTTGTTTGCCTTATGGCTTCTGTGATGTGTCCTTTCTTCACTCCACTTTACTTCAGCGGTTTATCCGGTAGCTTGCATTCCACGTGGTCCTGTTATGCGTCCTGGTTATACTTTGCCTACGGAATATATTGACCTGCTAAAAGGTATTCTTGTTTTCCTATGGTTATTCCTGTTCTTGTTTTTTTATGCACCCTTTCGTGTTACGTTCGATGCTATGTGCTTTCCTTTCCTGATGTAAATGGTTTCTTGCTTTGTTCTGCTATAGTTACTGTCGACTTTTGTAGTCGACAATAAATTTATGGGGTAGGCACTGGATCTCAAACTCGATGGTCACACAAGACAAGGGACTAGACAGGTTCAGACCCTCAGCGATGGAGGTAATACCCTAATCCTGTGTGCTAGGATTATACGGATCTCTTGGATCTGAGGTTTGCTCAAAGTGCAATTTCCTCTGGGCGATATGAGGTGTGCTATGCTCTATGACTTGATTGCTCTAGGCTTGATTGCTCTAGGCTTGGATGGTCCCATCCCTATGTTGTTGCCCGCCCTCTCCCTTATATAGCGGGGGTGGGGCGGCTTACAGAGTCCTGATTGGTTAAGAGATTCCGATCGGTTACAAGATTCCAGTCGGTTATAGGATAGAGTTTACATCTTTATCTACCCTATTAACGACTCGGATTACAACCGTATCTATCATATCTAAATATAAGTTCAACTTCCTTTAGGATATGTCCCCTTGCGCACGGCAGTGGGGCCTGACGCAGGGAGTATCTTCTGGGCCTCCCTCTTGGGCCTGTCATGAGGGTACCCGGGTTCTTATATTCCACAGTTGCCGCCTTCTTGGTTGCAGCCCAACTGAGTCATGCTTCATGCCGAGTGCTTCCAGTTCTTGATGTAGCTTCTCGACTAGGTTTCCTTTACAGCCGAGTGCCCTGTTGTAGGCAAAGAGATCGTGAAGGACTCAATAGAGCTCTACGCGTTAAACTTTCCGAGTGGTTCCTAGCCCCATTATTGTAATTTTGGCAGTCGGCTCATCTTGGAACATATTGTATCCCAAACGATATGCAGAAGTCAAAACGCTTTTCCCGCTCAAGGCAAAATTCAGTATTGCTCCTTTAAATTCATTCACGAAGTTGCTAATGTAAATCGTTGAAGCGTTGGCTCACACGTCGCATCCAAATTTAGTAGCCTTGAAATCATGTATATGCGAGAACTTAGGCAATGTAAAACAATTCACTTTCGGATGTGATGTCCGTGGTGTATATATAATTTTAGAGTTTTTACTCTTTTCCTTATTGATTTTGAATTCATCAAGTGGTTTGACTCTTTTGTTTAAGTACTCTGCCGACTAGTCTAGCCCCGAGCGTTGGGAGTCGGCTCATGGCTCTTTTCCCAAGCACGTGTTTTGGGTGACTAAAGTTCATCGTTCATGGGGTTGAGCTTCACAACTCGGAGTTATCGCTTTTCGGATTCATTTGCAATCGTTAAGCAAAGAAGAAAAATACAACTCGAGAAAAGATATGCGCATGCGCACACTATTAGTGTAGCCCATGACTTCTTCGCTTAGTTGTGGGTCAACTAAGTAGCAAGTCGAAAAGTCAATAATTTTATTTATAATGACATAATTGAATAAAAAGCGACTTAGCTGCTTTATGTTCCATGTGTTCTTGACGATCATGCCATCTTTGCTCGTGGCGCAGGCATAGACTTGTAGATGGTCGAGGCGGCGCGGGCGCAGGCGTGGCTCGTGGCCGTCTTGAAGGTGGCGCTTCGAGCGCAGCGTAGGCTCGTGGTCGTGTCGAAGGTGGCGCTCGGCGCGGCGTGGCTCGTGGCCGTCTGCGAAGGTGGCGCTTCGAAGCGCGGGCGTGGCTCGTGGCCGTCTGCGAAGGTGGCGCTTCGCAGCGAGGCTCGTGGCCGTGCCGAAGGTGGTGCTCGGGGTGCAGGTGTAGGCCCGTGGCCGTGCCGAAGGTGGCGCTCAAGGCGTAGGCTCGTGGCCGTGCCGAAGGTGGAGCTCGAGGCGCAGGCGTGGCTTGTGGCCGTGCCGAAAGCCGCGTGGGAGCGCGAGTGCGCTTCACCTACCGGCTTTTCTTGATTTTGCTGAATTGCGGCCGCCGTCACCATGGCCATGATCTGGGCCACGATCGGGGCCACTGGGCTATCCGATGCAATCATCGGGTCCAGTTTGTCGAGAAGCGTCTTGGAGGCGATGACGTTCTGCATTGGCGTGTGGAAGACGGTTTGATCTCCCAACCTGGATTACAGGATGTTCTCGCGGACATTGCGGCCGCAAGATCGAAGCGATCACACCTGTACCTCCTTATCCTTACGAAGACGATCTTCCCCCGCAGCTTCTTGTTCTTCTTGTTGGCGTTGGAGATCGGTCTTCTGCTTTTCTATCGCGAAGACGCCACGACGATTGCAGCAATTCCTCGCGACGCCGACTGGTTTGCCGGCCAAGTCAAAGTGACATACCTGGAATGAGTCGGCCTGATCTTTACCAGATTGGATCCGGTTCAAGTCAAGGCGGACAAGTTCTCCACGCGCATCTGCGACGAAGTCCAGGCTCCCGAAGCGGAAAGCCTGGCCGGAGATGAAGGTGGTGGTGATTCCGCCGATCGCTGCCATCGAGTCTGTAGGAAAAGATTATAGCGCTCCCCCTACCTGGCATGCCAACTGTCGACTTTTGTAGTCGGCAATAAATTTATGGGGTGGGCGCTGGATCTCAAACTCGATGGTCACACAAGACAAGGGATTAGACAGGTTCAGGCCCTCAGTGATGGAGGTAATACCCTAATCCTGTGTGCTGGGATTATACGGATCTCTTGGATCTGATGTTTGCTCAAAGCGCAATATGCTCTGGGCGATATGAGGTGTGCTATGCTCTATGGCTTGATTGCTCTAGGCTTGGATGGTCCCATCCCTATGTTGTTGCCCGCCCTCTCCCTTATATAGCGGGGGTGGGGCGGCTTACAGAGTCCTGATCGGTTAAGAGATTCCGATCGGTTACAAGATTCCAGTCGGTTACAAGATAGAGTTTACATCTTTATCTACCCTATTAACGACTCGGATTACAACCGTATCTATCATATCTAAATATAAGTTCAAATTCATTTAGGATATGTCCTTGCGCCGCAGTGGTGGGCCCGACGCGGGAGTATCTTCTGGGCCTCCCTCTTGGGCCTGTCATGAGGGTACCCGGGTTCTTATATTCCACAGTTACCTACAGTGCCCGGTTGTTTTATGGTGGCCCTGATTATACTTGCGTCAAATGTGGTGCTTTGTTTTGGTACCAAGAACGGATTGTCTATCAGTGCTCATATACACAAAGCCGTATTGTCTACAACCTTTGTTGTCGTGGAGGCAGGGTGTCTCTGCCTTCCCATAAGCCATTCCCGCCGCTTCTGCAGAACCTTATACGTTTCGATGGGAACTCTCAGTCCAGCAATTTCATGCAGTTAATCCGTCATTACAACTCACTTTTTTCTTTTACTTCCCTTGGTGTCGGTTTGGACAGGAGTATCAATACTGGCACTGGCCCTTATGTGTTTCGTATTAATGGTGTGGTTCATCATCGTATTGGGTCCCTTCTACCTGACACTGGCCGACGTCCTGAATTCGCTCAGCTGTATGTTTATGACACACCTAATGAGCTACAAAATCGGTTGAGCATGTTTGATTCAGATGCCCCTCACACAGACCAGCCTGATCCAGCCATTGTGCAAGCAATCATCTCTATGTTGAATATCTGCAACCCTATTGTTCAGCAGTTTAGGCTTGCTCGTGATAGGTTATTGTCGCCTAATGCTCCAGAGATTGCCATTAGGTTGATTGGACCACATAAGGAAGATGGCCATCGTTATAACCTCCCAGCGACTTCCGAGCTAGCCGCTTTGATAGTTGGAGATATTTCTGTTGAAGCCTGCAGATTCGATGTTGTGGTGCAGTCACGGTCTGCTGGGTTTAGGCGGGTTTCTCCAGTCCATTCGTTACTTATGTCCCTGCAGTACCCCCTGCTTTTCCCTTACGGAGACAAGGGGTTCCATCTGGGTATCAAATTAAGAGTGGTAGATGACCAACCTCCTATCAAGCGTAAAGATGTCTCCATGTTGGAGTTCTATTGCTACGAATGTCATTATCGCCGTCCCGGCCCTAATCCCTTCGTGTGTTGTGGTCGATTGTCTGATCAAATATGTGTTAACGCGTACTCATGCATCGAGGCAAACCGCTTGTCCTTCCATTTTTTCAATCAAGATAGGCTAAGATCGGAGACTTATCAGGGCATATCAGATGCTATTGGTAGAGGAAATAGCGTAGGCAGAGATATCGGCATCAAGAGGCTCTTTCCAGCCAGTTTTATTGGTAGCAAGAGATATATGATACAAAATTATCATGATTCTATTGCGATTTGCCGAGCTTATGGCCCGCCTCAGCTATTTACCACTTTCACATGTAATGCCAAATGGCCTGAGATAGCCACTGCGCTCCGATTTGAACCAGGTCAGAGAGCGCATGATCGATCTGACATGGTAACACGTGTTTACCGTATGAAGCTAGATGAGTTTATCATCAATATTAAAGATGGGACATCATTCGGCCCCGTTCGTGCAGGTCATCCTACTTTGCCTTTGGCCTTTCCCACCTGTCTTACTCATGTTTTCCCATCGTATTAGTCCTGATTCCTTTGTTGTTCGCTGTGCAGTGGTGTACACTGTGGAATTCCAAAAAAGAGGGCTACCGCATGCACATATACTTGTTTGGCTAGCTGTGCATGACATAGATCCTTCACCTTCTTTCATTGACAGCTTCATTTCTGCGGAGTTGCCTGACATAGCAGCTGATCCATTGGGATACGCTCTTGTTGAGGAATTTATGATTCATGGACCATGTGGAGATCTTAATCTCAAGTGCCCATGCATGAAAAATGGCCGATGTTCGAAGCGATATTCTAAGTCTTTTCATTCTGAGACAACAATTGACCATGACGGATTTCCTATTTATTGTCGCTGTGACAATGGTAGGTTTGTTATTAAACATGGGATAAGGCTTGATAACAGATGGGTCGTCCCCCATAACCTTCTTTTACTCAAGAAATATGAAGCTCATGTAAATGTCGAGTGGTGTAATAGGACGTATTTGGTGAAATATCTTTTCAAATATATAACAAAGGGACATGATTCCGTCACGATGTCTTTAAATACGGTAAAAGCTACTCGTGCTGATGAATCATCCACTTGTGAGACCCCGTTCTGATGAACAGGAACCTCCATGTGATTACTGTGCTATTCCCTGGATCAGTAGCTAGCACTCACATGTTTACAATAATTGGAATCACAACCACACCACAAATAATTACAGCGGAAACTAATATACAAAGAGAAGCTTACAAAGCAGAGGATAGCAGCAAAAAGAACAATATCTTGTAGTGTACCCATCCGACCGCGTAAGCGACAAGGCATAAACTCGGATAGAACACGGCGATAAAGAAGATCCGCAACTGCGATTTAAAAGAGACTCGAAGCCTCGCTAACTCATCCACGAAAATAATAATTAAGCAAGGGTGAGTACTTTACGTACTCAAGAAGACTTGAGCAAAACCTATAATATATGCAGCCATTTTAAAGGAAAGGCTAATACGATTAATTTGCATAAAGCGAAATTGAATTGTAAAACAAGTTATCATTTGCAAAAGGAATTTATAAAAGCAAGTTGATTGATAAGAAATATATACAACGATAAGTAATACTCACGATCCTCCATGACGTGAGTTGAATAATCAAACCGCAAGGTCCATCAATGTCGACCCTTCGACATAAAGCAACGATTGCTAAAACAAGTTCAGAATAGACCCATTTTAGAAAATACCAAAGACTCTAGCATTGGGAGGATTTTCCCCAAGTGCCCATAACATGTAGCGGCTAATCGATTAGATTTACACTCTGCAGAGGTGTACAACTTTACCCACAAGGAATGATCAACCTTTTCGCCAGATCAATTAACACACTTCCTTTGGTGTGTAGGCAAGGAGATCATACAGAGCCGTTACATTATCTAGACGTGGCTTTACACCAGCCCGGGACGTTAATCCTCGCCCTGAAGACAGAGACACTCACCCAAGTCGTGGATCCACATTTATCACACACACACCACGTCTCTGTCCAGAGCAAGGCGTACATCGTTGCATTGGTATGTAGAAACCCCTATAGACATACCTGACCGGACTTCCTGTGAAATCTCCCGCCTTCCTTAGATGCAAAGCCACATCTAAACAACTTAATAGGCTAAGACCCGCCCATACAAGCCCTCGTGGTTGCACGAAAAACATGGATCTACAACATCCCATTTGCTCAGTCCTTAATCCGACACGGGCGATACTCCACCCTATACTAGGTGCAAATCCCTCTGCACATCCGGCTATTGCCAATAATCGTCCGCGTCAAACCATAGTTTTATTTTGGGGTTTTTAGCAAACTACCAGCAACCATTTTCCCAAAAAGGACCATTTAGGTTCCAGATAAAACATTTCAGGAAACAATTTTAATCATGATCATCTGCCCCACAAAATGCTAAAGCATGGCTAAGCAGGTTTAACATGATCGCATATACCCAATTTGGCATTAAGTATTGTCTAGCCCTATTCTATGGTTATCAAGGTTCACATTTCCATAATTATCAAGGAGTTTCATCTGACAATAGGTATATCTACTAATACCACAAAATAGTGAATTTACAGAAAGTAAACGCATGCATGAAACATTTTAGTAAACACAATGCAAATCAAATACTGGGATCAAGATGGTCAAAGGGGGTGCTTGCCTTGATTAATCATTGCTTACGGCGAAGACGCGGTCGCAGCTGGCGGAGGTAACGACGAAGGAAGGGACGTCGAATTCTACACGTCGATCAACCGAAAATAAAGCAAATATTCAACTTTAATAAGGGCAAAAAGAAAACAGACAGCAAATCAAATAAAGATTCACTGCAGAAAACAGGAATATTTTAGGGTTTGAATTATGAATTTCCACATCTTAAGTTCAAGATAATTAAGCATTCATATAGTTAAAGGCTTTTGTTATGAACAAAGAAGGGTTTCTTTTCTAGAACTTCGAATTCAAGAGGCTAAAATTATGATTTCTGACATTTATAACTTCCAATTATAGATGCTAAAATTATTTAGATTAATAGAATTAAAACATTAGAAAAAAAGGATTATGCAAATAGCATTTAAATCCCTAAATGACTTTGCATAAGAAGAGGTCTTGAATATGTTTGATCTGTTAAGCTAGGTTACTGGATTTATTTATGGTTTCCAAGAAGGTTCTGGAGATACAAATATTTTATTATAGACTTCTTCATTACTACCGATTCACATTATAAAGCTTAGAAAACATAATACTTAGGGTTATTTAACTAACATGATTTATATGGAAAGCATGATGAGATATGATTATTCCATCATAATAATATAGTATATACTTTGGATAATGATTCTAAACAAATTTTATGAATCATAATGCTTAGATGAAAAGCTAAATGCATTGCTGAAAAGCTATCATGACACTAAAGTTTACGTTGAACGAAATCGGCCAAAAAGGGCTACAACTATCTTTATCATATTGGGGTTTTGCATAAGCAAAAACTATATGAACCATAAGTTATAAATAAAACATTTTCTCAGAACATAGTAGTACATATCCTAAACATCGTTTCTGATTTATTCTACACGGGATTCGTATTAGGACGAGGTATTCTACAGATTAATGAAAAAGCTTAAGTGTTTCTAGAATCCAGAAATTATAATACTTAAGGTTATTTCACTATCAGGTTTTATATGTTAAGCATGACAAAATAAGATTCTTTCTTCAGAATATGATAGTATTAACTTTGTACAGTATTTCTAAACTGATGTTATAAACTTTACTATAAAGACGAGTTATTTTATTCGCTGTTGAAATAGCATAAATGACCACAAAGTTAACGTTATAGCGAGTCGGATTTCGTTTACAGTTTGCGGCTACACCTTATAAGATTATTGATCCATTTTTCAGACATTAGCAGGGGATGACACTACGAGTGTTTTAAAGTTAGTTTCGTGATGTATGGCTTTTATCCAAGATGTTTTCCATATAAACGATCACTACGGCCTAATATGGCCTAACTCTAAATTGTTCAAAATGATATCATTTTTGCACAGCAAGTAAGGATATAACATTCTAAAGTCATAAGATTTGATTTCGTCGAGTTTGAGGTTCGTTTCTGAAAGTTGCGGCCGTTCGAGCATTTTACCAATTGCCTGCTCGGACAACGACAAAATAAAGTGCAAACCAAAGTGAGACCTAAAGGCTTTCACATACTTGTGATCTATGAAATCCCAAGAATGCAACTAAACTGGTTTCATCATGCTTTGAGCTCATTTGACCCATATTTTAACCATTTGAAACTTGCATGATAGTGAGATTTCAAACAATCAATTTTAGATGCAAAAATACATTAAATTCTAAATATTTTTATAGAAATGGGACATCTAGGGTTGCAGTAGCATATGTGATTTGTTTCATGATTTATGGAGTTAGGAACTATATAGTTCCTTCATATCACCTACAAGGAGACTTTACTTGAAACTCTAATTAAACTATTTTTCTGCAAGTAACATATGATATTTTACAGCATATTCTAACTCTTTATTTCATAACTCAAATTTAGAAATAGACTTTGCTTCATTTGGATGCTCCTAGCAAAAGATATGAAGGTTTGAAGTCCACTCGGTTAGAAAATGCACTAAAAATCACAGTTTACGCCTTCTGCATTTGGAAAGCGCCTTTTACCAGTTTGAACTGAAAGAGATCACTCGCTGACAAGTCGGGCCCGCCAGGCAGTGAGAGAGGAGTAGAGCTCTGGCTAGGGCAGCTCGCCGGCGAGGCTACGACGACGGAGGAGCTCGGCCGTGGGCACCTCGAGCACCAGCTCGCCGACGCGCATCCTCTGGCAGGCTTGGTTGTCACCGGAGATGGCCAGAGGTACCTCGCCGTTGAGAGGGGGCGGCAGCAATGACGGGAGCTCACCGGAGAAGAAGAAGTGAGTCTCCGGCCGAATCGGTAACGTGGTAAGCATCAGTGGGGCTAGGGAGTACCATTTTGGGAGTCGATTCATCCGGAGAAGCGACGAGTTGTGCCGCCACCGTGAACCAGAGCTGAGGAAGAAGAAATGGGGTGCGACGGCGTTGCAGACAAAAGGACCTGAAAATGGGGTTTGTGAAGTGATCAGTGAAGAGTCAGGGTGTTGTTTTCTCAAGGAATTGGAATACTTCTCACCGCAGCACTTGAATCGGATTTTAAGCTTCGAGCTTCAAAAATGGCGGAAGAGATGAGCTTCTAGTTTTTGCGCAAAAGGAATCTTCTTGAGAAGCTCTGCGACAATGCCGGAGAAGGAAAGCTCCAGTTTCTGGCTTGGGATTGCTTGGCCTCCTTGATCTTCTCTGGTTACTCGCTTCCCTGGAATGAGGCTCGTGCGCAGGAGAGGATGAATGCCTGAGCTTTGCTTGTGACTTGAAGTTGCTGGCTTGGATGGAAGCTTTGGTTGGCTTTGAGCCTTGGTGTGGGAATGAAGAATGATCCAGTGGTTGGCTTTGGCGTGGAAAGCTCTGGCTTGGTTGCCTTCAAGATGAAGCTTCTGGACTGAGGTGAGCTGTCCCCAAAGGCACAGAACGTGATGGCTTCAGTACTGGGCGTCGAAATGGCCATCATCTGAGTTGAAAATTTGCAAAACTTTTTTACCATGGTCTACTGGGAGTGGTTAGCTTCCATTAAAATTTTGGGACGAAAATACCGCATGGTTAATTAATTAAAATTATGACACTGTGCACTGCTCAGAATTTTGATTTCGGATTTTGCTTTATTTAAGGATTCAAATGTTATTATTTGTTTTTAAAACTTTTTTAATATCTTTTTTTGGGCTAATAATGTCTCTATAAAAATTTCAAGTCAAAATATGGTGCAATTATTTTACAAAAATTCTGACATGTTAATTTTCAGATTTTCAAAGCCTCTGTGTTTGAATTTTTAGAAGGTTTAAATTACATGATAAATTCCTGAAATTTTTACCAGTGATAAATTATACTCTGAGGGTGTTATGGTAATTTTTATGGCTCAAAAAAAATTTCTAAGTTTTTCTAGTATCTTGACTTCTACTGTTTTTACTCAAAAAGTGTTGTCCTTCATTTCATTTATTCATATTCCTGTACATAAAAATATTATTTGTTGGCTGAATTCATCCACTGCATGCTTAGAGTTACCATAGTAAAATTTTCTAACTTTTACTTTTACCATTTTCCATTTACTAATTCTAATTGTTGGATTTCCATACAATACAAAAATCCAAAGAAATTCAAATAAGAACCAATAAAGCCAATAAAACTCATAATTAAATATTTTCAAATTGAAAATATTTATTTTTATATTACTTTATTTTTCGGGATGTTACACCACTCTTGGTGGAGCTGTCGCTGGTGTCAGCTACGACGACGCTTCTGGCCCATCGAACACTCATTTGCTTGCTGCCCATGATCGTTGCCCTCAAGCAGTTACGAATACATTTCCTGATCCTGTGCACGATGACTCGACTGATGCAGGTGGCGGTGTCGATGAAATTGCAGAGTACATTAGATTGCGGTATCTGTCAGCATGTGAAGCAAACTGGAGAATTTTTGGGTTCGATATACATGGCCGAGTACCATCTGTTGAGCGTTTGTTTGTCCATATGCCTGGCATGCATATTCTCACCTACCATGAAGATGCAGACCTTACCGCTGTTGTCGAAGACGAAGATTCGAGTAGGAGTATGCTCACAGAGTGGTTCATTGTGAACCAGAGGTACTCATCTGCTCGGGAGTTAACATATTGTGAATTCCCAATGAAGTGGAGATGGGATGGTTCGAATAAGGTGTGGTCAAAAAGAAAACGAGGCACCAAGATTGGTAGGCTACGACATATCCATCCTGCTTCTGATGAAGCTTTTTACTTAAGAATGCTTCTCATGACGGTACGTGGAGCCAAGTGTTATGAAGACATTAGAACATATGATGGCGTTGTTCATCCTACTTATCATGAAGCCTGCCGAGCGCGAGGGATGGTTGGTGATGATACTGAGTGGGTTTCTTTATTTGAAGAGGCGATTGTATGGGCCACCTCATATCAACTACGGTCTCTTCTTATGACAATCTTGTCATACTCTCAAGTTACTAATGCACGATCTTTGTTCGAAAGATACTGGAAATATATGGCTGATGATATCGTCCGTAGAATGCGGACCTCCCTCGGAGCCCCAAACCAGCTTATACCTGATACCGTGTTGCAAAATAGGTTATTGAGAGAGCTTGACATCATGTTCTTGGCTAATGGATTATCAATGGCATCGTACGGTCTTCCGTTACCAGCAAATACATCAAGCGAGGACCTGAACAATAGGTTGGTTGTTGAGGAGTTTTCATATGACAGAGAAGAATTAGCTATACAGGGAGATTCGATGCATGCAATGCTCAATAGTCAGCAACAATCTGTGTATGATACGGTTATGTATAGGATACTCCGAAATGAAAAATGCTTGTTCTTTGTTTCTGGCCATGGTGGGACTGGGAAAACATTTCTATGGAATACTATTATTGCTAAGTTAAGAGCCGAGGGTCGAATCGTTCTCGCTGTGGCATCATCTGGGGTTGCCGCTTTGTTGTTGCCTGGTGGCCGAACCGCTCATTCAAGATTCCAGATCCCACTTGATATACATGAGAGAAGTGTATGTAATATCAAAAGAGGTACTATTCTTGGAGAATTAATCTGTAAAACTTCTTTGATTTTGTGGGACGAAGCCCCCATGACACACAGGCTATGCTTCGAAGCACTCGATCGTACCTTACGTGACATCCTCTCTATCGATAACCCGATGAATGCGGACAAGCCGTTCGGTGCCATGCCATTACCCTTGGGAGGTGACTTCAGGCAGGTGTTACTTGTTATCGAAGGTGGTACACGTGCAGATGTTATAGCGGCTTCTATTGTTAGATCTCCACTCTGGAAGTTTGTTGAGGTATTGCATTTGACTATCAACATGCGATTGCTCGACCCTACTCTGCCTTTAGAAGAGAGAACCATCATGCAGGAGTTCAGCCAATGGGTCCTTGATATAGGAGAAGGACGAATACCGACACATTGTCAATCGGGAAACTCTGGACAATCGTGGATTCATATTCCGCATGATCTGCTCTTGAGACCACAAGAAAACAATGTAATAGCGATAACACGTTTCGTGTATAACGATTTTCACCTTGGTTATGCTGACCCCATTTACCTAGCGCAGCGAGCCATTGTGTGTCCTACCAATTCTGTAGTGGATGAACTCAATGACACTATGCTTGCCAAACTTCCCGGTAATGTAAGAGAATATTTAAGCTATGACACAATTGCTAATACAAATGAGCAACCTATTGACATTGATATCTTATACCCACTGAAATTCCTTCATTCGATTTCCATAAACAATTTTACACAGCATAAGTTATCTTTGAAGCTTGGTGCTCCCGTTGTGCTACTTAGGAATATTAATCAGTCTCTTGGGCTATGTAATGGTACACGTCTGATATTAACAAGGCTTGGTAACCGGATCCTAGAAGCTAAAATCATGACTGGAACTCATATTGGAGAAGTCGTATGTATACCACGTATTGTCCTTAGTGGAACAAGCCCAAAATGGCCGTTCACCCTGCTGCGCTGTCAATTCCCAGCCAGACTTTGCTATGCCATGACGATAAATAAATGCCAGGGGCAAACTCTAACCAGGGTTGGAGTCTACCTCAGAAATCCTGTTTTCAGCCATGGACAGTTTTACGTTGCGATTTCGAGAGCCACATCACGAAAAGGATTAGTGATACTAATAGAGAATGAGGATGGGACAACTGCTTCCATAACGAAAAACGTAGTCTACCATGAGATCCTCTCATTTCTTTAACTTCAACTGTACAGGCTATACTTCCTTATGGTCGCCTGCTCAGCCTTTATTTTTGTGCCTTGATCAGTGTGTTGTATTATCTTTTTATCAATTCCACACAGGTCGCACCTTTTCCTCTGTCTTTCTTAGCGCATGCCTTTCATTTCTCACTGTACACTAATGTACCATATTACTTTATGCAGATGGCCTACTCTTTGCTAAAAGACATCACCCAGGAGTCACATCGATGGAGAATTCGTGTGAGGATCACACGATTCTCCGAATACATCGATGAGAGCAAGCTTGACAAGGTCCTGCGACTTGATCTTGTATTGCTCGATGAACAGGTATATGCACTGGTTTCTTTTACCTCTTTCTTTTATTCCAGCTAACATTAATACTAATCCTTATCATACCCTGAGCTTGGTTTTAGGGTTCAACCATGGATGCTCAAATATCAGAGCGTCACATCCCACGCTTCGTATCGCTGTTGAAAGAAGACTTGGTCTACTATATACAGTATTTTGGGGTCACTGATGCGCGTCCAAACTACCGTCCAGTTGACAACCCTCTTATGGCTAGATTCACTGCCCACACCAAAGTTACAGAGGTCTTTCCTGTTCCAGATAGCTTTCCTACATACGCATGCTCTCTCGTTTCATTCGATATGCTCAGGACAAGGGCGAATGATAGGCTTCTGCTATCTGGTATATCATAATACTCAGCAATGCTTTTCTAAGTATTCACAGTCCACACCGAAGGCCTCTTTGCTTCGTTATTGCGTGTTTTACGCTAATGGCCAACGTTGTTCAGACACTGTAGGTGTCATCACATTTGTCTCACATATAAAAGAAGTATCCGTGAAAGGAGTTACTAAACCAATTCGAAACATTCACATCAGTGATGGAAGGTATACCTATGAAATATTACGTGTAGCTCTCTGTATTGGCCTTTGACACGAACCATCGTTTCTCCCAGACCTCATACCGTGATTGTTGTATAGTAACATGTTCAGAGTTTCTTCTTACAGGGCGAACGCAGAGGTTACATTATGGGGTCCACATGCATTGAAATTTGAAGCCGAGTCCATCCAAGTTGATTCCCTCCGAGCTCTGGTTGTTCTTCTGTTAACTGGCTTACTGGTTAAACTGCGCAATGGTATGGTGATATTAATCCCTTCTTACCCCCCACGATCATACAGGATATTCATACGTCGCCTCCTCGCCTCTGCTTTACCTTATTTCTATATTCAACTTTCATATACGTTCTATCCTATCATCTCTATTGTGATTGCAAACTTGCTTTCGCTCCAAGGCAGCACTATTTGTAGGTGGTATACAAATGCATGCCTTCCAGAAACAGCTACTCTCCAGGACAGGTTTGCCCTTTTTTACCCAAACCCTCTACATACCGGTAATGTTTTGACCCAGCACTCACTGTTGCTCTGTAGATTAATCTTTCACGACAAACTTCCCCTTGCACTACACGGGATCCTTTTCATAGCAGATAAAGATTGAATTAGGTTCTCCATTATCTGCCCCTTACTGTAGATATTGTGTCCTAAACATTTTTGCTTTTCCAGAATACCTCTTACGATTGCTCTGCTCTTCAGATATCCTGCACAGGCTTGTAAAATCGCTAGGGGGTTCACAGTGCCGGTCTTTATCTTTCCCTGTACTTAGGTTTGCTTCCATGCCACGTGCCATTACATGGACCGAACAGGCACCAGCACAAAAGGAACTTATCCCTGCTATAGTCCCTCAACTTTAGAATCTGAACCCGCATGATGTTTGCGTAAGCTTTCTTTGCCCTCCTCATCGCTGTTCAAACATCTTAACTATGTTCTATGGTTTCTGCCTTTTTTACCAGTCGTTTATAGTGCGCTTATGTACGTAGGGAAACAACTACAGTGTCAACGTTGTTATCAAGGACCTAGCTCTGGATCAACCGTGGTGGTACCTGGCATGCTCAACCTGCAAGAGAACAGCAACACAGGAGGATGAATCTTATAAATGTTCTAGGTGTGGTCGTACAACAGCCGACTCAAGGTTAGCTCTTTTTCTCTCCGATTTGATCATCTCCTACGCGTGTTCTTCTCGAATACCATATCTTCGTGTTTCCCTTTTGCATTGTAGGTATCGTGTCACCGTCCATGGTGTCGATCCGAATGACATCGACAGACCGGAAGCACCCACGGCTGAATTCATATTCTTCGCTGAAATTGGACAGTAATTAATCGGTTGTCCGGTTGCGGCGCTTGTTGCAGCTACACAGGGACTTCAAACCTCCATTCCACCACATATCACTAATCTCTATGGGAGGTAGTATAGTTTAAAGATTTCAGTAACACACCGTGCTCTACAATGGACAAAGATTTCTTACCAAGTTGATTCCGTCACGCCACTATCGCTGCCCTCCGTATCCGCTTCCCCAAGCCAACATTTCGGGCACACAGCTAAGTCTATTCCTATTGATTATAGCAATGTCGCAGAAATACCGTCAGTTGTCCAGCCTGCAGTATCACAACAACAAACAAATGTTATCGCTTCTATTGCTGTTCCTCCAACAGACACAGCCGCATTCGACCATGCCGTACAACTCAGCACCTCTGATGACTCTCAAAAAAATATGCAACTGGCTGATTCTGACATCGAACAGCTCCTCCCTGACACATACACATCTGAAAGGTCTGTTCTTCAACACTGCATAAGTTTCTTTAGTACAGTTTCTATTGGCTACGAACATTCGTCGTACCTCATACAGCGTCTTCCATCCATAACTTCCTTGTCGGCATTTTCATGCTAACATGATATCCTACCGTTCTCTTTATGCCCAGCTCATAGTCTTTGTTCATAGTATAGATTTATTTATAACAGATGTACTCCTCGATGTCTTTCACGGTGACACAGGGCCAGCATCCAACAATCTTAGAAGCCGAACTCCACCCTACTTCTGACAAAGAGCCACACCTCCCTCACACATATGGCATCACATCAGTGTCCACGGATTTGCTTCGCAGAAGACCGAGCCTCCTCGCATCTGACAAGGCCTGTTCTTCAACGCTATATTTTCTTTGTTTAATACAATTTCTATTAGCTGCCTATATGTGTCGTAACTCACCCAGCGCCTTCCATCGAATACTTTCTTTGCGTATTTCTCATCCTAACATAATATGCTACCGTTCTCTTTATACCGAACCAGTGATATTTGTACATGCTATAGATTTATTTATGATAGATATATTGCTCAATGTCTTTAACGGTGATGCAGGACGACCAGCCCGCGGTCTTTCAAACCAGACTTCAGGACACGCCGCTGTCGTCGCAGGTGCTTACTCTATATCACTCCGTGCTCATGTTCTATGATTCTGACTTTGCATAACAAACCACATTTCCCAACCCATTTCCATGGACTGCAGCTCTCGCCCCACCCGGAACGTACGCTGAAGACACCACTGCACAGCTTAGAAACTGATCGCCCGACCACCAAAGACGATGAAAGGTTCCGTCTTTATTAGCCTTCCATAAGAATTTTTAGTCTATAACTCATATCCTTAAACTGATGATAGTCGATGTTTGCATACCGATAACCCATTGCAGCATTACCAAGCGGAAACCACCGGTCAAGAGAAAGTTATTCCCCGACGCAGTAACAGATTAATATCATAACAGGTTTCTCAAAGACATACCTCTGCCTACGATTAGGTATACATACCATTAAAATTCTATGCCGCAGCTTATTCAGACATCTGCTCCTTGCAGACGGCCAATAGCCAGCGTGTAGCCACACGGTGCCTTCCGCTGTCCATACCAAGTTGTTGTGCCCACCGCCTTTTGCCCAAGAATATTTTCGTTCCCTCCAGTACAACCGTTTTGGGCCGCCCTCTGCTTAGTATATGTGTTTCGTTAACCTTAATACTTGCTAATATCTAGTTGTGTTTGTTATATCTTTTATCACCTGATGTGAAGAACAGTCAGTCTAGGTTCTTTTGCACCCTGTACATAACTACTGCTGCCAAAACTTTTGCTCCATCTGTAAAACTGGTGCTGTCCGATGTAGGACCACCAGACTTAACAATGGATGTTGCCTCCCTACAACTGTATGAACGCATGTACATTACGCTTTGCCTATGCCCACAAGCGATTTGCATTTCCTTAACGTCTTATTACAACACGAGCCTTACCTTACCACATTACCATTATACATACATAACAAGCCTGCAGAAGATACTATACGATCTCTCCTCTTCCATAGTACGTACTATATGGAAAAGGAAAACTACATATACAATCCCTCCACCTCCACAGTATCTACCAATTAGAAAAGAAAAACCGTGACCATATACGATTCAGGTGCGCCTCTACAATTAGAATAGCCCTACGCTATCGTCGACAGCGGCGTGACTAATATAAGTCTAGCAATATCGCCGTACAGGATTGCTGACGCGCTCTACACACGTCCAACATCTTCCGTAACTGTCTGTGCATAATTCAACACGCAAACGTATCGATTTCACATGATCACTGTTCTTCAGCTGACATAGCACGGCGTGCAATAGCACGCAACCATACCTAGTTATAACATATGCGCATCAATATCTCTATTAGGGCCAATAGTGTTATGTTACGTGCAAAATACCATTGCTTCTGTGACTCCTACGTTTTCTTTGCAAACAACTAGATTTTCTTCCCCTTATTGCTAATTGTTGCCCCTTTTTTGTTTCTTGCAGGTTATGATCCAACTATCGCACAGGACGACCTCATGACTCATTTGTCACCATTTCTTCTTGCACTATTGGATGCCATCAAAAACCATAGCCCATATGTTCGCAAAGTCCATTCATTCCCAGTTCCTTTTATAGATTATGCTTAAGACCATCCTCTGTTTACTTAGAAACCTTGCTCTAATTCTTTCATCTCCCCCAAAATTCCTGATAAAGATCATGGGAATAATAAGATATCTAACAGTTTAGCAAAGAATTTTCAATTCATCTTTATATTGTCCAAGACTTGCATACATGAACCACAATGCCAAGTTGTGCTAGAAATCAGCTTAAAGTGCTCATAATTTTTTTAAAAACCTCATCTAATCGAGAAAAGGTTAGTGGGTAACTGCCTTGTTGAGTTATACTGCCTAAAATTTGCACACGAACTCCCAGCTACAATTCTAGGCCATTGAGCATCTCCCAGTAGTACAAACTCAATTTGTTTAAAAATTCAGAAGCATTTTATTGATATATACTTGCCTGCTCCCCTTCGGTTATCTGGGCCATATTATAGCAATGCTAATATTTAAATAAATTCAGCTAATTAGGCAGATGTGGTTGAGACGTCAACATCCGATCGCAAGGCCTCGAGGCAAGCACGTCTCTGTTGCCCTTGTGTGGAGTGGTCATTCATTATCTGTTTCCTATCTGCGCAGCACCATACACCGCTGCATACCTATCACCACTACTGCTTCCCTACACATATACATCCTCCAAATACAACGATAAGCATATGCCGGTGATCATTCAAATATCACATTCCATAGAATTCCCATCTCTCACGCTTATCCATATTTCACACCTATATCGTTTACATAACCGCATATGCTATCGTAGTCCAATAGGTAAAACGTAAAAATTCTAATTAGGTGTTCTGAATTTGCCTTCATAAATGTCTATGTTTTTCCTTATTCCATTGCATCTTCGTACATAACAAAGCTAACAATCATAGCCTAAACATCATATTTTCAAATTTGTGCTAACCAAATATTTTTTTAGCGCACATTGGAAAGCAGTGAACGCGGCGTGGCACGCCGCGAGCACATTTCTAGTTATTTCTACGGGGGTATATATCAACCCAGTGACATCTATCTATTCTTATATAACTAGGGTGACTTTGCGCGCTACGTCGCGTTGTGCGGGGTACGTCGGATTTCCAAACCTCCAGTTGTTGGAATAGTCAGAAATTTTTTTGTTGACCTACGCAATTGCTCACCTTTTTCTATTTTATTCCTTGGTTTATATAGTCAAGCTAGATACAAACTAACCAACTAAATCTTATATTCCTAAACAAACTTATCTCTTAACCAATGTTGTCAAGATTATATCTAACATTTTCCTGTTAAATTATTTTGACATAATATGGCCCATGTAAATTATAGAAAGGTTCTTATAATTAAAAGGTCTAAGTGTGATGGTTGCTAGACTAAAAGATCAAAATCAATACCATCTGAAAGATATGAAAAAAATAAATTCGGTTGACTAGTGATTTTTTAGTGTCTAGTGCTTTGTCAATTTCATTTCTTTCAAATGCGATTGAGTTTGGTCTTCAAATTTTGTAAAGTTGTAGAAGCTCATCAATCCTACATATGGTAATTTTTTGAGATTTTTTGAACACTTGTACGTATGATTTTTATGGATATTACACCATATCGCTGCTGTGTATAGGATGTAGTAACTCATTGAGTAATTAGCAGTAAAATGTAGCCTTCTTTGCAGTAAAAAGTATTATATGTTGCTGTTTGGCACTTTGTTATTTTCATATCTCTCAAATCTGATTGAGTTTGGTCTTCAAATTTTATAGGTTTGTAAAATATTACCTCCCCTATGTGTGATAATTTTTTGAGAATTTTTCGCAGTAAAATGTTTTTTTACAGTAAAAGATAGTATATGATGTTGTTTGTCACTTTGTTATTTTCATATCTCTCAATTCCGATTGAGTTTGGCCTTCAAATTTTATAGCATTGTAGATACGTAATCCCCCTACGTGTGGTAATTTTTTGATAAATTTTCAAATATTTTACTGCTGATCCAACAAATAGAATGAAATTCTTATTCATGAAAACCAACAGTACACATTTTCGAAAATTCTGAAGAAATTACTATAGATAGGGAAGGTGAGATTATATAACCCTGTAAAATTTGAATATCAAAATCAATACCATAAAGATATAAAAAAGACAAAGAAGAAACATATTTGTATACAAACTACAATACGCATTAACTAACTGTGTTCAGCAACGCATGAACTAGTAACAAATTCGGCAGTAATTCTATCTGTTGTTCTATAGTAAAACGTGTTTGTGATTTACTACTGAATTGGATTCATGTGTGCTTTGTATGCGTTTTGCTAGTAAATTCATCTGTTGTTCTGTAGTAAAATATTTTGTGATTTGCTACCAGACTACATTTACTGGTGTTCTTTGAAATGCATTAACTCACTATATTTCGACCCGCGTGTAGATTTTACTTTTCCGACCAGAGCGCAGAATAGCTATTCTACGCTCGGGAGTAGAATAGCGCCACCGTGTGTGTGTGTGTGTGTGTGTGTGTGTATATATATATATATATATATATATATATATATCTGCATAGATTAGGCTATTCCACACGTTGGCCGGAACGTACTGAGAAGCGCATGCAAACAACACCATACTGATTGAGTGCAACCTGTTAGTAAATCAAGAATACATTTTACTGAAGAACACAGACACAATTACTATCAAATCCGCTACCAGTTAATGGGTATTGTAGTTTGTACATGAATCTGTTTCTTCTTTATTTTAGCTATATCTTTTTATTGGTAGCTCGGATTTGCAAATGGTTTTTACCATTAGCTTACTGACGACGAGAGAAATAAAATGATATAAGTCTCGCTATTAGACAATAATTTTTCTGACTGGTAACAGAAAATACTTCATGTACAACATTAAATTGCTACATATGCAACATGAAATTACTATATCTGCAGCATACTCTGCACAGATTAGTTATTCTGTAGTAAAGTCCATAAAAACTATATGTACAAGTTCTGAAAAATTCTCAAAAAAGTACCATAGGTAAGGAATATGGGTTTCTACGGTCCTATAAAATTTGAATATCAAACTCTTTCGCATTTGAAAGATGTCAATTTCATATCTTTCAAATGTGATTGAGTTTGGTATTCAAATTTTACAGACTGTAGATGCTCACATGCCCTATTATGGTAATTTGTTGAGAATTTTTTAAAACCTGTAGATATGGTTTTCATTAATAAGAATTTTGTTCTATTTGCTAGACCTGTAGTAAAAAGTTTGAAAAATTCTCAAAGAATTACCACACGTAGGGGAGGTGAACTTCTACAAATCTATAAATTTGAAGACCAAACTCAATCGAATTTGAGAGATATAAAACTAACAAAGTGCCAAACAGCAGCATATACTATGTTTTGCAGTCAGAAAAATAACATTTTATTCTAAAAAATTCTAAAACAATTACCACACGTACGAAAGATGATATTCTACAACTCTGTAAAATTTGAAGACTAAAATCAATCGAATTTGAGAGATATAAAAATAATAAAGTGCTAAACAGCAACCTATACTACCTTTTACTGTCAAGAAAACTATATTTTATTGTCTATTACTCAACATGTTACTATATGCTGTACACATCAACTTTATGGTGTAAAACCTATGAAAATCATATGTATAAGTTTTAAAAAATCTCAAAAAATAACCATATGTAGGGTAAGTGAATTTCTACATCCCTACAAAATTTGAAGACCAAACTCAATTTTGAAAGATATGAAATTGACAAAGCACTAAACTGTGAAAAATCACTAGTCTATCGAATTTTTCTTTTTCATATCTTTCACCTATGATTTTGGTATTCAAATTTTACAGGGTTGTATAATCTCACCTCACCTATATATACTAATTTTTTAAGAATTTTTAAAAATCTTTACATATGATTTTCATAAATAATAATTTAATTATGTTTGCCGGACCTGCAATAAAAAGTTTGAAAAATTCTCAAACATTTACCACACGTAGGGGAGGTGAGCTTCTATAAACTTATAAAATTTTAAGACCAAAATCAATTATATTTGGGAGATATAAAAATAACAAAGTGCCAAACAACAGCATATATATATATATATATCCAGTGTAAAGCTTTTTTACCGTGAAAAGTATGTAAAACTCACATGTAGAAGTTTTGAAAAATTGTCAAAAAATTACCATACCTAAGAGAGGTGAGTTTCTACAATCCTGTAAAATTTTAAGACCAAACTTAATCGCATTTGAATGATATGAAAAAGACAAATTCAGCCCGAATATTGATTTTTCACCGTTTAGCACTATTCATTTCGATGTTTGTCATTTTCATATCTTTCAAATGTGATTGAATTTGGTCTTCAAATTTTACAGGATTGTAGAAACTCACCTCCCCTACATATGGTAATTTTTTGAGAATTTTTCAAAACTATTACACGTGGGTTTCACGAAGTTTGCACGGTAAAAAGGGTTTACACTGGATATGTTGCCATATATATACATATATTGATTTTGAATGATATGAAAAAGACAAACTTAGCATGAATATTGATTTTTCACCGTTTAGCACTATTCATTTCGATGTTTATCATTTTTATATCTTTCAAATGGGATTGAATTTGGTCTTCAAATTTTACAGGATTGTAGAAGCTCATCTCCACTACGTATGTTAATTTTTTGAGAAATTTTTTAAACTTTTGCACGTTGGTTTCACGAAGTTTGTACAGTAAAAAAAGGTTTACACTAGATATGTTGTCATATATATATATATATGTGTGTATGTATATGGCAACATATTCAGTGAAAACTTCATAAAACCCACGTGTACAAGTTTTAAAAAATTATGAAAAAATTACCATACGTAGGGGAGGTGAGCTTTTACAATCCTGTAGAATTTGAAGACAAAACTCAATTGCATTTGAAAGATATGAAAAAGAAATTTTCAGCCATAATAGTGATTTTCTCTGTTTAGCACTATTCATTTTACTGTTTGTCTTTTTCATATCTTTCAAATGCGATTGAGTTTGGTCTTCAAATTTTGTAGGATTGTGGAAACTCACCTCCCCTACGTATGGTATTTTTTTGAGAGTTTTTCAAAACTTGTACACATAGATTTTACGGAGTTTTCATGGTAAGAGTGGTTTTCACTGATATGTTGCATATATATATATATATATGACACATATCCAGTGAAAACCCTCTTACTCTGAAAATTTTGTGAAACCAACATATACAAGTTTTCAAAAATTCTCAAAACATTACCATACGTAGGGAATGTGAGCTTTTACAATCCTGTAAAATTTGAAAACCAAACTCAATCGCATTTGAAAGATATGAAAAAGACAAATTCAGCTTGAATAGTGATTTTTTACTGTTCAATACTATTCATCTCGCTGTTTGTCTTTTTTTAGATCTTTCAAATGCGATTGAGTTTGGTTTTCAAATTTTGCAGGATTTAGAAGCTCACATCCCTTACATACAGTAATGTTTTGAGAATTTTTGAAAACATGTACACGTGGGTTTCACGGAGTTTTTACGGTAAAAGGATTTGCACTAGATATATTGCCATACGTATATACGTATATATACGTATTATATATACACACACGTTTCGTCTTCATCGGAGATGGAAAAATTAAGAAGATGATCCTGGCCATCAAGCTGGTTGCAGGCTACGCGCGTGCATCGTAATTTAACAAGTAATACGATCACGATTGAGTTCTCTTTGATTAATTAGCTAGCTCCATCTGCGGATCGGATCGAGTCATCGGAGCCTTTCATCGCTTGCACATGACATGCACGATACTCCACATTTTGCCACTTGAACCACAATATTGCATCTTGTTTGATGCATGCCATTTTGCATGTGTGCGAGAATTGCTGGCCAAGAATACATAAAATGTACTCCCTCCGTCCTGAAAAGTAAGAGATAGAAGAAATTTTAATACAGATTATGATTTCTACAAAAAAACTCTAATGCCCCTATTTAATACTGTCTCTATTAATTGGCAACATGCATGCATTAATTAATCACAATTATAGGGAATAACCTGCCGCGTTTTTGTTTTGGAATATGTGTGGTCGTATATATCTGCGTGCATCTGTATGTATAGGCACAATTTGAGAATACAATTTAAGAGGGAGCTCTTAATCCCTAATATTGGATGACACAATTTGAACGCTTCTCTCTCTTTACTTTCAAGGACAGATAGTAGCAATTAATACTCTACAGAGAGCTGGCTCGATCAAAGTCCACACACAGCCGAGAGCCTAACTAATAAAGAGTGATCGTGGACTGCATGCATGCAGCGCTCGCAACACAAAATCGCTCGTGGTTCGATTCATCAACTGTGCAACATCGTGCGACGATCCAATTAACTGCACGCTCACTGGTTTCATGTTCCTTGATTTTCAGATTTTTCTTGTTAAAAAGTAATACTCGATCTATCCAAATTTACATGGCGTATTTTCTCTGATCACATAGGCCACAAAAATATTGAAAATAACTAGTTTACCCTTAATTAGTATCTCTAAGCACTATATTCAATGCATGTATGCATATAGAAAATATCCAGTAAATCTAGATATTTATTAGGGGTATAAAGAAAACATTATACTAATTTATGCCTTAAAACAAAAAATATGCCATATGTTTATAAATAAGATTACTAACAAATACGTTATATAAATTTGGACGAAGGTAGGAAGCCCAAAAATCGGTCATCAGAATTCTGGCCAACGAAGCTTAGAAACATTATACTAATTTTTACATTAAAAAAATACTTCATATGCTTATAAATAAGATTATTAAAAAATACGTTATATAAATTTAGAGAAGCCACAAAATTGGTCATCAAAATTCTGGCCAACGAAGCTTAGGCTCGAATCCTAAACAGCGGTTAGAGCCCACATCTTATTCGGCCCATTAAGAGACCAATATCCACTCATTGATGTTCTTTATGTATTTGGACTATAGTCTCTTCCCGGTATATAATCGAGACTCTTAAATATTAATTCAGCTACGTATTTGTCAGCAAACGTCAGCTTTTTCACTAGAATGCATGGTCACCGCAACATATCAAAAGAGAACAGATGAGAAATTAAACAACAACATATAATACTACCTATATTATAGTCGACGGGCTTCAGAGCCAAAGAGGCTAGCAACGTCAGTGACTTCACCGAGGGGTTCTTTGAAAGTTTCGAAATTGCCTATTGGTTTTTTTTTGCATAAAAGCTTTTCAAAAATTTTAAAATTGTGTTTAGATTCCTCCAGAAATAAAAAAAAATTCAAGTCCCCTATCGGCTCTTTCGCAAAAGGCCCTTAGAATATTCTGAAAAAATATTAAGGTTCTCTACCACTTGTTTTGTGAAAAAACCATCGGGTTCCAGAAAACCACCCTCACGGGGCGTGGTGCCGCGTGTACGCATCTAGTACACATACAAACTTATATTCCCTCCTGTCACAAATAGTTATCGTATCGGACATCGACATGGTCTCTAAATACAATTTTGACCACTAATTTTTATTATAATATATTTATAAAACCCAATAAAATTATAATATTATAAAAATACTTTTCGAGACAAATCTACATATATAATTTTCATGTATTCAATTTAAATATTTAAAAATAAATTAATATTAAAAATTTAACTGTAGTTATGTCTAAAACGATAACTATCTGTGACAAGGAGACGTATCAGCAGACATTAGCTAGGTTCACTGTCCACTGTCGACCGGATTTCCTACCGAGTGATGGGGCATGCAATGCGTGTATATATATATATATATATATATATATATATATATATATATATATATATATATATATATATATATGTGTGTGTGTGTGATGAGTATAGGTTGATTAATACCAATATAAGGTCTATAATTTGAAAAAAATTGTTGAGAAATATAAGACATATATCTAGATTTAGCGAGACTCTTCTTTCTGTACTCCAATTTATTCTCTAGATCTATCTTCTGCATTTACTATCACCCAAAGCATTTTCTCTCGTCTTTTCAAAACAACTATAAAAGATACCTAAGTTAGCTTTCTCATACTTTTCTCGTGTAATTTTAAATAGTAATAGAAATTCATTTACCTGTTGCCTACACAGGTCATGCTCATCAGGAGCTAGCTGCCTGCCGTTTGGACAAGTCGTTGTTTTCTTCAGTCCTGCAAGCCGGATTACATATGCACAGTTATTTTGCCTAGCTACTCCGATTGCTAGCTTGACAGTACTAGCTTGGGTAAAATCAAATACGAGTACAGCGATGTAAGTACCTAGCTTGATGAGCCATCTCTGCTGAAGGACAAGTTGCTGACTCTGGCCCGTCCCGCGAAACCTGAGATACCAGCGGATCAATATACATGGGAAGAAATTAACGAGCCAACTTTATACGAACTAGCTACCTGGAAAACGGATTTTCTTACCCCTACGGGGATATATATCCACCCGCGCCATCCAACGTCGATACTGCATTGAGATACAAGCGGACCCATATATATATCCACCGTAATTTCTTATGTATTTCTCTATTTTATAAGGGGGTGATCACTAGTGCCCGGACGTCTTATATGGGTGCTAACTCTGTACGTTGTGCTTTGTCATCGGATCTGTGTGCAAGTGATTTTCACTATTCGATCGATTCCTCCAAGCAAAACACACCCCATGCATCTACGAGACAACGCGAGGCTAATCCTAGTGTCTCGACATTGGTAGGGGAGACAGATATGGCAGAGCAAGGCCGGTCCGGTGCACTTTCGATCGTCGGCAGTGGGATATGCCCTATCCTCATGGCTGCCAGAGAAGGAATAGCAAGAACAGCAAGACGAACTGGCTGATGGTGGCCATGGAGCTCACCGTCGCCATCATGGCATTAGCAGCGCTAACTCTATGCATAAAAAATTCTAAAAACAACAAACCTATCTTTAGAAAAGATGTTGAATCCCTAAAAAGTCTGAAGATACATACGCAACAATCGAAAATACCTTCTGCAACATCACAAATAACCTGTTGCAACAACCTCGTTGGAAAAAAATAAAAAATTAAAAAACAATAACTCTTTTAAAACGAAAAGAAAATGTCGTGCAACGGATCACCCAACGCAAGAAAATAGCAGCGGATCATTTAAATATACATGGGAAGAAATTAACGAGCTAGCCAACTTAATACGGACTAGCTAGCTGGAAACGGATGTTTTTACCCCTACGGGGATATCCACCCATGCCATCCACCGTCGATGCTGCTTTGAGATACGTGCGAACCAATACATCCTCCGTTATTTCTTATGTATTTCTCTATTTTTGGAATAAACTCTCGCCCACTCTCCCTTCGCAAGCCGCGGAGCCGCCCTGCCGCGGCCGGCTGTCCCCCGCCACCCCTCGCTGTGGCCTCTGTTGGAACAAACGTCAAGCTTGGGACAATTTTCTTTTTTATTATTTCTCACTCTGTTCTCTTACAAAACTCAAGTCTACCTCTATATTTATACCCAAAACTACAGCCCTATTTAACGGAATAGGATTCCACTTCCTTGTCCTAATCGGACTTCTCATCCTAAACTTTCTTAATACAAACTTTCCAAACAAAAACTTTCCTATTACAAGATTATTTCTATCAATCACCCCTTAATCTTGTAACGCAACTCTAACTCATTAAGGTAATCGATCTCAACTAAGATTTTCCCAAATCATACTCAACACAGGAGGGTGAACGCATCTTCAAGGAGTTTCGTCTTTTTCTTGCTGGCCATACCATCAGTGACGCACCTCGCTGACGATTACGACCTTTTGCTTCAGCTCCAATTGTCTTTTCACCGGTAACACAACTTGACGGTGACACAGACTCGGATTAGAGCTTACCCATGAGAGAACATGGACACACCTGCAAGAACTCTTATGCGCACGCATATCTAGAACGACGACCACAACTCCTCAACATCCGAACTCATCTTCGATTTAACTTGACTTTGGGCGAACGCGGCTTCTCAACGCCCGAGTCAACTTCGACGGACTTGACTTTGGACGGCGAACACACCTCTTCAACACCCGAGTCAACCGTCGGACATGACTTTGGGCGGCGAACGATCTCCTCAACGTCCGAGTCAACTTTGTGAGCTCGACTTAGGACACGCGACTCCTTTTGATCTTCTCGTGCGGACGATATCTTACGATCGCACGACATCTCTGAAGGAACTCGTACACGTTTATCTTGTGACCACGAGTTGTTTTTTTCTTCTTACCGATGATTCTTCTCTGCACGAAAGTATTTCTGAACTTCTTCTCAGAAATATGTTTGTGTTCTCTGTATTGTCGGACAACTTCACAGGACAATTGGGTTTACCCTTCCGAAGAAACGGAAAACCCACCTCCTGATAGTTAACTCGATCAAAGCAGCTGTCGACCGCAAAGAAGGGGGAAGGATCGTGTAAGGGGCGAGGCCCAAAGTCGTGCTCGTTCGGAAAAGAGGAAGCGTCGATAGGTGCACAGTTCGAGGAAGAGGAACAATCGGATAGGAGACACAGCGATTATACTGGTTCGAGCCCTCCAGGTCGGGTAATAGCTCTACTCCAATCTTGCCCGTAGGCGAAAGATGACTAAAAAGCTCCTCGGGGGAGTACAAAGAAGGAGCTCGACCTCGAGGCCGTTCGGAAGTGGCGACCGAGGGGAGTTCGATGTGCGGCGTGGTGTACAAGTGTGTCTGCAGAGGTGTCTGTGCATCCCCCTTGGGTTCCTGCTGTGTTGTTCTTCTTCTGACCGGGGCAGCCTGGCGCTTTTATAGACCCTTGGCGCTAATCTCGAGGCTGACATCGGGTGGCTGTCTGTGAGTTGACAGGAGCAGTTGACCCTAGTTCCCACGTAGGGGAGCTGACAGGGGTTGCTGGGAGCAGGTAACCCTAGTTTCCACGCAGGGGAGCTGACAGGGGTTGCTGGGAGCAGGTGACCCTAGTTCCCACGCAGGGGAGAAAGGTCATATATACATAAAAAAGAGATTACTATACTGGAGGCCAGGTCGAGGTCGCTCAGGTCGGAGAGGTCGCGGGAGTCAGCACGGGCTCGGGAAAACCCTTGCCCGAGCTCGAGAACAGTCCTCCGAGCTCGAGGAGACCCCAGCACGAGCTCGGAAACGGTCCGCACGAGCCCGAGGGGACGGCCTAAAGCCAGGGGGGCCTGGACACGTGTCAGGACGACCGATCCCCGACAGCAGCAGATAAGGAAAAACAAATGCTTCGAAGTATACTTCAGAAAACAAATGTTGATGCATAACATGGAAGAAACAAACGCTGCTTCCTGGTGTTAAACACCCCGATCTAAAGCTTCCTGATTTGCTATTTTTATTGCTTTCACAGAACAGCAGCACGTCAATTTCCTTGCGCCTCTTTCTTTTCAGCGTGATGCATGCAGCACTCGGCTCGGGAGAGTCGCCGCTTCGTCAATTTCCTTGGCCGTCGCCGGTCAGTTCGGCTTTGGCAACCACCTCGTGCGCGACAAATTCCTGCCTTCTCTGGTGCCGTCCCGCGGTTGGTCACCCCGGGAGTCTCCTCCTCCCGGAGCAGTAGCTAGGGTTTCGAATCCGGAGCTCTGATACCAATTGTTAGAACAGAACGTCAAAAGCTTTAGGATAATTTTCTTTTTTATTACTTCTCGCTCTTTTCTCTTACAAAACTCAAGTTTACCTCTATATTTATACTCAAAACTACAGTCCTATTTAACGGAATAGGATTCTACTTCCTTGTCCTAATCGAACTTGTCATCTTAAACTTTCTTAATACAAACTTTCCAAACTAAAACTTTTCTATTACAAGATTATTTCTATCAATAGGCCCCGTCGTCCAGATCCGGCAGCGGCAAGCTCGCCGGCAGAGGCAGAGGACAGTTGTATAGAAATACGTGCGCGTATCTCGAAACGGCTGTGGACAGTGATGCCCCTTTTTTGGCTCGCTAGCTTGCTACCGCCAGCGCTGAAGCTATTTAGATAGACGATGTACGTAGTAGGTTCGCATGCACTGACTAGATACGCCTGTATATACTAACAGCTGAATTGTATAATATGTACGTGTATCTATTCTAAGCCGTATACGTACATCTATAACCGAGAGCAAGTGTACATGTATGGTAAGTATATATGCAAGTGTATATAAATGTACTCCGTAACTGGGTTAAGAAAAGATATTTTACCTCCAGCCGCATGATGTCGAACACGTGCAGCAGGCGCTGCGAGGTGTCGATCTGGCTGACGACGGGGAGGATGTGGCTGTACACCTCGTCCAAGCTCTTGCTCACGCCGTCGAGCTGCCTGGCATGCCGGTAGCACCTGGCGAACCTCGAGAGGCAGCATCTCCTGGCGCAGGCCTCGACGAGCTCCTCTGCCTCCTTGAGCGTCGCCTCCAGCCTCTTGGCCAGCACCGCCCTGATGTCCACGGCGACGCCCTCCGTCGTCGGCTCCGACGGATCCGCCTGCAGCAGCAGGTCGCGGAGCCACTCCACGCGAGGCCTCAGCTGCCGGCACTCCTCCTTGTTCCGCCGGGTCTTCTTCGCCCTCTTACACATGGCGACCACGAATGTTATCAACAGTCCTATGGTCGTGAGAACGGTGGCCACGATCGAGGTCGCTATGCCCAGTTCGACTCCTCCTCCTCCGCCGCCGCCGACTCGGCCACCTGTTGGGCGGCTGGGTTTGCTGCTCCCCATATATGTGTGTCAGCGCGCCGCGTGGGATATAAGTAGTCGATGTCGGTGCAGTGTCAGTGCTGTCCACCGCTATTGCGACGCTCTATAGAGACCAGAGAGAGAGAGTATCGAACGGAGCAATGGATGAGAACCTTCTGTAGTAGTAGTAGTAGGGCCACGTACCGATCTCAATTTGTCTCCAAACCGAGCTATGATCATCCAAATATCCCCGTTGCTTTCCGCTTGTTGCTGGCGCCCACATGCATCACATTATTTCTACGGGGCTATATATCAGCCCAGTGACATCTATCTATTCTTATATAACTAGGGTGACTTTGCACGCCGCGTCGTGCAGGTTACGTCGGATTTCTGAACCTTCGAATGTTGGAACAGTCAGAAATTTTTTTGTTGACCTACACAATTGCTCAGCCTTTTCTATTTTATTCCTTAGTTTATATAGTCAAGTTAGATTACAAACTAACTCAACAAACTAACCAACTAAATCTTATATTCCTAAACAAACTTATCTCTTAACCAATATTGTCAAGATTATATCTAATATTTTCCCCTCTAATCTTGACACACCGACTCTTACTTATTAAGCTAATCGGTCTAAAATACAATTTGCCAAACACATACTATATACATGATGGAGAACACATCTCCTCATACATCCCAGACTCATCTTCGACGAACTTGACTTTAGACAGCGAACACACCTCCTCAACGCCCCGGAGTTAACTTCGACGGACTCGACATTGGCACACGCAGCAGTTTCCTTTTGATCTTCTCGTGCAACATAATCTCTTCTGATATGCACGATATCTCTAAAAAAACTCGTACACGTTTATCCTGTGAATACAACTCGTATAAGAACATATAAACTGAACACCTAGAGGGAGGAATAAGAACATACTAAAGAATTTTTTCTTTTTCCTGTGCACTGTACTATCACCTGGAGAACTTTGCTAGCTACCGCCCGCACGGAGATCACCTGCAGCCTCACCTTACTTTTCCTTGCTATATAGTTATTGTCGGGGACAGTCTTCGTCACGTAGCTTCCTGACACCACACGTCACAAATTGCAGTCACCGCATGGCGCATGGAGCTTCTCCTTTTCTTGCACAGCAGCTGCACCTTTTCTACTTTTTTTTCTTGACGCGATGGCTCTTGGAATCTGCTCCTGGACTTCCATGCTGCCAAGGATTGAAATTTTATGAATTTCTCCGAAATCCGAGGTTTTGGACCCTCACGAGATCTAAAGTATCAGCTGGGATTTTTTTTGAAATGCTATAGTATTTCCATTTTTCGGCGAAATTTCATGAAAAAAATCCGGATTTTGCATTCTATGGCCGGGTTTGACTTCAATTACATGAATAACCCATAACAAAGTGATCTTTGATGATAATTTGTCAAAAAAATTATTTTTTGAGATATTTTAAAATTTTGGCAGAAACACTGTTGGAAATTTATAAAATTGAAGAAGCTTTTTCATGCTATGAAAAAATTATAGTACTATATCAAGAAGTCTAGGATCAAACATGAAAATGTTTAAAATATTTTAACTTCATTTGTTATCTTTTAAAAACAAAAAACAGAATTAGCATAAACGATGTAGTATGAGTGTCGGAATTTTATAAATTGTTTTATGTTCGATCATCATTTGAAAATTTTATGGTAACATTAGTGATGCATAGAGACTATCCATAAAAAGTTTCAAAATATTTGTAACATCGTGGAAAATAGGTAATAATAAGAAATTAAATAATATATTTGAATAAGTTTTAATTTATATTTCCCTGGGTTTTTCTGAATTTTCATGAGTTTTCTTGATTTCTTTTTATTATTTCTTAAAGAGAAAATTCCTTTTTCTAATCAACCAACCATTACTTAAGTAATAGGAAAAGATTTGTAAAACAAAAAATAAGAAAAAATTTCTGTAAAATTCATGGAGCTATCCAGAACACAAAAATATAATTTTAAAGTCATGTCAAGTATTAAAAGATGAAAAGAAAGGTAATTTAATGAATCAAAACTAGCAATAGTAAAAATGTCAAAAATTAAATATTCATAATTTCGATGTGAAAATTTTTATATTATCTTCTCCCTGGATAGATTCATATTCAGTAAAAATATCAAAAGATAATCTTTAGTTTTGATATTTACAAAAATTCAAAAACTGAATAGCTAAAAATCTGGAAACTTCAATGTCAGAATTTTATTAAATAAACTGTCAAGAATCTAAAAATTAAAATTTTACAGGAGGTTAATATGCCTATAAGGAAAATGCACAAAAATTTATAAATTTTTAGTGAGATATATGAACCTCAATAAATATAAAACAGAATGCATGAATATGTGCACAGTGCACTTTCAGAATTTTTGTAAATTCCTCAGGCATCCATTAGGTATGAAATTTTTATGGTAGATCCTAAACTAGCTCTGGTACACTCAATAAATTTCTCATTAATTTACCGATTAGATATGCAGTGGACTCGGTGAACCCAATTCAGCCCTCTCGCAAGATCAAACCGAAATTCTCCTTTTCTCTCTCTACCGCGCGGGCCCGATCCACTGTGCGGCCCCACCTGTCAGCCTCAGCTCGTGTCTTCTTCCTCCCCTCTCGCAGCCGAGCTCGCGTGTGATCGGAGCCGCTTCGCCGGCTGTAGCATCGCCACCGCGGCAGCTGCGCGTCACTCGAGGAAACCGCCTCATTACTAGCTTGCCACGCCTTGTCCTCACCCTCAAAATCCGCAATTCGGCCCATCCCTTCTCCTGTTCTAGCGCCGCAAAATCCAGCCGAGTTCACACCAGGAATTGAGCTACTCTACAGCGAATCTCTCGGCTATAAATACCGGATTGAGTTCGCCGAAGACCGTGCTTCAAAACCCCTCTAGTCTCGTCCATCCTACTCCACTGATCACTGCCAATTTCGCGTTTTCCCGAATCAGCCGAAGAACCCTACCTTTTGGTTCGTGATCGATTGAAGGTGATGTAAGCAACCATTCATCAATTGCTTTTCGTTATAGCATCACCAGCTCACAAGAATCAAAACCCCTCTGTTATTTTCAGGAAATTCAGACCAGAGCTCCGCCGCCACCACGCACCCTTCTTCTCCGAAACCGACGATCGGTGGTGAGCTAATCCGTCCCTTCTCTGAGCTTCCAGTTGGCAAAAATAAAACCTCTGGAACCCATAGATGCTAGAACCGAAACCCATTCCATCGGGGATGCCCTCTGTCACCGGCACGGCTCGCCGCCTCCTCCGCCGCCGTATATCCACGGTGGCGAGATGGTTCGGCTAGTCGCTGGTAGTAATGGGTACCACCATTAGATGCGCAATAGTGTACTGATGCTACCCGTGCCCTCGGTCGGACCGGAGCATCACCGGATCCTCGCCGGCGATGAGCCCTAGCTCGTGCCCAGTTCGGTCTCACTGACAAGCGGGCCCGAGGTATCAGTGACCCAGTCGGTTTTGAACGGGAACTGTTGGCGCGAAGCAAAAGACGTTTCGATATTCCGAAAACGTATTTTGCTATTTTCATTTGATTTTTGAATCGGTTAAAAATTCAAACTTGAATATCTTTCGCATTTCAAATCTAAATGAGATGAAACCAATTTCTAAATTCATCTAAAATCAAAAGCTTCCAGAATATGCAAAAATATTTTTAAAAACTATTCTGGAAAAATATTTTAATACAAAGGTGAATAGTAGATATGAAAGTAGATTAAATGTAGAAACTTTGCAAATAAAGTTGAATTTGTATGGAACTAATTTTATCATGATCCTTATTCTGCTAGGAACCCATTAATATAAAAATATTTTGGGTAACTAGTTGTTTTATGTCCTTTCTATTGAAGTTTAATATTGTTAGTTTGATTATGCAATAATGAATAAATTGATAAGAAAAGAATTTCAGATTGCTAAACATATTTCTTTTTCAGCATAATATTAGTATGATGTTAGGCTAAATAAAAGCATTGGATAACTAATGGGTTGTTGTGTTCTAGTGCAAAAGGGCATAAGTATATATATATATATATATATATATATATATATATATATATATATATATATGTGTGTGTGTGTGTGTGTGTGTGTGTGTGTGTGTGTGTGTGGGTATGTGTCTATATAAGGTCATGCATGCATCTAATAAATAGCACATGAGGATTTAGTACATAACCTGGTATGTTATGCATCCATAATAAAATGACAGCAAGAAGTTTGGTGAAAAATGTTTAATTCAAAAAGTCTTTAAATACATTGCTTTGCATCTGAATCCTATTAACCACATACTATTTTATGATATCACCATAAGGCAAATCTTTCTACTTCAAATAATTTTAGCATCTAGAATTCGTTAAAAAAATCAAATGAATAATTCATATGAAGTAAGAAATATTTGATACCATTTAATCCAAAATTAGTAAAGGAAAACATAAACAAAAAGAAACAGTATAACCAGATCAACATGAATCATAATCTTACTAATAAAAACTCCCGTTTTTGTGAGTTAAGTTTTTAGTTGGATTTTCTATCTGTCTTCTTTTCACCCTTATATTGGTTCACTATTTATTGTATGTTATTCTTGATGATCGACGAATAGATTTCGACGAGCCTGAATTAGTAGACGACGATCTCGCCGACGACTCGAACTTTATACCCGACTGCGATCAGCAAGACAAGCACCCCCTTGACCATCTTGATCCTATTACTTCAAATATTTACTTTCAATGTTTGCAAAGCTATTATGCATGTGTGTACTTGTCATAAAAATGCTATGTTGTAATATTGGTAGATATACCTAATATCTCATAGAACTTCCTTGATAGGTATGGATATGTGAACCTTGATACCATAGAAAAAGGGGTAGACATTACATAATGTCAAATGGGGTATACACGATTAGTAATCATGCTTAGCCACGCTCATTTGGCAACAGAGTAGATGATCAAATCAAACTGCTTCTTGGGAATTTGAAAATATTGGAATCGCTAAAGTGCTAATTGTGGATATTTTGACTAAAAACTCAAAATAAAACTATGGTTTAGATGCAGGCAATTATTGGCAATAGCCGGTTGTGCAAGGGTTAGATTTGTACGTAGTGTAGAGGGAGATTATTGCCCATGTCGGATTAAGGACTGAGCTATGGGTTGTTTTCAAGCCAAGATTTCTATGCAACCACAAGTGCTGGGATGGGGCAGTCTTAACCTATTAAGTTGCTTAGGTCTAGCTTTGCACATTGGTGGGCGGGAGATAGTATGAGCACTCCTTTCTAGGTTTGCTTATGAGGGGCTTCCACACTTCGTTGTGGGTAAATGCATATCGGTATAACAATGTACGCCTTGGTATGGGAAGAAACCCTTATTGCAGGGATTTACTGCTTCTATCGCAGGGAATTACTGCTTGTATTACCACTTTTAATGGCAGGGATACACTGTCATGTTTCTTCTCCATAACAAGGATTTAATGTCATCAGGTTGGTGTAAAGTTAGGTCTAAACAATGTAACGGTTATGTCATGGTCACCATGCCGACATCCCGAAGGAAGAGTTTCAACTGGCCTAGTAAAAATGGCAGATCATTTCTTGTGGGTAAAGCTGTACACCTCTGTAGAGTGTAAATCTAATTAATTAGCCGCGCCTACGGTTAAAGGCACTTGGTACCGTCATCACATGGTTAGAGTTTTAATATTTCCAAAATGATTTGATGGGGAAAATGGTGTTTTGGAATATACTTCATGTCAAGGGATGACATGGGAATGGATTGAATCAGTCGGGTAGACTGTGTTATGATGATTAATTTATGCCATCAATACTTGCTATTACAACGAATGCTCTTTTACAAATTTCGGTTGAAATCTAGTACATGATTATGCTTCAATTTGCCAATGCAAAAATAACTGTAGAGGACATTCCAATGCTATAACCTGCATTTATTTATATTTGCATTTGCGATACACTATAAGACTTGCTGAGTACACCATGTACTCAATCTTACTATCAATGTTGCTTTTAGGTGATGATATCGAATACTTCGATGATCAGTACGACCATACAGGATTCAGGGGTTATGATGACTATTTTTACTAGGGCTTTACCTTGTCTGTTGCCTGAGGGTGAATGGGCATACTATAAGAGAAATAAAGTTTTCACTACTGATTTTAAGTTTTTGGCTTACAATACTATTATGTAATCTCAGACCCTTAGCGTATGTAATATTATAGTGTATGGAAATTATTTCAATTTGTAAATCTGTGCGTACTAGCCATTGATCATGAGACTAGTACAGTATGCACAGGGAACCCATTATTGGTATTCAATATCAAAAATGGGGGCCTTACAATGTTCTAACATGGTTTGAACCATTTTTCATGCAGTTGAAATTTGTTGGTCAGCCTTCAGTTGCACTGTCTGAATTTTTAAAAATTCATGATGCTTGATTATCATCTCAAAATTTTATGAGAACATCACTGATGTGTCAGGAACCTCAAAAAAAATTCAAAATTTTTGACATTGTTTGAACCATTTGTCGGTCAGTTAAAAATTACCAAAATTTCGGCAATACCGTCCGAAATTTCGGATTTTTTTGCCAAAATTTCAGTCCAAAAAATTCCAAATTTAATTTTGAACGGATTTTGTCCAAAATAACGATATTATGTCGAAATTTCGGATTTCAGTCATGAACGAAATTTTATCCAAAACGAAATTTGAATCCCTGCTTGCCGCACGCCTTGACGGCGTCAACCTTCCCGACACATGCTGTCGAGAAGGCCCTGAGCGCTGCTTCGCAACCACGCTTCTTGCCCTTGTACGCGCTGCCTCGGGAGGGACACGTCCTCGTAGAACATGCGCCAGTCGATGTTGTGCCGCGCGGTTGACCGCACCGGGAGTCTCCTCCTCCCAGGGCAGTAGCTGGGGTTTTGAACCCGGAGCTCTGATACCAATTGTTGGAACAGTCAGAAAATTTTTTGTTGGCCTACGCAACTGCTCAGCCTTTTCTGTTTTATTCCTTGGTTTATATAGTCAAGCTAGATTACAAACTAATTGAACAAATTAACCAACTAAATCTTATCTTCCTAAACAAACTTATCTCTTAACCAATATTGTCAAGATTATATCTAACACCGGAGGCCTTCGTGTAAAATCGTGTAGGGTCTCTTTGTAAATTTTCGAGAACTCGAGGGATTGTGTGTAAAATTGGTAGGAGGCGCAGCACCTCCTCGTAAACTCTCGGAACTCTGAGGTCCTCTGTGTAAAACCATATAGGACCTCTTCGCAAATTCTCGAAATACATCACTTCGTAAATTTTTCAGGACCTCGACGGCTTGTGCATAAAATTGCTGGAGAGCGTAGGACATGGACGTAATTTCAGAATCTGCGGGAGCTTTCAACAAAAGATCAGGGGACGACGTGAACGTAATTTCAAAATTTGTGAGAGGCTTTTCGCAAAACACGTCGCGACATGTGGACGCGGCCGCTGGACGTCATTCCTACCAAACTTTAGATAAGTAATAGATGGCAAGAGAAATCCAATGGTGAGAAAGGCGATGGAAGGATAAGGAAATTTCAAGCAGCTGAAAAAATAGCATATCCATTGTGACCATTTCTTTGGTGAGTGGATATATAGGAAAGGCGTTGGTACGAATGAGATCGAGATGGCGTGCACAGGGCCGATCTACCATAGGGCACGAGGGGGCTGGAGCACCGGTTTCGCTCATCGTAATCTTGGTACCCTTCTATTATCTCTGGTATTATATGCATTACTAATTAGTTAATTTTGTTCTTAAGATTGCTACTTGTACATATTTTTGAGCTTTTGAAATGCATCATCCATTATTAAGATACTATCTTCAATTATTTTTTATTTTAACTTTGTTGATCATCGATTTATATATTAATTTGGATTGCATATGATATTCAAATGTGTTTTTACTACGTTTGCTTTAATAACTAGCAGACTTATCCGCGCATCTAAGATATTATGATATAATTGTCTTTGATATACAACTCTACTACTAATTATTGAAATACAATTGTATTTGTTATATAACTCTATTTATATATAATTAACCTGCACATTTATAATCTAGCCCCGCTAAAATAAGTGGTGGAATTCCTTTCAATGATTGAAATACAATTATATTTATTATATATGATTAATCTACACCGTTATAATCTGGCCCCACCTAAATAAGTGGTGGAGATACTTCTCTTTTTTCGATTAATATGAGAATTTCTAGAATTTAGGATTATTGTGGGATTTTTTTGCCTTTAAAACGAAGGAGGTGCCTTCAATATTATCGGTTGTTTATATATATATAGACTAGTCAAATACCTGTGCGTTGCAGCGGAAACATATTTTTAAACCAAATAATCATATCATATCATGTATCTACAAAAATAAAATTGCACACTTGTGTTGTCATAGAGAAGGAGAAGTGGGGAATGACGCGGTGGGAGGGGGGAGCAGGTGGAAAGAGGAGATGCGGTTGGTTTTCTTTTTATTCGCAAGAGGTGGAGGAGCATGTCATGGTTTGCGGCTCATATATCGATGCGCTGGTTTTCTTAGAGAGAAGGAGAGAGAGGACGGATGACCACCATCAACTCGTATTTATATATTAGGAAAGATACTAAATAAAAGCTCATGATTTGACAAGTCATTTGCAATTACTAAAAAATATAAATATAGAAGAAATTCTCAAAGAAATATCCAGCCTTTAATTCAGTGGGCCCTAATTATAGTTAACAAACATTTTTTTAAAAGGTAATACACAAAAAACTAAAAATTACAAAAATAATAAGCCGAGAAGAAAAATTACAGAAGTAGGCCACTATCGCTTTTCTGACTGGCAACAGAGAATAGTCACCGGTCCAAATTGCGATTGAATTTCTGTTGCTATTTGGAACAGCAACAACAAGTTAGTCACCATTTGAACTGGCCATAAATGTGCTAACTCGGAGCCATGTCATTAATCGCTAGTTAGACTAGCGACATTCATTTTCTGTCGCCAATTGAAATGGTGACTGAGAACATGAACCGTCAGTTGTTATTTCAACTGGTGATAGAAACTACATTATAAAGTCGTGTAGCTGGCCGAGCCTCAGCCATGCGCCCCTAGAGCAAACCGAGAGCAACCAAACCGAGAGAAAGAAAAGGAAAGGCGAGAAGAAGAGGAAAAGAGAAGAGAAGGTGGGGGCGAGGGGAGAAGGAGGGGAAGAAGAGGGAGGAGAGGAGGAGAAGTCCAGCCTATATTTGAATTTTAATCTCATGTTTTGTACTTTTGATCAAACCTAGGTTAAAAAACCAAAGTAATTAGATGTGTAGGTATTTAGTTATGTAGACTAGTAATAATTGTATAGATATTTGTAGAGTAGTGATTTGTTGGTAGATATGGGTAGATTAAAAATATTTTTATAGGTTCATTTAGATCATTATGATTTTTTGTAAATATTTGTCGATATTTAGGTATGTTACCTAGTAATAATTGTGTAGTTATTTGTAGACTCGTAACTAGTTGGTACATATGGGTAGATTAAAAATATTGTTGTAGATACATTTAGATCATTAACACTTTTTGTAAATAATTATATATATTTCGGTATGTCGAGTAATAATAATTGCGTAGTTATTTGTAGACTAGTAATTTGTTGGTAGATATGGGAAGAGTAAAAAAATTTATAGGTACATTTAGGTCATTTTCTGTAAATATTTGCAGATTAGTATTATTGGGAGAGCTAAGTTTAGAATAGTAACGATTGTGTTGGTACGTGTAGCTAGGTTAGTAATATTAGTGTAGATATATTGCTATTTTTGCATTTGTACTGCTGTGATCGCAGATTAGGTTCGCTCCGACATGTTGGGAATAGTTTACTGATATGGCGTGTGCATAATAACAATCGTGTAACAAATGTGCCGCAGGTATGGATGATCAAGACCATTTCAAAATATACTATGGAGAAGGACTTCCACACATGGGGCCCAAGGGGTGGAACTAGATCATTTTCTTAGTGTGATAGGCAGTTTGACGCGCACAGGGAGCGTCCTTGGGGCACTGTTAGGAGATGGTTGTACAACATGTCCTCATTGGACCCTTATCTAAGTATTTTGAAGTTACACGGTGTCGGATATCGATCACGAGAATGCATGTACTGAAAGTTTCTGGAACTGAAGGGGCCGAAGTCGTAGAGCTCTTATGTAAAAGTGGCTAAAGAGAAAGGATGACCTCTAGTGTTATTGGCACAAGCATTTCAGAGAGTTACTTCCAGCTATACAGTGATACAGGAGGGCGTGGATGCTTTTGCGGAAGAAGTTGTAGAGTCTAGCCGCAGTTATACATCCTTATTAAGTCAAGACGAGGGTGAGGGGGAGGACACAGTCCAAGATGAATAAGATGACACTCCCTTACTACAGATGCAAGAACCTATTGGCATTACACACAAAGGGGAACATATAAAAGTGTTGATGGAAATAATAGAGGCAGAGAACCGGGAGTACAAGGCTTTATCTATTATAACATTTGTGTTGATGGTGAGGTTCGACGCGATGAGCGTTATCCTGATGAGTGGGAGGGCTACCAGTTCGAGAATGTAGTAGTGAATGACGATGAAGGCATTGAATGGGAGTACGGTGGAAACGAGGTGCAGTTGGGGGCAATTTACAAAAGTAAGTACGAGGTGCAGGAGGCTGTGAAGGAATGGGTAGTTGTAGGATCAAAAATAACTGACTAGAGGGGGGTGAATAGGAGGTTTTTAAAATTCTTCGACTCTAATTGCAATAAATAAATAATCTAAGCAAGAATTACAATTTTGACAATTAAAGCCTAAATTCTCTTGGTTTCACTAAGTGCACCGACAACCTAAGTCTAAGCAAGAATATAATCCTAAATACAAGATCAACACACTAAATATGCTAGGAATGAAAATTGCACAAAAGTTTCAAGAATTCAATCCACAAGAGAGAATTAGGCACGAAATTTATCCCGTGGTCTCGGAGACTTACCGTTCTCCCCTAATCCACGTTGAGGAAGCTTGATCAACTTCAAGTTGGCTCCTTTTTCACAATTGAGCCTCCCTCGATCACTTGGTAATTCTTCCCCGCTCCGAGTAGGCGAACTCTGGCCTTCACAAGCTTGTCGGGCTTCTCACAACCTCCGTTGAGAAGCTCACCGTGCACAACGCCTCCAAGCCGTCTAGGAGGCAGTAACCTCCAAGAGTAATAAATTTTGATGATCGCTTGAGGTTTATCAAGTATCTAAATGGCTCAGTTGAATGCACATACTTGATTTTCTCTCAACTACTCACAAATTGAGAATTGAATGCTCTAGAATAGAAGAGATACTAGCAAGGGCTCATGAATATGCAATAAGTGTCCAAGAGCGCCTCTTTGCTGTAGGTGCGGGTGTATTTATAGCCCCCACTAAAAAAGCCGTTGCCACCTAAACCCTAAAAATTTCAGGAAAGTCGGCACTACCGCCCATGTAGGGCCGGTAGTGCCAGCCTTAGGTCAAATGGTTTACTGTAGCATTAAATGCTCAGATTGACTAGCCGTTGCTACATTGACCCCGCACTACCGCCCATGAGGGATCTATAATGCCAGCCATGTGGCAGTACCGCACCCATGAGAGCGGTAGTGCCGACCGGGCAAGACAGGAAAAACACCCATTCTGTAAAAGAGCTACTGGCCATATGGGTCGGTATTGCTGCCCCTGCGGCAGTATCGCATCCATGTGGTCAGTAGTGCCAGCCTCCCTGGTGCATAAATGTCTCCCTCTGTGATATATCTACCGTGCTTGAGCCGGTACTACCGACAGGGTGGTAATACTGCTCCTTTATACACGGTAGTGCCGACAATGCAGAGTGAATACATGTTTTTCAAGTAATTTTCTGAGGGATGCAAAGATCAAAGTATGAGCATAGATTTAAGCCATTTACACTAATTTAAACTTCAAGCTACTGGCTAAGAGTCCCTCTTAATAGTACGGCATCTAATCTGGCAATCCGATCTTTCTCCAAAACATCGAGGTCGGCAAAAGCTATGAAAAGGTCCTTAATTTTATATCTTGGCAATTTATCTTAATGCATTGATCTTCTTTTTGCTTTATTTTCATGCTTCATTGAGTCCATGTATAGGACCAATCTATTTTCAACAATCTCAAGAAAAATATTAATCCCTTAATCACGATTGTCATTAATTACCAAAACCAAACCGAAATTTGGGAGCCTAGATGCTTCAGTAGTGTCAATACGGAGACCATTTATGGTTGTTAAGTCATCACCACGGGTTTATGACGTTAGATGCGAGATGGAGGGGTGCTAATGGCGTGTTCATGCGTACCTGCCTACGTGGGATATCGTTTGGAAGTGCTCTATAGTCGTTCCGTATACACGTGTGGTGACAGAGTCTATGCAATAGCATAAAAATATCTCTTCAGGCTTTGTTGCAAACGTAATGTACGGATAGATCATTGGCAACCTGGATCTCGAGCCCCGTTTTATTATACTTGCAATAGAGTAGAGATTTCAGTACACTATAAGCTATGCGATGCCTGGAGGGTGAAGCTGAAAGCCCTTGAAGCTAGGTTCGGAACGTACAAAGACTCGTACCATAATCTGCCTGGCATACTTCAAGCCATTCAAGGGAGGAATGTTGGGACAGTTGTGGATATTTTCGAGGAGCCCTCGCAGTGCTTCCTAGGGAAGATGGTTATGAAGATAGCATTTTTTGCATTCGGTGCGTGCATCAACACATTCAAACATTGTCGATCGTTGTTTTGTGTGGACAATACATTCTTGACTGGGAAGTACTAGGTGCAGATTTTGACTACCATTGGAGTAGACGGCAACAATCAGGTTCTTACCGTCACGCTGGCTTTTGTGGAGAGTGAGAACATAGATAGCTGGCTTTAGTTTCTAAGGAACGTGAAAGTGGGAATCATCAACATTTATCTCCGGTTTGTGTAATACATGATCGTCAGCCTGGGTTGTTGAAGACAATTCTGCAGTTGCAGCAAGGTGAAGATGAGCCGACTACATGGATAGATTTGCAGAGCAGGTGGTGCAAGCGGCACATGAGGGCGAACTTTTACAAGCAATTCAGAAACAAGGCCCTAACAAAGCTATTCAAAAGGTTGTGCGATCAGAATCAGCAGTGGAAGTTCAATTCGCTATAGACAAAGCTAGAGAACTGACGAGGAAGCATACAACAAAGGCTGTGAAGAACCCGATTCTTGGCGCAAAAGAGGCCCCTGTAGCACTTCATGACTTGCCTACAGACCCTCCGCAATTGGTTAGGAGGACTAGCAAGGTGACGAAGTGCTTCTTCAAATGGATTGAAAATAAACCAAAGGAGAAGTTGGCTTTGCTTTAGGACACGGCTGGTGCAAGGTACGGTATCATGACGACTAACCTAGTAGATGTGTAAAATTGGGTGATGAGGGGTCTAAGACCTCTTCCTCTGGTTGCTATAGTTGAGGGAGTTCTTCGTGGGATTACGAAGTATTTCGTGGATCGTCATGCGAAGGCGTTGGTAGCCATGAATAATCCTGCCATAAAGTACTCACATATGATCAGTGCATATATGGAAGATAAAGAAAAAAAAGAGAATAATCCTACCATAAAGTACTGCCATAAAGCTACAGCTAGATAGGTCATCAGTCCATATTTCTGTCGCCATTTCAAGTGGCGATAGAGTTCTGTCGCTATTTCAATTCGCGATAGAACTTTGTCGCTAATCAAACTGGCGACCGAGATCCTACGCGACGTCCACATCATTAAATCGCTATTCTGACTAGCGATAAAATTCTGTCGCCATTCTAAATAGCGATAGTAGCCTATGTACTGCTGTTATTTTTTTGGCTTATTTTTTGTAATTTTATTTTTTTTTCATGTATTATTTAAAAAATCGTTAACAAACAATAACAATTGGATGTTATTAGAGATGAAAAAATATGCTAGAAATTATGATAAAGAATAAAAACATCTCCCCGTCTATTTGGTGGGCTGGCCCTGAATATGACTAGATCATAACCATTGACAATTAGACACAGTCCTATCATCCAATGCATGGCAAATATTAAGGACTTCTTATGAGTAGCAAGTGTTCAAAGTTAGCAAGCGCTAGAGACTAATATCTAGGACTTGTGGGGATCTCTCTACGTGCACGTCCAAATTGAAGAATGGATTGGTGCTCAGTTGCTCACACTATAGTGGCCTCTCACTTAGATCCTGTTTGTTTCGGTTTAGATTTTTTGGCTTATGACTTAAAACTAGCTTTTTGATTTAATGAGCTTATAAGCATTCTGCTTTTTAGCCAAGATAGACTGTTTGGCATCCTGTCTTTTTGATGGATTGAATGGTGTAGCTTATTGATGGAAAGGCTGATATACCCTTTAGGGTTATGAGGACTTTTCTTATGTACTGATTTATCTGATACAAATGTTTTGTGATTTTACCACAACATGTATTGAAAACATAGATTAATAAAACAACAAATACACACCCAAGGGAATTACCAAACACTGTCTTCACATCACAAGTTCGTACGATGTTATTCATATCATTTTAGTATATATAGTTCATATAACTACGTATTAACCTATCTGTCTTCACACGAGCCGACTCAAAGTACATGCGCATGTGTACTTAAATAAATATGGTACACCGTATCGATCCTAAAGATCGAACCCGGGTAAGTAAAAACAAGCACCATGTTCCCACCAGGCCACCACTAGGCCACGTGCCCATCCGTTTCCGTTTTTTTCTTCTTCTAATTTTATGATTTTGGGAATCTTAATTGATATGTTTTTTCTTTGTTTTCGTTTAGCGTTATAAAAATACTCACGTTTTCCCTTCTCCAGTTTTCATTGGTGCTTTCCAGTTAGGAAATCCTTCAAAATTAATTTATGTTCTTTCTAGATGTGGTAGTAGCGAATTTGCAATACTACAATCCTTCCTACATTTTATTTACGACGGTACTAGAGCTCGCTTCCAATGGCAGATCCCTCATAATTTTGTTTCTATCAATGGAAAAGCTGCACATATTATTTCATTTATGCAAGAACAAAACACTGTTCATTAGTCAGCAGTTATCCCTACAGCCCTGCAGTCAAGTCAGCCTTGCATTGCATCATGGCGAAGAATCGTATTCACATCAGGAACGTCACAAACAGAAGTAGTATTACACCTACACGTTTGTCTTCAAAGTTCAGACAACGAGCGTTCGGCTTTTATTGAATTAATCATACATACATCTTCAATTTCGACACACTGCTGCTATGGAGATTTGAAGAATCAAAACCATATTACCTAAAGTAAATGAAAAAAAGGCAGTAGCATCAGTTAGACAGTTACCCTCGATCGGTTCGTGGGAACAGAAATTACAGGGAAAGTTGCAACATACTCTGCATCCAATAGAGCTGATTTCTGCCGACCACAAATTACCCTAGCAGATTATAGCTCGGCACTAGTCCTTTCGTTTGGTGTGTGCCTACAGCTACAAGTGCCAAGCTGCAAATCAAAACAAAACAAAGAGAATATCTCTCTCACAAAATCAAAATGATAAAGCATAACGTCCCAAAGCAATATTTAGTAGATAAAAAAAGTTGAGGGCCTACAAACAAAAAAAAACACTCAAGTGCTATTTAGCAATTCCCAACAAAAAAAACACTCCGATGCTATTTAGCAATTCCCAACAATCAAACAGGAAGTCTTGTGTGATGGGTGCTGCACCACCTTCTGTAAATTCTTGAAACCAGTTCTGTACATCTTGCACATTTTACAGAAGAGAGGTGTATGTGTTCAAAAGGAACCACATGGCATCAGTGGCAGAACTAGAATTTTTTCGTTAAGTGTGCACACTTCACACGTACAACACTGTAGTCTTTTACAATTATTTCATAACATCGTAAAGCCGACACATATATTTGAAATTTGCTAAAAGCATAATATAAATAGTTCTAAGGTCTTAAAAATCCTAAACCACTAAAATCAGAACCAATTCAATAAACAAATTTAGCATATTAAAGAGATGATTTAATATAACTTTTCAAAATTTTACCCTGCAACCCCTGGTACCGGCCCTGCATGGCATGATCCATGCTGTCTCTGTATTTTGGAGGCAAAAGCTTCAGCGAACTTCAGATTTTTCTCAAGCAACGGCAAACGGAACGGCCCTACTAAAGATCATGAAACGGCCAGATTCATCCTGGACCTGAAAAAAATTGATGTTTACAAGAATTTAGAGAAATTAGTAAAGTGAAAGATGATGTTCTCAAATTTCTTACAAACAAATTGCTTCTTTTGCTCGAATTTTCTCCGTTATACATCTTTTTTGTGAAGTTACAGTTTGTTGCAGTTCCCTTTTCTGTTTCCTTTTGCATCAATCGAAATTTGACTGGTGCTTACAAACTTTCCAAAAATATTATACAAAACATAAAAAGTATAGTGGCTAACTGCAAAACTGTGCAGTTTTCGCTTTTATGGAAAGCAATGGAGCACTATATATGATGATGATGAATCACTAGTAGTGACACCTTATTATGCCATACTTACAGATGAAACATAAAGGCCTGGACACATGATGGCACTAAAGCAGCACCATGGTCCAAAGACCAAATTAACTAGCTACATTAAGAATAATTTCATCTGCACAGTAAATGTATCAATCATTCTTAAAATATCAATTGAACAGGAACAGGTGTGCAAAGGTCAGGTTCACAAATGAACAAGACCACAAACTGTGGTGTTAGCTACAATTTTACCAAACTACAAAAATATGTTGAGAGAACTTAAGATGCAAAGGGTCCATAGCTCAGTGGTAGAGCAATTGACTGCAGATCAATAGGTCACCGGTTCGAACCCGGTTGGGCCCTTATTTTTCGTGTTTTTTATGCTTCTAATTTTATTTCCTTTTTGTTATTATTACATCGAAGCTTCTACATGCATTTTCTTGCGAGGATTTTGTTGTTATTCTTTGGTATATTGTTTTTTTTTGGGCGTGCCAAAGAAGAATCTACAACCCGGAAATAACACCGGCCCAGACATATTCACCCAAGGAATTTTTTTAAAAAAAATAATACACGAAAATTAAAAATTATAAAAATAATAAGCTGAAAATAAATAACAGAAATAGGTTACTATCGCTATTCAGAATGACGATATCATTAAATCGCCATTCAAAATGACGATTTAATGATATGGACGCCGAATAGGATCTCTGTCGCTATTTTGATTACCGACAGAACTCTGTCGTCACTTGAAATGGCGATAGAACTCTGTCGCCTTTTAAAAAACGACATAAATATGTCGCCAATCAAACTAGTGACAATGAGTAAAGCAGGATTTTTTGAATTTTTTTAAATATTACACAAAAAATAAAAAATACAAAAATAATAAGCGAAAAAGAAAAATTACAGAACTAGGCCACTGTCGTCTTTCTAACTGGCAGCGTGTTGTCATATCGGTCTGTCAGGTAGTATGTTGTCATTTCGATCTAAGAAAGCGGGGGCAACATGTTGCCATTGTATATTTAATGTTTAAACAGAACGGAATTAATGAAAGATACCATTTTATAATAAACAGAGGGATTACATGGCGCATACAATTTTGTTCATGCAGTTTGGTTCGGTGCCCATATTCATGTTGGTACTTTGGACGGTACCAACAGTGGCACAGAGCAAACACGATTATGGACAAAAGTATGATACAAATGCGTCTTTTGGAATTGTAAAATAGCGGGATGGAATACGCTTTATAGGCGGAGGACGTTAAGGCTCGAATGGGTAATCGTATGCCACCCACAGAGAGTGCTCCAAGTTCTACCTGCGGAGTTGTTCGTTCTTGTTCTCGACCTCCATGAGGTCCTCATGCATTTCGTCGAGACGATACAGCAATGTGTGGATGTAACATTGGGTATTTATAGGATACGGTAGGTACCCATTCAATGAATTTGTAATCTGCGGTCTACAAACAAGAGTACGTATCATATAGTGAGACATGCATCGAATGATATGTAAGAGTTGTGGCAGTTACCATGATTAGAGGGCATCAGTAGAAACGACGTCCTGGGCTGAAATTGAACTTGTCGCAAACCTGTACAACGGCGTCGAGGTCGTGCTTGTATGTCGGCCACTTCAGGGGGCGGAGTGGGAGGTTGTTGTGGATTGGATTTATAGAGGTGTAGTAGTCCCTTGTTCTAATAGGAAGATCTAGGCTGGGGGGATCGGTGTCATGAGGACCGTAGATTTGATGAACCTCGAGTGAAGGGTCGCGGCCTCGAAACCATGAAGGGTCAGGGCCTCAAGGTGATGTTTGACCCCGTCTTCCCCGTCTACCCCTCCCACTGCTTGAGGTGTCTCCTCTGTCTGTCATTGCAATGGAGTGGAAGTTGGGTTAGTGAAGAAGTGTTGTCTGGGTGGTCGGTGGCTTTATAGGCAGTGTGTAGTCTATGCAGGGCTGATAGAGTGGAGGCAGCGTGTCCTCACTTTGGTATGAGAAAGTGGGTTGCAGCATATTGTCGCTTCAATTTGAGAAAGTGGTGGGCAGAGTGTTGTGAAATCAGGCTCAAAAATAAATAGGAAGTGTATTGTCACTTTGCTCTGAGCAAGCAGGGGCAGCGTGTTATCAAATCGGGTTGAGAAAGCAATAGGCAGTGTGTTGTACAATCGTCCTAAAAAACTGATGGATGCGTGTTATAAAATCGGCCTAACAAAGCATCTGGGTTCATGTTGTCTAATCAGCCTAACATAGATGCTGATTTCGTGTGGTCAATTCACCATACCATAGAGTTTTCGATGTGGTAAATTAGGTGGGACTATGTTGTCACATCCCTTGTTATCATTATCGGCAATCGTTCGTTACTCATGAGCGTTCACGTGCAGATAATTGGGCAATAGGAAGTAACAAATTGGTAAGCGACGAACAATTCGATAGATAAAACATGTGCGAAGAATAAGTTATGAATTTATGAAAGAACAAAAGTTATGAACTAACGAAAAGTATATGTCCATATAGTACATAAGTTACGAAAGAAAAAAAAACTATCCGCGGTTCTTGCTCGGTGCGACCCCTCGTACGGCCCCAGCCCTCCTGCAGCACTGAACATGTCGCGACGGATACGTCAGTTGGTCCGGACTTGTCCTCTAGTGCTCCTGATGGGACGTGTAGGTGGAGGCGGTGTAGCGTATGCTAGCTGGGCTAGCTAGCTCGGTTGACTAGCTGGCTCTAGGCGCACCAAACAGCTGCGATAGACCGAGCACAACCCTTGTCGGCTCCTGGGGGTTAACAAAGTAAGTGCGGTAGTCGATGTCGTCATCACCAACGTCCGAGGTGGCATGGCCGTACTGGAGGACGTCGTCATCGCCAGCATCAGGAATGTCGGTTGCATACGGAAAAACTCACGACATTAGAACTATATGTGCAAATTATGAAGAATTTGAAGTACGAATAAGCACCAAAGGTTTACCTAGGAACATACGGTTGTACGGTGTGTCTCGCTGCCAGTTGGAGCCCCCCGCCACATTAGGAGGAGGTGCACCACATGGTGCGCAAGATGGCGTGTGCTGGGTATGCCGCTCGCGTACCGAGGATGAGCGGTCGACACGTGGAATGACGTCGTCCTCCCTAGGCCTCAGGCACGACGTCAGCTCGACGATGTGTTGAGGCTTCACGATCACCCCGTCTACCATCCCTCGCACCTCGTCCAACATGGCCTCCAACGCATGACCGAAGACGAATGCAGACCTAAGTGCGACCGACTCGATGTGCACCTCCCTAGCAAGGTCGCTCACCATGTAAATATAAATATGTTCCATTAGAAGAAAGCATGAGTAAGTACGTATTTTTAATCACGTCAATTGACTCACCAAGCGATGGAAGGCCGAGTCCGGTTGCGTCGGGTACGTGTCCACCATGGTAGCCACGTGCCTAGGAGGGTCCTCCACGACATAGACAATTCTGACATGGCAAGGACATCACTACTACGGATACGATCATACCTAGCTGTATCAACTCCAACACGTCATCTATGGCCCAAGAAGAGAGAGATATCAAATCCATCACGTTCTAGAATCCAATTCGGCCTCTGGATACCAGTCTGAAGTAAAATGAGCATAACTTTTTCATACAGTGTTCGATTCGAGAGTTCTTGCACTCGATTGAAAGCTTACAATGAGACATTTCCAACGGATCTGGTCTCAGGCCCAGATTCATCGTGGATCAGCCAAAATCATCAAAACATTGTACTATAACACTGTTTTAGGTTGTTTCGAGCCTTGTAAGCGTGTGGGGGGGCCTAAGCCCAAGTTGTGTGTGCCCCCCTGGCTGCAAACAAACCTAGGATGACCCTCTCACATCCCTCCCTCTTATATACTCAGTAGCCACCGTTTTAGACACTTGGATTTTGTTGAGCATAGTTTTAGCCTAAGGCCAAACTACATTGTCCTTTAGACGTGTCGAACGACTACCTATTGTGACTACTTTCCATAACCTCAACTTTGTGATCTATATTATAGTGAGCCTCAATTCTTATTTGCAATTTTAGATTGTTTTTACTATCGTTCTAGCTTGTTCTTCGGTTGCTTGCAGGAATTGAACCTCGTGTTCAGGTTGATCGTGCCTACGGCAAGATCAATAACCCTCCGAAGTTGGTTTAGTGATTGCTAAGGCGCATTATCGTCGTACGTTGTAGTCGGATTGTCAAAGTCAGTTCCACCAAATCGATAGTTATCGTTCTCATCGAAAGATCGGGATACAATTTTATATCAGGTGGTATCAGAGCGCCAGGTTACTCGGTGACAGATTCAGTACCTTAGATTAGTTTTTTCTTTTTGTCCTAAATTGAAAATTGCTCCACAAAAATTCAACCTTTAGATTCAATCTAGTATTTTAATGAGTTTTGTTAGATTTTGATCCATTAGAGTCCGTGTTTTAGTTGCTGATCGTTTTTCCATCACGTAGCTTTTCTTTCAATCTGTCATGTACATTATTTTATTCATAACTTTCGCATACGAGCTCGGATTCTAGTGTTCTTACACTTTCCTGAAACCTGGGAACGAGCTCTACATAAACCTAGTTGGGCACAGACTCTAATTCCGTACCCAAATCTGTTTAATCTGGACATCAAATTTGGTGAAGCAAGTTGTACTTTTAGTCCAGATCGGTTCGGTATTTTGATCATAATTCTCGTATCCGAACTCCGATTGAGAAGTTTTTATACTTTTCTGAATCCTTGAAGAGTCCTCTACAAAAATGTTTTGGGTGTCCTTCGTGATTCGGACTCTTTCAAACCGAATTTGATTCGGATTCTAATTTGGTCAAATCGACTGAATTTGGGCCAAATCTGTGCACCTCGGTGTTTTGCCTATAACTTCTATATACGAGCACCAAATTGTGTGTTTGTATACTTGTTTTAAAACATAGATCATTGCCTTCAATTTGTTACAATGTGATCAAACTAGATTAAGTCATTTTCATACTTTAATTGTGAAGATAATTTTGCTGCATGTTTTGGCCGAATTTGGGTTTCTTGTTTCAATTCGTGTTCTAGCTTTGTTCCTTTGAGTTGGTTGAGTCCAGTAGCATCCACAAACCATAAACCTCAAAAATACCAATACATATACCTTTTTGGGAACCAATTCATTCTTTGCGAATACTTTGATCCCAATTGAGACTAACTATTTGATATTGCTTAGGGCTGCTCTACTTGATACATTTCATAATCTTGAATTATCATATCATACAGTCTTGTGATATCGAGTTAGGGATCACAAAACTTTGTTCATACTAGTGTTGCTCGAAAGTCACCAAAGAAAGAAAAGAGAAAGAAAGAGCCAAAAGGCCAAAAAAGAGAAAGAAAAAAGAGAAAAGAAAAGAAAACAGAAAAGTGGCCAAAGAGAAAAGAGAAAAGAAAAGAAAACAGAAAAGTGGCCAGCAGCACTACATTGAGCAAAACCCTAATTTTTGTTCATTATTTTCTGCAATTGTATTAATTAGGGAGAAATCTTGTGCCCTTTTACCTTTTCTGAAGCAATTAGCTAGCGTCTCTTCATAACTTATGCAACACGAGCTTTGCCGCTAAAATTATTCTTATTTATCTCATTCCATTGGTTGCATTAAGTTCCATCATCTTTGCGTGTGAGTTATCTTGAAATTCTCTTATATCTTTAAGATTGGCAACTAGAGCTTGTGAATTCTAGTTCGGGCATTACTTATCATTACAATAACTAGAATTATCAGATTGCATAGGAAATAAGTATAGCCTACCTAGCTTCACATATTCAATGGTCGTATGTTTGTTCAGTCCCTTGGCAATCGCTTTATCCAAGCTTGGAGAACTTTTGACACCGCCAACGGCCGACAACACCTGCTGTATGGTAAGAACTTGTAAGAGCTTTGATTAAAGCTCGAGAGTTGAGTGACTTTTCACCACATCCTACGTAGTGATAAGAACATTATACTTGTGATTTGTTTCTTGTCTTCACTAATAATGGCAGGTTCTCAACGTCGTAGTGCTTAGGCCAACAGCATCTTAGGAGAAGAGGTAGTTCACACTCTAAAATACGAAGAACGTACGAGCACAACTTCATCACCACAAGAGGTACGATGACATAGCACACATACCAAAAGTAAATTCACCGTACCCATTTTTAGTGGTAAATATGATCATGAAGGTTATCTTACTTGGGAATTAACTGTAGAACAATTATTTGATAAACATGAAATTCTTGAGCATGATAAGGTTACGGTTATTACTAGTGGATTTACTAATTTTGCTGCTCTTTGGTGGAATGATTATATGAGTAAAAATCAAGACATCCCTAGCACATGGATTAAATTAAAGAAAATTATGAGAGCTAGATTTGTTCCTTCATATGTTGCTCGCCAATTACGAAATGAATTGCAACGTCTAGAACAAGGTAGTAAAACTATGGATGAGTACTACTAAGAATTTCAGCACAGATCTTTGCGTTCTGGGTTAGAAGAGACCGAAAAGACTCGGATGAACAACTTTTATTTTAGACTAGATTTTGATATTCAGATCATGATATCTTGTAAAGAATTCAATTCTATGTCATGTTTGCTTAATCTTTTGTGTGAAGCTAAAAGAAAAATACAGAGAAGACAATCAACCACAGTTCAAGCTCCTACAGAGTTACATGCTACTCCTGTTGCATGCACTGCACTATACCATAATGAGAGCATACACCCCGAGCATGCGAAAGAAATACCAAAAAATTCAAGTGAAGTATAGGATAGCACACGTGAGGATGATTCTACTAATATAATCCAATCTACTTCTGTTACTTCTGTTTTACTATTCCATGTAATATGCAAGTTACTTTTCAAGAAGGGAAGCTACAAGCTGAAAAACCTGCGTTATCAAGTGAAAGTTTTGTGGTACCTACTTCTTCTGAGGAGGACGCTAATGACCATGGTACAAATCTGATTTTACAGCAATAAAGGGAGAAAATTTATGAGTATATTCCTCCTGTACTTAATTCTAGTGAGTTACCAACTTGTGCCACAATTGTAGAACCATGTGATGAATTTCATGCTTATAATTTTAATCATGTGGTGCTGATTACGCATAAGGAAGTGATAGCTAGAATATCTCTTGCCACTGTTTTGTGCTATATCATGTTGAATAAGCCTGTTAGCTTGAATTGTGCCATGGATAAGATTTCTGAAATTTCATCTCTTAAGTCTTTATCTCCCACATATGCCTACTGTTTAAATTCAATTTATTAGGAGATTATGGCATAGATGGTAAGTTTCTTGTTTACGGAATATGCATAACTTGTGATAAATTTACTGAATTGCAGCTTGCTATTTTGGGCAATCCTAGTTGTATGCAACAGCTTATTTCATGTGTGATACCATCAAATTTTTCTGATATGTGTGATACCCATAGCTTGCTGCCTCATTGTTCAAATTTTAGTATATTGACTTGTATTACAAATCAGCATGTCATAGTTGTTGAGTGGAAGCCCACTAAAATTGTGTCACCGTTGTTGGAATGGTTTGATATTGCTTGTGTTACAATCTGATGATATGAATGAGCTATGCTTGATGCCAAAACTTGTAGTTTTGCCCATCTATGTTATTGAACGAGGCTTACAAAACATGAGTATTCTTTATCCAAGGACAGGGATAGATATTTGCTTTACTTATATTTGCAAATTAAGTTGCAAACTGAAACATGTTAATATTTATGTTATATGCTTCACTTATAATCACAAATTGAGTTGCAAAATTTTGAGGAAAGGTGCTTTGCTTAAATCTGATTTCCTCATTTGCTGTTATATAAATAGCATTGCGCCAAATCAAAAGAACAATGAAATATGGGATATATATACATATATGTTGCGTAGACGTTGTTCTTTTTGTTGCTTATTTCTTCTTCAGCTTGTCCAAGACCGAGGATGGTTTTCCCTCAAGGAGGGGAGGAAGCATCCAAGAGTGCTAGTTTTCGTCATGCCTTTATATGCTGTAAAGAAGTATTGAGCTATGTAGATGATTATCAGGTGAATCATTTCAATGTCTTTCTTGTGTTTCAAATATATAAAGAGGCGGAGCTACTATTTTATTTAATTAAATACAGGAACTATATGAGGATATTTTATATTGAGGATGAGATAAAAGGTGAGCTTGAGTCGAGGACGACTCAAATTCAAGGAGAGGATGATGAGGATATCACTACTATGGATATGATCACACCTGGTTGTATCAACTCCAACACGTCATCTATGGGCCAAGAAGAGAGATATCAAATCTATCACGTTCTGGAATCCAATTTAGCCTTCGGGTACCAGACTAAAGTAAAACGAGCATAACTTTTGCATACGGTGTCCGATTGGAGAGTTATTGAACTTGATTGAAATCTTACAACGAGACATTTCCAATGGATCTAGTCCTAGGCCCAGATTCATCCTGGATCAGCCATAATCATCAAAACATTGTACTACAATGCTGTTTTAGACTGTTTCAGGCCTTGTAAGCATGTGGGGGCCTAAGCCCAAGTTGTGTGCGCCCCCTGACTACACAGAACCCTAGGATGACCCTCTCACAGCCCTCCCTCTTATACACTCAGTAGCCACCGCTTTAGATACTTGGGGTTTTGTTGAGCATAGTTTTAGCCTAGGGTCAAACTATATTATCCTCTAGACGTTTCGAACGACCACCTATTGTGACTACTTTGCGGAACCCCAACTTTGTGATCTATATTATTGTGAACCTCAATTCTTATTTGCAATTTCATATTGCTTTTACTATCGTTCTTGCTTGTTCTTCGGTTGCTTGCAGGAATTGAACCTCGTGTTCAGGTTGATCGTGCCCACGACAAGATCAATAACCCTCCGGAGTTGGTTTAGCGATTCATAAGGTGCATCATCATCGTATGGTTTAGTCGGATCGTCAAAGTCAGTTCCACCAAATCGATAGTTATCGTTCTCATCGAAAGATCGGGACACAATTTTACATCATGACGCGTGTCCGTGTAGTGTACCACTGAATGTAGTCATTGTACGTGCCATGGTCGTAAGGGGCGGCCTCCTATTGGACGTCCTCTAACGCATGGGACTACTACTGAATATGAGTCTGTATGCGTTGTGTCCAACTTGCACACCCTGAGAGACCCTTCCTTGTTTGCCTGCAAAATAAGTAACATGTTCACATCATTAATTTATTAAAGAAACATATAACCAATTGGAACAAGGCAGAATAGAAAACTCACGAGTGGACGTGTGGTGGTACGACGACACCCGTGGGGACTGGGAAAACCTGGTGAAGTCCGAACTGGCGCATCACCCGGTGAACCGCGTACAACTCCACGAACACGTCGAACACCAGGTGGCGACGGGTGAGCCAGAAGGCGATGTCGCGGGTGCACTGCATGGAGAGGCCAGAGGGTGCTCGTGTGGTTACGCACTCCGATAGGTACGGCCTCTAGATCACACGATTGTCCATCAGCTGGTCGAACATCACGATGTACTCGAGGTACGACGCGTGCGACGTAACTGGAGTGAACGTGGGCTGCACAATTAGTAGTAGATGTTATGATAATAAACATCAGGCTTAACTGTACCGTAACATACGATATATGTGAGATACTAACCCGTCAGCGACACCACAGTGTGCCCATCGTCGGACGGTTGACATCGTCCCTTGCTGACCCATACAGGACGTCCCCGTAAGGTCCCAACTCGATGTGCGGATGTCCAACCTGGAAGCGCTCAAAGGACCATAGCTGGAGGAGGAGTGGGCACTCGATGATAATCGAGTTATCGACGACGCGCCAGTAACCATCGCAGAGGACCATGTAGGTAGCGTAGTACATCGGGACCCCAAACCAGCTGCGGGATTATTCATGGTAACTAATGCCTTCGCATGATGATCCATGATGTACTTCGTAATCCCACGAAGAACTCCCACAACTATAGCAATAAGAGGAAGGGGTCTCAGACCCCTCATCACCCAATTGTACACCTCTGCTAGGTTAGTCGTCATGACACCATACCAATGATCTCTCCGTATATTACATTTGCAACAGAGCCTGAAGAGATGTTTCTATGCGATTACATAGACTCTGTCATCACACATATATACGGAATGACTATTGAGCACTTCCAAACAATGTCCCACTTAGACTGGTACGCATGAACACGCCATAGGCACCCTTTCATCTCGCACATGATATCATAAACCCATGGTGATGACTTAATAACCTTAGATGGTCTCCGCGTTGACACTGTCCATTCCTTCACAACCTCGTATACCTTCCACTTACTTTTGTAAATTGTCCCCACTGCACCTTATTCCCACTATGCTCCCATTCAACTCCTTCACCGTCATTCACTACTACATTCTCGAACTGGTAGTCTTTCCACTTATTAGGGTAACGCTCATCACGTCGAACCTCACCATCAACACAAATGTTATCATCAGATAAAGCCTCGTACTCTGTGTCCTCTACCTCTATTCTTTCCACCAACCCTTCTATATGTTCCCTTTCGTCCGCAATACCTACGGGTTCTTGCATCTGCTGTAAGGGAGCATCACCTTGTTCATCTTGCACTGTGTCCTCCCCCTCACCCATGTCTTGACTCAATAAGGATGTATGATTACGGCTGGAGTCCCCAACTTCTTCTGCAACAGCATCCACGACCTCCTCTATGATCGTATAGCTGGAAGCAACTCTCTCAAATGCTTGTGCCAACAACACTAGAAGACATTCTCTCTCCTTAGCCATTCTTACATAAGACTCCACGACTTCGGCCCCTTCAGTTCCAGTAACTCTCAATACATGCATTCCCGTGATTGATATCCGACACCGTGCAACTTCAGATCACTTAGATCAGGGTCTAATGATAACATGTTGTACAACTATCTCCTAACAGTGCCACAAGGACGCTCCCCTACGCGTGACAAACTGCCTATCACATTTGAAAAATGACCTAGTTCCACTCCTTGGGCTCCCATGTATTGAACTCTTTCTCCATAGTATATTTTGAAATGGTCTTGGTCATCCATACATGTGTATCGTTTTCTCAAATTGTTATTGGGCACACGATGTATCGCCATTATATCATCCAATAGGTAATATAAACTCAAAGAATTACGAACCTAATTGACAAAATATGCCTACGTATGACGTTAACCTACTCTACACTTGAATACACAATTGCTTTGACTGTCCATAAATTCTACATTTCAATTCCATACTATCCAATAAGGTTTGACGAATTATTGTGAACATATCCGATCAAATTGTTATTATGCACACGACGTATTGACCTTATATCATCCAATAGGTAATATAAACTTGGAGAATTACAAACCTAACTGATAAAATATGCCTACATATGACGTTAACCTACTCTACACTTCGATACACAATTGCTTTAATTGCTTAAATTTTACTTCTCAACATACCCAATCGACCCTAAACCGTGATTACAAAAATTTATATCTACACGAATATTACTAACCTACATCTACCTACAAAAATTTTACTATTCTAAATATAGCTCTAACAGTAATATTAATCTCCAAATATTTACAGATAAATACTACTACTCATATCTACAAAAATAATCTAAACATACGTAAATAAATATTTTTAATCTAAACATACCTAAATAAATTTTCTAATCTACCCATATCTACAAATATATTTCTACCCTACCAATATCTACACACTTATTGCTACTCTACAAATCTAATTACTTGGTTTTCTAACCTAGGTTTCGAAAAATATAAAAAAGTGATTAACAAACAACCTTCAAATATCCTGCAGACCTTCTTCTTTCTCCTCCTCCCCTCCCTCTTCTCTCCTCTCTTCTCTTCTCTTATCTTCTTTTCTCTCCTTCTCTTCTCTTCTTCGCTTGGGCACTCGACGAAATGGCGATTGGATCTTGTCGGCTGGGGCGAGCGGCCTTAAGTCTAGTTTTCTGTCACCAATGGAAATGGCGACAGTGAAATCGAACTATCAGTCGCCATTTCAGTCGTCAATAAAAATTATAATCGCCAATTTAAATGGCGACCAATTACGTGGATTCTAACTGGCAGCTTTATAACTACAACTGACTTACTGTCGTCATTTTCAATAGCGACAGAATTAAAATTGCTATTTATTAAGGTGACAAAACTCTGTCGTTGTTCAAAACAACGACAAAGGTATACTTCTGTCATTTTTTCAACATATTATTTTTGTAATTTTTGTTTTTTCGTGCATTATTTTTAAAAAATTCTTCACCCAAGTGCTTTACCACTATGATTTTTCCTTTAAAAAAATATAATTAAGTTGCTCTTTTGCTTGCCATAATTCTAATTTTTGCTCTTTTGCTTGCCATAATTCTAATTTTAATAGAAAGGTCAATGTTTCTTCTGAAACAAAAAGGGCAGTGTTTCTTTTTTACTTCGGGAGCTTTTTTTATCTTACTTGTTGAAGGATCTCCCATTATCTTGCTTTGATATTGTTGTATTATTCATACGTCTTGTACTTTTTTCTGAAAGCAATATGACACTAGGCCATCTACAGATTTCATGCCTTCTTGTATTCTCAGTTTGAAATGCTAGAATTTTTTTCGACTTTTGTGAGAATTGAACTGTTTTCTATAAAATCCCTATGTTCCATATGGACCCTTAAATTTCACACTATGCCTTCCTTTAGCTTGTTTCGAGAATTGAACTGTTTTCTATAAAATCCCTACGTTCCATATGGACCCTTAAATTTTACACTATGCTTCCTTTAGCTTGTTTAGTGAAGGTAACAAACACTGCAAGCGTTGGACCGTGCAGTTGGGAAAGTTACAAACAGAGAAAATGCACGAATCTTTTTGTCATGTAGTAGGGGTCAACTAATTAAACGAACATCTCACCTATAAAAGGGTCCATAGCTCAGTGGTAGAGCAATTGACTGCAGATCAATAGGTCACCGGTTCGAACCCGGTTGGGCCCTTTTATATTAATTTAATGGTACACTAGTTTGCAGAATATTTTCACATTTTCTGCCCCTTCCGAGCAAGTAAACTAGTTTGCAGAATATTTTCTGGCAACTCCACTTTTTTTTTTCCGTGAGGCTCTGTTTAGGTTATACGAATTTTGCAGAAATTTCATATAATTTTTTTCATTTTTCAGAAGAATTGGAACAATTTCCGCATACCAAATCGGGAATAAAAAGGAGATCTGGTCTCCACCCATTACATCATGTTTGAGAAAACTCAAACCGTACTCTACTCACCAGGTGAAACTGGTCATGATGGCCTCATAAGGGTATTCCTAGTGCAGAATACAACTTTACTTTGTCTAGTGTTTTTCACATCATTTAGCAATAAACTTATACAAAACTTTCACAATGCATAGTATCTATCGATAAACTCAAATAATAAATATACAACCTACTCCTACATTCTGGCTCTCCCTCTCCAATGTACGGTTTAACATAGTAGCCTGACAAACAATGTAGTTAGATACAACTCTCCCCAGTACAATTTTTTGTTGTATCTTGATGATTAGATTTCATGCTCAAGTTGAAATACATAGCTCCCCTCTCTTCTTTAATTCCCTCACCACCATTGCTTCGATCTTTAGATGGCATCGGATGTAGGAGCCACAGCCTCTAGTATTCATTACACGTTAGTAGCTGAAGGCTTTCTTCTTCTTTCTTCCACCGACAATGGCACGTATGAGCTGTGAGTACGCCACGTAGAACTTTCAATGATGTGAATAAGAGAGAGGAAAGAAAGAGAAAGATAATGTCTACTATTTAATAGACGGTCTTATAGAAAATTTTATATTGTATATACTACTGTATAAACAGTTTATTAAATCGTATGAGAAATTATTACAACACCCATATAAACAATCTATTATATGAATTGTTTTAGTCCTGTCTATGACCCCCAAAATTTGGTCCACGCCACACAACTTTAGGTCAGGTCGTTGGACATGCATGCTTTGCACGATAAAACAAAATTACTACTCGCTCAGGTCAGTCCATGAATAGGGCTGGCTTCCAACAGAACCTGCAAATCCTCTTAACGAACAACAACTCACTAGTATATCCTATTACATGTCAGCCAGTTATCCAAATAATATTATAGCTCAGCTGAAGCCAATTCCTTCTACTCCGCCGTGTTTGCTTGTAGAAAAGGGGACATATCATGTGTAAATCATTGTTATCACGTAAACTCCGAGAAAATCATATATACAACAAATTTTCAAAAAATCTCAAAAAATTACCATACACAGGAGAGGTTAGCTTCTACAACCCTATAAAATATTGAAGGCCAAACTCAATAGCATTTGAAAGATACGAAAAAGACAAATTCAGCTTGAATAATAATTTTCCCTGTTCATCACTATTCAGCTCTCCACTTGTCAATTTCATATCTTTCAAATATAATTGAGTTTAGTCTTCAAGTTTTATAAGGTTGTAGAAGCTAACCCCCTACGTATGATAATGTTTTGAGAATTTTTGAAAACTTGTATATATGATTTTTACAGAGTTTATACGATAAGGGTGGTTTGCACCTTCGATGAATGTTATAACAGAGATATAACTCTTCTCAAAGAAGAAGAAGAATGAAAGAAATAAAGAAAGAAGGAAGGAAGGAAATAACAATGGTACAAGTGCAGGCTCAGCGACTTCTGAACCCCTTCCCAACAGAGCTTACACATAGTGATTGGCAAGAGGAAGCTCCGTATTGCTACCGAACGATTATTTGCATGATAGCTGTAGCCGATCTACGGATCCATGGTGGTATCAGGAATTAATGATATATCAGGCAATCACCCACCGATGAACCTGAGCTGGTGAAGGATAAAGGCCAGGATCAGCATGACAATAGCAAGGATCAAGCCTTTCCTGCCTAAGAGCCAGTTCTTCGTCTTCTTCGCGGCTTCTACCCCTTGCTGTGCTCGGTCCATCCATCTCATCTGAATGCAAACACAGGTATACATATATTAATGATTGAACCAGTATTATAAAATTCTAGCCGTATATTATGACCTGGCTTGGGTTGAAGCTAAAGAAAGAAGTGTTATTGTTAAGAGAATTCCGGCAGCTAATCAGAAAGCATAGACATAAAATTATCCCAGTAGTGAACCCATCTTAAAGATAGGGTAGACTATACGGCTCGTCAATGTGAGTTTCAAAAGCACAACATATCATACAGCTGTTTGGGTCGCGCATGGTGCACTGGGAGAGGGGTGAATGTGTGGCTCAGAAGAGGGATGGGGAAATCGAGGGAATAAGGGGTTGTTAAATTAGTTTTTCTCACCATTCTATCCAAATCCTCTGGAGATAATGAAGACATGGCTTGTTGAGCCTTCGCAGCATCCTCCTTCGATAGCTTCATTCCAAACTGCTCACTCATGTTTGCCATCATCTCAGGACTCATGTTCTTCATCATTGATGCAAACATCTGTTAATTCAGAAAAGTACAAGAGATGTTAAAAACCAAAGTTCATGTTTCCTGGCATCAAGACAGGCAATAACTTAAAGACGACAACTTCCATTGGTTAAAAATTTCTTACCTGCCGCATTGCAGGGTCTTTCATAGAATTTCTCATGGTTTCTTGCATATCAGCTGTAGAAGGCGGAGCACTGGATGATGACTGGCCCATCCTTTGGTTGTTTAATATTTCGTCAGGGTTCTCCACAACATTTTGAGACGATGAAGGTTGAAAGTTATTCTCTGATCTCAGGGAGGTACTACTTGTTGTGGCTCTTGATGACGACTGAAACTTATTCTCTGATCTCAGGGGGGCACTACTAGGTCCACCCATTTTAGAAGCAAAATTCAGCATATTTTGTAGTTCATCAGGAGATACCTTACCAATCATGTCAGATGCCATCTTAACCATATCAGGAGACATTTCTGGCATATTAGATCCCAAATTTGGAGCAACCGAGCTTGTTCCATTCAATGAAGAAGCAACTAGGAACATTTTCTGAAGTTCTTCTGGTTTCATTGTGCCAATCATATCGGTGGCAGTTTTGACTAGCTCAGGTGACATTCCTTGCATTCCCAACTTTGATAGGCCATCGGGATCACCGTTTGACACATAATTTTGGAATGACCTGATAGATATTATTGACAAGAACAGTAAGAACATTATTCATCATTTTAAAAAAGCATAATGACAAGACTGCACTACAAATATCTTAAAAGAAATTTTAGTAGAGTTAATGAATAAAACAAACACAAGATCCAAGTAAAAGTCCATAACATTTTAGAAGCTTCCAATCAGAAATGGTATTATTGTGAAATGTGAATACAACTTGATGGGTTCAGATAGCATAGATGCACAAGAAGATATAATGATTTTTATAAGGCTGATCAGTTGTTAATATTTGTACCATGTGCAAGGACGTGGGATAGACCACATGGAGAGTTCCACCAAAAGAGGAGAGTTCCACCAAAAGAAAGCAGAAAAGATAACATGACATGAGAATGAGATGGGAATGAATAACCATTTTGCAGCAAAGAACAGGTATATATTGTTATGGGCCCATAAAAAAAACTTACGCAAACAACAAGACAAGATAGTAAAACAGATTAAGTTAATACAATCTAGAATAATGTTTGGTTAGTGAAAGAACAAAAGGTAAGCTAGTAAAACAGATTAAGTTAATACAATCTAGAATAATGTTTGGTTAGTGAAAGAACAAAAGGTAAGCGTGTATTTGAAGTAGCGACAACTGACACATGTGAACCCATTTAAGTGCTGCAACTCTGAATATGGAGACATGCAGTCAAATAAAATGAAAGAAACATATACTAGAAACAAAGGGGTATGTTGAATATGGTTTTTTCACATATACATGAGGGTGGGTACATGTACTATCACCGCCATCAAATGTGCCTTGAGATTGATGCAAACTTTCAAAATTCAAACCACCATCCCATCTTTTAATAATCGAATACCCCTTGCATGAATATTGAGGCACTTTTTTTTAGGGTTAAGATAGTGTGTGTACCTGCATTCACATGTGGTTTTGCATTTTTGAGGGTATGTTACCTGATAGTAGCAGGATCATCTCTTAAGCTTTGTGAAGACTCCGATGGTCCAGAGTTTGCTGCTCCTTCAGGTGGTTGTGAAACAGTGTACCCAGGAGATGAACTTCTCTGACTATTTGATGGCTCTGAAGTATCTTCTTCTACAATTTCTTCGATAACAACACCTTCCAAACAAAGCAACACCACCAAGAAGAGTTCCATCAGCCAAACTGAAGTAATACAAAACACTGTCTATGTAGCATCCAACTAATGCAGAAATACATGTTTCACTATACAACCTTAGTCCTATACTCCTATTATAGTTTGCCTGGATCAAGTCCAATGCTCATTTATTATTTTTAAATATTTTCCCATCAAACTGATTTTACCCAAGATCCATCAGAAAGACAAATATATGCAAAAAAACTCATAAACACTCTTAAAAAAGAGTCCTACAACCACAAAGATTCCATCCAAAGGCACCAATAAGTTGAAGTATTGAACTACAGTAAGACGTGAATTTGGTGTAAAAACAAATAGCGGGAAATAAAAAATATCAGAATAATTTGCTTCTCAGAAAAAGAAATATCAGTGAAGCTACCTTTTGGCAGGTCCGTCCCTCCCCCTTCCATTGCCAGTTTTTCTTCCGTGTCTCTGTATCAGGAATGTAATATATCAGTAGGAAAGCGGTGACAACTAAAGTTACTGAACACGTTTTTTTTCTACATCTGGAATAAGGTTAGCAAGATGCATATATTTGTGCTGGAAAAAGGCAAATCATACCTCAGAACCTCAGCAATAGTTTCATCCTCTGGAGAAATTTCATGGGCTTTACTCAAGTCGGTAACAGCAGCCTGAATGCATTTTCAGCACTATTCCAGTCAAGTATAGTTCGGGAAAAGCAGAAAAGACATTTGCAGTAAGCCAAGAGATATATGCACAAAAAAGTCAAGCAATGCTTACTTCCAGGTTTCCTAGTTCTTTGTATGCTTGACCCCTTCGGTAGTATGCTTTGACATTGCTCGAATCGTAAGTTAGAACCTGTAGATCATTTGCTAGCTGGATCATCATGACAGGTAAAAGAAGATATGCAATTCTTTGGGTAACTCAGCAAATAACATAACTTCAGTAAAACTGAACTCGAAAAGAGTTACAAACTTCCATTTCAGCAGCCAAAGGTGGCAGACAGAAACGAGTGAAATAGATTGCTTTTTTAAAAAAAAAACTTACAAATAGATTACATTTAAGATGATGGCAGCCCTGTGATGTGTAGCCACACATGTTATTGGTTCAAAAAGAGTATAAAACTGCTACTGTGCATATGGCTGGCAAGTTAGCAAAAAAAAAATCCTTTCTAGAGAATTTGCACTTGCTTTTATTGGCCTAAGATGCTCTTTATCTCACAAGGTTGGTACGGCAGTATACTCATATCATTTATTTAGAACTTCAAATGATAGGCAGACCATTAACCAACATAAAAGAAAAATACACTGCATCTTACCACTAAAGTGGTAGGCTTATGACAGAGAGGGGAAAAAAATGGAAAACTATTCAAAATTCTACAAGACCCCTATAACATACCTCTGAGCCTTCATTTATGCATTCCTCAAATTTCTCTGTTTTCAGGTAACAAGACATTAAATTAAGGGTGCATTGCAACTGAAGGGTTTGCCCAGCTGCCGATGGAACGTTCTTTACATTATCCTTTGCCTGGTCATGAAAAGAACATATACATTAAACTGGCAGGTCTTTGAAAAGCATGTCAAGATGTTTTTATTTTAAGAAGGCGTGAGGTTCAAAACTCACAAGCTTGTACTTGGCAGCAGCATCAGTATACTGCCCACGGCTATGAAGTTCATTTCCCTGAAATGAAAAAAAATAAGAACAAATGTGGTATTATGGAAACTGGTAACATGTATAGAAACTTGGAAAGATCTGTATCTAAATTAATTAAACAAAGGATAGGATGTGGTGATTTCTTAGACAAAAGACTATAGGTATATAGGTGCACAGATGCAAGAAACAATCTGTACAAAAACGATATATGTGATCATGTACCCAAATAAACAAAACAAAGCACTCGTAAACCATCTGAGTAATCTCTCCACGAAGTTTTTGTATAATGAAAACAGAAGTTTAAATAACAGATACATTAGGGTGGTGGCATTGTGCATTTTCAAGTATTTCACTGATTCATTCAGAGTGATCCTAAATTTTTTGCTAGTATGAGCCTTATAGCATAGATGCAATGCTTGTCTTTCGTTCAGTTCATTTAACATTCTCTGCAATTTTATGCAATTGTTCAAATGTGCAGACAGGACTATTAGCATATTCTCTACACAGAATTATGGAGCTTTATCCACAAAAAAAAAAAGATCAAGCTTGTTACATAGAAACTATGGAGCTTTATCTCCAAAAAATAAAAAGATCAATCTTATTTATCCAAATTCCAACCAAAAAGAGTAGGAAAAGGTGATGTTGGACTTTGTACAAACCTGCCGCTTCAACATCTTGGCACCAGATATTGCATATGAGATTTGGGCGTCTGCTTGAGCCTTCATAGCAGCAAATTCCTCGGGGTTAGCATTGGCGATTTTCTCGGTCATATCAAGCATTTCCTCTGGCCTTGTTTGATTCAGCTGCTGAGCAGCTCGTTTGAAGTCCTCAGTTCTCATATTCTTCATACTCTCGGACGCAAACCTTAACAGGTCAGGATTGGACATCAGCTGTAATTCCAAATAGCAACAAGGACATTGTCAATTCCGCAGAGGATAACCAACAACATTAAGCAACGAAAAGCAAATGCCGGACACAGCAGAAAAACAAAAGCGGGCAGCGAGCTGTATGAAGTATCTCGCGAGCACCATTGTAAGCTCTCGACTTCCGTATGAAACAATACTGACATAGACTAAACGGGTGAATGGGCATACTGAGAAATCACCAGCAGAAGAAGCGTAACGTACTTAATCCAACAACGTGTCTCCTATTGAACATAGTAAGAGCATAAACTAGTGAGCCAAAGACCAAGCGCAGAAACGACGCTCCTATTGCACATAGTTTACACATGATCATGCAGTTGTTTATAACAACATGAACTATTCCATTGGCCGATTGGCGTCACCAGTCAAGCAAGCAAACCAAATCAAACCCAACCCACCGAACCTGGAGTCCACAGGTACACTCCAATTGACTTAAGGAGTAATACTAACACCAAGTCCCAACACATTAAACAAAACACCAGCCGAATTGAGGGCGATTTCCTCTCGATCTACAGCTAGCTACAGCAGAATCAGCCAAATCGCCCGCTCCGGCGAATCGAATCAGATGAAAACGACAGGGCAGGGCACGGGGAAGCGGCGGAATCGATGGGACGGATCGGACCTGCTGCTGCATCCTGGCGAGGTCGTCGGGGGACATGCGGCGCATCTGCTCCTGCGCCAGCCGCAGCATCTCCGGATCCATCATGTCCCGGCGCCGCCAATCGGATCGGATCGAAGCACAGCGAGCGAGCTGCGAGCTCCTCGTCGTCGATTTGGGAATTTGTTGGGAGCCCAGCTCGCTGGTTCTACGTGTCTCAAGCCTTTTTTGGTGGTGTATTCGTAAACGGACCAGCTCCAGGACGTCCGATCCGGACCCTTATATGGTACGCTCGGCTGCTTACTAGCGTCCGATCCGGACCATGGTACGCTCCTTACTAGCGTTTGATGACGCAGAGACAACGGTCAGATATGCGATGCGACCACCACGAGGAGTATGGACGACGCCAAGAAGCATAGCCTTTTGGGAGGAGGTTGCGGCCACGGCAACGAGGGATCCGAGGCTCAAGAGCTTAGCTCGTCACGGCGGCGCTAGAGGAGACTGCGCCCAGCGGCTGTGGAGCTCTCCGCAGCCGCCGCCGCTCATGGAGGCCACGGCTGGTGTTTGTGACGGAGCTCGAGCGCCACAAGAGATGCAGTGAGAACTCGCAAATGGCACGGCTAGTGTTAACGATCTCGCGGAGCAGACTTAACAAATCGAAAAAATTGACGAATGGTTAATCGGTTTAAACACGCATAAACACCGTGTTTAATTTTTTGATTCAAAGCGTGTCAGCCGATTTGATCCTGCAATCGCTAAGATAGACCAAAAACAATAAACCGATTTAATGGTACAATCGGCAAAACAAATATAAATAGCTTACTGAAGCCAATTAGACAATAGATGGCGATTTGATTATCTAAATGACTTTTTAGTGTCGATTAGACGACCGATAAAGGTAGGTTTTCCACACAAAAAAAGGCGATACGTAATAAGATCGAAGAAAAAGAACCTTGATAAATTGACGTAATCGAAGATAATCAACAATCGGCGATGCACAACTTTATTGATCAAAAATGGATTAAAGAGTCTAAATTACAAAGGCTACTTCTAGTCGATAGAAAGTAAATAAAAAGTAGATGCGAGTTGATTGATTGATTGTTGGATATTTTTTCAGCTCACCTTTGATACCTTTTTATAGCGCATAAGCCAATAGTATACTTATCCGATCCGTCATCATTAACCGTATCGACTTCTATCTCTTACAGATCAAATTTCTTATTCAAATCGACGTCGTCTAGGTATCCAAATTTAACTTACCTTACAAATCGGTCATATACTTTACCAAATTTTAGTACTAACATATGCCTCTATTTTTGGGAGATAAGGTTACCTTCCAAAAATCTTTTGTGTCAACTTAAACACAAATTTTTCACACTATTCCCGCTACTTTTCTCGATAACTTCCCCATTAATTGCGCCGCAATATCACAAGCCGCATAAATTTTCACCATAATTGCCTGTGAACCGTTGGGAAAACTTCCCGCCTTTTCACCATTTTCACCTGCCTATAAATATAGGGTCCAATCTCTTGTTATTTTCACGCACTCAAGCTCTAGACCTTCTCATCGTCGGCTTTTCATCGCAATTTCATCAACCTCAGCATTACCAGCTTCTATCTTCGTTAGCTGAATACCGATGGATCCCAAATAGGTATTTACTCATGTTCCCGATTTTGAAGATCAACATTATTTAGGGTCGTTAGGAAACCTAGACCCGTCGACTATAATAGAACAGGATGTGCCTAGACTTCCCCTTCACGCTCCAGAGTATAATATCAATGGATGGAGTAAAAGTTTCATAGCCTGGTCGACAGTACTAAAGGGTTAGAGAGATTGGTTCAATCGGGTAGCAGCATAAAAAATGCCACAATGGGAGCAGATGGTCATCGCTGAGTGTCTTCCCCTCTCCTTAGCCGATTCAGAAGCCAACGAGCCCTTAGTGGCCACGATATGTTATTTTTGATCGGATACATTTAATGCCTTTATGTTCAAAACCGGCCCTATCGGCCCAACTCTACTTGATGTGGCACATCTATGTTGCTTAAGGCCAGATAGAGATCAACTGTCAGCTTTCAGTGCCAAACCGCAATCTAAGCTAGTTTCCACCAAAGGAGAGGGCTGGATTAAGTACATGGGTGATAACAAATGAATCAGCCTAATATCCAATAAAGAACATGTAGCCTTCCTTAACAAGTGGCTTGACCGACTTCTATTTTGCAGTGTTTCCCTTGGACCCACTCCAGTATATCAGGTTATAGCCAAAAAGCTAGTAGAGGGCCATCGGCTTGCACTGGGAAAATGTTTCTTGGCACAATTTATCAAATGATGCATGTGACGCGCAGTCGGCTCTATATGGGAATGGGATCATATACCATCGGCAGCGTGGGCAGCCCGTTATGGTTTATCCAGATTTGGATTTACTACATATTTAACCGACCATTTAAAATTGATTCATCCGACATAACTCCGTTCCCTCGTGAAAACCCCCAAGAAGACCAGGAAATAGAGTATAGGAATAGCCGATCTTTCAGTGAAAAAATTATTCTCTGCTCTTGTGTGGAATCAAAGATTATGCCTATCAGAGTAAGGAAGTATCTGGCTTTGTTTTTTCAGCTTGACTATGAAGATTTTCGTCAAAGGGATTTCTTCAGCTACAAAAAAGCCGATAGCTATCCATGTCCATATTTTCTTCATTTAGAAACTGATAGCAATGAAATGCCTGAAGGCACCCAGGAATTGTACATAATTTTTCTCTCTACAAGTGTGCTTTCTATTGGCTTATACTTAAAGGGCAGAACATTTCAACCATCATATGAGTTTGTATATGCAAGGCAGTTAAGATTTGGACAAAATCCTCAAGTCTAATTCTATTTAGTCAGCTACGTCCCAGAGACCGAGTGCGTCGAGCACATGACCTCATATGCACGTCTTGCAACTTCCTACGTACTTGGCCTGATGAAGAGCCACCATCCTGACCTGGACCTCTTGATATTGGATGAAGGGTTTGCGTGTGAGGCGAATATGATGAGGACACGATGTCCCACAAGGCCAACAGAGAAGCAACACTGAAGCTGGAGTCAACTAAAAAATTCCTTGAAGTTGAGTTGGCCAATTTAACACGCAAATAGCTGATGGTCATCAAATGCTAGTAGACTCCTCTGCGTCTTTAAAAACTCAAAAGGTTAAACTCGGCCTATTCATAACGTTAGTAAAGAAACAATCGGCCAAGGTTATCCCCATGCCTGGTACTATTGAAGAGGACGAAAAGATCATCGAAGATGTGGAACAAACCTTGGCCAAAGCTGTAGTTGTGCTCTCAGGCCTTGGGGCCAAGCTAAACAATCTTGAACCATGATCGACAATGTTTATGATGTCTATAATCGGCTTGTTTTTTAAAACAATGTTCCTTGAATGTTTGTAATGGGCTTGGTCTTAATACTTTTTGAATGTTCTATGATAATATTTATAATCGGCTGTTTAATCGATTAATGTTTATTAATGTTTTAAGTTCTTGTTTCCTTTTATGCTAAGTATGGTCCTTATCATCGACTACAATGCTTATTATTACATCTCATAGCCAGAATTAACTGCAACGAGTTAATTTAGCTTTCAAAGCCGATAGTCATCTCTAGCCGATTACGATCCAACCCAAATACTAGGATGATATTTCTTCAAGCATTTGCCGTTGATTGCTTTAGGAAATACCGCCCCTTCCAGTGTCTCCAGAATATAAAAGTTACCATCCACAAGCCGACGAATCTTATATGGTCCCTCCCAGGTCGAAGACCATTTGCTAAATTGGTTATCCCTAGAGCCAACATGCAATATAGTTTTCCAGACTAGTTTGGCTTCATGAAATGATTTGGGCAACACTTTTTTTATAAACCCTTGCAACTCTTGCCTTATTTTTCTTTAGCCGATCCAATGTATGCAGTCGCAATTCTACCAAGTCATCCAAATTATCGGTCATCAAATCCTTATAGTCTTGAGCTGGCAACCCATTCTGCCTGGCTATTCTGATCGAGTCAATATCAATTTTCAATGGTAACACAGTCTCTTATCCATAAACCAACTAATAAGGAGACATCTTTGTCACACTGTGGCAAGCAATTCGATATGCCCACAAAGATTCTGACAATGTCTTGTGCCAATTTCTGGGTTTTTCCTCAATTTTCCTTTTAATCAGCTTGATAAATGTTTTATTTGACGACTCAGCTTAACTATTAGCTTGTGCATAATAAGATAATGAATTCAACAACTTTATACCCAAACTTCTAGCAAAACCCTAAAACTCATCGGACATAAACACAGTGCACCGATCAGTCTAATTGTTTGAGAAATTCCAAACCGATGGACAATGTGTTCCACCACGAATCCAATCGCTTCAACATGAAGGACCGAGATGGCGAATAGAGGGGGGGTGAATGGTCGCAAATGAAATTTCCCCCAAAATACTCCAACAAAAACCTCGACAAGATCGCTCAAAAGAAATCGTAAAAAACCTGAAAAACTAGACAACTATGTGTACCCCAAGCTTGCATTGATAAATACCATAAAATATGTGGGGATTTTTGAGTCACAATACTGGTTGTCTAGTATCCAAGGTAAAGAGGAATCAATTCAAACTCTTGCTTTTAGAAAGGACATCAATTCAAATCACCAAAGTCACTTTCAGAAAAACAAAAGCAAAATTTCCAGAACTTGTCCTCAATTTGCACAGGAGGTTGGTGGGTTTCTGCAGCTCACAAAATTTTGAGACTTTTTCTCCCTATGAGAATCAGAGTCGTGAAGAATTCCACCAAATTTCTCCTCAAAAAGCCTTACAGGAAAAATATAAGAACACAGTCTGGTCAAAGACTTCGAGCAGAAAGTTTGGGGCTCGGTTTTCACCTCATGGCACCCAAACGGTGCAACAAGTGAACTCCAAAATTTTTATGCAAGTGTATGTTAGAGTCCCGCACCTCCTCCAACAAGAATCACTTGAAAAAGATTTTTCTATATTTTTATAGAAATCAAACACAGATTGCTGCGCGAAGAACAAGTTCTGAACAAAGTTGGAACTTGAAAGAAAAGATGTTCTCTACTCAATCCAAGAGTGCAAAAGAGATGTAAAACCATATGAACACACTCAAAATATCCAAGATCAGCAGCATTTAGAAGGAGGGGAGGCAAATCCAAATTACATGAAAGTAAATTGCGAGAATGTAATTGCGGGAAAGTAAATGCTGAATTTAAATTGCGTAAAGTAAAGACATAATGTAAATGCGCAAAATAAATTCAGAGGTGGATGGATAAAACTTTAGTTTCTGGAAGGAGAGGTTACAAAGCCTCACTTTCATGTGGGCAAAGCTCAAAGGAGCATTCACAAACCTCAAAACCTTCAAGTGAAGGAGGCTACCCCTCCACCCCTATTTATACTACTCTTGGGCCACCTACCACCCTTGGATGAGTCCCTCAACCCTAGAGCACTCATCTAAGGGCTAGGATTAACCCACACACACAGCCATGCTAGGGCTAACCCAAAACCCACACACATACCGGGTTTTCTTGCACGGTTTTCAAAGCATACTACCTAGACCCGCTAACCTATCAACTAGACCTCAATCCGACGGCTCTCATTGATCCACGCGGCATCTAGCTAGCATCAACTCCTTTCCTTGTCTTCTTGACTTGCCCGGACTCCGTCTCCGATCATCTTCCGGCGATCTCCCAACCGTCTGGACCTCCGACGCTCCTCGCCTAGTCCCGGTCATCCTTCGCCTCACCATGACCTAGCACCGTCGCCCTGCAACCATCAAAGACAAGGAAACACATCACATAGCAATGCCCACAATGATATGCAATAAACCATCTAACTCATCACTACCGCGCCCATACGCCGGTACTGCCACTCCTGGCAGAGACAACTCAAATTGCTTCATTTTAAAAATCAATCCAAATCAAACTCAAACTTAAGCACACCTTGCTCAAATAAAGTCAAATACTCATCACAAACATGGATGGACCTCCACATGGTCCTTCAATCTCCCCCTTGATGAGTATATTGACAAACCACACAAAAAGGCATAAATTTGAGTTTGAAGAAAATGAAGAAGAAAGAAATTTTTAGTTGTAAAGTCAAACTTGGTCCAAAGATAGAAATTAGAACCATGACCAAGTTGACGAAGAGGAATTTAGATTTTAGAGTTAAATTTAAGAAAGAGCAAGTTTTCAACAAAAACTCTAAAATCCAACTAAACATGTCAAATGTGATTATGAGATTATGATCCAAATGAAGTAGTAGCATAGTTTTACAAAGATCATAATAACCAAATAAGCATTCACATTTTTATCTTTTAGTGATGCCTTTCCTACGTTTTCTCCCCTTTTGGCAATATAGGCATCAATTTTTTATGTATGCATGAAATGCAATCGAAAGAGCTTTGAAGATTATCCAATTGATCAAAATGGAAGGATATTACACCAAGCTTGTCAATTTCGAAGATGACTAAACTAAGACATGTCCAAGTGCAAATACGAGCTTAGTTTTGAATATTTCATTTTTAGCAAGATTTGACAAGTGCAACACTTAGCTTAAGTTTCAAAAATAGAAGAATAGCCACTCTAAGGATCAAAAGGAAAACCTAGAGTTCAACCTACTCAACACTTTGGGGAATCTAGAAGAGCATACAAGGTCCTTCGGGCTCATTTATCACTTAACGCAAATTTTGATTTATCATCATACAAGACATAGCGGGGTGCAAATGTTTGACATTATTTGCATTCTTTACCCACATATGTCTTTGTTTTTAATTTATTTGTATTTTCTTTTGACAACCAATTGACTCAAGCCTTATGCGACCATCTCAAGATGAACTCTTAAGAGGATGGTCTAGGTCAAACACGATGTATTCCAAGTTCATCCCAAGTGCAATGGGAAGCGGTCTTATGAATGCAAGGTGTTGAGTCGTATGTGCACAAGAAGAGTCAATTTTGTTTAATTTTCATTTTTAGCACAATGATTCATGAGCAATTGAAGGACTCTAGCATGGATCAAACTAGTTTCACCCAAGTTGCTATAGGGACTCTAGAGAACTCCAAAATTTCTCAAATTATGGCACAAACCTCTAGAGAAGAAACCTAGCAAGTCAAAGCAACAAGTTTCATCAAGTTTTTCATTTAAGACTTTTTTCATTTTAAAGCTTAGCAAGTTAAATGAACTTGGACATATCTGAGCTAGTGATTTCCTCCATATGATGCAAAGATGGTGTATAGCATGAAGAAGAAATAAATTGTATAATAGACAAAGCTCATTAAACAGGAAATGCAGTCTATATGCAATGCACGAACAGATTCCCAAACTCCCCCTCAACAAATGAATCAATTTTAAGCTCAAATCTGGTTAAAGTTGAGTTATTATCAAGATTAGGCACAAAGAAAAACCGAATGAACTCAATAATAACCGAAAAAATGAATGAGGAGAAGAAGTCGAGAAACGCAAAACCGGATGGCTATAGAGCATAGAAAGATATAAGAGACTCACTACGGCTTAGACTCGCTCTTATCTTCCCAAAGGATCGACATAGGGAAGTCGACTCTAGATCCCAACTAAGGAGTGCACACAGCACCTGCTCTACCCGGAGGCCCAATACCGCTAGACTTATAAGACGTGAGGGAACTCAACCTAGAGAGAAGAGAGAACACTAATCACGCATGATAGCAACCTAAAGCACAAGATAAGAGGTCCATAGAAGGCATGCCAGAAGTCTAAGTGAGTGAACTCAACTCAAGAAAACAAGCCCAAAGTCACCCAAAAGAAATACAAAGAAAAGAAAAATTGGAAGAAAACATATAATACATAATATACAAACCAGCTCCCCCTCACGAAAAGCCGTAAGGGCTCACGACTCAAGCTCACTCCTCAAGGCAACAAATGGAGCTATCCAAAGGCTTGGTGAAGATATCGGCTAATCAAGGTCACTCTTCTGAATCGAAGCGCGATATCTCCCTTCTCCACATGGTTTCTAAGGAAGTGATATCTAATATCAATGTGCTTGGTCCGGGAATGTTGCACTGGGTTTTTAGCAATGCAAATAGCTGAAGTGTTGTCACAGAAAAGTGGCACACTCTCTATCTCTAACCCATAGTCCCGTAAGGTCGATCTCATCCAGAGCACTGCTACAAAGAATCGGTGCAAAGAACATACTCGGCCTCGGTGGATCAGTGCAACCCTGCATCGCTTCCTAGATGACCAAGAAACAAGAGAAATGACAATGAATTGGCAAGTGCCAGAAGTGCTCTTCCTATCTATCCTACAGCCAGCAAAGTCGGCATCGGAAAAGGCTCTAAGAGATAGACAAGAAGACGAAGAGTACCAAATACCATAATAAGTGGTAGCACGAAGTACTGAAGATGCGCTTGATCGCTCAAGGTGAGAGGCGCGAGGAGAAGCTTGAAATCGAGCGCACAGACATACAGCGAAATGTATGTCCGGCCTCGAAACAGTGAGGTACAAAAGGGAGCCGATCATGCTCCAAAACTCCTTTTAATCAGCAGGCTCACCATCCTCATCGGGCTCAAGGACAGCAATGGTGGCCATAGGAGTCATCACCGGCTTCCCATCAGACATATCGAGCGCCAGAGGTCACGTATACTTGCCTTGATGCAAGAAAGTACCCTCCGAGTCCGCTTGATTTGGAAGCCAAGAAAGTAGCTCAACTCGCCCATCATACTCATCTCAAACTCAGTGCTCATCACCTCGTAAAACTGAGACACAAGCGAATGAGATGAGCCACCAAAATGATATCGTCCATATAAATCGACAAGAAGAAAATGAGACTCATGGTGTCGATGAATGAGTTTTGTCTACTATGCCCATTTTAAAGTCATGGTGAGAAGATAAGACTTGAGCCTCTCATACCATGCTCTGGGGCTGCTTGAGTCCATACAAAGCTTTGGAGAGCTTGTATACATGACTCGAAACTTAGGGTTCTCGAATCCGGAGGTTGTTTGACATAAACCTCTTCCTCAATATAGCCATTGAGGAATGCACTCTTGACATCCATTTGATAGAGCTTGAAGCCCGGGATGCAGAGAATGCAAGCAGATCCTAATAGCCTCTAGTCTAGCTACAGGGCAAAGGTCTCCTCAAAGTCAAGACCTCAACCTCGAGAAAAGCCCTGTGCAACTAGCCTAGCCTTGTTGCGAATGACAACCCCATCCTCACTCTACTTGTTTTTGAACACCCACTTGGTCCTAATGACATTATGACCGGATGGGGGCTCGACAAGTCGCCATACCTTGTTCCTCTCAAAGTTCTCAAGTTCTCATGCATAGCATTAATCCACGATTCATCTGATAATGCATGAGAAACATCCTTCGGCTCAAAGGAGGCAACGAAGGCAGAGTGGAAGCAGAAACTGGACAAACCTAATTTTGAGCGAGTGACCCGCTCAAACAGATCACCAATGATCTGATCAGGTGGATGAGTTTTCTGGATATGTCGGGAGGACCGTATGTATGGCATCTACCTCATGTACAGAAGAAGTAGGAGCAGAGCCACTCACCAAGGAGAGCTCAAGGCAAGGGCTGGTCTCCCTGAGATGCAGAAATGGAAACAGGAGGCACCTTAGGTGTAGAGAGAACTGGATTCGGTGAAACACCATCATCTCCATCATCCTCATCTTCTACAAAGATGGTCTCGGAGGGATAAGAAGAGCCTGAAACATCAGGTCTAGCTCCTGGACTAGCCTCATCAAAGGTCACATCACAGTCTCTATGATCCTATGCGCATCAACACCTGCACTTATAGCTACAAGAAGAAGTCAAGTAACCTAGAAAGATACCATCGTAAGAGCGAGACTCAAACTTATCTAGGTTACTGGACTTCAAGATAAAGCACTTGCAACCGAAAACACGAAAATGAGACACACCGGGCTTTCGCCCATACCTCAACTCATAAGAAGTGCGGCGATGTGCTCTCAAAACACGCGATTAGAAACATGGCAAGCAAGAGCTATAGCCTCACCCAAAACTTCCTAGGAGTATCAGACTCGCCTAGGATCGTCCCAGCCATCTCAACCAAGGTCATGTTCTTCCTTTCCACTACGCCATTCTCACGAGGCGAGGAGAAAAGAACGATGCTCTAAACCAGACTCCACACGAAACTCTCAAAGTAGGAATTCTTGAACTCAGTGCCATTATCACTACGTATAGCTCGTAATGCACCGGGAGCTCAATAGACAACCCATCGACCAAACCCCAAAGTGAGAAAAGTCTCATCCTTCGAGGCCATGAAGAATACCCAAGAGTATCTAGAAAAATCATCAACGATGACAAGAACATACCACTTCCTCCCGCCGATCGCACTCTAGCCGGACCAACAAAGGTCCATATGTAAAAGATGTCCGGTGCATCACCATCAATACGGATCGGAGGATGAGAAGCGAGAACCATCTTGCCATGTCGGCAAGGAGAGCAAACTAAGTCTTTGACCATCTTGAGTTTGGGCAAACCCGAATGAGATCGTGGTCGCTAACTCGGGTCAAATGATCAAAACCAATGTGACCAAGTCTCCTATGCCGTAAGGAGAGATCACGGACTCGAAGCAATCAAACATCGAAGAGAGTCTCCGAAGAAGCGAAAAAATCAGCACGAAAGACTCTCCCAAATCTAGAAATTCCAAAACTAACCCTCCCGATGAATCAAGAATTCTACAGCATTACTCTTGAAGCTTACCTCGAAAGAGTCATCGATAAGTCGAGAAACAGAGCGATTGTATTGCGACTTACTTACTAAGGCAACATCTTTAAGAATGAAATTTTGGTTAATGCAGATGGTACCTTTAGCAATGACTCTACTCAAGATGCATCCCCAAAAGTGATTAACTCATCACCGGGGCTCGGACTAGAGAAGAGAACCAACGAGAATCTCCGGTCATATGACGAGAATAACCGAGTCAACAATCCAAACATCGCCCTTCCCCATCCGATTTAACTGATCAAGACAAAGAGAGAAAGATGACTCAAGATCGGGATAGAGTGAAGACTTAGGAACCCAATCTCAACCATACGACACCTCGTAGTACCACCACGTAAGAAGATCGACTCGAGTGTCTCTCTGACGCCAACTCTCACACGATCGGGAGCAACTCGTAGATAATCTAGAGTCAAAGCGGGTTGGCACGCCGTGGTGCAAAAGCCGGACCATCCCAAGAAGGTCGCTGGATCTCCTACCGAAAACATCTCACGCCGATATCTACCTCGATGGGAAAAACGAGGAATATCAAGAGGACGGCGAAAGATCGAATACTGAACACTCCGGACTAAAACTCAAGAACTAGCATGAAAACCAAGTCCCGGGCGCCGCCCAAAAAGTGACTCTCTAACTTTGTCTAGAAGCGGTGTGTCTTAGGAGCACTCAAAGTCCGGGATAACCCTAAATACCCTAAGAGCGACAACACGCCACGCCGAGTGATCTTGGCGCGCCTGAAGCAGAAATCTACTAGGTGACCATCCTTCTTACAGAAGGTGCATGTGTACTTCGCCTTGCTAGAGGCAGAAGCAATAGGAGTAACACCCTTCTGGTCAGAAGTCCTATGGACAACCCCATCGGACCTAAACACGGTGGTACTCACTCTGGGAGCTACCACAACCTCACCACTCTTGGAGCCACGCACAATGGTGGGAGGATACGCCCGAGCGTGCTCCAAGGGATCAAATCCTAGACCTTGATTGAATCTACTAATCTTGGATTGGTCTAGAATAAGATTGAGCTTCTTCTTGCCTCCAACAAACTTCTCGAGAGTGCTCATAAGATACCGCAATCTCGGAAGAAAGAAGCACAAGAAGAACAGGGGAAGGAGAGGAAGAAGAAGAACCGAAAGAGAAGATCTCTCAAAGACGTACTTTTTGTTCCCTTAGCACTACCGCCTCAATCTTGAGGGCCTCACAAGAAACGCAAGGAGCATCTCTAATCCTAAGGGTTTGGTCTTTTAACTTTTCTTAAGCTCGACATGGATTTGATCCACATCATCCTTAACCCCAACACACAAAGAAGCAACCGGTTTTTGACTTAACTAGTAAGTCCTTAGCAAGTTGATCACACTTGACATTCAAAGCATCATTGTCAAGTTTTAGTTGCCTCTGACCCTCACATGAGCCGACCGGGTCCTTAGAAGCATGCAATTCAAGTTCATCATTTCTAGCGTAAAGCTTTCTAAGGTTTTCGCCATGGCATCAATTTCGCAAGCAATTTAGGGCAATTAGCACATGATGGAGTGGAGTGAGCATGAAGAAAACTAGCCTCAACAGAATAGCATCAACGTAACTAATGCTAGCATTCTTCAACCTAAGATCATCAAGTTCAAGAAGCACACTATCATGTATGGTCCTTAGGTTCTCCAACTCCACAAGAATAGCATCACACAAAGAGCAATCATTAGTGACTCGGGAGGAGAAGATCTAAGTGAAGCTAACTCCCGAGTCAAGGTACCTACTTCCTTCTCAAGCTCAGTACACCTAGCTCTAGCTCTAGCATGAAATTTTCCTAATTTGCGTAAAGCTTCGTTGAGTGGTCATAGGAGGTACCTCATCCGAGTCATTTGTAGAGCTCTGAGTCGCTGATGTCGTTGGTGTCGGCCATGAAGCACATGCCGAGAAGTCATCGCCGCCTTCTTCTCTTGCGGATCATCCTCGCCTCGTCGCTCCATGTCTCCGTGTCGGAGAGGTTGATGTCGCTGCGCGCGAGGACGCGGTGGAAGAGCTTCTTGTTCTTGGAGAAGTTGCGGTACTTCTTCTCGTGCGCCGGTTCACGAACCGAGGCTTCTTGTTGCGGTTCTTGTCGGTGTAGTCGTTTTGCCCGAACCGCCAACGCCGTTCTTGCCCTTCTCCGCTTGGGGATTCGCCGGATGTGGTTGGGGCCACCACACTCAAGCGGTGATCATGCCACCTCTCTTCCTCTCTCTCACCCTCTTGTATGCATGAGAAAACATGCGAGCGAGAAGAGCAAGCTCATTTTCTGGAAATTTTTCCAGTTGGTCATCGCTTAGCTCGCAAAGGGCGAAAAGAGAGAAACCAATAGGAGGATCAGAAGAAGAAGATCCAATGGGATCGGTGACCAAAGCCATCGACTGAGATTTCATCTTCCGAGAGACGACATCGATCTCATGAGTCTTGAGGCGGGAATAAAGCCCGCCAAGAGTCAGAGTCGATAAGTCGGTGGTGTCCTTGATGGTGGTCACCTTCATCTCCCAAACTCGAAGGTCGAGTGCGGTCAAGAAATATCGAGCATTGTCCGAGTCAGGGTATATGCAACCAACTGCTCGGAGGTCGCTCAAAATCTTTGTAAACCGACCAAAACACTCGTCGAGACTCTCACCAGCGCGTTGATCAAATTTGTTGTACTCGCGCTTGAACTGTCTGCCTCACGCCTTGATTTGAGTAGAGCCCTAATGGTAAGCATCGAGGTTACCCAAATCTCGTGAGCGGAGCGAAGGTGAGAAATCCTATCATACTCACCGCGCTAAGACCTCAGATGAGAATGTTCCTTGCCTTAGCATTCGCCTCAACGTCAACCATATTGATGGCCGTGACATTTTCATCAGTAGGAACCTCATACGGGACTTTCACCTTCTGCTATATCATGTAACCCTGGGCAGTGATGTATGACTCCATCTGAGACTTCTAAAAAGGAAAATCAACTCCATTAAAGATGGGAGGCTTGGTGGAATATTTGTCCGTCGCCATGGCTCTTGAGACCGGTCAAGATCTATGGAAGAGCAAAATCGGCTCTGATACCAATTGAAGGACCGAGATGGCGAACAGAGGGGGGGTGAATGGTCGCAAATAAAATTTCTCCCAAAATACTCCAACAAAAACCTCGACAAGATCGCTCAAAGGAAATCGTAAAAAACCGGAAAAACTAGACAACTATGTGTACCCCAAGCTTGCATGGATAAGTACCATAAAATATGTGGGGATTTTTGAGTCACAATACTGGTTGTCTAGTATCCAAGGTAAAGAGGAATCAATTCAAACTCTTGCTTTTAGAAAGGACATCAATTCAAATCACCAAAGTCACTTTCAGAAAAACAAAAGCAGAATTTCCAGAACTTGTCCTCAATTTGCACAGGAGGTTGGTGGGTTTCTGCAGCTCACAAAATTTTGAGACTTTTTCTCCCTATGAGCATCAGAGTCTTGAAGAACTCCACCAAATTTCTCCTCAAAAAGCCTTACAGAAAAAACAGGAAAAATCTAAGAACACAGTCTGGTCAAGAACTTCGAGCAGAAAGTTTGGGGCTCGGTTTTCACCTCATGGCGCCCAAACGGTGCAACAAGTGAACTCCAAAATTTTTATGCAAGTGGATATTAGAGTCCCGCACCTCCTCCAACAAGAATAATTTGAAAAATATTTTTGTACATTTTTATAGAAATCAAACACTGATTGCTGCGCGAAGAATAAGTTCTGAACAAAGTTGGAACTTGAAAGAAAAGATGTTCTCTACTCAATCCAAGAGTGCAAAAGAGATGTAAAACCATATGAACACACTCAAAATATCCAAGATCAGCAGCATTTAGAAGGAGGGGAGGCAAATCCAAATTACATGAAAGTAAATTGCGAGAATGTAATTGCGGGAAAGTAAATGCTGAATTTAAATTGCGTAAAGTAAAGACATAATGTAAATGCGCAAAATAAATTCAGAGGTGGATGGATAAAACTTTAATTTCTGGAAGGAGAGGTTACAAAGCCTCACTTTCATGTGGGCAAAGCTCAAAGGAGCATTCACAAACCTCAAAACCTTCAAGGGAAGGAGGCTACCCCTCCACCCCTATTTATACTACTCTTGGGCCACCTACCACCCTTGGATGAGTCCCTCAACCCTAGAGCACTCATCTAAGGGCTAGGATTAACCCACACACACAGCCATGCAAGGGCTAACCCAAAACCCACACACATACCGGGTTTTCTTGCACGGTTTTCAAAGCATACTACCTAGACCCGCTAACCTATCAACTAGACCTCAATCCGACGGCCCTCATTGATCCACGCGACATCTAGTTAGCATCAACTCCTTTCCTTGTCTTCTTGACTTGCCCGAACTCCGTCTCCGATCATCTTCCGGCGATCTCCCAACCGTCTGGACCTTCGACGCTCCTCGCCTAGTCCCGGTCATCCTTCGCCTCACCATGACCTAGCACCGTCACCCTGCAACCATCAAAGACAAGGAAACATATCACATAGCAATGCCCACAATGATATGCAATAAACCATCTAACTCATCACTACCGCGCCCATACACCGGTACTGCCACTCCTAGTAGAGACAACTCAAATTGCTTCATTTTGAAAATCAATCCAAATCAAATTCAAACTTGAGCACACCTTGCTCAAATAAAGTCAAATACTCATCACAAACATGGATGGACCTCCACATGGTCCTTCATAACAAAAGTTACTTTTTTCAGAGGTATCGCCTCAACCCATTTATAAAAATAATCGGTCGCAGCCAAAATATATTTATGGACTTTAGATGATGCAGGGTAAATTTGTCTGATTGCATCTATTCCCCAACCTCTAAACGGCCAATGCTTGATAATTGGGTGTAACACCGATGTTGGAGCTAGCTGTAAATTGCCACACTTCTGACAATCTTGGCATCCTTTGTATCTTCCAACATCGTCGACCAAAATATCCAGTACACCTAAGTAGCCATTTCATTTTATGAGCCGACTGATGAGTTCCACAAATTTCTTCATGCACTTCTTCTATGGCCACTTTAGCTTCCTCTGTCCCAAGACATCTTAATAACAAACTATCCAATATCCGATAATAGAGTATTGTATCATCAAGAAAAACATATTTCAGGGCTTGTTTCTTTATTTTTTTAATCTACAGGCATTGATGGATAGAAAAAATAACCATTTAATTTTGCCCTCCAATCGGCTGTGTTAACACACATGAAACTTCAGCTCATAGACTATTTTGTTTATCGACTCAAAGTCTCTCTCATAGCCAAACATTTTATAGTCCGATGCTTGCTGAGCTAGATTGTTGGCTTTGGTATTCATCTCACGAGAGACATGGTGAATTACAAAAGAACTAAATGAACCGATAAGCTTAAGGCATTCATCTAAGTATTAGATTAAAATTTCATCATAACAATTATATTCCCCTCTAACTTGTTGGACTACTAATAAAGAATCACCGTTGGCCTTAACAAAGTCGACGCCGATACTACCAAACATCTGTTGGCCTCTCAACAAAGCTTCATATTCGGCTTGATTGTTTGAGCATCGATGATTTATTCTAAATGCAAACTCAAAACCATACCCTTTAGGCGAAATTAAAAATACCCCAATCCCATTACCTTCCCTACATACCGACCCATCAAAAAACATATGCCAAGGGGCAATAGCCACTAGGTCGGCATTTATATCAGTTTCATGTCCTGTTATAAAATCAACAATTGCCTGACCCTTGATGGCCTTGGCCGATTCATATGTTAAGTCGAACTCAATGAGCGCATATGCCCATTTGCCAAGTCAACCTCGTAAAATTGGAGCCAGTAACATATATTTTATAATATCGGTTTTACAAACAACTTTACAAACCAATGCTAAAATATAATGTGGTAACTTGGTGCAAGCAAAGTATAATGGCAAGCAAAGTTTTTCTACAAAAGGGTACCTGGTTTCTGCATCAATTAACCGCCGGCTTAAGTAGAAAATAACTTGTTCTTTACCATTGATCTCCTGCGCCAAAATAGCTCCAATTGTCTCCTCCTCAGTCGATATATATAATTTAAATAGTATGCCTTTTTGAAGCGTAGCTAAAACTAGAGGCTTGGACAAATACTCCTTTATTATCAACTAATTGTTGGCTTAAACCAGGTATTTTATGATACTCCCAATCAAAACAATCCTTATAACTTCTCAAAAGCTTGACCAACTTTTCTTTATAATTTAATGCTAATTTTGATCTGATAAAAGTTGGTCTCTTCCTATCACCATCACCTATGTCGACTTCATTCAGCAAATCAGTCGACGTGAAACCGTAGCCTAATTTCTTGACCTCTTAAAAGTCTTCAATGGCCTCATAGCTATCTATTATTTGCTGATAGCTTTGCATTTTATCTTGTAAAACCTTTATTGCTGACTTGGACTCCATCTACACAAAACTTCATCTATCTGATCAAATGTGCTCGGCCTTGCGTTAATCGGGATAAGCCCCATCTTGTTGACACAGACAAAATCGCAGTCATCTAGAGTTTTGCCCGATATGCATTCTGCTCCATCATATTGCCAATTTGCATCTGAACTGGCCATGTCAATATGAGCCGATGTGTTGGCCTAAATGACTTCTCCTTTATCGTCGTTCCATTGGACTAGCATTTGGTGCATGGTCGATGGAATACAGCAGTTTGCATTAATCCAATCTTGTCCCAACAAAACGCTATAATTTCCTTTAGCGTCGACTACGAAGAAAGTAGTCGACAAAGTTTTGCTGCTGACTGTCAGTTCTGTCACCATTACACCTTTTGCCTCAGTGGGATCTCCTGTGAAGTCATTTAAAACCATGTTAGTTTTAATAAGATCTTCATTGGACTTACCCAGCTTTTTGCATGTAGTGTAAGATGTTAGGTTGACAGTTGCTCCTCCATCGACCAGCATCCTGGAGATCGACTTGCCATTAATATAACACTTCAAGTATAATGGCTAAAAATGCCGATGGTCTTCTTGTGTCTTTTCAAAAACTGCATCTTGTGCTTCTAAGCACAATTGAGCAAAAGATTCTTTAGCTAACATGATGCTTATCTTGAACTCATCCGGCAAGGTAAACACCATATTATGTCCATCGGAGGTGAGGAATCATCTCGAATTACCGAGGAATCAAAATCGTCGGCTGAGTCAAACTCATCCTCAACTGATCGTTTTCTTTTCCATTCCTTTTTAGCGATTTTCATCGACCGGGGCTCGTTAAAGGTTTCATCCCTTTGTTTTTCTTGCTAAGCCTCCCTCATTTCCTAGGTCCTTACGCGTTGAAGTATTCTTCGTTGCGATCGACTTAACCCAGGAGGACACTATCTAGGCTTTGGCTCAATCGACTCCCGTATCTTTCCCACCAGATTGATCTTAGGCACAAAACTTGAACCCTCATCAGGTCGTTTTTGCTCTTGAATCAGCCTGGAAACCCTTTCGTGGACCGATCCCCTATTGGTGTGTTCTTCCTGATGGTCCTGTATCGGCTCAGATATCTTGTCTTTGGCTGACCGTCACTGCCAGTCATCATGGCATGGGTAATTGGACAGGTGTATGGTGATGGCAAAGTTGACTCCATTTTTCAACAGAATTGCCAAAAAGGGCATTGTTGGTGGGCTCTTTCAAGATTGTCGGGCCAATACATATTATCTGACCAACAAGTAGGATAGCGCGTTCCATCACTTCTCCTTTCGTATTTCTCTAATAACTAGGAGAAGGTTGGTTTTGGCTTACGAATCGCTTCCATGGTGACGATGCTCTTTCGGCCTTGTACCTATTGCTGATTCGTAAGTCACCCTTTGGCTTGATGGTTCTTGAATTTTATCTTTCACGGTCAGTTTCTATCAGAATTGAGCCAACTGTGATTTTCAGGGTCTTTTTGCTATCCGAGCCCTCTTGCAATCTGTCTCGATGCATTATTTTCGTCGATGACGACAAATGTGTTTGACCTTCGGGCTTTGCCTCTTGTGTCGGCTCAGGCTTCTTCCCAGAACAGTGGACCATATTGATTGGAAAAGGATCAGCGTCCACCTGCATCGTCAGCTCTTCTGCAAATTTCAACCGGTCATCTTCTATAGCCGATTGTATATGCTAATAAAAAATATTGCAATCGTCAGTGTTACGAGAAAAAGAATGATGCCATTTGCAATACCTTCGTTTTTTTATCTCGTCAGCTTACAGTAGAACATGTCCTTCAAGCAACCGTATTGTCTTTTCTTGCAGTAGTAAATCAAAAATACGTTCGCACTTAGAGATATCAAAAGCATATTTTATTTCCTACCTATTCTTGATCGGCTTAAGCCATGAACAGACTAAAGACTTCATGTTGGCTTTGACCTATTCGGCTATATTTATTTCCACCTCGTCATCTTCAGATGAATCATTCGAATCATACTCGACGAGGTTAACTTTAACCTTTTCTTTATCCTTAGTTTTGAATTTATCCTTAAAGTCTCTATCGGTAAAACGATCTTGTTGAGCCGATACTCGATGCAAAAGATGACTTAAATTGGTGAACTCCTGCCCACCGAATTTCTCCTTTAGTTGAAGAATTAATCATTGGAAGGCTAAATTGGCTAGCTGATTATCGGGTAGAGTAACGCTAAAGCACCAATTTCTTACTTCTCTAAACCTTTTAATGTAATTTGTGACTGATTCTCCAAACTTCTATCAATTAGAACTTAGATCCGAAATTCAAAGTTCTAAGCTTCCGCAGAAAAAAATACTCATGGAATCAGCTTTTGAAATCGGCCCAAGAATTGACCGAATTTTGGGGCAAAGTTGTGAACCACGTAAAAGCAGCCCCTGACAAAGATAATGGAAATAATTTTACCCTCAATCCATCGGTTTGAGTTGCTTCACCGCATTGTGCGATGAAACGTTTGATATGCTCCAAGGTAGTAGTAGAATCGTCTTCCGAAAATTTTGCAAAATCAGGGACCTTGAAATTATTGGAGTAGGGTATCTGATCAATGTAATCAGGGCACGACTTCCGATAGCCAGTAACATTTCTTTTAGGTTGTATGCCGAATTAGTCTCATAATATGACAGATATCTAATTGGCCCAATCGACTGTCTGAGCCGATTGTGGTTGAGGAACTTGGCAATTAGGATCATAATTGACGTGCTGCCCCCCGGCGTCGGCTTGGGTTGATAAGTATAGGAAGGGGTTGTCGGTTATATAGGCATTCATAGCCAATATTAGACTTTCTGACTATCGATTCTGGCAATAGAACAAAAGGTTCTAGGTATGTCACAACCCTGTGTGTAGTCGGATTCCTTTGTGGGATCGGCTCATGATATTGTGGACGTACGTGAGGTTCTGTCAACGGCGGAGCCGATTGTGGGAAAATGTAAAATAAGGCAGACGGTGGTAAATGGTAAATTGGCCTGGGAGCCCAACTTAGTGCCATCGGTGTGGACGGGATAATGTGTAATCACACTTGCATCTGGATCCCATGGCAAAATCACGGTCGGCTAGGTCGGCATCAGAGTCAGAGTTGGAACCGATGGCTTAGGATCGGCTATTGGACCAAAACTGTGTGTATTTGCCGATACCGAATAGACCGGATAATTTGACAAAGCTTGCATCGGATCTAACAAATTTTCAGCCGATGCTAACTCCTAAGCAACGGCTTTAACACTATTAGCAATCATCGACTTAAGAGTTGTTATCAAGGCCAACGATTGGTTGATCAAAGCATGATGCATAGATTGATCAATCATAGCAGATAATTCAACTTGTGCAGGCATGTATCGGCTTACCGATGTATCGGTGGTCTCCGTATTGCCAAAGGGGTTGGCCGTCGGCAAAGCGGTCTTTTGAGTGACGTCGCATCGAGTCTTTTGGTAGCAATTTAGCATCATCTCCTCAAACGCAGCGTTTCGATCATCAATTTTCTTACGCTGTTCTGGTATCAAATCGTCTAGTGTCGAGACGATTATAGCATCGGAGTTGATGTTAGAAGGAGGAATTGATTTTTCTAAAGAAGACATTGTGTCCCATCGGGGCATGCCAAAAGTGTGTTGACACCGAAAAACGTGACAAAGGATTGATCGGCTCAAACACACGCAAATGTCGGGTTTAATTTTTTGGTTCGAGGTGTGCCAGCTGATTTGATCTTGCAATCGACAAGATAGACCAAAAACACTCGGCCGATTTAATTGTACAATCAGCAAAACAAATCTAAACAGCTTACTAAAGTCGATTAGACAATAGATGGTGATTTGATTATCTAAACGACTTTTTAGGGTCGATTAGACGACCGATAAAGGTAGTTTTTCAAAAAAAAAAAGGCGATGCGCAACAACATTGGAGAAAACGAACCTGGGTAAATTAGCATAATCGAAGATAATCAACAACCGGCGATGTGCAACTTTATTGATAAAAAACGGATTACAGAGTCTAAATTACAAAAGCTACTACTAGTCAACATAAAGTAAATAAAAAGTATATTCGAGTTGATTGATTGATTGTTGAATCCTTTTTTCAGCTCGCCTTTGATCCCTTTTTACAGCGCATAAACCGATAGTATCCTTATCCGATTTGTCATCATGAACCGTATCGGTTTTCATCTCTTACAGATCAAATTCCTTATTCAAATTGATATCGGCTAGGTATCCAAATTTAACTTACCTTACAAATCGATTATATACTTGCCAAATTTTAGTGCCAATAGTACCATAATCTTTTATTAGATGCTTGAGTTTACGTGGGGCCGAGTGTATTACGGACTTGGATCCAAGTCAGAGTCGGCTTCCCTTGCCTTTATATTTGCTGTACGTAATTACCGTGGCCTTAGACCACGTTATTGAATCTATTGAATTCCAGATTGCTTCGTTGCATGTTATAGAGTTTGACAAGCAGCCGGCTTTCCCATCTAGAATTGTGCAACTTTTTTTTCCAGATTTTCTTGCCCATCCTTCGTGATTTGTAGGGAGAACGCATCCACTTTTGCGTGATCGAGTGGATAGTTTCTGGAGCATATGGTTTAGCGAATTCATTCGTCACAGGTCGTTGCACTAACAATGTATTGGCCTCGTCAAATTCGTTTGGCTATTCGAGTTATCATTGACCCTATGTCGTGAAGATCGAGTACCCCGCATCATCACCTCACCCTCTTTCCGCGGTAGGAAAGGGGACTAGTTTTGCAAAAAAATCGTGAGAGAGCCATTTTTGCACCAAAAAAAGAAAAAAAAAGAGAAGAGACCAAAACAGCAAACATTTCGTTGTCCCGCCTCCTCCCGCTAACACCTTCCTCCAGCCAACTCCACATCCACAAGAGACACCCCACCGACACCATCTTGAAGTGCTTCCCTGACCTGCGGCTCCTCCCTCGACGCCGCCGCTATAGGCCTATGTACCTCCGAATCTGGATCTAGATCACGAGCATCAATGGCCTTCTCCCTCCATCATGACTCCTCTATTCGCCCCTTGCCATTGCCTATGCTAGCTACTCTGTCGTAGGATGCGGCATGGCTGGGCGGAGAAGGGTGGCCCGACGCGCCACCTCTATTTGGTGCCGTCACAGCTCGACACCATCCCTTCTCCCTTCGCTCCAATCGACCACCCCCGCTAGATGCCGCCCCTTCTCCTTCGGCTTCAGTCGGCCGCAAAGGCGGAACTAGTGGGGGTGTCGGGTATGCTCCATCACCCTCAAAATTTTGAAAACGCAAGTGTCCGAATCAGAGTTATGCGGGCTGAAGACACATAGGAGAGTTTAAAATTTGCAGTCAGCAATGAACATAACGGGTGACCGATTTCAGTTAAAGTAGATCAAGGGTTGAGATCAAAACACAAATATGACTTAAGTGAGATCCGACATCCCAGAACGAGAGTAGTAATTACTGTTGTCTGTAATGCCAGTCCTACTATTTAAAGCCTATTTTGGTTAGAAGAAAATGAATCATGATTGATTCGCAAAGCTTTAGCCTAAGTAGAGTAAAGTACCTAGTACAGAAACGTACTTTCCCAATTCGTTTTCTACTCTCATATCCTAATTTTCTTGTCAGAATTCATCTAGCATTGAGACGGATCTAACAGCAAGCTACCCAGGCGAGCAGTGAGGGCGCATCAGGCAGGTCAGGCGAGCGGCGTGGCATGCGTCGCGGCGGTTCGTGTTGCTGGCGGCGGCAAGTGGCTATGGTGGGCGGCAACGCGGGGGCGGGGCGAGCGGCGCAGCAGGTAACGCTGGGGCGGGGCGAGCGACGTAGCAAGCGGTTCAAGCAGGCGACGGTGTGGCACACCTATTAAAAATTTCTAGTTCCATCACTGATCGGCCGTCACGTCGCCCTACCTCCTGAGCCAATCCTTCCGCCGTCTGCTCTCCAGATCTAGCTAGATGCGGCACGGGAAGGCAAAACGGTAGCTCGGTGACGGACCAAGCAGAGGCGACGACCTGTGTAGATCTATGTTTTTTCCTTTTTCCTTCATTATTCTTTTTTTTCTGATATATATCAATTACTTGTGTAATCATAGAATTGATTACGTGTGTAATCATGTGATATTATTATTATTATTGTTAAGATTTACTTGCATGCAGATTTGATTATTGTTGTATTCGTGAGGATCATGTTTGTTCACGGATGGACCTCATGATTAATATTTTTAAGGAAAAAGTTCATCCAACATCCTGAATTTTACTTAAAAGTCCGTCCAATACTTAACTTTAAAACCGGTTATCTAATACCTTAAACTTTGCAATCCCGTTCGTTTAACACCCTGAGCTGGGAAAAAGTCCATATAATAACTTGAATTTTGCTAAAAAAATCTATCCAACACCCCAAATGTTGAAACCAGTTATCTCGTTCGTTTAACACTCTAAGCTTTTAACCGATTTTAGGGTGTTAAACGAATGAGATTGAAAAATTCAGAATACTAGATAACTGGTTTCAAAGTTTAGTGTTGAACAGATATTTGGGCAAAATTCAGAGTGTTATATGGACTTTTTCCTTGTTCTTTTTTAATGGCGATCTTGTGAGTTCTTGCATTTTGGTTTTGTTGATTCCTCGCCAATAATTAATTAAGTGCTTATAATAAGTAGTTTGCACAGTCATTTTAATTAAGCCCAAGTGAAACTAAGAAAGTAAAAAGAGTTTTCAATTTAGGATGTGCACATGGAAGGTCTCAAATCGGCATCAAACAAGTCATCATTTAACTCAAGGGTATTTTAGATATTTTTTAACTTAGAACAACTAACCAACCCGCCTAGCTGTTTTTCAGAAAGTACAACCAGAAGCTGCTTTTTAGGAAAGCTTCAGTCATGCCAAGCCGGGCCTCACTTTCAACTTCCGTTATATCAGCGATTGACGAACATACACAGAGCATCACTAAATACCGTTCCTCTATTTTTTTTTTGTTACATTGTCACTGAAGGCAATCTTGGTATTGTAACTCATGCTCACATGTAGTTCCCCAAAATTCAGGCTATACTTGTATCACTTGAAATGCCAAAACTAGATACAGGCAAATCTACAAGCCGGGCGAGTCCCTTCTGACCGAGACAAACCAAACCATCTAAGTGTTTTTTTTCTCTGCTCACTCCATGAGACAACTCCCTCTCTGATAGAATTCATAGTTTCACAACCCTGACTTGGTTCGCTCGAACTACGAATGCCAGGAGCGTAGGGGGAAGGATCTCTCGGAGAACGCTACCATTAGCACCCCATATGACTGCAACACAGAGAACAAAGAATGGATTGCGGACAGAAAAAAAAGAACGGATTGCGGACAGGGAAAAAAAGAAGAATCAATCAGACGAGCAGTAAGTAAACTTAAAAGTGGATGACTAACATAACCATAAAAAACAATGAAAAAAGTGGGAAGAGGACACATCACTTACCATTAGCCAAGCTTCAATGCTTCCCTAAGGCCAAAGCTCATCTGACCTTGTCCCTTTTTCCCTAGTGGATTATTTCCCTTCTGCATCATTGTCACAAATTCGTTGTAGTCGATCCGGCCATCCTGAAGAAGCCCAAAAAACGGAATTCTCGCTCTTCAGTTTTAAAAAGAACACAGAATGAGCTGCAAATCTACTTACATTGTCCTGATCAATGTCACGGATAATATCTTCCAGATGCGCATCTCCAATACCAAACTCCTCGCAGGCTTTTTGCAGCTCATCTTGAGTAATATAACCACTGCTGTCCTTATCAAAGTATGAAAATGCTGCAAAGAGAGTATCTTCTCTCTCGACTTTGTTCAGATGCAAAGTTGCAGCAAGGAACTCCCCATAATCAATTGAACCACTGTTATCAATATCCGCCTAAAAAATGCACAGCACAAATCTTCATTCAAGCAAGGCCCAAAAAATATCTCATATTACTTATCTAGTTGCACAGATAATTCTCCTTATAACACAGTCCTTTGTCAGAATACAAAAGAGTCAATATCACATACCAATTAAAATTTCAGAACCACAAGAGTTCAGATGAAATATAATAGATTTTACAAATAACTAATACCAAATTCAAGAAATCTTGCAGGCAGATTAAAGAACGATGTCAATTACACACCTTCAAACATCCACTCATCAAGTTCAATATTTCAATAACCCTAGTTCAACAGAGATTTTTCTTGAGGTTCTGGGCCTCAAGGACATTATTAGAATACAAAGAATCGAAAATAGAAGGGCCATAGATAAGTTAGAATAGTCACCGCTTCCATTAGAGTTGTAATTTCCGATTCTTTTAAGTTAGCACCAACTCTCTGCAAGCCAGATTTCAGTTCCTCCAATGTGATCTGACCACTGTTGTCAGTGTCCAGCATTTTGAACATTTCTCTCAATCCTGCAATTTCATCTTCAGACAAATTCTCGGCTATAACCTATAGACATCACCCAGTTTAAAGAGAAAATCAATACCGAGCATAATTTACTCTAACATCCTTGATAGAAAAACAAGAGAAAATTTACAGCATTACTCACCCTAAGAGCCATCTTCTTTAGTTTGTTCATTGCTGAAAATTGTTTTAATCTAGTTAAGACAGCAGAATCAAGAGGCTTGTCAGGAGCAACTCCATCAACACAAACCCATGGATGACCTGCCAAAATAAAGATGAATCACTGGATCAGACGAGTGAAAATGAAGCTAGATGGCTGATAGAATGTTTTAAAATAAAGTGTCATTTAAGCTTCTATGTACTCACATAGAGCTTCATGTGCAGTCAATCTCTTTCTGGGATCACGGATTAGCATTTTCCTGACCAAATCCTTTGCACTCTCTGAGATACTGGGCCAGGGATCGGATGAAAAATCAAGATCACCTTTCAAAACTTGTTCAAATATCCCTTGTTCAGATTCTGCGAAATCAAACCAGCAGCCAAAAGAAAATAAAAACAGTGGGAAACTTTCAACATTTTGCAAATAGATGAGGTTCAAAAATGCAGCAAGAAGGGTAGATGTATCCTCACCATCCCAAAATGGAGGGACCCCACACAACAAGATATAAATTATTACACCGGCACTCCAAACATCCACCTTGTGGCCATAGTGTTTCATGAGAACCTCAGGTGCAACATAGTAAGGACTTCCAACAACATCTGAGTAAGTTTCACCTGTAAAAGCAATTAAATTAACACATGTTGCATTGGAAGAAGCATAAAAGTAATGGCATTTAAATGATTATAAGATGGTGTTCTAAAAGAAAAGAGCAATAGTGCATCACGGTCATATTTCACACAGTTTATTGTATGCAGTTGAAGACCACTGTTCTGGGACTAAAGAAAGAATCTACTGCCCTGGGAATTTCAATGTCAGAACATGCATGGGGTTGTAACTGTCTTAAATCTCCAACTATAAATATGCATGAGCATGTAAGTCCTTTTATTCCTAAGTATTAATAATCGGTCATACCCATGCTTTAATTACATCCATAGATGAAAAGGCAAGCCTCGGAACGTCATCCCTTTTGCTTGCACTTTCAACATCATAGATTTCAGAACAGGTTCACCACAATCATATGACAGAATGCTCAACCCTTGGCAAGTTTTCATGGAGTGTGCTCATCTGAAGGTAGGTAAAATCCCTGTATCTTTTCACCATCGCTTACCATAGTCATACACTCCATTCTTGAATAGGGTATAGGATCTCCAAAGCTACATACTTCCCAGATGTAACCCTTTCAATCAACATGAGATTCTTTACAACTTGACATGGCTGCCGTAGCCGGTGTGCAAAATAAGTAATATTTAATCGGTGGTGTTATGCACATATGGTCCTCTGAGAAATAAAACCACATGACCTTAATTATACATTAACAGATAATATTCTAAGGCATTGTAACATTCTAAAATATATGCAATCAAACCACTATGCAGAATTTGATATAACCCAGGAGCTTATGTTCAATTAATAAGCTTATAGTACAGGGACTGAATATGAACAGTTATCCCATAGGAGTTTGATCGCAGGTTTTATGTTTGTGTAGGAACTCAATGCTCTTTATGCAACTCAGTGCCCTTCTTTCTTTGAAAGTACATGAACTTTTGATCAGCAATTTCACATTGGTACAGGGACAAAGAAGGGTTTAATTCTGCTATTACCTCAAGTATAAGGACATGAATGAAGTCCTCAGTCCTCACAGCTCACAATACTCGCTCCCAAATTATTTTTGTACTTGAAGATGCATATGTATCCCTGGTTTACTCTATACTACTGTCACACAAATGTTTCTATCCTTGAAATTAGAATTATTCTACTACTAGGAATGAAAATCTCCCAAGCACACTTTAAACCTTCCAAGTACAGTATAAAATAAAGATTGTCAACTCAAAGCTGTGCGTGCACCAATGCAGCACCTCTACTGGGCCCAATTAGCGAAATAACATCTTAACTAGCATTGTCCACGATTTTTTTTAAAAAAAAACAGCAGTTGCCAACTATCCTGCACGTCGTACAATACAATACAACATGAGGATCGAGGTCGGACCTGGCTTGAAGAAGATGGAGAGCCCGAAATCGATGGTCTTGAGTGGCGAGTTCTCCTTATGGTTGACAAACAAGAAATTCTCTGGCTTGAGGTCTCTGTGCATCACCCCGAGAGAATGGCACGCCTCGACGACCCCAATGATCACCCGCGCCAGCTGCGCAGCGGCCTTCTCGGAGTAGTGCCCCCGCTGTATGATCCTATCAAACAGCTCCCCTCCGGCGCACAGCTCCATGACGAGGTGCACGGCGACGGCGTCCTCGTACGCCCCGACGATGGAGATCACGTTGGGGTGGCCGGCGAGGTGGTGCATGATCTGGATCTCGCGGCGCACGTCCTCGACGTCCTCCTCGGTAAGTAGCTTCCGCTTGGCGATGGACTTGCAGGCGAACTCCTTCCCTGTTGCCTCCTCGACGCACTGGTAGGTGGTGCCAAACTGCCCCTGCCCCAGCTTCTTGCCGAGGGTGTAGAGGTCCTTGAGGCGCTCGGAGTCACGCTTGAGGACGGAGTCGGCGAGGAGACCTGCGCTCTGGACGCGCTTCACCTTGGGCTTGGGTTTGTTAGGGTTGGACGCGGCGGGGCGGGAAGAGGAGGGGGAGGAGTGGTCGGAGTCGGCGATGGTGACGGGCTCGGGGGCCGTGGACGAGGTGGAGGAGGAGACGGAGGGGTTCGAATCGGGAGGCGGGAGCGCCGGCGGGGAGGGCTCGGCGCGGGCGGCGGGGCGCCAGAGCACGGCGAGGGAGACGGAATTGAAGAAGCCGTGGCGGTCCGCGGGGGCGCTGGGGCCGACGCAGGTGTTCCCCATCGCGCCGGCAACGGGGAGGCGGCGGCCGCACGGCGTGAGGCGGCGGGGAGGGAGGAGGAATTGGTGGAGAGGAGGAGATGGCCGGAGGGGAGCGAGGTGGGGATGGGTACGTACGGCTGACATGTGGGCCGCGTAAGAACGTGGGGCCGGTTGTCCATGGGAGCAGAGGCGTGCGAGGGAAGCGAATGCTGCGGGATCGGGCCGTCGGGCGATGCGCGCCAGATCGGACGGCTGGGACGGCGGAACACGTGGCGGGATGATTGGACAATTTGGTTTCGTGCTTAATCCCACGTAGGATGCACCGATGCAGATGGCCGATGTGGCTCGGAGGCAGATCCTCTGCCTTCGGTCACAGAGCCACAGAGCAACAGTGATCCATCTGATTAGGCGATGGACGGTCAAGTCAATTGTTGCAGTAACCGTACACAATGAAATAAAACATCTGCGATGTGTTCTCCGTTTCTGTAGAACCAACACTTTTCTAGCCTTTGTATGAACTGAATTGCAAAAATAGCTTTCTTCCCAACCACAGAAGCACCAACAGATGACACGTATCACTTGTCGCGTTTATGTATCGTGATAGGTTCTACTGACCTAAGGCAGCGCGGAAGCGACGGACCCACTAGCATGCCGAGCTCAGGGAGCTTGAGAGCACGTCCACTCCTTGCCGAGCCACTATAGATGACAAGACTAATAAATGGAGTGATTAACTAGTATGGTAATTAATTGAGTAATCAAGTGACTAAATAAGTGAGTTAAGTGATGTACTTGAGTGTGCTGCTAAGGAGTCGTGGCTCGGCAAGTGCTTCCCAAGCAACCGTAGTTTGGTATGACCTGCCACCATATACGACACGAGCGTAGCAAATGATACGTGTCACTTATCGGTGTTTCTACGATTAGAGAGTGAACTATTTTTACAATTGCATTCGCATGAGACCTAGATTTGTCAAAAAAAAAATAGTACAAAGAGCTAGAAAAGTATTGAATTCGTTATTTGTGCTTGTTTTTACATTATGAACATATGAATCGCTCGAGTTTCCTATAAGAAGGTAAAAACTGTTATTGCTCTAAAAACAAAGATAAAAACTGTCCCTTTTGTGTACGGACCTAGATACGTACACGCTAAAAGAAAGCATCCATCTTTTTTTGTGTGCTTGATAAAGAAAATGTTATTACCGTTGGAATAGGCCCATGTTGGTTGTGCAAGGAGGGAGAGTATGACTATGATTCGGACGCGGGTATAACAGTCCGACTCCGAAGACGTTGCGCAACAATTACCAAACCAGCCTTGGGCTGCTGCTTCCTACCTAAAACTGAAATTTTTGAAAAATATACTCGAATATGGCTTAAATTCGCGCATTTGAAATCATGATGTCTAAGCACCATAGTACCCCATTTCGACTTCCTATATATGTATATGTATATGTAGGAGCTATTCTTCAATTGCGTGTAGAATAGTATATTCTACACGTCAGCCAGTTTACATAATCTGATCGAGCTATGCATGTAACTAATCAGCGTATCAGAACTATTCCAGTTGACCGAGCCATACATCAGGGCTAACAAACTAGTAAATATGGTTCATTGTTTGTACACATAAATCAAATTTTACTGTCAAATAAACATCAAATTACTACTACATGATAGAAATATATATATCTATGGATAGTAAAAATCTATATATATGGATATTAATCATGAATCTCTCTTTTTTACTATTTAATATACTAACGTTTACTATATTCTTTACTGCATTTTTACTATAGAACAATGATAAAGCTACTATTGGAATCACTACCGTGGCTAACCGAATAATAAATGTGTTTCATAGTTTGTACACGAATCTGTTTTTTCTTTGTTTTAGCCATAACTTTTTATTCGTAGCTCCGATTCACGAACTGTTTTCTCCAGTAGCTTATCGATGACGAGAGGAACAGAATGATATAAATCTCGCTAATAAACATTAATTTTGCTAGCTGGTAATAGATTTTACTACATATATATATAGAAAATTACTACATTTCTATATAGATTTTACTATCATATAGTAGTAAATTAATTGGACATGTTATTAATTCGGTAGTAAATTCATTTGTTGTTCTATAGTAGAATGTAGTAAATAAGATAGTAAATGTTAGTGTATTAAACAGTATATAAGGGATTCTTGATTTACTACATTACTAATAGTTGCCCACGTAACTGATTAATGACGACTAGTAAATGCATTTAGTCAACACACAGGCATACGCGGGATGCTTTGCCTACACTTCTCTGGTCGGAGCGTAGAATAGCACTACCGTGTATAAATGTATATATGTGTGTGTATATATATTTGTCTTGAAAAGTTCTTTCATAATTTTATTGGGTTCTATAAAGATATTATAGTAGAAATTAGTGGTCAAAACCGTGTTTTGGAGTTTTGGAGATCGTGTCGATGTTCAAAATAATAACTATTTATGACAGGAGGGAGTACCATCATCATGCATAGGTTGTGGCAGGGTTTACAATACCTTTTTGGTTTGGAAATCGAGGTCTTGTTGGTAGCGATTTTTCGCAAAAATCGAGCGAAAATTGGGAAAAATTGAACGGTTTGAGAAGTCAAACCGGACGGTCTAACAGATCGAAGAAAAATTCGAAAATCGGTCAATAATCTCGAAAATCTGCCGGTTTGGGTTGAAAATCGACCGGTTTGATGTGAAAATCGGTGACGGAATGAAAAATGTAGAAAAAGGCAAGAAAAATGGGGGAAATTGCAAAAAAAAATGTGGAAAATTATTAAAAGGCGATAAAGGCCCAAAAAACCAAGAAAAATGTTAGAAATGTATAAAAAATATGAAAAATTATGATGAAATTCCGGCATAACCTTTTGTACATTTGAAGACAATGTGATGTTGTAAAGTACATATTTAGCAATAATAGCACAAGTATGAAAAATTATGGAATATTTTGGCATGATCTTTGCTATATTTTAGACAATGTGAAGTTGTGAAATAGACGTGTAGCATTAATATCTCAACAAATAATATTTCATTTCAGTACATACACAATCAATTGATTAAGTCCATATTTCAGTTACATTCATTTCAGTAGCACAGCAAATGATATTTTAATTGAACATTTCTCACCTAAAATGAATGTTCCTACTCGATATATCTTTGCCGGTCTTCCATTGTGACACATATGTCATGTTGGACCTACATTAACGCTATGTTAGTCAAAAATCGAGTTGGAATGAAATGAAACATTACCTTTGAGGTTACGAGTAGTATTGTTGGCTGTATACTTGGTTGGCTATATTGTACTCTTTTGTAGACATCATCAACAAACCTCGTGTAGTTAGCAACTCCACCTTATATTCATGCCAGCTTTGCCTCGTCCACAGGCTTATCGTTTCCTTCTGTTGGTACAGCATGACATAAAATTCTAGGTCTTGCCACTCATATACCTATTGAATGGGAGGTTGGATACGAGAATCCGGGATGGAGTAGTCGTATGGGTCATATGAGCCATAACTCTCCTGTGTCTCGGCAATGTTGTACGAGCTACAGCTATCCTGCGATGCATCACGGCTGTGTTGATGGTCCCTCCCCTTGGCTGTAGTAGTCATCCTAGGTGATTGTGGAGCCCATGATCTTTGTTCTGTGTGGCATGAGTGTACTGGGACTCCTCTGTAAATTGTATGGCAAGTTGTGCTTCTGAGTGGGAAGTGGGAGGGATGGAAGCATCAGCAGGGGACTTACCACCATCGTTGTCCATATTGGAGCTACTGTTATTGAATTCTTGGTACGATAGGCTCCGACGGTCCGTGGGAGTGCTATCATTTGAATTATCACTCTCTACATACTGTTCCTGCTGTATGGGAAGCTTCCTATTTCCTTTTGAGAGAGCTCTCCTTTTTTTGCTTACTCCCTCATTGGCACTGTTTGGTGATTCCTCTTTTCCACGTGGGTGTCTCCCACTGTTTTTTTCTGACCATTCGGAGATACTTGCAGCTCTAGTATTCTTTCGCAACGTATCAGTGTCTATCGAGTCTATCACGAGGTGTGATGGAAGGGGGTGTCACTCTCCGTCTCTGTGTCCTCCTCATCAAGTAAGGGGTCAGCATTGGACCTCTCTTTCTCCATCCACTGCCAGATTGGATTTTCTGTGTCGCATCGTGTAAGCTCCATAAGGCACTGAAATGGATCGTATTCGACTGCGGACTTGTCACTTTCTTGTTTTTGGATTCTGAACCACAAGTTGTAGTTCACATAGACCAACTTATAGAGCTTCTTGTATGACAGACGGTTGCGAACTTTGGTGTGGATGAACGCGAACGTGCAGTAGAGAATGATGCAACCCTTCTTTTGAAAATATTGGCCTCGCAAAGACGTCGCGTCACCATATCAGTATCATCAGAAAGCGCTTCAAAAGCATCTAGGAGATTTGGTAATAAGGTGTTGGTTGTCCCATACGAATAATGTGTTCGGAGGTTCAAGGCGGCAGGTGCATGAAATTGAAGGAAACATGATATTGCAAGTATTTGCAAGTACAAGATATTTTGTTAAAAGAGGAGTATGTATTACCGACGTTAATATAAGTATCACACGTTAGGTTGCCTATTTTAGGGTCCATAACATTCATGTATTACTCAAAAGTAGCTGAAGAGTCATGGAACAAGCTATCATATTCCTATCCCCTTCTGTGTTCAGCTCCTAGTGTCAATTCTTATTTGTACAGGGCCATGGGTTGTACCAAGGTTGTAATCCCCCACGGCTGGTCTATCCCGTTGCGATGAATTCTGAAACATCCTTGGCAACACACCGCCGCCTCTCCTCTAGCCCCTCTAGAGGTGCCACTACCACCACAGTGCTTATACCTGCCACCTGCCCGGCTTATAAATTCTGTCTCCGCCCTTGAGGCATCCATCACATGTTGCAGCTGGTCCTCCTCATCAGCACCACTTGTGTACTCATAATATACACCTCTTCTCGACGAGAAATCGCCAGCTGCTAATTCCTTTCTGAGCCTTTCCTCCCTAATTCCCTTCTTCTTGTCCTTCGTCCTGTCTAGGTCGCGCTGAAAGTATTCGCGAACCTCCTTTGGAACTTGACTGTAATGAACAATATTTATACCGCGCCCTACCAAGTGGTGCTTCAATCGGGTTGCACCGCCTTCTTTCTTCTCTTGGTGATAGTACTTGCATCAAAAACCGATCCCCATCCTGCTGCCGTGCTCCCACACAATGTCATCATGGTCTACCATCTACTAATCAAAATAACAAGAAGTCAGCTAACACAATATATCAGGTTAATGTCAGTTCTCACCAAAACTATATGAATGTGCTACCAATGAAAGTCATTACATTAGTGAATTTTAGGAATTATATGTACGTGCTACCAATAAAATGCATTATCACTACGATTGAGCATAGTAATGAAAAAAGCTACATTACCAACTCTAATGTTAAGAATAATTTAACATGGACACACATAAGCAAACATCTACTGTATGAGGAATATAACTTATAGAAAAATACACATCCTATCTTTCGTAAGTAAAGTATGTCTATAAGTTACTTGCACTGTTGCACATAAATAATGATTTAGCTTGAGCACACATCATGTACTGCTAATCCTAACCCTAACCCTAACACTAACACAACATCTACTGCCATTCATTCATAAACCATGAGCACATGCTAATGAGCAGAATCAAGCGACATTCATCACAAAAATTCAAAAATCGAAGATATTTACCGAAAATCGCTCGGTTTTTCACGAAAACCGAAGATTTCTGATGATTTTCCAAGCGGCCACGGCTGGGTCAACTTCTTCGGCTCCCGCGATTTTCAACGCAAACCGCTCGATAATCGACGCTCTAGCGATGATTTCCCCGTTGTTAGTGCCCGGATCTGGGCGGAGGGATGCTGGTCACGAAGAGCTGTTGGAGAATGTCTTCTATAGAGCAATAATGCGGTCGGAACGGTGCTGGCAAGGCTTAAAACAGGCGTCTCTTCTTAGCAGGCCAGACCGGGCTACTGGGTCGGGACTGTGGGCTATATGGCCCGTTACTGTTTTTTGTTTTTTTATTATCTTTTTAATTTCGTATTTCATGTTTTGATTCAAATCCGTCTCCAAAATTCGGTTTTTTTTCGAAATTTTCATCCCAGAAATCATAAAGATGTTAATAATAATTTTAGAAAATTTTAGGATAATTTTTTCAAATTTTTTGAATATGAATTTAAATCCGACCGGTTTGCCGACCGATTTACGAAGTCGAGCCGGCTCGATACGGCCTGTTTTCGCGATAATCATTCGAAAACTGACGATTTTTCAAACCCTGGTTGTTGGTATATATACACCCCTTAATTATCTAATTAATCCTGCATTTGATCGTCATATGCTGCAGCCAGGCTGCTAGCTGCGATATATATATACCACCTTGTCACTTCAGTGTTGTCACCTAGCTCACCACAAATCACAACGGCGTGCGACGGAAGGGATCGAAGAGCATACACCATGTCGACGTCGTCCAAGGCGAAGAGATCGGGCGGCCTCCAGGGCTCAAGGCCGAAGCCGCTGAGCTTGTCCACGTCGTCGCCGACGCGGCCGTCCAAGAAACCCCACGGCGATGTCGGCGGTCGATCATCAGGGCCGGTGATCGTGTACGAGCACACGCCGAGGGTCGTCCACGCCCGGCCGCACGAGTTCATGGCCGTCGTGCAGAGGCTCACGGGCAAGCGGCGGTCGTCTGAGCTGGCAGCGTCGCCGACATCGACGGCGCCGCCGGTTCTACCTTTGCCGTCGTCGTTGCCGGAGGAGATCCGGACGGCCTCCGACCCTCTGGTTCTCACGCTTGGCCAGCAGCGTCGGCCTGCGCCAGCCCTGTTCGATGATCGTTCGGCGCCTCCTTCTCCAGCCGCCGGCGGTTCGCTTCTGTCTCCGACCAGCTTCCTCTTCTCCCCCACCACCATGAAGGCCATACAGGAGTTGACCGCGTCCTTGTTCTAATTAGCTGCAGAGTTCTTGCATCAAGACAATAGTGATCAAAGAAGGCATGCAAAGAATTCAAAGGGTTGGGAGATGAATATTATTGGTATCAGCTCATGCGAGACGCACTGTTCGTGCAAAAATTTTTCGCTTGGGAAGAAATTTAGTACGCACAGGCCGGCACAGCAGATTTGTAACTTGTTTTTATTTTGGTTCTTTGGATGTGTTTTTTTCCTCTCACCATTGTACATTTCTTGATCATCCTGTTAAATAAGCTCATCAATTCTACACTTAGCCGGTGAACTTTTTCTAAGCCCATTCGCCTTCTCAGTTCGCATTATCTGAAACTGAAATCCTACGGGTAATATTTCAGCTAAGAATTACTGTCTGAAAGCATGGGAGGACCGCAGTTTTTTTTGTCGAACCATGAGAGGATTGCAGTTGCAGAGTCATTCATCTACCATAAATAATTTTCGCTTTCAATTAGTACTGTGATGAATCACGATAAATCTTCAAAATGGAAGAATGAGATCAGGCAAACAGGAAGTCAACTTGTCTGCATCACATAATTAAGGTGTACGGTGGGATACATGTCGCAGTAGCAATCAATCTTCACCTGAGTGTTTCACAAGGATTAATTTGACTCAGTCCCAGCGATTCACATTTGACATGACATGATTGATGATTCTTATCCATCCTGCTAGCTATTATCAACCTCATCGAGTACGAAATTAACACTCTGAATTGATTAAGATGTGTGACAGGTTCAAACGACTAAAACTTTCATGACATAATTAACTGTGCACCAGAAGTTCTTACATCCTTAACCGCAGAAATTTGTGTTTCTAAATTCTTCAGAAAATTTTCTTCTGAAATTAGTCAAGAACTAGAATTCATTTTTTCACATTTTTCCTAGACATCTGTGTTCCTAAATTCTTCACGAAAGTTTCTTCTGCAATTAGAGATAAAATAGAATGTTTTTCAAATTCTTTCTAGACATGCTTCTGCGCAGAAATTTCAATGGCGTTTTATTTTCAAAATAAGCACTAGTTTATCATCCTTTGACCGACGAACGCTTAAAATATTACTGATTCCAGAAGGTTCTTTTTGACCATTTTTCATGGAAGGCAGAAAGAAGAGGTTATCTGAAGAAATATTCAGGACACATTTGAAAGCATTCAGCATTTCAGCTTACCCCTGTAAGCAACATAGGACTGCCAAGCAAGTAAACCTGTCACTCTCGCTGCACAAAGTGGCGTAGTTTTTCATCCTTGACTAGCCAATCATGATCCGTGAAGAAGCTTGGAGTGACAGTTTACAATTAACAATCCTGGCTAGAGGAAAAAGTCTAGCTAATCGGCATTTTTCTTTTGCGCAGTTTACACTCACAATCTCTATTTATACACACAATCAATACAGTTTTGTCGACTTCTTGACGTGGATCGATTCCATGTAATATGAAACCAATCCATTCGCAGGATCCAGACCTTGTCTACTAATTTCAGTGCAACTTGACAAACCCTGTCAATTGCAGTGCTTATCAGATGACACCATGATAAACTAAAAAGTCAGCACGATCATTCAACCAAGTCTTCAGTTGTTATGATTCTGACGTACTCTGAATCCTAATGCAGCTAGTCAGAGTTGAAGAAACCCAATCAACGTACAAATGGAGCACTACTAATCTACTATACTATGTCAGGTTGAAGAACGGTTATAGAATGCACTATGCAGAATGGAAGCATATTTAGTAACCAAAGTTACATCATCTGTTGAATTGTAAGCGAGGGCCTAGGCTTCACTTAAGAAAGAAGTTTACCATCCTTCTTCTTGTCATCTTGTGCCATTCAGAGTTTTATCAATGCATGACATGACATCTTATTCATGCGGACTACGAATCTTTTGTCGCAAAACTTCACACCAACGAATCAATCGATGCACAACAATCTCTGAATCACATGTATACATGGAGAACCTGAAGGACATCTACAAGACAAAAGGCACCAAAGCTTTGATGCTTGCAGGGAACTTCTTGAACTTGGACTCGTACCACCTCCGGGTGGCGCAGCTCCGACCGACAAGGTACGCCGCGGTGCCGGAAGCGATGGCAAGAGCATACACCGTCTGAGAGATCATGGCGAACCCGAAGAAGCCGACGATCTCGAAGAGGTAGTGAGGGCAGGTGACGAGCCCGAAGAGCCCGCCTGTGGGGATCTTGTACCCCTTGTCGTCGCCACCCTCCCTCAGCCGCGAGAGGAGGCGGTGGTGGTAGAAGTTACCAGTGACGCCGACGGCGAAGAGGAGTATGCCGGGGTAGAGCAGGTCGCTTGCGGGCTCCGGGAGGCCTCTGGCGAGGTGCTGCGCGTAGATCATGGTGACGGTGCTGAGAAGGTAGCTGGAGGAGATTGTGAGCGCCGTCTTGAGTGGCATGCTTCCACTGTACCGGTGAATGAACAGTACCTAAAAGATCAGATGTAAATAGAGTAAATTACAGATTTACAATTGTGTATTGCAACATTAGTGGGTTGGGCTGATCTGGACCTAAAAACTAGTGTGGCCAAATTTTTTAGCACGTAACTGTTTAAGGGTCTGTTTGTTTAGAATGCAGAAATTATGCTGAAAACAGCATAATGTATAGTATAAGATTTCAGTAAAATCTCGCCATTCCAAATAGGTCATAATTCTTCGACATAAGTCCAATTTACAACCTTGAACTCTGAACTTGGTTTATCTTTTAACTCGAAAACCGTTCAAATCGGGACTTCAAACTAATGAAACGTTTCGCTTTACCCCCTCGACCAAATGTAAGGTGGTTTTCCATCGAGGTGTCATCCATATGTATCCACGTGCCCGCCATGTCACATATTTTGCCACATCACCTACTATCTCTTGTTTCTCTCCCTTACAACCTTACTCCCAATCTCTCTCTCCTCCCACTGTCATCAACGAGAAGGACAACATCGATGTCACTGACGCCACAGCATCAGGCTCTTCTAAGGTGCCGTTGCGACACTGCCACTGTCGAAGGCAAATAAGGAGAGGCAAGAGGGGAGGGTGTTGATGTGGTGGCAGCGCCAACGGTCCACAACAGAAGCAGGTGTGGCCGGTGCGATCGACGTGGGGAGACAAGGAGCCTAAGGCTACGGATCCTTGCGCGGCAGCCTCCTAGAACATGAGATGCTCCTACCTCGACAGCAGTTTCGACTGGGCAGTGGTGCTGGCGAGGTGAGATGGGCGGCGGGTGGTCAGTGCGGGTGAAGAGCAAGGAGATGAGGAGTTCCAAGTTTCTCGCATCATCTCTACCGGCCATGGATCAATCGATCCCTGCCATCATCGTTCTCATCGGGGTCGGACCCGTCGGTCATGGATCCGTCGATCTTTATTGTCATCGGCCTCGTTCCTCGCCGGATCAAGCCATCCTCGTTGCCTCCTACCTCATCATCTCCATTTGACAACCTACAGAGGCAACACGAATTGCGTGGCAGCGAGCAACTTAGTCAACTAGCATCATCGTTGGTGTCATTGTCAGCCATGATGGAGGAGGCGGAGAAGGACGGTGGTGCTGGATGTGGTGGTTGCTTGGGAGGAGAAGGATAGCGTGGACCTAGGAGCAGTCACGGTGATGGGTTTGGTGGAGAAGCGGTGGTTGGTAGTGGAGCACCTCGGCCTCTGCCTCTGCCTAGGGGCCCAAGCCACCACCCCTCACCTTCTTCTTCTTCTTAGGCTTGCTAGTAGTGTCGGCGTTCGCGGATTCCTTCCCCTCACGCTTGTGGACTTTCTTCGACTTGGTCGCCTTCTTGAGCACAGTGTCCGTGGGGATGCTACCCTCGCTTGCCTAATCGACGGGAGGAAGCTCGACCGAGGTGGGTAGCACACTCCTCTGTAGCATGAACTCCTCGTCGCCAGCGCTGCTAGGCAACGACGAGGGCGATGGATCAACGGGGAAACCAAGTGAGCGATCATCTAGAGCAGGAAGGGAGAGAGGAGGAAGAAGGGACTGACATGTGGTCCCTCCATCCTTTTTTATTTTTGTTAATTGTTTAGATGATGTATTGGACGATGTGCCATCCATGTCAGTCCAGAGATGCACGCGCAGATACCACGTTATCTGAAAAGTACCGTAGTTTTGGGGTGAATGTTGCATTATAGACGCTTTTGATAGTTCGAGATTGTAAAGTGAACAATTTTAATTCAAGGGTTGAAAATCAAACCATATACAGAGTTCAGAGTTGTAAATTGAATTTTTTTCCTAATTCTTGTCCCAAGACTTTGATGGCACCCGAAGAGTGTGTTAGTTCGACATGGTTGCTAGGAAACAATACCAGCGTGCATCTTAAAGCAGTAAGTTACCTCGAGAACGCGTTTGAGGAAGTGGACGGCGAGCGCGGCGCTGAGGAGCTGAGTGCGCAGGCCTTCCACGGCTCCCGGCACGGCGAAGGACCCCACCGCGGCGACGAGCGCCGGGGCGTAGGCTACCAGCATCCCGCTGCGGCTCGACAGGAGCACGCCGCCGCCCGCGCCGGCTCGTTTCTGCTGCTGCTGACCGGCCACGACGTGCCAGAACTTGGAGTAGGCCATGTGCTCGCCGCGGAGCTCCGAGAGCCCCGCGGACGCCAGCGACGCGAACGACACCACGGACATCGCCGCCACGAACGCCGACGGCGGCGGCGGGTACAGGAACGGCAACGTCGACGGCCACATCTCTCCCTCCCTCTCCTACCTGCGCGTGCGGACGAGATCTGGTCCTCGCGTTTCGCATCTCGCCACGTAACCGCTTGCCATGTGTGATGGTCGGGAGCCGTACGCGCAAGTACCTCATCCTCAGCCGGTTCATGCAAATTGACGAAACGTGGCGCCATGGGAGCCGACGAAATTTTGGATACAGATCACACACGCAGCCGCAACTCATATATGCGTGCACTCGATATGGCAGCTTCAGCGACTGTTTGGGGTTTATGTTCACTTCGCTCAATCACCTCCCACCTCGCTTGCTTTATTTCCCTGCTCGCTCCACCTCCCTCCACGCCCCATCGTCTCCCTGACTCCCTCCGGCTTGGGCGCCACCTCCACGACTCCCTCCTCCCAAAGCCACACAATGCAGCAATAATTTGCCAAACGACATAACAAGAAAATTACAAACACAAATTCACAATTTACTTTACTGTTTCAAGAATCAAAAATAACTTTTCAGCCCAACCACAACCCTCTAAACAAGCCCCGACTAATCTGTGTACAGAGTTTACGATAACCTCCAAATTACACAAGCTATCTGTGTATGTTCAAGACTAACGAAGTGTCACTGACCGTACAGTACCTTAAATATACTAGGAGAAAACTTACTTTTCAAAGCTAAAACTTATATGCACTCGCCCAAATTCTAAGGGGGAAAACACAATGAAGAACGTGACGTGAATCAACAAACACAAGAAGCTCACAACGGCGCCGCTCCAAGCTCTGTATTGGCACCAAATGTTGTTCGAGGACATGAACTCAGCACAATGCTAGTCGCAGGATGAAGATCACCAAATGTTGTTCGAGGACATGAACTCAGCACAATGCTAGCATTGCTGAGGATAAAAAATGCCTTCGATTAACCATCCTGGGAGTAATAATGTAACCAATTAACTGAATTTTTTTTATCAAAGTTTACAGGTAAATTGCAAGTAGGAAGAAACTGCATGTTGAGTTTGAGGGAGATACGAATTCGTTTCTTACTCCTGTACGGAATCTACTATGTACCACTATAAATAGAAAAAGTCAGGATATACCACTTCATTCGTTGGTACTTTAGGAAATACCATTCGTTTTCTCAATGATATGTGACCCCTAGACACATTGGACCCACATGTAATTGAGACAATGAGTGGTCACTACAAGAATCAGGGAAAAATTCGTGGGCCAAAAACCCACGAATTTAAGCTAAAACCCACGAATTTAATTTAAATTCATGAGCAAACCGTCGAATTTAGTTCACGAATTTAACTCGACGAAATTAATTAATTAAATTGTGGTACCCACGATTTAAGTTAATTGTTTTCTACTAAGCTCACGAATTTAATTGAGTTTCGAGTTAAATTCGTGGGTTTAATAAACTCACGAATTTAAGCAGATTAAATTTGTGGGTTTAATAAACCCACGAATTTAACAGATTAAATTCGTGGGCTAAAAACCCACGATTTATCAGATTAAATTCGTGGGTTTAATAAACCCACGATTTAATCGATAAATTCGTGGGTTTTTAGTCCACAATTTAATTCGATAAATTCGTGGGTTAACCCACGATTTAATTGTTAAATTCGTGGGTTTATTAAACCCACTAATTTAACTCAGAATCAATTAAATTCGTGGGCTTAGTAGAAACCCACGAATTTAAGTTAAATTTAATCTGATAAATTCGTGGGTTTTTAGTCCACGAATTTAATCGATAAATTCGTGGGTTTATTAAACCCACGATTTAATTGTTAAATTGTGGGTTTATTAAACCCACGAATTTAATCGCCATTTTTACAAAAAAATATATATATATGCAAATGTATGTATTTTTATATATATATGTATCGACTCAATACATATATGTATATATATCCAAATGTATGAATTTTTATATATATATATGTATCGCACTCAATACATATAACAACTAAAGAAGAAAAGAAAAGGCAAAAGAAAATTGAAACTAAAAATTGCTAAGCGAAGAATAAATAAGAAGGATCATCTATTTTGTTCAAATCGATCGTAAATCAGAACACAAAAGACAAACTCCACAATGAAGTTGAAGCGAACGAATAATTAACAAACGAGACACCAAACCTATTACCAAGACTAAAATATCAAACCAACCTTTAACTCTTCAAAACCGCTTAAAACTAAGTCTCCGAATGTACAAAATTTCGCATGACCTCTCTTGTAAATAGGACATCCACTCACAGACAAAAAACATTTGCGCTATAATATATATATCAATCTCTCAAACCGTATGAGATATTCTAGCGATCCTTAGATAATCCAATCACACATCCAACGACAATTTGTAAACTACGCAATGACGCACAACACATTACAACCACAATAGATACAATCCATACCCATTAAAATAAGTCCATCACAATAAGTCAATCACAACGATCCATCACAACAAATTATAAAGTACAACAGCTTATACACCAATCGAGCTCACAATGGAATTCATGCCTCGGGGTTGTTGGAGTTAGTGGCGCTACCACCACCGTCGGCACTGTTGAAGATGTCTTCTATGATGTCGCCGTTAGTACGTGCTGAAGGGCGTGACCTAGAAACCTGCAGTATCTTTATCAGAGCCTTAACAAAAATAATTACTAGAATTGGTAAAAATCAGAACTAACTTGATTCCTACCACAATGTAGTACAACATTGCCAACCCGCCCTAAGTTGAAAGGCCCAAAAGCGGCTCTTAAACTTGGCCAAAGGAACTGTAAGATTAAGTTACTAGAGAGTGATTATACGCTAATAGGGGGATCAATGGATGTCACAGCTTTTCCACTGTGGTTTAGAAGATGGGGACGAATAGAAGTAGAAGATGGGGACGAATCCAGACCTCGCAAATGAAATTTTTTGTTGGTGTGAAAGATGCTAACTCAAAATTAAATCATTAAAAAGACATATATGTACAAAAAGAAACATAAATTTATGTATTCTACACGAAAATAGTTCATCCTGCCAAAATTATCATGTACTCCACTTTGCTATCTAAAATATCTTTTTAAGGAGCACATGCAGAAGTTAAAGAGTCAGATACTCAAATAACCATACAACGAACAGGAATTAGTTTAATGTGAATGATATCACGTTATAAGCCATCAGATACGCTTTTGGAGATTCATAAAATATAAGCAAACACTAAATAAATAATACAATGCATTTATTAATGCCATACCTATAACTAATTGGTACCCTGCTGACCCAAGCAAGAAATGTCAATCAACACTTCAAAGTGCAACAAGATCCTCCGACCTATCACAATCAGCAAAAGTGTTACAAATAGCATAGGGATATTAGGAGGGACAACAGTAAGTGCTACATCCATGTGAATATTAGGGACACAATATTATGCATGTTGAAGAAGAACAAAGTTTAGAACATGCCATAATAAGCATCACAAGACACAGCTTAGGTATACCAAAATATTAGGAAAATAAAAACATATATTCTGAAGAAAATTAGATCTGCGCTTCTAAGGAGGTAAGCAATAACTATACACAGCCATAAAATCTTCAAGAGTTGTACAATAAAATTTGGGAAATTCTAGTCGAGAACTTGACCACAAGGATGTCATCATAACATTTTCATTTTAATTTAATGAACCAGCTATCCTTGAAATCTTCTCTTGGTGTTGTTGGCACAAACAAATCCTCGCTTTAAGGAACTGCGTAATTTTCATGGCAATTGGCACAAACAAAACTAACTTAAATATATCATCACTTACATATTGTAAAGGTTATTTATGCTAGTTGCAATGCAATAAAAGATTCGCAACAAAGAGGATGATCTGGTTTGCAATACAAGATTTTGGTTTCACGAGAAAGGAATGAAGGTTAGCAACCACCTTTCATGACTTGTCGTGCGTAAGAACAGAACCCAGTCTTGTTGTAGTGGAATAGAAAAGTCAGCAAGGAACTTTGAATTAATCAACATGAGCTCATATAACAACAAACTCAAATAGATGTTAAGTATATCTAGGATCTTAAAAAATATTGGTGCACTATGCTTCACCATGAGTACCCAAAAGCATCGCACTTACAAACCCTAGTATTTGAATTAGGCTACAAATATTCAAATACAACTCCCATGTCTTTACCATACTCTCACATTATGCGCAATATAAAAGGAAATATTTTCCAGTGAACCTCAAGCAAACAGATAAATAGCCAATGCAGATCACTATCATCGCCACAATCAAACATGAACCGACCAACTTGATGCACCCAATGCCAAAGATAAAGACCAATAAAGTTTTAATGTCTACCCGGCCGTGCACTCTACAATAAGAGTTCTTCACAACCAACAAGAAACACTTGATTAAATCGCAACTACGATCCGTATAAGGAGGTAAAAGCATACGCAGATCCACATCCAATTGGTTGTTGCAATGCTTCATATTATCACTCACCATCGAGCATCTCAAGCCGATCGCGATCCGAGCGCCTCAAATTGCTCTCCAATCAATCGCTAGCTCCTCGAACAACCACCCGCCGCATGGTAAACAACCGCACACACTCCCAATAAGAAAATATCGCCATGAAAAGAAGGGAAGAAAGGCCGACATTGTGGGCGACAACACGCAGCGAAGAAGGGTCGGTGGTGCTCGAGCAATACCGGATGATCGGTAGCGCGAACGCGCCGCCTTCCCGACCCGGCCCGCCTGAGCCCAATCAGTCCCTCCTCAAAAAACCAAGCTCGAATTAATAACACCGCCCTCACCACCGCTATCCACTACATGGCCGCCGCCGTATGCTCAACTCCTCGATGCTACTCCTACCTTTGAGGGCGTGGGGATGGCCTCTACCGATCTCGTGGGCTCCTTCCATCCCATGGTGTCGCGACGCCCACCAGCCTCCTGCAGATGCCCACCGCGAACGCCGTCGGTGGGTAGCGGCCCCGCTCAAGACTCGCCACCCCGGCGACCACCGCTCCTCGCCATGGCTACGAGACAATCTCCGTGCGCGCAAGCGCGGCGAGCGAAGGCACGGCACGGGCGGCCGAGCGCGCGCGCGGCGCGGGCGGGCGCGGGCGCGCGGGCGGCGGCGGCCGACGGCATGGGACGGGCGGGCCACACGCGGCAGCCGCATGGGCGGGCGGGCGGGGCTCGGCGGCGGCGTCACGCGTGGCGAAGGCGGCGGCGCTGGCGGGAGAGGCAACATATCGGGCGCAGGCGCGTAGGGTTTTTTGCCGCGGTTAAATTCGTGGGTATGCCCGGGCCCACGAATTTAAAAGTTTAAATTCGTGGGTAATTTTTGGTCCACGAATTTAAATGTTTAAATTTGTGGGTAATTTTTGGCTCACGAATTTAAATGTTTAAATTCGTGGGTAATTTTTGGCCCACGAATTTAAACGATTAAATTCGTGGGTTTTATTTTAGCTCACGAATTTAAATAAATAAATTCGTGGGTTTCATTTTGGCCCACGAATTTAATTAAAAACGTGGGTTTTATACAAACCGACGAATTTAAATAAATAAATTCGTGAGTTTTTTTTGGGCCCACGAATTTAAAAAACCCACGAATTTTTCCCTGATTCTTGTAGTGGGTATTTCCTGAAGTGCCAACGAATGGAATGGTATATCGTGAATCCCCTATAAATATGTCTCTGTAATCTATAATAAAAGATCGAATAGAGGAATTGAAGTTGCGGAATTGTGCAGCTCTCAATAGGCAGACATCTGAATTTATATTGAATGATGATTTACGTGTACAAGCTACAGATTCTTTATAAATGGTAACGACCAATCTGTTATTTATACATGGTAACAACCAATCTGTTATCCTAATCATGCGGATTGCATGATAAGTTGGTTATTTGTCGGGACTCGAATATGCAAATTCGGACCCTTTGTGTATATCGCACTAGTCTAGGATCACGCTAGTGCACACAGGTTCAATATAGATGAATATCACAATCATACACAGCGGAAACATAATAAAAGATATCATTTATTAAATATTAACCCGTTGACTGACCTTATGGTCGACCTTACATAAATATGCCTCGCAAGGCTAAACTGTGAATAAGAAATTAAACTGCAGTGGAATGAAAACATAGATAAACCCCTCAGTATACTATAGGCAACTGACAAGGCTAGCACCCTAAACGTTTGTCTCTTTCTGGTACTCCTCCCCTATAGTTGGTGTAGACTCTTCTTCAACTGATGATTTTGTTGTTGGTAAGGGTGAGCACTAAAAGCACTCAACAAGTTGTGCACATAATGCAATTCTATTATTTCTATATGCAAGACTTATTCCAAATGAATGGCTAACATGGCTATTTTGCAGTAATGCAGTATTTGTAAAATATTACAATAAATAGATTGAATGGCTGTTAAAAAAATAACACTAAATAGTAACTTTAAGCATTTCTCAAGATAACCAACCCTAAATCATATTCTAAACTTTTCAATGGCATCCCACCTTCCCATCCAAGTTTTTATTTTGCATAAATCTAACCCTTCACTGTAATTCCTAAGCATTGCTTAATACCGCGAGCACAGCTATCCGAATAGATTTTACACTCTGTAGAGGTTATGCGCTTTACCCACACGATATGATCATTTCTTGTTACCATGCAATTAACACAATTCCTTTGGTATGTTAGTAGAAAAATCATGACAAAGCCTTTACAAAACTCTGTCTTAACTCAGTACTACCCGTTAAAGTTTCAACACTAAAGGGTTGTAACCACCACAACAGGGCCCCCTCTTACGCCATGTGAGTTGAACCGTATAACCCGGGACTCACACCACCACTGGTAGTACCAAAACTAAGACATTACAAATAATCAGCTAGGTCCGTCCCATTTCAGACATGTGGTTACATGTTTGACTCAGGTCAAATGCTTGCAAGGTTAAGTTCTTAGGTTGACCGAGGCAAGAATTCCACAACCCAACTGTCGTACTGACCCACCTTGGCAATCTACCCCTTGCCACTTGCCTCAATCTAAATTATTTACCACCCCAGTTGTTTATCATGCACCATGTGCCATCAACAAATCAACATCGTTTCGTGACACATGTCACTACAACTCAACATCATTGTGTGACACCCGACACACCTTTCTTAAACATGTTCTATATTCCATTAGTCAAGATTCACTTTTGATATTTCAAGAGTTGTACATGGCATGGCTAAGCAGACTATTCACGATCTGACCATCCCATGTTGATTTCTAATAGTAACCAACTAGTTATATCATCCTAGGGTGATAGATAATTATGGTATACAAATAACAAGGTAGGGTATAATCCAATTGGGTTGAATAATTAGACCCCAAACTATTTTCAAAGTAGTTCTACACATAAAATATCATGCATAGTTTAAATCAATATAGCAATTTTGTAAGATTGACCTCAACATGATCAAAGCACAACTTGTCTCAGAATAACTCTTGTTCTTGCTCTGGATCTTACTCTTGGTTCAACGATTCCTTCTAGGATGCTCTGAGCACTTCAACGTCTACACGTAACGAGAGAAAACACCAAATAAACAACAAAATAGAGATAAAAAATCTAAAAATCAAATAAAATCTACCAGTAAATAGACATCAATTTTACAAAATTTTAGAAATTTGAATCGCCTCAATCAGAGCTCGTATGCAGAAGAACGGGCTCTCAAAAGATTAAAAAATAATAAAAATCAGAAAATATTGAATTAATTGAATTATTTTTATACTAGAAAATCTATTTATGATGTCAGCTGACGTCAGCACCGAACCCGACCTATCACTGGCTGACACGTGGGCAAGGTCTAGAGACTTGGTCCATAGGTCCCCTCGGGTCAACTGTGGATCCACGGGGATGTTGACCGACGACTGACGCGTGGCAGCAGCTGATGCAGGCGATGATGTCACCCAGTGACGCGAGCGCTAACGCAAGCGGGCACGCGCGGTGGGCAGCGATTCCAACACACGGCACAAGCGGAGCTAGCCACACGTCGCGTATCCCACGGTCTTCGAAAGATCCGACGGCCAAAAACATGGTGAAGGATGACTACACAGCGGTGAGGTTCTCATCGACAGCGAAGACGGCGACGATCTCGACGTTGTTCCGATGACTTCCCGACCACTTTATCACATGGATCCAATGCGGCTTGATGCGAGAACCCGTAGATGTCCTCGACGACAACCAAAACCGAGCGACGGCGGTGGAATATTAAGAAAACCAGCGGCGATGCAACCTTCCATTCTGGCGAGATCTTACGCACAAACCACATCATCTCGGGTAGCGCTAAGCAGGGCTATCGATGCGGTGCATGACAAGGAGTTCGGGAGGGGTTTAAGAAGCCTTTTAAAGGACTCGACATCCGTGTAGGCGATGGAGACTCCAAACGTCACGACGGCGGACTCCATCTCCGTCTCGGCGATGGTCTCTCGGGGACGACGAGGCATAGCCATACACGTGGCGTGATCCATGGTCGTGATGCATCGTGCTCAAAGAAATCTAAACCGAATATGGCACCAACGGCCCAAATCAACTAGGTTTCCAATCGGACTCGCTAGATCTCAACCGTTGATCTGATCCAAGGTTGAAACGAATTAGGGTTCCAGGGATTTATATTCGCCGTCAGATCCTAAATCAATGGTGCGACACTTCATCTCCAACCAAGCCGAGCCCAAATGGGCTGCTCAGCACTAAGACCAACGGGCTGTGGCCCAATACTATTCTAAAATTTTCCTATCCTTTTCTAATTAAAATAATTCCAGAAAATAGCTTTAGCAAAATAGAATCGGTAAAATATCAGAAAATTTTCAAAATAATTTTGAAAAATATTTTAAGACATTCAGAACTAAGATAAAATATTTCCAACAAAATTTTATTTAAACTTTTCTAATATTTAAATGCTTTCCATATTGAGCATAAATAAAAAATGATAAATAGTTCCAAATAAATTCCAAACAAATCCCAAAACTTCAAAAAATCCACAAAAACCATATTAAATTAAAATAATCCAAAAATTGGGATGTTACATTATTCTATCAGCTTCCCTCAATTTCGACCAACTGTAGAAGGTTGAGATTGCACCGGAATCCTCAGAATAACTATGTAGATAGTGGCTTGGTAAAGATATCAACAATCTGATCCTTCGAAGAGATGAATCATATTTGGAGCAATTTTTGGGCCACCCTCTCTTGAACAAAATGAAAATCCACTTCAACATGCTTGGTGCGTGCATGAAATACTGGATTTGCTGATAGATATGTCGCACCCAAATTATCACATGTAACATCCCGAAAAATGCAATAATATAAAAATTTAAATTTTGAATTTTAATATATTTATTATGATTTTCCTGATATGATTGGAATTTATTTGGATTTTTGTATTGAATGAAAAATCAAACAAACTAGAATTTAAGAATGGATAATAGTAAAAAGATAAAAAGGTAAAAGATAAATTTTGGGAAAAATTACCATAGAACCTTAACCATACTGGTAAGTCAGTAAAATCAACATGTAAAATTTTATGCACAGAAAAATGGGTTAATAGAACTTATGACACCTCTTTTTGATTAGAAACAGTACAAGTCAAAAATAATGAAAAATATTCGAAGTTTATCTGGACCTGGAAAAATTACCAAAACACTCTCAGTGTAAAACCTATCCCTGGTAAAAATATTAGGATTTTATCATGTCGGCAAAGTCCTCTAATAATTCAAAAACAGAGACCATCAAAAACTAGAAATTCTCATGTCAGAATTTCTATAAAATAACTACCCAATATTTTGAGTTGAAAATTTTACAGAGACATTCTTGACCTAGGTATCACCCCTCATAAAAGTTTCAAAAATTAATAATAAGGTTTGAACCTTTAAATAAATACAAAACCGAAATTCAAATCTTGTACAAGTCTACAGTGTCAGAATTTTAAATAATTAATTACAAGATATTTTGACCTACAAATTTTACTGAGGTAATAAGACTACCAGTAGAGACCAGTCAAAAAGTTTCACAATTTCCCCACTTGATCTGATGGCCATTTTAATGTTCACATGGAGTTGTCTCGCCATGCTTATCTCTCTGACTCACCCCTTTCACTGCCATGTGGGCCCCGTCCCTTTTCTGTAGCAGTTGCTGGCAGCAACGGAAAATGCCACCCTCTCTGCCCTGTGGCCCTGGACCCACCTGTCACCCGCCTCTCTTCTTCTCTTCCCTCTTTTCCTCGCTGTTCTTCTCACTACCAGACGAGAGACTTCACACTCTAGCGTCTTTGCGCGATTCGCTACCCCGAGCGATCGATTGCCTCCACGCTCATCCTGGAACTCCGCGCCATGCCCGCCATTTCATGTCATGTCTTGCCAAGAAGAGTGCGTGCGCCACACATCGAAACGCCAAACCGAGCCGCAATCCAAAGTGGATTCAAACCCCGTGAAGCAACTTCGCGCTATAAATGCCAACCCACGTCACATTGAGCTCCCTTATCTCTCACCTAATCCCGAACCGAACAATCAAGCCAAAACTCGTTTCTTCGCCGCTTTAAAAGCCGGAAAGGGGGAGAAACTCAAATTCGGCGAAATCGGTACCAATCTCTCAAATTGATTCCTCCTTTAGTTTCACTGGAACCCTAGTTTACTCATCACGCAAAATTCTACCTCTTTTCGCTGCAGAACCTCCTCACCGGCGCCTCTTCTCCAACTCCGCCAAGACGGTGGCGAGCTCCTCGGCCAATCTCCACCACCGATCGCAAAATGGAGTGCCGTGACTCGTGGATGCTTAAATGCCACCGATTCGCCGGAGTTCGCTTCCTCTTCATCTCCGCGAGCTCTTCCTCATTCCGCCGCATGCCGCGGTGGCGTGCCTCCTCGGTCATCCTCACGGTGACCAAGACCTCCTGATGCGCTTTGATCCTCCGGTGCTAGCCATGCCCTTCCTCACCGGAATCCTGCCGAGTATCGCCGCCACGCCTAGCGCCGCTTTTTTTTGTCATCACGTGGGACCTCACCGTCACCAAACGCGCAAAGTCTTCAATACTTCGGTAGAATACGCCTTCCCACTCAAAACGTATTTTCAATTTTCTGGGAATTTACATACCCGAGCTACTTTAAATGTTTATAACTTTTGCATTATAACTCCGAATTGAGTGAAATAAAATTCTAAATTCATCTAAAATCTAGTTCTTCCAGAATATAAAATAATATTTTGAAAATTTTCACTGGATAAATTTAAAATTCAAATTTTAAAGAAAGGGCTAAAAACACACTTCATATTAAAAAGTTGTGAACTAACTTAAAAAGGAATGGAATCAATTTTAGTGAAATACTTGTACATACAGAAGTTCAAATATATAAAAATATTTAAATTTCATTATTGTTTGAACTACTTTCAATTAAAGATTGTATTCAGTGCACTAGGAATTCAAATATACATAATTTGGGTAAAAGAAATATAAAATAAGTAAAATTGATTTCTAAATATTAACATGGCAGTAGAATACCTTGATTTGCCAAAATAAGTAATAAATGAACTTGATTTGAATTATCTTGAAAAGTATGAAATGACTTATAACATAAAGTGCATGTATATTTGTATATAAAGTTGAGTAGTTAGATTATGGGTCAAATGAATTCAAATGATCACCAAAATAGTTTTGCTATATTCCTAGCAGTACAAGGTTTCCAGATACAAAATAACATTTAAAGTTTGCTATATAAAACAGTTAATGTTTAATAGTCAAAATGTATATACTTGCGTGTAATTGGGATAGTTGTAACTTTCAAAATGAACTCGAATTTGATGAAACCAAATCCTGTAGCTTTGAAAAATAGTACCCTTGCTGATTAGGCAAAAATATCTTATGTTAGTGCTAGGTTGAAATAAAATAATGTTAGACCCTAATGATCGTTTATAGGAAAAACATCGCGGATAAAAGCCATTTGTCGCGAAACCAACTTTAAATCACTTCTAGTGTCATGCCCTATTAATTCCTGAAAAATGGATAAATTATCCTAGGCGGTGTAGTCGCAACCTTATATCAAAAGTCGAAATGTAGTCGAGTAGTAAATTGAACTATCAAGCCTTTTCATCGATCCGTAGAACCTCTCGTCTAAATGCGAATGTATTAGAAATCAGTTTAGAAATGATATTTAGGATATGGTATACCATATTCTAGAAAAATATTTCATTTACAACTTTCATTTCAATTAAATCCTGCTAGTTGAATACCCCTAAAAAGTATGATTGTCGTAACCTTTAATGTCATATAAGCGTTTTCAACTAAGAAAATAATGTCTCGTCTAAAAGCTAAAATGTATAAAATCAGTCTAGATATGTTGTTCAAAGTATATGCTATCTAATTCCGAAGAAATAACCTTATTTCATCATGTTTGACATATAAACTGTAATAGTCAAATAACCCTTCGTTCTATGTTTAGCGAACCCTACCGCATTAAGGATTAAGTGAACTTTGTAATAAGGAATTTGAAGTTAATAAATTTGTATCACCAGAACCTTCTTAAAAACTATAAATAAATCTAATTAGCTACCTTATCACCATAACTCGTCAGATCGTTTCTTATGCAAATCACTTAAAGAATTAAGTATGTTTTGCATAACTCCTTTAATTGGTATTTCAATTCTTTTAATCCAAATAATTTTAGCATCTATAATTCGAAGTTCTAAATACTAGAATTCATAATTTTAGCCTCTTGAATTCGTAAATCAATAAAAGATAATCTATAAAAGAAACGTGTTTTATTCATAATAAAAAGCCATTAAGTATTTAAATGTGTGTTTATCTAAATCATGAGATCTCAAAATCATATAATCCAAACCCTAAATCATCCCTGTTTTCTGCAATGAATCTTTATTTGATTTTCTGTCTGTTTTCTTTTTGCCCTTATTAAAGTTGGATATTTGCTATTTTCCGATTGATCGACGTAGAATTCGACGCCCTTCCTCCGTCGTTGCCTCCGTCAACCGCGATCGTGTCTTCGCTGTAAGCAATAAATAAGCAAGGCAAGCACCCCTTTGACCATCTTGATCCTGAATTTAATTTGCATTGTTTATTAAAATGTTTTATGCATACGCTTACTTTTTGTAAATTGCTATTTTGTGGTAATCGTAGTTATACCTATTGTCTCATGAAACTTCCTTGATAAGTATGAATATGTGAACCTTGATAACCATAGATTAAGCTTAGACAATTACTTAATGTCGCCATGGGTATATGCGATTACTTTTATCCATGCTTAGCCATGCTTTTAGATCAAATAATGATGATGATGATCGGATCAAAATGTGTTCCTTGTGAAATGGAAAATGTTGTCATTGTAGCTGTTGGCTATGGGTATTTTGATTAAAAACCCAAAATAAAACTATGGTTTCGATGCGGGCGATTATTGGCAATAGCCGGAGGTGCAGAGGGATTTGCACGTAGTGTAGGGTGGAGTATCGCCCGTGTCAATTTAAGGACCGAACTCGGTTGTATGATCCAAGATATTTCGTGCAAACCACAAGTGTTGTTATGGGGCTTCCTTAAACCAATTAAGTTATCTAGTTTAACTTTGCACATTGGTAGGTCAAGTAGTAAGGGCTTTCCTTTGGGGTTTGCTCGACGGGTGCCCACACCGAGGTGTTGGGAACAACACTTACCAATATAACGGTGTGCGCCACGCCTATGGGGAGTTCCAACATTCCTATGCTCGAGTTCTCCCAGCTATAGCGTGGGTTTTATCGTCCTTCTTTGGTGCAAAGTTAGATTAGATAATGTAAAGGTTTTCGCCATGAACATTCGCCACACGCTTTAAGTGCGTGAAACTTGCGCAAAAAGAAAAGGTCATGACTTGTGGGTACAGCTTGTACACCTCTGCAGAGTGTAAATCTAATCGATTAGCCGCCCCTGGCCATGGGAAACTTGGTGAACTTGCACTAGTTAAATGTTTAATTTTCTAAAATGGGTTGTGGTTTGGAACTTGTTTAGCGACTTTTGTTTTCATGTCAAAGGATCGACATTGATGGATTCCATTTCGATTATTCGATATTCACGATGGGTTGTGAATATATTACTTATGCTTACTTATTTCATATCACCAATTATGCTTTTATAAATTCCGCTTGCAAATAACTTGTTTTACAATGTCAATTTCGCTTATGCAAATTAACTGTAGTAGCCTCCTATGAAATGGCCTGCATATATTATAGGCTTTGCTCAAGTCTTATGGAGTACGAATGTACTCACCCTTGCTTATATGTGGTTTTTAGGTGGTTGTTGCCGAGCTTCAAGGTTTCTTTCGTCGCAGTTGCTGGTTTTTCTTCGTCGAATCTTTCTAGGATTATGCCTTGTCGGTTGCCTGCGGGTGTTGGATGGGCACACTACAAGACTTTGCTTCTTATGCTGCTTTATCTCTGATTTGTAAGAGTTTTCTTTATGTAATAGCTTCCGCTTAATAATTTTTGTTGTATGGTTGTGATTCCAATTGGTGTATGTGCGTACTAGCTACTGATCATGGGACTAGTACGAAAATGCACATTAGATTTCCATTTTTGCAAGTTTGTAAAAATGGGGGTCGTTACATCACACCAAAGAATTGGCATTTGATCTTGATGAATGCCCAGCTCCTGAAGAAAAGATTGAACCCAAACAAGTTTAGCAGTTGCATTCGCAAGAGACTTGTACTCGGACTCCGTACTAGAGCGTGAGACCGTAGCTTGTTTGTGAGAACTCTAGGCAATTAGATTTGCACCAAAGAAGATAGCATAGTCCCCAGTTGATCGCCTATATGAAGGGTTACGGTAAGCTACACTAGTGCAAATAAAAAATTCTACCGATCCCAAGAAGCCACGCAAGTAAATGATCATAGATTACAGATCGTTAGCGGAAGAAGATACCGAAGCATATTGACATCACGCTTCCTAGTATGGTCGTCAAACAGTGCGATCTGTCCGAGCGATAGTCGAGCAGCAAGTTGATCATTCGGCTTCTAGATCGATCCAATCAACTCCTTGATCGGTCCTAACAGTCGTCATCAAGCAGTACCGCAATAGAGCAACGCCTCTATCGATATCCACACGTCCGGGACTAGGACGCCAAGCCCCGGAGTGCTAGCACCGTACGCACGGCAAAGATAGTGGGGGACGACTAGGGTTTCGGTGGTGGTGCAACTCTTGGATACAACTTCTGCCTGAAACCCTAAACCTACATCCCCCTTTTATAGCCCTCGGTGGCGCTCAACCCTTGGGCTTAATCTAAGTTCATATTCAATTCGGCCCATTAGAAACGGATCCAATCCAAACTCTGATAACTGATTTTAACCGTTTCAAACCCTCTTAAGTGTGTGACCCTATAGGTTCAAGTATATTTTGGCATGACTCAGAAACACCTTTCCAACTGATAATTGATAATGATCCCTAGCAGTACATATCGATTCCCAAATAATCATAAAGCATTGAACGGACCTACTATAGTGTGATAATGTCATGTTACCTTTGCCTCACGATATCAGATCGAATTCAAGGTGAGAGTCGTATTATCCTATGACAGCTCGATCCGTTCACTCATACCGTAGTGGATTAATTTATCTGGATTGACTCTCAATCACATTCGGTATGGACATGCACTTCCTTAATCCATCTACATCGAGGGGCCCAGAGATATCTCTATTATATAGAATGAGCAAATTCCATCTTGATCAGTCATGTAACTTAGCATGTTTCATGGTAAACCCAAAAACTACCTGGTTAAAGAGTAGTGTTTGGTAGCCCCTAAGTAAACTATTACACATCTAGAAAACCAATGACGATCTCAGGTTTAAGGATTATACATATACTATGTATGAGACCAACTGATGATACATAAGAATATATAACAATTCTCGCAGTGTCTCATATGGGTCTATCTAACGCATGTTCTCCAACATGTGTCCACATTATTGATAGATATCTCCATATCTCTATGACCCATGAAACATGGTCATCAATCAATACATGTGCTGATGTATGAAACATAATCATCCTATATTATGATAATCGATCAGGGAAACTTGAATAACATCGATATATGAAAAGAGTTGCACAAACAATTCATGTATTTGTTGATCAATCCAATCGATATTTATTCAAATGACAAATAATTATAATATTCCATAAACATAAGACGTGGTACAATCATCTTTATAATTGCCTCAAGGGCCGTATCACCAACACTATCATCAATGCTCCCTGCCTAGTTAGCATCAGAGAAGGCGGACAGAACTGTCGAAGAGGACTAAAGAAGTTGGAGACCATGTGAGACGGTAAACCGCACATAGCAAAGTATCCTCTTAATGGTTGCCCAATGAGAATAGCGTGGAGAATGAAGGAATTGACACACTTTATTCACAACAAATGAGATATCCGGTCAAGTGATCGTGAGATACTGAAGGCCACCCACCACACTACGATACAAAGTAGCTGCTTCGGGACTTAGAACCTTTGACAATAGAAAATTTCAGAATTAATTTCATACTAGAAAGCCGAGACATAGAACCAAAATTAAGATGACATAGTCTTGAGTGCCAAACACTTGCCTCACTACCAATAACATTGTCGCAAAGATGATTCACAAATTTATTACAGATGTTCTCAAGGGAAAAGCGGAACAGGCCTCCACTGTCATAGCCTTTACCAATAAATAGTCTGTACTTTGATATGACTAATTTATTCAACTCAAACACCAACTTATACACATCTCTGCAAAGAAGAGAACCACTAACGAGATTCTTGTTGATTGAAGGGACATATTGCACATTGTTCAGTCGCACGATCTTTCCCAAACTAAGCTTCAGTTATACCGTGCCAACACCAAGAACAGAAGCATGTCCATTCCCCATCAACACGGAGGAACCCCGAGCAACCTGGTAAGAAGAAAACAATGATACATTAGCACAAACATGAATATTGGCCCCAATATTAATCCACCAATCGGTATATTGACTAACCGAAAGAATAGTGAGTAAATTACCATACCCAGGTGTCTCCGTCTCAGCATTGTCAATAGTCACATTGACAGATTTGGATTTCTATCTCTGCTGATCCTTTCCTCATTTGCGGCCCGGATATTTCTTTGCCCAATGTCCAATCTCACCACACACGAAGCAAGGCTTGTTATTCTGTTGTTTTTTTCTTCTTAAAGTTGGTAGTCTGAACATCTTTTCCTTGGCTTGAACTTCCCAGAACTAGGATGCTGCACAAAATTGGCGCTGAATTGTCCCTCAATCACCTTTGGGTGTACATCCTTCGCCCGAGCTTTCTCCTCAATATCAAGAGACGCGATCAGACTCTCAACAGAGATTTCTTGCCTCTTGTGTTTTAGAGATGTGGCAAAATTCCACCTCGAGGGAGGCAATTTGATGACACCAGCCGCAAACTTGTTGGGTAACGTGCACTTGAGGTGATCAAGTTCTCTCGCAATGAATTGTATCTTGTGAGCCTGTTCAACTATAGAATGGCCATCAACCATTTTGTAGTCATGATATTACTCCATAACATACAGCCCACTGCCAGCATTCAAGGCATTGAATTTATTTTTGAGTGCCTCCCACAGCTCTTTTGCATCTGACATGTGCATATACACGTCGCAAAGGCGATCTGAAAGAATGCTAAGAATGCATCCTACAAAAATTATGGTGGCATCTTTGAACTCCTTTTCCTGCTCAGCAGTAAGGGTTCTTTCATGTTTGCCAACCGCAACCCAGTAGACGTTCATAGTTGTGAGCCATAGAGTGGCTAGTGTCTGCCATCTCTTAAAGTGAACACCATTAAATTTATTCGGTCTCATTGCCTCAGCAAATCCAGATGCTTTCATCATATTCACCATGAAAATCCAATCATGTTTTGGATTGTTGGAATATTAGGCATACTAATGATGAATTTATTTCGAAAATAAGCTATGACGATAATTGAAGATAGAACAATGGGAATAAATAAATTAGACGCTAGCAATATACCAATTGTAATGTCTATTTCATACATATTATTAGATAAACAGAACAGACTAACCAGCATTCTTAATCTATGCATAGAAAATAGATGCAGTTTGCGTGTGTTACCAAAATAACGCGAAGACGTGGCCGAACCGGTAGTAGATGTCGATGAAGATTAGCAGGTGATGCAGTCGAAGCCGATCGTGGTGAAGAAACCAGCGAGCAGTCATGTGAAGATGCTTCCCAAAAACGTGATTCACCCTCTCTCGATACAGGATCTCAAGGACGGACGTTTTGGAGACCTGATCTCCCAACAGTCGGTGCACACCGGCGAAGGGACGGGAAAGAAAGAGACAACGCAGTATTAAAGGAAGGTAAAAGGTTTGAGAGAGAGAGATCTGATCTCTGTTCTACATATATAATAAAGATAAAATCGTGGAGCACGATATGAGTCGGTTACGAATTCGTACGCGCAGTTAATTCCGCGTAAAATCCGCCACTATCACAGTTAATACCGCGTTCACGTAACTGTGTTGACCACTTAGTCCCACACTGCAAAAACTGCAAAAGAGGATTGCGCCTGCGCAAGCCGACGGACTCAATTTCGTTACACCATTCACGCACATGTGGCATAAGCGCACCGGCCCGCCTAGCGAGGCGAGAGAGCGTGCGCGTGTATCCTCTTCTTCTCCTGCTTTAGCAATGTGGAGGGAATCACCCCTTATAAAGAGGTCCCTATTTGCCTCCACTAGCAATGTGGTACTATTCTCTTTTCAACTCTCTTCTACCTAATGAGCCTTTGTGATTTTCCAAAGATTATTTGTGTACTAATGGACCTAGCCCAAATAATTCCAACAGGGTCGAGTTGTGGTACATAATTTGGGTTCACAGTTTGCTTTTTTCTCTAATTTCTATAATGAACATGAACCCTGTATCCTAAACCGTTCGGGTTCAACGAATTCGATTCTCGATTCGCAGGGGTTTACAGAGAATCCGGTAATTATAGAGCTGTGTGCCACCATTGCTGATTTGAGATGATTTCCTTGTTAAAATTGACTTATGTCGTCGCTGAAAGAGGTTTGCACCTTGCATTTGTCTCACGCACACTGCTACAAGTGTTGGGCATGGAATGTTTTGGCTTTATTCTTAGCAATCACACTTTAGCTTTTTGCATAGAGAACTAGATGGCATGAATATAGGGTTGACCACAATTAGTACTTCGGTTAACTATGTTCAAAGCTAACCTCGGAATACATTATTGACTGATATATATTCTCACTAGATGTCATGAAGATATGATTCATCGATAGGACAGCACTAGATGTCATGTTTCTGAACTAGGCCTGGAAATGTTGAAGGAATGATCAAGAAAGCCCAACACTGGCCCCCTAAACGCAATTAGTGCGTTCGATTGGATCTCATTCCAATCGTGTTGCCGACAAAATAATTCTCACTCTGAAAAGCCGGGAAAAGGAGAGGCGAAAAGGACTTTCATCACACAGATAGAATAATTCTCTCACTTTCATCACACAGAATAATTCTTTCTTTCATCAAAAGCAAACGAAACAAAGAGCAAATCGTGGACAAAAGGGCCCGGGGAATCAACAGAAAGGAAGAGGTTGGGAAACCCTAATAGCCCATGTGGTCCCTTAGCCAAAACCCTAGATAAGCGCTATAAAAGGAGGAGGGGTCCCCCCCTAATGTAAAAGGAATCATTAGCAATAAAGAATTTTCGCTGTTGCTCTCCCTAAACACGTGTCTCTCTTTCTTCTCGTTCTCCAATTCAGACTGTTCGAACCCCGACTATTCGATGCGAGGTTCCTTAACACGTTATCGAGACGAAGCTCTCACCGAGATCGATTGAAAAGGTGAGAAAATGCGGATTAGCGCTTGAATCTAATCGATACTTTTTCTATGCATGCATCTACCCTACGTGGCACGGTTACTCAAGAACGCCAAGCAACTCAAGATAAAGACGGTTATAATATCGTTTCATCACGAAAAGAAAAATAAAATCAAAACATGGCTCGCGTTTTGCTCACAAGACGACATGAAGTCACGGCTGCGCGCCTCGATGCAGCCATCGCGCCACCGCCTCGCGGCACGGCACGATCAAGCACCGCCGCGACACGCAGCGGCACCGATGCCTCGGCTCACAAGACGCAGCGCTCACAAGACGGCGCCATCAAGCCTCACCACCGGTGATGCACTCAGCGCCAGCGCGCCGCCGGACCAGACCAGAGCGCCGCGTCGGCCCTCGTGTCGCCGCCACCGGCCGGCCACGCCACGGCCGCCAACCGGCCACAAGGCTTCGACCACCGCCGCGCGCTCGCAGCCGCGTTCTCCGCCCGCCGCCACGCTGACGCGCTCCGCTGGCCGCCGAACCGCCACGGCCGACGGCCGGCTCGCGGCCGTGCCCTCTCCGGCTTCGGCCGCCGGCCCCTCGCACAGACGCGACGAGGCACCTCCGGCGGCGCGTCTTGGCCTCGCCGGCCCGGCTGTCCGGCTGGCTCGGCCGAGCCGCCGGCCGGCCTTCGGTCGCCGCCGCCGCCGCCGCCGCCGCCTCGGCCCAAGACGAAGCACGCCGCTCCGGCTCGTCGCACCACTAAGAAGGCTCGGCCGACGCCTCCTCGGCATGTGTGTGCGCCGCTCGACTCGCCCATGTGCCGCGCCACTTGACTCGCCGGTGGAAGACCGGCCGTCACGCCGCCGCCGTTCGCCGCGCTGCGCGCTGCGCCTGCCGGCCGGCCGCCGCCGCCGCTCGCTCCAGCCGCCGCGTCTTTGCGCCAAAAGCCCGCGTCACAGGCCGCCCGCATCTTTGTCGCTTGGCTGGCCGTTGCAGCGATAGAAGCGGCGCTAGGGGTGGAACCCTAGCCGCCGTGTTTAAGAATCTCGCTCGGTGGTCAAGCCCAAGAGGCCCAATGGAGAGAGGAAAGGAGGTCTGAAGGCCTCTCGAAAAAATGAAGAGAAAAGAAAAAAAAAGAGAGAAAAATTGCGAAAAAATTGCAGGAAATTTTAAAAAAATTCCTAGAAAATCAAGAAGATTTTTTTTGGCTCTGTTTTTAATTTTTCTTGCTTTATTTCTCTGTTTTATGAATTTCGAATCATTTGCTTTATTTTATATAATGCAATGCATATGAATTTATTTTCTGCTCTTTATGTTTTTGCAACCATTTTCTATCAGATTACACGCAGTAATCTAAACCAGAATTTTGAAATCATGCAGATGTCTGGCATTGTGAATCGTGAGTTTGAAGAACTAGCCCCGCACGGTCAGAACTATCTCACTTGGGCATCGAACGTGAAGATCGTTCTTGGGGGCAAGAAGCTCCGCTCCGCGATTGGTCTAGGGTCCTCGCAGGACGCAAAACCTACCGCTGAGCAGAACGATCAAGCTTTGCATTTTCTCAGGCACCACCTCTCAGCCACTCTAAAGAATGAATATATGGCTGAGGAGAGTGCACTTGAGCTTTGGACCGCACTTGTAAGCGGTTCGAAAGCTCAAGTACACCATCTTGCCCAAGCACAGCAAGATTGGGTACGCTGAGGTTTGCGTACTTCGTATAAAGGCAGTCAGTACAATTTCGCTTGCACGTAATTTGTACCAATCTTTCTATGTGGCAAGAAGATCACTGATGAAGAGAAGATTGAGAAAACTCTCTCTACCTTCCACCCTAATGCTATCCAGAGTGCACGCAGTTATCGTCAGGACGCATACAAGGAGTATAGCAAACTGATTGATGTAATGCAAATTGCGGAATCGCGAGATGATGTTCTACGCAAGAACTATGTCTCACAGCCACCTGGAAGGGGCACTGGCACAGAAGTTAATGCCAATTGCTATAAGGTGAGAAAGCCCATTCATAGAAAGAAGGGCGAGCAGGGTGAAAAAGAGAAGTGTCAGGCCAAGGGAAAGTCCAAAGCCCGCTAATGCATGAATCGCATTTTTTTTAGATTATGGTTGTTAGCAATTTCTTTGAATAATGAATTGTAAGCTCTAGAAGAGCATACTTCTTTCATGAATAAATACGCAATTTATTCTTTATTCCGGTATTCTTCAATTTTGCAAGTAATATTTGGATTGTTTTTGCTTCTATCTGATTAGAATTATATTTCTTTTATCTAGAAATCGTGTAGCGCCCAAATGGAAGAGATATGCATTGTTGATAGTGGCACAACAAATACCATCTTAAGAGAGTCTAAGTATTTCCAGTCGACCACGAAGAATGCTTGAACATCATTGGGACGGATGAAGAAATTGAAGAGGCATACTCATACTTGAAGTCTGAGTTTGAAATGAAAGATTTGGGTAAAACCAAGTTTTGTTTAGGCTTGCAGCTTGAACATGTCCAAGGAGGAATCTTGGTACATCAATCAACCTACACGCAGAAAGTGTTGGAAAGGTTTGGTTTTGAAAAAGCATATCCTCGCAAAGACTCCAATGGTCAAGGTCACTCCAAGCGCACCTAGACCCATACGCACCTAGAGAAGAGGGAGGAAGTCCCGGGAGCAGAATTCCCATATCCGAGTGCAATTGGAGCGCCATGTACCTTGCGAATAGCACTAGACCTGACATTGCGTCACTGTGAATTTGCTAGCTCGATGCAAAGGCGTAACCCACCAAAAGGCATTGAAAGGGATCAAGGACATCTTCCGCTACCTCCAAGGAAGCAAAGACCTTGATCTGCTTTTTCGAAGAAACAATGAATTGAATTTGGTTATTACGCCGATGTCGGGTACTTATCGACCAGATACCGGCAAGTCCCAAACTCGCTATGTTTTCCTATGTGGAGGAACAAAATTTCTTGAAGTCGCCTAAGTAGACTCTTGTCTCGACGTCGACAAACCACTCGGAAATCATTGCTTTGTATGAAGCATCTCGTGAATGTGCATGGCTCAGAAGAATGGTTCACCACATCCAGAAGTCGTGTGGTTTGAACATTGAGCAAACTCCCACAATCATTTATGAAAATAATGCAGCTTGTGTTGCCCAAGCACAAATGGGTTATGTGGAGAGCAATCTCACGAAGCATATCAACCCCAAGTTCTTCTATGCTCATGAATTGCATAAGATGAACGAGATCAACATATTGCGTACTAAGTCATGTGAAAATCTTGCAGATTTGTTCACCAAATCATTCCCAGCACTACCTTTGAAAGGTGCGTGAAAGGAATTGGGATGATGAGACTTAGAGAAGTGCAGATTTCAGGGGGAGATATTTCACATACTCCCACATAAATCTCAAAGATGAATTATGAATACCCAACATGAATCTCGAAGATTAGCAATTGAAGTTGGGAGAATTGTACTCTTTTTCCTTAGCAAGTTTTTCATGAAGTTTTCTTGCATAAGGTTTTTAACGAGGCAATTCGTGCAACATAGTAAAGCGTATGCTATGTACTCTTTCTCCAAGTATTTTTCCCACCTGGTTTTTCCGAGTTTTAATGAGGCATATGCATCTCGCAAGAAAGGGCCCATGTGAGTGTTGGGAAACCCTAATAGCCCATTGAAGGCCCATGTGGTCCCTTACCAAAACCCTGATGAGCGCTTATAAAAGGAGGAGGGTCCCCTAATGTAAAAGGAATCATTAGATAAAGAATTTCATTGCCGCTCTCTCTAAACACGTGTCTCTCTTTCTCTCTCGTTCTCCAATTCAGATCCGTTCTAACCCCTGACTATTCGACAATGGAGCTCCTTAACAGAAGAAACCAAGACTTCATTGCAATCAACACGTCCTAATAATTCAGAAGATAACCACTAGAATTAATTAAGCACAGCCATGCATGTGGCATGCCATTATTGATCTTAATTTCTAGGACCATGGTTCATTAATAGATATATGACCTAACTCACCAACTTAATTGACTACACGAAAAATCATCTCTTCCTCCTCGCCCGATCTACTCCGAGTCCATGTGCTCGACGACGAACTTTCTGACAAGCCGGATGAGCTCGTCGGCGCGCTCCGACCACGGGTCGACCTCGAAGAAGCCGTGCTGCTGCCCGGCGAACTCGACGAACTCCACGTCCTTGCCCCACTCCTTCATCCGCCTCGCGTAGTGCGCGTTCCGGTCCCGGAGGATGTCGTGCTCCGCCGCGACGACGAGCACCGGCGCCATCGCCACGGCCTCCAGTCCCGGCGCCTCCGGCCCGGCTGGGTTAATCACGGGATAGTCCCTGGTCGCGCCGTCAGGAAGGATGAGCCGGGCGTACCTGTCGCTCATCTCGGTGGTGAGGAACGCGTCGGGTCGGCACTCCAGCTCGGCGCGCGTGCGGGTCTCGCCGGCCATGGCCGGCATGAGCAGGACGTACCCGCGGAGCCGGACCGGCGGGCTGAGGCCGGCCTTGCCGAACCTGACCGCCATGTGGTGGGCGATGTTGCCGCCGGCCGAGTCGCCGGCGACGAAGACGCGGGAGAAGTCGGCGGCGTCGGCAAGCCACGGGTCCGCCGCGGCGTTCGTGCGGAGCCAGGCCATGGCCCTGGCGCCGTCCTCCTGCGCGGCCGGGAGGCGGTGCTCCGGGGCGAGGCGGTAGTCGAAGGAGATCACGACGGCGGGGAGCTCGGCAGCGAGGCGGAGGCACCAGGCGTGGAAGTTGGGCCAGCGGCCGGAGCCGAGGCAGAAGCCGCCGCCGTGGAAGTAGGCCACGACGGGGAGGCGCGCGTCGTTAGCCGCGCCGAGGTGGCGCGGGCGGTAGAGGCGGGCGTTGAGGTCGTCGTGGCCCGGCTCGTACGTGACGTCCCTCCACTCGACGCCGCACTCGTCGTCGGGCACCACTGCCGCGAACGCTGGCTCCGCGCTGCGCCGCACCGTGCCGTCGCTCATCAGCTGAACCACGCCCCGGCAGTCCTCCACCACGTACGGCTCCGACGCCATTGGTCTCTACCACTAGCTTGCTGTCTCGGTGTGTTGTGACTTGTGAGTGGTGAGAGGTCGAAGGAAGTATAAATAGGGAGGGGAGAATGAGACGCCTGTTTTGAACTGAAGATGGCTTCTCTACTTCTAGATGGTCAGCTTAATTTTACAAGCTAGATAGCCCCTCGTACTATAGATCAAGGAAACATTAAATTCTTTTTTTAAAATAACACCATTAGACCATATATATATATATATATATATAATGGCATACTACAACTACTAACTCATTTTCTTAATATTGAAGTAGAATTATATGATAAAAATATTGCAATAACTATATATTTGACTGTTACACTGAACTTATATTACAAGACGGCACTTCCGAAGAACAAAAACTTATGCTACAAAAAGAAAAGAGTAGCTTTTTGGCCTTTTGGAAAGGAGGGGGAACGCACTTGATAACATGGCGTGTAATTGTTCCAATCCAAACCTTCTAGATAACCCTATGCTGGCTATTGATCGGATGGATTTTCTGCGTTTTTTCCCCTCCTTAACAAGTTGCTTCATGTCTCCCTCGATCTGCACATCGTTTGAAAAACAGTGTGACTCATCTTGGTTAGTTTTTTCACGGGTATCACTAGTTTGGTGTTACTCTTGAACCAAAAAATTTAAGAGTATTTTTCTAAAATACCATGTGAATCTTCTTCGTATACTTTTACCCTTCCTCTTCTCTTTTTCCAACTCACTTTTTTCACCTTCTTTCCTTCCTCTCTAATACAAAAAAATTTAAATTATAAAATTTTAACTCTGAAATTTTTAAATAGAATATTTCAACTCGAAAAAAATTCAACTAAAAATTCTCAACTCGAAAAATTTCTAATCAGAAAGTTTCAACTCGAAAAATTTTAAATTAGAAAGTTTCAACTTGAAAAAAATTAAATAATTTTTTTTTCAAATTAGAAATTTTTAACTCGAAAAATCTCAAGTCGAAAATTTTAAATGGAAAATTTTCAAATTAGAAAGTTTAACTCAAAAAATTTCAAATAAAAAAGTTTCAACTCCAAAAACTTCCAATTCCAAAAAATTTGGTTCAAAAAGTTTCGAGTAAAAAAACTTTTGGTTTTAAAAGGTTTGATTTAACATTCAACTCAAAATTTTAAATTCAAAATTTTCAATTTAGAAAGTCTCAACTTGAAAAAAATTCAACTCCAAAAGCTTTCGGTTAGAAAAGCTTCAATTAAAAGACTTTCGAAAGTAGTTAAAAAAATACATGTTTTAAAAAACTTAGGGAAATTTTGAAATACAAAAATTATTTTGAGTGTGAGATGAGGTGAATGGAGGAGGAAAGCGGATGAACGTGATGACGCTACATGTCGCCATGAGAGAGCCTTTGAGAGAGAAGAGAAGTAGGGAAGAAAGGGGTGGTGCCACTTGTCACATGGAGAGGCCTTTGAGGGGAAGGAGAATGAGAGGAATGAAAAAGATGTTGCCACTTATTATAAGTAGAGAGCATTCAAGGGGGAATGAAAGTGAGAAGGAAGTAAGTGCTGCCTTTGAGGAGGAAGGGAAGTAGAGGAAGGAATGAGGTGCTCTGTTTGTCACAGAGAAAGAACTTTAACATCAAAGATTCGATAAAAACATCCCCAATTAACAATTCACTTTAAAAAATACTTTTTTTGCGTGATATGTACCATTGCTTATCGATAAAAAAAAGTTTTGAGATCGTGGCCATGCAATCTTGCCATTTGTTAATTATTACGCAAAAAAACCAGCGCCACGCTGCCACGTATCGCGCGGCAAAAATTAGGTGGGCGACGCGACGAGCTTACGTTACCACCGCGCCACAGCGCCGTCACGTCGAACTGAACCGGCGAAATTTCTTAAGCCATATTAATAAGGAATTTTTTTTAAATAATACTATTTTTATTCTATTTTACAAAAATAATATGCCGAAATTTTTTTTACAAAACTACCCAGTTGTCGTCATTTCAAATGGCGACAGAAAGTCTGTCGCCATTTCAAATGGCGACAGACATACCGTCATTGCTTTGAGATAGGGATGCACTCTGTCGCCATTTCACTTTGTGTCGCCATTTGAAATAGCGAAGAACTCTCTGTCGCCGTTTGAAACGGCGACAGAGAGGTTTAGCCCATTTTTTATTCGAATTGCAATGTATGTAAATTATGAGTGAGTGTAGTTAATAAAAGTCGGATTAGTTGTTGTGATGTTTTACGAGAGGAGATTAAAAGAGTGCGAATCGAGATCCGGGAGAATGATTTTTAGCCTTTTCTGCAGCCCGTAAAATTTAATGTTTAAATGTAATTTTAGGAAGAGTAGACCAGATTTGCTCTTTGATATGTGCACTACCATATTCGGGAAAATATTTAATTTACACCTTGCTTTGCATCTAATTTCCACTAGTGCAACAACCCTAAGTATTATAGTCGACAACAACGCATGTTATAAATAGTTCCTAATGAGCACTTAAATTATTTGTTGAACATATATATAAGGGCACATACATCGAAAGTTCAGATGATAAAATAAGCAATAGATAGATTATATTGCAAGGGCATTACAACAGTGACGAAATTGCTTGCCAACTAACTAACGAAAGCACTGGTTGTCATGGTGGAACAAATGATCGTTCGCCTATCCGGTACAAACGAATGATGTCCCACATTTTCTCGCATATTACCTGACCCGTGTAAATTTGGAGATTTGTCCTCGGACACCGCTCAATCCCCACTATGAAAGAACTCCATGGGGATCCGCAGTGCTCCTGTGTGTCGCCGAATGGGTGGCCTATGCCGCACGTCTCGGGTGTGTAAGATGTAATTTTTGGTCTTTTGATGTGGATTTCGCCTCCCACATGGGCAAGTCATCCCAATTCGGCGTCCTTATGTTATTACCACCGGTTCCGGATGGTCTCGCGTAACGCGCCAAGGATTTATTGCGTGGTGCGGACCTCCGTACCGCTTCCCTTGTCCCTTCCTCTTCGAGAGGAGGTACCTCTTGCACCTCTGTGTGTTGGCGCTGGCGGACACTTGCGAGACGCCGCTCTGCTTTTCGCACTCCACCGTATGGTGCAGAGGTGTGTGTTGGGCTTATCGCTGTACAACCGGAGCGTGCCTGCAATCAATGCAAGATGCCCGCTGGCCGCTGAATAACACCGTAGACGTGCTCGGTCCGCTTTTCCGGCGGTAGTAGCACCACGGGAGGGTTGCTCCCCGCTATCCCATACGGAAGTTTGAGATGTGGGTGGTACGCCTCCGGTCCACCCGGGCTGAAGTAGCCGCACCATTCATCCTCGCCAAGGGCACCGGTAGAATCTCCGATCCGCTAGTTCATCATGGCGGTATCAACCATCGCTCAAGGCCGAGTTCGCAAAGTCGTGGCTTTGGGTGGCCCCGGGAGGTTTCTCCTTGACTCGAGCAATTTCGCAATTTTCTTTTGAACTCCCGTATGGGATGAACTGGTTTAGAATTACTACTTTGTGAGTGAAGCATGGGTTCGCCGCATGAAACTCACCGATTGGTTGGCCTCTTGCCCACCGCCCCGAACTCGGTCGCCTAGAACAGGACGATCTGGCGCCTCCCACCGGTTGAAGTTCTCGCGGCGGGTTCGGCGTCGTGGCGGTTGTAGACAAATTCGTAGTCACGTCGTTCCGGGCCGTCGATCCATTGGAAGAAGCAACACCGGTCCTTGTGCTGAGAAAGGAAAGAACGATGCGTGAAATGGTACCGTTAGCCTGTATTTTATGGATACAAGTAGGTTTACCTGGTAGGGGCGGGCACAACAGTAGTGAGCGCGGGGCGCCGGTCTCTCCGTGGGTAGATTGCATCATCTTCGCCGGAAGGTTGCAATCGATTTGGTCCGGGCAACTCCGCAGAATCGGGCGCACGCCATCGTATCCGGTATTCGGGGCGGGATGACTTCTGCTTGCTGAAGAGGCGACGGTAGAACGACATCGTGCCCTAATTTGTGTAGATTCAGATGGCGTGTATTGCTTGTTTGGTGGTGTTGGATGTGTAACCCTAGGCCGGTTTTATAGTGGTGGTGAGTGGTTACTCCGCACAACTACAGCACTTGTCCAGTTTGACGTCCTGGCATCCTCTGTGAAAAGCTGCACGACATGTCACCCATCATCAAAGCTGCACCGCCTGTCACCTTCTCGCGAAAGGTCGCACGATTTGTCACCATCGAGAAAAGCCACACGACTGTCATCACGAACAAAAGTAGGCGGTGAGTGGTCACATTGAACTGCGGCTCGCATGTGTGACAAAGCCTGTGCGAAACAAGAGAGGTCTGTCGCGGTGGTCAAATCACTGAAAAGGTTGAAAGCATTGCGCCTGTGAGTTGTCTAATCGCGTGGAAAGTCGCTACAAGGTCGTATATATGTCGAATGGTGTTTCGGCTATTACTCCATAATTTATCATGTAAACTCGTTATTTTACTAATCCACTTAAAAGCTATAGTGATCATACCGTAATATAACATGACTTATGTAAACAAAATTCTATAGCTGAATTTGACGTAATATGAGGAAATAAAGCATCATTTTGTGTTCAAGATAAAATATATGAAAGGAAACAATTTAGTCGATAGTGCCAAGAATAGGTCGTCGTGATCGCGACCGACAAAGTAGCTACGTGTGTCTGTCCTATCGACGTGACAAAGGTACTCGTAGCATATTTACAAATAGCGCCACTAAGTAAAAGATTATATATAGCACAAAACTTCATAAATAAAACTAACATATGTGATATTACATGAGCTAAGGAAGTAAAAGACGAGATTGTTTACGGTACATCATATGTAAAAGAAACAAACTAGCTAGGGCCCTCGCGGTGCAACACTGTGGTCCTGTGCCTCCTACGACGCACATGTCCGCACGGATATGTGAGCCGGTCGGGGCCCGCCCACGAGTACTCCTAGGAGGCCGGACCGGGGCTGGCGGAGTTGCGAAGGCGTCCTGTGTCGGCTGAGATGGGCCAGGGGCCGATGCGAGCTACGACGAACCAAGTACCACACCGCGGATCGCCGATAAAGATCGACGAAAGTCAAGTCCTCGCCCCGAAAGTACCGTAGTCCCCGAGGTGCTCGCACTTTGGTCGAGGCGGGATCGGCACGCTGACAAACTTTTCAAGTTAGAACGACACGCTATGTGAACAACAAAATATATGAAAAAGAGACCACCGATGTACTGCGGTCATCGGATGACGCCGGTCCGGTGACACCGGAGCCCCAGCAGGTCCGACGAGGGGCGGCCGGGTCTGCTGCGTCGACCTCGCATGTTGATTTAACGAGGGGATCTGTACCACGCCGTCCGCTGGGCCGCCTACACGACGCCGTGTACGGCGCGGTAAGTCAAGTCCTGAATATGGCGCAGCGCCCTCGAAGGCCGTCCACTGTGACCCTATCGATGGGTGGCACCGACCGCCGTAGCAATGCCGACGTCCGCTCGTGTGCCTCCTCGCAAGGTCGCTCTGCGAAACGAAAAGAGGCTAGTTAGTTGGCATAATTTTCAAGACGTTACGCTGAATGACAAATGGAGGGAGTACGAACCGCGGTGGAAAGCGTAGTCCGGGTGGGTGGGTACGTGTCGAAGTGGTCGGATCGTGCACGGAGGTGACTCCACGACACGCACAACTCGAACGCGGTGCGCGTCTTTGTACCACTCGATATATGCGCCGACGTCTCGTGGTCGTGAGGGGGCGCCTCGCCGATCACATCCGCAAGAGCCGCGCCATCGCCGCGCATGAGGTACCATGCGTCTTTGCCCGACTCAAGCGTCGACGGCCTTTGCGTGTGTACCGCAAAACGAAAGCTCAACATTAATTCGCAAGCCACCGAGATCGTAAGTACTAGCGTAAGGGAAAAATGTAGAAATACGAACGAGTGCACGGCCGCCGAACGACAACGCCGTGGTACCGGGAACGCATGCCGTAGACCAAAGCGCCTCAAGACGCGGTGGGCGGCGTGACGGCTCGACGAACACGCCGAACACCAAGTGACGCCGGTCAACCAAGACGCCGCGCGTCAGCAGCATGCTCGCAATGACAGTTGCCGCGCGCGCGACGCGCTCGCACAAGCTCAGAGCGTAGGGCGCCATATGACGCGGCCGTCCGTGAGTCGGTCCAACATCGCTACGCATCGAGGGTACGGCGCAAGTCAGAATCGGGTGAACCGCGCCGCAAAAAAACACACCGATGAACGTTAGTACAACACGCGGAGAATTAAAAACAACATACGGCCACGATAAGTAATATCGACTGCCGGCGACACCACAATGTCCCCATCGTCGGACAATCAACCTCGCCCCGGAACCTCAGTAGAAGTCTGCGCGTAAGCCGACGAGTCTATCGCTGGTCGTCCGATCCGAACCTCTCGAACGACCACACCGCAGAGCAAAGGGCAGCGCCGAGAGTGGACGAGTCGGACACGCGACGACACCCGCCGCACAAAGCACGCGACGCCGCGCAAGTACCGCATGTCCCCAAGCCGCCACGGATCTCCTCCAAGTCGGCGTCGGCGATCGCCCCGCAAATCGGATCATATGCTCGCCGACGGTGTCCCGCGGCGACGAAAGCGTAACAAGACCCACCCAAGAGCCACGTAAGGTACGCCTCCAAGTGCGGGCGATGGCTCGCTCCCCACTCGGGTACCATCCTCTCGGCCGCAGAAGTAATGGTTAGGTTGTAAATGCAATGAAAATCACACACGGTGAGTTAAATCGACACGATAAGGAAAAATCGTGCTTACGTAGAATCGCACAAGCCACCACCGCGTCGGACCGCGCGCAATGTGAAAGTCGTGTCTTGTGGTCGGGTAGCACCCGAACCGGTGGAGGATATCGCTGCCACTGGGGTGGACGTCTGCAGAACCACCGCATCTCTGAAAGGTGGCAGCCTGGGAGGTAATCGACGCCCTCTAGTGTCGGCGCCATCTCACCACACGGCAGTGAAAGGTGTGGGTCTCGTGCCGCCACCGGTCCACTAGAGCGATCAAGCAAGCTCGCCGTCGTGGGAACCGCCAGAGGCACTCCGTCGGTCCTCGCAGATCCGCGCGGTCGCCGACCATACGGCAATGTAGTAGGCCACCGCCTCAACCCGCAAAAGAATGTGAGAAGTATTATTGTGGTGTCGGCGGGACATGAGTACAACATCGCGACGAAATTGAACTAACCTCGATCCATCGCGATCGAGACGCCACGCCTCATGGGGTGCGCAAGCGCAGCCCCATGCTCCAAGGCCGCCTCCCCATCCTGCGGGCAACGCCGCTAAACGGCTCCGTGAGTCGCGTCGACCGACGGGTCAAGCAACTCGCATAACCGTCCGCCCGCCATGCCTCGCAAATAAAAATGTTTATGTTACATAAGGTGTAAAAGGTGCAAAATAAATACAACAAATACAAATAGAATATGAATGGAACGAGTATCGTCATAATTTAGAGCACACGTAATACATGAAAGTAAAATGTTCATCTATGTGCAAAGCGTTAAAAGATACAAAATGAATACAACATACTACACTCTCATTTAATCAAGTACAATAACATTCAGATACATATTTTGACCACACGCATTTAATTCGATACAAGCAAAATGAAATTTAGTGCATCAAGTAAACCATAGTTCAAGATTTAAAAGAACATATAACACTTCACGGCCAATCTTCGGCAACTCTTGAAAGAGTGCCTGCCTCCTTGCAAGTAGAACATTTCTTTCGCTGCGCCACTTTCGCGGCGGCCCATATCATTCCTTATACGCTGGATTGCCTTCTTCCCACTCCCTTTAGCTTGCTCATGTCCGGGACCCAACGTGTATCCTCCCAGCTTTTGTGCTCGTGAATAAACCCACCACTTGAAACCGTACATTTCAAGGCCCAAAGTTGCACCACAGCTTCCTTACTAAAGAATTGAGACATGAATATACCGGATCCATGTGAATCATCGAGCGTGCAGCCATAACATGGGAGCATGGCACATGTAATAGACGAGGCTTATTGCGGTGCGCATACAAGTTTGCTCGTATGATGCATTCGTGAGCAACTTTTCGCTCGGTTCGTCCCACGACCGCTTTCTCCTTGCACATCACCTCAAACGGAGCTCCTCGCACCCATCTTCGTTTCGCATCTCCCCTTCTTGCCTTTGTCCTCCATGTATGCGTAAATCATCTCCGAGTACTTCATAGCAGATCGTTCATGCGCGTGATCGCCTTTGCATGGCGATCAACGAAGTACTTTGTGATGCCACGAAGAACACCTCAACAATACCAACCAAGGAAGGGGTCTCAACCTCGCATCACCCGCTTGTAAACCTCCGCAAGGTTTGTTGTCATGACACCATACCTCGCACCATCGGTGTCGTAGCGAGCCCATTTCTCCCTAGGCTCATGCTCTATCCATTCGAGAAGCGCTTGAGCCCTTCCATTCCTTCGAACCGGTGGGGAGGGTCGTTGGGTAACTCCTCCAACACGACCGGGCCTCCCTAAGGTCGGGCTGCCCTCTTCGTTGCCTCTGCAGTGTGCCTCGATGTCACTCATCCAATTTCTTCCAGAGTACATCAAACTTTCTCTGCTGGTTCTGGTCGCAGAGCCTCTTGAAAAGTTTTGTTAGCTCCTTGTTCCTGAACTGCTTGTAGAAGTTAGCACCCATATGACGCTTGCACCACCTACTACGCAAATCAGGCCATGGATGAGTCTCATCCACACCTTGCTGCAACTGAATAATTGCCCTCAAAGCCCTAATGCCGATCGTGTATGATACACACTCCAAAGTCGATGAACGACACCGCTTTGACATTCGTAGGAACCAATGCCGCTATCTCTGTTTTCACCCTCCACAAATGCGAAGCGCCACGGGAGAACTTGATTATTGCCATCCACTCCTATGGCGGTCAATATCCGCCTTTGTATTTACTACCAAAAATGTCCCATCGACACATAACAAAGGACGACAATGCACGAACGCATTGATGCATGGACCTAAAGCGAAGAATGCTCGCTTCAAAACCATCTTCCCGCAGAAGCGCGAAGGATGCTCACAAATGTCCACATAAGTTCCGTGATTTCGGTCCTTTATCACCAAGCAAACCCGCAAGTTCGTAGGAATCTTCGTGCGCGTCGAACCGTGTTTCCAATGCCTTCGCTTTGCTTCCATGCCTTCGCGTAGCTTATTGTATACTGGAACCTCTGTTGTATTACGAGTACGATGGCCCGTGGCTCTAAATCTAGGTTGCCTACAATCTCTCCGCATACATTGCATTGGCAATAAAGCCCGATGATATGTTCCGATGTGATCGCAGACTCCGTTAGTACACATGTATGTGGAACGACTATAGAACACTTCCAAATGGTGTCCCATTTAGGCCGGTACGCATGGAGCGCCACGGGCAACCCCCGTCGGCATCTTACATCATACACCCGTGATCGGACTTTACAACCTTGAAGGCTCTGCGCAACGACATCGACCATGCTATTATCGCTTCTTGAACCTCACTCTTATTCTTGTAAATTGCATCTTTTCTCACCTCATTCGATCATATCGCGAAGGAATCGTTCGTCATCGCTCACCACCACTGTCGAACGGATACTCATCCCACTCTGCGGGAATAGATCTTCACGCTTCATCATTACTTAAAGCCTCATAGTCCTCATTCTCTGTGTCCATCGCTCGACCATCGACTCAATGTTTTCGCCTCGTCGCCATGCCCATTGCTTCTTGAACATCTCCGCTGCAACATCGCTCTCCCACCTTGCACTTCAGATCGACCAACCTACATCCCGCTCTACTAAGCCTTCTCTACTTATATCGCTCTCCCCAACTTCCTCCGTTCTTCATCAACAACCTCTTGCTTTGCGCCGCATGCCCTGTATTGACTTTCTCAAATGCTTGTGCCAATAACACTAATGGCCATCCTTTCTCAATTGCAATTTTACGCATTTAACTCCAAGATTTCGGCCCTCTCATTTCCATTAACTCCCAGTACATGCAATCTATTCTTCGGCAAACTACTCCATGTAACTTCAGATCATGCAATTCACGGTCCAAAGAGAACATGTGGTACAACCATCTCATAACCGTAGCCCATGAACGCTCCCACAAGGTGATGTGCTAGCCTCTACACTTGCGAAATGACTTAGATCTACCCTTCAACACCCATGTGCGAACTCCTTCTCCATAATATATTTTAAATTGCACTCTATCATCCATACCTGTCATGCAAATTCATCGAATTCTTAACATTTGCACAATTTAACTCTACATTGTACGACTAATAATGATCACAAATTTTTAATCAGTACAGTTGCAATATTTCAATTCTTACAAATTCTTCAGATTCTGTGATCATTTTCAAATTTCTATGAGAACATAACTAAACTAATGTATCAGAACCTCTACAGATTGAGTTATATTTCGTCCCGACAATTTTAGCCACCCAACTCTACATGACATCTCCGAATTCTCAAGACACAAATAACCAATTTGGATTCTACATTTCCAGTCATTTAAAATTTATCCATGATCTCTAATCAAAAACTATTATTACAATCAAAATTTTAATCCCTACCTCTAGGTCATCCCTACATCGAAAATTAATTACTAACTAAGTCGATAACTAAACATCCGTCCATACCGACATAACTATAAATTCTTGACTAATTCATCTAACTAAACATCTATTCTTACCAAATAAATATAAATTTCTAACTAAGTCAACTAGCTAAACAACTTGCATCAGTTCTCATTCCTAACTAAGTCATCTACCTAAATAACTATTATTACTCTATTTAACTGATTACTATATTACATATTCAACATTTAAATACTTAAAAAATTAGTATCCGATTTAAATGCGATCTTCAAGTCCCTCTCCTTTCTCCTCCTCCTCCTTCTCCTTCTCCTTCTCCCTCTCCCTCTCCTCTCCCTCTCCCTCCCCTTCTTCTCCTTCTCCTTCTCCTTCTCCTCTTTTTCTGCTTTTTCGTTTTGCGCTGGTCGGCACGAGTGAGGCGGGGGCAGCGCGCTTTATATAGGCGCCGTCGTCGCCATTTCAAATGGCGACAGACTCTCTGTCGCCGTTTGAAATGGCGACAGACAGGCTGTCGCTATTTAAATAGGCGACAGAGGTGACGTTTGCTCTCTGTCGCCATTTGAAATGGCGACAGAGAGTCTGTCCCTATCTGAAACGGCGACAGGCTGTCTGTCGCCATTTGAAATGACGACAGACTTTCTGTCGCCATTTGAAATGATGACAACTGGGTAGTTTTGTAATTTTTTTTTCGGCATATTATTTTTGTAAAATAGAATAAAAATAGTATTATTTAAAAAAAATTCTATTAATAAGCACGCAAACCGGACGATATGGTGCATCGCAGAGCGACCTCAAACCTTGTAGGTTTAATATACGGAGTATGTCCGCGTAGTCTCCTTGCCAGAAGGGCCATCGTGTACTTTTGCAAGTTTGATGATTAAGATGCCTGTTTCTGAGTTCACTGACTCGTCTGAATCAACGACGCGATGCAATTTAGATTTCTAATATTTTCATGCAAGGAAACAATTTCGTCGTAATAATGACTGCTGAGTTGCTTTCAATTTAAAAGTACACGTCGGAATCCGAATATATAATTTTGGACTCTCTATGTATATTACACTAATTTAGAATTACGGTAGTGTACACATTGATAACTTAGATGAAATATCACAATCATACACAGCAAAAACGTAATAAAACACTTCATTTATTAAATATAAGACATTTGATTAATGTTATGATCGATTTTATATTATTATGACACATAGGGCTTAAACTCTAATAAATAAAATAGCAGCGGAACAGAAACTTTATAGTTAACACATCAATATGCCACAGGCAACCGACAAAGTTCACCCCTAGTAACTCGCCACTTCCCGATATTCCTCTCTAGAGTAGGTGTAGACTCTTTTGCAACTGATGATTTTGTTGTGGTAAAGGTGAGTATATAAAGCACTGAACGTCGATGAATATAATTCGGAAAAACGTAAAATTTGTCGCATACGGTGCACCAAACTTGAAATCGATTGAGGGATTACCTTCGCAACGACCGGTGAAACAATGTGATGCGAACGGATTGGAAAGAGAGGCTATGAAGCTCCTGAAAGCTTGCAAGGGCACATTGGGCTATATCGACGATTGTCTTTGGGACTCTGCGGCATTCCGAGCAAACGAGGGCACCAAAGTAAAGAGTGAGCGTAAGAATGGGTTAAGTAATGGAGAGGTGTTTTCATGCTCTTTTTTTTAACAGTTGCACAAATATTAAAGCATGAATGAAGAGTAGATGGTGATTATTTACCCCTTTGTTTGCTTCAAGATTTGTACAACTTGTATTGAGAGGAAAAGCATTGAAGCACTGCTCTAAGTAATAAGATGAGATTCCGGTGCTCTCTTTAAATAGGCTCGGAAGGGTTCGAGGACATAGAAACGGACTCGGTTCAAGAGAAATTTAAACCAGGAAAAACTCGAATTCTTTGCGATTAAGGAAAGGATTAGGCCAAGAAACTAGAGGAATTGGATGAAAATAAGGTTGCACACCTATTATACATGAATTCGAAGAAGAAAACATGTTAGATTAGAGCTTCAAAAATCAACTATGGAGGAATAGAGGGAGACACGGCTTGCTGCAGGCTTATGGAGGAAGAAGACCCCTCCTGACAGGTGGGGTCCGATCCCATCTGTCAAGGACAAGTTTTATATATTTTTTGAATTATTTAATTATTCAAAATAGAAATATTTTGAAACAATAGAAAATAAGGTTAAAACAATATTAAAAAATTCTGAAAAATACTTTGAGACAATTGCAGCTTACTATAAAACTTTCACAACTTTTTGAGTTTTAATTTTGCTACAGTAATTATTTGTAAATCTGAAAATAGGAAAAAAATTATAAATAATGGAAAATTATAAATAAATAATAAAATATTATTATGCAAATTTTGGTATGTTACAGTGCATGTAGTAAATTTTGTTAAAACACAAAGTACAGATGGTAGGTTTGATTAGTTAAGCCAAAATCACACGCAGTGAATTGTCAAGACCAAAAGTGCATGCGTGGAGATCTCAGATATGCAATCTTCGTAATGTAATGTAGTGTGCCGGATGGGGTACAGTGTTTTGTTTGCCGAGTCGGGTCTGCACTCTGTGGGGTTTGGAGTTTTAAGCAAGTTGTGTCTATATGCGAGTGTTTCAATCTTTGGGTCGGTGGATGTGTGGGTCCACTTGTAAGTGTCTTGGGCGGTAGTTTAAATACCGCAAAGTTTCGGTTGTTTGGGTATGGAAGAACAGAATCCTCAATTTCCCAAATCCTCCCTGGTTTCTTCCTCTGTCTTGTTCTCTACTCCAACTTTTCGCTATCGCCATCTGAGTTCGTGACATCTGGTATTAAAGCTGCCTTTTCTTCCGTTCTGGTGCCCAAGAAGAAACAATCTCAGTGGGAGACAAAGATGACTTCTACCATGGCGTCGGTAGAGAATCAGTTCAAAGAGATTAACACCCTTCTGAGGCAGATTTTGGAGGATGTGCATGGTGTGAAGCCAGAGGTCAATGAAGTTCGTTCGCCAATAGAAGGGGGTGTGAGGAAGGCTGGAGATCCTGGAGGCACGTCCAGATGCGGGTGATTTGATGGCGATCCAGGGAGCTCCGACATCAACTCCGGTTACCCAGTCGGTCGTGCTAGGGCCTGCTCCGTAGCCAGGAGAAGACGTGATAATAGCTAATGGAGCCCATGGTCAGGAGCAAGCCAGAGGTCAAATGAGGGGAATCTTAGGGCCTCCGCCAACATTACCGGTGATTGGTAAGCAGGATGGGTCTCATGCAGTTCAGGTGTTCGACCATCGAAGGGGTGAAGAAAGACTCGCAGTGGATGGGCAAAACATTAACTCACTTTGGCAGCCGCATCAGGCTTTACCCAAATTGGAGTTCCCTAAATTTGATGGGGAAAATCCCAGATTATGGAGAGAGAGAGGTGTGAGACTTATTTCGAGGTGATGGAAGTTCATCCAGGAGTGTGCACGAGATTTGCAGCTCTGAATTTCAGTGGTAATGCAGCTCTTTGGTTACAAAATGCCGAAGCTAAAGGAAGGTTTGAGGAATGGGAAACTCTTTGCGTTGTTGTGGAATGGAGGTTTGGTAAGAATATTTACAAATGCCAGGTGAGTCAACTTATAAATCTGAAACAAACTAGTACAGTGGCGGAATACATTGAGATGTTTGAAAGACTGCAACATCATCTGCTTCTTTACAACCCGTCATAGGATGATGTCTTCTTTGTTACACATTTCTTGGGTGGCCTACGGGAGGAAATTCGGGCAGCGATAGTTTTGCACAATCCGGGGGATGTGGAAACAACAGCTTCGTTAGCACCAGTACAAGAAGAAGAACTGGAAAATGTCAAGAAGAGGCCTTATCATAAGTCTGACAGCAAGGAATGTAATCGGGGGGAGGCAAATATCTGGATAAGCTTAAGATGCCCAATAAGTTAGAAGAGAACAGAAGGAAAGAGAATCAGAAGAAAAATTACAGTGGCCGGATTGATGAGAAGATTGAAGCATTACGGGTCTATCGAAAGGCTAATGGGCTCTATTTCATTTGTGGGGAGAAGTGGGGAAAGAACCACAAATGCCCCGATCATGTTCCTTTGCACATTATAGAGGAACTCATTGAAGTTCTTCAAATTCAGGTGTCTTCAAAAGATACAAAATGTTGATGCCTGCGACAAACCAAGTGAAGAACTATTGGCTGTTACTGAACAGCAGAAGAATAGAAAGTTAAGGCGCAGGACATTGAGGCTGTTGGGTTTGATTGGCAAGTTAGAAATACTCATCCTGGTGGATTCAGGGAGCACTTATTCTTTCATTAGCAAAGAACTAGTAGACAGGTTGCACTATCCGATAAGAGATATAACACTGGTTCATCTGATAGTTGCAGATGGAAGAACTATGGTATGCGACAAAATAGCTCAGGATCTGGCATGGTGGATTTAAGGACATTCCTTCCAGCAGGATGTGAGGGTCTTAAATTTGGGTTGCTATGATATGATTTTGGGGGCAGATTGGCTGGAGGAACACAGCCCCATGTGGGTGCGTTGGGGAAGCAAGTGTATCAAATTCACGCACAACAATCGTAGAGTAAAGCTTCAAGGAATACAGGATGATCAATCACATAACAAGTGCATTGGTGCAAAGGAGTTCAAGGATTTACTAAGGAGGGGAGCAATTACCCATGTAATATAACTTTGCAAGAATCTAGACAGTGAGCATGACTTGGTGAAGGATGGACAAGAGAAAGATATCCCTCAGCCTGTAAAGAGAGTACTGCAAGAATTTGATCACGTGTTCAGGGAATCAGTTCCATTACCTCCAAGGGAATTTGATCATTCAATTCCTTTGATACCAGGAGCACAACTAGTGAATGTGAGACCGTATCGGTATTCTCCTCAACAAAAAGACGAAATCGAGCAGCAGGTGACAGACATGTTGACAAAAGGGATAATTCAGCAGAGTACCAGTTCATTTGCTTCACCGGTATTATTAGTAAGAAAGAAGGACGGCTCCTGGCGTTTCCATGTGGATTATCGCAAGCTTCACATAATCACAGTGAAGAACAAACATCCATTACCGGTAATTGATGAGTTGTTGGATGAAATGGAGGGAGCTAGTTGGTTCACAAAGCTTGATTTGCGATCCAGTTATCACCAAATTAGAGTGGCGGTAGGAGAAGAGCATAAGACAACCTTTAGAACTCATCAAGGGTTATATGAGTTTTTGGTCATGCCTTTTGGACTCACAAATGCACCAGCAACCTTTCAAGGAGTGATGAACCGAATTTTTGGCCCTGCATTGCATCACTTTGTGTTGGTGTTCGTTGACGACATATTAGTTTATAACCATTCCTTGGAAGATCATGTGAAGCATCTCACTGAAGTATTTCAAATCTTGGAGCAGCATCAATTATTCATCAACAGAGAGAAATGTTTGTTTGGGCAACAAAGGTTAGCATATTTGGGACATATCATTTGAGTTGTCGGTATATCCACTAACTAGACCAAAGTGCAAGTGTTCTGGATTGGCCGGTTCCATCAAATGTCAAAGAATTGCAAGGATTCTTGGGGCTTACCGGTTACTACAGAAAGTTCATTCAAAATTATGGTGTGATCTGTAAAACCTTAACAACATTGCTGAAGAAAGGAGTACCATTCCATTGGATGTCAATTTCAGATGAAGCTTTCAAAACATTGCAACAAGCCTTGGTGCAAGCACCAGTGTTAGCTTTGCCGAATTTTGCTAAACTGTTTGTGCTGGAAACTGATGCAAGCAATGAAGGAATTGGGGCAGTTTTAATGCAAGAGGGACATCCCATAGCCTTCTTAAGTAAACCCTTGAGTAGGAAGAATCAAGCCTTGTCAACTTATGAGAAGGAGTGCATGGCAATTTTGTTAGCGGTCTTGAAATGGCGTCCTTATTTATAACACAAAGAGTTTATTGTTAGGACAGACCAAAAGGCACTAATGCATATCACTGAGCAAAGATTGACAACCGAAATGCAGCAAAGGCATTTGTGAAGTTATTAGGACTGCAATTTCAAATACAGTATAAGAAGGGAATTCAGAATGCTGCTGCCAATGCCCATTCGAGGAAACCAAACACCACAGATCTTCAGGCAATCTCAGTGTGTACCCCGACTTGGATTGAGAACCTAGTGGCTGGTTATCAAGTTGACCAAGAAACCAAACAATTACTATCAGAGTTGAGTTTAGTTGGTTCGAATGATAAAGGGTATTCTCTGCAGGATGGAGTAATCCGCTTCAAGGGGCGAACTTGGGTGGGAAATAATTCATTAGCCTAGCAACATATTCTCCAAGCTCTACATAGCAGCGGAATAGGTGGGCATTCCGGCATTCATGCCACATACCACAAAGTAAAAGCTCTATTTGCTTGGCCCAAGATGAAGAACACAATTCAACAGTATGCTAAAGAATGCGAAATCTGCCAACAAGCTAAGGTTGAACATATCAAGATGCCTGGATTACTGCAACCATTACCGGTACCTAACCAAGCTTGGAATACAATCAGCATGGACTTTATTGAGGGGTTGCCTTTATCTCACAAGTATACAACAATTTTGGTGGTGATTGATAAATTTTCCAAGTATGCTCATTTTCTGCCATTGGCTCATCCTTTTTCGGCACTGCAAGTGACTCAGGTGTTCTGCAATCAGGTATATAAAGTTTTAACATTTGATAATATTATTTTAAATTAATTTTGTTTTTGATTCCTCTCCAACACTAAATGAGTTCACATGTCTTTGAAAATTCCTGGAGATGACCAGGGATGATTTTGGATTTATGTGAATTTTTTTCCAGATTTTATCTCTTAAGTGACTTTGGATTTTTTTTATTGCAGAACAAAATAAAACAATTAAGTTAAAAGATTTTCTTAAAGACCAAAATTCAAGAAAATTCCATAGAAGATGGAAATTCAAAATAAACTGTTATCTCAAACTCATTTTCATAATTTCTTTATCTTAGAAGAAGAAGTTTTATTTTGTAGCTTATACTTTTCTAAAGACTAGAACTCAAGAAAATGAAGGAACAAATAATATTTTAATTCAAAATCTTATTTTAAATTTAAATTTTCATTCAATTTCATTTTTAAATTTCAAATTTTTATTTGTCCTATTTTTGAAATTTTCGGGATGTTACAATGGCTTACCACAATCCATTATATCAGATAGAGATAAAGTGTTTACAAGCTCCTTTTGACAAGAGTTATTTCGATTGTCAGATACCCAACTAAACATGAGTTTGGTGTATCATCCTCAAACGGACGGCCAGACCGAACGCTTGAATCAATGTTTGGAGACTTATCTTAGATGTTTTGTTCATGCATGTCCAAAGAAGTGGTTGGACTGGCTGCCTCTTGCCGAATTCTGGTATAACACTTCGTTCCAAACTGCAGTGGGAAAATCACCTTTCGAGGTATTGTATGGCTATCCACCCAGGCATTTTGGTATTTCAAACCTTAATGTTTGTGCTGTGAAGGATGTAAAAGATTGGTTTGATGAAAGGAAGAGAATGACTCAGTTGTTGAAGCAGCATTTGGATCGGGCTTGTTTGAGAATGAAGTCTCAAGCTAACAAGCATAGATCTGATAGAATTTTCGAAGTGGGGGAAAAGTTTATCTCAAATTGCAACCATATGCTTAAACATCTATGGCAACCGGATGGGTACAGTGTTTTGTTTGCCGAGTCGGGTCTGCGCTCTGTGGGGTGTTTGAGGTTTTAAGCAAGCTGTGTCTATATGGGAGTGTTTCAATCTTTGGGTCGGTGGATGTCCGGGTCCACTTGTTAGTGTCTTAGGCGGTAGTTTAAATACCGCAGTGTTTCGGTTGTTTGGGTATGGAGGAACATATCCTCAATTTCCCAAATCCTTCCTGGTTTCTTCCTCTGTCTTGTTCTTTACTCCAACTTTTCACTATCGCCATCTGAGTTCGTGACATGTAAGGATGGGTGTAGTGCAATTTTTGGAAATATTAACTAATTTTTGTAAAGGTTAATTTACAAAGCGGGAAAAAAAAGGAAACTGTTACACGAATCACGAGTTCCTTTCGCAACAAAAAATTATTTTGGTAAGATGGCACCGGCCCGTACATATTTACGATTTCTTTTTCGTGCGAGCAACATCATCTCAGACTCTTAAGTCCTTTAGCCCAATTCTCTCCACCAAAACTGATGCTCAATGACATCCCAAAATATGCTTGTCAAAGTGATTTTTCTCATGGAGCATATGCTCCTATCGGCAGCAAAATTAGGAAATTTTCAACAGAAGTGTCTACTTTAAACGTAGAATTCTATAGTCTTACACAATAGTTTTTATAACACCATAAAACCAATATATATGTTTGAAAATTGCTAAATGTACGATACAAATAGTTCTAAGGTTTTGTAAATCCCAACGCACTAAAATTAAAATCAATTCAATCAATAAATATAATCTATTGAAGACGTAATCTTCTGATATTTTTTAGATTTTGAAGGATGCCAGTGTATACCCGGTGCCCACCTCGATCCGCCTACGACTTATCTATATGCATCTATAGCAACTCATTTGTCTGCAATTTTATACAAGCATTTGTTTACAAATGCCAACCTTAACAACTAAAATAACATCATACTAGATGCTCAACTGACCGCGCGTTGCCGCGGGCGGAAGGAATCACAGACACAGGTAGAGATTGTAACAGAGAGAGGAAATTTTCTTTACGAACACCCGGGGGAGGGACGAAACGAATTTGTTACAATTTCTAAAAACCGCAAAAGCTTGACAATGTTCTCTTTTTTCTAAACCAGTGAAGCTACTTGAAGTGCGCTAGTAGAACTGTCAGAATTTTAAAAAATTGCGAAAGCTTGATCACGATTTGAAATTTGTACGTTACCGTAGGCATGTTTTCAGGACTCTCCTAAAAATTTTTCAAGAACTCGTAAATTTAGAAGCTCAACCAAATCAGCGAAATTGTTTTAAATGTATTAGTAGCATTCTAGTATTTCTAAAAATCACTTAAATTTGATCATGATCCTAATTTTTTATGGTAGGGTAAGCATGCTTCCAGGAACTTTATAAAAAAGTTTCAAAAAATTATAACATGATTTAATAGTTCAATCAAATTACCAAAGCTCTTCTCTATTTTCAAAAAAAAAACTGCAAAGCCCGCACTGTAGTAGAATCAGCTAAATTCGCTACAGTGCCTTGCGTTGGCTGGGCCTCGAACCGAAAGACCAAGCGATGGCAGGGCTACGCTCTATCCAACCGAGCAGCCCATCGCATGTGAAACGTTACGGCTATTAAATATTTCACTCTATGTCTGGCCACTGTAGAAAAGTGACGCGTGTCGCATTCGAGTCTATGTCTAGCCACCGTAGAAAAACGACGCGTTTCGCATTCGCGCCAGACCGGCCGTACGTCCCAACAATATTGTATTTATATGATACCACATTGAGGAATGTTTTTGTGCTCTCCATAAACAAAATTGCACATAGTTAGTTCATTTTTTATTTTTTTGTCCTTACTATTATTTGCGAAGCAATGCACCGTTGTCCGGATTCAGGCCGAGTCAGCTCCGTCTCTCTCCACGAACAGCCTGATGACAGGACCAACTCGCTCCTCTCCTCCAACCACGGCTTCCTCGAGAAGAAGTCATGCTCCTCACCGGCTAACACAATATATTCTGATACTCTTTTTTATGTACAGTATTATTTATATAGGATCAGAGTTTTGTAAGATACAATAAGAATGAAGAAAACGAATCTCGTAAAGAAAACAAAAAATAATGACATTGAAGCAATCACGATGAGAGAGAAAAGACTTGGCGAAGTCGAGTGTAAATTATTTAAGCATAACCTCAAAAGAGCACAATGGATTGTTACTCTCTCTCAACCCTCGAACTTTTAGAACCCTCAAATCTTTACCCTCTACAAAATCTAATGCTAAAGAATAATCTAAACTATAATCCTATTGTGTTTTTACTTTGGATGAGCTCCTTTTGCTTAGCTTACTTCTTGGTTGCTTCCGTTCTCTATGCCCACCCTCTATGGGAATATGAATTATACTTAAAAAAAAGTAGAAATACTAATCCTATTAGGACTCGTCTATGATTCATTATAGCATATCTTTTCAAATCCTAAAAGATTAGATATCAGTCATCATATTCAATAATCTCTACCTTAACTCTTATCTATTGAGTTCATTGTGCTCTTTTAAGAACTCGCACCAAATCAACTTTGTATTTTCTATTTTTCTATTTTTTTTGTTTTTCCTCCCACCTTTGGGAGTGCCCCACCGCATGGGCTCCTGCATATTACCACAATCTGCATGTTGGTGTTCTAGTTTGGCCACCCGAACCCTTGATAGCTCCTTTTTGTCTAATTTGGTTAACCACACCTCCTATTCCTATAGGCCTTTATTCCATAGGTTTGTTCCACCTCTGGGCTCCACCTGCTCGTTGGTACCGCATGATTGTTCCCGCTATGTATTTCCTCTTCCAACAACTCGCACCTTCGTCTTTTTATTTGCTAGATTTTACGATCATCTTTACAGTTCCACACATAACCGTAGTTAAGATCTAAGCACGTACCATTAAGAACGCGGTTTTGTTCTCCTAATCTGGATTTTTATTAGACAATCTATTGGTTGTCCTTTCTTTAGGTTTACTCATCATTTAGTATCCTACATTGTTATAGATACTTTTAACGATTACCGTCCCTTTGTAAGTAACTCGCATGACTCCACCTCAAAGTGATACCTCACAATCTTCGTGTTCAAGCGACCTCATAAATATTAGATTCTTCTTTATATCAAGAATATACCGAACTCTCGTCAATGTTTGATGTGCTCAATCATACATCTTCAATGTAATTGTTCACACCTCAGTAATTACATACTTTTTGCAATCTGTTAAGTGAACAGTTCATTGCGCCGGGAGTAGAGATCCTTCGTTAAACATCTCCCTCAACGGATATAGATGTGGAAGCAACAACCTAAATTTAATATCTACACATGAAAAGTACATAATTGACTGACGACAAGTACATCTGAATCTTCTTTTGCTACCATCATTGAGTATGCATCTTCATCTTCAAACTCGGACAATCTTTTATCATATGATCTTCCTTGTCACATCGATATCATACACGTATGCCTCTTACTCTTGCCTTTATTTTCTCTATGATTTTTGCTTCTGTCTGCAACACCAACTATAGCCAATGCTTGACCACCCAAGGAAGAAGATTTCGATGGCTTTTCAAAGAACGCTATCTCCAATAGATATGCAACTGTCTCGTTGAAGTTGAGAGTGCCCAATGAGAACATTCATCATCAATTAATCCTAAGATGGTGGTAGAGATGATGCTAGTATGACGATCTTGTCATTCTCTCCAAATTTCTTATCCATATTAGTCAGCTGTGTGATAAGCTTTGTTGAAAACAGTGAGACGGTCAACAAACTTTTTACCTTTCTCCATGTGCAACCTGTATAGTTGTCACTTCAGCACCCATCGTTTTGTCAACGATTTTGTCATATATGATTTCTTCTAAACTCTTTCATAATTTCTTTGACGAATTCTCCTTCTATGATCTTGTATCCTCTCTTATCATAAAATAGTTGTACAGTGCCTTGTAGTGGTGCAAATGGTGCAAATAGTTTTCGACTAACAGAATAATTTCGGAGAGAATTCGCAACGAACAAAAAGATATCCAAAAGTTTTGTCAGATCTCGGAGTCAAAGTTGGATAGTTTGTCTCGGATAAAGGATTGGTTCAGAAGATAGGTCAGGCCCAACCACCCCATGGCCCAATAGCACCGGCTAGCCATACATAGCGCTCTAACTCTCAGCCTGCCTCAAAACCTAGGGGTGGGCAATTTTTAACCGAAACCAAAAAACCAAACATAACTGAATTAACCAAAAAAATCCATATTTTTGTTTTTGGTTTTCAGTTCGGTTTGTATTTCGACTATGTTCGGTTTTTGGTACTCGGTTCGGTTTTTGAATCTTGAAAACCGAACTAACCTGGCTCTGGCTCCATTCGGTGGCTCTGGGCTCTGGCTCCATTTGGTCAAAATCGATCCATTCCCCATTTTTTCCCCGCACGGGACACGCACCATCCCCTCGTCACTCGTGGGCCTCATCTCCTTCCGTCTCCCCATGCCCCTCGCCTCCCTCCCAGCCCTCGCCGCCACTGACACACCGCCTCCCTCCCTCTCCCCGTGGCTTGCGCGTGGCTCAACGGCTCCCTCCCGCAGTCCTGCCCCCTCCCCCCTCCCTCCCTTGTCTCCCTCTCAGGCGGCCGCGCCAGGTGCCCCCTCGCCCCCGCTGCCTTCCTCCCTCTCCGGCTCTCCCCGCACGAGTCTTCCCTCGTCTCCCTCTCGCGCGGCCATGCCCGGTGCCCCCTCGCCCCGGCCGCCTTCCTACCTCTCCGGCTCTCCCCTCGCCCCCACGGCGTTGCTTAGTGTGTGCAGCGACGGCAGGCATGGCGATGGTGGGCGCAGGCGGGGCGACAACGACGACAGGCGCGACGAGCATGCTAGAGGCCGCGGTCGAGGCAGGGTCCGTGGCAGCATGGGCGCGAGCTAGCAGATCAAGAGCTTTGGTGAACCGAAAAATCGAATAACCGAACCGAATTTTTTCAATTAATTCGGTTTGGTTTTCAAATTTGTTCGGTTTAGTTAATAGTTTTTGAAAACCGAAAAAATCGAACCAAAAAAGCCGAATTAACCGAATGCCTACCCCTATCCAAACCTAATGCCATGTGGAGCTGTGGCTATTGATTATTTATTTATTCCTTAGAATTTGGCTGTACGGAAATAGTTGACGATGCCAAAAAAATTTGTCACGGAAAGCAGTATGTAATATTGCCAATGTATTTAAAATGAATTTACAAAAGAAATATTTGAAATGTAACTTGTTATTTGCTACTTCTTTAAATAGCCCTTGTGATGTACAGGTAAAATGTAAATAGTTGTGATTGAGACTATTCGTATTCGGTTTGAAATGTATTTGTGAATGAGACTATCTGCATTCGAATTCGTATCCGGCATTGTTTGAGCTCAACTCTGATTCTAGGAAAAAAAATATGGAATAGAATACAGAATTGCCTATATATGTTACAACGGAATATAATTAAGATGGCATGATACAAATAGAAACTTTAGATTTTTCAGGGATTTTTTGCAATTTTTGTGTCTAGAATGACCTTTTTTTAATACAGCAAGGACCTATGAGTAATTTCAAAATTTCGAGGTCTTCCTACAAGATAGCCTAGGTCAAACCAAATCTCTCAAATAAAAAGAAAAGAAAAAAGAAAGGAAAAAATTTAGGGTTTTTATGTAGTTTTTGCATCCAGAAGGACTTATTTTTAATAAACCGAAGCCTTGCAGGTAATTTCAAGAAATCCAAGGGTTTTTCAGCAAAATAGCGTCGGCCAAACCAAATCTCACCCAAATAAAAAAGAAAATAAAAGAGAAAAAAAACACTAGCTTCCTTTGGCCTAGTGGTCCAGCCCGTTTGGCCAAATCCTGCAATTGAAACTTTAGATGTTCTACGGCTTTTATGCAATTTCTACATATATAAGAACTTATTTTTAATAAATCGAGGACCTCAAGATAATTTCAAAAAATCTGATGATTTTTCCTACAAAATAGCCTCAGTCAATGCAACCCTAACCTTATATGTACACCCTCACTCTCTCTCTCTCTCTCTCTCTCTCCCTATTTCACTCCCTCAACATCGCCTCTCTCTCCTTTCTCTAGCTCTCTTTATCAAGGGCATCGTCGATCCATCGCCTTCGGTGGCCTCCCTCGATGCCAACGACCTTCCCGTCTTCTCCTCGTCCTCTTCCGTTGGTCTCCCTTACTCTCCTGTGCCACAGCCACCCGCAAGCACCATCACGAACACACAAATCTGGCACCATGGCTGGGGTAGGGGTAGGGAGGGCAGGCCAAATGCGGAGGTGGTGATCGGGAGTCCCCTCTATCCCTCTTGCTCGTTTTCCATTTATGTAGATGGCGGTGGGTGGTGGTGCGGTGTAGTGGTGGGGGAGGCTGGATTTGGCGACGGAGGGAGACTAGGTGCGGCGGCGACGACTAGGGATAAGGCTCTTCTTTCTCCCTCTCACTATTCTCCACCAATGGTGACCGGCGGCAGGTGGTGGTGCGGCGAAGTTGTTTAATGAAAAGTTAAAATAACGGTGCTTCTATGTAGTTGTTTAAAGAAAAATTATTCCTTTTTACCTCTTGAGATGAGTTTGTTAGGAAGAAAGAGATGTGGATTGAGTTGTTGATAAGATGAGTTTATTGTGTTTGTTAAGAGTTTTGTTTTGAGTAGTTTGTTTGATATAATTTCTTCTTTGATTTTTTTGAGGTGAGTAGTTTGTTTGGTATGATTTCTTCTTCGGTTGTTTGGTGGTGGGGCATGTGGGAGGATGAACCAGATAATATCACTAGTTTTTTCCTCGAGGAGAAGAGGAGCAAACAAAGGACGTACCAACCTTCAATAGCTTCTTTTTAACATGCATGTACAAACCGATAAACAGAAAAAACAATTCTATGGTATCAGGTGCCATAGAGCATCTATAGTATCCCTCACATGATATATATTAAAAAAGAGGAAAGAAGATTTAACTACTTTAAGATGTGGAATTTGCTATGTTCTGATGGCATCTGTGCCATAATTTTTTTTTCCCCGATGAACTGCTTCCAACTCAGCCCAACCCGGTTCCATCCTGCTCAACGAACAGCCTCACGACTCGGACCAACTCGCTGCTAGCCTCTGAAAATGGTTTGGCGGTAAAAAACCCGTGCTCCTCGCCAGCGAAGATAACGAGCTCAACGTCCTTCCCCATCGTCTTCATCCGCTCAGCATATTCCACGTCCTTGTCCCTGAATATGTCTCGCTCGGCTGCGACGACGAGCATGCGGCCGACGTCCATTGGTTCCAGACTCGGGCTGTCCGGGCCAAACGGGTTTACTAGCGGGTGGTCCTTGTTCGCTCCGGCCGGCATCCCGAGCCGGAAGTACCGGTCGCACAGTTCCCGTGTGAGGAACGCAGTGTCCGGCGTGTCCAACTCGGACTGGGTCGGCTTCTCCGAGAAGAACCCTGGCATGAGCAGGATGTACCCGGCGATCTTTACCGGGTCGAGCCCGGCCGTGCCGAACCGGACGGCCATGTGGTGCGACAGGCTGCCGCCGGCGGACTGGCCGGACACGAACACCCGGCGGGAGTCAGCCGCGTCGGCGAGCCAAGGATCCGAGACGAGCTGGCCGCGGAGCCAGAAGAGGGCCTCCGCCGCGTCCTCGTGGGCGGCGGGGAGGCGGTGCTCCGGCGCGACGCGGTAGTTGAAGGATAGCACGACGGCCGGGAGATCGGCGGCGAGGCGGAAGCATACGGCGTGGTTTTTGGGCCAGGAGTAGGAGCCGATGCAGAAGCCGCCACCGTGGAAGTAGACGAGCACGGGTAGCTTCTCCGTGTCCTTCCCTCCGGCCGCGAAGTCGTCCCGGCGCGGCCTGTACATGCGGAGGCCGAGGCCGCGGTCGGCGTCGTACACGGCGTCCCTCCACTCGACGCGGCCATCGTCGAGGTCGACCGGGAAGGGCGGCGGCGGGAAGCGGACTATCGTGCCGTCGCTGAGCACCTGCAGCGCGCCGCGCAAGTCCTCAACGATGTAGGGAGTAGCCGTCGCCGGCGAGGATGATGACGACATCGTCGACACGCCTCTTTTTTTACTTTCTTGGTTGTGTGTGCTGCTTGCTTGCTCGATTCGTAGTACGAAATTAATGGCAAATAATGCATGTGGTTTTATAGTGGTTTTGGAAGCATGTGATTTAACGTGGGTGGCGACAGCATTGGCATGCTAAAGAAAACGGTTAATTTGTGTATTATACTAGTGGTATATAATAGGTAATAAAAATTAGATCCAGTTATTAATTAGTATATGAGTGCTAGCTAATCGGATCCATTTACCAAAAATAATAAACAATCCATATTAAATTTAGTGTACCGTAAAATAGCTCTAATTTGCAGCATCTAGCAATATGATCATTTTCGTATATTTTAAGTTAAGAAGATCCTACATCACAGGCGCATGTGGATGTGGTTTTTGTAGACACTTGTTTTTTCGTCCGATTGGCATCAGGTTCGTGCTTCAATATAAATCCCACTACATCTGTCACCGACGAAATTATTGAATATTGTACTTCATCTCGTCCGTTCGTTTCGTTTTCTCGTCAGTTCTTTATTCCATCCCGGACGTTTCAGACAAGTGATGAACAGAGAGAGTAGCTCGTGAGAACAAGAGGATGGTGGCAGCTTAGTTCATTACTCCATATCTGTGATCTGATTCGAAAGCTCCATGATGTGCTGTTTTGCCTTGATAGGAAACTCGAATTCCTACAGTCGTGTTTGCAAATCTAAATTCTGGTAGGGGGGATGTCATGCTATGCACGATTGCTGATCTCTCGATTGAGGTAAAAAAACAAAAATGCCTGCTTTTGGCATGGTTAATTGACATGCTCTGCGAGCACAGGCGGCAACGCTATGGATCCTTCTTACATCTAAAATTGACTACAAAAATAGACTCTACGTTAAATATTCAATAGGACAACGAGACCAGGGCCGCCGTGGGTCCGGACCCACAATTTAATAAATATTCAACAGGACAACGAAAAGCAAGGCATGTGTTGTTTGTCTCGCAGCTATTATGTAAGCATCCTCTTATAAAAAACATATCTAGGGCATATCCAATGATTTAATATGTTGTCTATATGCTTTACTATATAAGAGTTTTGTTGATTTCTTACGGTTATTTGTTGATGAAATTATCGTATAGACAACATAAGATACTATTGTATAAGTTATTGTCTATAATAAATACTTTTCTATGTCTTAATTAAAAGATTGTAGGATCTCATAGGGCAAACTTAAGATACCATTCATTGTAAAAGTTGTATTTAGTTTTATCTTTATATAATATGTAACATCCCAAAAAATAAAATAATATGAAAATGAATATTTTAAATTTTAAAATATTTATTTTCGAGTTCTCTGGGCTTTACTAGATTTTATTTGGATTTCCTTGGATTTATGCTTTGTATGAAAAATCTAACCAATAGAATTAAAGAATGGATAATGGTAAAAGATAAAAAGGTAAAAGTAAAATCTTGAAAAATCTATATTTAAAATCTTCAGCACTTAGTTAAATTATTTTAGCTAGTACAAGAATTTTAATGCATAGCATAGTGAATAAACAAATGAAAAGATATCCCTTTGACCTCTAAATAGTGCAAGGACAAATTTATTATAAACATTTAGAACGTTATATCCACCTGGAAAATTTACCATAATGTCCTCAATACATTAGTTACCTCTGGTAAAAATCTTAGAAATTAATAATGTCATTTAGTGCCTTTTAAAATTAAAAAATAGAGGCTTTGAAAATCTAAAAATAAGCATGTCAGAATTTTTATAAAATAAATATATGATATTTTAATTTGAAATTTTTATGTAAGCATAATTAATATAAATTCAACTCTGATAAAAAGTTTCAAAAATAAATTATACAATTTATACCCTTAAATAAATTAAGATCCGAAATAAAAATTCTGGATGATGCACAGTGTCAGAATTATTATAAATTAACAACAGGATATTTTGGTCCCAAAATTGTACAGAAGATTACCAACTCTCAGGAGACTCTAGTCAAAAAGTTTCACAATGTTTCAACTTGATCTAATAGCCATTTTAATGCAATCATCGACTTGTCCTGGCCAGCCTCATCACCTAATTTCGCTATCTGTCGCTGCCATGTGGGCCATCTTCTCTACTGCAGCCGTTCACTGGAAGTATCGGGAGACTGCCTCAGCCACTGCCCAGTGGTCCCCAGCCCCGCTCGTCAGCCTCCTGTCTCGTTTCTCCTTTCTTTTCCCCTAGCCGAGTCGCGCATGCCTTCGCCCGAGTCGTCGCCGCCCCTGTCTCAGCAACCACTCCACCGCCACCCCCACTCGATCGTCGCCACGGCTGTCCTCGGCTCACTGCTACTACGCCCTACCTCATAATCGCTGCTGGTCGGCGTGCGTCGTCCTGAGCTGAGCTGGGTTTGCGCCACTTCATCAAAGACCGCACAGAATTGAGTCGCGACCCTCTCCTCGCGTGCAAACGCTGTAAGCCTATCCAGTGTTGCTTACAAGTATCGGCTCAGCGTCACGTTGAGACCCTCCTCCACTCATTTGAGCCTTCCTGCCTTAGCCATTCATTGACCTGAGCGTAAAAACCAGAAGCTCATCTCTTCCGCCATTTCTGGAGCTCGAAGCTTAAAACCCGATTCAAGTGTTGCGGTGAGAAGTATTCCAATTCCTTGAGAAAATAACACCCTGATTCTTCATTGATCACTTCACAAACCCCATTTTCAGCTCTTTTTGCCTGCAACACCGCCGCACTGCCCTCCTTCTTCTCCAACTCAGGCGACCGGTGGCAGCCCGCTCCAATCATTCTCCGGATCAACCAAGCGGTAAAATAGAACCCCTAACACTCCCTTATGCTCACGTCGTTACCCATCCGAGTTGAGACGCTATTCTTCTTCTTCTCCGATGAGCTTCCGCCATTGCCGTCGCCCCCTCTCGATGGTGAGGTACCTCCGGCCATCTCCGGTGACAATCGAGCCCCCAAAGAGGATGCGCGTCGGCGAGCTGGTGCTCATAGTGCCCTCGGTCGGCCGATTTCGGTGGCCCCTTGCCGCCGGCGAGATGCCCTAGACGCCTCCCCTGTTTTCCCTCACTGACGCCGTGGGCCCCGAAGGTCAGTGACTACTGGCTAAGCCCAGCGCGCACAGTAGGGATGCGCTTTCCAGTTGAGAAGGCGAAATCCTATTTTCCAGTGAATTCTTTAAATCGGTCCAAAATGCAAACAATCATATCTTGTGCATTTCAACTCCGATTTAAGTGAAATAAGTTTCTAAAATCTAATGATTTTAGAATATGCAGGAATATTTTGAAAACACCATCTGTGTAAATTTGAACTTCAAATTTGAATAAAAGGCTTGAAGATATGTTACATGTTAAAAATGTTGTAAACAAACTCAAAATTGAATGAGGTTAATTTTATTAGAGTCCTTATGCTACCAGAACCTCAAATATATAAAAATATTTATATTTCACGTTTGTTTAAATCATTTTATACCGAAGGTTATTTTCAATACAATAAACACTCAAAAAATGGATAAACTGTATGAAAGAAATCTAAAATAAGTAAAATTGATTTCTAAATACTAGTATGACAGTAGGGCTTCCAAATATGTCAAGATATCCAAATAATGATTTTGATTTGAATTGTATCATGAATAGAATGTGATTCTAAAGTAGAAGATACATGAATATATGTATGCATATAATATCTAGCAGTAGTACACATATGCATAGGTGTATATATTTCAGAATGGATTATGAAATTGAGTTATTATTATTAAAATGTTTGTGAGTGAAAAACACTTGAATGTTACATAGGCACAAATTTAATCTGAATAAAGATCATAAGCCTTCTCCATGTAAAAGAATATATAAATATATATGTATATAAATAATGAAGAGCATGGTCATGACAAAGAAACTAGATTTTAAATGTCTAATATAATCAAACGAATTGATTCAACAAGAATCATTACAATAAGGTTATAATTAACACTTAACCACATAGTAAGTTCCAATATTTGTATAGTTTGAATAGTTATATCTTGTACAAACAAAGTCAAATTTTATGAAACTAAATCCTAGTAACCTGAAAAATAATATTCTTTCTGATTATGTAAAAATATCTTGTAGTTGTGTAAATTTGAACCAAGTCCGTACTAGGCCTTAATGGTTACTTATATGGGAAACATTTTGGATAAAAGTCAAATATCACGAAACTAACTGTAAAACGCTCTTATAGTCATCCTAGGTTTGTACCTGAAAAATGGATAGATTATCATATAAGGTGTAATCGCAAACTTAAATCAGAAATCGAACCTTTATCGTGTAAAGTTAGAAACACTTAAGCATTTTCAACAACCCATAGAATATCTCGTCTAAATGCTAATATTAGGAAGATCAGTTTAGAAATAATATTTAGGATATAGACTACCATAATCTGAAAAAATATTTTATTTACAACTTGCTTTTCAACCAAATCCTGCTAGTTGAATACCCTTAAGTATTATGGTTATTGTAACCCTTAATATCATATAAGCTTTTTCAACAATGAATATAATGTCTCGTCTAAACACTAAAAAGTGTGAGATCAGCTTAGAAATGTTCTTTAAAGTATATTCTATCCTTTTCCGAAGAAATAATCTTGTTTCATCATGTTCTGCATATAAATCCTTTTAGCCAAATAACCTTAAGTAATATGATTTCTGAACTTCATATTGTGAATAAGCAAACTCGGAAATAATGAAGAAATATGTAATTAATATATTTGTATCACCAGAACCTTCTTGGAAACCATAAATAAATCCAGTAACCTAGCTTAACAGATCAAACATATTCAAGACTTCTTCTTATGCAAAGTCAATTAGGAATTTAAATGCTATTTGTATAATCCTTTAACTAATGTCTTCATTCTATTAATCCAAATAATTTTAGCATCTATAATTCGAAGTTATAAATGTCAGAAATCATAATTTTAGCCTCTTGAATTCGTAATTCAAGAATAGATGATCTTTAAGAGAAGCCGTGTTTATTCATCATAAAAGTCATCATCTTTGTGAATGTGTAATTATCTATATCATGAGGTCTTGAGATCATCTAATTCAAACCCTAAAATATTCCTGTTTTTTGCAGTGAATCTTTATTTGGTTTTCTGTCTATTTTCTTTTTGCCCTTATTAAAGTTAGAAATTTGCTATATTTCCGATTGATTGACTTGTAGAATTCGACGTCTCTTCCTCCGTCGTTACCTCCGTTCGCCATGGCCTCGGCTTTGTCGTAAGCAATGAATAAGTAAGGCAAGCACCCCCTTTGACCATCTTGATCCCAGTATTTAATTTGCATTGTGTTTATTAAAATGTTTCATGCATGTGTTTACTTTCTGTAAATTCGCTATTTTGTGGTACTGGTAGATATACCTGTTGTCTCATGAAACTCCTTGATAAGTATGGACATGTGAACTTTGATAGCCATAGATTAAGCATAGACATTATTTAACGTTATCATGGGTATATTTGATTTCATAATTATCCATGCTTAGCCATAACTAATGAGGTTGATGATCAGATCAAAATTTGTTTCTTGAGAAATGGAAAATGTTGGAAATGAAGCTGTTGGTTATGGGTATTTTGATTAAAAACCCAAAATAAAACTATGGTTTTGATGCGGGTGATTATTGGCAATAGCCGGATATGCAGAGGGATTTGCACGTAGTGTAGGGTGGAGTATCGCCTGTGTCGAATTAAGGACCGAGCAATGGGACGCTATAGATCCAAGAATTCCGTACAACCACGAGGGCTGGTATGGGACAGTCTTAGCCTATTAAGTTGTTTAGATGTGGTTTTGCATCTAAGGAAGGCGGGATTTAGCACAGGCATTCCGGTCAGGTCTGCTTGTAGGGGTTTCTACATACCAATGCAACGGTGTACGCCTTGCCATGGACAGACACGTGGTGTTGGGTGTGATAAATGTGGATCCACGACTTGGGTGAGTGTCTCTATTTTCAGGGCGAGGGTTAACGTGTAACATCCCAAAAATTTGCTCAAATATTATTTTATTGCTTAAATGTGCATTTATGATTTTTCTGGAATTTATTTGGATTTTTTTGGATTTATTTGAATTAATTTTAAATTATGAATATTGACCTTTTGTTCAAATCTATTTAAATTTATGCAAAGTTAAAATAAAGTTTTGCGAAAAATATTTTATTTGAGTCCAAAATGTCTCAAAGTATTTTTAAGATTTTTCTGGGATTTTTCCTGATAATTTATTTGCCTAAAATAAATCAAAGTATTTTCTGTAATTATTTTAAATAAAAAACTCTTTTAAAATCAGCCGAACAATACCGGGCCGAGCCCATTTCTGTGCGGCCCAATGCCTCGCACCGCCACCGCTTGGCTCGCTTAGAAATTGCTTCCCGCCGTTGGATCGAGATCGCACGGGTGAGATCAGAGCGTACCGGTTCGGGCCTCATGTAATCGCCGCCGTTGGAAAAATATCGCGGGCGGTTAGATGCAGATCTCAGCCGTAAAATAGTGGCCGGTAGATTGCGATCGAACGGCTGGGGTGAATCGTCTTCGTGCAGGACTCGGAAGCGGGCCGTCGCCGTGTCGGAGTCGGTCTCCGCCGCCGTACCGACCTAGGGTTCCTTTTGAGCGCGCGTACCGAGGCTAAATAGGGGGCAAGTACCCGAGGTTCATCCTTGTGCGCCGCAGCTTTTGATCGGTAAAGTTTCGCAAGATCGGTCGAGGAGCGTGCTCGGGAGCTCGCCGGAGTGGTGGTTCGGACCGTGGGGGTTTTCGCTCGGGTTCGTCGCCGCCGTTGAGCCTTCGCCGTCACCAGTGCCATCACCGAGATCGCCAGACCGCGCCGCGTCGGATCCCCGCCATCTCGTCGCCAGAAACTCGCCGGAGCGCCGCTGCCCTGGTCTTCGTCTTCGAGTCCGGTGAGAGCTCGCCGTCGCGTCTCCATCGCTAGATCCAGAAGCTCTAGGCCGTTAGATCTAAATCCAGCGGTTGACGTGCTGCCGCGTCGCGAGTGATCGGTGGCCGTTCGATCGGATCTGAGCGCATCGGATGGCGCCATCGCCGCAGCCAATCGCAGGCAGCCGCGTGTCGGGCGCAAGCGCCGAAGCGTCATGGACCGGGTTCACCGTGGTCCAGAGCCACGCTGTGGACTCAGTCCATACGCCCGAGACACGCGTCGGTCTCTGATTGGCTGGCATCAGGGCTGACGCCAGCATGACGTCACGCTTGCGCAATAATCTATTTTCAATTTAAAAATAAATCTGTTAATTCTGATTTTCTGATTTTTGCAATTTCAGTATTAATTTCAAACTTCAAAAGGCTATAACTTTTGCATCTTAACTCGGATTTGAGTGATTCAAATTTCTAAAAATTTGTAAAATTGAGATATATTTAATGGTGAATTTTATTTGATTTTTAGAGTTTATTAGCTCTCTTTTTTGGTATTTATTTGCTTTTCTTTTTCGGTACGCGTAGACGTTGAATTGTGCGACGCTTCGGAGGAAGATTCAACAACTCAAGAGCAAGTTCCAGAACCAGATCAGGACCTATTCCAAGGCAAGTTGTGCTTTGATCATGTTGAACCCATGTTTATAAAATTGCTATATTTGTTTTACCCTATTGCATATATTTTGAAGTATACAATTGGTTCAAATTAGATTGGGTTTAGCTAATATACCAGATTGATTTATACCCTACCTTGTCATTGTATGCCATGATCCATTGTCACACTAGATTGGTTCAATATAGTTGGTTAGTAAATATAATCAACATGGTATTGTTAGATCGTATTAGTTGCTTAGCCATGCCACGTCATCACATGTGTTGGAATCATTGATAATTAATCTTGATTAATGGAATATGGAACAATATTATGAACTTGTGTGTCATGTGGGATCACACGAAGAGATTGAGTTGTTGTGGCGAGTCATGTCACGCAACGATGTTGAATTGTTGATAGCACGTGGTGCCTGGTAATCAACTGGGTGATAATCATTTAGATTGGGGCAAGTGACAAGGGGCGAGGATGCCAAGGTGGGCCCGATGGGCAGAGGGTATGTGGATGTCTTGCCTTGATCACTCTAAGGACTTAACCTTGCAAGCCTTTGACATGAGTTAATCATGCAACCACATGTCTGGTATGGGCCAGCCTAGCTGAGTAATTTGCAATATCTTAATTTTGGTACTATCGTGGTCAGTGTGAGTTCCCGAGTTATGGAGTAATTCACATGGCGCAAGAGGGGGGCCCTAGATGTGGTAACCAGTCCCACCAGTGTTGAAACCTTAGCGGGTAGTATCGGGTTAAGCCAGCGCATTGTAAAGGCTTTGTTATAATCACTCGCCTTGGTGGTGTTTGGTTGTATCACGTGGGTAAAGTGCATAACCTCTGCAGAGTGTGAAACTATTCGGATAGCCGTGCTCGTAGTATTGAGCAATGCTCGGGAATTACAGTTAAGGGTTAGCTTAATTAAATGGATAACTTGGTTGGGATGGCGGAGTGCCATATGGATGATGGAATTTGACTTAGGATTAGAAACCTGGTTTACTTGAGAAATACTGAATTTATTTATTATTGTCATTTGTTTTACAAGTCTTTACAATCTAAATATTATATTTGTTCATAAATGCTGCTTATTGCAAAATAGCCATGATAGCCTATCCATTGGAATAAGCCTTGCATATAGATATATAGAATTGCATTCTGTGCACAACTTGTTGAGTGCTTAAGTACTCACCCTTGCCAAACAACAATAATCGCAGCTTGAAGAATCTACACTGTGTTGGAAGAGGAAGTCCAGAAGACACGAGTCATTAGGGTCCGAGCCTTGTCGGTTGCTGTGGTTAATCGATGAGCTATCTACGCTTTCTACTTTCCATTGCTAATTATTAACTTATATTTCGGTCTTGCCTGCGTGGCTTAATAATGTAAGTTGGTCATAAGATCATACATTTAGCTATATAAATAAATGAACTATTATTCTATTATCGTTGAGTATGATGTGATATGTACCGATGTTGAGCTGTGTGCACTAGCGTTGATCCTGGGACTAGTGCGGTAAACACAGTGGGTTCGAATCAGTGGATTCGGTTCCTTACAGAGGTTCCGGGCTGGTTCAAAGCCACGTCTAAGTAATGTAACGGCTCTGTATGATCTCCTTGCCGACATACCAAAGGAAGTGTGTTAATTGATCTGGCGAAATGGTTGATCATTCCTTGTGGGTAAAGTTGTACACCTCTGCAGAGTGTAAGATCTAATCGATTAGCCGCGTCCACGGTCAAGGACACTTGGTGAAGTCATTCCAATATTAGAGTCTTTGATATTTTCTAAAATGGGTTTGGTTTGAGCTTGTTTTAGCAGCTGTTGCTTTATGCTTTACTTATTTCATATCAGTCAACCTGCTCTTACAAATTCCCTTTACAAATAACTTGATTTTACAATATCAATTCTGCTTTATGCAAATTAACTGTAGTAGCCTCTACTACTACAGAACACTATATCACTGCCGGATTTTGGAACCGGCAGTGATTGTCTGACTATCACTGCCGGTTCTAGAACCGGCAGTGATGTCGGTATCACTGTCGGTTTATATGCGAACCGGCAATGATAGTCCGACTATCATTGTCGGACTCGAACCCGCGACCTGCTGTCTCACGTGAGCCCACCTTACCATCTCACTTATCACTCATTCTCAACCAATATAGGATATATTTTCCTTTTGTTCCTTTATCTCCGAAACTTTTGGTGATTATTTGGATATCTAGATGAATTCAAATGGAAAGATTGTCAACTACAAAGTTGTATATCTCGTCGAGAGCTACAATTTTCATATAAATTTTATCTTCATCCGACTCGGTATGAAAAAGTTATGATTTTTCGGAAAAATATCAGCATTGTCAGGCAGCGATAGTATTACTGCCGGTTCGTGTTTGAACCGGCAGTGATACCATTATTTGGATATTTAAACTACTTCAAATGAAAACGTTGTCAACTATAAAATTGTAGATCTCGTCGAGAGCTATAATTTTCATATAAATTTTATCTCCATCCGACACCGTATGAAAAAGTTATGATTTTTCGAAAAATATCAGCACTGTCGAGCAGCGATAGTATTACTGCCGGTTCGTGTTCGAACCGGCAGTGATACCATTATTTGGATATTTAAACTACTTTAAATGAAAAAGTTGTCAACTACAAAGTTGTATATCTCGTCGAGAGCTACGATTTTCATATAAATTTTATCTCCATCCGACTCCGTATGAAAAAGTTATGATTTTTCGAAAAATGGTTGGTAGCATACTAGCATTATTACTGCCGGTTGAGAATACGAAACGCCAACCGGCAGTGATACCATTATTTGGACATTTAAACTACTTCAAATGAAAAAGTTGTCAACTACAAAGTTGTAGATCTCGTCGAGAGACACAATTTTCATATAAATTTTATCTCCATCCAAGACCGTATGAAAAAGTTATGATTTTTCGAAAAATATCAGCACTGTCGGGCAGCGATAGTATTACTGCCGGTTCATGTTCGAACCGGCAGTGATACCATTATTTAGATATTTAAACTACTTCAAATGAAAAAGTTGTAAACTACAAAGTTGTAGATCTCATCGAGAGCTATAATTTTCATATAACTTTTATCTCCATTCGACACCGTATGAAAAAGTTATGATTTTTCGAAAAATAGTTAGTAGCATACTAGCATTATTACTGCCGGTTGGAAATACGAATCGCCAACCGGCAGTGATACCATTATTTGGACTTTTAAACTACTTCAAATGAAAAAGTTTTCAACTACAAAGTTGTAGATCTCGTCGAGAGCTACAATTTTCATATAAATTTTATCTTCATCCGACTTCGTATGAAAAAGTTATGATTTTTCGAAAAATATCAGCACTGTCGGTTTTTCTAAAAACCGGCAGTGATAGTATTACTGTCGGTTCGGACACGAACCGGCAATGATAAGAGATTTATCACTGCCGGTTCATCAGAGAAAAGCCATTACTGCCGGTTTTCCATTCGAACCGGCAGTGATAATATTATTACTGCCGATTTTTGATGAACCGGCAGTGATATGGCGGCAAGGATAACTGATTCTGTAGTAGTGCTCCTTTGTATTGACCTGCATATATTATAGGTTTTGCTAAAGTCTTGCAGGGTACGAAAGTACTCACCCTTGCTTATATGTTGTTTTTAAGTGGATAAGTTAGCGAAGCTTCGAGTCTCTTTCGTCGCAGGTTGCGAGATCTTCTTCGTCGTGTTCTATCTGGAGTTTATGCCTTGTCAGTTGCCTTCGGGTCGGATGGGCAAACTACAAGATATTGCTTCTTTTGCTGCTTTATTCTCTGAGTTGTAACATTTCCTTTATGTAATAGTTTCCGCTTTAATCTATGTGAGGTATGGTTGTGATTCCAATTGTTGTAAACATGTGAGTGCTAGCTACTGATCCAGGGAATAGCACAGTAATCACATGGAGGCTCCTGTTCATCAGAATGGGGTCTCACATAATAGTACCTCCGTTCCTAAATATATGATGTTTTAGGATTTTACACTTCAACCGATGCATGTGTGGAAATGATTAAATCGTCCACCTTCATTAGTTTGCTTATTACTTTTGAATTGTAACATCCCGTAAAATTCAAAAATATGAAAAATAAAAATTTTAAATTTAAAAATAGAATTAAATAAAAAATTCAACTGAAATCAAGATTTTGATTTTAAATAATATCTTTCCTCTCTTCTTGCATTCTAATCTTAAAGAAAAGGAATATTTCCTTCATTAAAACTATTTCTTTCAAGACAAACAAAATATGAAAATAAGTTTGCGATGTAATATTTAATTTGTATTTTAATTTCCTGAGTTTTCTTAATTATTGATTTTTCTTGAGTTTTTGCTTTAAAAGAAAAGTCTCATAAATTGAAATGGTAAAATGGTAAAAGTAAAAAGATAAAAACCCATATCAATAAAAATCTGAAAAAATAATATTAAAATATTAGGATCTGTCAAAGACCTTGTCATGATGTCAAAAGTAATCTGAACGCATTAAATAAAGAAAAGATATTGTAATTATGAAAAGATAATTAAAAATCTGAAGTTGCAAGATTTCTTCAGAAGTTATCTTAACTTAACCTGAGTTATAATTTTAACCATGCCGACATCATTGTCTTATCTATGCCTGGTAAAAATATCAAGAGTTTATCCCATCATTTATTATTTTTAGAAATTCAAAAACAGATTATTAGAAAAGCTGAAAATCTCAATGTCAGAATTATTAAAATTTCAATATCAAATATAAAAATCTTAAAATTTTATATAATGTCAATAATGACATTTAAGACCTTAATAAAAATTTTCATAAAATAGTAAAGTGGTTTTTATCTTAAATTAAATAAAAATAAGAATCAGCCAAAATCCACAACAGTACATTGTCAGATTTATATAAATATTTTTACTGAGAATTTTTATCTAAAAATTTTACTGAACCCTTATCTAGTCCTGTCCGACCTATACAAAAAGTTTTATAAAATCTTAAGCCTGTCTACTTACTCAAACCTTGATCTTTATCTCGCATTGTCCAGAGTTTTCAGCAGTATTCCCTTTTCTTTCAATGACAAGTGGGCCCGCCAATTCCAGCTGTTTCCTTGCCGACTTCCTCTCTGCCCCTGCCTACTTCTTCCTCACTCCCTGCCAACCGTGCCCCACCTGTCAGCTTCATCTTCCCCACCCTTCCTTTTTCTTCCGTTCCTCTCTGTCTCTCTCGCGCGCAGGAGCAAGCCCAGCCAACGCCACCTCTGACCTTGTCGCCTTCTCGCCGCAATCCAGTGCCCGAGGTCGCTTGCGCGTCATTCTGACACGCCACTGCAGCGTCGGCCGTGTAACCACTCCTTACGCCAAAGATAGCTCCAGAAAATCTTCACCGCCTCTGCTGAAACGCTGCTGCGACAAAATATCCTAAGCAACTTCCCTGCCACGGCATGAATTGGGCAGCAGGTTGCAACCCAGCCGACCCCTGACCACTCTAAGCAGCCACGGCAGCCTTTTCGGTAGAAAATTGCCGCCACGACAGCAAATATCGCACGTATATCCCGCCGCCATTTGCTTCCGCGTTCAGACACTGCAACCACCGACTAGACCATCTATTTAAGCATAGCAACAGATGTGCATAACCCTTATCTAGCCACACTGCCATTTCAAAGTTTGTCACCCTCTTCCTTCTAGCAACCTCCTGTTATTTTTGCTTCAGCCATGGCCCTGCCGCCAAGACCAATCTCTACGAATCTTCAACTACAAAGTTCCATTTTCCGATTCATCAAGCTCAGAGCTACTTTACAACTTACTGAGCTAAACCCACATTCCAATTCCTAGCTTTCATCATCGGAAACCGCTGCCACCGTTTGCCCTTCTTCTCCAGCTTCGGTCGCACGGTGGCGGCTCAACTCAGTGCTACTTCAAATGAGCCAACCGCAAAAATGAAAACCTCTGACCTCGCTGATACTCACCTCGGTGATCTTCACGCTTGGAAAGCCGTAATATCGCAGTTGTGTCGCCGGCCATGGCGCCGCCGCCCCCCTCACGGTGGTGCATCGATTCCGGCCATCTCCGGCTGAGCCGTTGCCACCCAAGGGTGCGCGCCACCTTGGTGATGCTCGCCAAGCTGCCGATTCCGTCGCTCCGGCCAAGCCTTGCCGCCGGCGAGCCTCGGAAGTGCCCTCCTCTGCCTCGGGTCGCCGACAGGCGGGCCACCCTTGTCAGCCCCTCAGCTCAGCCCGAGTCCAAAAAGGGAAGGCGTATTCACAGTTGGAAGGCGTACTTTCCTATTTTGGTAAAATTTCCAGTTTTCAGTATTTTCCTAAACCTAGTACATTCATTTGATAATATCTTTTGCATTTTAGCTCCAAATGAGATGAAATAAATTTCTAAATTCATGATAAATTCAGTACCTTCAGAATATGCAATAATATTTTGAAAATAATCTCTGTATAAATTTGAAATTCAAATTTGAATAGAAGGCCTAGAGATGTGCTAGATATAAAAATGTTGCAAAAGAACTTAGAATTGAATGAAACTAATTTTAATGGATTCCTTATGTTACCAGCAACTCAAATATATAAAATATTTAGATTCTAACTTTGTTTGAATCATTTTCCATTAGAGGTTGTTCTCAATGCCATGAATATCCGAAAATGCATAGTTTATGCAAAAAGAAATCCAAAATCAGTAGACTTGATTTCTAAAAACTAATCTAACAGTAGGGCTTCCAAATATGTCAAGATATCCAAATAATGATCTTCATCTAAATTGTTTCATGAATAGAATGTAATCCTAGAATAGAAGATATACATATATGTGCATATAGTAATCTGTAGAAATAGATATATGCATATGCAAAGTATCTAATAAATGTACAAGGACATGAATTAAAATTAGAATGAGTAATTAGTCACCATTGAAATGTTTGAAATGAAATATCATATATGCATAAGTTTGAATTACATCGAAACCATAAGCCTTGTAAATGAAGAAAAATGTATACATGTAGAGTTAATGAAAAGTATAATCATGATAAGGAACTAGACTCTAAATATCTAATGTAATCAAATTATGTTATCCAGCAAAAATCATTGTGACAACAAAGTCGTAATAAACACTTAACCAAATAATTGTAGTTTCAATACTTATATGATCCAAATAGTATATCTTTCACAAACTAAATTCAAATTTGTTAAAACCAAGTCATGGTAACCTAAACTGTATGAAATTAACTCAAAAATGTTCTTCAAAGTATAGACTATCATATTCTAAAGAAATAATTTTATTTCATCATGTTTTGCATATAAATCCTAATATCCAAATAAACTTAAGTATTATGTTTTATGGACTTAATTGTATGAATAAGCAAGCTTTGAAATAATAAACAAATAAATAATTTGTATCACCAGAACCTTCTTAAAAACCATAAATAAATCCAGTAACCTAGCTTAATAGATCTAACATATTCCAAGTCACTTCTTATGCAAAATCAATTAAAAAGGATTAAGTGTTATTCATTTAAAGCTTTCAGCTCAATTGTCTAATACATTAATTCTATCCAAATAATTTTAGCATCTATAATTCGAAGTTATAAATGCAAGAATTCATAATCTTAGCCTCTTGAATTCATAATTCAAAAATAGATAATCTATAAAAGGAACCGTGATTGTTCATCATAAAAAGTCATTAACAATATGAATGTGTATTCAACTATAATGCAAGAACAAGAAATCCTCCAACACAAACCCTAAGTTACACTTGTTTTCTACAGTTGATTTTATTTGATTCTTCACCTGACTTCTTTTTGCCTTTATTGAATTTGTTGTGTTGTGTTCTTCGTTCGCCACGTGTAGAACCCGACGATAATGATTCTATCATCAACGATGTCAACTACGACCTCGACTCCGTCGTAAGCAATAAATAAGCAAGGCAAGCACCCCCTTTGATCATATTGATCTCAGTTTTATAAATGTTTTCATTAAATGTTTTTACTGCATACTTTACTTTTATTAAAGTCTGCTATATTTTGGGTATTGGTAGTTGTACCTATTATCACATAGAACTTCCTTGATAAGTATGGATTTGTGAACCTTGATAACCCTAGAATAGCATAGACAGTACATGATGTCAATTTGGGTTAATCACATTTGGTGATATGCTTAGCCGTGCTTAAAGAAACATAAAACTTGGATACGATTAAAAATGTTGTATATGACAATCAATGGGTATGACCTTTCTTTATGGTTGGTATTTTGATCAAAAATGAAAATAAAATTATGGTTTTGATGCGGGCAATTATTGGCAATAGCCGGGTGTACAAGGGACTTGTACGTAGTGTAGGGTGGAGATTATTGCCCGTATCGGATTAAGGACCGAACTACGTGTTCGTTAAACCCAAGAATTACCGTACAACCACAAGTGCTGGTATGGGACAGCCTTAAACCAATTAAGTTATCTGGTTTAACTTTGCACATTGGTAGGCCGGAGTAGTACGAGCTTCTTCAGTGACTGGTTGCTCGAAGGGGCGCCCACACCGAGGTGTTGGGAGTCACGTTTGCTGATATAACGGTGTACGCCATACTATGGATATGCTTATTCATTATTGTGCAGTAACTGTACAAACATTTACACCATAGTACGGGTTTATCGTCACCGGGCTAGTGCAAAGTTAGCCTAGATAATGTAAAGGTTTTCGTCATGAACATTCTGGCCACTACGCCAAAGGTGCGTGAAATATGCGGCAAAAGGAAAAGGTCATGACTTGTGGGTAAAGATGTACAACTCTGCAGAGTGTCAAACTTTTCGAAAAGCCGTTCCCGTGGTTATGGTAATCTTGGTGCGCCAGCACTAGTTAGCTGTTTTTATTTTCATAAAACTTGGAATTTCTACCTGGGACTGGTAGGAATGGTTACTCGAAAATTTCTGCTGTGACAGTAAAATTGGTTCTTGGATATGGTCATGATACCCAGGTACATGAGATTTATTTATACATTCTGTTACTTTCAGTATTAAATTGCTTTTACTTAAATTCCGTTTTGCAATCTACTATTCTGTATTTACATTTCAAATCGGCTTTATGCAAACTAACCATACTAGCCTTTCCTTTGAGATGGCTTGCATATATCATAGGCTTTGCAAAAGTCTTGCTGAGTACGAAAGTACTCACTCTTGCTTAATTGTTGTTTTTAGGTGAAGAATCAGATTAGCTCGATGAAACATATTTGTCGCAGGAATCGAGAAAGATAGTGTCGGCGTTTCGAGCACCGGCAAGTAAATTTGTAAGTCTAAGGGGCCGCGCGTTCCACTCCCTGAATGGTTAGACTCAGAAGTACAAGATGTATACTGGTTCGGGCCGAAGGTCCCTACTCCAGTTCGTGTGGCGGCGTTGTATTCCCTTCAGTACAGATGACTGCACAAAGTTTACAAGCGAGAGTGCTAATGGCTTAGTGAGATGGATTCGATCCCCCTCCTACGGGGGTTCCTGCCTCCTTTTATACGGAAGGAAGGGGCAGGTTACATCGAGAGTTGGGAGAGGACGAGGTGACCTACACTAGGAGCTTCACCCTTCGTTCACGACCGATCACCGCCTGCCTTGCCCATGCCGGGTCGGTAGTCTAGTTGGCCGTATGGTTAGGTATTTCCGGAAACGGCGTACCGCCTCTGCGAACCTTACGAGTGTTGACGTTGTCGCGCATGACGTGGGTGTTGCCTCGGAGAGAGCGTGTCTTCGCATCAGATGTGACCGGTGATGGGATCGGGAGCATGACTTGGCAGATCATTAAACCCTCTTGGGAAGGGGCCACCGCCTTGTATAGTCATTTCGATTGACCCGCTCGTGGGTACGTGGTCAGTAGGTCGTGGGGGCTTCGACACGCGCCCTTGGCGGATGTTACCTTGGTTTGATCGGAGTCGGGGGATCCTGTCCCGCCAAGGGGGTCGGGAGCCCTACTTGGTCGGAGCCGGGGGGGCCCGTCCCGCGGCGGGGGTAGGGAGCCCTGCTTGGTCGGAGACACTTCCCTCAATCGGTCGGGAAGGGATGTCTTGTGTGGCCTTGCAGGTGCTTCGGTCGGTAGCGGGCTGGGAGCGGTCTGTTGGGCTTGAGCTGTGCTTGAGGCCGTCGGCTCATCACTTCGGGCCGTTGGGGTACCCCTATTATAAGTATTCGTCAGATAGCGATAAAAGTTTTCTAGGGATTATGCCTTGTCAGTTGCCTGAGGGTTTGGATGGGCATACTACAAGACTTTGCTTCTTTGCTGCTATAAACTCTGAATTGTAAGATTATTGTGTAAATTAGCTTCCGCTTTAATAATATGATGTATGGTTGTGATTCCAATTGTTGTAAATGTGCGTACTAGCTACTGATCATGGGACTAGTACTGTTTGCACATGAGATTTCCATTTTTGCATTTATGTGAAAATGAGGGTCATTACATAAATGGTGTGTATTACTCTAATCTACAGTAGTAAATAGGCTTGGGAATAATGAATAATAAGGGTATGTAAAGGAAAAAATAGCTAAAAGTTGTTTCGAAATTGTAGAATGACATGTATTTAGAAACAAAATTTGAAAACTGAAATGATATGTATTCAGAAATGAAAAGAGTATAGAAAAGTATATAGACAACAATCGTCTCTAATATCGTAAATGCTTTTATGTAAACAAAGCAATATAAATAGCCTTAATCTTGAAGCCCATCTCAATATATAAGGCTCAGTTATTCTGGGTAGACAGACAAACTCGAGTACGTACACCGAAACAGGACACCACAAAGATATATAACTTCCTGACAAACCACAAGTGCAGGTATGTATATACCTACGTACTAATTCAACCCGACTCGGCTCCGTCCCGCTCAACGAACCGCTTGATGACTCGGACCAGCTCGCCTGTGGCCGCTGACAGTGGCTTCTCACTGAAGAACGCGTGCTCCTCGCCGGCGAACACGACGAGCTCCACGTCCTTCCCCATCGCCTTCATCCGTTCCGCGTACTCCACGTTCCTGTCCCGCAGCAGGTCGCCCTCCGCGGCCACGACGAGCATGCGGCTGACGTCCGCGGCCTCCAGGCTCAGGCTGTCCGGGCCGAAGGGGTTGAGCAGCGGGTCGTCCTTGCTCCCTCCGGCGGGCAGACAGAGCCGGACGACCTGGTCGCACATGCCCCGGGTCAGGAACGCGGTGTCCGGCGTGTCCAGCTCGGACTGGGTCGGCTTCTCCGAGAGGAACGCCGGCATGAGCAGGATGTACCCTGAGATCTTTACCGGGTCGAGCCCGGCCGTGCCGAACCGGAGTGCCAGGTGGTGTGACATGTTGCCGCCGGCGGACTCGCCGGAGACGAACACCCGACGTGAGTCGGCCGCGTCGGCGAGCCAATGGTCGGAGACGAGCTTGCCCCGGAGCCAGAGGAGGGCCGCGGCCGCGTCCTCCTGCGCGGCGGGGAGGCGGTGCTCGGGCGAGAGGCGGTAGTCAAAGGAGAGCACGACGGCAGGGAGGCCGGCGGCGAGGCGGAGGCAGCCGGCGTGGGTGTTCGGCCAGGAGTAGGAGCCGACGCAGAAGCCGCCGCCGTGGAAGTATACGAGCACGGGGAGCTTCTTGCGCTCCTCCTCTCCGGCCGTCGCCGGCCTGTACATGCGGAGGCCGAGGCCGCGGTCGGCGTCGTACACGGCGTCCTTCCACTCGACGCGGCCGTCGTCGTACTCGTCGGCGCCGGCCGGGAAGGGCGGGGGCGGGGCGCGGACAACCGTGCCGTCGCTGAGCACCTGCAGCGCGCCACGTCGGTCCTCGACGACGTAGGGAGCCGCCGTGGCCGGGGAGGAGGAAGTCGACATTGCGCGGCGCGGCGAGTGGCTGAGCAAACGAGCAAGCCTGGACAGCTTCTTGTGTGTGCTCGAGGCAGGTCGCTTGTTCGATCCTTGCTAGAAATGGCCAACACCTGGGGTTTTTATACTAGCTTAGCGGGAAGGTGACGCAGTTTTTGAGGCATGCGATTTACGTAAGGCGTGACGTGTACTCCAGTAGCAGGATAGCAGCCACTGAACTAAATTAACAGTGTGCTCAGCTCGTAGGGTTCAGTAAATTAATTAAGAAATCAATCAGGTTCAGTAAATTAATTAAGAAACCATTCGATTAGCAGCCGTATGGTCCACACTGACCATGCATGAGGTCCAGCTACTAAATAGACATACTTTTGGTACTAGTCTCCTTAATTGCTACTAGTTCAAACAAATCCGGTTATGATGCTCTTCTAAAAGTCTACAGGGAGTCAGCTGAAGGGGAGCAAAAGTTACATATCTTAGGTGTGTTGCTTTTCGACCATCTTAAATTTGTTAAGGAACCTCGCTATCGAATAGTCCGGGGTTCCCGAACAGATCTGAAGTGGAGAACAGAAAGAGAGAGAGACACGTGTTTAGGGAGAGCGAAAGCGGAAATTCTTTATTGCTAATGAATTCTGTGTACATGGGGGGGACCCCCCCTCCTCCTTTTATAGCGCTCTCTAGGGTTTCGGCATTAGGGACCACATGGGCCTTCGGTGGGCTTTCAGGGTTTCTCAACACTCCCCCTTGGGCCCTTTGCCGCGAGATGCATATGCCTCATTAAAACTCCAGAAAAACACAGTGGGAAAAATACTTGGAGAAAGAGTACATAGCATACGCTTACTATGTTGCACGAATTGCCTCGTTAAAACCTTACGCAAGAAAACTTCATGAAAAACTTGCTAAGGAAAAAGAGTACAATTCTCCCAACTTCAATTGCTAATCTTCGAGATTCATGTTGGGTATTCATAATTCATGCTCAGGATTCATGTGGGAGTATGTGACATATCTCCCCGAAATCTGACTTCTCTAAGTCTCATCATCCCAATTCCTTTCACGCACCTTTCAAAGGTAGATCTTTGGGAGTGATTTAGTGAACAAATCTGCAAGATTTTCACATGACTTAGTATGCAATATCTTGATCTCGCTCATCTTATGCAATTCATGAGCATAGAAGAACTTGGGGTTGATATGCTTCGTGAGATTGCTCTTCACATAACCCATTTGTGCTTGGGCAACACAAGCTGCATTATCTTCATAAATTATTGTAGGAGTTTGCTCAATGTTCAAACCACATGACTTCTGGATGTGGTGAACCATTCTTCTGAGCCATGCACATTCACGAGATGCTTCATACAAGGCGATGATTTCCGAGTAGTTTGTCGACGTTGAGACAAGAGTCTGCTTAGACGACTTCCAAGAAATTGCTGTTCCTCCACATAGGAAAACATAGCCAGTTTGGAACTTGCCAGTATGCGGGTCTGATAGGTACCCAGCATCGGCGTAGCCAACCAAATTCAATTCATTGTTTCTTCAAAAATGCATCGAGGTCTTTGCTTCCTTGGAGGTAACGGAAGATGTCCTTGATCCTTTCCAATGCCTTTTGGTGGGTTCTCAGATCAGACGAGCTAGCAAATTCACAATGACGCAATGTCCGGCCTAGTGCTATTTGCAAGGTACATGAGCGCTCCAATTGCACTCGATATGGGAATTCTGCTCCCAGGACTTCCTCCCCCTCTTCTCTAGGTCTGTATGGGTCTAGGTCTGCTTGGAGTGACCTTCCGACCATTGGAGTCTTTGCAGGATATGCCTTTTCAAAACCAAACCTTTCCAACACTTTCTGTGTGTAGGTTGATTGATGTACCAAGATTCCTCCTTGGACATGTTCAAGCTGCAAGCCTAAACAAAACTTGGTTTTACCCAAATCTTTCATTTCAAACTCAGACTTCAAGTATGAGCATGCATCTTCAATTTCTTCATCCGTCCCAATGATGTTCAAGTCATCTACATAGACGGAGATTATACAGAATCCATTCGGGGATCGCTGTATAAACACACATGGACAATCTTCGCTGTTTGTGTAGCCTTTCTTGCAGAGAAAGTCACTCAAGCGATTGTACCACATTCTTCCCGATCGCTTCAAATTTCATACATGATTTCTCCAATTTCACACTGCATGGTTTCTATTTGCTCCATCTTGGTTCGGGATAGGAATTCCTTCCTACTTTCATGTATATCTCCGAATCCAAGTTTCCATCTGAGTATGCTGTGACAACACCCATTAGCTTCATTCTCAACTTCAAGTTGATCGCCATTGAGATCAAATATCTAAAGGTAATTCCTCCCATGACCGGAGAATAGGTTTCTTCATAATCAACTCCAGGACGTTGAGTGAAACCTTGAGCTACAAGCCTTGCTTTGTACCTTACAACTTCGTTGTTTTCATTTCTCTTCCGAACAAAGACCCATTTGTGACCTACGGGTTTATATGGGAGGTGTGCGGCATACGGCTCAAACACCTCTCTCTTGTTCAGAGAGACTAACTCTGCAGTGATTGCCTTTTTCCATTCTTCCCAATCTAGCCTTTTCTTGCACTCTGCGAGAGATGCAGGCTCGGGATCATGATCAATGATCGAGGCAATCTTCTTTGCAAAGTATGCATCAACGTTGGCTGTTGCTCTATTCAGGGATTCTCCTGTTATTACAAAGTTTATGGCCATTTCTTCATGGGGTGCTTCATGCACTTCTACTTGCTCTTCGCTGCTTTTCCCTATTGCAGGAGCAAGTTCCTTTAGCTTTTCATCGCCTATGTGTGCGCACACATTATTTCCGGCGGCTTCCTTCAGTGGAAGATTCAAGTCTGGAATTGCCTTTTCCATTGGCTTCTTTCCAGTGCCAGGTCTCAACTGGCTCCCCTTCTTTCCTTGGGGCATTTTCATGATTGGTTGTGGTAAGTCCTCTCGCCCAGTTTTCTCCAGACGTCTCCGGGTACTTTGGGTTTGAGGAGCCAGATTGCCTGCTCTTTTTCTTTGAGGCCTCTGAACAGGTTGAGGGATACCTTCTATTTTCTTTGGTATTTCCACCCTCTCTGGTGCATTCCTTGCGGGTACATGCGACTTAACCACGCCTTTCGGATCACAAAATGATCAGCGATTCATTTGCTAAATTCGCAAATCAATTATCTTCGGACTTCTTGATTTGCTTCATTAGTGCGGGGTCATGTGCGGGATCCCAAAGGAATGCCATATGATTTCCGGCATTTTTCATCCAAAGGTTGATTTCTCCCCTAATGACGGAAACGATCCTCGTCAAAGATGCAATCGAATCGGGTGTGTGCAAGTCTCCAATCATGGGTTCCAAATACCGATTATGGATGCACTCTCATAACCAACGATATCCCGGACTTGCGGAGAGGGCCCATTGCGATCCGGCGAGGGGTGGTATAGGTACATATACCATACACCCAAATTTTCTAAGATGGGAGATCTTGGATGATCCGTGCACAAGCCGCATAGGAGAATGGATGTTGTAGGCCGACGGTCCAAATTGATAAGAGCTGCTGCGTGCAGATCGCGTGTCCCCAACAAGTGTTGGGCAAGTTACAACTCGTAAAAGCGGTCCGCAATGAACTTAATCCTCTTTATTAGTGCTTCGCTAGTCCATTCTGCGTATGGACGTGCGATGCAGAGTGCTCAATCGCTATCCCCGTTGTTTGTGCAATAATCATCAAATGCCTTTGAAGTAAATTCTCCGCATTGTCCATTCGATGGACTTCACGCGATGATCGTGAAAGCATTCTTAATTCTTATGATCTGCGAGATCGACTTTGCAAAAGCATGGTTTCTTGTTGACAACAATCATACATGCGACCATTTCGAGGAAGCATCGATGAGCACCATAAAGTATCGAAACGGCCCGACGAGGGCTGAATCGGACCGCAAATATCCCCTGGATGCGTTCGAGAATGCAGGATTTCACTTTGCACTTTCATGACAGAGGGTCTAGTTATTAATTTCCGGTGGCACATGCAGGCACACAAAATCTTCATGATTCGGGAAATTCTTAACGTTAATGCCATGACCTTGTGAGTTGTTCACTATATTTCTCATCATTCTAAGACCAGATGACCTAATCTACCATGCCATAAAGAAAATAATTCGAGCTTCTAAAAACAGTCTTCAAGGAAGTATACACTTGGTGCATGAATATTCGTGTAGTACAACCCAGATTCATATGAGGGACATTTTCTAATACCATTTTTCCACATACCGCGTGCTTCACAATGCACAAGTATTCTTTGCCATTTTCTTCATTGGTTTCTACGTGAAAACCATTGGCGCGGATGTCTTTAAAGCTTAAGAGAGTACGTGTTGATTCAGGTACAAAAGGGCTTCTTCAATTACCAAAGTTGTACCCATAGGCAATATAATAGTGGCTCTTCCCGAGCCGATTACATATGAGTCGCTTCGCGATCGTAGTAATCTTTCCAAATTCTTCGTGATCGATGGAAATACTTAGACTCTCTTAAGATGGTATTTGTTGTGCCACTATCAACAATGCATATCTCTTCCATTTGGGCGCTACGATTTCTAGATAAAAGAAATATAATTCTAATCGATAGAGGCAAAACAATCCAAAATTGCTTGCAAATTTGAAGAATATGGAATAAAGAATAAATTGCGTATTTATTCATGAAAGAAGTATGCTCTTCTAGAGCTTACAATTCATTATTCAAAGAAAATGCTAACAACCATAATCTAAAAAAAAAATGATTCATGCATTTGAACGGAAGTACTAGGTTTGATCGTTCTGCTTGACGGTAGGTTTCACGTCCTGCGAGGACCCTAGACCAATCGCAGCACAGAGCTTCTTGCCCCCAAGAACGATCTTCACGTTCTGATCTCCGTAGAGCAATTTGTGCTGATAACGTGTTAAGGAACCTCGCTATCGAATAGTCCGGGGTTCCCGAACAGATCTGAAGTGGAGAACAGAAAGAGAGAGAGACACGTGTTTAGGGAGAGCGAAAGCGGAAATTCTTTATTGCTAATGAATTCTGTGTACATGGGGGGACCCCCCCTCCTCCTTTTATAGCGCTCTCTAGGGTTTCGGCATTAGGGACCACATGGGCTTCGGTGGGCTTTCAGGGTTTCTCAACAAAATTAACAAAGCATGCTGATGTTTTGGGTTGTCCTGAAAACCTTGTCTCCTTGTTTCTAGAGATATTGTCTTCTTGCCGGGACAAGGATATTGTTCTTGAGTCATTGAATTTGATTTTCACTGATGAGGTAGACCCTAAAATTATTCCTTTCCATGATTACAGTGGAAGGTTCGAATGATCTTGTACTTCTGTGTTAACTACTAGTGAGCTGTACTCAGGTCTCATTTGTCTCATGCTTGTCAGGTCCGCAATCAAGATGCCTCTGTTGTCCTTCGAGGTATTAGAATAGAGGCACGCGAAATTGCATGGACCTGGTTGAAGGTACAATCTCTTTTAGCGGGTATGGAAAGCCCGTTTATCTGTGTGTTATTGCCACATAAAAGTTGAGACTTCTGGACCATGTTTGGAACATTGGATTATTGTAGGAATTTTGGACAAAATGAAATATCCAATCTTTGGATGTTTCCTATTCTACCAATTCATGTGAGAGTTCTATTTTCCAAACTAGACCCGGGGTGCTCCAGTATTTGTCAATAAGCGCTCACTTCAAGTGGAATATTTTTTAAGTAAATAGCCCAATTATATTTGTGAATTTGTTTGGTGTTCCATTTATATGTAATTTCTTTTCAACTCAGGTTTAAGTAGAGTCTGAATTTGGGGCACCACACCCCCGTTTTAAAAATTAGCCCCAACTCTCTTCACTGTAGTTCCTTCTTCTGATACCTTAGAGAATACTGATGGTTCATGTTTGTGTTAGCAGACTATGAAATATTTGAAAACGTTCTGTTTACATTTTTAGCGAGCTCTATCTGTATGCAGGAAAACTGGAACAGAATCTCGAAGACATTTTCAGCGAGCTCGCTAGTGTCAGGTTTTGTCAGATCCATTGTTCCGTTGGTACGTTTCTACTCGCCAATTTCGTAGGTTTTATTCCCGTCAGGCCATTGCTAATGTGCATTCCTTCCTTTGTTTCTTGTCAATTCTCCTCCAATGAGAAGGCAACAGAGATCTCCGAGTTCTTTGTGACCCGCACTAAGCCGTCATTCGAGAGGACGCTGAAGCAGAGCCTCGAGAACGTGCGGATCAGCGCGAGGTGGATCGAGGGCATCAGGAATGAGCCCAAGCTTGCACAGACGGTGCATGAGCTGCTAAACAAGCCCTGATGTGCTGCTGCCAGAGTGTTTATGTTTTCTGATGATGTACCTTCCTGGGGAACCTGGAAGCTGTTTACCTGTGTTTTGTGGTTGGTAATAACATGCATTCCTGTCTAATCATCTGCGGAAAATGTCTCTTGTAATGTTCTTGGCATGCAGTAATTGTGAGCCGTTTGGTGTCGATTTTTAGCCGAAGCATTGTTGTTCCAGCAGTTCTCCAGAATCTTTGTAATGAAGGCAAGGAGCATAAGCTGCCTAGAAGGCAAACGGATACTATCCTTACTGATTTTCTATGAATGTGCCAGATTGTGTCGAGGAGCCATGATTCAGAGACTAGTCTCACCACAGCACTTCACCTGCCACTTCGTTCCGACTTTTCAGTGTCCAAATGTACGGGGTTTATCTATCATTATTCATTCACACACTTGTGATCCTGTCCCTCTATTCACAAATATTGACAGTCTCCAAGATGGATCTTCAGGAATCATCTTCTATCTGCCACAACATGTTTTTCAAAAAGTATTAACAATATAACATTTATGCCGTTATGGAAATGTTTTTGAAAACTTTCATTCACAAATTTTGTGGATTGGTTTTTTAAAAACCTTTTTAGGTCTATAAAAATAATTATGAGAGGTGCTTCTATACGTCTCTTTTTAAAAGTTACACAAATATTAAAACATGAATAAAGAACGGATGGTGATTACTTACCAAAGATTTGCATGATTTGTATTAAGGAGTGATGCATAGAAGCATCTCTCAAACTTTTTTAATTCGAGTTTTATAAAAACAATCATGTTTAATATTTTTCGGTTAAGATAACGTTTAGCAAATAACTTGTTTGGTAAAAAATGATTTCCTTTATTCTTGTAGATTGTTTTTGAAAAACACGTTTAGATTATTTTTTTCTTTTGAGTTTTAGGAAAACTAGATTTGATTATCCAGATTTATATCCTAAACTAAACAAGTAAGGCTTTTTATTATTGTGGTGGTGGAATTGTGGGTGTTCAACTCCACATTATAGTATAGTGCCCTGTCTTCCGGTTTTCTTTTCCCAGCACGTAATATATGGTCTTTTCCTTTTCTAGAACGTTTGTTTCCTTTTCCTTAATTCTAGGATATTTGTTTCCTTTTCCTTGAGATGATGCTGGAGGTGGGGGGAGATCTGTTGTGGGCCACAAGGATGAGTTAGACACATTAAACAATGGCCATCGGATGTGGGTGAGTAAAGCTGAGGAAAGATCTGAGAGGTTAATTTTGATGGAGGCAAGTTTCTGGGGACGTTTCGCTGGGTGCATGAAGGTTGGACCATCTCTAGTGGGGTGCATTATTTGGGGTGGACGTAGAAAAGAATGCTTAGGTGCATTATAAAAGGGTATAGACTCTATGCGACTAGGCCAGTAGATGATGTCGTTACCCCTTGATTTTCTTACCCCTAAGCAAGTGTCTGTTCCTGCTTAATTTGTTGTCCAATGCATGCTATGTGGTATCACTGATACTCATCCATAGTGTTACAACAGATTTGATAAGGCAAGCCTGCCCTGGTTTTGACTTGATAAAGTGCCAAGAATGAAGTTTAACTCTCCCGAAGCGATGACTCACTACTTCATGTTACTCCATCTAGTTAATTTTTGTTACAAAGTACCAGACGAAACACAAAAATGTTACTCAGTTTCGCTATATTTGTCCATTGCTTTGAGAATATCCATTTCAATATATTTGTCTATTGATTTGAGAATGTCCATTTTGATATATTTGTCCATTGAGAGAATCAAGAGTATAGTTATTTCAATTTTTCCTCTCTATCCCTATTTAAATACTTTAGAAAAAGTTAATTGCTTATGGTATGCCATTTAATAAGAGAAAAAATATGGAACACTATACCGTCCCCCACCAAACCACGGAATAGCTTTTTACCGCTAAAACCGATCTTTCACACACGAATCTAAAGGCGTCCACTAGTATTATCCATAATGACTATACAGTCCTTAACCATTTAACCCCACTCATATCCACATGTTTCTTATCCACTCATCTTACTATCCTCTCTCTCTCTCTCTCTCTGTCTGTCTTTCTTATCCACTCCGGTGGCTCTTCTCTCTATGTGTATGTGTCTTTGCCTCTCTCTCTCTCTCTCTTTCTCTCTCATCCTTCCTAGTGGTAGACGAGTGCATACTAAGTGGCAGGCGAGTGGGGGTTGAGGCAATGGTAGGAGGCAGGTGGTCGCGGGCTACCCCATGCGTTGCAAGCGAGTAAGAAAAGCCATCGTGGCAAGCAAGCGCAGGCACGAAGTACACACACAATCACAATGAGCAAAGGTTGTCGTTCATGTCAGGCACATAGTGCAGCAAGTACTAGTGTTGAGTCACGTGAAACACATGGATCTAATTGTCTTTCTCATCGCCGACGATGTGATCCCCTGGATCCCACGCCCATCGCATGCTTCCTCATCTGGGTCATAGAGCAGTCAAACACTGATTCTGCTTACATCACCTCATGGATCCACTTCACCGTAGTGGGCATCCTGGCCGACTTCGAGCTCTGGTTTTACCCCTTGCACAAGCAAAGGGGAGGCGATGGTGCTGGTGAGTAACAAGGACGGGCAGTGGCTGCAGGTGAACATGCTATGTATTTTATTGCTTTTTTTATGAAACTTGTTGAAACTTTTTAGTTGATACACTACTACAGAAAAGATCATCACAGACGGTTAAAAAACGTCATCACAAACGATTTTCTAAACCTTCTGTAAGCATGTGTCAGTGATAATACGACGCATCACAGACGGTTCCTGAATCATCTGTGAAACACCTATCACAGATGTTTCTTAATACAAACCGTCTATGATAGTGATCCATACTTTTTTTCTTCTTGTCTTGGAAGAACTTCTATGATTAATATTTTTTGTTGGAAATATTCTTCCCCTTAGATATTTCTGCAACGAAATTTACAAGGCACAACTAGTAATAGACTTTATAATTGAATATCTAAACATCTGAAATGCTTCTAGGCACAGCTTGTTCGATCAGATCATCTTAAAGTACGAACCTTTGTAGCATTTTTATGTCTTTTCCCATTCTAATGTTGATGGATTCCAAGGCAAAATCCAATTCTGTCGATAGTTCGTCCACTTCATCCTCATCCCCAAATGAGAATACCATATGCAACTTATTTTCACTCTAGTCTTATGTAGAAATAGGATCATTTTGATGGTTAGAATACCATAAGTAGCTTATTTTCACTCTGGTCTTATGTAGGTACAAGATCATTTTGATGGTTACCATGCAAAGCACTTTATTTTGATGGTTATCTTCCACTTCATTTGATTTTATTTTGACGGTTATCTTCCACTTCATTCTCATTTTCGAATGAGTTTTATTGCCAGTTTAGGGTATGTTTGGGGAGCTATAGCTTTTCTAAAAAGCTACTTTTTGGCTTTTTAGACTGAAAAGCGGCTGTAGCTTTATATAAGAGATCATTTGACAAATAGCTAATTTCCCTAAGTAATAAACTATAAAAGCAGGTACAACCCAGCTTTCAGTTTTTGGTTTTTGCTAGTTATATATGGCTTCTAGCCTATGCCAAAAACTGCTTAAAAGCTGAGCTGTGTAGGAGGCTTGCTACCTTTTTAGAAGCTGAAGCTGGCTTAAACCCCAAACAGGGCCTTAATAGCATGCAAATACAAAGCACGAAACGACAGAAGTATTACAAGACCGATGAGCGTGTTGACACTGTGCCCAAACAGGCAATCCGAGTCCCGAGCCCCACTACTACAAAAAGACTTATGTTAAACCCCTCATCACTGACAGTTTTGAAAAATCGTTTGTGATTCACTGACCCTTTTATCAAAAAATCGTCAGTAATGATACCAGTCATCACTGATGGTTTTTGGATAGAAGGGTCAGTGATGAGATTATCATCACAGACGATTTTAGCCAAAAACCGTCAATGATGATTAAAATTGTCAGTGATGAGGGTCCTACTCATCACTAATTGTTTTTGATAGAAGGGTCCGTGATAAGGACCCTCGTCATTCACGATTCATGTTTAAAACCGATATTACAGCGATACCGATCAGTTCCTCCCCAAACCTAGCTTCGGGCATCCTGCTCCTCCCCCAAACCCTAGCCCCAGCGTCCTGCTCGAGCCCCTAGCGTTCTCCTCCCTGACCGCTCCAGTCCACTCTCTCTCCCAAACCCTAGCTAGTCCCCCGACGCCTTCTCCCTTGGCACCGTCGCCTCCAACCCCAACCTCCTCCATGCATAAGCGCCCTCTCACTCGTCGGCGGCCTCAGCACCTCCATCGGTACGGCACACCCCTTCCACAGTGCAGGCTCCCCCCAAGCCAATTCGGTTGCTTGCCGCATGCCTTCTTGCTACCTTGCGGCTTCGGCGATTTCTGGGGTTTTAGCAGGATTCTTCTCGCGTTCTGCTTCTTCTGGTTCCACTCCTTCTCCGCGGTTCACTTGGCGCTTTAGTAGTGGTTTGCGGGCGCGTGTCTCGGGCCGCGGCTTGAAGGAATCTCGAAGTGATTAAGCATTCCTCATTCGTAGGGGATTTTACGCGTGGGTGGATTCTAGGTGGTGCTGCCGAATTCCATGTTGTTAGGTGAATTCCATCGTCTAGTTTGAAACTGTGGATGGATTTTTTTAGGACAAGTGCAGCTGGGTTTGCCTTAGGGTATTGGTGGATTTTAGGGAGTAGATGGGTGTCCATTCCTCCGATGTAGCGCTTGAATTTTGGGATTTGAGACGGAAATTCTGTTCTTGCTCATGCTCTTGAATCTTTTGCTTGGCTTTTCGATTTGGTTCGAGTTGAGTTTGGGTAGGGTTCTATCCGCTGCTGGAAGGTAAAGGTTTGGGGATTTTTATCTCGCTACTCTGCTCCTCATGGCCTCTCCCAATCTTTTTTTCTTCTAGCTTCCCAAGCTCTACTCGTAGACACCACCTCATCCACTAAAATCTTCACTCAGTTTTTGCACTCGATTTTCCCCTAGTAGGGAAACAAACCATCGTATGTTGCCTCTATTACCACCGTTTCGTTAGTTCCTCAGTATTTATCTCCATTATTTTTTTCTCAGTGAACATTGCTGAACATGGATGGTAGATGGGAGCGGGCAAAATTGGTGTTGAGTCATCACCATCTGTAGCATCTCTTGTGGTAGGAGGTTCTTATTCTAGGATTTGAATTGTTGTAGTAGTACTTGGAGGATCTGTGTTTTGTGTGCTTTTGATTTCAGCTTCTCCTTGTTCTCGCTTTTTTGGTGTGTTTTTAAATATTAGTTTTCATATGCATTTTACCACTGGATGTCATAAAGTTTGTCATAATAACTTGTGAGTGTAATGCTTCCTGTTAATTTTGGTTTGCTAAGTTTGATGCAGTGGGATCATGGCTCATATTCTGTCCAGTGCTCAGACGCAAACTAATGAACACAAAAATGCAGATAATCTATCCCTTATAGCCAGCAATCTAGTTACTTGTTCTATTGCTTCAAACGTGCCCTCTTTTCCTCTTTAATTTTACATGACCACTAAATAATCTAATAATATAAGGCTTTCATGCAGGAATCACAATTCTGAAGTATCAACAATAATAGATGACCGGTGCTCCACTGCATACGATTATTAGTGCAATGCAGCTGCCCCTCCCTCCTTCCTTCAATGCGTGTGCATATGTGGATTTATGTCTGGTTGTTTGCTCATGTACTCTTATTTTAGGCACCAGCAACAGGAGAAAGCTCTGGCATGGCTCCTGTTGCAAATACTAATAGACAATCAGTATTACATACAAATCGCACAGTTGATTCTATAGTAGCTGCTTTGTTCTTTTGACACAAGATAAATTGTTGGCGATTTTTTACAAATAAATTATCAATTTGTGATCATATGGATATTCAGATTTTTGTAACAATTTAGTAGATTGAAGTATGGGCTCTTTAAGTAAATTGATGGTATTTTCCTAAAAAAGAAGTTTTTGACTTGGATGAGTTACAACCAAGTTGCTGATTACAAAATGTTAGTAATAACTGGAGAGTAGGAATCAAGCTCATTACCTGGTCCTTTGGCCTTTTAAGTCAAGTTAATTAATTGAATTTCTAGAAACCATTTAAATGTTATTCAAATAATCAAATAGAAATACAGATGGATGTCCATTGTACTGTATTGAGATTGTTTGATTCCGTAAAATTTGGTCTTGCCAATTGCCAAGCTCACTAGGTCTTTCCAGGTGGTTAACTATATACTGAATTGATGCAGCCATCGAAGAGGGAAGGAGAAATGGCTGGTCAGACATGGATCAAATGCGGCGTCAGGGTCCACCCCTAGCTATAAATGTAAGCATCCTAGCGAAGCAGAAGTCCCCTATTGGACATGACCAATCCACTTCGAAAGACGCTATGGTGAGTTCTTAGACTTCTCGTGTTGTCTAATGTTGCTGCTGTGATCACAAAATATGTGGAACCCAGCATTGCGCACACACACCTACCTCAGTGATTGGCTATATATTTCTGCATCCCTTTTCTCCAATCCTGTCACTTCAATACTCAATCTCATTGTGTCTCCAAGGATATCCTAAAGTTGCTGCCTTTTCGTAGTATAACTTGTTCTTTTCTTAGAGATTGCCATAATTGGTTTTAAATTTCAGATAGGTGTTGTACTCTTAAGCTTCCTTTTTTTCTTTGAGCTGCTGTCTCGGTTGGCAATTTTTTAGGCTTTTGCGAGGAGTATGAGGCTGTGTGCTGATCACATGGCTAGTTGTTTGTACGGCGGCTCATAACACCGGTGAACATCTGCTGTCTAGGATCGTGATCGAGAGGACGACACTCATTGTCCACAAGTCGATGCATGTCAGGGCGTCCTTTGCTTCTTTGTGAGGACCCTCCCCCTAATCCCTCCATCATCCATGCATAAGAAAGCATAAGCATGGCATTAGCATCATGATTAGTTCTAAGCATACATTAAGATTATTAATTAAGCATAAGCATTGCATAAGAGAGTGCGCATGAGTACCAAGTGAAGTGGCAGTGAGTAGATGTGAAGGCAGTAGATAGTGAAATAGTAAGTAAAAGTAAAATGGTGAAAGGGTAAATGTACAGTGCAGACAAAGCTCCAAACATAGATTCATTGCCCCTCTCCATGCAGCAAGATCGAGGAGAGCAGAGCCAGCATTGAGACAATGCATTTCACCTCATTTATCAACCAGCTAGTACATGTGTTCAGCTCATTTTGGCCAAAGCCAGAGAGAGGAGAAGCAAGTTGCAACCTTCTGCCTTTCTCCCAAACCAACAAAGCAACAAGTGCAGCCACCCTTTTCAGCAGCCACAAGCATTCTCTCTTTTCCCCAGCCAACCGAGAGAGACCAATCCACAAATATAGCATTCTAGTCAGGCCAAAACCGCAAGTTCCAAGGAGCAAGAATGCTGCCAACCGAGTGAACCAGGAGGCAAGAAGAAGGGGAGCCGGCCAAAGGAAGAAGAGGACCAGGGAGCCAGGAGGAGGAGATCGAACCTCAAGCAAGAGATCGACCACCTCATCCTCTACCTCAACCTGGCCCTCATCTTCTTCAACCAGCACCGAAACCGCAGGACCTCAAGTAAGCCTCTTGCCAGTAGAATAGAAGTGCTAGAAGAAAGGAAGTAGGGGGGAAAGAAAAGAGTGGTCTCAGTAGGGGAGCCTTGGTAAGCTTAGAGCTCAACCTCATAGTCATCCTTGACCCTTACCTGTGCATCTTACCTCAAGAAGTCGGAAGAACCAGTAGATCAAAAGAGAACTCAAAAATCATAGAAAAGCAAAAGCCCTGTTCTTCATGAGCTAGGGTTAGCTCATGCACCCTTAGAGGGGATTCGGCCAGGTTAGCCGGTGAGGAAGAGGAGAAGTAAGTAGCTACGGCCAGGAGAGGTAAATCGGCAGGAGAGGAGGAGCTCAGCTCCAGTCGGCATCAGGTAATAGAGGGGGAGTAGTTCGGCATTGGGGAGGTAAGCAGCCGAATGGATGACATAAAAGGAGTAGGTAGTAGTAATAATAGCTGGCCAGGTGAAGCAACCGAAGGGCTAGAAGCCAGTAAGGCTTCGGCCAGCCACCAGTAAGGCCTCCGGCCGAATGGAAATAAAAGACAGAAAAGCAAGAATAACAGTGAAGTAACAAAGGTAGAAAAGAAAATAAAAATGAGAAAAAAAAGCAAGGAAATGGAAGAAAATTAGGAAATGGGTCATGTACCTGCATACATTCCATCAATAGTATTAGTAATGGCATCAGGTGCATAAAGGAAAATCTAGTAGTAATATAGTGCATGGCATGTAACAAATGAATATTAATTTCAATGAATGATAAAATTGATTAATTGGGATTGTTGGACATTGCAGTTCATATTAATAAAATCTCGTAGATTAATGTAGTGTAATTTTCAGGACCAGAACAAAATTCCTCAATCAGCCTGAGCCTATTTTCGAGCGAGGCAGAACGTTCCGATTTTATTCCAAGCAAGCGTTCCGTTGATCATGTATTATTAACTATTTCTACTTCTTTTATGAACTATTGTACCATCATCGCATTGGAAATTATATTTTCAAATTGAAATGTGAAATTGGGAGTGTTGGTTAAATGGATGGATGGTTTGGTAAAGGAATGGCTAATGAGTGGTTAGGTTGTGGGTGAGTTATTATGTGTAGCTAATGTGTTGGCGTGTGTTAGTTGGTGGGTAGAGGACGCCGATGAGAAGGGAATCGCCGGTAGGGTCCTCTACAATAGGCTAGCATATATGATTAATAACCAATTAATATGGGCAATGAGCTGTAAAATTGGTACCAACCATGGTGTGTGGAATCGGTCGGAAAAGGTTGTTCTATGATGGTATTAGCTTCTCCACAATGGGTAAGAAAGTATAGTCGTGCTGGAAAATACCGGTATGACCCAGGGGAACTGTGAAAGAGATGGTTTGGGCGATATATTTGAAGCCCGGTGGGTACTGCTGGAATAAGTCAGGGTGCAACTATATCTAGAGGTGGGGTAACCTGGGGAGGTGTACCCCCATACTCAATGCAGGGTGGACAACTAATACTGGATTAGGATAAACGTTCTGGGGCATCTGTTGTAGGTGTCACTATGGGTAAAGTGGTATAAATCTGCGCAGGATAAATCTTGAATTTAAGTCAGTCTCCTGGATTGGAGACTACAGAAGTCATACACAATATTAGTAGTGTCTTTTACAAATTTAAAACTTGCAACCTTTAAAACTAAAATTTATTTCTTATAGAAGGTATTTTGGGATGAGAAGGGTTTGTAGATGGAGTTGTTTAGGAATTGGGTTAATTGGAAAACTCATCTACTACATTCATTATTATTATTGCTTGCTGAGTACCTATTACTCACCCTTGCTTAGTTCTCCCCTTCCTTAGAAGGTGAGTCTCATGGACAACCCTCCGAGGCATGGGTGGAGGACTATTCACAGGAGCAGGACTTTCCGGAGGATGGTTACTACTACTACTATCAGGAGTAGTAGTAGTACTAGTAGATCGTATTCTCGCGCTAGCCACCTGACGGGAGTTAGGAGGTTTAAGTTTTATTTTGTTGTAATATAGTTTATGTAAATTAAATTATGTACAATAGTCTGTGTGGCCAATGGAATATAATAAAGAATTCCAGCTCATTCTCTAATTATTGTTCTGCTGCAATACTCTGAAAACGTTATAGTAACTAATAAAGCATCGGGATGCTGATGTTTTGCTAGATACTGTACTGAGATCCACTTAATTAGCCCTTGGGTGATGGTAGGATGACTGTAGTACCTGGGGTTAATTAGGCGGGTCGGCACATTCTTAGACTGAAGGTTAGCCCCAATTCTCACCACTATTGTTTAACAGTTGCAGAATGATGGTTTACTAATGATACTTTGGGGGCACCTATGAATTGTGATGCTCTAAGGCCAGAATAGTGAATGGGTAGAGGTAGAGTTCTTCAATCTAGATCCCTCCAATGGTGATTGGATTGGTGTTTTCTCTCCTGCCAATTTTAGGTAACAGTATTGGAAAATTTGCATTTAGACAAATTGATTGCCACATGAGTCAATCCAATTAGGCATTTTTAGGTGTATCTAAAATGTTAAGCATAATGTTTGATTATGTGTTTCTTGTTTGAAATTGTCAGTTCTGCAATCTATCAACCTGAAAATGCGATCCAGTATCCCCAGTGCTATGTACAACACCTATCAAGGTTGGCGAATTCTTTGTTCCAATTAATTGATCTTCATGTATAATTCATTGTCAGGATTCAGACTTCGTGATATGTTCGTTTCGATTATTGTTTTCCCCCCATCTTCATTGCAGTACCAAATTGCAAGATTAAAAAATGATGGCTATAATAAATCTAGAAATGGGCACTTGAAGCTTCAGTTGATCAACCAGAGGGAAGATTTATCATTTGCACTATTTTCTGAAGGTCTCTTGAAGGTAAGATAATACTGTGTTTTCTCAACTTATCTACATAATAGCAACTTCAGTGTAATTCTGAAATGCATTTTCTCATTTCTCTCAGGTCTGAAAAAATCTTACTCCTGTAGTAGCCGAAGCTGATTTCTGTCTCAAACAAGCCGCATTTACGAACCCAAAAGCACCTGGGTACCAACATTTGGCACAAGGGAAGTCTTCGAATGAAGTAAGCTTGCCTATCAATACAAGCTGAGTAATTTGTTCAATGTGTGCCATTTGCTACCTAGGACCTGTAGGATGATTTGTTCTAGAATCTAGAGTATGTGTATGAATTACGATGTTGTGCTAATTGTTTGCTACTCAGATACTTAGTTACAATGTAGATGCAGTGCTGCTGGAATTTTTGTAGTGCTAATCCAAATAAGCTAGGTAGACTTGTATGAGCATAGTCTAAAAAAACTTTTATCACTAGTTTTACTTGATATTTTTCTTGGTTGCCGGAAATTTTGCTACTTTATTTGTTTGCCATATTTTCGTATCGGCAATATGTTTCGCAAATTTGATTAAAATATATACCTTAGCTAAGCAACTTACCAACCGATCGTCTTATTTATTGATTAATTTTTTGTAATGCCAATGATTGTTTATGGTTCCATGCTTTTGCTTTACCAAAATCCAATCAGCGCAGCGTAGTTCTACCTAGTTGTTCATACAGTAGACAAAGAGATACAATGTTGAAGCGAAATGGTAACAACAGTACGAACGGATGTTCATTCTTTTCGATCCAATAGATCATATTAGTTATAATTTATTTATACTTCCTCTGGTAGTAGAGTAGTAGAAATATCCTTAACAAATTAATAGCTATGTCTGATTCCTACTACCCACTGTATACTATCAGTACAATGCATATAAAATTTATTTATATTTCCTCTAGTAGTAGAGTAGTAGAAATATCCTTAATAAATTATCTGATTTCTACTACACACTGTATACTATCAGTACAATGCACATAAAATTTCTCATAAAGCTGCTCAGCTAAATTAATCCCCAATCGGAAGAGAAATTTAGGTCTCAAATATCGAACTTCTAAGACGCCCAACTAAGCATAGTATGGTAGTGAGGCTCAGCGACGGCGAAGAGGGCGCAAGAGCATGAGCTATCGAGACTTAGCTAAATTTGGGCTATCCAAGTCAGGGTAAATTTGGAGACTTAAATTTGAGCTATGCAAGTCATGGTAAATTTGGATACTTATATTCCCTTTCTATTCAAGTCTGCTTCTCACATATGTTGAAGTGTATTGATTAAAATCCTTTCTTGTATTCTATTTATTACATCTTAACATGGAGTTTTTATTACATTCTACAACTTTAGACAGTATCTTGAATAATGAGGTATATTGTTCTATATTGTTCTATAGTTTGTTTGTTTTAGAGGGTATGGCTAGCATTTCCTGAGGCTAGCCAATTAATAGAAAAATCATCATTATTAAAAATTAACATTAGAGGCAGTTGTACTAAGAACCATCTGTGATGGAATGGACATCACAGACGATTCTAAAGAAGAATCGTCTGTGATCGTCTTTGATGCCCATACCCAGTGGCGGACATAGGATCAAATTTTAGGGGGTGCTCATCGAAGACGACGTGGCAAGAGAGGCGGTGGAGCTCATACGCGGCAAGGCCTAGGCGGCTCGGCCAGTGCGGCGTCGTGGGCAACGCGGCGCGGTGCAGACGGGCGTGGCGCCGAGGCAGCAGTAGGCCAAGGCTGGTGCAGCATGCAGCAAGCTCTAGGGTGGTGCCGAGCCAGTAGCAGGTCAAGGAAGGTGCGACTCGCAGCAAGACCGAGCGCACTTCGAGCTGCGGGACGCGCTGCCGGGATGGCTTGGCTGAGGCAGTGCTGTCGAGACGGCTTGGCCGAGACGGTGTTTGCCAAGCGACGCGTCACCTTGGCCGACAGCCGCACTCAGGGCTCCTCGGCTGGTCGCCGCACTCGCTGGCTCGGGGCTCCTCGGTCGGTCGCCACCCTCGATGCGCTCAGGGCTCTGCCTCCTCCTCAGCTCATCGGTCAGGCCTCAAGCGTTCGCCCCTCTGGTCCAGCTCGAGCCTCCTCGGTCAGCCGCTGCTCTCGCCTCCTCGTCGCTCGGGCCTCCTCCGCCCGATCGACCACCGCTCTCGCCTCCTCACCGCTCTTTGGGTTGAGGGTGCTAGCGAGGGGTACCCATGGGCTGGCCGGCGGTAGGGGTTGCGCCAGCCCCGGCTGACCCCCCGCTGGGTCGCCCCTGCCCATACCATCACAGGAGGTTCTCAGTTAGAATTGTCTTTAATGTTAATTTTCACTGATGGTTCGGAAACTATCTGTGATGTGCTCTTCTTATTATTGACACATGTTTACAGATGGTTCACAAAACAGTCTTTGTATGTGACGAGCTTTTGTGTAGTAGTGAGCTGAGTTGCACGCTGTACCGTCGTCGCCATGCACGAACCACCGCACAACATGGATCAGCTCATCTGTCGCCTCGCCGCGCGGCTCGAAGATGGAGAACCCGTGGCCCTGCCCTGCGAGCTCCACGAGCTTGTCCATCGCCTTCGCCCAGGCGATGTAATCCGCGATCCGATCGAGCAGCATGTCGCGGTCGCCAGCCACCACGAGCACCGGTGGGAGCTCGACAGAGTCGAGTGCGGGGCTGTCTGGCCCGAATGGGTTCGCCGCCGGTGGTCTCTAGTCGCCCCAGCCCACAGCACTAGCCTCCACATCTGGTCGTACAGGGCCAGTGTCAGGAACACGTCGGACGGGCACATCGCCTCGGACGTCGTCCTCCTGGCCGCCGAAGTCGGCCATAGCAGCACGAACCCGGCGATGCGCACCAGCTCAGCGGCGAGCTTCCTCGATCGAAACGGATAGCCACGTGGTGCAAGATGTTCACACCGGCCAAGTCGCCGGAGAGGAACATGCGGCTAAAGTCTACACTCGACGAGGTGGTACGCGATGGTTCCGCCTGCCGAGTCATTGGAGATGAAGTCCCAGCCGAAGTCGGCGACCTCGGTGAGCCAGGGGTCGCCCCCGGCGGCCGCCTGCAATGCCAGCCGCAGGAGCGCGGCGGCGCCTTCCTCGATGGCTGCGGGGAGGGGTGCTCCAATGCGACGATGAAGGCGCCTGTTGGGAATATATATATATATATATACACACACACTTATACTTATGCCGCCTGAGATTGCCGCCCAGCTAGCCCCGCCCACGTGTCACGGTGTTTTTACGAAAATGCCCTCCACGAATTCTAAAATTACGTTTAGGTCCTTCCACGGGTTATTTTGCAAAAGAGACCCACGTGCCCGTTCGCGTTCCCGAGCCATCCGATCGAGATCGTGCGGCCAGGCGATGGACCCTTGCGCGCCATGGTTTCCATCTTTCCGGAATCCTCCACGCACTTCGCTTTCCCGAACGGTCCGCCGCAGCAATTCGCCATTTCGCCCGTCTCCCTTCCCTCCGACCGCTCCGCCGGCTTGCCTCGCGCACTCCGTTCGTCACCCGCCCCTCCACTCCGACGTCCACCACAGTTCCGCGGTCGACCGACCCGGTCGTCGCGCGGTTGCCGGTCCAATCGCCTCGGTGCGGAGATCCACTCGTGCCCTACCCCCTAGCGTTCCCCTCATAGAGGTCGCCGCCCCGCGCTCGCGCCTTCACCCTCACCCCGCCTAGCTCCTCTCGCGGCCGCACTCGCGGGGATGCCGCAGCCCTCCACGCCATGCTCCTTCCGGAGTTCTCCACGCGGCTCTTCCTCCCCATCCTTCACCATTCCCACCAATCCCTCTCCCAACATGCTCTTGTTTCCTCTTCCTTCAGCTCCCCTTCGCCTGGACGGCGGCACGGCTTGCGGAGCCCTCGAGGCAAAGCGTCATTCTCTCCCCCAGATACGGCTTGGATCCGCCGGGAAGGTCGTCGTGGATGTCGAGATCGGCCTGGCCAGTGTCCACCGCTCTCCCTCATCCCCACGCTCGTGCGCTCGTGGCCCCCTCGGCGCTCGGCCTCTCCTCGCCTCTCGATGGCGTGCAGAAGGTGACGGTGATTATGCCATCCAAGACGATCATCGTCGTGCGCGATGCCAGCACCATCCCCCAGTCCCAAATCGGTAAGAAATCGACCGCTTCAGCGGTTACTACTTTGGTTCCCCCTCGCCTGTTACTTTCCGTTCAGCTTTCACTCCTTTCGTGCTTATCGATGTTAAAAATCTCTCCTTTTTTGGCCTCCTCTTGCTAGGAATTTTATCCGCTTGTGAGGGTTTAGTGAATCGCTTTCGCTGTTAATTAATCGGTGAAGCTTTCCTTGTGGTTCTTGACAGATTTGCACCGGTTACCATCTCATGACGCTCGAGCCATTACTTTATGATTGCGGTATATCTGATCATTCAGTGATTGATTGCTACTCGAGCATTTCTGCCACCCGCTGAAGTGGTTCACGCTGGTGGCGACGGCTGCTGGCCTGCCGCCGATCATCCTGAGAAGCGTTTCAGCTGCCCGGGGGTTCACCCTCGATGTCAACATACTCATGCTGATTGCAGGTAGAGAACCCTCTGGTTCACTGGCTGACATGGTGTTTCTTGTTATTGACACTTCACTAAAAAAAAGTTCCCTGTGATTGAGCTGGCCTTTTTTTAGAGAGACATATGACATACATGAAGGAATCATCACCAGAAATGGGATGATGCCTTTTGCTTTCATTTTTCTCTCCAGTTATTCCTTTTTCTGCACTATTCAGTTAAACAGATAAAAATATGTTAAATTCTCAGATATTTTGATGGGGGAGTCACTTATGAGAATATAAGAGAGAATCGAAGGAGAGGAAACTGGGTTTCTATTTGTAGTAATATAAAAAAGACAAGTTGTATAGTCATCATCATTTCATTTACTGGTTGACACTATCTTCTCATATAGGACGGCCCGTATATCTTGCTATCACATATGGTGTTTCTCATTGTCATCAATCATATTTATCACCATTTTTTTCCTAGATGTTATGCCGTCTCATATAATCCTTACAATTTTGGTGGCAGATGGATGGTAACACATAGCCAAGAGCTCACATGTTTTGTTTTCTTTTCAGTTGGTGGGGTGATAGCTCCGAAGGACTATTCTGAGGCTGGGTTTATTGTCTTCCTGTTCACTGCAGCTGAATGACTTTAGACCAGGTAATTGCATGATCACTGAGGTCACTCATGAACCCATTGACCAAAAAAGGATCTATTCTTTTCGATGTGTCACAGTTACGAGAACATATTCATACTAATGTAACATAATGAGCCCTATAGATTTGGATGTGCACTAGCCCCAGTGATGGACTGATGAAGTGATTTTGGTCTGCCATAGGTTGGACTAGAGTCAATCCCATATTGCTGATTGTATCACCGATGTTTGGAAATGATATAATACAGAAAACCTTAGGGGTAAGAACAGCAACAGATAGCAGAACTTCTACTCATAATCTTGTTCTTAGGATTACAGAAAGGGATATGGATATGGTGGGTCTTATCGGTATTTGAAATGCTCCTCCAAGCACTTATGTTTGTACCTTTGAGAAATAGAAACATAACTAATTTACTTTATGTTTTTCATGAAATAAAGTAGACAGCAGAGTAATTTGCACCACAGATATCACTCATGCACCATTGTTATATGTAGTTCTTGCTTAATTACCTCTTATTGATTGACAATAATACCCACAAGGCCACAATTCCAGATTTGTTGTGATTTTACTTTGCTATTACATCTTGTCTTGTATATACCCATAGCCCTATACACAATGTTTTTAGTCAAGTTATAACCTCAACTGTATTCTTTTTCTTTCCAGTTCTGCAACTATCTGAAAACTTCCGCCTGCAGCTTGGCCCCTTCCATTACGTCATCGCGGGCATTCTAAAGTTTCTGTCCTTACCTCGATACAGATTTGAGGTGGATTATCTACCTTTATAACCAGGGAGAAATCTTGAATTGAAGTCACTGTCTGAAAAATGTCGTGATCAGGCTTCCCATGGTAGCAAGGTTAGGAGAGGTATACAAATCGATGGTAGCCTTGAAGATAATTGGGTTACCATGAAGGGGAATTTGTCGGCACTTTGGTCTGCAAACCTGCTCAAGGGTTGCTTTCTCCAGTTATTGCGCCAAAAGCTCATCACAACGACGGCAGTCTGGACTTGATTCTTGTCCATGTAAGTGGAAGGCTTCTTTGTTGCTTATTGGCTTACAATCCCTGTTCGAGGCAAGCAGGCGCCCTGGACCTGAAACTTGTCAGTTTTTGTTTTCCTAAAACTACAGACATCTCTTAACCGCATTCAATCTACTGCTTGGCTTTGAAGGTTGCCCAGTTAAGACATTACCTCCACTGATCCGTGACACTCATTGTTGCAACCACTGCTTGCAGGTAAAACAAGTAGAGATAAGGCCAGTTGGCAATACTCACAATGGTTGTGCTGTTGATGGTGAATGGCAGTGCTCTCTGCTCCCAGAATAAGGCCTTGATAGTTTAATCTACGACAACGTGCAGTAGACTATTGTAGATTTATGTCTACAAATTGCACATTAGGGATCTTACATATGGTTTTCTACCAACATTTTGCTATGTAGTTTTATAACGTTAGATATTCAGCTATTTAGCACAAATGGATCACTCTAAAAAGGGCTAAAAAAAATTTATTTCTTTTATACCACTAGCTAATTTCAATTCCTAAACTAAGTGGAAATCAACCACATTTTGTTATTCAGGGCACCGCACTATCAGTACCACAGTCAACAAAATAGTAGAGCACAACTCACTGAGAAACTACTTCAGAACTGGTAAGAAACTGCTTCTTTAACTAAATTAAGACCAGCTCTACTCTAAAAAGAAAGGAATGAAGCAGCAAAAGTTGGAATCATGTTCTTTAGGATTACCAGGCTTCTTGGAGGTGAATGCAGCTTCCTTGGGGTGGATGAGTACGTTCATGAGTGAGGACTAGCCGACGTTAGATTTATTGTAGTTAGGGATCTTGGCAATTCTTCTATGCACCTTCGCAGATCTCTTTTGTCTACCATATGTTGGATAAGAATCATCAGATAGTTTTATTAGTCTTTTCAGCCTTCGCAACATTTCGTACGTGCTCCTTTATTTACGACTTCTCATATAGATATAGGTTATCCTCACTTTATAATCCGTATTATTCTGTCATTGATTTGTGGTTAATATTTTTGGTTTCTACTTTATTTCCGGGTACATTTCTATGCTGCTATTCGAAAGATGAAATCGGTTGGGTCACCGCGTACATACAATTAGTGTGGTCGAAGCCTTGGATATATCCATTTTCCTGCCCCTGCAAAAGAGACACCTCTTTTGGGTGAGTGCCTTTTTCCCTGATTAGAGATGACTTTATTGGGTTCTGAAGTGATGATTACCTAATCATTTATTACTATTTCAGTATAAATGCAGAGTTACATGGTATATTGCTGTTGGTCACTAATGAGGGTGGTAGAGCTGCTTTAAGCTTACTGAACCAACCGGTTGGACTTCTTTCATATTCTAACGAATGACTTCTTTCAGATTCTATCCAATGTTTCCTTATCAGACATGCTAAGCCTATAATAGGGAAGCTAGATTCGATGCATCTCTTTCTACGCTTTCTGTATTGCTAAAATATCAAAGCTATGATTTCGTATAGTTATTTCCTTGAGAAAAAAAAAGACAGGAAGCATATATGGAGATGCTGCTTTTATATTTAATGGATAGTATTGTTTGTTTGCACTAAATCCATTTGATGTAGACTAGTGAAGAAGTGAGCCAATTGTACCGCACAATTCAGTAATGCGGTTCTTTTCTTTCCCAGGTTAGCTTTTTCATACGGAGTCGGATGGAGATAAAATTTATATGAAAATTGTAGCTTTCGACGAGATATACAACTTTGTAGTTGACAATTTTTTTATTTGAAGTAATTTAGATATCCAAATAATGGTATCACTGCCGGTTGGCGGTTCGTATTACCAACCGGCAGTAATAATGCTATCAACCATTTTTTGAAAACTCATAACTTTTTCATACGGAGTCGGATGGAGATAAAATTTATATGAAAATTATAGCCCTCGACGATATCTACAACTTTGTAGTTGACAACTTTTTCATTTGAAGTAATTTATATATCCAAATAATGGTATTACTGTCGGTTGGCGGTTCGTATTACCAACCGGAAGTAATAATGCTATCAACCATTTTTCGAAAAATCATAACTTTTTTATACGAAGTCGGATGGAGATAAAATTTATATTAAAATTGTAGCTCTCGACGAGATCTATAACTTTGTAGTTGACAACTTTTTGATTTGAAGTAAGTTAGATATCCAAATAATGGTATCACTGCCGGTTGGCGGTTCGTATTACCAACCGGCAGTAATAATGCTATCAATCATTTTTTGAAAAAAATCATAACCTTTTCATACAAAGTTGGATGGAGATAACATTTATATGAAAATTGTAGCTCTTGACGAGATCTACAACTTTGTAGTTGACAATCTTTCCATTTGAAGTTATTTAGATATCTAAATAATCATCAAAAGTTTCGGAGACAAAGGATCAAAAGGAAAATATATCCTATATTAGTTGAGGAATGAGTGATGGGTGAGATGGTAATGGGCGCGTAAAACAGCAGGTCATGAGTTCGAGTCCTAGCAACAGCACGCGCGCGAAAATCGCGTGACTTGTGACTTGCGACGGCGGTCATGAGTAGAATACGGGGTGGTGAGTTTGGATGCAAATAATTTTTTTTATTTTATCGAGTGATTTACGAACCGGACTATCACTGTCGGTTCTAAAACCGGCAGTGAGTCACTGCCGGTTCCAATATCTGGCAGTGATGCTAGTTTAGAACCGACAGAGATATGACTTGCGACGCGCGTTTGTGCGTAGAATACGGGGTGGTCGGTCTGGATGCAAATAATTTTTTTTATTTTACCGAGTGATTTACGAACCGGACTATCGCTGTCAGTTCGCATACAAACCGGTAGTGATACTGGCAGTGAACTGTCAGTTCTAGAATCGGCAGTGATAGTCACTGTCGGTTCCAATATCCGGCAGTGATGCTAGTTTAGAACCGGCAGTGATATGATGTTCTGTAGTAGTGGCAGCTGGTCCAGTTATAAAGTCTATTCCCATCCAAATATTATAGCGCTTCGTTTAAATTTGAGTGACTAGGTACATTGCTTCTATTATTTCGTTTCAATTCTTATGTGTTCTGCATAATTGTGCTTGAAAGATGACGTTGTTATAATCTTTGTGCTGCTTAGGCTATAGATATTGCTGCACTTTTCTTGTTATGATTTTAGATATCATGGTCCTAACACATAGAAATTTAAATAACACACCAGTGCGGTCCCGCGTAGCGCTCTCCTAGTTATATATTCCTGTGCTTAGTTTGTTAGCTAGTTGAGTTAGTGTGTTAGTTTGTGGCTTGATTATAGCACAAGATCGTGACTCAATAGGTTATCTAGCCAAATTATTCCATGTACGAGGCATCAAGTAAAAACAATAAGAGCAGAAAACGACGCAAGTGTTCGGTCTTGGGTGTCACCAAGTCTGTGTTATCGGTGATCCTCTTCATGTACATGTGTATCCAGGTGTTTGTGTGAGTTGTGTCTGTAGGTTCGTGTGAGTGAATGCTTGATCTGGGTTAATAATTGGTATCAGAGATTAAGTTCTTTATCCGTGTATGCCTAAGATCATATGGCACTCTTTGGAAAGTCGTGGCACCGGTGATAAGGCGACGTCGGGTGCAATAGCGAAGAAAAGTTCCGTCATCTCGCTACATTATTCGATGCTTAGGAAGAACAATTATGCTGTATGGGCAATTGAATAAAGGTGTATATGAGGACTCAAGGAGTGTGGGATGCGGTCGAGGACGGCAATATCGATGTGCGTAAGGATCATATAGACTTGGCGGCTATCATGAAGGTATCCTAGAGGAAAAGCTCTTTCTACTAGTCGAAAAGGAGACAGCCAAAGGTGCGTGGGAGGCGTTGAAGATTGGTCCAAACCGTGTGAAGGAGAAAAATGTACAAACCCTCAAAGTTGAGTTTGAGGGGTTGCGTATCACGGAGACAGTCAATCGACGATTTTGCCATCCACTTGATGACAATTGCCAACAAAATCCAAGGGTTTGGCATCAAGATGGAGGAGAGCTATGTGGTGATAAAATTCCTCCACACAGTCCCCAGCAAATTTGTGCCAATTGTCATCGTACTCGAGCAATTTGGAGACCTCAAAGCAATGACGGTGGAAGAGTTAATTGATCGTTTGAAGACGCACGATGAGGGAGTTCGTTGCTATGGTGGCGGTGAAGAAGAGCACTCGTGACTGATGCATGTTGAGTAGGAGGTCCGATCGTCGAGGCGCAACGGCAAGGGCTCCTTCGGCGGCTGTAATGGTGGTGGTGGACGTGGCAGAAAAATCGGAAATTCGGCAAAGCACAAGCGACGTGCTATAATTGTAATGATTATATGCACTTTGCTTCAGAATACGGCAAGCCAAAGGAGGAGGAGGAGAAAGCATTTATTGCTGAAGCTCAAAGTAATAATGAACCAACTCTACCATGATGATGAGCGAAGCAAGCACGCTGAGTCAAGTACGAAGAGTTGAGTGTGGAGGGCATTGAGAATATGAGCTTTGAGAAGATGTGTTCATCGTTTTGAGCCGAGTCATTGGTCGGAGATGAGTCGAGATGTTAAAGAGACGTGTTCTTCATTCTGTGTCAAGTATAAGTTGAGTAAATTGTAGTTAAGAACAATTGTCTGAACAAGTATATCAAGATTAGGGGGAGAACGTCGGAAGTTATTCTTGACTTTGTTAGCTAGTTGAATCAAGCAGTTCAGTTAGTGCGTTAGTTTGTTGCTTGGTTAGTTAGCTTATTAGTCAGTTTGTTCCTTGCTGTTTGGATCACGTGCATGTGGTACAAGATCAAGAGTCAATCGGTTAGCTAGCCTATTTATTCCATGTACGAGGCATCAAGTAAAAAAAACAAGAGCAGAAAACGATGCAAGTGTTGAGCGTTCGTGTTCTCGGTGACCCTCCTCTCTACGTGCGTGTGTTTCTAGGTACTCTTGTGAGTAGTGTCCATGGGTTTTGCATGCGTGAATGCTTGATCTGGCCCAACAGCGCCGAGCTCGATGGCGAGGCTGGGGCAGTAGTTCTGGCGGTCGGGCTAGCCGACGCAGAAGCCGACGCCGTGGTAGTAGAATAACACCGGCAACCTCTCCCGCCCGCCGGGCGCCGCGCCCCCCGCACCCCGAGCACGCGCGCAGCGTCGAACACCACGTCCTTCCACTCGACCGAGCCGTCGTCCCAGACCGACCACGTAGCCGTCGCTGTACACGAACAGCACGCTGCGGCACTCGCCCACGACGTGCGGCGGAGCCGGCACTGGGGTACAAGGCTTTGCCGTTTCAACCCCGCATTTTACTGCAAATGAGGCATGCACATTGTACAGTACTCACGTGTACAGACGACCACCTGGTTATGTATATAAGCCTTTTTGAAGTTTTCAATCTCTTATTTAAGAGAGCTGTAGCTTTTCTTTTTAGCTTTCTAAGTTGAAAATAAATAACTAATTTTTCTAAATAATAATGTGTAAAAGCATATTTTTACATATTCAGTCCAACTTTTAGCTTTGGATTTTTGTTAATTATATATGGCTTTTAGATTATGTCAAAATCCGCTTAAAAGCTAAACTGTTTAGAAGAGCGTACTGGCTTTTTAGAAGTTTTAGAAGTTAAAGCTGACTTTAACGTTTAGGGCCCTAATCCAACGGTGCAAATGAAGAGTGCTTTAGTGTGGGGAAGCTACCAGTCTACCACTACCAGGATGCAAAACCACTCCTCAAAAAAGTTTGTTAGCATGCTATGCTCCTTTATTTCAAACCCACGAGGCAGTTTGGGATTTTGTTGCAGTTCTGGTAATGTCCATGTGAAATTTCCCTGTAACACATGCATAACAGTTCTGAAGCAGTTGAAATCCTGCATGCATTTATATAGCGACACCACGACATGCCCTAGCTTGAACCAAACCCACTCTTTGAAGACCTCGAATCAGGCAGCCACTTGGGACGTCATATGCAGACATGAGGTGGGATCAGCTTCCCTGGATTCATGATGTTGTTGGGATCCAACGCAGCCTTTATCCTTTTCATGGTCCTTAGTGACTCCATGCCCAGTTCCTTCTCTAGGTACTGTAAATGCAAAGAAAAATAGTCATCAATAATGTGGGCAAGATAATAATGTGTCTCATGCGGAAATTCAAAACAAATTACGACTTAATACATAACAAGATTGCAATGGGAGGCAAGTAAAACTTAAATTTAAAAGGTGCGCTCTATATCGGATGAGATTGATAGGCATTTCAACCATGATGAATATACAAGTCATCCTTGCAATGTTCCTATCAAAGGTGATGAAAATTCACACCTGCCAATGAGTAGCCAACTCGTCTGATGGTCTCATATCCCAAGTTCCCAACAAGCCATACTTTGCATATACGAGTATTTCAAATGATCTTAACCAATTTTATAGTTACTTTTGCAACTACACTATTGCCTAATAATGTTCGATATTTAGAAAAATAAACTTCAATTTTTTCAATACCAGCCGCTTCAAGCAAGCTAGGCTGCAAGACAACTTCACCGAGTTTGAAGTTCGAGACTAATCAATTCTAAACCAAGTGCAGCTAGTGCCTGGATGAAAACCAATCGCCTACACTTGATTGACCAGGTGCGGCTCATACAGATTTCTGGAACCCAGGTTCCAACACTTCTCATAGAAACCTAGGCTCCAATATTTATGATCACAATTACCCATATAAAACTAGGTGCCTATGGTCAATCAGGGAACAGCTGTAAAACCACATTCCTATCATAACGGAATGGTTGGTGGTTGATCGTTCTCAAGCCACCGCTTCGGAAAAAAAAAACCAGCAACATAACCAAGCTTTTGCATCTGGCAACAGAAATAATAATAAGAAAACAACAGGTGTCAGATGCTTGCCTTCATTTTCCCTGTACCAACACCGTGCTCTCCTGTACATGTACCTGCTCAGTACCACAGTCACCATTAATCTTTTCAAGCAGTTCAAGTTGATGCAGCAATCAAATCCATGCAAAGGAAGAAAAACAGAAACACAACTTGCGAATGCTTTGATTGCTATCTATAAATGGGAATACTCATAGATCAGACAGCCAGTTCTTTAGTTTATGACAGTAATCTGTGTGAGCAAGTGGACCATATATTCCATAAAAATAGTAAATGGACTTCATAGTGCATATCTTATGGTCTTGCTTTGCTTAGTAGATCACTTGTTTAGTAATCTTGGTTATAGATGACAGGGAGTAGACTATTGCTTTTACATGTTGTTTGCTTAGCTTTTTGTCTGTACCTTCCATAGAAAGAGCAGTGTGAACCATGAAATGATTTAGTGTCTCTGCTTCTCGTCGTTGGTCTTCCTGACTAGGGTCAAATAGGATAATTGTGTGGAAATTTCCATCACCAGCATGAGCGATAACCAAACTGGAACAAATATAGATCATAGGTAAGGTCTTCATGAATGATAAAAGTGATATCATACAGTCTTACGAACTGCAGTAAGATAATGTCATGCTAATTTATGAAGAATTTGAATTTTCAAACATCCTTTCCTATATTTTAAATTTCAAAAGAGGTGGACATGTGTTCTATTAGCTACAAATGAGGACAGAGCTAGATAGAATATCTTTGCATAGGAGAGAATGTGTACCAAGTCAATGGTGATGCATCAAGTTGCTGCTTTGATACAGATATGCATTCTGCAAGTCTAGACAAAGGAACACAAACATCCTGCATGAACAACACGTGGGGTGGTATTAGAAGATTTAATACAGCTCATCCACTGAAAATTGACAGCTCATGAGGTTATCATGATCGTAATGACCTTCGGATGATCCATGTAAGCATGTGAGATAAAAATTATGGTGCTGACAAGATCTACATCTAGCACCTTGCTAATGGAAAGAAGCGTACTTGATTCAAACAAAGAGTGAGAGTAATGTCTATCATCCTTGCATAACTGAGGGCATGTTTGGTTGCTAACTACCCTCTACTTTGAATGCGGCACTCATTTTAAGTTCACATTTTTGCCCATATTTATGAAGAGAAAGACCCTGTCGAGACTCACAAGGAAGCAAACACGAAGGCACATGCTGTGCAACAAAAGAGTAGGCTAACTATTGTCTACCAAACAAACATATGATGATGATAATGATATCAATATGTATAGACAAGCTGTAAGGAAACAAACCGTAATCATAGCTTCGTGATCAGGTTTCATGGCAAAACCAGCCCAAAGTGCCTCCTTCCTGATCTGCACTAAACGAGTAAAATACCATTACAAAATATATTTCAAGAACAGATATCATATATAATGCAATACTGCCACTATTATCCAGAAACAGGTGGATGGAAATTCATACAGCACGATACTGCGATTGCATGGCATGTGTAGGATCATGTAGCACAAAGAAACAGATACATTAGCTACTAGAAAATGTATAGCAGTTCGGATGAACTGACCTTCCATAATTCCTCTTTAGCATCCGGCTCCTCTACGAAAACAAAATCGGACCCATGGTGTTCTGCAGCAATCTTTTGAACCAACAGTGTTTGTTCAAGTGCATATGCTTCTGGATATTCGCGATGAAAGAGATTAACAAAGAAAAAGAAAATAGTCAGTACTTGAAACATAAGCTGAAAGAACGGTTGCAGCTTAAGAAGTTTGTCTAACAAGGAGTTTAAGTAGAATTGTCCCAGTAAGTGAATGACCAACAGAAACCAATAAGTAGATTACTGGATATGACTGATTATGCCCCCTAAGATAAGGAACACCACAAGCTCAAGCTATGGATTTCAATTCATGAAACCAAACCTGACTACATATCCACTCCAATTTTCTCAGATATATTGCTCGGAAGTTGTCTTGACAGAAGTAGTGTGCACAAAGTAAATTTAATTTTATCATAGAGATTTCAAGAGGCATCAGCATACTATAAACTATACTGCAAGAGTTAGCCTTTGCTAAATGATAACCTAGAGTACAGAAACAAAATATTGCTGGGACAGTAGCTCTGTTATCATTTTTTACCCATTATTGTCACACAACAATCAAATGCATAAAGTGTAAGTACTGATGGTGAAAATATAAAAATGTGGAGTAGAATCTGCCAATTACAGCATCAAAATAGCCAGAGAACATGCCTACAGTTAACCTATTTGTATGCCATTTTTATCTTTCATATTACTATGTTTTGAAGTGTGGCAAGAAGTGTGACGATAATCTTGTTGTGTGGTTGGCTAGTTGAATGTAGGAAACTTTGAACCATGGTGGCTACTTGCATAACTCCTTGAGTATATTATGTGACTGTGTTCATCTGACCTTGTTCATAATCCACATCTTATGTAAAGACTTTTTTCATATTCCAGCTTTTATTTAAATTTTAAACAAATAAACCTGAGAGAACTCAGTACTGCCATCATAGATGCATAATACAGTATAAACTGTTAAAATAATAAATTAGGTTACCTGTCCCTATGAATTCAAACATCAAGGTCGGTACTTCAGGTAACATTTTACCATTTGCCATGTTTATTGCCCTTATCTGAACCTCATCCAGCAATTCCACTCTCGAGACCTAGTCAAATAGACAACAGAAGTATCAGTAACCTGCAATAACCTTACTGAATTGCCCACTGATACACCTACAGGAATACAAGTTGTACCAATGCATTCAAATTAAAGTTAACCTAACACCTACAATAGCCCAAGCAAAATACCAAAGACATGATCAATGACCAACTAACTTGCAACAATCAAATTATGTCACATGCACAAACATGAGCACGGAAACATGCACATACACTCCATCTGAAACACAGAACATCAATTATTTTGTATCTGAGCTTCAAATGGTCATTGAAATGAAATAAAATCAGAAAGGAAAAGACAAACCTGTATACCAGAAAGCATTGTTGCAATAGCAACATCAGCAGCATCCTTAATTGTTTGAAAATTGCACATTGCAACCTGAATAGAAGAGCATTTCGGAGGAGTGCCTTCACCATTAAAATGAGGAGAAAAAAGACAGTACGTAAAAAAAGTTGATGAAGAAAATGAACAAAATAGCGTTCATTCTATGAATGTGCTTGCATAACTCTCTCAAGTTCCAGCATTCAAAATGGACCATGGGCTCTTTGAAATAGCAAAACAAGATGACCATCGTGGCTTGTTCAGTAATCAGTTGCTCCCTCTGTTCCTGAATACAGTGATCACTAATATATGCAAAAGTAACAAGAATGGCCATATGTAGATAATACTGGTAGTTTTGTCATAAATATTATATTTTATGATAATACTTTCATTATATTATATTTTAATAGCTTTCTAAGACATATTGTCTATGTATCACCGATACGCGATATCAATACAGCGATACAGTGATATGCAATATCCCAAAAACAAGAATCCAGCGATACGGCGAGTATATATGTGTTTAAAAAATAAATAAAAAAGTAAGAGGTAGAAGGCGAAGGCGGCTTGCAAAGGGAGAAGGCAGTGGCAAGATTGTAGAGGGGGAAGACGGCGGCGATAGCAGACTGGGTGGCGGGCTGGCGGTAGAAAGAGAAGGGAGGGGAGGCAACGGCAGCTTGTAGAAAGAGAAGACGACAGCGTCAAGATTGCAAAGGGAGAAGGCAGTGGCCGTTGGGCTGGGTAGAGAAGTGGCGGCTGTGAGACTGCAGAGGGAGAAAGGAGGGGAGGCGACGGTGGTGGCCCGCAGGCTCGGTGGAGGATGGAGGGGAGGTGAAGGCTAGTAGCAATTGTCAGTCGGCTGGGTGAAGGGCAATAGCTATCGGGTCTAGGATTTTAGGGGCGTTGGCGGTAGGAGAGATGACTGGGTGGAATGAGTGAGAGAGAGAGAGAGTTTAGGGTTAGGAGAGATGGTTTGGATTGAACTTGGCTTTGTGTTTTTAGCCTGGAACTTTGGAAGTATCGCGGAGTATCAAAGAAGGATTGCCATATCCGATAAGTATCCGGTATCAGTACGGCAATTTTGTGAAGGATCGGTAATTCATAGATTAAAAACCACTGACCACTGGTCAAAGTTTGTATCTCGTAGAACGTTAAGCCAACAAAACTCATATTTAGGAGCATCCGAAGAACATTTCATAGAAAGGTTTCAGATCATGTTATTGTCCAGTGCACAAAACAGACCAGGTGATTAGTAGAGAATATCTTTTATTCATACAAACTTGCAAATGTCGTTTCCATTTTCCAAGATACAAGAAAACAGCTGTATGTCATAACATGACAAAAGGTGTTTCTCCACAAAGACAGAGCAGCAAGTTAATCAAAATAATCCATGTGCTACATAAAGGGTGTATATCCTACACACAGCAATACGTTGAGTTTTTTTAAAAAAAATTAAGACTAGCAATATGTTTAGAGTTGTTGACATTCAAGTCTACACAAGTCAGTACACACTGTTAGCAAAACATTATTTTGACAGTGACTAAATCAAAACGAAACACTTACCACGGAATGAGAAGGAAGCTTCTGAAGTCGCAAAGTCACTTCTGTAATTACCCCCAGAGTTCCTTCACTCCCAATGATCAAACGAGCTAGGTCATATCTGAGATTCAAAAAGGTGGAAGGTAAAGAAAGTTGCCAACATTGATGGAAAGAATAAATATGAATGCCCATATGTTAAGATATTTATGGCAAAGCAAGGAGTGAAACTATGATTCACTTCCAAAAAAGCAAAAGCTTTTTACTCCAAGAATCAGGAGGGGATCTTCTATACCCAGCTGCACTTTTTCGAGCCCGGGAACCGGTCTTGACAATATCACCAGTTGGTAGAACGGCCTGCAGTACCAAGAAGAATGTACTATTTGTATGCGAAGTCAATGAAAAAGAGTTTTCTTGAGGATAGCAAAAGAACCTGAAGATTAATCACATTGTCCCGCATTGTTCCATACCTACAAACTAATAAGAAAATCATCAAAGCCATTTAACAGTATTTTTTTCGAGAACACACAAGAAAATTGTGTGTCATTCCATTAAGAAGAAAGTAGCATACAGCTAATGAGCCAACTAGGGTCGGTAGGTGGCAAAACCAAACCAAGAACCCTAGGAAGGACGACCAAACAACAACTAGCTACACAAGAGATTTAACAGTAATATCATAATGCTAAACAATAAATGGATGCACTACGTAGGGGTTATGGTTGTACTTTTTTTCTGTGGAGATGAGGTGTTACACTTGTACTGTAGAACCTTGAAAGTAACCTGAAAATATAAGGAGAATTACCTCACAGCTAATGAACCAGAGCAGCGAGTAGCACACATTCCGCCAATAGTGGCCCCAGGCCCTGCAAATCAGATCAATGTACTTGAGCTAAAGCACCAAGCTAGTGCAAAATCATGCTGCCTGTCAGGCTATTTTATGCCCACAAGGATGGGTGAAGTTGGAAGTAAGTATTGAGTTTTAAAAGCATGCAGAACTCATCTCCCTTGGACAAAGATGTACATAACACCGAAATGTCTAGGGGATACAATAGATTTATACAAATCAATCGGAAACTAAAGCTGATCAACTGCAATCAAGTTAAATTCAATATAATTCCATAAAAAGGCTATGTCGATATGGAGTTCATAAGAGTGTCTCTTGAAAAAGTCAATGAACAGAATAAATTTAAAGCAAACAAGAAACAAGGGACTTTCCTGGGTCAAGAGGGAAAAAGAGGCCATAGGGTTTCAAGTATTGATTCAGCTCAATCCATCCAACTCCTGGTTCAACAACTACATCCATATCTTCAACATGCAGGGATTTGATTTTCTGTAGTGAATTTATGAAATATTAGAAGAAAAGGAAAATTAACAGATAAAGAGCATCTATAGCTCACTTCTAAGAAAGTATTGGCCTTCTTCACATATCAAATCACAGTTAAAAAAAATTGGTGGCCCACATACTGTAGCACTTTTTAAGGATTAGAGTAAAAGTTTGATTGATTCACAAAGATTTCATCATTTCAGTTCCATATCATAATGAACGTTTATATTATTTGTATGGCTGTTAATTATGTTCCTCAATATTACCGTCATCAAAGACATGTCAATGCAAACACCACCATGAGGTGCCAATGTGTGACCCTCAATTGACGTAGCCCCACCATATGGTACAATTGGCACCTGATTCCAAGGGAAAAAAACACCGTTTATTTCTATAATGGAACCTGTATACAAGAAAATAGTCATCATGCAAATTGGGAGACATGCAAACTGTCTGTTTGTTTTACAAACTGCGGCAGGAAAGCTGGCAACGAAGCCAAAGAATCTCCTTTACCGATAGCGTAATATGCTTGTATTGAAATCAGTTTCTATTTTCTAAACAGGATCCGGTGGCATGCTAGAAAAAAAGTATATAAGAATTGCAACATGCAAAACTTGAGAAAAATTAGCTATGATACAGGTGATTAGCGAGCACTTAGAAGCACAAAGTAATTGACACTGAAACAGCTGCAAGTGTGACTAGTCTAAAATATAGTCAACAGCGAGCTTAATTATGGAAACTGGATTGTCAGGGAAACCAGTGGTACAAGGCACTTAGCAGAAGTCATTAGTCATGTGCACTTTAACAGCAAACATGACTAGTCTGAAATACAGTCAACAGCTAGCTTAATGATAGAAACCACTGGTGCAAGGTACAATCTAATTCAGTAACTCACGCGTAAAGGTAACAGATGCAGTTTATTTACGCTAATGAGAGGAAGATCCCATACCTCATACTTGTTACAAGTCATCACAATCTTTTGTACCTCATCCTGTGACCTGCAAATTGATTCATGATGGAGGCATTACAACATCTGGAACAAGTTTGGCATATAACCCCACCAAATGAACTTCAGGGAGTCAGTAGCACCAGGTGTTAGGTCAGATTACCTCGGAAACACAACGACGTCGGGCACGTTGGCCGCCTTGTGGAAGCTGTTCGGCGGCTTCCCGTGGAAGCACCTCTCCTCGTAATCCACCGTCAGGTTCTCCTGCGAAATAGTAAGTAACCCACCTTGTCAGTCAGTCGCACCCGCCAGCAAAAACATCAAACACTTGGCGCGCATCATCTCCGCCCACAGGCTCGAGTCAACGGCGGCAGCCCGAATTCCAACTCACCCCGAGGAAGAACGCGAGCTCATCGACGAACTCCTGCGACACGCGCTTGTGCTCCCCGCGCACCACCAGCTCGCTGCTCCCCTTGCCCCCGACCCTGAACCAAAGCAAACAGGCAAAGGCGCGGGTCAGCTCAACCCCGATGTGGCAAGTAACGGAAGCGTCGATGAAGCGGTTGGGTTGTGTCGGGACGGACCGGTGATCGAGGCCGGAGTCGCAGAGGACGACGCTTGCTGTCCCGCCGACGGTCGCGGCGGCGGCGAGGAAGGAGAGGAAGGCGGGGATGTGGCGGGCGGAGGAGGGGGTTTGCGAATGGGGCTGGGGTTGGGTGGAGAGCGGCAGGCGGAGGGAGGAGAGGCGGAGGAGGGCGCGGCGGGAGCGGGAGAGGCGGAGGAGGGAGGCGGCCATGGCGGAGTGGAGAGCGGTGGGATTAGTTGAGTGACGGAGTGGAGGAGCTGGGTGAGCAAGTAATCACTTTTCTACCTCTCCTCTTCCTTTTCTTACCGATCTAATCTTCATCCTAGTCGAATTACAAATTTAACCATCTACCTCACCGTAGAAAGTGTATCATCTACCGTGTCCTACCAGCACAGAAGCCAACGCTACACCCGAAGAGCACGACAGAGAGAGTAGCAGTCGGTGGGCGAGCATCGATTGCTGTGACAGATGAGCGCGGAAGGCCCTACCGTAGCCGACGAGTACAGGAGCGGCCTGTTGTGGCGCAAGAGCGGTCAGAGGAGGAGGGATAGATTTATAATTCCCACATAAAAGAGATTGGATTAAAAAAATAAAAATAAAGGGACTAAAAGGGCCAACACTTCCTGGGTGAGCGGACAAGGCTAAAACGATTACTACAATCCTACTAGATGCTCCGTCTCGTCTTTGTCCTCTCGCCGCCGTCGTCGTCGTTGGCAGTTGGTCATTGGAGCGCGTGCGCCACGACAAAGAGCGAGATAAGATCTTGGGAACTAACCACTAAAATCAATAAGTAATTCAAAAAATTTCAACAGGCGTTTGTATTCCAATGTTCAGGATAACTAGGTATAGCTGCGCGCGATGCCGCGCCGCGCGAAAAAATCTAATCCGAATCGGTGTTCGTGTTGAATTTGTGGAAGAGCTTTCTCTTTTTTTTTTAATAAAATAACTGGATCTAAACGTAATTTCAAATCTTTCGAGTCGAAAGAACCGACACCCGTGTCGAATTTGCGAAACTACGGGTTTTTTTTGCAAAATAACCGATGGAAGGACCTGTTCTCGATTTTTGAATCTTCCTACGAAAGAACCGGACTTCATAAACCACGGGTCCTTTTACAAAATAAATGGTAGAAGGACCGGTTAGCGATTTCGGAATTCACGGGGTCCTTTTTGCAAAATAACATTGGAAGGACCTGTTTGCGATTTCAAAATTTCCGAAGGACTTTTTCGAAAAAAAATATACCTTGTAGCCTCTATGCTCGGCAAATCTTCCTAGCATAAGATATATATATTATTGTCCCCCGAGCTACATCCTTATTCTTTTCCCCCTTTTTTTTATTTAATCTTTCTCTTGATCTTTTGAGAAAAATGTATTCATCTTTCGAGCGGCTATAGTTCTAGCTTTGTGTAACGAGTAGAGGCTGAAGCTGAACACATTTACAAGGTGCTAAAAAAAATTCTCTACCCGTCTGGTAGGAAACTTGCCATCATGAATCGACGTGCTTAACCATCCAACCTTGCTTATGTCAAGGATTGATGTACCACACATCGAATTCAAGATCTTAGTGTAATCTGCACCGCCAGTGGTCTAAAAAAATGCCGATGCCAAGCAAGAAGAGAGACAAAATCCGAACAAACTAGTAGTCTATCTAGTACTAACATACCTTCGTATGGCCTTCGCCGGTGTCTGACAAGGAGACGTCGCTGCGCCTACGTCAACGGAGAGCTTGGCCTATGGTATTACTATTGACAGCTTCTTTTGTGGTGCTCATGCAACGGCTTCAACTGCGTTCGCCTTCACCGGCAACGCAACCCACACAGAAAACGTGAAAAGCAGCAACAACTAGCTCCTTCAAATCCGGATAAAATCTAAAATTTCGATGAGATTTTAGAATTTCGGATGAAATTTAGACGAAATTCAATTCCAGTCAAACTCACCGAGATTTCGGTGGTTTAAAACCTCCTTGAAATGAGGTCCCAGGCTAGAAAAAGCTGAAAAAAAATTAATAATTGCTTGCCGTCTAGCTCAAGCGCAAGGTCTCAAACCACACAGACAGTGGGTTCGAGTCACCAGCGACGAACCAATTTTTCTCTACCAGCATTTTTGCTCTACCAACGGCAAAAAAAGTAGAGCAGCAAAACAATGCCGGATTCAGGAGAACACGCGACCTTGAACTTAAGTTCTGCCAGCTCTCCCAGAGTCAACTGAGCTCAGGGCTACAAATTTTGGCGAAATTGGGCGAATTTTCACTGACATTTCGAATTTTGGGCCACCACGAAATCCAAATTACCGGCTGGATAAAACATTTTAAAATTACTACAGTAATTTTGACTGATTTTTCAACTTTTATGGCCGGATTTGGTCCAATAACCCTTAAGAAAGTCGTCTTTTATGAAAATTTGTCAAAAAACCGAATTTTTAAGACATTTTAAAATTTTGGTAGAAACACTATCAACTTTTTATAAAATTGTACAAGCTTTATAATGATCTTAAAAATTTATGGTACAATCTTTAGTACTGTAGAATCATACAGAAAAAATTTCAAAATAATTGAACTTCATTTGTTATCTTTAAAAAAATCAAAAACAGGATGAACATAATTGGGATAGTAACCTTGTCAGAATTTTATAATTTTTCCCGTGTGTGATCATGATCCAAAATTTTTATGAGAGCTTAATAATTGTCTCAGTACCATTTTATAAAATTTTTAAAAAAAATTAAACTTTTTTAATTTGGTCAATCAAATCTATGTAAGCATTGAACTTCATTTGTTATATTTCAAAAATAAAAAAGACAACGAATATAAATGGTATTGTGCCTTGTAAGAATTTTATAAATTCACTGGTGGATGATCACGATTCAAAATTTTTATGAGATCTTAATAATTTCCTTAGCACCATTCTGAAAATTTTTCAAAAATTTGAAAACTTTTTTATTACTAAAGCAAATTTATGTATTGATCATCAGACTTTTATCAGAACATAGCACTGTTAGAATTTTTAAAAATTCTTAAAGTATGATCATCAAATAAAATTTTTATTAAAATATTAAATATACATCAGGACCATCCAATTTTTTTAAAAAAAATTCTAAAGTGGTTTGAATCATTTTTCGTTTTGTTCAAGTTTGCCGGTAAGGCTTGTAATAGGACACTAGCACTGTCCGAATTTTTAAAACTTCATGAAGCTTGATCATCATCTAAAAATTTTATGAAAACATTATCAATGCATCAGAACCATGTAAATTTTTTTAAAAAAATTTATAACATGGTTTGTACTATTTTTCATTCGGTTCAAACTTGCCGGTCAGCTTTTTATCAGGATAGTAGCAATGTTGGAATTTTCAAAAATTCTTTAGATATGATAATCATCTGAAATTTTTATTAAAACATCAATGAATATGTCAGGAACCTCCAAAAAAATAAAAAAAATACATCATTTGGATAATTTTTCGTTCAGTTGAAATTTACTGAGATTTCGGCCATTTCGAGCGAAATTTCGGATTTTTTAGCCGAAATTTCCGAAATTTTGGATTTGAATTTTGACCATATTTCATCCAAAATAATGAGATTTTACCAAAAATTTGGATTTCGGAAGGGAGCAAAATGTAAACCGAAAATGAAATTTGGAACCAGCTAGACAAGTTTCTTGAGTTAATTGCAATTTCTTTACATGTATTTAACTGCCATTAGGATTCTCCACAAGAAATTTGGCACCAAATCCGGTCCAACAAAACTACAAATCGGTCCAAAATAATGATATTTCAGGGAAATTTTTAAAAATACTGTACAATTTGAATTTTTTCAAATATTTTTTTATCCGAACGAGATTTTGAATCTTGTCCCTAACCGAAATTCAAAATCTTAGACTAAATTTCCAAAATGTCATCGGGTCTTTGAACTATGCCCCAAACAGGGCCATTGTATCCTTGGATTGGTCATGCAATCTTAGAAAGCATGAAGCACTCGTACGCTTAGTGATGGCCAGATGGCCATGCCAAACGGGTCGGCCCGAGACTCAACACTGTAGGCACAGTCCAGGCATGACACGGTGGCACGGTTCGGTAGCTCGTTGTAGGATCAAGGATAACCGACTAGAGAGGGTGAATAGAAGGTTTTTTTTTAAATTCTTTGGCTCTAATTGCAATAAATGATTAAGTAATACTAGAATTAAAAAAATTAACAATTAAAGCCTAAATCGTCTAGATTTCACTAATTGCACCAACAAGCTATGTCTAAATAATTTGACAATCCTAGATAAAAGAGCAAACACTAACTACTCTAGGAATATAAATTTGCACAAATGAACACAAGAGATTAAGGCCCTGTTTGTTTCTGCTATTTCACCGGCTTAAAAGCAAAAAACCCAAAGCCGAAACAAACTACTGACTTTTAAGCCGAGCTTAAAAAAAAGTCTAAAGCCTCCATATAACTATAAGCCAAAAGTCAGCTGAGAGGTGCATTTTTGGGCTTTTTTGGGATGAAATAACCCTTTGCCACTGGAAGCCTCCAAAATTACCCACCAAATGCCATCGTATATAAACTCAAGAATCCTTCTCACATCTCCTCATTTCTCCTCCTCTCTCTCTTTCCCTAGTGCGTCATGCCTTCTCCCTTCGTCGCTCCGGTCTCTGTCGTCCCCGACCTCCTCCCTCCTCCGCCGTTCCCAGCCTCCTTCCTCCTCTGCTGACCCGGATCCGGTGCGACGCGGCGTGGGTTGAGGATGTCGGACCCGAGCTTGGAGCGGCGGGAGGCTACAGGGTCCGGACGTGGCACAGGTGGAGCTGAACGGATCCAGCCGTAGCACGGCGAGAGGCTGTCAAATTCGACGTGGCGCAGGTGGAGGCGGCAGGAGACTTCCGGATCAAAAAGCTACACCATCCAACCCATCAAAAAACTAGAATGCCAAACAACACGTCTTGGCTTAAAAGCAGACGGCTTAAAAGCTCGTTAAGCCAAAAGCCAAAAAGCCTAAGTCGAAACAAACAGGGTCTAAATCAAAAGAGATGAACACAAGATTTTTATCCCGTGATCTCGGAGACTTGCCGGTCTCCCCTAATCTATGTTAAGAAAGCTTAAACAAATCAAGCTGGTTCCTTGCGCAAATAAGCCTCTCTCGATCAATAGTGGTAGCTCTTCCCCGCTCCGGATAGTGAGCTCCAACCTTCACAAACCACCGGGCCTTTTCACAAGCTCCTTTGAGAAGATCACCGGTTCTCACACTTCCAAGCTGTCTAGGAGGCGGCAACATCTAAAAGAATAGACTTTGACACTTGCTTGAGGTTGACCAAGTGTCTAATGGCTCAACTTTAATGCACACACTTCAATTCTCTCAACAACTCACAAAATGTGAATTAAATGCATTAGGGATGAAGACAGAATTGCAATAACTCACAAATATGCAATGAATACCCCAGAGACTACCCTTACTACAGGTGGGGTGTATTTATAGCCCCCGCCAATAAATCTAGCCGTTACCACCTAATTCCTAAAAATTCAGGAAAATCGGCACTACCGTCCATGTAGGACCTGTAGTGCCAGCCTCAGGCTTAACGGTCGACTGTAGCATTTAATGCTGAGAGGAACTAGTTGTTGCTATAGTAACCCCAGTACTATCGTCCATATAGAGCTGATAGTGCCGGCCATAAGCACCAAAAAATGTGCATTTTCACCCTCTTCTGGTAAAAGACTACCATACATTTGGGTCATTACTATCGTACCTACGACAGTGCCATTCCCAGATGGGCGGTAGTGCCGGTCGAGTAAAACTCGAGAAAATGCACTATTATGTAAAACAGCTACCGACCACTAGGGCTGGTACTATTGCACCTGCGGTAGTACCGTCCTAAGTGGGTCGGTAGTGCCGGCCGAGGCACTCCCCAAAAACAACCGTTCTGTAAAAGAATTACCAACCACTGGAGCCAATACTACCGTACTTGCGGCAGTATCGCTCCTAGATGGTCGGTCGTGCCGGCTTGGCAAAACCCTCAAAAACACCCCTCTCTATAAAATAAATACCAACCCCTTGAGCTGATACTGCCGCCCTTGCGGTAGTAAGCCTCCTAGATGGTCGGTAGTGCCGACAATCCAGTTTTTCAGAGAGGACTTTAAGGGATTTTTGAGAAATGCATATGATCAAAGTATGAGCATGAAGTTTAGTCATTGACACTCAATTAACTTAAATCTACTAGCCAAAAGTCACTCTTAGTAGTACGGCACCTATACTAGCAATCCAATCTTTTCTTCAAACACCTAGATTGGTCAAAAAGCTAGAAAAGGGTCCTTACATCTTATAACTTGGCATTATTTTGATGTTCTAATTTCCTTAAAGCTCAATGATTTCACCTCTTCGTAGGACCAACATAATTTTTATAACCTCAAGAAAAATTATTAGTCCTTAAAACATGATTGTCATTAATTACCAAAACCAAACATGAAATTTTGGGGCCTAGATACTTACCTGTGCCGTGCTTGGGCTGGCACCTTAGCCCGGAGGCCCGGCACGCACGGCCTGTTTAGCTCATTTTTTTTGAAAAATAGCTGTTTTTAGCTGTTGGAGGCTTTAAAAAAAATTAAAAAATCCAAAAAAATTCTATAAATAGGGTAGCAGTCCCTCTCATTTCTCCACCAGCAAACTTACAGTATCTTCTCTGCATTCTCTTTCTCTTGATGATAATTTGGCAAAATTCAAAATAGTTTTGCCAAAAATCCAAAATTCGACTTTCGGCATCTGTCAAGAAATCAAGGTAAGAATAGTGATTTAATTTGTCATCATTTTTATTATTTTAAATGAGATTAAAGTACTAATAGCGTAATTATTTTGTTGCAGTTTTCTTTATAGAGCACCAGAATTTTGCGTCCTTCACAGCTTCTGATTTCGGGATTTCACCCGAGGAGCTTCTTGCATCCTATCAAGCTGAAGAAGCTGCAGTACCTGTACCATCCTCAGGCTCTACAAGTGCTACTACGTCAGCAAACTCTGAGGCAAAAAGATCAAGACGCAGTTGAAAGGACAGGGGATGTTGCCTAGAGGGGGGTGAATAAGCGAATTAAAAACTTTGTAACTAAATGCAGCGGAATAAAAAAATTTTGCAGCTAAATAAAATCTCCCGAGGGTCTAAGTCCGGAGTGTCCGGGATTTTTATCCGGATACTCCGAAATGTCCGAACTGTCCGGGTTCAGGAGTCCAGATACTCCGGATTGGATCCGAGGGACTCAGACCGGAGTGTCCGGGACTTATCTCTGGATACTCCGAAATGTCCGGACTATCCGGGTTAAGAAGTTCGGATACTCCGGATTTAAGACCTCGAAATGAGATTTTAAATCCCTGCAATTTTTCAACAATCTATTTGAATACAAAAGATTTAAATGCTATCAGGTACCTGGGGATGATGTAGATCTAGAGCCAAACACAACAAGAGAGTAGATCGGGCAATTTCAAGATTTAAAAACAAATACTAAAGCAAGAGTAAGAAGCAAACTTGGAGACGATGATTTTTCACCCGAAGTTCGGATCCTTGAGGGGATCCTACGTCTCCGTTGAGGCGGCTCGGTCACACTTGAGCCGGGATCTCTTTCAACCCTCTTCCTCCCGGTGTTGCACAAATGCACTCGCCGGTCTTCACTCCTTTGATTCCTTCCCTTACGGAGGCGGAACCGGCCTTCACAAACTTCCCACGGCCAACCACACAAAGCTCCGGTGGCTCATAGGCGACCTCCTAGCCGTCTAGGAGTCCTCAACCTCCAAGAGTAACAAATGCTCACGAAGAACAAGCTTGGAGATGAAATCAAGTGCTCAAACAACTCAAAACTCACTCAACCTAGCACCTCACTCCTCAAACTCTTCCCAACCCTTCTCACCAAGGGGATCACTTAGATCTAAGGGTAAAGAGGTGTTTTGGGGGCTCAAGAACAAGGGTATAGCACCTCTAATCAGTGGGATCACGGCCTCTTTGAAGTGGAGAAGAAGGGGGCTTTAAATAGAGGTCCCAAAAAAAAACTAGCCGCTGGAAACAGCTGTGCACAACCCGGAGACTCCAAAAAAACCCCTGATACTCCGGATTATCTGAGAACAGCCACCGAGGGTGTCAACCTGGAATGTCCGGATTGAATATCCGGATACTCCAGATTGCACTGGGCAGCCCGACGAAAACGAGCATAACTTTTGACTCCGGACTTCGATTTCAGAGATCTTGGACTCTACCGAAAGCTAAGAACAAGGGCTACACAACCAATAAGGTCTCACTACCCAAAACTCAAAGGATAAACACAGATATCACAAAGAATCCAAGGGAGACCTACAACCCTCACTTTTCGGCACCACCAACACCACTCTCTTTCTAAGATTCACAAGGATGGATCACTTGAGCACTTGACACATCTAAAAGTCATTCGACATCGCATCCCTCTTAATAGTACGGCAATCCTTAGACTCAAATTAAATCAAAGATAATATAAGTCTAGAAATAGCCACTTGCCGTCTTCTTTCTTAATGTCGATGCATGAAGACTTTCACCATATAATTGATGACATCTTCACCTTGTCCAACTCGACTCGATTCACCTCATGAGACTCTCGTCCTATCAACCTTGACTTGATCATCCTCTCTGACGATCTCCACGCCAAGTCGATCTTGACTTAGTCCTCAACTCTTGGTGACACCGCCGTCTTGTTGACCTCGGCTTAACGATCATCCTCCAAGATATCTTGGTCATCATACACATACGGGACCTAATTCTTTCCAAATTACTCATGAAAGACATTAGTCCCAAAAGCTCAATAGATATGAATAAATTGATATTTGTGAACAGTTGATTTCAACAAGTGTTTCATATAAGGAAGCACAACATAAATGGAAACACTTGACATAAGAAATGTTCTCTACTAAGTACATCATGATGAATGTGTAATTGATCTATATGCACTAGAGAGATATATAATTGCCAATATGATGAATCAATTAAATCATGGCAAGGATCACGATCTTTACTTAAATGAAGCACATGATAGAATATACACGAATTGTACATGTGCAAATAATATTTGGAATAAGAGTAAATATGTGATCCAACACTAGATTAAACTTCACTAAGAGAATTGCATGAGAAGATATACAACTAAAACATGCATGCACCAAGTCAATCTATAGCAATATGAAGTTTAACTCTAGTTAATACATGCATACTAAAAACAAAGTACATAATGAACTCAAATGAATATATATGCACAAATAAATATGACATGAACCAATGTGCACATATATAATCAACATGCTACTTGGAGTTCACTATGCATTTGCACAAAAGGAATGCAATAACAAATATAGAAGAGATACCAAAATTGCATACCTTATCTTTGCTTAACCATCCCACTTGATTTTCCTCTAAAAGATGAGACTGATACTCAACTAGGCAATAACATGTTAGTCTCATAGCAATATAATCATATTAGAGGTTTGTCATTTGCTAAGCACTAAGTTAAGCATTTACTTAATTGCATAGATTGTCATTATGAGTGTTTGTCATTAATCACCAAAATAACATAAGTGCCTAGATGCACTTTCAGCAGTATATCGGGAGTCTAGGAAGATTTCGAGCAGATTTTTGAGACATCAGATGGTGCTCAGAGCAAGTATGCTATTTATAAATATTGTAGGCACAAATTAACTGTGAAATCTTCAGGTAGAATGGGGCACTTGAAGAGACATGTTGAGAGCTACAGGAGAAAAGCGGGGTGGCTTTGAGATAGACGTAGCTGCAATACAATCCTGACGGTATGGTGCATCACTGGGACTACAATTCCGAGGTAGCTCGTGAATCTCTTTATTGTTTAATTGCTTCTCAAGATCTACCTTTAAATTTTGGTGAGTCACCAGCATTTGAAAACTATATTAAGACCGCTCATAATCCTAGGTTTTCTGAAGTTTCTAGACAGACAATAACTAGAGATCTGATTAAATACTATAATAATTGTCATAGTAAGCTAAAAGAGCTCTTTAATACATGTACTTTTTCTGTGTCATTGACATCAGACATATGGAATGATAGAGCTAAAGATGATTACCTTAGTGTAGTTGTTCATTATGTAAACAATGACAGGCAACTAGAGAAGAGAATTATAGGATTCAAATTAATTGATGTAGCACAAACTAGTGAGAATATAACTGATTGTATTGTAAAAGTTGTGGAAGATTTTGGCCTCACAAATAAATTTTTTGCAATAACATTAGATAATACTACAGCAAACACTTCTGCAATAACCATTTTACTTCGCTTTTTAATTCGTACGCCGAATCTTTCTTATTACATCAACGTTGTGCTTACCATATTATTAATCTTATAGTTAAATCTGGTATGAAGAGATTAGATCAGTATCTTGAACCTTTTTGCACTACAATATCTTTCTTAAATAATTCTAATCAATGAGTAGCAGCATATAGGACTTATTGTATTACAATGGCGATACGTCCACGTAAGTTTGGTTTGGATATGCCTGTTAGATGGAACTCTACTTACTTGATACTTAAGTCGCTCATACCCTATAAGAGCATATTTTCTGTTTTTATTAACACGTACTATCGTAGCCAGGATGGTCAACCGCTACTCACAGAGCAACATTGGTATGTTGCTGAATATTTGCAGTCATTTTTAGAACTGTTTATGATTCCACTGTTGCTTTATCTGGAGTTTATTACTTAACCTCTTCTTTAATTGTGCATCATATTCTAGACATTTCTACCCACTCAAGGAACCACGAAAATGATATTATTTTACATGAATCTATTTATGCTATGAAAACTAAAATTTTAAAATATTTAAAAGAAATTTCTATGTTATATGCATTTGAATTCATTTTAGATCATAAAGCTAAAGTTTGAGGATTTGCTAATATTTTCTCACTTCTAAGTGATGCGGTGGGTACTGATTATTCTAGTTATTTTTCAGATGTTTGTGCTAACTTATCTCAAGTTTGTGCTAAGTATGATAAGAAGTTTACTAGAGTTCGCATACAGTGACCTTCACTAGTACCCACAATAGGTAAGAAGAAAACCGCGTGGGGAAATATATGGGGTGCAAGTGGCTTTACCTCAAGGAGTTCGACTACAACAATGTCAAGTGCGGACACAACAACAAGTAGTGGGGAGCTAGCTGTCTATCTCAACAGCGACACTGTCAACTACCAAGAACAGCAAAGGAGGACTTCAACATTTTGCAGTGGTGGCACGAGCACAAGATAACATATCCGATGCTTTCCATATTAGCACGGGATGTGTTAACAGTTCCTGTCTTCATGGTTTCTTCGGAGTTTGCTTTCAATCTATCCGAAAGAATAATCGAGAAGAGAAGAACAAATATGACAAATAAGATAGTGAAAATACTTCTCACTATGAAATATTGGGAACAAGCTGATCAACAAGCTCAACATACTACACAAAGTATTGAGCTGGCGGCGATATTTGAAAATTTTTATCTAGATGGTCAGGAAGAATAATTATAATCTTCACTTTTTTCCTATATCGCTGAACTATAGGCTTACTCTTTTTTTTGACAAAGTTTTCTCATGTTAAGTTTTAACTTGAAAAAGTTTTTAACGAGTTAGTCACACATTAATAAAACTTATTATTTAATTTCAATTATTTGTCTTCTTTTATAATTTTATTTCATATTTTTCGTTTTTCTAATTTACATAGATTTTTAAAGGTTTTTATACATTCCTTTCTGTTTTTCTAATTATTCTAGATATTTTCTAAATATTTTCTGCATTTTTTTAAAATATTTAAAATTTTCTAATTTTGATATATATATGTTTAAAAAAATTTAGATTTTTTTTTAAATTTACAAGCCAAAGAGGCTAGCCGCGACCCGGCACAAACTACTCAGATCGTGTTTGAGTCGTAATCTTGACCTATGGACCAGCACAATACAATCTGTTTAATAGGAGGACCAAAACTGATCGTGCCTAAATAAACCGTCGAGCATTGTTTGGCCACCGGGTAGACTGTCCAAACGGTAGGGCCAAATGGTAAGACGGGCTCGATCTCGTAGGCGCGGCGGGCCCGGCGCTAAATGGGCGTCGTGCGCAAGACGGCCAACTCACCGTCTTGCGTGCTTGGGCCGTAGGGGCGCACGCGGCGGGCCGACAAGACGCACGGCACGGTCCGCCCGTTTAGGCCCGTTTAAAAAATAGTCGTTTATAGCCGTTGCATTTAAAAATTCATAAAAAATCGAAAAATTCAGAAAAATCCGAATTTTTCCTATAAATAGGTGGCTGCCCCCTCCTCATTTCTACACCAGCAACCTTGTATTCTCTTCTAATCATTCTCTTGTGGAAATTCTTTTGCTCTTAGTGGTAATTTGGCAAAATTAAAAATAGTTTTGTCAAAAATCCGAAATTCGACTTTAAACCTGTCAAGAAATCAAGGTGATAATTGTGATTTATTATTTTATTTTGTTAGTATTTTAAATCATATTTTAGTATTAATAGCGTCATTATTTCTTGTAGTTTGCTTTATGGAGCAGGGATTTTCCGTCGTTCGACTTGATTTGGTATTTCACCGATGAGCTTCTTGCATCATATGCCAAGAAGTGTAGGAGCTGTGCCATCTTCAGGCTCTACAAGTGCTCTGCGTCAAGCAAGCACCGGGCGAAAAGAGCAAGACGCAGATACATCGAGAGTCCGGGAAGATTTCGACCGATTTTTGAGATATCAAGCGACGTCCAAATCGGTATCTTTGTTTGTAAATATTGCAAGCATAAATTAAGCTGCGAAATCTTGGTGGAGCGGGCACTTGAAGAGGCATCTTGTGATTGTAGAAAAAGCGGGAATGACTTGAGGCGGGCGCGATCTGCGGTACAACCCCGAGTGCAGTGCGTGGCGGGACTACAATCTGAGGTAGCTCGTGAATCTCTTTGTCGTTTAATCGCTTCTCAAGATCTTCCTTTAAACTTTGGTGAGTCAGCTGCGTTTGAAAACTTTATTAGGACCGCTCATAACCCTAGATTTTCTGCAGTTTCTAGACAGACAACAACTAGAGATTTGATTAAATATTATAATAATTGTCGTAATAAGCTAAAAGAAAAATTTAGTACACATACTTTTTCTCGTGTCTTTGACATCTGATATATGGAGTGGTAGAGCTAAAGAGGATTACCTTAGTGTAGTTGATCATTATGTAAACGATGATTGGCAACTAGAAAAGAGAATTATAGGATTCAAATTAATTGATGTAGCACATACTGGTGAAAATATTGCTGATTGTATTGTAAAAGTTGTGGAAGATTTTGGACTTAATGATAAGATTTTTGCAATAACATTAGATAATGCTTCCGCAAATACTTCTGCCATGAACATACTTACTCAGCTTTTCAATTCATATCTTTGAATCTTTCTTATTACATCGTTGTGCTTGCCATATTATTAATCTTATAGTTAAATCTGGTTTAAAGAGGTTAAATCAAGATATTGAACCTTTTAATCTCGCAATATCTTTCTTAACTCATTCTAATCAACGAGTAGCAGCATATAAAACTTATTGTATTGCAATGAATGTACGTCCGCGTAAGTTTGGTTTGGATATGCTGTTAGATGGAACTCTACTTACTTGATGCTTAAGAATGTCATACCATATGAGAGCATATTTTTGTTTTTATTAACACGCCTTTATGCATACAGGATGGTCAACCAGTACTCACAACATGCAACATTGGTATGTTGCTAAATACTTGCTTTCATTTTAGAACTTTTTTGATTCCACTTTGTTGCTTTATCTAGAGTTTATTATTCAACCTCTCCTTTAATTGTGCATCATATTTTAGAAATTGCTACCCACTTAAAGAGCCACGAAAATGATAATATATTGCGGGAAGTCATTTATGCTATGAAAACTTAAATTTTAAAATATTGGCAAGAAATTCCTATGTTATATGCATTTGCATTTATTTTAGATCCTAGAGCTAAAATTCGGGATTCGTAATGTTCTCTCACTTCTAAGTGATGCGGTGAGTCTTGATTATTCTAGTTATTTTTCAACCGTCAGTGCTAACTTAATCAAGTTTATGATAAGTACGATCGGAAGTTTTCTGGAGTTCGCATGCAGCGACCTCCACCAGCACCCACAACAGGTAAGAAGAAAACCGCGTGGGGAAAGATTTGGGGTACAGGTGGCTCTTCCTCAAGGAGTTCAACTACATCAACGACAAGTGCGGACACATCAAGTGGTGGGAGCTAGTTGCCTATCTCAACAATGACATCACAACTACCAAGAGAAGGAAGAGGAGGACTTCAACATTTTGCAGTGGTGGCACGAGCACAAGATAACATATCCGGTGCTTTCCATATTAGCACGGATGTGTTAAACAGTTCTTGTCTCCACGGTTTCTTGAGAGCTTTCGGTCTATCCTAAGAATAATCGAGGAGAGAAGAACAAGTCGACTAGTGAGATGGTGGAAATACTTCTCACCGTGAAAGATTGGGAACAAGTCGATCAACGAGCTCAACATACTGCGAGAAAATCTTGAAATTTGTGAGACGTTCGAAAATCTTTATCTAGATAATGAGGAAGAATAATTGTAATCTTCACTTTTTTATTGTATCACTGAGCTATAGGTCGTACTCTTTTTTCTTTGCCAAGGTTTTCTCGTATTAAGTTTTTACTTGGCAAAGTTTTTAACGAGGCAGCCAAACATCAATAAAGCTCATTATTTAATTCAAATTATTTGTCTTATTTTAGAATTTATCTTGTATTTTAGCTTTTTCTTAATATATATATATATATTTTAAAAAAATTATTCATCATTCGAGTTTTTTTAATTATTCTAAATTTTCCCATTTTTCTGAATTTTTTCATATTTTATCTATTTTTCTAATTTTTCTATTTTTTTCAAATTTCCTGCCGCTAAGCAGACTCACGGCCGACCTACCGTTTGGCCCGAAGGATCGGTAAGACGCACGCCCGAGGCTCAAACGGGCGTGCAGGTCGGAGGTTCGCGCGTGGTAAACGCACGACGGCCCATTTACGAGCCGGGCCTAAACGGACCGTGCCTAAACGGGTCGTGCCCATTTTTAAACGGGCCGTGCCGTTCCGGGCGGCCCGTTTGGACAGCACTACCGCTGGGTACGCTTTTGGTCATCGTCGTTCGGTTGAGCCTCCATGCTCCGTCCCGAGCAGGCCAACGACCTCACTCCCGCGTTGTCCTCTTCCAAATCCAAACCACCCGAGCTCGTGTTCTCTAGGGTTTATCTTCTCCATCGCCACCCGCCAAGCTCGAGCCCGCGCGCTGCCCCAATGGCGCTCGCGGGCCCCTCCTCCCTCCTCTGCTCCACCTCCTCCGTCTACCTCCGCCACCTCAACCCGCTTCTCTTCTCCGCCCACCGCCGCCCGGCGTGGACCCCACGCCGCGCCGCCCGCAGGTTCTGCGCAGGTAACGGCTAGCTTTTAGGGCTCGGTTCGGTTTGTCCAGTAAGTGTAATTCGGTGATAGTAATTGCTTATCGATTGATTGGATTGGTTCCGTTGCAGCAACGATTGCCTCAGAGAGGGATGTGTTCATCTCCCCAGAGGTCGCCAAGGCGTTTGAATTCACCAACGTGGGTAATTTAGCGTGTCCACTATGAGTAATTTTGCTTGCTTGCTTGGTAATCCATTTATGCTCTTTGTCATAAGTATATGTAAAGACATTTTTTTAAAAAAATTGACAAGGAGCTCTGGCATTCAGTAAAGAAAAGAATAACAACCGACCTACAAACGTACACCCCCAACACACATGCACACACGCCCACACACGCACCCACGTGCCCGTGTCGAGCGAGGCTTGAACGCGGGCTGGCAGGGCGCGCAGCTGGCGTCCTCACCAACCGAGCTGATCTCGGTCCTCCAATGTGTGAAGACACTGATTGGCGAAAATGTAGAGTTAGATGGTCACCTTGGATGAGATTGCTAAATCTTTGTATTTCACCAAGGAGGAGCCAAGAACTGATTTTTGTACATTGCTTGCTTACTGATCCATTAATAGTTGTGGTTAGTAAGTCAAGAGGCGGGAAGTTGGTTTGTGATACTTACAGCGAAGTGTCTGATGTGATATGCATGAATGTTGAACTATTCAATCAAAGGGAAATTGCGATGATTAAATCAGAACCACTAAGTTGACTTAGATAGAAAGTACATTTGAACTCTTATTGGATTGGCATGTGATTCGGTTAGTACAGAACATACTTGTACTTTGTAGTATATGAGGATTAGATCAACTAGCGGGAATCACTAATTGATGTGTGATATGCCTGATCTTTCACGGTACCACACATGCAATCTTGTAAACCATTATGAAAAGATAGAATTGCAAGAACAAGACGTTAGCGCAATCTGAAAACGATGTATTTTTAACTTGCACAAAAATCAATTTTTTTAGACCAAAGGCCAGAGAGGCCCTGCTTTACTGAAAGCAAATAAAAATTGGATCCTGCTGGGGATACCAGCTTACATGTAAACTGAGAAACCGAGTACAAACAGCCTACTTCAAAACCAGCAAAAATCCTAACTTTTACCATACCGATTAAAGAGATCTCAGGGAGGATAAAGGAAATCTAACATCCCAGCAAAGTCTATGAAAAATTAGCCCTACGAAAGTTATATCAAAAGATAGATAGGCGTTAAGGCTTTAGTCCAGATGAAGATTTCACATGCCTTCGTACTCTTCATCCCGCAAGCTTCACAATTTTTGCAATATTTTGCCGTTCATTTGTTCCACTTCTAGCAGGATATCCTTCTTCAAAGGATTCAGCCAATGATAAAGATCAATCTCCCTCTTCTCTCTTGATCTCTCTCATTCACGACAAAACAACTCCTATCAACTCGCACACATGATCATGCCCTAATGCTTTTCTCTTTATTTTATATATTTAAATCATAACTTCAACTCTCAACTCTCGAATCTGAAGTTTACAAAGGGGGAAACACAAATATATAGGGAACACTGTAGTTGCCGGCCTTGTGAGAACACACGCTATCACCCTAGAACACAACTCACGCAGAACTTGGACACCCGAGACAGAAGCAATACACGCAGGAGAACAAGCAATTTTTGTGTGGCGCAACTGTCCACGTTATCAGGGGTTTTTTTCTTCCTTTTATTAGCAACTTCAAGATATGTCAATTAAGATGCAGTACATGCATGCAAAATGGAAAACGGAAAAAACATTCATTGCAGCTACATGCAAAACGGAAAACAAACATGCATGGCAGTTACATGCGGAAAAGGACATGCATGGCAGTTACATGCGGAAAAGAAGACATGCATGGCAGTTACATGCAAAACGGAAAGAAATAAAGGCATGCATGCGTTTCATGCACGTGATTATCCTAACAAATCACCCCCTTAATCACGCACCCATGCTTCAACTCCACCACGCCAAGCTTCTGTCGCAGCTCGATGAACTTCACGCGCCCGAGGGACTTAGTCAGGATATCGGCGAGCTGGTCTTCTATATTTACGTGCTCCACATCCACCTTGCTGTCATTGACACACTCCCGGATGTAGTGAAACCGAGTGTCAATGTGTTTGCTACGGTCGTGATGCACAGGATTCTTGCACAACTCGATCGCATACTTGTTATCAATATGTAGCTTCACCTTCATCGGCGCTGCTCCCGTCAGATCTCCAATTAGTCTGCTGAGCCACACCCCCTGGCATGCCGCCGTAGCTGCCGCGATGTACTCAGCTTCACAAGACGAGAGTGCAACGATCTTTTGCTTATGTGACGCCCATGTCACCAGGCTATCTCCAAGAAAGAAGCCACCCCAGACGTGCTCTTCCGATCATCAACATCGCCGGCAAGATCACTATCACAATATCCCAGCAGCTTGGGCACACCAAACTTGTCATAGCGACACCCAAATGAGGCTGTCCCGCTCACATACCTCAAACTATGCTTCACAGCTGTCATGTGCTGCTTCGTAGGGGCCTCCATGTCCGGTCGAGTGTTCACAAGATAACGCAGACTCCCAACTATACTGCGATACTCCGTGGGATCAACAGCTTCGCTTTCATCCTTCTTGGTCAATTTCAACCGATTCTCCATCGGTGTTGTGCACGGGTTGCAGCCTGCCAACCCTGTGGATTCAACAATCTTTAGTGCATACCTGTTCTGGCACAAAGTGATCACCTCGGGTCCTTGGTGCACCTCGATGCCAAGATAGTAAGTTAGGAGCCCGAGGTCACTCATGCTAAACATGATCTTCATCTGCTCCTTGAACTCAGTTATGGCGTCGACGGTGGAGCCGGTGATGATCAAGTCGTCGACGCACACCCCCACGAGCAGGAAGGCATCGTTCTTCCTTCTTCGGTACACAGCGTGCTCCAGTGGGCTGCGCTCGAAGCCGAGCTGCTGCAGTGTGTCGTCGAGTTTAGCATACAGGCGCGCGGTGCTTGGCGAAGATCGTACAACGCCTTGTGCAGGCGCAACACCATATGTTGGCGATCACTGTCGACGAAACCTGGTGGCTGCTACACGTAGACCTCCTCGGCTAGCTCCCCATTGAGGAAAGCCGACTTGACGTCCATATGGTGGACCTCCCAGCCACCATGCGCCGCAAGAGCCAACAGTACACGCACTGTGTCCATGCGTGCCACTGGCGCAAAAACTTCATCAAAATCAACACTAGGTCGCTGCGCATATCCCTTCGCCACTAGACGTGCTTTATGCTTCACGATGTTGCCGAGAGGATCTCTCTTCACCTTGAACACCCACTTCAACCCGATGGCACGATGCCCAGCGGGGAGCTCGACGTATTCCCAGGTGTGGTTCCCGGCAACGGAGTGCATTTCATCCTCCATGGCACTCCTCCAGCACGTCTCCTTGAGTGCTTGATTGACGCTCGCCGGCTCGTTGGCGGCTAGCATGCATAAGCCGCTGAACTCAAGCTCGCACGACTGCGTCGTTTCGTAGATGTTGTTGATGTCGCGGTAGCGGAGTGGCACGCCCTCCGAATCATGCGACCCACCAGTCGGTGGTGTGACCCACCCCACATCCGATGTATTGGTTGTGCCCGGCGTGTGCGGAGTCGCATCTTGTGGCGAGCTACCAACAGTGCCCGCACCGCTGTTCTCCACAGTCGGGCCTGCTTGGTTCACCGGATCTCCATCGGGATTTGGTGTTGGGTCCCGACGTAGTTCGGTGAAGTACTTGATGGTGAAAGTGCTTGGCAAGGGGTCGGTACCACGCGTGTCGTTGCCTGCATGCCAATCCCAGGCCTTCTCCTCTTGGAACACCACATCCCGAGTGATGTGCAGCTTGCGTGCGCGTGGATCATAGACACGGTACGCCTTTGACCCATCCTCATAGCCGATGAAGACCATTGGGGTCGAGCGATCCGCGAGCTTGTTGATGCCGGGGCCGACGTTCTTCACGTGTGCGACACCCCCAAAGGTCCGAAAGTATGACTCGTTTGGGCATCGCTTGTGCCAGGCTTCATATGGAGTGCAGTCTTTGAGGCTTCTTGTCGGGAGCGGTTCAGGATGTGCACCGCGGTCTTCACCGCCTCAGCCCAGAACATCGCCGGAACGTGCATGCTCTTGAGAAGGCTCCTCGCCATCTCGACAACCGTCCGGTTTCGGCGCTCGACGACGCCGTTCTGCTGCGGCGAGTAGGGTGCGGTGGTCTACCGCTTGAGCCCTGCTCATCACACCAGTCGCCGAACGCGATAGAGTTGAATTCTCCACCGCGATCTGAATGGAACGCCTTCAGTCGGACATCACGTTCGTTCTCCGCGAGAGCCTTGATCTTGCGGAAGTACTTGAATGCCTCATCCTTAGACCGCAGCATTTCAACCCACATGAACCTGCTATAATCATCGACAATTAACAAGAAATATTTAGCCCCGCTTGGGGATGCCGGGTTGATCGGACCACAGAGGTCACCGTGCACGACCTCCAGTTCGCGCTCAGCCCGGTATGACGAGGCCTGAGGGAACGGAGTTCGTTCTGTCGCGGCGCAGCGCAGCATCCGCAGAATCGGTCCACCGATCAATGCTCGGCACGCCATCCACCATGTGCTTGGCTGTTAGATCGTGGAGCGCGTGAAAGTGCAGATGCCCGTAGCGCGCGTGCCAACGCCACGCCAGGTCGCTGCATGCTGCCAAGAGGCACACTGGCTCAGTGATGTTCAGCCCCACCGTGTACATGCGGTTCCGCGAGAGCATCACCTTCGCTAGCAGCAGGCGCGCGCGGTCGAAGATGCACAGCTCGCCATCCTCGATGACGATCTTGCACCCGTTCTCGTCGAGCTGGCCCAAACTGACAATGTTACTGCGAAGACAAGGAATATAATATACCTCCGTGAGCACACGATGCTCCGAGTTCTTGCACTGGAACAACACGGAGCCTTTGCCACATATCTCCACTTGAGACTCGTCCCCGAACTTCACAATGCCCCGCACTGTCTCATCGAGCGATGCTAGCATGGAGCGGTTCCCGGTCATGTGGTTGCTAGCCCTCGTGTCAAGATACCACAGGTCAGGGCCAACATCCACCGGAATCACCCTCTCTTCGTTGAGGAAGACCTGCTGCGGCTGCTCGTCTGCAACCTGCGCGAACTCGCAGTGCTCGGCTAAGAGAAGTGCCGGTTGCTCCTCCTGTGCCTCGACATAGCGAACCTCCTCCTTCTGTTCGCGACGCGGCTGGCGGCAGTCGCACTCCCAGTGCCCGTACTTGCCGCAGTTACTGCACTTGTCGCGCGACAAGTCGCGTGTGCCTCCCTTCCCAACACGACCCGTATCGTCGTTCTTCCGGGGTGGTCGTGGCCTCCCACGCCTCCGCACGTTTTGGCCCGACCTTGCACCCCCAGATGATTCCTCACCCGCCTGGCGCTGCTTGCGCCGCGCCTCCCACTCCTCCTCGGTAAGCAACAACTTCTCATTCGTTGTCACCGAGTTGGGCAGAGTGGTGCGATCTTCGGCAGCCTTGAGCCGCCCTGTCACTTCCTCGATGGACAACGTCGACAAATCAAGAAGTGTTTCAATGGACAAAGCTATTTGTGAGAACCTCTGGGGTACGACGTGCAAATACTTCTCCACCACCTTCTCTTCGTCGATGACGTCACCAAGGAGCGCGAATTGGCTCACCAGCCCACTTAGGCGCATGGCGAAGTCCTCCACCGCCTCGCCGTCTCGGAATTCAATGGCCTCATACTCCTTGTGGAGTAGCTGGGCCCTTGCATTCCGAACGCGGTCGGTTCCGACTCGCATCTCCATCACGGAGTCCCACGCCTCCTTGGCGTTGCGTTTCACCGCGAGTGAAGAAATCATCTCCGGTGGAACGGCCTTCAGTATCGCCTCAGTGCCATACGGTCCTCTTGGAGCTCGGCATCGCCATGCTCGACAGCTTCCCAGAGACCTCGCGCCTGGAGCATCACCCTCATCATCAACGCCCAGTCGTTGTAGTTGGTACGCGTCAGGGTCGGATAGGTCGAACTATCGACTTCCCGCACTGTCCGCTGCACCACAACCTCACGGGCACCACGATCGTCATGATGCCGCGGTCGGTGCGGATGGGGAGAAGGTGAGCGCGGACGCCCACGCCGTGGTGGCGGCCTCGATTGTCCTCTTGCTGGAGCCGACATTGCCTGGAATCGAGCAACCTTAGCTCTGATACCACTTGTAGTTGCCGACCTCGTGAGAACACACGCTATCACCCTGGAACACAACTCACGCAGAACTTGGACACCCGAGACAGAAGCAATACACGCAGACGCAGGAGAACAAGCAATTTTTGTGTGGCGCAACTGTCCACGTTATCAGGGGTTTTTTCTTCCTTTTATTAGCAACTTCAAGATATGTCAATTAAGATGCAGTACATGCATGCAAAATGGAAAACAGAAAAAAACATTCATTGCAGCTACATGCAAAACGGAAAACAAACATGCATGGCAGTTACATGCGGAAAAAGACATGCATGGCAGTTACATGCAAAACGGAAAGAAATAAAGGCATGCATGCGTTTCATGCGCGTGATTATCCTAACAAACACGTGGCGGGATACAGCCAACATTGCTGAATCCTCCTCTAATTCATTGCCAAGTGGCCGACTCAAACTCTTAGACCTATATCATCTGTGAAATTGGACTCTAAATAATATTATGTGCATTAAAAGAAGTATTGAGAGAAAGAGACAAACATTGCAATAATGAAATTAAGAGATGATATAAATGAAAAATGTTACGTTATGCTATGTTTATTTGTTTTACTATGCAAGTATTTGGGAAAGAAAGTTTCGATCACATGTGACAAGTATTGAGAAACGGAGTAAGTATATTCTCTTCTATAATAATATAATATTAAAATATAACAAATGGAGTTCAACAACAATCTATTTTTCGAAAAGCAAAATCACATATGTATTGTCAAGTCATTTAAATATGTTTTAAGGATTATGCATGCATAAGTACGCAGACCACCTTGCTAGTTCTTGTAAAAAAAATATGTAGTTGAATATGTAACTACTTATAAAAAGTACCTTCCGCTTTATCTGCTACATGCTATTTAAAACATCGCTATGCATGCATATTTATTTTCACAAAATGCACTCGAGTTTTCGTTGAGGGGCGCAGAACAAACGGAGATTGAGTGTATAACAACGGTAAGATTGAGCAAGGGGAGTTACAAATGTTCTGAATCCAAAGCGTTTAATTTTTTGCTTGTATCTAGTACATGTCTACTTGTAATTTTGCCTGCAAGGCATTTCTGGTATCATAGAATCCTGATCATGACCACAATGATCTGTTCCTCAGCATGGCAGGACGAGAACCCGATTCGATTCTCGGTGATGATATGATATGATAAGAAAATGCAGCCAGGCGTTGGACCACCCAATCCAGCATGTTGATCAGAATGCAATGGTTGTCTGCCGCTACATGCAGTCACGAACAACAGCAGATATTGTTGGAAGAACAGTACACTTATTAATTACACGATACTTTTCCCTGTTTTGTCTTCCAACTCATAATGCAAGATACTACTACAAGATGTTACACTTAGTCGTAGGATTCGAAGAGAGAAACAAATACGGTAGTGATTGCATAGTCAAAAGATTCATATTGAGAAAGCTGTAAAGAAAGAAGGAAACAAAAAGCACACTGATAAACACATCCGCAACTCTGCATCAAGAAGGCCCTGTACACATCTTGGGGTAGTAATATGTATCACAAGTTCCAGCTTCAGCTGCAGCTTCTATACACTTGCCTGAAATTATTCTGTCCAGTTCTTACATGCAGCCGTACAGATCAATGAAAGATCGTAATGGAAAATGTTGCCCCATGTTTTATTGCCCGCTTGCTGATGTTTTTCCTCAACCTGCTACATGTCCGAAGAAATGAGACATGTCATTTCTTTAGGAACCTAATTGCATGGTATGAACTTGATTCGGTATGCGAGATATTAGTTCGGTAGCATGGTCATTATTCAGAATTTCAGATGAGCAAGTGCAATAATGCTAATTTATTGGAAGATGCACCTGGTTATCACCACTGGACTGATTCTCTAGGGATCTGCGAAGGCGAAAGCGGGGACTCCTCGCTGCTCCGGGAGTCCCCTCTCCAGTCACCCTGCACCTGGGCAGCAAACTGCAGGTTCCAGAGCACGTCCTCGACCGAGGGCCTCTGCGTCGCCTCCTTGGCCAGGCACCTCAGGCAGATCTCCATGACCGTCCTCAGCGACTCGTCGGAGCATCCCTTGCTCACTGCTGCGTCGACAAAGCTCCTCCTCTTGCTCGGCCCCTCCGCCGTCAACGCCGATTGCAACTGCGGCATGGCGAGGTTAGGTGGTCATTGCGTGCAATACTACTGCAAGTTGAGCTCAGAAGTAGGCATTGTGCAGTGTAAAGGTCAGAGAGACTTGAGAGGCAATCGTACCTGTTCTTTCATTATTTCTACCTCATATATGGATGTGATGGGCCTGCCCGAGACAACCTCAAGTAGTATCACTCCGAAATCGTAGATGTCAATCTTATCACCATTGGGTACCCTGCAAAATGTAATTTACACCCATTAGTTCTTATTACATTGAGTATACCATGGAAAAGGTGACTAGGTGATCTTTCGAGTACTTGTCAGATGGATGCTTGCTTCCAGCTCCTCCCTGCATTCATCCACAGAAGATGGTATAAACAACATTGTTAGTTCAAACCGTACTAGTTTGTAATTCAGACACAATTTTACAGCATTATAATTGCCTGAATTGTACCTCAGATTTCATAGTCTCTGCTAGGATGGGGATATTGTAGCTGCCGATTTTGGCAACAAGATTCTGATCCATGAGAATGCTGGTGATCCTCAAGTTATTTGCAAATAGGCCAGGTATGATCCCTGCATGCAAGAACTGAATGCCCTTCGCGACACCAATGGCAGTCGATATTCTCTGCACCCAGGAGAGCTTTCGCCCTTCTGTTCCTTCTGGATATCAATGTATCAGATGACCGTCAGATAATCAGTGATAGGATTGTCAGAGATAAATACAGGAGAAGATGGAAACTTACGTGAAATTCTGCTCCTTAGGTTCCCATTTTGCACGTATTCGAACACGAGATACAATTGCGTCACAGTGGAATCGTCAAGGTTATATTCAAAGCAGTGTCCAAGTGCGCTGACCAAATGTCGATGCCTGAGCTTTGATATCATTTCAATGTGACGATTGAAGCTTTGGGAGGTCTGGCTCTTTTTGACTTTCAGGGACCTTATTGTCACTGGGGTCCCATTACTTAGCCTTCCACGGTACATCTGAGAGAGAGAGAGAGAGCAAACAACCTTTTGAGTATTTTTCTCTAGATTATGCTATTCACAATATTATACTTGAAAGAAATGATGTCATTCTATAGATTGGAAAGGTCACTGTTCTTAGTTTGACATTTGACAAGCACAACAAACAGGGTTAGGATTAGTTTTTTGGCCCAATAAATCTCAAGGCTCATGTGCAATACTAGGAGTTATGAGGACATTAGTCCCACATGGGTAGTTGAGAGAAGGTTTGACCAACTTAAATAGTTTGGACTGTTGTCCATCTGTTGTGAGGTTGGAAAAAGGAAAAGTCGGTGCTACACGCGTGCGCCGAGCTAGCCGAGCCATGGCGTGTGCGTGTCGAGTCGAGTCGAGACGTGCACGGCGCAGGCCAGTCCGGACGTGAGGTGCGGGGCGAGAACGGTTTGTTTTTGCCGTTTCAGTGATCAATGTGGCCGGTTTATGACCAATAACCGCTGTCAGTTACCAGTAACGGACGTGGTTGATGGCTGGCTCATAATCAACGTCGGTTACTTGTAACTGACATGGTTGATGGCCTCCTCTCCTGGTGTCTATAAAAGGGCGCCCTTCTCTCCTGTGTAAACTACAGAAATAACATCAGAGTCTCCTCCTCATCCAGTTCTGCTGTTACGCTGCTACCAAGGTTTTTCCCTGCTCTGTCTCCTGCGCGCACAGGAACCAGAGTGAGCAGGTCTCCGGAATCGTCGTTCTCTTGCGTTCTTGCTGTGGGATAGAGAGCGAATACGATTTTTGGGGAACGCGAAGACAGCGTGACTGCTCCTTGTGTTCGATTACATCATCGGAATCGGCACTGCAACAACCGTCTACACTGCTTCAAGTTCGATCGACTACTACGACAAGCTACGATCATGTCGACTGATCTGCAGAATAGCGCCTCTGGTGCCACTGGCACTGGCCCTACTCAAGGGTATAACCTGCAGACTCTTCTGTTGAGTTATACACTTACTGTTTACTATGTGATCACCATGCTAGATGTCATGTTATATAATGTTTTTTCGTGGATTAAATTAAACTGAAAAATGCCTAGTTTCTCAACAGTTAGCACTTTCAAAAGCTGTTTCTTTATAGTTTTTCGATTGTAGTCCATCCATTATAGTTCATTCCGGAGAATGATAATAAGAGAAATGAAGCGTACAGATCTTTTCTAATGAGCAATAATCATGTAAAAAGAGTCAAGTGAGCACAAAAAGCAGACACTACCATAACTACCCAGAGAAGACATTTTTTTAGACTAACTACCTAAAGATGGACATGAAGCAGCTAGAGTGTTTGCTATTTGAATTGGAGCTCTGAAATTGAACAAAACGTGAATGGATTGACAAGAGAACAGGCAAAGGTGTACCTGGCCATGAGAATCTTGCCCCATCAGACTGGAGACTTCAAAGTTATTTGTTGCTGCTTCGAGCTCAACCAAAGAAAATGATCTGTATGATGGAATGCCTAGTGCTCCCAATTTCACTGTCTGAGATATGTAACCTATTTGTTCCAAGTGACGGAAAACAAGTTAGTAACTGTAATAAGTTGAAACTTTCAGAGCACTCAGTAAACACTATGCACAGAGAGCGAGATCATACGCGCATCGGCGAACAACTTGGAAGGATAGGCACTTGATGCATGTTCCACCAGTCTTCTAGGAGGCCTCGCCTTCGCTCTTCGCATGCTCACCTTTCTTACAGCAAAGAAGATTGCAACACTGACAACCACTGCGCCGACAAGAACAGCTGCCACAATGCCGGCCACGAGCCCGGTCTTTGCGCCGGAGTTCTTGCGCACCTGATCAGGCACAATCCCTACAGCCAAAGCCTGGTTCTGACAGAATGGGGATGGATGCTGGGAATCATCGTTGGTGGACAGACAATTCGCCCAGAAGAGCACCATCTTGGAGTGCTTGTTTGAGCTCAGGCAGCTAGGAAGGCTTCCCGTCAGAAGATTCGATGACAAATCAACAAACTGAAGATTTTCCCCGCATGACATGTTGTTGGTCAGAAGCCCGGTGAACCTATTCCCGGCGATGTTCAGGTACTCGATCGACGGCAGGGAGAACAGTGCCGGCATGAAGGGCCCAACAAACCTGTTCCTTGACACGTCCAGGTGCTCAAGCAGGTAAAATGAGCTAAGTTCAGAAGGAAGGCCATCACTGAACCTGTTACCACTCAGCACAACACTGGCCACTTTCCTACCGAGCCTCGGAAAGTCCGGTCCGAGCGAGTTGTTTGCCAGATCAATCACCTGAAGGTTCTTCAAGCTACTCAAATCCGGCAAATTCCCCGACAAATTGTTCGACGCGAGCACGAGTGACCTCAATGACCCCATATCTGTGACAGACTCCGGCACAGTTCCCTCCAGTGTGTTGTTCTTCAGGCTCAGGACAGCCAGCAGGGGCAAGCTCCCAGACCAGTCAGGCATTTCACCACTCAACATGTTGTCGTCAATGATGAGTGTCTGAAGATTACTGAGCCGTGACAAACCCTTGGGAAGCTCACCGTAAAAGTAGTTGCTGCTCATGTTGACGATCTCCATGGACGCGAGCCGCGATATCTTGCCGGGCAATGGGCCCCAGAGGCCTAGGTTGGTCAGGGTGAGAACCTTGAGGTCAGACAGCCTGGACAGAGTTGTGAAGAAGGAATCAATGGAGAACGTCTTGGGTAGGGGAGGGGAGCCGTCCGGGCCGATGATATGCAGCTGCGTCACGCTGTCCTCGTAGCACTCGACGAAGGCCGAGGTGGTCTTGTAATCCCCTCCATAGCAGAAGTCAGTGTAGTTGTGCCAGTTGCTGAGCACTGCAGGGTAGTTCAGTAGCTGCTGGATCTTGAGCAGAGACCAGGTTTGGGAGGACTGCAGCTGTGTGGTTTCTGGGACCAATGCTAGTGCCACCGACAGGAAGATGAGCAGAAAATGGCTAGGATTTCTAGCCATTTTGGGTTACCAGAAAGATTTCTTCAGCCTTCTGATTTCTTAATGGATACTAATGTAGAACAGAATAGCTTGATGTTGGACAACAACAGCTGATATGATGAGCAGAATCTTTCTACTTCCTCGATCAAGAACACTAACAGAAGTGCTAGAATCTAGCGTTCTGGTGTGGAAGCAAAAAAGAAAAAAAGAAATCTTAAGCTTGGAGGATGCTAGGAGCAGAAAGATCACCAAGAGAGCATGAAAGTAGCAACTGAACTCAGAAAAGCTAAGCTGAGAGGAACTATAGTTATTGCCTTATTGGAGATAGCTACTGGTCACCAGAAAAATTATGTGCCACATTGTCCAATCCTCCACAGGGATCTGACTAGTAGACCACTAGTTCTTTTCATCCCAAATCAAGAAAGCACTTGATACCAATGCCTCTTCCTCTCCTCTCCCTGCAGAAACCTCACCAGATTTGCTCCCTTCCTTCAAGAACTGGCAAGAGAACCACACAACAAATATATCGTTACCAAAGCATCACTTCAGTACCAATATTGCTAGCACTGTAACTTACTATTCCAAGAAACGAAAGAACAGAAATGCAGGAAACCTCACCTTTGAGCCACTGAGACAGCACTGCTGAATAGTAGTGCAGAGGCCAAGAAAGCATATTCAGATGAATGCAAGTGAGTGAAATAGGATTAAAAATTTAAGTTTTGGGTTTTTGTGAGGGAATCATATGCTTAGTGTCGTCTACTACACTACTGTCGCTGAGCATCACGGGGTGGAAGAAACATGAGGCAAGGGACAAGGGGTCTCCAAAAGAATGAGCTGGAAAATGGAGGTTGGCAAAAGGACAATAAGATGTGAGCCCAGTTCTCTCTTTTCCTCTTCTCCCCTTCAAAATTCAGCACGAGAATAAGAATTCAGCAGGCAAATGGTTCCTTTCTTTTGCACTTGCGACTTTTCTGGGATAACACTTATGACTTTTCTGGGATAACATTTTCTGCCTGTGCTTTTCTCTCTTTTTCATTCTGAAGATTTGTTAAAGCATATAGTGTAATCATCTGTTGTTTTCTGGTAGGTTAATGTTTTAAGTTCAATCAATAGGCATATAATATTTGAGCTGGTGGGAGAGCAACACCCTATCACATTGCGACCTATAGTTGGTTCATTCATTATATTAATTTCTTTACTGTTTGGAACATGTTGCTGCTTAGTTTGCTTGATTCCCAGCTTACTTGAGCGACAGGGAGAATATTAAGTATGAACACTGTTTTGCTGTTAACTTGCACAAAACTTTTAAAAACTATATAAATCATCTAAATCTGTCGGCAAAAATAGATGACTTAAATAATAAAATGGGTGTATACTATGTGTTATTACTCTTCTAATAACTTGATGTTCCATCAAACAATAATCAAGATTGGTATGGCAGTAGGGCTCCTTGCATACTATTTTGTTCTACCTTTTATTCCTTGGATTTGACTTATTTTTCTCTCTCCCCCTCCACTGTTTCCTTTTCCTTTGCTTTACTTAAAGCAGGCAAGACAATGGAAGCATCACTTTCTCTTAGGTGGCCAACATGCACCAACCCCTCATTTAATGGACAAAGGACTTTCCTCGAAATACAAATAAATAAATATAGTGTGGGTTAATTTAGATAAGACACGCAGAGATTTGCATTGCAAATGTACTGTGCCCTGTGAAAAAAATTGGAATCTGAGGTGAATGTGTGCTCTCACATTGACTTGGATGTTTGTCAGATTTGGTGCCCACACACTCACTGGAGTCGTCTAAAATATATTAATGCTATATTTCCAACCACCTTAATGGGTCCCTAGGAGTAGACTATCAGAATGGTACTGAATGAAATGTCCTATTAGGCCACACACACTTCATGTGAGACAAAATGAAGTTTACACATAGCAGTAGATCCTTTTGATGCTGATTAGTTAACCTGATTGTTGGCCAGATTTCCTAGAAATGTGGTCCACAGTAGAATACTGACACTCATGTGCATGTTAAGTAGTACGCAAATCTGAGTGTGAACCATATAGATTCATGTTTTGTCTTGTGGATGTGGTTTTCATTTTTCATGGTTTCAGTTCTTACATCTTTTCGATCAAAGTTGTTACATCTTGAGATGTAAGATCCATCAGTAAAAACATATAAAATTTCACACCTTGGACATTGCTGTAAAAGTTCTCCCCTACCATACTGCATTAGTTGAGATAAATGTACTTAGGGCTAGGTTAAGATTGCTTAGTTTCTAGCTTCTCAGAAGTTGAAAAAGAGGAGCTTTAATTTCTCAGTGAAATAGCTTCCACTTATCTGACAAGCTACTTGAACAACAACTATATATATGCTTGGGAGTTGGGAGGTGTAAACTCATATCAGCTTAATTAAATTAAAGCTAGATTTTACAATGAAGAATCTTACCTAGAATTTTACAAGAATATTTAGTCTGGCTGCGATCGAGTGAGCCAGCGTGTGGGCTCTCGCGAGTGGCGCCATAATCACGTTGCTGCGTCTCTGTTAGGGTGGGTGGGCAGTTCCTTCGCGCCATCACCCATTTGATTCCTTTCTCTCTTTTTTTCTCTCTTTTCTGCTCCTTTTATCCCCAAATCGTATTGCCACCTACGCTGAACCTACTTATATACCTTCACTTTTTTAGTGTGGAAGAATCTTATGGTTTATACAGCGCAAAGGCAGTAGTAATTTGCAAATTTTGTTTAATTTTTGGAAGACTTATGGGGGGAATCCGTTGCATTTTCGGTTAGAGTAGACCGTTTTCTCGGAGAAATCAATTCCTTTCAAAAGCAAGCAGAAACAATTTTTTTAATTTTTTTTATTACAATAGGTTCATGGTCCATTAACCATATTGGCATGCTACTTTCATCTGCATAAACTAGACGCCTGATAATGATAACTGGTAAGATATTCTGGATGCTAACAATAAAAAGGTTTAAGCTAGACCAGAAAATCAAGTAGTTGACCATCTAAAGTATAATTTTCTCAAATATGCCTTTTGATATATGCAAGCCACAAGCATAGAAATTTGGAGGAAGAGTAATTTACACAGGAACTGTAGTTTGAACTTTTTTTTTACAAATAGGTGCCTATAGTTTCAAAATTAATTTAGACCATATCTGCCATAATTACATTTTTAGGGACCGTACTCCTGCACCTGCAGGACGATAAAGGCAGCCAAACCTCGGCCAAACACAAAGATAATCGAGAGTATAGCTAATTATTGTATACTCCGCTGCAACTGCAACAAATGGAAATCAAGCACGCAGTAAATATGTCCAAACATGATTTACACTGCAAAAAATGGAGCCGATCGTCACCAACTTGCATTTTTTCTTTGTCAAGAACAAGTACTAGGTGATTAAATCCCTTGTTGTATTAACGTGCCTACGTACTTGCGAGTTACTTCTTGCTACACGATACTCCTGCAACAGAGTTGCTAGTACCACTAAATCTCAGGAGCATGCTGCATTAACGGTGAAGGCCTACCTGCCGTTGCGGATGGAGACCGGGGAGCTCCAGCATGCAAGCATCAGCTATAGCGAATTAGGGTTAGCTATCGAGCTTAATGAGTTATTATTGAATTTTTTTAGAAATTGATATAGTTAACATACAGAGTGGTACTTCTGCACACTATACCGTTGGAATTGATTCCAACGGTATAGCATGTTTCACAACTAAGTTTCGCAACTAGGGTTTATGTTGTTTCACAGGTTTCGTAGTATACTTATACGTTTCATATTTTATGCATGTTTCGTCGGATTTCAAAAGAAGTTTCCAACAAATATTCATTCGTGTTTTGGTAAGTTTATGCAAATTACATGTGTATTTAAGAAGTTTCAGCAAGTTTCATTCATATTTCGGCAAGTTTCAGTAAGTTCCATGCGTGTTATGCCAAGTTTCAAGAGAACGTTTGAAAAGTTTCATGTTTCGATAAGTTTCACGTGTTTCTAGAATATTTTAAGTTTCACCAAGTTTCAACCCATGCGTTTCAACAAGTTTCAGAGCATGTTTCACAAGTTTCAGAGTACGTTTCAGGTCATTAATTAATTCAGGAGTTTCACAACGTTTCATAGATAGGTTTCATTGTTGTTTTATAGTTAAGTTTCACCAGATTTCGTAGTGTACTTATAAGTTTAGCTTGATCATACTTTTGTGAGATCCATTGATTCAAACAAAACAATAACAAGAATACACATCAGTTTGGAACAAAACTGAGGAGCAAATCAATCGACGGCACCACACCGATCGAGGTTCCTCACATCACGCAGCAGCCGACAGCCGTGTTGTCGTCACTGAACAAGTCCTTGTCGACGAACCTGGTCGGCTGCGGCCGGACAGTCGGAAGACGACGGCAGTGCGACGGTGGCGGCATTGCGTAATAGCACCCACCAATACCATACGGCGGCGACATTGTGCAGTTGGCTGCATGGGCACAACCATGGCTGGCTCAGCCCGATGGTAGCACATGGACATGTCCGCCTTCCCATCGTAGCCCCCGGAAACTCCAGGAGGAGTAGCCTTGCCAATGGCATCGCCATTGCCATCTTTGCCGTTCTTGTCCTCGGCACGTTCTCTCTTGGGTGTGCGCCTGTCGTTGGAGCCGTGTTTTGTGTCGCCGGCTTCGCTCTTCTCACTGGTAGGTGAGGCCTGCTTGTAGCCATTCTCGCCGCCGCCATCTCGTTTCTTCTTCTCCCCTTCCGGTGGTGGCTTCAAGATCACCTCGGCGATCTTGTCGACCTTGGCGAGCCTCGTCACTAGGCGGCGGCTGTTGATGTTGCCAACGATGGACACCCTGTACTGCGCTACACGTACAAACAAACTGCTTTGGCGTGGTGTGCCGTTGCTCTGGAGAGTAACGGTATACCGTTATATAGTATTTCTCTAACATAAATTATTTTATTTATCATACAAGTGGTTATTGCAAATTCGAGCTCATGAGTCATTATCGAGCTAAGCCTCATTAACTTTTTTCGTTTGAAATGGACTCATTTTAATTTTAAACACATGGACTCATTTTAATTTTAAACTCATTAACTATTGTAATCGAAGTAATTTTGATTCAAGCGCTAATGAGCTTTTTTTTTTTTGCTGGCCCAGCTGGCAGCAAATCAGCGCCCATAATTCCACACCAATTAAAGAAAAGATGGAAAATGATGGGCAAAAAGGGGTGCAAAAAAACGTTTGTGTTACTGGCTTACTGAGACGTGTGTACGTCTGTGTACTGCTTCCTTTGGTTGGCAGCAATCGCTCGCTGTCACTAATGGCAGGCTATGTACGTAGCAACTCAGCCTTTTCGTTGATCTAGCGGTTGGAGAGGACTCAGACAGCTCCAGCATGTACTATGGGCGCTGTACGCCAGCAGTGGCCTCAAGAGGTTACTGGTGCGTAAAGTGTTGTGTTTTTCTTGGCCTTTAGGTACTTCTTAACTTGTAACATAAGTACTAGTTCACATGGAAAATAAGGTGGTTATGGACTGTCCTATATTTGTTGGTGTGATGGCTTACGGCGCTTTGTTGAAGAGGCTTTAATTAGGGTTTGGAACGATAAGTGACTTAAATTATGGTTTAGAAATGCCGTGACAATAAAGTTTTGTGTTATACTATTAAGGCTGTGACTTTATTATTGATCCCAGGACTTTTTAATCGACCTTGTCTAAGAGGAGGCCATAGCTCTGGATCATATCCCGCGTGCTTGCAGAAATGAATGGATGAGAAGAGGGGTTAGGTTCTATTTTCGGAGTGAGCAAGTGACGGAGGCAGGAAGAAGAAGAAGAAGAGAAGCATATGTGTTGAACTTGTGAGGATCAATATTATGACAAAATATGTGTGTATGTTCAGTAGTAAAATGTGTCCTCGTGCTCTGTGAGCTCTTGGGTGTGTTAGTGATATGCCCTTAAGGTAGGCATAGAGATGATTGCATCTCATCTATGTTTATAGAATAATATGATTATTTTGTCATTTGAATAAATATCATTAGTATCGATCAACAAGTATGTGAATTGTTCGTGAAACTGCTTATTTATATTTTGATATTATTCTGAATTATCCCTGACCTTATACCATCATGTGGGACAATTATGATTTATAGGTCAGCACGTATATTGATGGTTATATTTCACGGATCATGGATATAAGGATATCAAATCAATAATGTGAACACATTGGAGAATATGGTGTTGGAATGACCCACTATAAGACACTATAGAAGTTGTTATATTCTTAAGTGTCAACAATTGTTCTCATACATAGTGTATTTGGGATCCTTAGACCTGAGATCGTTATGGTTTCCTACATGTGTAATAGTATACTTAGGAGTTATCAAATGCTACTTCATAATTGGATAGCCATAAAGATACCTTTCGAATTTACTATGAAATATATGGAGGAATGTAAGCGATCAAGATGGAATTTACCCCTCCTATATTACGGGAGAGATATCTAGGCCCTTGATATGGTTGGATTATGGAAGTGCATGGCCATGTCGAATGTGATTGAGTGGTTGATTGCAACCAGGGTTCTAAATTTCGGCGAAATTTCGGATTTCGGACCGCCCCGAAATCTAAAGTACAGGCCAAAAAAAATTAAAATTGCTACAGTAAGCCGAAATTTCGGTTTTTCTGCGAAATTTCGTGTTTTTGGCCGGTTTTGAAACTTTTAGGGCCGGATTTGGTCCAATAACCCTTAGGAAAGTCATCTCCTATGAAAATTTGTTGAAAACCCGAATTTTTTAAACATTTTAAAAATTTGGCAGAAACACTGTCAGATTTTTATAAAATTGTATAAGCTTGATAATAAGCTAAAAATTTTATGGTACTATCCTTAGTAGTTTAGGAACATACATAAAAAATTGAAAAATAATTTAACTTAATTTGTTATCTTTAAAAAATCAAAAACAGAATGAACATAATTGGGACAGTTATATTGTCAGAATTTTATAAATTTTCTTGAGTGTGATTATGATCTAAATTTTTTTTGAGAGATTAATAATTTACTTAGTACCATTATATAAATTTTCAAAAAAATTTAACTTTGTTTGTTTGGTCAATCAAATCTATGTAAGCATTGAACTTCGTTTGTTATATTATATTTCAAAAATCAAAAAGAAAAGAACATAAATGGTACTGTGCCTTGTAAGAATTTTATAAATTCACTGGAGTGTTCTAATGAATCACAATTTTTATGGGATATTAATAACTTACTTATCACCATTCTGTAAAATTTTAAAAAAATTTAAACTTTTTTTTATTGCTAAATCAAATCTATGTATTGATCATGAGACTTTTATCAGGACGTAGCACTATCTGAATTTTTAAACATTATTTGAGAATGATCATCATCTAAAAATTTAAAGAAATATTAATGTTACATCAGGACCATCCACAAAAATTTTCAAAAGTTTTTAACTTGGTTTACATAATTTTGCATTTTGTTCAAGTTTGCGAGTAAGCCTTTTAACAGGGCAGTAGTACTGTTTGAACTTTTAAAAATTCATACAGTTTGATCATCATCTGAAAATTTTATTAGAGAATTAGAGATACATCATAACCATTCAAAAAAAATTCAAATGTTTATAACGTGGTTTGAACCATTTTGCATTCGTTTCAAAATTGTCGATCAGCGTTTTATCAGGACAGTACCAATGTTTGAATTTTTAGAAATTCCAAAGTCTTTATAACAATCTGAAATTTTTATTTAAATATAATAAATGTGTCAGGAATCTCCAAAAAAATTTCAATAGTTTATAACTTGATTTTTACCATTTTTCATTCGGATCAAACTTGTTGGTCAGTGTTTTATCAGGACAGTACTACTCTCCGAATTTTTACAAATTCCTCAGATGTGATAATCATCTGAAATTTTTGTGAGAACATCATCAATTTGTCAGGAACCTCCAAAAAAAATTCAAAATTGTTTTTTACGTTTAGACCACTTTTCAGCCGGTGCAAAAATCCCAAAATTTCGGGTATTTCGCCCGAATTTCGGGTTTTTCCGCCAAATTTCGGATTTTTCTTTCCGGAATGGACCGGATTTGAATTTTCAAATTCAAATTTCATTCAAAATATTTCTGAAATTTTGAAATTTCGCAATCAGGCTAGGGTCGAAATTTATTCCGAAACTGAATTTTCAAACCTTGATTGCAACTAAGTAATCTACCACAGAACGAGTGAAGGATCGAGCTATCATAGGAAGCATGATTCTCGCCTTGAGTTCGATCTGGTATCGTGTGGCAAAGGGATCGGTACATGAGCACTATATAGGTTCGTTCGATACAATCTTTGTATATATTTGAAAATCGCTATGCCCTGCTAGGAGCCGCTGCTGACTTATGGGCTGAAAAGAGTTTCCAAATCATAGCCGAATATGCATGAACCTTCAGGGTCACACACTTAATGGGTTGAAATACATTGGTTTGCATTATGAAGGACCAAAAAGGTGACTAGAGAGGGGTGAATAGGAGCCAAATAACATTTAGCTAAACAAAAAATTTTGACCAAAGAAACTAACCAAAACCTCTAAAAGCCAAAGAAGTGCGGAACAATGAATTTTCTAAGAAAGTCACCTCTAGAGCGGCACTACCGCAGTTAAATAGCCAGTAGTAGTGGAATGAACAGTAACCTCTGGTACTAGTGTGCTACAATACCGGTAGTGCTGATGAACAGTAAAAACAAGGTAGTGAATAGTGAAACCATCACCAGTTCAAAACAAAAATCAGTGTGTCTTTTGATCGGCTAAACCAAACCCTATGAAACTTTGTATACACCTTCCTATGGGTGTCAGTTAGGGTTTGAAATTTCGTTTTTGGTTCACATCTCGGAGCAGGGCGAAATCCAAAATTTTAGTGAAATCTCAGAATTTCAAATGAAATCTGGTCAAAATTCTAAAAGCAAATTTGAAATTCGGAATTTTGAACCGAAATTTGGCCAAAAATGTCAAAATTTTGTCAAAATTCAACTGAGTGAAAATAGTCGAAATGATGTTAAAAATTTTTGAAACTGTTTTTGGATGGTCCTGACATATCACTAATGTTTGCATAAAAATTTCAGATAATGATCAAGCCTGAGGTATTTTTAAAATTCTGACAGTGCTACTGTCCTGATAAAAGGCTGACCGACAAATTTCAACCGAATACAAAATAGTTCAAACCACATTAGAAAATTGTGAATTTTTTTGGATGCTCCTGATGCACCAATAATCTTCTCATAAAATTTTTAGATAATGATCAAGTATAAAGAATTTTCAGAAATTCAGACAGTGCTACTGAAGGCTGAACGGTAAATTTCAACTAAATAATAAATGGTACAAACCACGTTAGAAAATCTTGAAATTTTTTATGGATGGTCCTGATACATCATTAATATTCTCATAAAATTTTTTAGATGATGGTAAAGTTTGAGGAATTTTCACAAATTATGACAATACTACAGTCATGATAAAAGCCTTACGGTGCTACATGTATTGTTTCCATATATTTGATTGAGCAAAAAAAACAAGTTTAAAATTTTTGAAACTTTTAAATAAGGGTTTGGAGGAAATTATTAAGCTCTCCTAAAAATTTTGGATCATGATCACACTTGAGAGAATTTATAAAATTCTGACATGGTTACTGTCTCAGTTTTTTCATTCATTTTTTGAATTTTTAAATATAACAAATGAAGTTCAATTATTTTGTAAATTTTTATGTAATATCCTAGACTTCTAAAAGATGGTACCATAAAATGTTTAGAGTATGATCAGGCATTTAAAATTTATAAAAATCTAGCTGTTTTTCAGCTATTTTTTAAAACATCTCAAAAATTCGGTTTTTCAACAAATTTTCATAGAAGATGACATTCTTAAGGGTTATTGACCCGAATCCAGTCAAATACGGCCCTCAAAAGTCAAAATCTAGTCAAAATACCTGAGATTTCAGTGAAATTTGTTGAAATTTCATCAAAATTTCTTAAATATTGTAGCAATTTGAATTTTTTTAATTTTTTTATCTAACTGGGATTTTGAATCTCACCCCTAGTTGAAATCCGAGATATCGTCGAGATTTTGTGAAATTTCACCAAAATTATTAACCTTGGTGTCAGGAACCTATTCCAACCTTCAGTCGCAAAGATTAACGTCAAAGTTCCGAGCTTTTTCGAATTTAGCGAAGGTTACACCAAAAGGGATCAAATACAAAAACTTCACTCTAGACTTACTCATGGGGATTTGATGATCAAAATGACCTTAGATGGTCTCTCACATGTCACAACAAGCTAGAACACCAAGGAGAAAACCCTCCAACGAGTAAGATCAAGATTTACCTTGAAATCTTCCTTCTCAACCGAAAAACTAGTTTCTTAAAGAAACTTGGATGATTAAGAAGAAGCTTGCATAGATGATTGGTAGATGATTTACAGAGGATACATCCATCAATCATTCATCCTTAGTAGCACAAGATCAAGCAAGGAAGAAACCAAATAGAGCGATCAAGAACCAAGAAAGAAGAAGATCAAAACAAGAGGCAATACTTGAGCACAAATTTGATCTTTATTTCAGTGCAAGATGGGTAATTACAAAACCTCTCATCTAAGGGTAAAGCTCATAAGGAGCACTCACACAAACAAGACAACCAAAATCTTGTGGAAATCCTAATCATTCTCCTAGGCTTAGTTGCTTAGACCTCACCTCTCTCTACATCTCCTTATATAAAGGAGGCAACCCTAACCCTAACACCTAGACACACAAGTGGATACTATACACTCTTACATGGTCTAACCCAAAACCCAACACACATAACGGGTTTTAAATACATACAAGCATGTTTCTCAAAGCGACCATCACATGACGCTCTAATTCGCTGCACGAGCCCAAATCAGCATCCATGTACACTTTGGCTTGACCTAAACCACTTAGGCCACCGCTGCGGTTGTTCAAGCCGCCTCAATAGTCGGTATTGAATAAATTACTAATTTGCCCCAAGATAAGTCTTTCCTTCCACTGGAAGCATCGTCCATTCTTCGTCATCCACCATGTGACCCCAGTGACTTTCTGCCAAGCCTCTCACGTGTCTGGACTCCCCCGAACCGTCCTCGCTTGAAAACAGGCCCAAGTCACTTGGCGCGCCACATGTCCTTGACCGTTTCACCATGATGGCTATGACTTCCTTTACCGTTCTGGACCTCAACTCCTCCCTGAGCCTAGTCCCGATCCATGCCATTGCCCACCATGTCTATCACCAATGCTTCAAATTCCAGCTCCTTGTCTTCCTGGCTCGCAACCACTTCCTGGTCTCAGTCATCTTTCAGCGTCCCTTGACCTTTCTGGATCTCAGCTCTCCTAGCCTATCCCGATTTTCTCCACCTCACCGTGATGTAGTTCTGAAGTCTTGTAACCAACACAGACAAGCAAACTAGCTATCACGTAGCACTGTTCACAATAATATGCAATAATCATCACATAATGCAAACCATAATATCAAATTCGCTAGAAAGTCAGTACTACCATCTCCCAGGGCTGATAATACCGCACCCCTAGTACTACTGTTCTCATGTAGCCAGTAGTACCGTTCTCTCATAAATCTGACAAAGATACCCCTCTGGAAAATTATTGCTGCCTACTGGAGGCTGGTAGTGGCGCACCTAGCACATCCCAGAGAAAATACCTCTCTGTAAAATAGCTACCGCCACCCTGAGGTCAGTAGCACCGCAGGGCCGACACTACCACCACTCCAAGGTCGGTAGTGTCGCTCGGTCGGCGCCACCGCTATTACAAGGCCGGTAGTGCTACCCAAAACTGACAGCACCTCCAATTGCTTCAAATTCAACACATGAATTTAAATTAAACTCAAAATTGAGCACTACAAGCTCAAACACAGTCAATTATTCATCACTCACATGAGTCTATATCCACATGGTCTTTCAGATTGGATCAATCAATAATGGGTTAAGTGGACTTTGCACCTTGGTTAGGCCCCTAACGTAGGGTTCCACCGAGAGGCTATATAAAGGGAGCCTAAGAGGATGCAACTGTTGTACCACCGCACCCACAAAAAAACCTAGCCGTCACCGCTTAGGCGATATCGTGCACGCTTATGCTAGCACACCAATGCACAATATTCCTTCCTGTAGGATCAAGGATAACTGACTAGAGGGGATGAATAGGATATTTTTAAAATTCTTCGACTCTAATTGCAATAAATGATCAACCAAAACTAGAATTAAAATTTTCAACAATCAAAGCTTAAATCGTCTAGGTTTTGCTAAGTGCACCAACAAGCTAAGTCTAAGCAAATTATAAATCCTAGGTACAAGAACAATTGATAAGAAAACTAGGAATTTAAATTTCTCAAATAAATACAAGAGATCAAACCACAAGGAGAAGAACACAAATTTTTATCCAGTGGTCTCGGAGACTTGTCGGTCTCCTCTAATCCACGTTGAGGTAGCTTGATCAACTCAAACTGGCTCCTTGCGCAAATGAGCCTTCCTCGATCACTATTGGTAGCTCTTCTCCACTCCGGTTAGGTGAGCTCCGACCTTCACAAACCATCGGACCTCCTCACAACCTTCTTTGAGGAGATCACTGGTTCTCCCATCTCCAAGCCATCTACGAGGTGGCAACCTACAAGAGAATAAAGTGATGACACTTGCTTAAAGTTGATTCTAGAGTCTAAATGGCTCAAACTTGAAATGCACACACATAAATGCTCCTAACTCCCTCAAAATGTAAATTTAATGCATAAAGGAAGAGAGGAGACTTGCTAGAGCTCACAAGTTATTCAATGAGCGTTCAAGAAGCTCCCTTGATGCAGGTGTGGGGGTATTTATAGCCCCCACCTACAATTCCAACCGTTAGAATAAAAAACCATAAAAAAATCAGAAATCCCAGTACTACCGGCGTGCAAAACCCAGTAGTATCGGGCCTCCTCCAATGGTCGTATTGGCGCATTAAATGCGGTAATAAATAACCGTTAAATAAGGTCCAACACTACCGGCACACAAAGTGTGGTAGTGCTGACTTTTGAAGCGAGATCGGCGTAGAAAAACATCCTCTCTGTAAAATGAGTACCGGTGTATATTTTGTGTTAGTACCGACTTTTTCACAGTGGTAGTACCAGAGTTCAAAATACAGAGATACCATTCAAAAACACCCTTTCTGTAAAATAACTAAAGGAGCTATGAGACGGTACTGCCGACTTTCGGAAGTACCGGACTTTATAATTCGGTAGCTCCGACTATAGAAGAATGCACAGAAAGGTTCTTCTGTTAAATAACACCGGGCAAAGAGCTCGGTACTACCTCACATGTGGTAGTACCAACTTTATCACGGCGGTACTACTGGTCTAGAGTTTGTGAGAAAAGCACGTTGCAAGAGCTCTCTGGAAAAAGGTTGCCGTGGTGTATACTGCAGTATTACCAGCCCTAACATAGCAGAAGTGTCGATTTCTCTGAACATGCACAAACAACTTTGGAGAAACAAGTCCAAATGCAACTAAGAGATGATTTTTAAAAGAGTTTGAGCCAAATGACCTTAATTAAATTCAAGCTACTAGGCATCACTCCCCCTTGATAGTACGACACTTATTCTAGCAATCTGATCTTTTGCTTCTTACTCTGAGGTCGTTAAATCTACATAAAAAGGTCCTTAACTCAATTTTACATTGACTTCAAGCTTTTAATCTTCTTTTCTTGGCCTTTTACTTCACAAGTTTTCCTTTTTCATATGCCGAACCAAAGACCAACCTATTCTCACAAACTCAAGAGAAATTGTTAGTCTTTTAACACGATTGTTATTAATTACCAAAACTAAAATAAAATTAATGGCCTAGATGCTTCACTTCCCCGAACGTGTGGACTCAGTAGAGGCATTGCTGCTATTGCTACGCTAATCGGGACTATCGTTTGGGCACGTTTGACCATTGCTCGGGACGATCGACTACTGCTCTAGGACGCGCGCTACGTTAAATTGGGCTACTTCAACTCTCCTTTCGCTGCACTGCGCAAGCTGGTGGTAACGATCTATGATCTCTCTCACTTGCTTGGTATCTTGGTTTATACGGTATAATTTTTAATTTATGCTAGTCTGGCCGACTCGTATTCTTCCTAGGTGCCTATGATAAATTATCAACCAATGTAGTGGATATACACGTGTGTGTGCATGCATGCATAGGCTAATAGTGTTGAGTATGATGTGTGTTAAGTGTGTGACCGCCTTACACTTAAAAAGAGATGAGTTGATCTAATGTGGCCAACTCAAGGGCAAAGCAAAGTTGTTCAACTTCACCCCAGTAGTACGATCCATGAAATTTGACCAAAAATAGACAGAACGTTAATTACATGCTCACCCAACGTTAGGGAGACATGCTACGATGGTACGACTAGTAAAGTACCCTAGTTAGAATGATGAATCCATCGTGGCTTATTTATGAAGTGTAGTTAGCGATCAATAGTTCAATACAGGTACACGAAGACACGTTTTGTGTGTGTGTCATCTGGGACATGTACCGGCGACTTCAGTGATTACAGTACCGTTTCAAGCTTGGAAATTGCCTATCGTCAGGCATCAATTTTCGGCCTAAATCGGTAAAAACTGAACCACTTTAAAATCAAACTCTTTACACTTGGCGGTCAAAAAAATTCTAAAATCGACCAATTTTATCGATTTTCGAGCTATTTTCACCGATTTTCCTCGAAAAATCGGCAAACTAAGCGAAACAATTCAGAACTCGATTTTTTGACCGTTTTTGTCGATTTTCGACCGGGTTACGTTGCATAAAAATTCCTGAATTTTTTTATTTTTTTTTAAATTAGACCGGTTTATCGAACCAGCTCAATACATCAAATGATTTTCGAACTATTTTCGCCGATTTTTAAACCTTCCCTGCATATATAGCGGAAATTAATTGCGAGATGGCAAAAGCATGTGTGGTACGTACCACCGATGATCAGTAATCAACTGATCAATCATGATGATGAGTACGTGACCTCAGCCATACATACATTACATATATACATGACAGGTACGGTTTTTGGCTATGCTGTACGACCTTCCAAATCAAAATGATGGCTTGCGAAGTGGACGAGGAATTCTGGTGATCCGATCGAGCGAAACGCGATCGATTTCATGCTTCTGGTCCGTGTTTGAGTGCGAGACCTACATTTAGCTATGCTCTAGAAGCTAGACTAGGGCTACACCTCGAATGTGGCATGCGGTATGCGGAAAGGGTTAGGGTGCAGTGGCGATGGCGATCGAGTAGCCTGCTACGTTATCGGAACGAACGATTTAGATAGTGCTGCAGCCTGCAAGGCTCGAAAACAGACTAAACAGTGCTCATTACAGTCAATACTACAACAAAGAATTTGATACAATATTCCACGAACATTACTTCGAAAATCTTGACTATCTATTTTTATCTAACGGTCGGTAGTGTGGTTGCTATTCGTGGTATGCTCCGGTCTATACAATAGTGTGGTGCGCCATGCAATTTTTTTTATTAAATTGGACGTTACAAGTTAGATAAAATTTGTCAAGTTGAGACGGATAACGTGTTAGCGGTAAAAAAAAATTGGAGCTCTCTTTGAGCTCAACACTGATTTTCGGAACACCGTCCGGCAGTAGTCACCTGAAAGGCTGAAACCGATCAAGAGCCTCAAGGTATAGTGTGTGACACTGTGACGCACTGTCTCCATTAAAGAACATCTGGACCCTACATCACAGGCACAAGACCAAAAGGCACCCAAGAAACCAGATTCGGCTGCATGCATGGGGCCATCTTTGTCACTTTGTTGGGAGGAAATGATTTGTTCTTTTATCGCATTCTCGTCTCAAGTTTAATTAGAAACAGTTGTTTGGTTATATATCCACTGCACAATTTTCCAATGGGAAAAAAAATATCCACTCCACGGTGACAAATTCCTTATCAGCGTGGTGTTTGTAAAAACTTGATTAAAAAAACACCGTTAGTAAGCTTAGTCCATGCACGATGTAGTATTTAAGCCGGTTCGATAGTTGGTTTTGGCTATGTGGAATCAATTCAATACAACGGAGGAGGTCGATTCAAACCCAAAAACTAGGAAACTTTGGGTTCGGATTCAACCGAGCAAATTACTTAGGCTCCTACATCCGATAAGAGGACTCGTGTCAGATGGCCATTAATCTCACAATAGAATGTACATCATCCGGTGCATGGCAGACACGAATCCTCTTTCCACCACATGCCATTCCAAACGGCCGTGGATCGAAGAGGAGGTCGTTTAGGTAGCCATAGCTTCTCCGTCAATACCTGATGTGGCATCTGTGAACTCCACACGATGCCTCAAATGTGGCCTCTGTGAGCTCCATCGACACTCTAGCCATGGCCTCTGTGAGCTTCGCCTCCAACGCTCAATGAGCTCCACCAATACTAGCCATGGCCTCTGCGAGCTAGTGTGGCATACCAACCTCCATCACCATGTGTGACCTTGTGAGCCTCGCATCGAGCTTCGTCGTCGCCAGGGCATGGTCTCCGCGAGCACAAATTGAGCTCCACCGCTACAAGCTCCTCATCAGTGTCGCTACGATTTACTCCGACAAGCTCTATGCCTCACCATCGTCAGGTGTCCCCACCACTAGGTAGGTGTGTATTGCATGCATTTTCTCGAATTTTATAACTCCTTTTTCTCTACTATTGCAGCATGTGTTTTTGTTTGTTGCAATGCATCTTTTCTAAATCTTGTAGCAATTATTGTTAGTTGCAGTGGTTTGTTGGTTTGTCACAGTAGGGAATTTTTTTTGTTGCAATGGTACCTTTTAGTTTTGCCACACTCTTCCGTCGAATTTTTTTAAATAATACACTGTTTAAATAATTTTATAAAAATAATACGTTTAAAAAATTACAAAAATATACCTCTGTCGGCATTTCAATTGACGACAGAAACTCTGTCATGGAATAAATTAGCGACAGACCTTCTGTCGCCAAATGAATTGGCGACAAGGTTCTGCCGCCAATTGAAATGGTGATAGAAACCTTAGCATCGCCCAAATGAATCCGCGACTACATATCTGTTGGCCAATTTAATCAGCAACAGAACAGACATCTGTCGCCAATTGAATTGGCGACATATAAACAATACAATTGGCTACTATTCATATGTCGCCATTTCAAATAGCGACAGATGAACAGTCGCCAAATGAAATGGCAACAGATCTAGTGTCGCCAATTTGATCGGCGACAGAAGCTCTGTTGCCATTTTATTTAGAGACTGTTCATCTATTGCTATTTGAAATGGCGTTAGAGGTATATTTTTGTAATTTTTTCGATGTATTATTTTTTTATAAAATTATTTAAATAGTGTATTATTTAAAAAAATTCCTCTTCCATTGCCATGAATTTGTTTCAACAAAAGGGGCATTTTGTTGGGTGCAATGAACCAATTATTGCACTAGCTACAGATTTAGAGAATATTGTGTAACATTATACTTTCGATAATGATACGGTTAGGACGTATGATACAAGAATTCCGTTCGTACACCTGCATCTACTTTCCACTTGAGCGAAAAAAAATCAAAAGCCTTATCCGTTGCGCCCTCAGGCCTCATCCACCCATTCCTCGATCTCTACAACCCACGACTGCCTCCACCTTCTACTCTCTCTCTCTCTCGGGCCTCAACTCATTGGATCAACAAACTTTGACCGAGCTGCTACCATGAGTGAGCTCGGACTTTGCACTGCTCTGGCTTTTGCCCTAGCACCACAAGCTCTGGTACCAACCGCTGGTCAAAGCTTGCCGCTGCTCAAGCTCGTGGAGACCATGGGCATGGCCTTTGCTCATGTGGAGGTCTTCCCTTCCAAAGAGCGGCTGCACACTGGATCTGGCATGGTTGAGGTCGAAGGATGCAGGGGCAGTGAACGATGTGTAAAGGGGCGGTGAGGCGGTGACAAGGCTATGGTGTACCATGTGGGGATCAAGTGTAGAGGAAAGGCACTAAGTCAACCGCTATCGTCACAGTCACTCGCATGCCTTCTTCTAGATGACTTGTTGCGGATTTTTCTTCAGACTGTTGCAGCAAGTATTTGTTAATTGTTACAAGAAACATTTTGTTATGTTGCACTGTGTCTTACAAAAAATGTTGCAGCAAGAGATATTTGCTGCAATAGTTCATTTAATTGTTGCATTGCAGTGATTTATTGTTGCAGTAGGATTGCCAATTGTTGCACATTTCTTCTCCAATTTTGATATTTCATTTTGTTGCAAATATTTTCTCGGGTTGTTGTACGAGTAACTGTAAAATGTACAACTATTCTTTTCAAATGTTGAAATGTTATGTTGTTGTAACTTTATTTGTTTACGATGTCTGAACCATTTTAAAATCTTACTATGTTCTATACTTATGGTTTCATTCAATTTAGATTCTGCTAGTCCTCCCATTGTATTTTTGATGCATCGGTGAGGATTTGGGTTCAAACCCATTCATTGCATTTGAGGAGGTCGATTCGAACCCAAAAACTCAGGAAGTTGGGTTCGGATTCAACTGAGGAAACCAATGTTGGCAATATATCAAGCGGTAATGGCTAATTGGATGCTACTGTGCTAATGCCAACCAGCGACGTCGGATCTATTTCAAACGGCTCGGATCGAGCAGGTGGGAAGCGCCTATCCGGTTACGCGGTTTCGCAGAAAACCCCCAATGAATGTTCCTAAAAACGGTTTTCGAACGGTTTTTTTTTTGCGAAAACCGGGGGTTTTCAACGCATAATTTTTTAATTTTTTTAATTAGATCGGTTTATCGAGCGATTTTGAATCTCGAATCGAAGCGGCATAGTCGAAAACTGCGAAAACCGAGCAGTTTACCTCGGTTTTGTGAACCTTGCTCCCGCATCGCTCCTTTCTCACTCTCCTCGTCTCTCGACTGGCTAGCGCCGCTGCACCCAGCTAACCGAACCGCCATCTCCCTGGCTTGAGGTCACTGGCTTGAGGCCGCCAGATTCTCAGGCGAGGAGGGTGAAGAGTAGAATGGCGGCGGCAAGGGGCTGGAGGAGGTCGATCGAGGAGGACTCCAGGATGGGATCCGACGAGCTGGAGATCATGGAGCTCAGGGAGGCAGGGGCCAGAGCTATGCGAGGTTGGGGACCAGACACCAGAGCGTCGCGGTGCCGCAGGAGCTGTACGACCTTGGTAGCCTCGGTGGCGTGCTTGTGCTCGACGCGTGTGCCGGGCGACGACGGCGCTGGTCGATGGAGCGACGAACGGGAGAGAGGAGCAACAGGGGATGGAGTGGGTAGAGACGTTCGAAAAATCATAGCTCTTCTAACCAATAGCAATTTGTTTTTGGTAAAACTGTTCCTTTTGTTGAACATAATTATAAAAATGATCTCATCTCGAATTATAAAATAGTTGAAAAGTGGCATGCGTCACCTTCCACAATCTCACACCGCGGGAGCACTTGAGCGTGGCAAAGTCACTTAAGTTACCGCACTCTTATAGCGCGGTAGGTGTTCTCGTGGTGTGAGAGCGTAGACGGTGATAGGTGTCATCTTCTAGTGGTTCTGGAGTTAGGGATGAAGCTATGTTTGTAATTGTGTTTGAAAAGAAGTGAGGGTTAAAAAAAGCACACGGAGCTAGAAAAGGGATGATTTCAAAGGGTTAATAACCTGAGTCTCCACTCTCCAGCTACGCATACGAGGCATACCGTCGAGTCAACGCCGATTCAATACATTAGGCATGTCCTTAGAGAGTGCTGGCTCCTCGACGGTGTGCCCTTCAGCTCACACATGTTTACACTCCAGTCCAAGCAAGTCGGCCATTACTTATCCTAATTCGTTTTTCTTCCATTACTTATCCTAATTCGGCCATTACTTATCCTAATTCGGCCACCAAATTCGTTTTTCTTCCATTACTTATCCTAATTACCGATCTGTTGCTTGTGATTTACGTTGTGCTACTTGTGATTTGTGTTGAGCTCTCAGTTATGTGAGCTATATTACATGTTCCTCATATGTCGATTCTAGACATTAGTAGTCAACCTGGGTTAAGCTACTCCTTATCTTTTAATATATTCATTGCCTTTATGATAAGATTTTGATTACACACGGATATACCTGCGGATATCGGATACACACGGACATGGACGAAGTTGGGCCTCGGGCCACTGGAGCCTGGGCCCGAGGCCTAGCCCAAATAACAGTGTAAAATAATGTTTATATTTGTTTGGGGTTGAGGCCTGTTATTTAGTTAGCTTGACCGGCCCAGCCAAAGTACAGACGCCGCACGGCTCTTGATGTGAGCTGTCCGTCGTAAGCATACGGGAGTGTGATATGCTATGACTGTATTTATAAGCTTTATAGGCTGTGCTTTGGTGGTTGGCTTTGGGCTTATTGTGTTGTATCTCCATGATCCACAATTTGCTACGTACTCTTATTCCTATCTCTTCGTTCTTCCCAGGCTCCAAGCCACAAGTCTATACCCTTTCCAAATAAATACATAAAATATTATACGACCTAAGTCAAGACAATTAATTAAGACATTATACAACATTTCGATTTCATATGTCCATATTCTTCCATCCAAATAGTTCTTTGGATGGTTTTTGATGTCTCAAAACATGAGTTTACTGATATTGGTGATGCTTTTCTATTGTGCACTTGAGAGTATATATGAAATTCATGATATAGCTACAAATATGCACTCCTTATCTTTTTAACCAACAGTTTATTGGTAGGATTTTAGTTACTCCTATGTTTGTCATATTGTGGTTGTATTTCAAATTGGGTTTAATTGATTGAACTCAATTTGGTTTGAATGCTTTGAAGATTACAAGATTTTATAGCGTTTTCAAAATATAATGTTATATTCTTGTTTTGCAATTTGTATCAATAATTAACTTGTAATTTTGTGTCCCTAATTTACATATACAATTTCACTTTTGCAGGTTTAGGTTCTTGTACTATTGTTGATGACAATATGATTTGACTTGGATGCACCAAACCTTCATTGATTAGGTATTAATTTTTGTACTGCTCCACTATGTTATGTTGTTTTTGACATATTTTATCTATTTTGTTGTATCATTAAGCATAGAGTTCAAATTTATTTTTATTGTGTATTTCTGTAGTGTTTTTGTTGTATCTCGTTGTGAGTAGTATTTGATGTTAGTTATTGCCGTTTAGTTTTCGACCCGAGGCTTGACAGAATCCTGACTCCGCCACTGCTCACGGACAATAGGTATAAGCGAGGTTTTTCACCCATCACCCTTCACGGATATCCCGTGGCATATTGATAGTAAAAAAATTAGAAGCTTAATAAACTACAAAACCTTATATCGTCAACAGAGATTTTATAATAAAAAAACAATTACAGCCTACTACTCCACCAGTTCCTTTTTACTTGACATCTTAGCATCTACGGCATCAAACTTTCTAGATCGCCAATAAGTTTAAAAATATATAGATTGACTATATGTAAATTATATCATTATATTTATTGTTAAAAATATTATTATTATATCGTAATTTTAGTAGTACATCAAAGTAAGGTCAAAATAAAATGATGCAGACCATAAAAAGTAAAAAGTTAACTAAAAAAGGACAGAGTAAGTAGGATTTTCTTAAAAAGAGGGGAGAGCATATGTATAAAAAAGTAAACCAAAAGCTCATTTAGGGTGTATTTGGTTGAATGGAATGATGTGTTTAGTTCCATTGTTTTGGATAAATAAAATGATTCAACATCTATAGAGAATATTCCTCAAATTTGTATCCCACCATCTAGAATGAAATAGCATCTAAGATGAGATGATTCCATTTAAGCAACCAAACACCTAGATGACATTTTTCTTAAACATCTCATACATGTACCAAGTGGTACATGCAACTAAACACACCCTTAGCGCGAAAAAGGTTGCCTCAGCCTCTTCCATGCACTGAATTGATCCGCGCCGCCAGATCGCAGCCCAACAAATCTGACCCTACACAAAATTACAAGAACTACATAGCACCACGCTTCAAAGCTTCCTGAATAAATAGCACGAGTAAACAGCAGATTCCGAGTAAAAGGTTGAACAAGTGAAACGGATACACAAGCAAGCAAAGCAATTGACAAGCTCAAGTTAATTACGCTAGATAAGATCTCCAGAAAACGCAATAAGAGTGAAAGCACATACGAGTGCAAGCATGGTAACAAGGTATGGAAACAACGAAACAGTCTCATCCATGTCCCTAACTTAACAACCAACTGTTAAAACAAACTCCGGCCTTTTTACGTACATTGCATCGACGTACAGTCTCCTCCCATCGAAGCAAGAAGGCTTTTTCTCTTCTCCAAAGAGATTACCGCAAGGAAACTACTAATACCCCAATATGAGACAATGGTGAAACAAAGGTGGGATCCATGAATCTTCCATAGGTAGGATAGCAGGAACCTTAACCTGGGCAGGAGATTGAAAAGTTAAAGAGTAGAAAATAGAGTAGAGCATGTGAGGAATTTAAATTAAGTGCAATGAAAAGCTACAAAGTAAACATATATTTCCTATCGAATGATGATGATGCAAAGTTAAAAAATGTTGCATATTAATCATGATAGGATTCAAGCTCAATATCTCAGATAGATCTGTAGCAGCATTGCTGTTTAGTTCCAGTATCAGGCAAAAATAAATGCAATTTGACACTGTTTAGCTAATAGGACACAATCACAAATTGCATCCAATTGCCAGCAACTGTAAACTACACTCTTGAAGGGTTAAAAGCATTCCTATAAGGTGCATGATCATGTGATTCAAGATTCCCCCGTGATCTATTCCTCTAGATTCTAGATTAACTGATGTTTATGCATAATAAACTGATGAACTGCTTCCTGGACAAAAGATACACCAGCATCCACACGTATGGGTAATTAATCATACAAAGACAAGCTAAACCAGGAAATTGGTTTGGTTCTACCACATGCAGTCATTGGGGGAACATCAGTAGGGGAAAGCAACTCAATCATTTGATTTTGAATACACCAACACAAAAATCAAGTGAATCAATCAACTATAAAAAGCAAGGCAACTAATAAATGTTTGTGCCTCTACAACACTTCCTGGAATCAAAATCACAATAATTTTTTTTATCTCAACATCAGATTTGCTCCCAACAAACACTACAAGAGTTCTCTGGCATCAGATTTTCTTGTAACATTCTAAATTTTAATGAGTAGAGATAAATACTATATCAAAATGCCGACTTTGCTCCTAACATGCTTAATTCTAATCACTTACTAATAAAAAAAAACTAATTTTAGTGTTCAACAGTATTGCTGAAAGCCTGAAATACAAGATGTACAAAAATGGAATGAGGAATTTCCATGCCACCATGAATAATTTTTAGTTGATCAGCTGTTTCGTTCAAAATGTATCCGAGAAATTTTTCCTCAAGTATTAAGTACATGGTCATCCTACACAAGACCATTCCCCAGATTTTCTGGAAAATATTAACAATAGCACAATAACTTGAATTATACTGCATTTTTTAACAAGTAATATTTCCAGAGAATTAATTAAAATAGTGATCCATTCACAATTCCTGTTCTACCACACTTATCATGCCAACAGCTAACTGGCCAACATATTTCAGGACAGACCTAATACTTTCGATATCTCACACTTCTCTAACAACTCAAAGAGCACTCACGGGCCCAGAAACAAATATACTGCAAGAGAGCTTCAAAACGAAAACAATATATCAGCTAAGTTCAGGCCTTGTTATGTCCTCGGTTATAGAAACAAGTGCCAGGCATTAGACCGGCCTAGGAGGTGGTGGACGTCAATGCCGTTACAGCGATCGAAGGAGGCAGAAGCTGTCGGAGCTACTGGCCTTGTTAATCGGAAGGCACCGCCTAAGAGATCAATTTGGTGGCAAATTCAAGCATGCCATTTTCATTGGTTTTCTCGGTACATATAGAGGAAGAGCCCTTACAAATCTGAACCATAAAATACAAACTAACAATAGATAGAACTAACTAACTAGATAAGAAAAACAACTATATAACGTGCTGCCGCCCCTGTCCAGGCTGCACAACTTGCGCATGTGCCCCTACGGCGGTGGAACCACCTGGGGCCAGCTGGGCCGCAGGTGCCGCTGTGGTGGCAGCCCGATCCATCACGCGAGCCCGCTTCCTCTTCCGGTAGAAGACGTTATCCAGGCTGTCGAGGCCCACGATAGGCCTAGACTTATTTTTTTAATTTCTATTTTGTTTCTTCAGAGAAGGTCTATATATAAATATAACTCAAAGATGTGATCTAGTAGCAATCACCAGCAGCCAGTAATGTACTCAAATGTTACCAACTATTCCAATAGTAGCACTTGCCAAGTCTACATATGGTGCTTATATCGCACTTCAAGTCACAAGGTATAAATTATAAAACAAGGGGGTTGAAGTACAATGATATAAACACACCCAGCAAAACTGACAGATCCTCTAGGGCAAAGGAGAATCACCATAGGGAGCCTAACGTATTTGCAAAACATTGCTTGAGAGATAAACTTAAATGACCACTGACCAGGCAACAGGGATGGTACTTGGGTACAAGGCTTACAGATTTATTACATTTGGCAGCAGCGCAACGCAAGACCACCTGATGAATGATAACCACTACTGTTATGGCTTTTCGAATGGGGTACTAAATTGCTAATTGATTCATAGTTGGTTTCAGCAGTAGCTGTGTTTAACATTAACAAAACAACAATGTATCACACTGGTAAAAGTATTTGAACACATAAACCTTATGGCTGCTAGGTATCAGGCACTGCAAGCTATGGCAGGTCGTACCATTCATCTAATGAAAAACAGACAGTACAAACATATAAACAATAAAGTCAGAAGCAAGCCAAACAGATCTCATCAGCTAAGCATTGTACAAAACACTAGAATCTGCTAAACATGTAACCACAACACTAGCAACATTGTGCAAATGCAGAAGATAATCAACCTCTGAACATCATTGCAAACTACAACACATATTCAGTTCATCCATCGCAAATGCGTAGATAACATACCAGTAAATTAGCAAATGTAACAAAACAAATTAACAACTATAGATACAATAACACAGCACTGAACCTTACCAGTACGAAGCTACTGCGGGGGGTTCTGACCAGGCTGCTGTGGACCAGGCGGCGGTGGCGGCATCCCAGGCCTGGATTGTCCAAACGGCGGCATTGGCATCCCGGGCCTCATCCCCGGCGGCGGTGGCCCCGGCATCCCAGGCCTCACTGGTGGCGGCCCCATCGGCGGTCCTCTCATGAACTGCTGTGGCGGACCCCCAGGGAACGGTGCAGGAGGCACCCCCGGAGGGCGCTGGAACTGCATCTGCATCGGCGGTGGCCCCCCAGGGCGCATGTTCGGCACGGGCATCGACCCCGGCGGCGGGCGCACGACCTGCGGATACGCCACCGGCGGCGCCGAGAAGTTCGGCACCGGCGGCCGCGAGATCTGCGGCTGCATCATGCCAGGTGCCGGCCCACCCACGCCCCGGACCGGGCCAGAGAGGCCAGGCTGGGCCTGGAGCAGCGGGCCCGTGGGGACCCCGCGTCCGGCGGCGCGGCCGACGCCCGGGCCCGCGAGCGCTCCACCGGCGGCGGCGGCCTTGGCGCGGGACTCGTCGGGCGGGGGCGGGCCCTCGACGGTCATGGAGACCACCTCCTCGCCGCGGAGCAGGAGGAGGCCGAGCGTCCTCCGCTCCTCGCGCTCGCCGGTGGTCTTGGAGGACTTGGAGGGCGGGAGCTTGCGGAACTCCTCGCAGTCGCCGAGGACGAGGTTCATGTGGCGGTCGAAGGCCATGAACTTGCCCACGAGCTGGCGGCCGTCCTGGATCGTCACGCGCATGCGGTAGTTGACGAACTGGAGCATCTTGGAGCCCTTCGGGTTCGACATGGCGGGGCGTGGCCGGCGGGCGACCCGGCGGCTAGGGTTAGGGTTTCAGCGGCGAAGAGGAGGCGGCGGAGAGGAGGGGTTTTCGATGGGGTTTGAGTTGCTATGGGTTGGGTGTTGCAGGGAAATGGCAAGATGTCGTGGGCTCGTCCGCTCGTGGCCGTGGGCATAGCTTAGCCGGTTCCGGTTGGTTATGAGCTCGATGGAAGCAGAAAAGAAATATATGAACTTGGGCCTTCTACATGGGCTGGTGGGCTTCCTCTACTTTGACAACAACTTTTGAACTGTACTCCCAAGGCCGTATTCTATGTTTCAATGTAAAATTAGTGTGATATTTTTTTATCTCTGCTACTTCTAATTAGGAGTTGGTGGCAGCGGTCCGTTCTTCTCTAGAGTATCTGATTTGCTGGATCTGATGTGAACGGTTGAGATAGAAGATGATTTACTCGTATCTTAGATGGAAGGATTTTATCATACCTTTTTTGAATAGAAATATTATTTTAGCATATCTCTATTCACATGTTCTTACTATGGAAGGATGTTATTCATATATCTTATAAATGGAAGGATTTTCTCATCATGTCCTGTATAGATAGAAGGATATACTCATCATATCTTATAATACGGGAATTCTATCTCATCATATCTGGAAATGCATAAATTAAAAAGAAATAATCACACAACTAAATCACGTGCTAATCACGAAGATGTCAGGGAGACATGGCTTCCATCCGCTTGCGTACGCTGCCTTCTGTTTTTATCTACTCCCTATTAGAGGGCACCCACTCTCATCTCCAGGAGGACAGGCCGGTCGATAGTAGAGACACACGCAGGAAGATAAGAGAAAAGAAAGGCTGCGTGCAAGAAGCAAGAAGATTTTCTGCAATAGGAAGGCAATAACTTTCTCCTCCTTCAATGGTAAGGATTGATATCTCTCTACTAATTTTAATTAAGAGTTGGTGACGATCGTCCGTTCTCATTCAAAGTATTTGATTCGTTGGATCTAACATGAACGATTGAGATGGAAGAGGATTTAACCTTGATAGTCAAATCTCTTCGGAGGAACAAACTTTTCCTACTATTGAAATATAACTAAAGTTAGTGTTCTTTGCAAATAAATTTTTTGTCGCAAATTGAGTTTTCGTTGCAACGCACGGGCATATGACTAGTATCTCTAATAAATATCTAGATTTACTTGATATTGTCTACGTGTATACGTTGAATATAATGGTTAGAAATAATAATTAGGGGTAGTCTAATCATTTTTAACATCTCTTTAATTTATATATCAAGAGAAAATACGTTTTTTGTTTCCTTTTCCCTCGTCTTTTGTTGCAAGGTCCCATGTTACTGTTTAATTTTAGCGAACATGTTTTGTAATTGTGATCCGTTAGTTGGGCGATTGGCTATCAATCATGTGAGATCGATGAATTGACTGTGCATGTTTCTAAAATAAAGATTCCTACTCTTAATTACTGTCATCTACACCAAAGTGTATGAAAGGAGAGAAAAACAAGAATATCCATGAGGAACTAGGTATTTTTCTATTAAGAAATAAGAAAAGAATATGCACCCAAATTTGCGTTGTAGAGGACTTAATTTGGGTGAAGGTGTACACCTACACCTCCTATGAATTAAGTTAGACTCAGTTTCTTAAAGTGTATGAAACATATATTGAAGATTCGAAACGGATCCATTTGAACATGTAAGTAGTTTAAGATAATCTGATAGATTGAAATTGACACCACATGGTAGAAATGCTAGATCCCGACACTAAACATTTTGCCACCCTTTCTTGTAAGCAAAAGTAACTTTCATTATCTCGTACCAAAGAGCTAGCTAGATACCTCGAAAACGTATCCGAAGATTTGGTGAAATTACAACCAGCACACATATCTGTCTAGCGGCGTATTTAGTGTAAAACTTCTTTATCGTGAAAACTCCGTAAAGCTCACATGTAGAAGTTTTTGAAAAAATCTCAAAAAATTACTATACGTAGGGGTTGTGAGCTTCTACAATCTTGTAAAATTTGAAGACCAAACAAAATCATATTTGAAAGATATGAAAAAAACAAATAGCAAAATAAATAGTGCTAAACAGTGAAAAAAATCACTATTTATGCTGAATTTGTCTTTTTTCATATCATTCAAATACGATTGATTTTGTCTTCAAATTTTATTAACTAATTGGAGGCTACTCAGGCTGAATTTGTCTTCTATCTATCCATCTATCTATCTATATGTGAGACCCCGTTCTGATGAACAGGAACCTCCATGTGATTACTGTGTTATTCCCTGGATCAGGAGCTAGCACTCACATGTTTACAACAATTGGAATCACAACCACACCACAAATAATTACAGCGGAAAACTAATATACAAAGAGAAGCTTGCAAAACAGAGGATAGCAGCAAAAGAAATAATATCTTATAGTGTGCCCATCCGACCCGCAGGCAACTGACAAGGCATAAACTCCAGATAGAACACGACGAAGAAGATCCCGCAACCTGCGACGAAAAAGAGACTCGAAGCCTCGCTAACTCATCCACCTAAAATAATAATTAAGCAAGGGTGAGTACTTTACGCAGCAAGACTTGAGCAAAACCTATAATATATGCAGGCCATTTCAACGGGAAGGCTAATACAGTTAATTTGTATAAAGTAAGATTTAATTGTAAAACAAGTTATCATTTGTAAACGGAATTTATAAAAGCAAGTTGATTGGTAAGAAATATATACAACAGTAAGTAATACTCACAGTCCTCCATGACGTGAGTTCGAATAAACCAAACCACAAGGTCCATCAATGCCAGCCCTTCGACATAAAGCAACAGTTGCTAAAACAAATTCAGAACAAACCTATTTTAGAAAATACCAAAGAACTCTAACATTGGGAGGATTTTCCCCAAGTGCCCATAACCGCGGGCGTGACTAATCGATCAAATTTGTCACTCTACAGAGGTGTACACTTTACCCACAAGGAATGATCAACCTTTTCGCCAGATCAATTAACACACTTCCTTTGGTGTGTCGGCAAGGAGATCATACAAAGCCGTTACATTATCTAGACGTGGCTTTACACCAGCCTGGGACGTTAACTCTCGCTCTGAAGACAGAGACACTCACCCAAGTCATGGATCCACATTTATCACACCCAACACCACGTCTCTGTCCAGGGCAAGGTGTACACCGTTGCATTGGTATGTAGAAACCCCTGAGCCGGACTGATCGGATTGCTGTGCAATCTCCCGCCTTCCTTAGATGCAAAGCCACATCTAAACAACTTAATAGGCTAAGACCCGCCCATACAAGCTCTCGTGGTTGCACGAAAACATGGATCTACAACATCCCATTTGCTCGGTCCTTAATCCAACACGGGCGATACTCCACCCTATACTACGTGCAAATCCCTCTGCACATCCGGCTATTGCCAATAATCGCCCGCATCAAAACCATAGTTTTATTTTGGGTTTTTAATCAAACTACCAGCAACCATTTTTCCAAAAAAGACTATTTAGGTTCCAGATAAAATATTTCAGGAAACAATTTTAATCATGATCATCTGCCCTACAAAATGCTAAAGCATGGCTAAGCAGGTTTAACATGATCGCATATACCCAATTTGGTATTAAGTATTGTCTAGCCCTATTCTATGGTTATCAAGGTTCACATTTCCATAATTATCAAGTAGTTTCATCTGACAACAGGTATATCTACCAATACCACAAAATAGTGAATTTACAGAAAGTAAACGCATGCATGAAACATTTTAGTAAACACAATGCAAATCAAATACTGGAATCAAGATGGTCAAAGGGGGTGCTTGCTTTGCTTAATCATTGCTTACGGTGAAGACGAGGTCGCAAAAGATGAAGTCGACGATGGAAACGGCGACATCGGGTTCTACACATCGTTCAACAGAAATAAAGCAAATAACAAGCTTTAATAAGGGCAAAAAGAAAACAGATAGAATACCAAATAAAGACTCACTGAAGAAAAATAGGAAGAGATTATGGTTCTGATTATATGATTTCACATCGTTTTTAGTTGATTAAATATCCATATTGTTATTAGCTTTTAACATTGAGCAATAAACAACTTCTTTTATAGCTTATCTATTCTTGAATTATGAATTCAAGAGGTTAAAATTACGAATTCTTGTATTTATGACTTCGAATTATAGATGCTAAAATTATTTAGATTAACAGAATTAAAACACTAGCTAAAAGTGGTTATGTAAATAGTACTTAATCTGAAGCGATATTACACAAGGAACGATTTTGAATAAGGTACATTTGCTAAGTTAGGTTTTTGGACTTATTTATGGTTTCCAAGAAGGTTCTGGTGATACAAATATATTAATTACAGATTTCTTCATTATTACAAAGTTTGCTCATTCATATTATGAAGTTCATGAATCATAATACTTAGTGTTATTTGGGTGACAAGATTTATATGCAGAACACGATGAAACAAGATTATTTCTTCAGAGAAGGATAGAATATACTTTGTAGAATATTTCTAGGCTGATCTCACACTTTTTAGTGTTTAGACGAGACACTATACTCATTGTTGAAAATGCCTATATGGTATTAAAGGTCACATTATAAGAAATCGGATTATTGAGGTGAAGTGTACGATTAACATTTAGGGTTATTGCACTAGTAGAACTAAGATGAAAACCAAGTTGTTATAAGAATATTTTTCCAGATTTGGTATTACATATCCTAAAGATCATTTCTAAACTGATCTTCATAATATTAGCATTTAGACGAGATATTCTACGGGTTGTTGAAAACGCTTAAGTGTTTCATTTATTTAGAAAACATAACATTTAGGGTTATGTTACTAGACTCTTTTATATACAAACCCCAGTATAACTAAATACTTTCTTTAAAATACAGTAGTATGCACTTTATAGAGTATTTCTATACTATTTTCATAATTCTTTTCATTTGGACGAGATACTATACAAGTTTCTGAAAAGGCTTAGCGGTCACAATGATTACGCAATAACGTTCAATTTCCGATTTAAGTTTGCGATTACACCTTATAAGATAATCTATCCATTTCTCAGGCATAAACCTGGAATGATTATAAGAGCGTTTTAAAGTTAGTTTTGTGATATTTGGCTTTTATCCGAAATGTTTTCCGTATAAACGATCATTAGGGCCTAACATGGGCTTAGTTTAGACTTACTCAAACATAATATATTTTTACATAAACATCAAAGATATTATACTTCAGGTTACTAGGATTTGGTTTTGTCAGATTTGAAGTTAGTTTGTGAAAGTTATAACTATTCAAACTATACAAGTATTGGAAACTCAATTATTTGGTTAAGGGTTATTTATAACTTTGCTATAATGATTATTGTTGAATCATTTAGTTTGATCACATTAGATATTTAGAACCCAATTTCTTTTCATGACTTTGCTTTTCATTAACTATACTTGTATATATTTTTCTACATATACAAGGCTTATGTCTTGATGCAAATTACACTTGTGTATATATGATATTCCATTAAAACATTTTAACGGTGACAAATTACTCATTCTAATACCAATTTGTGACTTTGTACAGCTATTAAATACTCTTCATATGCATGTATATATATATATATATATATATATATATATATATATATATATATATATTGCTACTGATTAGTATATGCATAAATATATATACACACCTTTTTCCATTAAACCACTTATTATTCATAAACAAGTCTAAATCAAGTTCATACCTTAATTATTTCAACATATTAAAGTATCCTACTGATATCTAAGTGTTTATAAATCAGTTTTTGTTTATTTTAGAATTTCCTTTATACAATCACTCATTTTTGATTATTTATTCTATTGAGAATAACCCTTAATGGAAAATGATTCAAATACAGTTGACATCTAAATATTTTTATATATTTGAGCTCCTGGTTGTTCAAGGATTCTAATAAAATTGGTTTCATTAAATTCTAAGTTTGTTTACAACATTTTAATATGTAGCATATATTGAGCCCTTTTCTTTAAATTTGAATTTCAAATTCATCCAGAGATCATATTCAAAATATTATTGCATATTATGAATGTACTTGATTTTAGAAACTTGTTTCATTTCATTTGGAATTATAATGCAAAAGATATAGCTATTTGAATCAACTCGTGTATTGGAAAATTCTGAGTAAATCAAAAATACGCTTTCTCAGTACCGAAAGCGCCTTACCGTTTTGAACTGGAGGGAGTTTGCACGGCTGACAGGTTGGGCCTGCCGAGCAGTGAGGCAGAACAGAGGTCCGGCTATGGTAGCTCGCCGGCAATGAAGGAGCGGCGAAGGGTCTCGGCCGATGGCACCTAGAGCATCAGTTCGACGACGCGCACTCGATGGCGGGGTTGGTTTTCACCGAAGATGGCTGGAGTGAGTTGCCACCGAGAGGGGGGCGGCGGCAATGGTGGAGCTCATCGGAGAAGAAGAAGGGGTAAGTCTCCGACCGAATCGGTAGCGATGTGAGCATCACTGAGGCTAGGGCGTACCGTTTTGGGGGTCGATTCATCTGGAGAAGCGACGAATTGGGCCGCCACCGTGCAACCGGAGTTGGGGAAGAAGAAGTCAGTGCGGCGGCGTTGCAGGCAAAGGAAGCTGAAATCGACAGGTTGGAGAAGCTCAGGAGGCCGCAGTGAAGCTCCATGACGAATGGATTCCAAGAATTCTTACCGAATTGGCTTGAATCGGTTTTCCCTCCACTTTTTGCTTGCGGTGGCAAAGAGCTGACAGCGTTGAACTTGGCAGCGATTTGGAGAAGATGATCAGGCTGTGAGGTTGCTGGAAGGCGCGCAAGGAGATGCAGCAGCAGAGCTCTTCACTCGATCCACTGAAGAAATTTGGTCTGAGGATTGCTTGACTTCCTTGTTCTTCTTTGCTTGCTCGCTTCTCTGGAATGAGCTAAGCTCATGTGAGGGAGTGGATGAAAGTCTGAGCTTTGCTTTGGCGTGAGAAGATTCAATGGTCGGCTTAACACTTGTAGCTCTGCCTTAAGGAAGAAAGCTCGGAATTTTGGCAAGGTGTCCCCAAAGAACGATGAGACAAGATGGCTTCAATCTCAAGGTCGAAATGGCCATCAACTGAGTTGAAAAATTTCGAAACTTTTTGAACATGATCTACTGGGAGTGGTTAGATTCCAGTAAAATTTTGGGACGAAAATACTGCATGGTTAATTAATTAAAATTCTGACACTGTGCACTGCTCAGAATTTTGATTTCGGATTTTGATTTATTTAAGGATGCAAATGTTATTATTTATTTTTAAAACTTTTTTTAATAGGTTGGTTTTATTTAATAATGTCTTTATAAAAATTTCAAGTCAAAATATGGTGCAATTATTTTACAAAAATTCTAACATTTTAATTTTCAGATTTTTAAGGTCTCTGTTTTTGAATTTTAAAAGGCCTTAAATTACATTATTAATTCCTTATATTTTTCCCAGAGGTAAATATTGACCTAAGGATATTATGGTAAATTTTTCAGGAGCAGATGAGTTTCTAAAATTTTATAATAAATCTGTCCTTGCACTATTTGAGGTCAAAGGGATGTCCTTTCAACTATTTAATACTTTCTTATGTATTAAAATTTATTTGTTGGCTAAAATCATCCACTGCATGCTTGGAGTTACCATGGTAAATTTTTCTAACTTTTACTTTTACCATTTCACCATTTACTAATTCTATTTGTTGGATTTCCATACAATACAAAAATCCAAAGAAATTCAAATAAGAACCAATAAAGCCAATAAAACTCATAATTAAATATTTTCAAATTGAAAATATTTATTTTTATATTAATTTATTTTTCGGGATGTTACACTATATCTATATGCTAACTAATTGGAAGTCCTCCTGGAAGCCTCCACGTTAATCTTAGAACGTAAAAGGCTAGAAATTCCCATATTAATCAGATGAAAAGGAAAAAAAGCTAGAAATTCCTACATTAATCAGAGAAAAAGATAAAATCTTGGTCTTCCAATTTCCATTAGTGATTTTATATACGGCTTAGATCGGTGACATGCAATGAAAATAGCTACCAGCCGGAGCTGAGTAGAGCCGATTAGGAAACTAACAAAAAGAAATGCATGGATGTGTTTGCACCAAAATTTGGCAAACTTGGTCAAATCGGGAATAAAGTCAAAAATACGGAATTAACGGTCAGGATGGAAAGGTTTGGAGATATTTTGGTAACTGTAAGATTTCAAAACAACCGTCCGAGATAAGGCCGATCTGAAAGCGGACTTGAGCGTGTTATAACAGACACGATCATTGCGGGTATAAAAGAAGGACCAAAGCGAACTACAAGGACATCATCATCAACACAATACAATCAACGACTTTTACTTTCTTCACATCGACTAGGAGTAGCTTTTGTAATTTAGTCTCTGTAATCGATCTTGATCAATTAAGTTGCGCATCGCGATTGTTGATCTTCTTCAATTACACCCTGGTTTGATTTATTACGATTTTATTGCGCATCGCCTTCTTGAAATCGATCTACCTTTATCCTCTGATTAGCCTTAATCGGCTAATTAGACTTACCTTGTTACTTTGATCTTAATCGGCTTCAAGCTGATTGGGTCTAAGCCGATTGATCGTTACGATCGGCTTTTGAGTAAATTTTATATTTTACCTTGTCGGTTATAGGTCAAATCGATTGCACGCTCTTGAACGGTGTTAAATGCGGTGTCTTCTTGTCGAAACCCTACCTCAAGTTTTTGACACCAACACACTCTTGGCACGCCCAGTGGGACACGCAATGTCTTCATCAGGGAAGTCGATTCCACCATCAGATCTCAACTCAGAAGCTATAATCGTCCCAACAATGGGCGATTTATCTGTGAACAACGCCAAGAGATTGAAGCTCGAAAGGCTGCGCTAGAAGAGATGATGCTAGTGCTATCGAGAAAACAAGGCGTGGTGTCACTCAAAAATCCGCCTGCAAGCGGTCAGCATACAGGCGATGCGGGTGTAACGAACAAGTAAGCCGATATGTGCTGCTCAAGCGAATTATCGGCTATGATTAATCGATCATGCACCACGCCTTAATAAACCAATCATCGGCTCTTGTTACAACACTCAAGCCGATGATAGCGAATAGTGTCAAATCTATAGCCCAGAGTTAGCCTCGTCGGAAGCTGCTCGACCCACCGCAAGCTCGCCAAATTATCCTGTTTTCAATATCACAAAATACGCGAGCACAATGGCGATCCTAAACCATCGGTGTAACCTCACCCCCACCATGATGCCCACACAACCCACGATCATATTGCCTAGGGACCCTCGGTCAGCGGGGTGAGCCATTACCACGCCTATACCGATGCCGCTAGGATGGATGCATCAATCAATTTGCCTCCGTCGGCTCCATTCTCGCCTTTCCCCAATCGGTTTCACGGTAGATTGGCTCGAGAGATTCCCACAAGAGCCTACCCTGCTAAGGAACCCAGGTCCACATAGGGTAGTAACATACTCTGAACCATTTGCCCCAGTGCCGGAAGCTCAAACCAGGCATAATCGACGCGATCAGTATGGTCTTGTGCCGACGGCACAGCATAATTGGCAACCCGAGCTTGCACTCGGGGGGCAGGACGCCGATTATGACCGACATTATCAAGGGCCTGCTATGCCAACGGCCGATAACGCTAATCGGGCGATCGGATCTCTGCCGTCTTGAGGACCAATTGACATACAACCGAAAGGGAAGGTTATTGGCTACAGAAAGCCGTACCCCGATTACATAGATCGCATGCCTTACCCTCATAATTTCAGAGTTCTGGACTTTGCCAAATTCTCTGGGGATGATTCTATTACCACCTGGAGCATGTTGGGCGCTTTATCGCGCGATCGCGGTGAAGCGGCCCGATCAACAGGCTAAAAATTAGACTATTCCCTTTGTCTTTATCAGGGGCAGCATTTACTTGGTTCACCTGTTTGCCTCCAAATTCGGTCCATTGATGGAACAATTTGGAAAGCCGATTCCATGAATATTTCTTCTCAGGCAGTTTGGAGCTCAGAATTTCAGATTTGAGTTCCGTACGCCAAAAGTTTGGGGAATCGGTAACGGATTATATCAAGAGATTAAGAGAAATTAGGAATTGGTGTTTTAGCGTTACGTTGCCTGACAACCAACTCGCCGATTTAGCATTTCAAGGTTTGATCCCGCCGCTTAGGGAGAAATTTGGAGGGCAAGAATTCACCGACCTTGGCCACTTATTGCATCGCGTATCGGCTCAAGAAAGCCGATTCACTGATAATAAGGTGTTCAAAGACAGATTCAAAAACAGCAATAACAAAGAAAAAGACAAGGCTAAGGTCAATATGGTTGAATATTGCCTAGTGATTCGTCGGAAGGCGAGGAAGCGAAATAAATATAGCCGAATGGGTAAAAGGATCCAAGAAATCCTTAGTCCATTCTGGCTCAAGCCGACTAGGAATAAGTCGGAAGTTAAGTACTCTTTTGATGTTTCCAAGTGCGATCGTATTTTGATTTATACGCAAGAAAAGATAATACGATTGCGAGGGACATGTGATACCGTCGCCCGACGAGATCAAAAACGCAGTATTGCAAGTGGCATCATTCTTATTCACATAACACTAATGATCGCAATATCTTTCGTCAATGATTCAATCGCTATTGAAGATGGTCGGTTGAAGTTTGCCGATGAGCCGACCATGCAAGTTGATGTTGATCCGTTCCCCATCAACATGGTGCAGTGTTGGCTAAAGGAAAAGAGCCGATGCAAGACGAGCAGAAAAAGGGTCGACAAGTCGACATACAATCAAGCTCGGACGACGGTCAAACACTGAAGATTATCATCGGTTCCTTACAAATAGAAGCCGATCAAGAAGAAAAAAATTCAAGAACCATTAAATCCAAGGGGAATCCCCAAGTGGGTAAATGGTACAAAGCAGAGAAATCTCCATCAAGGCATCCAGCGAAAAGGTCAGGTCCAACGTTCTCACAATTAATGTAGAAATACGAAAGGATGAATAGCCGACCACGGAGTAATACCCGCCGGTCGGATAATTTGTACCGTACTGAGAATGTGGAGAGGGCGCATAGAAGGTGTCCCTTTTGGCAGTTTTGCTGGGAAAGAAGAGTAGCGTTACCATCACCATACACCTGCCCGATGGAACATTATCCCCAAGACGATTGGCCAAGACAATCGGCGAGAGATAAACTATCTGGGCGATCGAGAGCGGCGAAAGTCACGAAGGCGATCCACGAGAGAATATCTAAAGCCGAATCAAGAACCGAGCCAATACAAGGCGCACGAGCCCGTTCTAATCAAGAAGATTTGGTGGTCAAATACGAAGCGGTGGAACCCAAACCCGGTGGTGTCCATCGCCTGAGCCGATTGCAACAACGACGGCTTCAGAGGCTAAGGACGCAAGAGATTCGCGAGGCCGACGCAGAGAGAGATAGAGACGAAGTGTTTAACGAACTTCGTCCAGTTAAATGCGTCAAAAAAGAGTGGAGAAGAAAAGAACAAGCCGAAGAAGATTTCGAATCGGCTAATGACTTGGTTCTCCATGATTCGGATGACACGCCTCAATGGATATTAACATGGTGTTCACATTGCGGTGAGTTCGTAGTCGAACCGAATCGGCCAAAGAGGCAGTTGCTCAGCTGTGCTCCGGCGTGCAGAACGCCATCTTTGAGAAACCCAAAGATGATCATCGGCATCTGAAACCATTGTATCTGAAAGGGTATATAAATGGCAATCGATATCAAGGATGCTAGTAGGCGGGGCGCCACGGTGAATCGATGCCGCATACCGACATGCAAAAAACTGGGTAAGTCTGACGAAGACTTAATCAAAACTAATATGGTTCTGAATGACTTCACAGGTGACCCAACAGAAGCAAAGGGTGTCATGGTCACCGGTATTCGTCGCCAAGAAGATCTTGCCGACAGCATTCTTTGTAATTGATGCCAAAGAAAACTACAGTGTTCTGCTCGGGCGGGATTGGATTCATGCAAACTGCTGTATCCCATCGACCATGCATCAAGCATTTGTTCAATGGAGCGGAGAAGAAGTTGAGGTCGTTCTGTACCGATACATCGGCTCACATTGACATGGCTAGCTCGGTCGCGAATTGGCAACACGAAGAAGCCGGGCGCATATCGGCAAAGCGCCGGGCGATCGCGATTTCATTTGTGTGAGCAAGTCAGGTCTCATGCCGATCAGTGTCAAGCCGGGCACTTTTGATCGGGCAAATGAAGTATTACGCCGATGGGGACAAGAAAAACATTGAAAGCGCTGCAGGATAAAATGCAAAGCTATTGGCAAACAACGGATAGCTACGAAGCCATCGAAGATGTTGAAGAAATTGAGAAGTTAGGTCAAGGCTTCACATCCATCGATTTACTTGAAGAAGTCGATATAGGTAGCGGTGATAGAAAAAGACCAACTTTTGTTAGTGCGAATTTAGATGTAAAGTACAAGGAGAAACTAATAAAAATACTTAGAGATTATAAGGATTGTTTCGCTTGGGAGTATCATGAGATGCCCGGATTAAGCCGTCAACTGGTGGAACATCGGCTACCTATAAAATCGGGTTATCGGCCGTTTAAACGATATCGAGCGTTTTAATCCACCTTGTACCAAGTCATAAAGGAAGAAATAGAGCGGTTGTTGCAAGCAAAATTTATTAGGCCTGCGATCACGCGAGTGGGTTTCCAACATCGTTCGATCATGAAGAAGAATGGAAAGCTTCGAGTATCGTCGACTTGAGAGATTTAAATAAAGCGGCGCCAAAGATAAATACCGATGCCAATAGCGATATGCTTATCGATCTTGCATCGGGAACAAGATCATAAGTTTTCTAGATGGTAATGCCGGGTATAACCAGATACTCATGGCAGAAGCCGATATACCAAAGACGGCTTTCAGATGTCCTGGTGCAATAGGATTGTTCGAGTGGGCGATGTGACTTTCGGTTTGAAAAGCGCTGAGCAACGTATCGTCGGGCAATGAATCGATCTTTCATGATTTAATCGTCCACATTGTCGAAATATATATTGACGATGTAGTGGTAAAATCTGCAGACGATTTCCAACATCCGGCCGATTTAGAGGGTGTTTAAAAACATAAGATCGCATACGGTTTGAAGATGAATCCTTACAAGTGTGCGTTAGCGTGTCTACCGGACAGTTTTAGGCTTTATGGTACATGAAAGAGGAATCGAAGTCGACCAAGCGAGGTCAAGGCCATAGCCAATCTTGAACCACCGACATGCAAAAGCGAATTACAAAAGTTGATCGGCAAAATTAACTATCTCCGTCGGTTCATCTCGAACCTCTCTGGTAGAATTCGTGCCTTTACTCCATTCTCGAAGTTGAAGGACAATGAAGAATTTATATGGGGAGCCGATCAGTGAAGCTTTCAACGAAGTCAAAGGTATTTGTCCAACCCTCCGCTTTGGTGCACCTCAAAAGGGATTCCTTCAGATTATATGTCTGGCCAAGAAGATACTATTGGAGCTGTTTGGCACAAGAAGTGCATGGTAAAGAGAGGTTATCTTTTATTTAAGCCGACGGTTCTTTGGGCCTTGAAGTCGGTACCCTTTTATCGAAAAACTATGTTTATCCTTGTACTTCTCGTGCACAAAGCTAAGACACTACATATTAGCATCGGCTTGTAAGGTCATTTGCAAAACCGATGTTATAAAATATATATTGTCGGCTCAATTCTGAGGTCGACTTGGCAAATGGGCTTACGCCTTGGTCGAGTTCGACTTATCATATGAATCGACCAGCGGTCAAAGGACAAGTCCTAGCCGATTTTATAACATGACATGACACAGCAGCAAACTTAGTCTTGGTAGCACCATGGCAACTGTTCTTTGACGGATCAGTATGCGGGGAAGGTAATGGTATCGGTATTGTACTCACTTCACCCAAGGGCATAACTTTGACTCGCATTTCGGCTAAATAGCGATGCTCGAACAACCGGGCGAGTCGGCGTTACTCAAAGGCTTACTGTTGTTAGAAAATATTGGAGTAAGAGCTGTTGAGGCATATGGTGATTCACTTTTGGTAGTACAGCAAATAAAGGGAGAATACCAATGTCGGGATGAAGTACTACTAAGATATTTAGAATAATGTTTAGAGATTATCAGCTCTTTTGCGTCATTTTCTATCGGTCATATCCCTCGTGAATTGAACGATAGAGCTAATGCTTTAGCTCAGCAAGCATCAGGATATAAGGATTTTGACCAAAGTCAGGAGACTAAACTGGTGAACAAGGTTGTCATGTGCGCAGATATTGCTGATTGGAGAATGCAAACAAAAGATTATCTAGTCGATCCATCCAAGCCGACAGAACGAAAGATACGACAACATGCGTTGAAATACGTTGTTTTGGATGATATACTATATTATCGGACTATGGAAGGTTTGTTGTTGAGATGTCTTGAAACTGAAGAAGCGCGGGTGGCAATGGGTGAAGTACACGAAGGGATTTGTGGTTCTCATCAATCGGCACATAAGATGAAATGGATGCTCAGACGAACAGGTTATTTTTGGCCCACGATGCTAGAGGATTGTTTCAAATACTATAAAGGATGTCAAACATGTCAAAAGTTTGGCAACATACAACTAGCACCAGCATCGGCTTTACATCCAATTATTAAACCTTGGCCGTTTAGGGGTTGGGGAATAGATATAATCGGCCAAATATTTCCTGCTTTGAGTAAAGGCCACAAATTTATTTTGGCCGCAACCGATTACTTTTCAAAGTGGGTTGAGGCTATCCCACTTAAGAAGGTGACTAGTGTTGAGGCGATTAGTTTTGTGAATGAACATATCGTCCATCGGTTTGGAATACCACAAACAATCACGACCGATCAAGGTACGGTATTCATGTCTAACGAATTTCAAGGTTACGCCACAAGTCTAGGGATCAAATTGTTAAACTCTTCGCTATATTACGCTCAGGCTAATGGACAGGCCGAGTCGTCTAATAAAACACTAATCAAGTTGATCAAAAGAAAAATTGATGAGAAGCCAAGGAATTGGCATTCGACTCTATCGGAGTCACTTTGGGCCTATCGGCTGTCTTATCACGGAGCGACAAAACTTTCACCTTACCAATTGGTGTATGGGCAAGAAAATTTATTTTACTGTAGAAATCAATATTAAGTCGTCTGAATAGCCGATGTAATGGTTTGTCGGCTCAAGATTACAATGACTTAATGGTCGACAGCTTGGATGAGTTAGCGGAGTTACGTTTGCCTACGCTTGATCGGCTTAAGAAGAACAAGATCAGAGTTGCAAGGGCATACAATAAAAGGGTCATGCCTAAATCTTTCGATCAAGCCGATTTAGTATGAAAAACAATATTGCCTATTGGTTCTAAGGATAGCCGATTTGGAAAATGGTCACCTACGTGGGAAGGGCCATACAAAATTAATCGGCTAGTCGGCGAAAACTCGTACTTACTGGAAACACTTGAGGGGTATGTATTGCCAAAAGCTATTAATGGGAAATACTTGAAGAAATACTACCCTAGCGTTTGGATTGGAACCTAGTCGATTAGAGATCATATTCAGAGCCAAGATTAACACGATGCTGCTAATCGGCTGAAAGGATTGCAAACTTAGAGAATATAAACAAAATAAGAATCGGTTAAACAGCCGATTATAAACATAACAAGTTACAAACGCGTTGAACAAGCATTCGAACAAGTGTTTTCAAAACAACCATCAAAGTTTTACAATTCAATCTTGGATGCCCGATCACGGAAGAGTCGCGCCAAGGCCGACAGAGCACCCACGCCTTGGCGATGATGTCTTGAATTTCGTTTAGCGGCGTTCATCATCCTTGGCATTCCCGCACCTGGTTTTACCTTGGCGATTGTTTGGTCACATTTTCAACAAATTATTGCAATGCTAAGTTTTGATTCTTGACTCCGTCGATGGTCTCCAAGGTTTGTTGGCCTTCTCCGATTTGTTTTTCAAGCTTGGCCAACTCTTCCAAGAGGAGTTTCTTTATTTTTTCCAATTTGGAGAGGAATTCCTTGGTCGATTTAAGACGTTGAGCACCAGTATCAAACTTGCGCTTTTTTGCCTTGGCATCAGCAACCAATTCCTCCAAGAGTTTCTGATCGGCCTCTTGGGCTTCACGACGCTGAATCCGATTTTGTGCCTCCTCCATTTCAATTTTTCTATCATCCAGGTGACACACATTGAGGAGGGCTTGCATTGCTTCCGGAGGGAGATCGGCTTCAACGGCAGCCATGGCATCTCTTATTGGTTGATTGTTAGCCAAGATCTCCGATTGCGGTTGCATCACAAGTTTGAAAAGATTATCAAGGCGCTCTTTCATGCCCGGGCGGAGGTATGGCCGATGCTTTTCCTGACACTTGAAGGATTCTTCTAATTTCTGCATCATAGTCATCAGTTGCCATAATCTCCGGATCGTCAAGATCGGCCAAAGAAAATCCGAGCAAGTTCATTGGATCTGACGGTTCTGGCAAATCGGTGATTGGAGTGGGTTGAGTCGGCTTCGGCGTTGGAGTTGGCACGGTTGAAATATTTGGAAGATCGGCTAAGATCTTCGCGATTTGAGCGGATTGCGTTGGCTAAAGGAAAATAAGACAAAGGGTGAGCCAATGCATTAAAATACATAAGTTATTATACAAGGTATCGTAGCTTACTTCTCGATAGTCGATACATGGGGCGAACTCTCGCGCTTTGTTCTTTAGGCTTGGGCCCTTTCTTTCTTTGGAGCCTTGGTATACTTTACCTTTTTCTTTTACGGAGATACAAATTGGATAAAGGTTAGTTTGAAAGAAAAGGAGAAGATGGTATTAATCGATTATGTTAACACTTACTTGGTAGTTTTTTCTCGATATCCGATAAGGATGGACTGTGAACCCCTAAAGTGCGGAGGTATAGCCCGTAAGGCCAGTCGATTGATGTGCTCTCTTGCCCTGATCATTCCCGGATTGGCTAGAAATAGGTTTTTTGCCGACATCCTTAGCCTGCAAGTACACAGTAAAAACAATTAGAAAAGTGCATCTGGAAAAAGACCGATGTACGAGATAAAGCTTATTCGAAGCCGATACCTTATCTACTAAACTTGAGTTAGTATAACCCGACGAGCTAGCTTCACTGCTAGATTCGCTGTTAGATACTAAGGATGGCTCTGGCAGATTTGGAAAAAATTCTTTGATGATAACTGATGGAGTCTTCTCCATGTACAAACACTCTGCGATAGCCGACCACCATGTCGTGAAACCCCTGCGGCGAGCATTCAAATGGAAGTGGGGAGATTGCGGTTGTAGCTCGTCGGCTAACTCCAAGACTAGCCTTGCCGATGTGGCATTGCGGACCACGCTCGGGTGAAGCCAATCTAGAAGTGGCAAACTTGGGATCACCTGGCCGAAGCCGAGCTGTCTTGCATATACTGAAGGGTGGTAAAATTCGTATGAAGGTTGGAAGGTCCGATTCCGAGTATGAAGGCCGACATGGAATATGCACGGAGAGATGAAAATACTATATAAGTCCAGAGTCTCCTGAGGCATCATAAAACTGTCGGCTTCCAGATGAAGAAATGAAGGCCAGAGAAAATCTACCGTTGCATCACCATAACTAAAGAAATCTTGTTTGCTTGAAGTCTTGATGTTCAATTGCAAAAGAATGATAGAAATCTTTTGCAAATTGGGAAAGGCCTTTGTCTCATTTTTAGAGCACATCATAAACCTCTCACCAAAAGATCGGCATTGCCTAAATTGAATAGGTGCCCCTTCTGGTATATCTTCCCTTGGAAAAGGAGTATCATCGGCTGAATCCAAGTTAAAAGGGCTGCTGAATAAACAAGATGACCATATTTGTATAAACCACATTGGGCCACCTACGTTGCCGACTAGAAATTTTCCAAAACCCGTATCTGTAGACTCCTTATTATATAAAGCATCGATACACAAGACCCAAGAAATTTTTCCTAAAGCTAGCCGATGACCCTCAACAAACCGCTCTGCTATCACTTGATATACCCGAGTTGGTCCAAGGGATGCTCCACGAACAAAAAGCGATCTAGCCAAAGGTTCAGGGAAGGCAACGTGCTCTTCATCCGATACTATCCCATTAACCTTATTGTTGTTTTTGATATATTTCGCCATCCTTCACCTTTGGATTTAATAAGCTTATACTTGGGCTTGCATCGTAAGTCGATACCGTCCCCATCGGTCTCAAGCAACACAACCGAGCCACATCCAAAAGGGTTGGGCGATGGGACCAATGCGAATAAAAAGCATTAAAGCGATCAGACCAAAATAACGGTGCCGTGGCCACTAAGGACTCGTTGGCTTTGTGGTCGCTAAAGAAAGCGAAATACATTCAATTATGCCCATTCTTTCCCATCCACACCTCTTTTGGGTCGCTACTGATAAACCAATTTCTCCATCCTTTGAGAGTCGGCCAAGCCACAAACTCTTATTCCACCCCTCTATGTTATGATCGCAAGAATTGACAGAGGCAATCGAGGGACTTCTTGGTTTGTTACGGTATGGATGTCTAGATTTCCCAATGAACCCAAAAATATTGGTCATTCTTTATGCGGAATCGGAATAAGTACAGCTAGGGTCCATTGTAGCCGATGAAGGAAGCTGGATGAGCTAAAGGTTTGCTTCGGGAGTACTTCAAACGGAAAGCTTAAACCGATTGCAGGTGATGCGAGAGCTTGGCGCGTGAAGAATGACCAAGGTGGGGGCCGCATTTTATAGCACGGTGAAAATTTGAAGAGGCGGGAAGTGAATCTCAAAAGGCGCGAGCAGTTAAAACGCACTACCCGCATGTCAAAAAATTGCGGCGCGAGTAAAAGCGACAGTTAATGGGTAAAGTTCAAACGTTAGCCGATTGAAAAGCCGATTATTGATATTTTTGAAAGATGACATGTCATCTCTAAAAAATGGGGGGCATATGTTTGCACCAAAATTTGGCAGACTTGGTCAAATCGGGAATAAAGTCAAAAATACGGAATTAACAGACAGGATGGAAAGGTTTGGAGATATTTTGGTAACTGCAAGATTTCAAAACAACCGTCCGAGATAAGGCCGATACGAAACGGACTTGAAGCGTGTTGTAACAGGACACGATCGGCCGCGGGTATAAAAGAAGGACCAAAGCGAACTACAAGGACATCATCATCAACACAATACAATCAACCAGCTTTTACTTTCTTCCTGTCGACTAGGAGTAGCTTTTGTAATTTAGTCTCTGTAATCGATCTTGATCAATAAAGTTGCGCATCGCCGATTGTTGATCTTCTTCAATTACACCCCAGGTTTGATTTATTCTGATTTTGTTGCGCATCGCCTTCTTCAGAATCGATCTACCTTTATCCTCTGATTAGCCTTAATCGGCTAATTAGACTTACCTTGTTACTTTGATCTTAATCGGCTTCAAGCTGATTGGGTCTAAGCCGATTGATCGTTACGATCGGCTTTTGAGTAAATTTTATATTTTACCTTGTCGGTTATAGGTCAAATCGACTGGCACGCTCTTGAACCAGGTGTTCGTCTGGTGTGCTGCTGTCAGAAACCTACCTCAAGTTTTTGACACCAACAAGATGCATGCACACAGCTGGATGCATGCGTGCACAGAGTATGGAATCCAAAGAAAAAAAAATAGATGAAGGTAGTAATACACATGGATGCTGCAACTCGATGAGTCCGAAAGTAAAGTTCTAAACATGGTCATCCATGACGAGTGTAGTTACTTCGAGACTCATCCAAAGTTGCAGCGTGCATGTGTACTACCTTCATCTATTATACTATTTAAACCAATATACTATTTAAATTAACATGTTATACTTCTTTAACACTTTCAGTATACTTAAATACTTACTAATTTTAAGATACTTCAATACGACATAGTTGGAAATTTTTTATTAGAGCCCTTTATTTTTGCTATATATTATTTTTCATATGTAAACTGAGAATATACACAAATTATGGTACAAAAAGTGGACTTAGATGAAAATTTTCATGGAACTCACTTTAGAGTATCTTATAATCATTACTAGAGTATGCTCAAAAGGATAAAAATGTATAATTGTTTTGTTTAAGCGGTATATGCAAGGTGGGTGTAAGTACTCCTATGAGTATGAAACCATAGAGAAAATATCCTTTTTAGATCATGGTGCCCAGGCATTATGGTGCCCTAAGTAATTATTATTATTATTATTATTATTATTATTATTATTATTATATTACTGATTCTAGAGGGATAAACACTAATAAATTACCACCTTGATTAATAGGAGAATAAAAATATAGAAATTCTTACATTAATTGGGAAAAAAAACCTTAGCCATCAATTTGGTGTATCAATATATTTTATAGTTTGAATTAAGTACAAGATAGATGCTATGGATATGTGTCAACAAATAGGAAGAAAGGGTTTGTGCTACAATACAAATCAAAATAATTAGAAAAAACAACTTAGCCATTGAAAATTCAAACGCCATAGTTACCTATAAAATAAGGGTATGCAAATCTAAATTAGGAAATAAAATTAATTTTTAAAAAAGAAATTACAAAAAATAGATTTTAAACTGAAATAAAAATTGGGATCTAAAATAAATTTGTATTAAGTTAATAATGCATATAAATACAACTTTGGAAGCTAAAATTATTATATTAAAAATGCAAATAAATTGGGATTAAAATTATAAACATTAATTTGGAAAGTTTTATATTGGTACTAAAATTGTAAAATCAAAGTTAAAGATCGTAAACTTCGTATCAAAATTTTAGTTAAAATTTCAGATCTAAACATTGCTATTTGAATGTTTATAAATCCAGAAACAAAAGTTCTAAAAGCAATTTTTTAGGTTTATGTAGAATTTTGAATTTGGAACTACTATATGGATCATATATATAAAAAATTGAAAAATTTGAGTAAGAAATTGTAAAATAAACTATGCCACTCACGTATATACATAATCAGAACAGTCTCCTTTTGTGGTGACCGGTGACCACAAAGGAGAATTTTAAAACCTTGGGGGATCAAAAGCTAGCTTCTGCATTTAAAAGCTGCTTTTGGATAAAAGCATCACATAGCTAAAATAAGCCAAAAGCCAAAAATCACCTCATTGCAGCTTCTAACGACTATTAAGGTAAAAATTACCCACCATGCCACCAATAAATGGCACACCGGTTCATGGAAAAATATATCAACCCATATCTGCCTCTTGCTCATGCCTTCTCCAATGTCAACACTGCTCTGCTGCCCCTAGTTGCACTGCCTCTATCCGCCTCTTCTCTTCCCCCTCCAACACCGACCTCCTTCCCCAAGCGTAGCCCCACCGTCATCCTCATCCCCAAGTGTCGCCGCCAACCCACTCCACCATGGTAGCTTGCTCCCGTCGCTGCACTCCCTTGAGGTCATCATCCTCGCATCGACTGGGCGCTGCAGTCTCTACCACCTGTCGGTCCCGGTCGACGCCGTCACCACCCCTCCGTGTTGTCACCACCTCGGTCAGTCATTGCACTCCCCTGAGGCCACCGCCACCACATCACCCAAACGTTGGGGTCTCCGCCTCCCGTCAATCCTAGTCAATACGACGGCCACCCCTCCGCGTCGTCACCGTCTTAGTCCATCACCGTTTACCTCCATCACTAACTCGCTCTAGTGTCGTACTCATTGGCTCGCCCAAGCCCGCGCCACCTCCTTCGGTCCGCGTCATCAATCGCCGATGGCAATCCATCCCCTTCCCCTCATTCCTTCATACATGTGTTCATGAGGATCTGTAGTACTAGTACTACTACTTGGTCTCCAGATTTTATTACTTGATTTGTAAGTTTGGGTTATCCAAGAGGTTGAGCAGTAAGCCAGAATGTGAGGGCAAATCATTGTACAGCTATGATTCACTCTATCTTTAATCATTTTTACAGCTATTGCTGTGATTCAGACTCTCTTTAATCAAAATTTACAGCCAGGTCTTTGCATTGATGTCGTTTCGTCAATATTTCTGCAAAAGAATAAAAAAAACTACCATAGTTGCACTAAATCAGCACACACACATACTTGCAGAGCCCTCAGGATATTTCAACCTTTATCCACAGCTGAAGCAACCAATCAGCCTAACAAGAAGCTAGTCTCTCTTAAACGATCTCTTAGAAAAAACTACAGCCACCAACTGCCACTACTTTTAGCCCAAAAAAACAAAAAACAGCTTACGGCCAAAAGTTACAGCTCTGACAACAGAACCAATATTTGATTGTTCTATTCTTAGGGTCCATCAAATTTATCTTTATTCTTTAATTTCAATTTTCCCCTGATATATATGTGGTGTTTCTAATCGTGGCAATAAGCCGGTGTGGATTCATGCATCATCTAATGCCACGCGCGTGGCAAGCCACCTCATCGATCATCCACTGATGATATATCATAATATAAATCATAGTTTTGAGAAACCAGAGTTCCATGTGGAAACATGATGATGTGACCTGTTTATGACTCGGTATGAATATTATTCGCGATCACTACTACACGAATATACATCACAATCGATTCTTTTTTATCATCACAGTCGGTTCTGGTGGTGACACAAAGTCATGAGACAGAGATGAGGTGACGCTATTACAGTCGGTTCTTACCCGATAGAGATGAGTGTGTCATCTCTATCGGTTCCTTACAAGAAGCGATAGAAGGAACCGATAGAGATGAGGGGCTCATCTCTATCGCTTCTTCTAAAGAATCAATAGAGATGACACTATTACAGGAATATATATCATAATCGGTTCTTTTTCGTCATCACAATCGATTTTGATCAGGTGAACCAACTATATTTCTTATGGTCAATAGAAGACATGGTAGACAACTAATTCATTCTTACCAACATTTGAAGACCCAAATGGTACTAACTGCTATTTTTAGCAAGCATTTAGGCTGTAGGATTGCACTATACTTCTGAATATGACAAAGTTGTGTATTTCAAGTTTTTGTATGTATAAACATATTCATTATGCAACAATAGTATAATTCAAGAACAACACAACACAATGACTGAGTGTGCTACAGCAAATTGCTTTAGTGAAGCTGAGATTACAAATCCTCTACTCTTAGGACTCAAGATATAGGATAGTTAAAATCAGCAGCAAGCTCATCTTGGAGCACAAAGTGATATCAATTGGAACTGCTCAAGGCTCGAGAACCATCTTTAATTCATGAACGTTATAGTACCTTGCTAAGCTTTTATATTCAATTCCCTGCATTTGTAAGGGCAATAAGCCAGTAAGTTCAGGGTCACATGTTACTTAACTTATATTCGTAAGTGACAGTAAGTCCCTACATTTATTTCTTATGCTCTTTTTCCAATCTTGAATTTATTTCCTTTAGCTGAAAAAATCGAAGGCGGAGAAAGGATAATCAGAATGTGTCAGCATGACTAACTTTTAACTTTAGGGCATGGTAAGAGCTAAATCCTCCAATTTACTACTAATGCAACTACCAAGATAAAAGAAATTGATAGCAATGGGGATATCACCGTGATAAAGGAGTAAAATGGTTGCCTGGTTGGTACCAAACTAAAGTGAACTTTAGTATGCGGCAAGTAACCACTGGCCGCACAGTAAGTAATAGTGTCTTGCTAAGTATACGTTCAACTAAGTATATAGTTAAAATGCTGAATGGGTGAAATAGAAGAGGTTGAGCATGAGAAATGGAAAGCAACCCCTGAAGAGAACATCCAAGCATATAATTTGCATCCCATAGGAATCAGGAAAATCTCCCTCAAGGGGCTTGAAATAGATATCCATGACATTGTGCAATTGTACAAATAACCTATTTACTACACAAAATCATTAGGAAGATAAATTAGCATCTGCATACTAAGTTTTAACTTCATCTAGTGAGGCCAGCTCCTGTTGGTCTTCTCATTTCCTAATTCACAACCATGCTGCCTATGTATTCCAGGTGTAGGTTTATGCATATCCAACATACTGCAACTCATGATTTCTGAGTGATCCTAAATTCCTAACCATCCTAGTTGCTTAGTTAAGGGCTGTGAATCACTGGATGAGCAGGCAGTTCAAGAAAGGCATTTCATAAAAAAAGAAGCCACACAACATGGTGAGTACAGAATACAATAGAGGGAATAAAAGGAGAAGAACCAGGCAAGGAGCATCTTTGAGATGTTTCCAAACTCCCAGACAAAGGGCATCACTTGAACTGATATCACAAATTTCTCCTGAAGGAAACCATGAAAAGAAAGAGCAACCCAGTCCTGTATCTGTTCTTGATTCATTCTTCCATGAAGATGCCAACAGTCCTGATAGAGAAACCAAAATAAAATGCATTATTCAATTGACACGAAATCAGTTTTACATTTCTCATTGACCTCGAGAAAATAAAGTGTTCTAATAGACATGCATTTGGCTGAACAGACCACAGGAGAAAAATGTCAAATTGAATCAATCCATGCTTACAAAGCAGCAGGTTAGCAGCAATCCATTTTTCTTTTTACTGACAACCTACCAAAACTATAACTTCGATACCTGAATGAACTAATCAAGTAACGTACTGTGAGTTATTTCCTTTTTACTGATAACCTACCAAAATTATCACTTCGATAACTGAACTAATCAAGTATGTATCGTGAGCTATCTAAAAATTGAAACTCGTTGGCAAATGTCAAGCCATTAATATGATAGTCAAAACATAAAAAATACTAACAATAGGGAAGTACTACAATAAGAAGTGCCTTGTAGATGGCAAAAAAGAAAAATAGAGCAAGATCGGAATGGCATCGCCGAGGCTAGATTGTTGGAAGTGATCAACACCAAGAGCCTGCATACCATTATTGAAATAAGGCTATGTAAAAGAGCATGAGCACGAAATATACACATCTATCTCTTCAATGTGATCGATTTTGTGCAATCTGCAAGCTATAAGCTAGCATCATTTGAATTGAAGATCCTATGTATATAGTTGGTCAAAGTAATCATCTAGCATGTAACGAGTACAAGCAGACATAAAAAAACCTGACCAAAATCTCACGTAGATGTAGCATAGCAAAAGACATAACTGACACACAATCTTGAGGAGTAGAAATATGCTCATGGTTGGTACCTGAGGGAGTAGGAGCTGTCGGGAGCACCATGACTGCAGACACGACAAGAACAAACTAGGGACGGAGAGTGTGATGGCAGCGCTGAGGAAAATAAGAGGCAAGTCCTTGGCGTCCCCATTCCTTTGGAGGCGCGCTAGGCGATGGGGACCGCAGCGGAAATCACGGCGAGATTGAGGAAGGAGAACCGACGGAACAAGCGATTGAGGGGAGCCTCCTCACCGACGTGAGCAGCACCCCGCCATCATCCTCCTCTTGTTCCTCCGCCCCTTGTTTCGCTCCGGTGTGCCGCGCATCCCCGCCCCCATGTGACGATGAGGAGGAAGAGGAGGTTTCCGCCTGCAGCGTCCGCGTTGAGGGCACCGCGAAATTGCGACGGAGGCCGGAGCGGAGGGGCGGGTGACCGATGGGGGCAGCTGGTCGCAGAGACCGAGGACGCCATGGGGATGAGGCGTTGGGAAGTGCTAGGGTTGGAGAGGGGCTCGGGCAGGGAAGCAGTGAAGTGTGAGCGAGGTAAACACCGATCGGCGAGCAGCGCGTTAAATCTATCCGAGTGAGGCATTGCAGTCGGTTCGAGAACAAAACCGACTGAGGTAAAAATGGCAATGCAATCGGTTCAACACTAAAACCGACACAAATAAAGATCAACACAGTCGGTTCAAAATAAAAATCGACAGAAATAAAAAAATAGCAATACAGTCGGTTCCAAATAAAAACCGATATTAATAGAAACAAAATCACAATCGGTTTATATTAAAAACCGATACAGATGAAAGTAATATCACTATCGGTTTATATTAAAAACCGACACAGATGCAAGTAATATCACTATCGGTTTATATTAAAAACCGACACAGATGCAAGTAATATCACTATCGGTTTATATTAAAAATCGATACAGATGAAAACCATATTACTATCGGTTTATATTAAAAACCGACACAGATAAACACAGTAGCACTATCAGTTTCTATTAAGAACCGACACAGGTGAATACCATATTACTATCGGTTTATATCAGAAACCGACACAAATGACCATAGTATCACTATCAGTTTTGACGAATACTCATAAAACAGGGGTGCACCCACGGCCCAATTGCAACAAGCAAAGCCCGAGCGGCAGCGGCGGCCTCGAATCGGCCCAGCCTAAACAGCCGTCCCGCCTGCTACCCAAATGCCTACGAGACCATTCAGGAGACCATTCCCGACCGATCCCGACTCGACTCAAAGAGGTTCCCGACCCCGCAGCGGACGGATCCCCGGCCCGACTTCAGCGGGGTTCCCGACCCCGCAGCGGGGCGGATCCCCGGCTCCGACTCAACAGGTTCCCGACCCCGCGTGGGGCGGGATCCCGCGGCCCGACTCAGCGAGGTTCCCGACCCCGCGCAATGGCGGGATCCCGACTCCGACTTCGCCGCGCGTCAGCGCGCCGAGTCCCGTGTCAACCTAAGGCCACGTGCCCCACGAACGGTCATTCGGCGTGGTGGCGAGGCGGTGGTCCCTTCCCAAGACAGCTTTGATAAGGCTGCTGAAGCCCGTCTCCCGTCCCATCAACCACCACCCACAAGGCAAGGACACGCTCTCTCCGAGGCAACTCCAACGTCACACGCGACTACGTCGGCACCCACATGGATCACGAGAGCGCCTCGCCACTTCCCGGAGGATTACCTAACCGCTCTGACCAGCTAGACCACCGACCCAGCATAGGCTCAGCTGGCGGCGACGAGTCGGCGGAACGATTGGTCAGACGGCGGGGCAAGACTGAAGCCCCTAGAAGTAGCTCGCCTGGCACTTCGCCAATTCTCGATGTAACCCGCCCTTCAGATCTTGAATAAAAGGAGGCAGAACCTCCTAACGAGGCAAGGAGTAAGAGCTACAGGAGAGCTTTTTTCCTCTTCTTCCTCTTCTTCTTTTTCTTCTCCTTCTGAGAGCTAAGTTTAGATCATTCTAGTGTTGAGGCTCCACCTCTCGCTTGTAAAAAACTTCAGTGCGATCATCCGCACCCCTGATGAATACAATACCAACGCACGACCGAGTAGGGACCTTCGGCCCAACCAAGTATACATCTTGGACTCTAGGGTCTAACCATTCGGGGAGCGGAACGCGCAGCCCTTAGACTTACAAATTTACTTGCCGCGCGGCCAACGCCGGCGGTTGGCAGCCGCGGTAGGGGGCTTCGCGCGTCTTGGCGAGATCTCCGATTCCCATTCGTCTCCTTGATGGCATTCTTCTCCAACGACGGCATGATCGTGTTCGGGAGCGGATCCGCCGGCTCCTCGGCTTCACCGTCACCTCGGAGGAGAGCTCACGCCATCATCCCGCCGCCGGAGGGCGCGCGCATGGGAGCACCCGACACCATCTCCGGCGGCCGTCCCACTCGGCTTGAGCGCCCAGCGCCCCAAAGCCGGACCTCGAGGAGCGCTATACCTCCTTTGGCGAAAGCCCTCCGGCTCTGCGCGGAGATCCGTCACCTCCCGCTTTGCTCACGACTTGTAGCTATGGTCGGCTACATGCCAACCTCCGTCCACGAGTTGTTTGGAAGACTCTTCCACCACGGCTCCAGCTCCGACGTGGAGTATCCCGCCAGCAGCGGCACTCGCGAGTGCAACGTGGCGAGCGGCCCGATTTGGTCGTAGCCACCGCGGCTCGACGGTCCCCGTCCGGCGACCGAGGCACGGGGGGGGAATACCAGCCTGAAGCCCGAACGCGCCAGCTCGCCGCTGGCCGAGCTCCAACGGCAACGCGGAGAGCTGGAGGAGCGAAGGGCTGAGCTCGACCGGCCCGCACCAACTCGAGCAGGGCGAGCCCGAGCCAGCGCAAGTCTTTGGCGCGACGCGCGCGCGCGCGCGCGCCAAGAGCACCACAAGTTGGGGCGTAATCCGCGCCCCGCTTTTTCCTCACGCAAGCCAAAGCGTGGCTGCGGCCGCAATGCTGCTCCGAGGCCTTCCGGAGCCCGCAAACCCGGAGGCCAGAGCTACCTACGAGAACCTTCGGGGGCTGGTGGAGCGCGCGGCCGTGCAGCACATGCAGGCCTCCGGCTCCTACCACACCGGCGCTACTTCCGCCATCGGGCCGCATCGCCATGGGAGCCGGTGGGTGCGCCAAGACCGCACCCACCATGAACCACCCCAGGCCTCACGCACCCGGTGCGCGGCGCCTCGGTAATGCCTACGACATCCGCGCCACCTCGAGGCGCCAAGAAAGATGGCGGAGGACGCCGCCACTCACGTGTTGCGGATGGTGGCGCCACTACGCGGCCGAGCCCCGATGGTCCCGGACCACGGGCTTTTGCCAAGGGATCCGCCAGTGATTTCCCCCGATTCCGGCGCCTACCAACATTGCCAAGTACACCGGGCCACCAACCCAAGTGTCGGCTCAAGATTACGGCTCGCGTCTTGGGGCCGGGAGCGACAGATGATCTCTTCATCATCCAAGATTTCCCCATCTACCTCGCAGACTTCGGCTCGAGCACGGCTCGAGTACCGCCTCCAAAACTGCCGAGAATCGGGCCGACTTGAAGAATCTCTTCGTCGGTAACTTCCGTGGCACTTATAAGCGCCTCGTAACTCCTGAGACTGAAAGGCTGCAGCAGCGGCCCGGGAGACTCTCCGGGACTACATCCGGAGGTTTTCCGCCAATCTAACGAGCTCCCGACATCTCCGACGCCGATGTCGTGGGAGCCTTCATCTACGGCACCTCCCGCAAGGCCTTGGTGCACAAGTGGGCCGCCTCAAGCCCAGACCACCAAGGAGCTCCTCGACATCGCCACCAACCACGCCCGGCGAGGAGGCCGTGGGGCTATTTTCGAAGGAGGAAAGGCCCAGCAGAGCCCGGCGTCCAAACGGGTCTCCTTCCGACCGCCGACAAGCGGGCGGCACGGAAGCGATCCGTGAGACCCAAGTGGTTGCCACGGTCGACCGCCACGCCAGCGGCGAAGCGCGGCGGCCGTCGCCGACCACTTCGAGAAATTGATGGACGGCCCATGCCCGAACCATGGGTTCTCCGTCAAGCACAAGTACCGGGACTGCGAAGTCCTGAGGCGCTATCTCTCTAGCGTCCCCACCACGCCGCGAAGCAAAGGAAAGAAGCTAGCCGCGCCCCGCGAACGGCGGAGAAGAAGGCAGACGACGAGTTCCCCGAGCCCGACGGCTGCCTCATGATCTTCGGAGGACCGGCTTGCTGCGCCGACAAGCGTCGGCTCAAGCTCGCTTACCGCGAGGTCCACATCATCGCGCCGGGCGTCCCCCAATATCTTCGGTGGTCGGAGTTCCCGATCACCTTTGATCGGACCGATCACCCCGATCGCGTCCCCGGTACCGGGAGGTACCGGTGGTGGTCGGCCCGTCGTCGAACGGCGCCTCACGAAGGTGCTGATGGACGGGGGCAGCGGCCTTAACATCCTCTACGTTGAGACGTTCGACGCTATGGGGTTCCCGCGCTCAAGCCTCCGGCCAAGCAAGGCACCTTTCCATGGCGTCATCCCGGCCAAAAGCCCATCCGCTCGGCGGTCGACCGCCGTCACCTTCGGGGCCGGAAACTTCCGCGACCGAGACCCTCACCTTCGAGGTCGTGGATTTCCCGGCGCCTACCACGCCATCCTGGGAGGCCATGCTACGCCAAGTTCATGGCGATCCCCACCACGCCTACCTCAAGTCAAGATGCCCGACCGCATGGAGTCATTACGCGGCATCGTCTTTCCAGCTGCCTTCAATCGCGAGCGCGGCGGTGCGAGCTCGCCTCAGCGATCGTTGCCTCTGCGGAACTCAACAAGCTCGGGAGGAAGCCGCCGAGTCCGTCCTCGAATCCAAGAAATCGGCGGGATCCTTCAAATCCGCCGAGGACACGAAGGAGGTCACGGTCGATCCTCGTGATCCGACCAAGACCGTCGGGTCGAACCACGCCCCGCTAAATAGGAAAGCGCTCGTCGACTTCCTCCGCACTAACAAAGATGTCTTCGCATGGAGGTCCTCCGACATGCCGGCATTCCAAAGGAGGTCGCCGAGCACTCCTTGAGCGTCCGACCGTGCTCAAAGCCGGCCGCCCAACGCCGCGCCGCTCGACGAGGAAAGGCGCAGGTTATAGGAGGAGATCGCCAAACTCTTGGCGGCGGGGTTTGTAAAGAGGTGCGCCACCACGAGTGGCTAGCCAACCTCAGACTTGTAAAAAGAAGAACGGGCAATGGAGAATGTGTGTTGACTATACGAGTCTCAACAAAGCATGTCCCAAGGACCCATTCCCCTTACCTCGCATCGACCGAGTCATCGACTCCACCGCTGGGTGCGAGTCTCTTTCCTTCCTAGATGCCTACTCGGGCTACCACCAGATTGCGCTAAAGGAGTCCGACCACCTCGCGACTTCCTTCATCACTCCGTTCGGCTCGTTCTGCTATGTCACAATGCCCTTCGGCCTGAAGAACGCGGGCGCTACATACCAGCGATGTATGCAAACGTGCTTCAATGACCAGATCGGCCGCAACGTTGAGGCGTATGTCGACGATATTGTCGTAAAGACCAGGAAGGCTGACGACCTTATCGCCGACCTAGAAGAGACTTTCGCGAACCTTCGACGGTTTCGCATAAAGCTCAACCCACGAAGTGCGTCTTGGGGTCCCCAAAGGAAAGCTCTTAGGCTTCATCGTCTCGGCGAGGCATCGAGGCCAATCAGAGAAGATCTCGGCGATCGCAGGATGGGCCCGGCCGGCAACCTCAAAGGGGTCGGTGGCCGACCGGTGCTGGCGGCTTTGAGCCGTTCGTGTCTCGCCTCGCGAACGCGAATGCCGCTCTGTGTCGCTCAAGAAATCCGACCGCTTGCTTGGACACACGAGGCTCGAGGCCCTCACCCGCTTGAAGGCCTTCTGTCCTCGCCTCGATCTGATCGCCCGGCACTGTGTGAACCGCTGCTCCTCTACATCGCGCCACTACCCAAGTCGTCGGTAGCGGCCCTCGTGGTGGAGCGGCGGAAGAAGGCCGTGAGCTCAAGGTACAACGGCGGTCTACTTCATCGATGAGTACTTTCCGAGTCCAAGACTCGGTACCCACAGTGCGAAGTTACTCTGGCGGTGCTCATCGCAAAGAGGAAACTCGTTCACTACTTGATCAAGACGCCATCACCGTGGTGACCACGTCCCCACTAGGCGAGATCATCCACAATCGCGATGCCTCAGGAAGGATAGCCAAATGGGCGCTCGAGCTTAGCGGCCATGGCATAATATACGTCCCTCGGACGGCGATCAAGTCGCAGGCTCTGGCCGACTTCGTCGCCGAGTGGACCGAAGCCCAGGCACCACCAGTGGTCGAAGACCCCGAGTACTGGACAATGTACTTCGACGGGTCTTACACCAAGAATGGCGCGGGCGCGGGAGTCGTCATCATCTCCCACTCGAGAGCGAGCTTCAATCGCCATTAGGTTGCTCTTCGACGCGACCAACAACATTGCCGAGTACGAGGCTCTCGTCAACGGTCTCCGGATCGCTGCCGACCTCGGTGCCCGCCGGCTCTACGTCCACGGGGACTCCAAGCTTGTCGTCGACCAAGTCATGAAGGCTGCGGAGCCCCGAGACGCCCGCATGGCCGCGTACTGTCGAGAAGTACGCCGGCTCGAGGAGCGGTTCAAGGGTTTCGAGCTTCACCATAGCTACCGACGCTACAATGGCGAGGCCGATCACCTGGCCAATCTTGCCTCCAGCAGAGAGCCTGTCCCGCCCGGGATCTTCGTCTCCGACCTCCTGCGGCCTTCGTCGGTGGACTCGGCGGTGGCGGCCACCCGACCAATCCAAAGACGGTCGCCCGACCGACGCGCGGTCGGGCGTGGACTTGGCGGATCGCCCGCGGTGAGCTAGCACTTGAGTCCGACCGAGGAGGCCCTACATCGACCGCTTGACGGACGGGTCACTTCCCACCCGACCGAGGCGAGGCGGCGCCTCGCCCGGCGGCAAAATCTTTCGTCTGATCGGCCCGCACCTCTACAAAGGAGTCCCTCCGGTCCTCCAAAATGTATCTTGACCGACCAAGGAAAACAATTCTTTGGGCGACATACAGTAGTCTGCGGTCACCACGCAGCACCCGATCTCTTGTGGGAAAGGCCTTTCGACAAGGTTTCTCTTGCCAACCACGTGTGTCGACGCCGAGCATATCGTGCGCACTGCGAAGGATGCGATTCTTTGCTCGTGAGACGATCCGCCACCAAGCTTCTGAGACGATCCCCATCACGTGGCCTTTTGCCGTCTGGGGACTCGATTTGGTCGAACCTTCGAGAAAGCGCCGGGCTTCACCCACCGCCGTCGCGGTAGATAAGTTCACCAAGTGGATAGAGGCCAAGCGGTCGTGGCGCCACGTCGGTACAAGCGGCCATCTTCTTCCGCGACATCGTTTTTAGGTTTGAGTCCCAAACTCCATCATCACCGACAACGAACACAGTTCACGGGAAGGAATTTCTCGAGTTCTATGACGACTTCAACATCCGTGTCGATTGGGCGTGATGGCCCATCCGCGGACTAACGGCCGGTCGGCGCACTAACGGCATGATCCTTCAAGGACTCAAGCGCGGATCTTCGATCGGCTCAAGCATTTTGCGGTATTTGGGTAGCCGAGCTGCCTCAGTCCTCTGAGTCTGCGGACCACGCCGACCCGGCGGCCGGGTTCACACCCTTCTTTATGGTGTTCGGCCTGAAGCCATTTTGCCCATCGACACGGAATCGGCTCCCGAGATTGCAAGCCTTCGATGAGGCTCGGGGCTCGCCGCAACAAGGCGCCATCGACCCCGACGAGGCGAGGCGACGCGTGGCCCCTGCGGTCGACCGTGATATCAACAAGCCTGCGCGCTACCACGGCCGCCAAGTTCGAGGACGATCCTTCGATGGCGACTTGGTTCTGCGTCGAGTCGGACAACCAAAGATAAGCACAAGTGGCGCCCCTGAGGAGGTCCTTTCACCGTCGTGGAAGTTCTCCGACTGGCACCTTCGACTCAAGGACGCCGATGGTCGCATCCTCCTAATGCCCGGAACATTGAAAAGTTAAGGCGATTCTATCCCTAAGCTCTTTTCTTTTTCTGGTATAAGTCTTTACCTTCCTCCCAACCGAGCACACAGTCGCCACGTGACGACTTCGGGGCTGCCGTGGCGCCCGTTCGAGCCGCTCGGATGGTGTCCGTGCGGTCGGTGACCCAGCCGACCACGAGGTCTATCCCGAGCGGTAACCCTCTCGACCCGAGTGCTACGGCCTACGCCCAGCCGGCTATGGTTGCCCAGTAGCACTCCGCGGAAGAAGGAAGCACCTGAGTGGGATGACCTTCTGGTCGATTGGGAACAATCTTCCCCCACACGAACTCGGCTAACTCACGTACTCATGTGGGTCGGTGACCCGACTAGTCACAGAGTCTATCCCGAGCGGTAACCCTCTCGACCCGAGCGCTACGGCCTACGCCCCAGCGGCTATGGTTGCTAAGTAGCACTTTGCGGAAGAAGGAAGTGCCCGAGTGGAAAAACCCTTGGCCGATCGGGAACACTCCGAACCCCCATGAGTGCCAGAATAACTACGATAAACAAGACTCCTATCCTCTTCGGCCCTCTCAAATTGACCCGACCTACGCATAAGCGACCCCGTGGTCCTTGAGGCTATGGTCGGTCAAACCCAAACGCAAAGGAGAGCAAAGAGGCAAACCGGAGCTTACAATTACTTACGATCGTTTACACAACAGTCTTTGCAAGAAAAGAAAAAAAAAAAAGGGCTAACTTCTTTCTTCCTCTTCTTCCTGGTGGCCGACCGGCACGGAGGAGGAGGACCTGGCATCTTGGAAGGCGACCTCGGGCGGGACGTGGCTGGCGATCTCCCGAGCATGCGGCTCGACCTGGAGCTCGAACCTGTCGACCTCGTCGTCGGTCCGGTTCCCGGCGATGCCGCTACTCACCATCATGCGAGGTCGACACCGTCATAGTGCGAGGCGGTGTTGACCGGTCTGAGACGAAGCTCCCAGCTGCGCCCGCAATCACACCGCCTCCACAAGCCCGGCACTCGGGCGGTAGCAGAGGCAAGTGCGCTCGGGCTGCCTCGTGCCCAAGACTTGGCGCGAGACCTCTGGCCGACCCTCGAAGGCTTCGATTCGGCGCCCATCTCGGCCCTACCATCCTCGGAGACCCTCGGCGCCAGAGCCTTGTCCTCGGCCGTGATCGCCACGTCGCGGTCTCCGCCGCCCTCCCGAGCCTCCATGGCGGCGCTTCGAGTTTCTCTCACCTCTGCGAGTTTTGGCGTCTCGGATGAGTCTCCTCACGGGTTACCCCAACCAAAGAAATCAATGGAGGAGTTGAGATACTTACGATCCGCAGAGTCGATCAGTGCCGACTTCCCCTCTGAGACTCGTAGGGCGTCCTCAAGGAAGCCGGCTCCTTCCGAGCAGATCTCTGCTCGGGCCGAGCTTGTTCGGCGTCCTCCCGGGCCTGATCCCGCTCCGACCGCAGATGGGTCGCTTCTGCTTGTGCCACCCCCTCAGCGGTGACGGCGGCGTCCTTGGCCTCGGTGACCTCCGCCAGGGAGGATTCAAGCTCCACCACCCTTGCCCTCAAGGCCTCGGCCCCAAGCGCTCGTCGTAAAGGGCCTTTGAGGCCTCCTCCACTCTAAGCGGAGTTTTTCGCCTCCGTCCGCCCAATGTTCAAAGCCTCTTGGGCAAGACGAAACTCAAGCCGCAGCCGACCACTTTCTTCCACTGCGGCCGCCCGCTGAGCATCCGAGCGACGAAGAGCTGGCCTTGGCGCTCGGGCAGGCCCGCAAATCTTGCTAACACGGACATTTCGTCAACCGCGTAAGCATATCGAGAGTTACAAAGTCGACTCCTTCGCTCGGCTTACCAAACTTACGGGTTGAATCCCCGACCATCACCTCCAGCGCCTGTTGAAGACTCTAAGGCTAGGGTCGGACCCTTATGGATCGACCCTATCTCCTCCTCCGCAACCGTGGCGCCCTGCCGAAGGCCAGCCCACTCTCGCTCCTCGGCCGGGTCCATGGATCCCGGCCCTGGGGCCGCATCCGGCAGCAGACCCTCGCCTGTCTGCTCGGAGGGAGCGGCGCCCGACCAGAGCGCCATGGCCAGGGGCGATGAAGTCGGCCCCATGGGAGCCCCTTGGGCGGGGGGTCTGCGCCTCGGCATCGGCGCCGCCCGGCCGCCGCGGCCCGCCATCGCTATCGCCGACCCTCCGGAAGACTATCTCGGCCGGCACCGCCCGTGGAGTCGGCGATCGCTCCCCTCTTCCGCCAGCGCCCTTCGATCGGGCGCAATGGCCAGCCGCGTCGCCGTCCCCTCCTCAGGAAGACCCTCGCGTCGGCGGCGGCATCCCGGCGGGGCGGCGGGAGCTCTTCGCGGCCTCGATCTCTCCTCCTCAAAGGAGGGCGCGTCCTGATCGCGTGCTCCATAGGCGCCGACCGACGGTACCACGAGCCGCCGTGACCGCCACTTGAGAAGTGGTCGCGCACGCCCCAAATCACGCGCCGTGTAAGCGCACGCCACGATATTTAAAAGTCGCCCGGCGGCTTTGCTACAAAAATGTTCCAGAGAGGGAAGAAATACTTCTCGCGGAGCGCGTCGCGCGCGCACGCGCTCTCTTCATCGGCCCCCACCAAGGCGGTCGGTGGCCGCTTCCCGGCTACCACCCGGTCGGCGCGTCGACAAGCTGCGGCCGCATGACGCCCTTCGCTGAGGATCATGGCGCGGGGCTCTTGTCGGGCCAACTCTCGAGCCACCACTCACCGGAGGGTCGGGAAGGAATGCGCTGTAGTCGGGAAGCTCCCCACTATCGAGAAGTCGTCCCCACCGCGGTGGACTCCGACACGCCTCGCCGCGCTCCTTTCGCTTCTTCTTCCTCCTCTCCTCCTTACGCCTTTTGGGGAATCGGCCTCGGCGGTCTTCGCCGAGAGGCCGCCTCGTTCTTTCTCCCGGGAGCGGTGCCCGGAGGACATGCCTACGAGCCCCTAGAGGATACAAAACGACCGATCAGTCGACGCTAAGAGCGAAGAAGAAAGAAGCGAAAGAAAATCCCACAAACTCACGGATTTGGGGATGAGCCGACGAAAGGCCCGGTGGCCGCCGCGCCACCGTGGCGCTTCCTCCGATAATCGCCGCCACCCGGGCCTCCACCTCTGACGCGCCAACTCACCCACCTCCATCCTTGCCCGGTCGGATGGCCCCTCATCTTGGAACATGGGGTGCGGCCTTGCGCGCGGGGTCGACGCATCCTCATGAAGGCGCACGACAACATCCCGGTCACCCCGTTTCCTCGAGCCCCGATCTCCTCCACGATCGGGGCCACCTTGTTCTTTTCCTCTTCTCGGCGCCCGTGTCCATTGCTCCATCTGCGACAGGAGCTCGCCCGAGGAAAGCTCGGGCGCTGCTTTCAACGTTCGGACATAGATCCATTCGGGCGCCATCCCTTGTTAGAGGACGGCGGCTTGATGTCAGTACTCGAGCTCCGCCCGTTCAAGTGGAGGGCGGGCCGCCCATGGGCGCCGTCGCGTCGAGCGGCTGTCTTTCCAAAGCCTCGCCGAAGAAGTGCACGCCTGGCGCCCAATGCGGCTCAATCCTAAGAAGGCCTCGCATGGGTAATGAAAATGGCGATGTGAAGGACCCGTTAGGGTTGAGGTGGTGCACCTCCACCTTGTAATGGAAAAGAAGCCCCGGGCGAAAGGGTGGAGCGGCGAGTCCGGCCGCGCTCAAAAACGAGGCGGGACCACAACCTCGCCGCTCTGCGGCGCCGGATAACGGCCCGGTCGGCACCCTCCACCAGAGGTGCCTCGCGCGGAGGAAGCCCTTCTTCACTAGGCCGAAGCGCGACTCTCTCCGTCGGAGCACTCCGTCCACGACATCTTCGCGGGAAGCGGCGGAAAGGTGAGAAGAAGAGGGCCGAGGTTTCCTTCTCTGCTCTCTGGCGTTTTCTTGCTTTAGGGGCGGAGACGAAGAAGGCGAAAGCGTGGCTACCCGAGGCACCCCAACAACGCACTTATAGGAGGCGAAGCGGGCGCCGACCGAACGGACGCCTCCTCGAGCGAATCGTCGCGTCCCGCCTCGTCATCACGCCGCTGGTAACTCCGATTTCCAATTCCACTCGCATTTAATCCTGTCGCGTCGGGTTGCGAGCCATAAAGACGCCGCCCCGACAGCGTGTCCGTTACCTCTTGGTCTCGCCTTTTGGCGGGGCGGTTGTTCGGCGCGCGAGAGGCCCATGGGCCGCGGTCCCAAGATGGCAAAAAGCTTTGTGGCTTGCGCGGGGCCCACCAAAGTCGTGGGTTCAAAAGGCCTAACCCACCGGATGGGCGTAGGCCGCCCAGTGAAACTTGAGCGAGGGCAAGTACGAGTGAGCCACGGTGGGTCCCGGTTGGGTCGGTGACAACCCGATCCACCTCTACTGCGTCCGAGACCATACTTCACACTCTCCCGGGAGCTCATCGATGGCGGCGGCCGGTGTGCTCTGGGTGGTGACGACCCGGGGTCCATCTGGGATTGAGTAAAGAAAGGTTTCTTATGGGTCGCCCCACAAGCGGGACACCCTACTCTGGGACCGTCCGCTCGGAAGGGTCCCCTTGGCGGACCTCCCAGACCCACTCGGACTACCGTTACTAGCTCCAAGAGCACGGCGTTCAAACCAGCGCAGTAAACGCGTCGCTCACCCCTCCAGTCCCACACTGCGGATGGGGTAAACTTGTGGGATAGACGGCAGCTACTCCTCTCGCAGCTTCCCTCACGGACGGGGACTCGGGATGGATACCCGCGTCCGGCTACGGCGTTAAGCGAGCACTCGGACACGGAACCTCGCGGAGGCATCCGGTCGTCCTGCCGACTAAGGCGGCGTCCGGCCACGACGTTAAGCGAGCACTCGGACGCCGGAACCTCACGGAGGCATCCGGCCGTCCTTGCCGACTAAGGCGGCGTCCGGCTCGACGTTAAGCGAGCACTCGGACACCGGAACCTCGCGGAGGCATCCGGCCGTCCTGCCGACCAAGGCACTCGGACATCGGAACCTCGCGGAGGCATCCGGCCGTCCTTGCCGACTAAGGCGGCGTCCGCCACGACGTTAACGAGCACTCGGACACCGGAACCTCGCGGAGGCATCCGTCGTCCTTGCCGACCAAGGCACTCGGACATCGGAACCTCGCGGAGGCATCCGGTCATCCTTGCCGACTAAGGCAGCGTCCAGCTACGACGTTAAACGAGCACTCGGACACCGGAACCTCGCGGAGGCATCCGATCGTCCTTGCCGACCAAGGCACTCGGACACCGGAACCTCGCGGAGGCATCCGGTCCTCCTTGCCGACTAAGGCAGCGTCCAGCTACGACGTTAAACGAGCACTCGGACACCGGAACCTCGCGGAGGCATCCGGTCGTCCTTGCCGACCAAGGCACTCGGACACCGGAACCTCGCGGAGGCATCCGGTCGTCCTTGCCGACCAAGGCACTCGGACACCGGAACCTCGCGGAGGCATCCGGCCGTCCTGCCGACCAAGGCACTCGGACACCGGAACCTCGCGGAGGCATCCGGCCGTCCTTGCCGACCAAGGCACTCGGACACCGGAACCTCGCGGAGGTATCCGGTCGCCCTGCCGACCAAGGCACTCGGACACCGGAACCTCGCGGAGGCATCCGATCGTCCTTGCCGACCAAGGCACTCGGACACCGGAACCTCGCGGAGGCATCCGGCCGTCCTGCCGACTAAGGCGGCGTCCGCCACGACGTTAAGCGAGCACTCGGACACCGGAACCTCGCGGAGGCATCCGGTCGTCCTGCCGACCAAGGCACTCGGACACCGGAACCTCGCGGAGGCATCCGGCCGTCCTTGCCGACCAAGGCACTCGGACACCGGAACCTCGCGGAGGCATCCGGCCGTCCTTGCCGACCAAGGCACTTTCGGACACCGGAACCTCGCGGAGGCATCCGGCCGTCCTGCCGACCAAGGCACTCGGACACCGGAACCTCGCGGAGGCATCCGGCCGCCCTTGCCGACCAAGGCACTCGACACCGGAACTAAGGCGCGTCCGGCTACGACGTTAACGAGCACTCGGACACCGGAACCTCGCGGAGGCATCCGGCCGTCCTGCCGACTAAGACGGCGTCCACTACGACGTTAAGCGAGCACTCGGACACGGAACCTCGCGGAGGCATCCGGTCGTCCTTGCCGACCAAGGCACTCGGGCACTAAAACTTCCAAGGCATCCGCTCATCCTTGCCGACCAAGGCGCCGATTAGCTACGGCGCGAAAACGAGCGCAAAGGAAGATTTCTTGAGGAACAAACCGCGAGTTCGCACGTCCGACCACTCGAAACCAATCGCCGAACTTCCTAGCGCCGAGCCGATCAAAGCGTAACAAGCAAAGCTAACTCCTTCATGAAGTCATTCATAGAGAAAAAAATTTCATTAAAAAGCCTAGGGCTCAAAACTTTACACCATTTTACATGAGGCACACGCAAGACTCTCTATCTACACCTGACTCTAAAACTCCCTACGACAACGCTGACGGTAGGCCCTTGCACGCCGACGGATGGACCTTGGGGTCGGTGGACTGAGGTCATTGGAGATGACTCTTTGGTAGGCCCTTGCCCGGTCGTCAAGGCCGGCCACGGCCGCGGAATGGCATGCCGCCGCTGCCGTTCAGCGACATCGACGCGCGCGCGCGCCTCGCAATCGGCGCCCGCGCCATTGCCTCTAGGAGGGCCCCCTTGCCACTCCAAGCCTCGGATCGCTCAAGTAGCGCGTCAGCAGCGAAACGTCGCGAGCTACTTCTTCTCTCTTTGGGAGTTCGGCTATCGCCGATCATACTCAACCCAAAGCTCGTTCAAAGGGTCATCCTCTTCCACCACGATGTCATCACGGCCCGAAGACTAAAGGGTGTCTTGAACACATTTCAAGAAGGAAAGGATTCTCGTCTAAGAGTCTGCCGCCGAGCAACCCGTGGCGCCCTTATATACCCATTCGAAGGAAGATCAAACGACTCAGGAATAAATGCCGACGCAGGAAAACGAAGCGCCCACCACCGGAACCCGAAGCGGTCAAGAAGACGAACGAGCAAAAACACACCCAGCCGTGCGCGGCGCGCACAACGAAGCAATTAAGAGGCTCCCGGCGGTTCGCATACCTCGTGAACGTAATCCGGGCGCACGTCGAATGCGTTGAGAACACGCCCGGCAAAAACGGTAGGCCCCGCTGGCCCACCTAGTTGAACGGATCGATCAAGCTCAACCCCAACCGAGTCCGCCAACTCGATTGGAGGTTCGGGGGCTACTGACGAATACTCATAAAACAGGGGTGCACCCACGGCCCAATTGCAACAAGCAAAGCCCAGAGCAGCAAGCAGGCGGCCTCGAATACGGCCCCAGCCTAAACAGGCCGTCCCCGGCCTGCTACCCAAATGCCTACGAGACCATTCAGGGAGACCATTCCCGACCGATCCCGACTCGACTCAAAGAGGTTCCCGACCCCGCGGCGGGGCGGGATCCCCGACCGACTCAGCGGGGTTCCCGACCCCGCGGCGGGGACGGGATCCCGGCTCCGACTCAAGGCGAGGTTCCCGACCGCGCAGCCGGGCGGGATCCCGCTTCGACTTCAGCGAGGTTCCGACCCCGCAGCGGGACGGGATCCCGCGACTCCGACTCAGGCCGCGTGCCGCGCATCGGAGTCCCGTGTCAACCTAAGGCCACGTGCCCCACGAACGGTCATTCGAAGTGACTGAGCGAGGGCAGGTGGTCCCTTCCCAAGACAGTTTGATAAGCTGCTGAAGCCACGTCTCCTGTCCCATCAACCAGCCACCCACAGTGCAAGGACACGCTCTCTCCCGAGGCAACTCCAACGTCACACGCGACTACGTCAGCACCCACATGGATCACAGAGAGCAGCTACGCCACTTCCCGGAGGATTACCTAACCGCTCTGACCAGCTAGACCACCGACCCAGCATAGGCTCAGCAGGCGGCGACCAGTCGGCGGAACGATTGGTCAGACGGCGGGGCAAGACTGAAGCCCCTAGAAGTAGCTCGCCTGGCACTTCGCCAATTCTCGATGTAACCTGCCCCTTCGTACTGAATAAAAGGAGGCAGGAACCTCCTAACAGGGCAAGGAGTAAGAGCTACAGGAGAGCTTTTTTCCTCTTCTTCCTCTTCTTCTTTTTCTTCTCCTTCTGAGAGCTAAGTTTAGATCATTCTAGTGTTGAGGCTCCACCTCTCGCTTGTAAAAAAACTCGGTGCAGTCATCCGCACCCCAGTGAATACAATACCAACGCACGAACTGGAGTAGGGACCTTCGGCCCGAACCAGTATACATCTTGGACTCCAGGGTCTAACCATTCAGGGAGCGGGAACGCGCAGCCCCTTAGACTTACAAATTTACTTGCCGGCGCTCGAAACGCCGACAAGTTTATATTAAAAACCGACACAGATGAACGTAATATCACTATCGGTTTATATTAAAAACCGACACAGATGAACACTATCGATTTATATTAAAAACTGACATAGATGAATGTAGTATCACTATCGGTTTATATTAAAAACCGACACAGATAGGCATAGTATCACTATCAGTTACTACTACAAACCGACAAAGATTAAAACATTATCACTATCGGTTTCTATTAAAAACCGACACTAATATGATTCAATCGCTTCTAACATTAGAACCGATAGAGATTATTATTAACACCCCTCCTAAGTTATTTATTACAATCGTTTTTGCCTGAAAACTTAAGAACCGACACAGATGAAGCGATAGTAATGTATCATTCTGTAGTAGTGGATGTATATTCTATGACACTAATGAGTTTACTAATAAAACCTAAAGTTATAGAGAGGTCACATTAACAAAGTCTTGGTGGCATCCAAAACGATCCATGGTGGCAGATTTTGGATTTTTATGCTACAATTGCAGCACAAATTTATGTTAAATGTATCGAAAGTAATGATAGATATTGTGGCTACCACACTTATTTATAGTTAACGAGACAATATACTAGGGATCGATGTTACATGCATGCATGCCATAGCTCAGTGTGTCACAAGTGGAGCAAATACATAGTAAAAAATTTTCCCAAAACTAAACCAACTAACCAAATACACCATACCATTATTATGATTACTCACGATAAACGTATACGAAAAAGTTGTAAACTTTTTATTGTCATATAAACTAGCTAGACTTATAGCTAGGTCCGTACGTACCCCGATTGACACTCTTGATAGCTAGCTCAAAGACGAGTAACAAGCCAAAGATTCCAAACCATATCAAACGAAACACACACACACACAACACACCACAAAATATGTCATGTAACATCACAAAATCCAACAACGCCAGCGATCACAACGCTTACGTGTCCATGACCATGATCACCGGGTCTACATGAACACGGCGGCGACCACCGCGCCTGCCACGACCATTGCCCGCGAACCCGCTCCGCGGACTTTGTAGTTCAAAGCGGCAGACGAAGGGGACGCTGGTGGAGATGCTGGAGGGGACGCCGGAGGGGATGCTGGAGGGGACGCCGGAGGAGACTTTGGAGGAGACGCCGGAGGGGATGCTGGAGGGGACGTGGGGGCCTTGGGGCCGTCGTCGACGACTTCGACGACGAGCTTCAGGCCCTTCTCGCAGTGGTCGGCGACGCCGCAAAAGAACCACCTCTTCACTGCCTTGTCGAGCTTGACGGTGTCGTTGCCGGAGACCCAGGTTCCGAGCGTGTTGCCCTGCCTGTAGCAATCCTTGAAGGTTTGGCCGTCCACTTCGACCACCGTGTGTTCTGGCTTGGGGTACGTGAACACTGCCAAGGAAACGCCGAAAATTGCATGGATCCTAATTAAACCTGCAGCCATCGCGCCGGTGCTGTTCTTCAGAAACGGGGAGAGAGCAGTTAGTGCTGTGCGTACCTAGGTTGTCGCCAACTTTGAACGTTTTGCCGTCGGGCCAGCCGATTGGGTACTTGAGGGTCCAGCCAGCGTCGTCGCCAACTCTGTAGTCCACGGCGGAGGTCAGCGCCGGGAGGAAGGCGGCAGCGATGGCCGCGGCAGCCAAGAGCAGCAGTTGCCGGGAAGCCATTAGCTAGCTAGCTATGTGTTGGGAATCAGATTTTCTTTCTGCTGCTCTTGGTTCTAGCTAGAGCTAGCTTGGCTACACGGCTTGGTAGAGCAGGAGTGCCAATCGCGCGCATGTATATATCGAGTGTTACCTCACGGCGGTTGATACGAAGTTGCTGGCTCATGGCGGCATTAGCTGCCTGTACATGTAGCTACCGCCAAATCGAATTAATGTTCTATCAAAAGAAACGAGTGTGATGTTTTGCTTTGGAACCATCAGTGCATATATAGCAAAAGGAAACGTCAGCTGGCACGTACTTTGTTGTTAACTTCGCCTAGTAGCATGTATCTTGTTGGGGTTTATTGGCTTGGCTCAAATAATATTCTTCATAAATCATAAAAACAATCCCGAAAATCTTACCCCTACATGGTGAAAGATGAAAATTGGACACTCATTTATAAGTAAGAATATGTTCATGACTAGTTGAAGCAAACAGAAGAAGACTACATGTGCGAGCTCACTCGCTCGCCTCGCCACCGCCAGTGCGCACGTGCAGCATGCGTGTGATTGGTGCAACGATTTTGGGTCTGGTTGTGTGTGGTGCTACAGCTTCCACTACTATAGAAAAGGTCATCACAGACGGTTTTTGAATTGTCTGTGAAACACCTATAGAACCGTCTGTGATTTGGAAGTTCCAACCGTAGCTTTTATTCCATACAAACGTCACATGTTTCCAGAAGCAACGTAAAAGTCAACTCAAAAGATGTCAGAGCAAGTATCTTTTCACTATCTGAATGCAGATATGAACCAGAATTTTTTATTTTACTATCAATAGTATTCCACAGTGTCACATCTTGTACAATCAATACAAAATGAACAGCGTATTTAACAGCCTACTAACAAGTAAAGGTACTCCTCTTCTGTAAAGAACAAACAGGACTACCTCTTTAACATTCTAAATGATGGTATGTTCTGAACACTTGAAATTCCTCCAGTTGTAAGCTCTTGCTCTAACTGAACTGTGTGGACTTTAGAACCTCCTGATAAAATGAAGTAAATATGACCAACTGAACAAGGTGACAGAATGGGAAACCATTAGTATGCAGATATTATATCTTCTATATATAAAGAACACTCACATTGAATTGCATATAACTAGCTCTCCTTGCAAGCCATTGAGCATCAAGCATCCGAAAGGCAACACAGAAAAGTTTATCAAAAGCCATCTCGCCGTCTTCAAGTAGTTGAACAAAGTGAACACCAGCTTTTGTACTCATATTTCCTACAATGAGGTAAGAAAGGTAAGCTGTAGTTCTGTATATGTTAGCTGCTTATGAATCAATCCAAAATCAGTTTAGGAAAATTGAATCTGAATGACAGCTAAGCTTGCATAAATGGCCTAAAGTAGCAAATAATGAAAGCACACAGAAGTAGAGAAGTGAATAGATTATGATTACACTGCTGAAATTGCAGGATTGTGTGGTTGTGGCTGTAAGGTAGGAGCATTGGCTCTATACAATTCCTATAAAAGAGGGGGGGGGGGATAACTCTTGAGAAATATGCAGAATAAGAGTTTGGAACATATCAAACAAAATTTAAACAAAAAAGGCCCACCTTGATCTTGCGGGAACCCTTGTAAACATCAAATCATTTCTTGTTTGGCTTCCCTTCTACCCTATACAAGATGAGATGCTATTTCATACATGCAACATCCTATACAAGATGCATAAAAGTTTAATTAAATTAAATACGCATTTATGTGGTCATGAATCAAGAAAGAAATATATTACCAAGAGACCAGATGTGTGACTTTAATCCATAGGGAATATCCTGAAGCAGTTTTGGACACATGTAGTTTAGTGTTCCAACGACCTAAAGAAAGCATATGTTGTCAGTATGCAGTATTAGTTTGAGCATAGGAAAAATAATTATACCCTTTTCTTTTCGCATTTTAGATGAATGTAAATGTCCATATGGTTTGTGGTATAAGAGAAGAGTATAAATGGTGTGAGGGAGATACACATTGCAAATAGTATGGTTAGTGTCTCTGGTGCTATACCATATGAAGGCTAAATAGCTCAATAAATGTAATGTTCTTCTCACAATGTGAAAGGCTAAGGTGATGCAGAATTTTTACGAAGAGATCAATTGGAGGAAAAAGGGAAAAAGAGCGTACTGAAGAGGTTAAATCATCTTCCTTTAAAGTCTTAGCTAGGCCAAAATCTCTTGCATGCACATGAATGAATTGTGAAATGGTAAAATGTAGAATTAGAAGGTGCCGATGCAGTATGAAATAGCAGATAACTCTAGGCCTGAAGTGTTGTACTTATTATCAGAAACTAACCAAGGCGTATATCTTGACCTTTGGTGGAAAATATGTTGGAGTACTGCAATTATGAAAAACAATTGTCGATGGCACTATCATGTAAACAATCGACAATGGTACTATCCGCTGCCACTTACCTTCAGATCACGATGCAAGGCATAGTTCGAGTGCAAGTAGTCAGCAGGTAATACCAATTGAGCGAACTATGTCAGCCATTTGTGAGAATCAAACAACGATCGTGCAATGGCCTGATCCAAGCTGCAAGAACAAGAACTGAATCTATCAAAATTCACCCCAGAAAATTGCAGTAGGAGGAAAGAATCAAAGGCAAGGTACCAACTTGTTGCAGCAGTAGTGTAACGACCCCCATTTTTACATACTTGCAAAAATGGAAATCTAATGTGCATTTTCGTACTAGTCCCATGATCAGTAGCTAGTACGCACATACACCAATTGGAATCACAACCATACCACAAATATTATTAAGCGGAAGCTATTACATAAAGAAAGCTCTTACAAATCAGAGATAAAGCAGCAAAAGAAGCAAAGTCTTGTAGTGTGCCCATCCAACACCCGCAGGCAACCGACAAGGCATAAATCCCTAGAAAGATTCGACGAAGAGAAAACCCGCAACCTGCGACGAAAGGGACCTTCGAAGCTCGACAACTTAACCACCTAAAAACCACATATAAGCAAGGGTGAGTACATTCGTACTCCGCAAGACTTGAGCAAAGCCTATAATATATGCAGGCCATTTCAAAGGAGGCTACTACAGTTAATTTGCATAAAGCAGAATTGACATTGTAAAACAAGTTATTTGCAAACGGAATTTATAAAAACATAATTGACTGATATGAAATAAGTAAAGCATAAGTAATATATTCACAATCCATCGCGAATATCGAATAATCCAGAAATGGAATCCAACAATGTCGATCCTTTGACATAAAGCAAAAGCTGCTAAAAAGGTTCCAAACCAAAACCCAATTTTTGGAAATACAAAAGCATTCTAACATTGGAATGACTTCACCAAGCGTCCTTGACCGCGGACACGGCTAATTAATTAGATTTATACTCTGCAGAGGTGTACAACTTTATCCACAAGGAATGATCAACCTCTTTTGCCAGATCAATTAACACACTTCCTTTGGTGTGTCGGCAAGGAGATCATACAGAGCCGTTACATTATCTAGATGTGGCTTTGAACCAGCCCGGGACGTTTGACCCTCGCCATGAAAACAGAAACACTCACCCAAGACGTGGTTCCTTTCACAACACACCCAACACCACGTTTCTGTCCACGGCAAGGCGTACACCGTTGCATTGGTAAGTAGACCCCCTACAGACAGACCGAACCGGAATGCCTGTGCAATCTCCCGCTTTCCTTAGATGCAAAGCCACACCTAAACAACTTAATAGGCTAAGACCCGCCCATACAAGCCCTCGTGGTTGTACGAAATTTTTGGATCTATAGCGTCCCATTGCTCGGTCCTTAATCCGACACGGGCGATACTCCACCCTAACTACATGCAAATCCCTTTGCACCTCCGGCTATTGCCAATAATCGCCCGCATCAAAACCATAGTTTTATTTTGGGGTTTTAATCAAAATACCCATAACCAACAGCTTTAATTCCAACATTTTCCATTTCTTAAGAAACAAGTTTTGATCTGATCATCATTCTCATTTGTTCTAAAAGCATGGCTAAGCATGGATAGAAGTAATCGCATATAACCACAATGACATTAAGTAATTGTCTGAGCTCAATCTATGGTTATCAAGGTACACATATCCATACTTATCAAGGAAGTTTCATGAGACAACAGGTATAACTACCAGTACCACAAAATAGCCATTTACAGAAAGTAAACGTATGCATGAAACATTTTAATAAACAATGCAAATTAAATTCTGGGATCAAGATGGTCAAAGGAGGGTGCTTGCCTTGCTTATATATCGTTTACGACGAAGATGCGATCACGGCTGACGGAGGCAACGACGGAGGAAGGAACGTCGGATTCTACACGTCGATCGATCGGAAAATATAGCAAATAATAAACTTCAATAAGGGCGAAAAGAAGATAGACATGAAAATCAAATAAAGATTCATTGCAGAAAACAGGGATGATTTAGGGTTTGAATTATTGAGGATCTCATGATTTAGATACTTACACATTCATACTTATTGGTTTTGAGATAACAAAACAGGGTTTCTTTTATAGATTATCTTTTCTTGATTTATGAATTCAAGAGGCTAAAACTATGAATTTTAGTATTCTTGATATCGAATTATAGATGCTAAAATTATTTGGATTAAAAGAATTAAAACACTAGTTAAGGGTTACGCTGAACACTTAACCTTAAGATTTTGCATAAGAAAGGTTTTAAATAAGTTATAACTGGTAGTTAGCTAATTAGATTTATTTATGATTTTTAAGAAGGTTCTGGTGATACAATTTCATTAACTACAAATTCCTTATTACAAGGTTCACTCATTCCTATCACGGCAAGGTTCTCTAAACATAAAACTAAGGGTTATTCGACTATTAGAGTTTACATGCCAAACATGACGAAATAAGATTATTTCTTCGGAATTGGATAGCATATACTTTGGTGAACAAATCTAGGCTGATTTCATATATTTTAGCTTTTAGACGAGATATTATTTTCATAGTTGAAAATGCTTAGGTGATATAAAAGGTTGCGACAATCATACTTTTTAGGGGTATTCAGCTAGCAAGATTAAATTGAAAAATAAGATGTAAATAAAATATTTTTCTAGAATATGGTAGACCATATCCTAAATATCGTTTCTAAACTGATTTCCATAATTTCGCATTTAGGCGAGGGGTTCTACTGGTGTGAAAAAGCTTGATAGTTCAATTTTACTCGATGAGAGTTCAGTTTTTGATACAAGTTTGCGACTATACCGCCTAGGATAATCTACTCATTTTTCAGGTATTAATAGGGCATGACTCTAGAAATAATTGAAAGCTAGTTTCGCGACAATTGGCTTTTATCCGAAATGTTTTTCCTATAAACGATCATTAGGGTCTATCGTTATTTTATTTCATCCTTGCACAAACATAAGGTATTTTTGTCTTCACAGCAGGGGTACTATTTTTCAGGGCTATAGGATTTGGTTTTATCAAATTCGAGTTTATTCTGAAAGTCACAACTATTCTAATTATGCAAGTATTTACATTTTGACTATTAATTATTTACTGTTTTATGTAGTAAACTTTAAGTATTATTTTATATCTAGAAACCTTATACTGCCAGAGGTATAATAAAACTGGTTTAGCGATCATTTGAATTCATTTGACCCATATTCTAACATATTCAACTTTCTATCCATATACATATACACATTTTATATTTAAGCTATATCATTCTTTTCAAGTTAATTCAAATCAAGTTCATTTATTAAATATTTTGGCAAACTAAGGTATTCTACTGCCATGCTAATATTTACAAACTAAATTTTACTTATTCTATATTTTCATTATTCAAATTATGCTTATTCGAAATTCTAATGCATTGAATACATTCTTTAATAAAAAGTAACTCTAACATAATGAAATTTAAATATTTTTGTATATTTGAACTCCTGGAAGCATGAGTATTTTACTAAAATTGGTTCCATTCATTTTTAAGTTTGTTTACAACATTTTAATATGAAGTGTGTTTTTAGCCCTTTCTTTCAAATTTGAATTTCAAATTTACCTAGTGAACATTTTTAAAATGTTATTGCATAATATGAAAGAACTAGATTTTAGATGAATTAATAATTTTATTCCATTCAATTTGAAGTTACAATGCAAAAGTTATCAATGTTTGATTCACTTCGGGTATACTAAATTTCTAGAAAAATCAAAAATACGTTTTCCTTACAAATAAGCGCTTTTACCGTTGAACTGAGTTCATTTGTCCGCTAACAAAGCGGGCCCACGAGACAGCGATCGAAAGCAGGGGCGACGGTGGCGAAGCCCGTCGGCGGCGAAGGAAGGCCGGAGCCAGTGAACGGGCTCCACGACGAGCACCAGTGGGTCTTCGCGCACACGGGGGTGGGGTCGCTCACCGGCGGGGACGGCAGGAATGGGCTGCCACCGGCGGCATGCGGTGGAGGGAGGTGCGGCTCGCCGGGGAAGAAAAGGAAGGGATCTCCGGTTGAATCGGTGGCGGTTTAAGCTTCTACGAGGTCTGAGCATTCCATTTTGGCGGTCAGCCGGGCCGGATCTTGGCCAAGGAAGCGCGCCACCGTGCGCCAGAGTTGGAGAAGAAGGGCGCCCGGTGAGGAGACTCTGCAGGCGAAAAGAGATGGAATTCCGGCGTGATGAGTAAACTACAGTTCCAGGTGAAGCTAAAGGGAGAATCAATTTCAAGAATTGCTAACCAATTTGCCCGAATTGAAGTTTCTTCCCCTTTTCGGTTTTTCTGGCGAAATGGTGAAGAACACAGTTTTTGGCTTGATTGTTCGGTTCTGGGAGTGGATGAAAAGAAGGGGAACTTCAATGTGATGTAGCACTGGTATTTATAGCCGGAGAAAAGATCGTTCACAGGGTTTGAACTTGAGATGGAATTGCGGCGGTTCTGTTTGCAATTTGGCGCAGTGGCGCGATCTCTCCGGCAGGGAAACGACATGAGGATGACAGGGCATGGCGCGCAGACTTCAAGGATGGGCGTGGCTTTGGATCGGCGTAAGTGGTGCGACGATCGTTGAATCGTGGCCGGCGCAAAGACTCGGGAGAGTTCGTCGGCAGAGAGGGAAAAGGAGAGAGGAAGAGCAAGGCAGCGCTGACAAGCGGTCCGGGCCACCAGTCAGTGTCTGAGGGGGTTTTTCCGTTGCCGTTGAACGGTTACGGTCAAAGGTGTTGGCCCCACATGTCGGAGAGAGAGGATGAGGCAAAGGGATAAGCTCAGCCCAGACCGTCCCATGTGGGCATTAAAACGGCCATCAGATCACTGCGTAATTTCGTGAAACTTTTTGAATGACCTCTCCTGGTAGTATTCTTACTTCAGTAAAATTTGTAGGTCAAAATATCTTGTAATGTATTATTTAAAATTCTGACACTGTGGACTTGTACAGGATTTGCATTTCGGTATTTTATTTATTTTAGGATGTAAATCATATTAATTATTTTGAAAACTTTTTATTGGTATTAATTTTGTCTTAAGTATATCTCCACAAAAATTTCAAGTCAAAAACCCAAGTGAATATTTTATAAAAATTCTGACATTAGGATTTCTAGTTTTTGATTGTTTCTGTTTTTGAATTATTAGAGGGCTTTTCCGACATGATAAAATCCTGATATTTTTACCAGGTGTAAAAACTGCTATAATGGTGCTATGGTAATTTTTATAGCTCCATATAATTTTCTGATATTTTACAAAAATTCTGACTTGCACTGTTTTTAGTCAAAAGAGGTGTCATTCATTTTATTTACCCATTTTTCTGTGCATAAAATTTTACTTGTTGATTTTACTGACTTACCAGTATGATTAGGGTTCCATGGTAATTTTTCCAAATTTTTACTTTTACCATTTTAGCTTTTTACCATTATCCATTCCTTAATTGTATTTGATTGATTTTTCATTCAATACAAAATTTCAAAGAAATCCAAATAAATTCCAATCATGTCAGGAAAAATCAGAAACAAAGATATTCAAATTCAAAATATGAATTTTTATATTATTCCATTTTTCGGGATGTTACAAGTAGCAGCAAAAAGGGAAAGTAACTAAGAAGACCTTTGGTGAACTGATATTTGCACACTACAAAATTGACCTTTCTAGTAAATAACCATTATGTAGTGCAAGGAAAAATATCACCGATGCAAATCAAGTGGCATTGTGTAGATAAAAAAGTAAAGAAGGATATTGATACAGGTGCTTCATGTTCCTCAAATCAAGGTTGATAGCATCTAGGCCCCCTCAATTTTTATTATCTTGTTTTATTATAGTTTTGGTATTGATGACTAATTTAATAATGCTTAAGCTTTGAAGAACATGTGCTGAAATCAATGATGAAGCAAGTTGGACTAACAAGATTAAGGTGTTCTGTTACTAGTTTATGACTTGGGAGATGATTCAAGTCAAATAGCTAGGATTATTTTCAGTTTGGCTGTACTAAAGAGGGACTTTGCACAAGCTACTGATTTCCATAATCTATAGTGGACCAAAATCTTCTCAGATTTCCATCTATAGTGGACCAAATTATTTTTAGTCCGGCACTCATTCAGATTATAAGCCTTTTTGCCGGACCAAACCTTGGAGTTCTATTTATTAATTCCAAAGATAGATATACATTCTTATTCGAAGGATTTTCCTTTGTTGATGGACCAAATCTTCTTGTTTAAATTTTTAGTCCGTTACTAAAGCAAATCGCTTGGATAAACTTATATTTTGTTAAAAAGGGTCCTTGGCTACTGACCTTAGAAATTCCCATGTATGACAGACCAAATAATTTGGTTCGACATACATGTAACTCACTCATTCCTTTGCCAGACCAAACTCTCTGAAATTCCCATGTACAACGGACCAAATTTTTTGGTCCGTCGTGAATATCTTAAATTGGTCCGTGATACACATGATCAGTATCGCTAAGTTCTGTTGCTCAGTCCGTTGTAAACGTATATTTTGATATTTTTTGATATTCTGACACATCCAACGGTTACATTGGTAAGTGCAACGGCTATATTCATTCCAAATGACTATATAAGCATTTCCTGAGCTATCTACCAAAAAAGAGAATGAACTCCTTGACCTTCTAGCATTCAAAGTAACTCTCATTCTCAAAAGGAGTCTGTGCTTCACTTTCAAACTCAAAATCCTCATCATCTCTAAGTGTTTTAGCTCCAAGCTGAAGTCTAGCTGTGTGATTTGCGAGTGAACCAAGAGACAGAACTTGTGCAAAGTTTATTACTCTTGGATCTTAGTGATCCTAGACAGCTTGGAGGAAGTGAAAAGTGTGACCTGTCCAAAGGTGATTGTGGAAGGCCACTGTTGTTGTGAAAGGTTTGGAGCTCACCTCACTGGAGTAGTGAAAGAGTCACCTAAGTGATCACCAGAGCTACTGCGACTAGCTTTGGAGAAGCAATACTTCGGAAGAAGTGCTTCAACGTGGAGTAGGAGTGAGGCTCTGAACCACGGGATATATCTTTGTCTCATTTGTGCTTTATTTCGCTTTGTTGCTTTCGTTGTTATCTGTATTTGCGTTTTTCTTCTGTCATATATTTCGTACTGAGTTATTCTCATAAGAGAATAGTAAATTGTCACTAAGAAGTTAAAATTTGCAAAAGTTGCCTATTCATCCCCCTCTAGGCCAACTAGTTCCTTCAAAGGTGCAATTATCTGACAGATCCCATGACGGGACAAGCAGACTAGGATGTCAGCAGATGCAGCGCATTTGCGCCCCAAGGGCATCAATCATCAGATCCTGTGAGGAAAAGGAGGAGTAGTAGATCTAGGTTACGCGGTGGATGGGTAGATGGGGTAGGGTACCTTCGAGGGCGAGGATTCTGGTGTTGGGGTTCATGAGTACGGAGTCGGCGGTGATGGGCCTGCAGAGGGGCTGAATGGGCATGGCCATGTCGATGACAACGACGTTGTTCTGCGGTGAGGTCTCGCGGACGTAGATGTACTTGTCCAACTCCATGGTGACATGCGTGAAGGTGACAAACTATGGCGCGATCCCTAGGTTCGTGAGCCGCAGGCAAATCACAGGACATATCAGTCCTTGGGGATATGATCTGAGAGATCTTTTGGGAGAGGAGGGGGGCAGTGCGTTACCATGAGGGCATCGTGCATGGCGATGGGCGTGTTGGCCGCCACCATCGCGACGGGCAGCGGAGGTGAGATCACCCACTCTATGTTTGGACGAGGAATGGGGGAGGTGGCGGCGGGTCATCTCGCTGACATAAAGTCATCAACATGGGATCTCACACCATGATGGGGACGGTGGTCCGATCTTCCGACAGGTAGTAGTTAATCAATTGGTGGAGAACTCGACGTTGACGATCCGGCTTCTAATCAGAACTGATTCGAATCCTGCAATCGCTACACCACAGCTTCGTTGGCTATCAACCACGCACAAACACGGTTGATCTCACCAAGAAGGCTTATCCCTGCATGCAAATCGAGAACACAAGCAAGATCATAGAAGATGCAATATGAAATTACGAATAATATTAAGCACACGAGTTAGGGTTCCACAAACCGATGAACGGCGAAAAATTGACAAAGTGTCTAGTTGTAATATAAACAAAACCCATCTATTCTAGCAACGGCTACTGAATATATATGAGGAAGAGGGAAAGAGAGGCGGCCAAGGGGTTGGCCGAGCAACCCTAGGTTGTACAAGGCCTTTAGGCCCAAGTGGAGGTGGCGCAGCACTTGGCAGATTTTGTTCGTCATTTTGATTTGACGATTCCTGTCGATCCAGAAGGACTTTGGATGTGAAACCACTTCCGTTGGAAATCTCTCATCGTGGGCTTCTCTATAAAGTCCAAGAACGCCTCGAACACACTTCGTATGACCCAAATATGGTCGTTTTTAGTTGGACTTCTCCTGGGGGCCGAACTGGACTCGTGAATGAATTTTGCTTGATCTTGGGCTGGGCTTGGAGCGTTAGAAGTTGTTGGGCCCTTGTCTTGGCTTGAGTTAGAAGCATGGCTTGCTGGGTCAGCATGGTCACATCATCCTCCCCTTCTTGATTTTGAGTTGTCCTCGACTCAAGCTCATTGGCCTGCAAAAGGTTAGTAACAAGAGGCGGCAAAGAAACCAACATATTCTTTGGTTGTTGACAATGTGGCACATTAAAAGAAGATTTCAAAATGGTACAAATATAAACTCGATGCACCATGTACTTTTCTTTATCATTATGTTTGCCAATAGCATGAAAAACTAACACTGGATAGCCATGACAAATTAGCAGGCATAGAAAATCTCTTCTCTAAACAATTGAGTTCACATATGACATCAAATTCAATGTAACCCAAAGTATTCAAGGAAGATAACAATTTAATCTCATCCTTTTCATTAGCAAGGTGAATAACATGTTTATTTTCAGCACACGTGTTTAGATCAGAAATAAAAATGACATATTCATTCACTAGTTGAGACATGGATATAAATGAGACATTATCACACAACTCTTCTTTATCATCAGGGACAGCAAGACAATCATATTGTGACAAACGTGATTCAATTTTAGTGTCCACTAACTGCTGTTTTAGCATAGCACCAGTAGTAGCCAAATTTAGCACATCAACAGAATTCTCTCCTCGTGCGAAAGTAGCACATATGTCGTTACCTTTGTTTTCTATCTTAGCCGATTTAGGCATATCATGATCTGTACATTCTTGAGGCATGCATAGGATAGCAAGTATCTCCTACTTCTCTTGCGTGTCTTCCTTCTCGTTCTTGTTCTCAATGTCCTGTGAAAAGTTAGTAGCAAGTGGAAACTTGACAAGATGCCGTTCTTCCAAAGAAACTTGTTCACTTTGGCAATTATAGACATTAATTTCAGCAAGATGTCTATTTAATTTTCAATCTCACAAGCAAGATTAAATAAACTAGAGAGAGAACTATATTCTTTATCAACAAGAATACCCCGAATTTTCATATCAAATCCATTTAAGAATTTTATTTCCTTAGCTCATTCAGATTCATCTAAACCACAATACAACAATAAAGTTTCTAATTCCTCGTAATATGCCTTGACAATTTTATCACATTGTTGTAAACGTTACAATTCATAAAGTAACTTTTTAGAATGAATCGCAGGAACAAATTCATCTCTCAATAGTCGTTTCATATTTTTCCATATTTTTGGTACTTTCTTATAAGCACAAAAATTGTTCCACCAAAATGATACATAGAGAGTTAAAGCACTAGCGGCAACTTTAATTTTTCATTTATTACAGAGGTTACATTGTGAAAGAATTTTATCTACCTCTATTTTCCAATCAATATAAGCATCAACACCAAATCCGCTATAAGAAGGAAGAACTGGAAAATTCTTACCTTTACCAGCAGAAGGAGATGAATAAAAGTTGGGTTAGCGCTTTTGCTCTTTTCTGTCAAGTGCGTTCTCCATGTTTTGAATTTGCTTGTTCATAGTCTCATTGATCTCTCGAAGCATATCTCGGAGCTCGTTATGAAGAACACACTGGTTACCATCCTGGTCCTCCGGTACCCCTGCAATTGCTAGTAGAAAACAGAAGATAGCACAAAGTATTACCCCTATCAACTACTAGGTACTGGACAGTGGGATCACAAACTCTCACGCGTCTTATCACACCCTTACAAATGTTCTTACCAAAGCAACAGGTGGTACGACCGGTGGCTGGTTCGTGATACCATGAGGGCGTGAGCGAAGCGATTGCAAAGGAGAACCAGAACTGATAAGAAGTATGTGGAGCTCGGAAAACAATATTTAGTAGCAAGGAATAAGCAATATCGAAATCAGATTAGCAAGCTGAATAAATGTCCAACGTACTTGTCACAGTTGCTGGTCTCAATGTGTTCCTAGAACTAGTTCAACCTAGCAAGGGATATATCAAAACATATAGGACTCAAAGGATGCAAGCAATTCTGATTATCTGCTTCTCTTTCCCTCTTTATAGTTCTTTACTTCTCTCTGATTTTTTTTTGTTTTTTTCAGTGCGGCTCTTCTTTTTTTTTACACTTGCCTTTTTTTCACTTTCACTTCTTTTAACTCAAAGGCAAAACAAAAATCTCATGTTTTGGAATGAGAGAGATCGTTAAACAGATGACCAAAAAATCGACAAAAATAGCACAGCAAACTTCTGGGGTCCAGAACTCGGTCTTAGAGGTCGATTTTTAGGGTAAAAAATTGTAAAAGTCTTTTTACTTGTGGATTTTTCGGATGCTCGTCGTTGTCCTCTTCTAAACAAAAAATGGTACACCCAAATCAGAGTTCGTATGCAAAAGTTATGCCTGTTTTACTTAACACTGCGCAATCTAGACTTGCCTGCGACTTCACTTCTTCATTTCGGTTAGGGCTAAAATAACAAATTGGATCGCGGGTGAAAACGGATGGCCAACAGTGCAGGGCAATTGACACAAGGCGTCTTGCGACCTATCTAGGGCTTGCGAAGCAGGATATATAATGCAGAGCGGCGGCACGGACCAACTGAGTGGGGCTCAGTTCGGTTCTAGGGTTGTGATGCGAAACGGTGGTGGGATGACTAACGGTGCAAACAAGAACTAGGGCAATGGAAAGGGACAACTAGAAACTAGGATCATGACCTCAAACCAGCAGCAAGACAACGACGATGGACACAAATTCAACAAAGTGAAACTGAAATGAAAATTGCTAAGGCACAAGGGGTTGTAGGATAGTGGAATCGATGATGAATTTTTTTGTAGGATAATTTTTCTGGACTCTAGGACGATGGCAAAACAAAAGTGGGGATACAAGAATTAACTATTGGGCAACCGAGGCTCTGATACCACTTGATGGGAATGGTGGCCCGATCTTCCGACAGTTAGTAGTTAATCGATTGGTGGAGAACTCGACGTTGACGATCCGGCTTCCAATCAGAACTAATTCGAACCCTGCAATCGCTACACCATGGCTCTATTGGTTATCAACCGTGCACAAACACGGTTGACCTCGCCAAGAAGGCTTATCCCTGCATGCCAATCGAGAACACAAGCAAGAACGTTGAAGATGCAATCTAAAATCACCAATAATATTAAGCACACGAGTTGGGGTTCCACAAACCGATGAACGGCAAAAAACTGACAAAGTGTCTATTTGTAATCTAAGCAAAACCCATCTATTCTAGCGACGACTACTGAATATATATAAGGAAGAGGGCAAGGGAGGCAGCCAACGGGTTGGCCGTGTAACCCTTGGTCGTACAAGGCCTTTGGGCCCAAGTGAAGGTGGCACAGCACCTGACAGATTCTGTTTATCATATTGATTTGACGATTCCTATCGATCCAGAAGGAGTTTGGACGTAAAACCACTTCCATTGAAAAGCTCTCATCATGGGCTTCTCCGTAGAGTCCAAAAATGCCTCAAACGGACTTTGTATGACCCAGATATGGTTATTTTTAGTTGGACTGCTCCTGGGGGCCAAACTGGACTCGTGAACGAATTAGGCTTGATCTTGGGCTGGGCTTGGAGCGTCAGAAGTTGTTGGGCCCTTGTCTTGGCTTGAGTTAGAAGAATGGCTTGCTGGGCCAGCATAGTCACATTGCACCACCACCACCAAATCTGGCGAATGGCGTCCAGGAGGTGGCGGCATAAGAGGGGAGAAAGGGAGGGAGAGAGCAAGGGGGAGGTCGGAGGAGGGCGCGGACAGTTTTAATCAAAAACCATATGTGATGATGACAATGCATATCACAAATGGTTTCTTTGCTAAAACTATCTGTGATGTTCACTCATCACAAATGGTTCTTCTAAAATCGTCTCTGAGGCCTTTCTGTAGTAGTGTTCTCTTTGTACCTCATAATCTTGCATGATGATATGGCATATCCATGTGTAACAAATAGGAAATGAGTAGAACGGTTCAAACTGAACATTTGAATCATGTAGTGCATTAATCGTGATTAATGTGGTTTTCAATTTTGCTGCGCGGTAATCTGCTTTCTTTCCAAGCTGGCGGTTGTTTATATGAGGAGACGTCCTCTCCATCTAGAACACCTGAGAGAAAAAAAGGCCATTATCTTCTTGTTCCTTGAGCTGCATTATCCGATTACTCCATCTGTTCATCGGCGAGCACCAGCGTGGGGAGAGTAGTGTCTTTGAAGCCGTCACTCCTTCCGGTCCTGCACTAGTTGGGATGAATAAGGTTTTTGAGAAACAACTGTTAGTAGTTCTTATTTCGCCTAGTACATATGTTGCACTTTACCTATATAATGATTTTTGAATTAAATTAATCACAAAAATACTCTATTTCTTAACACACATAGGATCTGATTTGATGTTTTCTTGATGATTTGGTAATTAATTGATCAACGAAACCTATTTTGACTTGAGTTTCACATAACGAAAGATCTGAACAATCTTTCACATTACACCGCTTCTAAGATGCAGTTCCTGGACATCTATAGAAATTCTTGACAATCTAATCCCTATTATCATGATTGTCATAATCATGTCTTCATCTCAACATTTAGAGTGTTTGACAAGAGAAGATAAAAGAAAGCCATTGGTGTTCATTGACTTAATGATTTGATGGTATGTAACATATAAATCAGAAGGCCCTTTTAAAGTAAGAGGTGGGACTTGTTCTGAGGCTTCTAACAACAAGACAGTTCCAGTGTGTGTGTATAGGGACCATGGAGCCTCGGCTCCATGATTTCAAATGAGCGAATTCAAGCAAAATTCAGGTATATTTTTTGAAAATTTTAGTTTTAGGGTATATACTCATCTATAACAATTGAAATGAAACAAATACCTTCGAAAAAACTATACTCGAATTCAAAGATTTTGAATGAATTTAGATCACATACTTTGATGATTTATATATATAATCAGCACATACCTACAAATCAAACTATCATCAAAAAGTGAAACTCTAGTTGAATTTTTGTTCAAACTTGTTTGAACTAGTTAAACTCAACATCCTAAAAATTTCAAAAACTTTCACATGCAATATATAGGGGATATACCCATTTTAGATCATGCTGCCCAGGCTTCATATGTAACATCCAAAAAAAAATTCAAAATAAGAAAATTAAAAATTTGAAATTTGAAAATAAAATTAAATAAAAACTTTGAATTGAAAATAAGAGTATGGTTTAAAAATATTATCTTTCATCTCAATATCTTGAAATCCAACCTCACTAAAGAGATGGGCTACAATATAAAACACCAAATTAAATAAAATATGAAAATAAGTTTTAAGTAAAAATTTACAACTAATGTAAATTTTTTTTGAATTTTGGTTCTTAAGAGAATCTTTAATTGTACCAATTTCATTTTCTCTACAATACAAAACTTAAAGTACACTAAGAAAATAAATTTCAACATTAAAATATATTTATTGATGATTTCTATGAATTTTTATGAATTTATTTTGATTTTCTTGAATTTCCTTGATTTTTGTTCTAAAGGAAAAATCTTTTCATATAATCATAATAATAGATAAAGAAAAGAGTAAAAAGTTTATAACAAAAATAAAAAATTTATTTAAACAATTAAATTATTCAGAAATTAATTTTTGAAGTTAAATGTCATATCAAGATATTTAGGGAAGTTACAAATCACATCAAAGCAATTAAGAGTGCAATTAATGTTTCTTGACTAGCAACAATAAATTTGTCAGATTTAAATAAAAATAATACTGCATTAATTAGACCTGAATGTTTTATATTATCTTCATTCTGGATCATCCCATCAATAGTAAAAATATCAGGAAATAATGATTACATTTGATAATTGTAAAAATTCGAAAACAGAAAAGCTGAAAATCTGGAAATGTCAATGTCAGAATTTTAGTAAATACAATATAAATAATTTGAAGTTTAAAATTTTACAGAATACTAATATGGACATAAGGAACCTTCACAAAAACTTTCACAAATATTTAATAAGTTATGGACTCCCATATAAATTAAATACAGAAAACTAAAATCTGTGAACAGTGTACTGTCAGAATTTTTATAAATTCTAAAGAATGAGATAATTATGAAAATTTAACAGTGCCTTCTAACATAGCTTTGGTACACTCCATAAAATCCTCGTTAAATTACCACCATGATTGCTAACTGAATCATTGAATGCAACTCAGCTCTGTTTGCGATAAGGATAGATAAGGTTTGTTTTGTGTCACTTCAATGAACAATGCCAATGCCCACCCGTCATCTAGCTTCTCCACAGCCTTGCTTGGCTATAAAAGCCAGTGACCTCTCCTCAAATGGCCATACACCATGAGCATGCAAACCAAGCCTCATCACTGCCAAACCAAGACCACCTATGGCATCGTTGTGATCTTGGGTTTCCGTTTTGGTCTTCACTTCTCCCTTCCCTCGCTTGCACAGGAGCCAGCCGAAACCACCAGAGGAGCCCTCCATGGCGCTGTCTCAGGCTTCCTCTGTTAGCTTGCCTAATGCCCAATCCAAATTTCGTAAACAAAACAAGTAAGCAAGTACCATTGATATCTCTTTACTGCCATGACATGTGGGGCCAACTAAGTATGTGCTAAGTTAAGTCAGGTAGTTAAAAGGTAGAAAAGATATTTTATTATTATTTGATCTCCAACTCAAATTAGAAGATTAACCTCTGAATCAAATGTCCAGAACTAAAGCAAAATAGAAATTTGATTGAGCACCTCAAGTTTTCTTGCTGCCATGATAAGCATCCTTGATCCCAAATGACAGATAGGATCACATTTGAGATTGGTTATCTGATTCTAACCAGGCATAGGAAAGTTCGTTAGTATCTCTAAAAAGTTAATTAGCATCTTTAATCAGAAGCTCAATTAGTTCGATTAACCTCTGATCAAGACATTAAGAAGAAATAGATTAAACTAACCTTGACCTAAGCCTGCTCATATACACGCATAACATATGGAAACAATCGTACAAATATAGATAATGCTTTGATAACATGGGACCAGTATGGTCTGTGTATGGTTAGCTAAGTTCAGGAGCAATGTGTTAGTAGATGCTAGTCCCTGAAAAACTAGTTTATGAATACTCAGTATGATCAGACTTCCTAATACAGCAAAAATCATTATAATAGTTGTTCGTAGTCCTTTAGCCGAAACACGCCTTCACATGATGTAAGTAAATATGAGGTCTTAAAAATATATAAAATGTCATAACTTGAATGTTGGGATCAAGTTGAGTTAATCCCAAAATACCCGTAGAGTTAAGCTCATGATAATTAGCAAAAAGATCTAATTTGGATTGCTTTCATAAAAGACTTCATTCTTCATGTATATATAAAGTATCGTAGCTAAAAGTAAAATAATGCAAAATTAGTTCTAAAACAGTTCTAGGATCATCACCTGCTAATGCCAGAAAAATGAATGAATAATCATGTGTAGTGTAGCCGCAAACGAAAAGCGAAATCCGTCTAGTTACAACGTTAACTTTATGGTCATTTATGCTATTTCTGCAGCAAATAAAATATCTCGTCTAAACACTAAAATTTATTAAATCAGTATAGAAATACTCTCCAAAGTACATAGCACCATATTCTAAAGAAATAATTTCACTTCATCATACTTTGAATATAAATCTTGCTAGCAAAATAATCTTAAGTATTATGTTTTCAGAAACACTTAAGCCTTTTCGGCAACTCGTAAAATAACTCGTCTAAATGCAAATTTTATGAAGAACAGACCAAAAATTATCCTTGAGATATGTTCTACCATAATATGGAAAAATATTTGTGAGGACCCGAATCCACTGATTCGAACCCACTGTGTTTACCGCACTAGTCCCAGGATCAACGCTAGTGCACACAACTCAACATTGGTACATATCACATCATACACAACGATAGTAGAATAATAGTTCATTCATTGATATATCTAAAGGTATGATCTTATGACCAACTTACATTATTAAGCCACGCAGGGCAAGACTGGAAATATAAATTAGTAATTAAGCAGCGGAAAGTAGAAAACGTAGATAGCTCATCAGTTCACCACAGGCAACCGACAAGGCTCGGACCCTAATGACTCGTGTCTTCTTGGACTTCATCTTCCAACACAGGTGTAGACTCTTCAACTGTTGATTATTGTTGTTTGGCAAGGGTGAGTACTTAAACACTCAACAAGTTGTGCACAGAATGCAATTCTATGTATCTATATGTAAGGCTTATTCCAATGGATAGGCTATCATGGTTATTTTGCAATAAGCAGCATTTATGAACAAATACAGTAAATAGACTGTAAAGATCAGAAACAAATAACAATAGTAAATAAATTCAGATATTTCTCAAGTAAACCAAGTTTCCAATCCTAAGTCAAATTCATCTTCCATATGGCATTCCGCCATCCCAACCATGTTGTCCAATTAATTCAGCTAACCCTTAACTGTAATTCCCGAGCATTGCTCAATACCGCGAGCACGGCTATCCGAATAGTTTCACACTCTGAAGAGGTTATGCACTTTACCCACGTGATACAACCAAACACCGCCAAGGCGAGTGATTATAACAAAGCCTTTACAATGCGCTGGCTTAACCGGATACTACCCGCTAAGGTTTCAACACTGGTGGGTCTGAAAACCATAACCAGGGCCCCCCTCTTGCGCCATGTGAATTACACCATAACTTGGGAACTCACACCGACCACGATAGTACCAAAATCAAGACATTGCAAATTACTCAGCTAGGCTGGCCCATACCAGACATGTGGTTGCACGATAGACTCAGGTCAAAGGCTTGCAAGGTTAAGTCTTTAGTGTGATCAAGGCAAGACATCCACATATCCTCTGCCCATCGGGCCCACCTTGGCATCCTCACCCCTTGTCACTTGCCCCAATCCAAATTATTATCACCCAGTTGATTACCAAGCACCACGTGCCATCAACAATTCAACATTGTTGCGTGACATGACTCGCCACAACAACTCAATCTTATCGTGTGATCCCACATGACACACAAGTTCATAACATTGTTCCATATTCCATTAATCAAGATTAATTATCAATGATTCCAATACATGTGATGACGTGGCAAGGCTAAGCAACTAATACGAACTAATCCTCCAATGTTGATTATAATTATTAACCAACTATATTTAACCAATCTAGGGTGACAATGGATCATGGCATACAATGACAAGGTAGGGTGTAGATCAATCAGTATATTAGTGAACCCAATCTAATTTAAAACAATTGTATATTTGAAATATATGCAATAGGGTAAAACAAACATAGCAATTTTATAAACATGGGTTCAACATGATCAAAGCACAACTTGCCTTGGAATAGGTCCTGATCTGGTTCTGGAACTTGCTCTTGAGTTGCTGGATCTTCCTCCGAAGCGTCGCACAATTCAACGTCTACGCGTACCGAAGGAGAAAAGCAAATAAATACCAAAACATAGAGCAAATGAACTCCAAAAATCAAATAAAATTCACCATTAAATATATCTCAATTTTACAAATTTTTAGAAATTTTAATCACTCAAATCCGAGTTAAGATGCAAAAGATATAGCCTTTTGAAGTTTGAAATAAATCATCAAAATACGAAAATCAGAAAATCGAATTTAACAGATTTACTTTTAAACTGAAAAAGCGATTTATGACGTCAGCGTGACCTCATGATGACGTCATCATCACAAAATTTCCAATCGGATTATTTTTCCAATTGAAAATACCTTTATGACGCAAGCATGACGTCAGCGTGACGTCAGCCCTTGATCCAGCGAACCAGATGCTGCCACGTGGCCTCGGTCTATGGACTGGGTCCACGGCCTGCGCCAGCCCACGGTGGACTCGGCTCACGTCTCTTCGGGCTCCGCGTGCCACGCGGCTTCATCTGATTGGCTCAGCCAACGGCGCGATCTGGGCCTTCCATCACCGATCCAACGGCTTATGCTTGGCGACGACGTGGCTTATCGACACGCACTCCACGCGGCGAAATCTGATGCCCTCGGTCCAAGATCCAACGGCCACGAACTCACCCGAAGCTCACGGCAAAGCGGCAGCGAGAAGATCCACCGGAGACGAAGAAGAAGCTTCGGCGACGGCGTTTCGGCGTGTCCCCGACGTGAAGAAGTGGAGTAGCCAACGCGGTGCACCTCGGCGAGCTCGAATCTGGAACCAAGGCGTCGAAAGACCACCGATCGGCGATGATCCAAGGCAAAAACCGTGGCGGCTGCAGACTTCAACTCCGACGAGCTTCCTTGCGCTCACCACGACGTTCCTCGCTAAACGGTCCGACCAAAACACGCGGTACGCTCACGAGGAACCTCGGCGAGTACCCTCCTTTATAGCCTCGGCGTTCGAGCCCTACGGCGGGAAGTCCGGAGTCGTTACGTCGGCGGACTCCGAGTTCGCATCGGAGACAAAGAACGACGATGCGACGCGTGTCCCTGATCCGACGGCCAAGACAAGGGCGCACACGCGGCCTTCCCTGGATCGTTGGATCGCGCACGAACGACTACTGATCTAGGGTTTTCCCCGTAGAGGTTCACGGCAGATCGGGCCAGGCAAGCGAGCCTCAAGCGCCAAGATTGGGCTTCGCCCATCATCGTTCAAGATTTTTAGAACTTTATTAATTTAAATAATTCTAGAAATTCACTTAATTGATTTTAGGCAAATAAATAATCAGGAAAAATCCCAGAAAATTCTCAAAAATACTTTGAGACATTCTGGACTCAAATAAAATATTTTTGGCAAAACTTTATTTTAACTTTGCACAGATTTAAATAGATTTGAATAAAAGGCAATAAACTTGATTTGAATTTAATTCAAATAAATCCAGAAAAATCCAAATAAATTCCAGAAAATCATAAATGCACATTTGAGCAATAAAAACTTAATTAAGCCAAAATTTTGGGATGTTACAATATTCTTTTTACAACTTGATTTGCATCTGAATCTTGCTAGCTCTATACCCTTAAGTGTTATGGTCATCAAAAACCTTAATGCCATTTAAGCTATTTCAGCAATGAATAAAGCATCTCGTCTAAATCCTAAAATTTATTAAATTAGCTTAGGAATGCTCCCCAAAGTATAGACTACCTTATTATGAGGAAATAATCTTGTTTCACCATATTCTGCATATAAATCTTGACATCCAAATAACCCTAAGTATTATGATCTTCATAATCCGTAATATGAATAAACGAGCTTTAATAATAAATAAGAAATCAATGGTTAAGATATTTGTTTTAACCAAGACCTTCTTGAAAACCAGGATACGTAACCAATAGCCCAACCTAACAGACCTAGTATATATATATTCAAAACGAATTCTTATGCAAAGTCAGTTAAAGATTAAGTACTACTCATATATAATATGATAACTAATGTTTTAATCCTATTAATCCAAATAATTTTAGCATCTATAATTCGAAGTTATAAATACAAGAATACATAATTTTAGCCTCTTGAATTCATAAAACAAGAATAAATAATCTATAAAAGAATCTGCATCCGTTCTTTATAGCATGTTTTATTTGATTTTCTGTCTGTCTTCTTTTTGCCCTTATTAAAGTTCGTTATTTGCTATATTTTCGTGAATGATGTGTAGAACCCGATGTCATTAATTCCGTCGTCGACAACACAGGCTTCGACCGCGACTTCGTCGTAAACAACGATTAAGCAAGGCAAGCACCCGCTTTGATCATATTGATCCCAGTATTTAATTTTTACTTTGTTTATCAAATTGTTTCATGCATGCGCTTATTTTTTGTATATTCGCTATGTTGTGGTACTAGTAGATATACCTGTTGTCTCATGAAACCTCTTTGATAAATATTGACATGTGAACCTTGATAAACCTAGAGTTAAGATTAGACAATATATAATGTCACTTTGGGTATATGCGATTAATAATCATGCTTAGCCATGCTTAATTAGCAACGAAGTTGATGATCAGATCAAAGTTGATTCTTGAGAATTTAAAAAGGTTGGTTATGATATGATGTCAATTGTTGGTATTTTGACTAAAAACCTGAAAATAAAACTATGGTTTAGATGCGGGCAATTATTGGCAATAGCCGGTTGTGCAAGAGATGGACATGTACATAGTGTAGGGGGGATTATTGCCCGTGTCGGATTAAGGACCGAGCTATGGGTTGTTTTCAAGCAAGAAAATCGTACAACCATGAGTGCTAGTATGGGACAGCCTTAACCTATTAAGTTGCTTAGGTCTGGCTTTGCACATTGGTAGGCGGGAGATGGTATGAGTAATCCCTTCTAGGCTTGCTTATGAGGGGCTTCCACACCGAGGTGTGGGTAAATGCATATCGGTACAACGATGTACGTCTTGTTATGGGAAGAAACCGTTTCTTGCAGAGATGGACTACCTATATTATTGATCTACATGCAGAGATGAACTGTCATGTTTTACTTAGTTAAGTTTCTTCTTCCATAACAAGGATTCAACGTCATTGGGCTGGTGCAAAGCTAGGTCTATGTAATGTAACGGTTATGTTATGATCTCTCTACGGCACACCAAAGGAAGTGTGCTAATAGCTTGCACAAAGAGCTGATCATTTCTTGTGGGTAAAGCTGGACACCTCTGCAGAGTGAAAATCTAATTAATTAGCCATGCCTATGGTCAAAGGCACTGGTAACGTCATCACATGGTTAGCAGTTTTACTATTTACAAAATGGTATGATTTTCACCTGATGTGCCATGTTTTGGCAAAGATTATAGTTACACCACGTGTTGGCAAGAAATGGATATGTCAGAATTGGATTATTGGATCATTGAATTATTCAATGCTCGTGAAGGGCTATGAGCATTACTTATGCTTTACTTATTTCTTATCTGTCAAACTTGCTTTATTAAATTCCGTTTGCAAATGACAACTTGATTTACAAATTCAATTTCGCTTTATGCAAATTAACCGTAGAAGCCTTTCCTTTGAAATGGCTTGCATATATTATAGGATTTGCTAAAGTCTTGCGGAGTACGTAAAGTACTCACCCTTGATTATTATGTTATGGAAAAGATAGCGAAGCTTCGAAAGATCACTTTTCGTCGCAGGATGCGGGATTTTCAATAAAGTGACCTTTCTAGGGATTATGCCTTGTTAGTTGCCTGAGGAATTGGATGGGCACACTACAAGACTTTGCTTCTTCTATTGCTATATTTATATACTCTGAGTTGTAAGAATATATTGTACAAATAGCTTCCGCCTGAATAAAATGATGTATGGATGTGATTCCAATTGTTGAAAATGTGCGTACTAACCACTGATCATGGGACTAGTACTGTATGCGCATTAGATTTCTATTTTTGTATTTATGTAAAAATGGGGGTCGTTACACCATAATACCCTAAGTAATTATAATATATAAGCCTTTCCCGTACTCTCAATTCTAATATAATACTTAAACAAATGTGTTCCACTCCTTTATTGTAATGACCCCCATTTTCACATAAATGCAAAAATAGAAATCTCATGTGCATATAGTACTAGTCCCATGATCAGTGGCTAGCACACACATTTACAACAATTGATATCACATCCATACTCTTTATTACAAATGATAATGGTTATTTATACAATAAAATCTTACAATATAGAGTGAAATGCAATGGAAAGATTCAAAAGTCTTGTAGTGTGCCCATCGAACCCTCAGGCAACCGACAAGGCATAATCCTTAGAAAAGCTTCATCGTCAATATCCCAAATCCTGCGATAAATATGTTGCATCGGACTAATCTGATTCTTCACCTAAAAACAACAATTAAGCAAGGTGAGTACTTTCGTACTCTGCAAGACTTTTGCAAAACCTATAATATATGCAAGCCATTTCAAAGGAAAGGCTACTACAGTTAATTTTCATAAAGCCAGTTTGAAATGTAAATACAGAATAGTAGATTGCAAAACGAAATTTAAGTAAAAGCAAATTTAATACGAAAAGTAACAGAATATAAGCATAAATAAATCTCATGTACCTGGGTATCATGACCATATCCACGAACCATTTCCACTGACACACAGTAGAAACTACCGACACATGGTAAAAACCAGATTTAATGAAAATAAAAATAACTAACCATGTGATGACTTTACCAAGTTCCCATAACCGTGGGTACGGCTAATCGATTAGTTTTACACTCTGCAGAGGTGTACATCTTTACCCACAAGTCATGACCTTTTCCTTTTGTTGCATAGTTCACACACCTTTGGCGTAGTGGCCAGAATGTTCATGACGAAAACCTTTACATTACCTAGGTTAACTTTGCACCAACTCCGGGACGTTAAATCCATACTATGGCAGAAGAACTCGGAGCATAGAAATGATGAAACTCCCCCATAGCATGGCGTACACCGGTGTATCGGTAAACGTTTGATCCATGATCACCTCGGTGTGGACGTCCCTTCGAGCAATCCATTAAGAAATAGCTCGTACTGCTCCAGCCTTCCAAAGTGCAAAGTTAAACTAGATAACTTAATCGGTTTAAGGCTATCCCATTCCAGCACTTGTGGTTGTATGGTAATTCTTGGCCTGAAAACAACCCATAGTTCGATTCTTAATCCGATACGGGCAATAGATTCCCCCTACACTACGTACAAGTCCCTTGTACACCCGGCTATTAGCAATAATTGCCCGCATCAAAATCATAGTTTTATTTTTATTTTTGATCAAAATACCAACCATAAAGAAGATCATACCTATTAATGTCATATCCAATATTTTTAATAATGTCAAAGTTTTATGTTGCTTCAAGCATGGCTAAGCATAACACTAAGTATGAGTAACCCAAATTGACATTAAGTATTGTCTATGCTATTCTAGGGTTATCAAGGTTCACAAATCTATACTTATCAAGGAAGTTCTATAATACTATAGGTACAACTACCAATACCCATAAAATAGCAGACTTTAATAAAAGTAACGTATGCAGTAAAATATTTAATGAAAACATTTATAAAACTGGGATCAATATGATCAAAGGGGGTGCTTGCCTTGCTTGTTTATTGCTTACGATGAAGATGAAGCCACGGCTGACGGAGGCAACGACAGAAATAGCGACGTCAGATTCTACACGTTGTTCAATCGGAAATATAGCAAATATCCAACTTTAATAAGAGAAAAAAGAAAATAGACAGAAAACCAAATAAAGATTCATTGCAGAAAACAAGAATGTTTTAGGGTTTGGATTCAATGATTTCAAGATCTTATGATTTAGATAATTATACAAACATCTTGTTAATGACTTATGATGAAGAAAACATGGTTTCTTTGATAGATTATCTATTCTTGAATTACGAATTCAAGAGGCTAAAATTGTGAATTCTTGCATTTATAACTTCGAATTATAGATGCTAAAATTTTTTAGATTGATAGAAGTAAAACACACATTAAAGGGTTATACGAATAGCACTTAATTCTTTAAGTGGTTTTGCATAAGAAGTGACTTTGAATTTGTTAGATCTATTGAGCTAAGTTACTGGATTTATTATGGTTTTTAAGAAGATTCTGGTGATACAAATATCTTAATTACATATTTGTTCATTATTACAAAGTTTGCTTATACATATAATCGAGTCCATAAAACATATTACTTAAGGTTATTTGGCTAATAGGATTTATATGCAAAACATGATGAAATAAGATTATTTCTTCATAATAGAATAATCTATACTTTGAAGAACGTTCTTAAGCTAATTTCATACATTTTAGTGTTTAGACGAGACACTATATTCATTGTTGAAAAAGCTTTTATGATATTAAGGGTTACGACGACCATATCACTTAAGGGTATTAGGCTAGCAGGATTCAGATGCAAAGCAAGTTAAAAATAAAATATTTTTCAAGAATATGGTAGTACATATCTTAAATATTATTTCTAAACTGATCTTCATAAAATTTGCATTAAGACGAGATGTTTTACAGGCTACTGAAAATGCTTAATTAGTTTTATAGTTTACACGATAAAGGTTCAGTTTTAGTTCTTAGTTTGCGACTGCACTTTAAAAGATTATTCATCCATTTATCTGGCATTAATAGAGGATACCCTAAGAGTGTTTTAAAGTTGGTTTCGTAAAACTTTGCTTTTATCCGAGATGTGTGTCATATAAAAGATCAGCAAGGCTTGATATGGACTTATTCTAACATTGCATTAATATGAAATATTTTTGTATATTTGGGATCCTTATAACATTCAAGAGTGATATAAAACTAATTTTACCAGGATTTGAGTTCATTTGATCCATATTCTAACTATTTAAAGTTTCAGATTCAAACACTAAGTTTAAATGGGATTAATATTGAACTATTTACTTACTACATGTAATAACTCAAAAATTTCCTATGGTGAACCCTAATTACTTTTGCATAATTAGGTTTATGAGAGTCTATGGATTCTAGCAAAATTTGTTTTATTCAATTTGGATCTTATTTGCAAAAATTCTATATATGGCATATCTTAGTCCTTTTTCCTAAAATTAAATTTAAAATTTAAAAAGAGTTCATTTTTCAAAATATTTTTGCGTATTCTGAATATACAGGATTTATCATGAATATATAAATTTATTTCATCAGATTTGGACATACAGTTAAAAAATTACATGCATTTGATTGAGTTAGGATTTTGAAAATGCTGAAAATAGAAAAATTACCATAAAGGGAAAATACGCCTTCGGGCTACGAATGCGCTTTCCGCTTTTGGGCTCGGCTGGGTTGAGGCGCTGACGGCTGGGCCCGGATGGCAGAGGGAGGCTGTGCGCGTGCGAGACTGAGGCGTGGGGCCCGCACGGCAGAGGGAGCATGACACCGTTCATTGACAGGCCGACCCCGCTGTGCAGTGACTCCGAACAAAGGAAGCAGACCCGAGGCTCACCGCCGATGAACTGCCACCAAGGAGATGGAATGGGTTCCACCATGGGCATCAGCATGCTCGTGCGCACACGGGGGTGCTACTGGTTTGGCCGGAGGCGACAGGAGTCGACACGCCACCGTGAGGGGGGCGGCGGTGGACATGGCCGATAGTAGGAAGCTTGATTTTGGGTGATTTAGTGAGAAGCAAGGCTTGTATGAGTATCAGTGTGCTACAAGGACTCTATTTTGTCACTTATTCAAAGAGATGAGTAAAGGGTTCGGGCTCTCACCGTGTGCGTGCATCCACGGCGGAGGAACACGGTGTGGTGGCTCACCGGGGAAGAAGACCCTCAATTGAGGTTGGGGAAGGCTTCTGTGTGCTAAGAGGATGCTTCAGGCGTGATGGTTCGATGAATGGTTTGGCGGAGTGTCTGTTCGAGATTTTTTCCCTTTTTGGTTGGTCGCCGAAGCTGGGGAAGAAAGGGGCGCAGATGAGCTTCTCTGAAGCTTTGCGAGGTTCTGGTTGGCTACTACGGTTCCAGGGGAGACCATCGTGATTTTTATAGAGGATGGAGAGGAGGTTTGGCGCTGAATTGGGCTTTGGCCAGTCATGACAATGTGCGACTCCCTGGGCCGTTCTTTGGCGCGAGAGAGAGTACGCCTTCCAGGTGAGTCAAAGGTGGCCTCGGGTGGCGAGTTGCGGCGCCGACTGGAGGAGGCGGCGAATGGAGCGGCTTCGGCTGTCTTCGCGAGAGAGAGCAGAGAGCAGAGAGGAGAAAAGGGGAGAAGAATCGGGAGTAGGTGGCTGACGTGTGGGGGTGAGCTGGCAGGGAAAGGTCGGCACAGGGGGCCAGCTCAAGGCGCGGGCCCACATGGCAGTGACCGGAAAGAGAGGCAGCTCAGCTGCAGTTCTAGACAGTCCGGGAGAGTTACACTGAATTAGGCAGTCAAACGGATGAGTATTTTTATGCAAATTGTACCATGGGTTGGCAAGATAATTAACAGATTCCAGTAAAAAATTCACATTTTTAGGCTTTGTGTAGAATTTTAAATAATTCTAACAATGTAGCTTTTACTTTTCTGCCAATTATGTTTTTCATTTAATTAAGGATCAAAATGAGTTTATTATTTTAGGTAACTTTTCATAAGAGTTTATATTAGTATTATATACCTTTCATAAAATTTTCAGATTTTTATATTTGTTATTTTATTTTTAATAATTCTAACATTACTATTTTCAGTTTTTCAACCTCTCTGTTTTTGAATTTTTAAAGTGTTCACATATAACTTTTAATTTATGATATTTTTACCAGAGGTAAGGATAGAGTTGTTTGTCAGAATGGTAAAAATCTTGGCTTGAGATAATCTTTATATATTTAGATCTTTATATATTTCAAAACAAGTCTGACAATATTTAGATCAGTTATCTGACAATATCTTTTTAGTATATTTTATTGGTTTAGATAATATCAACTGTCATGAGTGGTGTTATAGGGTATTATGAAGTGATATGATATTTTAGTATGAGTTTTGCATATTTTTGTTGATTTTATGTTTTTACCTTTTTACTTTTACCATTTCAATATATATATTACTTTTCTTTTAGAATAAAACTCAAGAAGAACCAATATTTCAGAAAACTTAGGAAATTAAAATTCAAATTAAAGATCACATCTCAAATTCATTTTTATAGTTTGTTTGTTTTGGAAGAAATAGTTGTATTAATGAAATATTTCTTTTCTTTAAAATTCGAATACAAGAAAAGGAGGAAAAGATATTATTTAAAATCAAAATCTTGATTCCAATTGAAATTTTTATTCAATTCCATTTTTAAATTTCAAAATTTTCATTTTCCATATTTTTGTATTTTATGGGATGTTACATTTATCACTTTGAATATACTTAAATACAATTCTAAGATACTCTAATTCGACATAGTAAAAAAAAATTCATCGAAACCCTTTATTTTTGCTATATATCCCTTTTCACATGTAAAAGGAGTATATACATGATATATGCTGTAAAAAATGGACTTTGATGACATTTTTTTATGAAACTCACTTTGGAGTATCATATAATCATTATTAGAGTATGCTCAAAAGGATAAAAATGTATAACTTGTTTGTTTAAGTGGTATATTAGAAGTCGTAGTACGTACTACAAAGATTATAGAACCATTTTCCTATATGCACCATGGTGCCTAGGAACCATAATCTAAAATGGGTATTTCCTTTATGTATCATGTGAGAAAAAGTTTGAAAATTTTTGGATATCAATTTTAACTAGTTTACTAACTAGTTCATACAAGTTTGAATTGAAATTCAAATTAGAGTTGTCTATTTTATGGTAGTTTAATCATAGGTATGTGCTGGGCCCTAGTCTCCAACAGTTAAACAGTAGCATCTAAGTGTCAAGCATGGCGTGTGTTGTGCACATACCACATATAAGTCACTGCTTAACTCGTCAAGACATCAAGATCAGTAACCACGCTTGCTGCGAGGTTAAGCACAATTCAATTGATGGAATCTAGTAGGGTGGTTCGCGCATTTGCGTGACTAGATTTGTTCTAAAGTTTGTAGTACGACATACTATAACATATATGCTTGAAAATATGTTTACATATCTTGTCAGCCATTAAGATTTTTAAGACATCATAAATATTGGGCATGACAATAGAAATTTTGAAGGAAAATACAACATGAGGAACATAATTGAAGTATGAGTAGTTTGATGGAAGAAAAAAAATTAAGCATAATAAGTTGTTAGGATTCTTAGCATGCAATATAACCACTCTCCATCATACATGGATCATGTAGCTCTATGCCTTTATTCTTCCTACATTAGTTACTATTTTCTAGAATATATACATACATATATACCTCTATTTAATTGTAACAGCCTCAAAATTATAAAATAAAGAAAAATGAATTAAAAGTCTTTTGCGTATTATTTCTGAAATTTTTGAATTTTCTGGATTTATTGGATATTCTTTTGGCTTTTCCTTAATACAAGAAAGTGAATTAAAGAATATAGTAAATGGGAAATACTTAAAAAGTAAAAAATGCCAAGTCAACAAAAATTTACCAAAGTCATAAAAAAAATCTGAGTGCTCTCCACAGCTTGGTTAAGTTGGTGGAAGAGCTGGATTAATTAAAATAATAATTAATCAAATAAATCATATAAAAAGGAAGTCAGGGTAAAATGGTAAAAGAATTCTTTAGAATTCTCAGGAAGTTATCCTGGACCAAGATTTTTACCTTGCCGACATAAACACAGTGTCAGCCTCCAGTAACAATATCAAGAATTTAATAATTAATTTTATAATTTTAAAAATTAAAAAACAGTGAAGAAATAAATTGAAAAATAGTAATGTCAAAATTATTAAAAATTAAATATTCATACAAAAATCTGAAATTTTTACAGACGGTGTATAATACCATTTAAGACTCTGATAAAAAGTTTTATAAAATATTAACTTCATTTATATCATATATTAAATGAAAAACAGAATCAACAGAACAGCAACAGCTGCATTGTTAGAATTATTTAAAATTCTACATGCATCATAAAATAGTGAAAATTTTACAGGAGTCTTTTAATTTCCTTTGAGACCTAGGATAAAATTTTTATAAATTTTCAAGTTAGTTTGATTGACGAAAACCCCGTAATCCTCCCGTTCTATCCCGAGTCTTCGTCAGAATTCTTTTCTCTCTCTCGCTGACCGGTGGGCCCGGCTTGTCAGCCAGCCAAACCCAGCCGACATCCACTGCCATCTGGCCCCCGTGTGGCAGCCTCTCTTCCCCATTCTTCTCCCCCCTCTCGCTGTTCTCCCGCGCCAGCTCGCTCACGCGCGGAGACAGCCGAATGCCGCCTTCGATTCTTGTCGCCTCTGCGCCCAAACCGCCTCCAAGCCTTATATAAACCCCGCTCCGTCGCTCAGGTCGCGAAAACCGTCACCCTCTGCCCCGAAGCAGCTCCTGCGCGCCGGTTCTTCCCCATCTCCGGCAAAACCCGAAAGAGGGGAAATCCCAAATTCTACTGTCTCACTCGATTTCACCCCGAACCTTCCGAGCCAGAGCCTCTCCTCGCCGCCCGGAACTCATCCCGAGCCCCGGTTGGAGCTCTTCTTCTCCGACTAGTCGCCGCACCACCCAACTCCTTCCGCCGTCGCACCCGCTCGGTGAGAGCTCCACCCGATGCCTCATTTCTTCGTCTAACTCCAAAATCGGAACCCTTGTGTCTCGTAGATGTTGTCTGAGGTGAAAATGAGTGAAGGGCGCCGTTGCTCTTGCCCCGTCGCCGCTCGGCCATGGCCGCCACCGCCCTCACACAGTGACGTGCCGCTGCAGAGCACCTCCGCTCACCGCGCAACCTCCCCTAGGTGCGTATAGATGCCCTGATGCCTATGGCGGCACCCATTTCACCTCTCCGGCGGTGAATCGCCGTCGGCGAGCTTTGCTGCAGCCGTCGCCGCACCTCGCCGGTGGAACCGCCCTTCCCGGCCACCTCCGGTCGCCACGCCACCGCCCAAGTGTGCGCACGGGTCCACTGATGCTTCTGGTGGAACCGATTCCGCCGCCGCGGTGCTGGTTCACCGGCGGTGAGCTCAGCCGTCGCAGCCTCGCCTGGTCACCGCTTGCGGGCTCGCTGTCGGCCGCCGCGCCAAAGCGCCGAGTCAGTCGTCGACTAGCGGGCCCTGGTGGTCGATCACTTGCGTCGCGCGCCGATCGCGACCGATGGCCTCTCTTGTTAGCCATCGCGCGTCAGCGTGGCCGCGTGGGCCAGCAGCGTCGGCCGTCAAGCTGCGTCGCCCGGCCATTGCCGTGTGGACTCCAAATTCGACAAGACTCAACAGCAACTTCATCCGGAAAGGGAAAGCGCATTTTCGCAACGAAAGCGTACTTTCCATTTTCGGAAGTTTTTCTGATTTTCTGTATTTTAGCAAACCTAGAGTATTCAAACTTGAATATCTTTTGAACTAACTATCCAAATTTGATGAAATAAATTTCTAAATTCATATAAAATCAGTTATATTTATAATATTCAAAAATATTTCAGAATTGAATTTTATTTGAATTTTTAATTTAAATTCAAACGAAAAGTTAGAAATATGTCATACATGGGAATTTTGCAAATGACCTCCAAATTTAGTAAAATAAATTTTGTTAGAATCCTTGTAATCTCAGGAACCAGAATATGTGAAAATACTTAGGGTTTGTTGTACGAAAAATTTAAGTTATTAAATATGTGGTAAAATAGTTCAATAATGGGTCAAATGGATTAAATATTTAAATTGCAAATAAGAACAAATAATTCATGTAACCATTTCTGAATTTGTGAAGTTATTTTATTTGAATATTTACATCTGATTTCTTTTTGGCCCTATTGAAATTTGGTATTTGTTATATGTTGCCATACGACGTGTAGAACCCGACGAATCCAGTACATTCGACGATTAAGAGTTCGAAGTCGAGGATAGTCAACAAGGCAAGCAATCCCCTTTGATCATATTGAACCTAGTTTTATAAATATTTTCAGTAAATGTTTTACTGCATACTTTATTTTATTAAAGTCTGCTATATTTCGGGTAATGGTAGTTGTACCAGTAGACTTATGAAACTTCCTTGATAAGTAGAAAATTGTGAACCTTGAAAACCCTAGAATAGCTTAGACATTATTTAATGTCAATCTGGGTTACTCACATTTAGTGACATGCTTAGCCAAGCTTAAATGAACATAAAACTGTGACATGATTAAAGACTTTGGATACGACATTTAAATGGGTATGACCATTTTTGTGGTTGGTATTTTGAATGGAAAATGAAAATAAAACTATGGTTTAGATGCGGGTAATTATTGGCAATAGCCGGGTGTGCATGTCTTTGCACGTAGTATAGGGTGGAGATTATTGTCCGTGTCGAGTTAAGGACCGAACTATGGGTTGTTTTCAGGCCAAGAATTATCATAAAACCACAAGTGCTGGTATGAGACAGCTCTAACTTATTAAGCTATTTAAAACTAGCTTTGCACTTGGAAGGCTGGAGTAGTACGAGCTGTTTCTTAATGAATTGCTCGACGGGACGTCCACACTGAGGTGATCATGGATTAAACGTCTACCAATATAACGGTGTACGCCATATTGTGGGTAGTTCCATCATTTCTATGCTCTGAGTTCTTACATCACAGAATGGGTTTATCGTCACCGTGCTGGTGCAAAGTTAGGATTGAATAATGTAACGGTTATAACATGACTTTCTGCGGTACACCAAAGGAAGTGTGCAAATATCGATTGCTCAAAGAGTCAGTCATGTCTTGTGGGGAAAACTGTATACCTCTACAGAGTGTAAAACTAATCGATTAGCCGCGTCCGCGGTCATGGACACTTGGTAAAGTCATCACATAGTTAGCAGTTTTATTTATTTTCCTAAAACCTGGTTTCTACTGGTGAATTCTACTGTGTTAGTAGAACTGGTTTTAAATATGGTCGTTATACCCAGACATTTGTGATTTATTTATGCTTACATTCTATCGCTTTCAGTATTAAATTGATTTTACTTAAATTCCGTTTTGCAATCTATTATTCTGTATTTACCATTCAAACTGGCTTTATGCAAATTAACCTTAATAGCCTTCCATTGGAATGACCTGCATGTATTTTAGGATTTGCATATGTCTTGCGAGTACGTAAGTACTCAACTGCCCATGTTGATGTTTTTAGGTGAAGAATCAGATTTCCCCGACGATTCATACGTTGATGCAGGATACGGGGAATTTAACGATGAATTTTTGTAAGGTTTTTCCCTTGTCAGTTGCCTGTGGGGCAATGGGTTAAAAGACATACTACAAGAAGTTGTCTCCACTGCAGTTTTACTTTTGGTATTGTAAAAATATTATGTAACCTTACTTCCGCTGTGTAATAAAGTTTGTGTATGACTGTGATATCAATTTGTATTTGTGCATACTAGCTACTGATCATGGGACTAGTACTGTATACACATGGTATCTATTTTTGGTATTCACTATCAAAAATGGGGGCCTTACATTAATCTAAGCAATACATTGATTATGTTTACGATAAATTATCTTATTAGTTTACATGGTATAAGAGTACCTGCTCAAGTTTATACCAGCCTATCTTGAACTTGTCTTCCCTCACACACTGGCTGCCCTACCGAACCGTGTGTCTTCTATCTCTTCTCGCCGCCATAGCTTTTCTGCTTCAACCTCAAACAACAAGTCCAATTCTTGATCTTTCTCTCTCAGCTATTACCCCTACCAATGCAATACTCTACCATATAGTTATTTTCTACCTCTCCAGTTATTTCCTAATGCTAGCCATTTGTAACATCCTGAAAATTTAATAAAATAAGAAATCAATTAAGATATTTGATTAAGTTTTATTTTTTGCTTTTCCTGGCTTTTTCTAGAATTATTCTGGATTCCCTTGATTATTGTTCTAAAGGAGAATTCATTCTAATAATCATTTAAGCATTGGATGAGTGATAAGAAAAGAAATGTACAATAATAAAATGATGAAAATCCCTGAAAAATCTTTATAGATCTCCATAATTCTGATTTATAATTTAAAAGTCAAATCAATGTATTTAAAGATGAAATGAAAGGCAAATTAATGTATCTTGACTACAAACAGTACAACTGTCAGAATTTAATGAAAATTATCTTATGAGATATCGAGCTAAAATTTTTATATTACCCTCTGGAAGTATAAGATATAGAAACAGTAAAAATATCAGGAAATAATCATTATATTTGATAATTATAAAAATAAAAAAAATAAAAAAGCTGAAAATACCAATGTCAGAATTTTAGTAAATAAAATATAAATAATATGAAGTTTTAATTTTATAGAAAATCAATATGGCCATAAGGAACCTTCACAAAAAGTCTCAAAATTTTTGAATAAAATATAAACACCTAAATAAATTAGAATAAGAAAGAACAAAATTGAGCACAATGCACTGTCAGGATTTTTATAAATTATATATGCATCAAATCGGTCTAAAAATTTAACACTATGATCTACCTTATCTCTAGTACACTCATTAAAAATTTCATTAAATTATAGACAAGATAGGTAACCGATTCATTGGATCAAAATCAGCTTAGATCGCAGGAGAACTCGGATTTCTCTTCTTCTGTCTCTGTCGTGCGAACCCGTTCTCCTGTGCGGTCCCACCTGTCAGCGAGGGCTGCTGTCTTCTTCCTCCTCTCGCGGCCGAGCTCCTGCGCATGACCGAGAGAGCTCGCCGCCGCTGTAGCTTTTTCACCTCTGCCCTTCCACGCCAACCGAGGTAACCGTGTCATCATGAGCTTCGCCACGCATCGTCGTTGCCTGCAAAATCCGTGAATTCGCCCATACCTCCTGTGAACTGCCGCAAAAATCCTGTCGTGTTCACACCAGTCATCAAGCTTCTCTACAGCGAATCCCTTAGCTATAAAAGCCGTTCTGTGATCGCTGAAGAATGCTTGTCATTTCCCCTCTCATTTTACTCACTCTCATCCACTGAACCCTCACCAATTTCTCTCATTTCCGTTTCGGCCAAAGAACCCTAGCTTTATGATCGAAGTCGATTTGAGCTGGTACACTAAACCCTTTGTCAATTCTTTTTCGCATTAGCTTCTATGGTTCCTAAGGATCAAAAGCCCTCTCATACTTTCAGGAATCATCAGCCGGAGTCTCGTCGCCACTGTACCCTCTTCTTCCCCAGAACCAGCCATCGGTGGCAGGCCAAACTAGCTAATCTCCAAAGGTAGCGTCAGGTAAAATGGAACGTCTAGGACCTCGTAGATGCTTTAGGTGGAACCGATTCCATCGGGGAAGCTCCCTGTCGCCAGTACGGCTCGCTGCCTCTTCTGCTGCCACATAGCCACGGTGGCGAGGTGGTTCGACTGGTCGCTGATAGGAATAGGTACCGCCATTAGATGCACTTTGGGTCACTGGTGCTAACCGTGCCATCGGTTTGCCACCTCCAGCAGTAGATCACCGCCAGCAAGTTCATGTCCGCCCGGCTCTGCTCTGAGTCACTACTTCGCGGGTCCCAGTCGTTAGTGACCGCAGTCAAGCCTCTTGTGAGCGCCCTGAGTCACTGACGGATGGGCCCAAGATGTCGGTGACTGCGTTGGATTTGAACGGAGGCTGTTGGCGTGAAGCAAAAGGTGCTTTCGATACTCTGAAAACGTATTTTGCTATTTTCTTTAATTTCCAAACTGGTTAAGATTCAAACTTGAATATCTTTCACATTTTTAATCCAAATAAGATCAAACCAATTTCTAAATTCATCTAAAATCAAGTACTCTCAGAATATGCAAAAACATTTTTAAAATCTTCTTTGGAAAAATTCGAAATTCAAATTTGTAGAAAAGGCATCAAAATAGGCTATATGTAGAAATTTTGCAAATGAACTTAGATTTTGATAGAATCAATTTTGTTGTGACCCTTGTTCTGCCAGCAACCTAAATATGTAAAAATATTTGAGAATCCAATTTGTTTTAGATCTTTTCTATTAAATTCTAACATCATTAGATTAAATATTCGATAATAAATAACTAATAGAAAAGAATTTCAGAAAGTTATTAAATTTTATTTTCTTTTCAGCATGATGCAGTAGGTCTTGAGCATGTAGAAATAATTAGAAAGTAATATGTTTCATGCATGCAAGCCATATTCTAGTGCAGGGATCATATATAGGGATGTGCATACACCTAATAGCAAGTATGTAAGGACTTATTTGATAAATCAAAATGTTAAGTGTTCATGATGGATTAGTCATAAGCAGCGTGCTAATAAATGTAGTTCTAAAATCTATAAATATGTTGCTTTGCATCTTAATCCTATTGACAACATAGTGCTTTACGCTATCACTGTGAAACAAATCCTTCTACTCTAAATAATTTTAGCATCTAGAATTCGTTAAAGTAAAATGAATGATTCTTAAGAAGTAAGAAACACTTCATATAGTTTGGTCCAAAAAAGTAATACTAACAAGAATAAGAAGATTACATAACACATAAATATGAACCATAATCTTAACAATAACCACATCTGTTTTTATGAGCAAATTTCTATTTGATTTTCTATCTATATTCTTTTTGCTCTTATTTCGGTTTACTATTTGTTGTATGTTTTCCTGTTGATCGACGAGTAGACTCCGGCAAGCCTGAGTTTGTTGACGATGACCTAGCAGACGATCTAGACTTCGTACCAGAAGACGATCAGCAAGGCAAGCACCCCCTTGATCATTTTGATCCTATTATTTTAAATAATTATTTTTCAATGCTTGAAAAACTAATATGCATGCGCGTACTTTTCATAAAAATGCTACATTGGAAGGTTGGTAGATATACCTGTTATTTCATGGAACTTCCTTGATAAGTATGGACATGTGAACCTTGATAACCATAGAAAAGGGGTAGACAATACATAATGTTAACTTGGGTATATACGATTATTAATCATGCTTAGCCGTGCTTATTTAGCAACGAAGTAGATGATCAAATCAAAACTGCTTCTTGGGAATTTGAAAATGTTGGTTATGACATAATGTCGATTGTTGGTATTTTGACTAAAAACTCAAAATAAAACTATGGTTTAGATGTGGGCAATTATTGGTAATAGCTAGTTGTGCAAGGGTTGGACTTGTATGTAGTGTAGGGAGAAGTATTATCTGTGTCAGATTAAGGACCGAGCTATGGGTTGCTTACAAGCCAAGAAATCTGTACAACCACGAGTGCTGGTATGTGACGGCCTTAATCTATTAAGTTGCTTAGGTCTGTCTTTGCACATTGGAAGGCGGGAGATAGTGGAAGTATTCTGGTTAGGTTTGCTTTTGAGGGGCTTCCACACCTCGTTGTGGGTAAATGCATGTCGGTACAACGGTGTACTCCTTATTATGGGAAGAAACCCTTATTGCAGGGATTTACTGCTCATGTTACTATTTCAATGACAGGGAATTACTGCCATATTTATTGTTTCTTCTCCATAGTAAGGGCTTAACATCACCGGGCTGGTGCAAAGTTGGGAGGTAATGTAACAGTTATGTTATGATCTCCATGCCGACACACCAAAGGAAGTGTGTCAACTGGCGTGGCAAAAATGGTAGATCATTTCTTGTGGGTAAAGCTGTACACCTCTGCAGAGTGTAAACCTAATTAATTAGCCGCGCCTACGGTCAAAGGCACTTGGTAACGTCATCACATGGTTAGAGTTTTAATACTTTCAAAATGACTTGGTAGGAAAAATTGTGTTTTGAAATATACTTCATGTCAGGGGATGACATGAAAATGGATTGAACCAGTCAGGTAGACTGTGTTATATTTAATATTATGTCAATACTTTATTATTACCATGGTTGCTCTTTTATAAATTTCGTTTGCACTCTATCATATGGATATGCTTTAATTTGCCAACACAAAATAACTATAGAAAGCTCTCCATTGTTATAACCTGCATTCTAATTATACTTGCATTTGTGATACACTACAAGTCTTGTTGTGTATACAATGTACTCAATCTTGTTATCGTTGTTGTTTTTAGGTGACAATACTGAGTACCTCGATGATATTTACGATCACGTAGGATACGGGGATTATGATGATAATCTTTTCTAGGGATTTTATCTTGTCTGTTGCCTGAGGTTTTTTGGGCATACTACAAGATAACTATACTTCTGCTGTAAGTTTGAAGTTTTTGGCTTCTAATAATATTATGTATTCCTAAGACACTCATGCGTATGTAATATCATTGTGTATGGATATGATTTCAATTTGTAAACTGTGCGTGCTAGCCACTGATCATGGGACCAGTACTGTATGCACAGAGAACCTATTATTTGTATTTATTATCAAAAATGGGGTCCTTACACCATTGCGATATCAAACAAGCATACACGTGCAAACGTCACTGATCCTTGTTGAGGACACCCGTCAGGTTCTCTCCGGTGGCCTTGAGCCTATTCCATACAACGCGCTATGCTATCTCTATTTCGAGTTGTTTGCTCCACTACTTCCGTAAGCCCATGCTTCTGTTGGTACGGATGAATGCATGTATGTAGACATACATGATTCTACATGTGCTCGATATCCTCTTCTCCCATGTTGGTTGCTCCACTTCTTCTATGTTGTCAAACTCCAGGTTGTGACTTCTCATCAACCGTGACGACCTCCCATCCTAACTGATGTCAGCATGTCTCCTTTAGTTACCATCTAATGATATGAACAATCTTCTTGCCATCGTCGGTGACGTCGTGTCCCACACCAACAATGGCACACTCCTAGCTAACCGATGACCCCATATTGTCTATAGTTTATCTTCAATGCAAATCTTCATCTTCTCTTTATTAGGGCTTTCCCATCATCGAGCTTCTTTGGCCACTAACTTCTTCAACAAAGCAGACACTCATCACTTGTCATCACGACCCTTGGTTCCTTAAACTCTGAATTTTCTCTTCAAGGGCTCCAGCGAGTAGCACGACATTATCCTTGTCGAACGGCTAAGATGAGGAGCATGAATTATCCTCAACTTCACCGTCGCTATCTCGGCTCTTCACTTCCTCTGAGTCAATGCCTTCATGCAGGACAAATTAGCGCTATTGCACTCTTTCGTGGTCTCCTCCGACGTACTATTCATGCTATCAAAATTTTAGAGTTTATTTTTACTCAAAGTTTTAGTTATTTTTATTGGAGTTCATATATAAATAAAATTACTAATTTTGTTTAATTTATTATGAATTCTAGTTATGTAGGATTTTACTTTGGAATTCGTAATGAAATCAAATGGTGAATTTTCTTTTATTTTTTATTCCAAATTCAGTTATTTTTTGTTGATGTCCGTATACAAATTCAATTTCTACTTTTTTATGTAGTTTTTATTTCAAATTACAATTACTTAGGGATTTTACTTGGAATTCGTAAAAAATCAAACAGTTAATTCTATTATATTTTTATTGCAAATTTTATTTATTTTTTATAATTCACATTCAAATCCAATTTCTAATTTTTGTTTACTTTTTATTTCAAATTATATCTTTTGAATTTGTATGGAAATCAACCTAAAATTTTTATTTTACTTTTATTCCAAATTTCTTATTTTATTGGAGTTTGTATACAACTCCAATTGCTAATTTAATTTAATTTATTTTTAATGCTAGTTATTTTACTTTGGAATTCGTATGTAAGTGAAATTGCAATTTTTTACTTTTTATTCTAAATTTCTTTTACTTTTCTTTTGAATTCGTATACGAATCCAATTTCTATTTTTATTTTATTTTATTCTGAATTATTTTTATTTAGGGTTTCGTATAGAAATCAAATTTCTAATTATAATTTATTTTATTTTTTTATTGGAATTCGTATATAACTTAATTGGTATTTTTAAATTTTTGTACTAAATTATATTTATTTTTAGGGATTTTACTTTGGAATTTGTATGGTAATCAAATGTCTAATTGTATTTGGTTTTTATTTTGAATTTCAGTTATTTCTCAATTGTACTTAATATGTACCTTTTCTTTTAACCTAAATCATTATAATTTAGACACACCCAAAATCTACGATTTAGATATTTTTTTCACTGCTCAACATGAGAATTTCTAAGCCTTGAGAGCGAACGAGGTGGTTTATTTTTTTTTATAATTTAGTAATATATATAATAGATAGATAGAATGTGGAAGGTAACAGTTCCGATAATGATGACTAGAGTGGAGGCCGCTAGGCTGGCTTGCGTACGGCTGAAACCAGGAGAGCAGTGTAATTATCTATATCTTATGCTAATTAGAGGCTCTCTTAGAAGCCCCTATGTTAATCCTACGATGGTGATAAAGCTAGAAATTAGCACATTAATCACACAATAAAAATCTAGAAATTCCCACATTAATCAGAAAAAGAAAAAAATATTGACCATATAAACAACGGCTAGATGACCATGTTGTACCCAAATATAAACACAAAACCTACAATTTAATTGAAATTGGACAGGAAAGAAGTAATGAATGTTATAGTTCAAAATCCAAGTTAGTTCTGAATATAAATTTTAAACAGAAACAATTGTTACTAAAATCTGTTCGTTCAATTTGCCTTCAGAATGTATGATGTAAAATTTGAAAATTCAATATTTAGAAATACTAGCATTTGTAACTAAAATTATTCTACCAAAATTTCTATAAATTAACTTAGTTCTCCCTCGATTGAATTTTGGAAGAAACGGTTTGACTTGGTGCGATCTTCAAAGTTGAACTTTGACCATTAATTTCTTTTATAATACTTTGTTTATAGTTACAAAATTATAATCATAAGAAAGTGCCTTCAAATACGAATCTAATTAATGGTATCACATTTGTATCATATAATGTATATATTGTTGGACTAATTGCTGATAAAAATTTATAAACTTAGAATCTCGAAATGCATAAGTGTCTTATAAAAATAAACAGAGGGAATTAATACTATATTTGCAAAAACATAGAGAAATATAGTCCCGTGAGATGCACGGGTTGATAACTAGTATAACTAATTCTTAGCGTGCACTCCTAGCTGGCTTCGCGAGGCAGCCGCCTCGGCCGGCCGGCACACGGTGAATTTTGCGGCAGTTGGCGCTCGGCGTACATGCTGGGGCCTCGATGGAACGTAGTATATATGACATGACCCAGTGGCAAATTAGAAACAACGGTGATCTATCTGCTTCATGCTCTCTAATCTAATTGGCATAATTCTCAACTATTCAACTAGTGTAGTAATCAATCTCATCACTTGCACTCTTGCAGTTTGTTATTATTCATCAAATTATCAATTACCATACATCGGATTGCAACTCATATGTATTGACCTGCAATAATAGTACTTAACTAGCTAGCTAGAATTGTAGCTCCACACCCCGATATACTTTTGCTAGCTAGCTAGCTCAAACACAAGTAATTAATGTCGTGTAATCCAAGCGATATCAAACGAAAAAAAGGGGAAGAACACGCTCAACAAACCACAAAATACGTCAAGTAACATCTCATACTTCCAACAACACCATCCATGATCACCGGTCGACGACGACCTAGAACATGAGCACGGGCGCGATCACAGCGCCGGCCGCCAACATCGCCTGCGCGACCGCCCCACCGACCTTGTAGTTCAGAGCGGCAGACGACGGCGCCGGAGCCGGCGGCGGGGCCGGCGCCGGGGCATGGACCACGTCACTGACGTTGACGACGAGCTTGAGGCCCTGCTTGCAGTGGTCATCCACACCGCAGTAGAACCATCTCTTCCCCGCCTTGTCGAGGTTGACGGTGTCGTTGCCGGTGTTCCAGTATTTGACCGGCGGGGTGCTCGTCGTGTTGCAGCTCTTGAAGGCCTCGCCGCCCACCTCGGTCACATCGTGTTTGTCCATGGGGTACTTGAACACTAAGAGAAAGATCAAGTAATTGCAAAAGGTACGTGACGCGAATATATATTATGCATGATATATCTGTGCAAGCAATGTGATCATGCATGCAGCAGCTACAATCATGAGTTGCAGTAGCTTTGTGTACCTAGGGTGTCGCCAACTCTGAACGTTTTGCCGTCGGCCCAATTCCCAGGGTACTTGAGGGTCCAGCCAGCGTCGTCCCCAACCTTGTACTCCACGGCGACGGTCATGGACGGGAAAAAGGTGACAGTGGCGGCGATGGCCGCGGCAGCCAAGAGCAGCACTTGCCGGGAAGCCATTGAGTATGCGATGATGGAGCTCTTACTTAACTTGTGCTTCTCTTGGTTCCTAGCTAGGTTATTTGCTATGTATGGCTTGGCAAGGAGGAGTGCCAATCGCATGTTATTTATAGAGAGAGAGAGAGAGAGAGAGAGAGAGAGAGAGAGAGAGGCAGATACCAGACAGCTAGTGATCCTAGCTATCAGATTAATTACTAGATATGCACATAGAAGTGGAAGAAGTTGCTGAGTAACTCTGTCATGTTACAAAGCGGAAGCAGCCGTGTCATGGCGGCGTTAGCTGTCTGATTTGGTAGCGCCAGATGCAGTATTATGCTCCAGCTGATAAAAGAAAGGTGATTTCTTTTGCTTTGGTGTTATCGGTGGACAAGGATACGTATATGCATATGGCAGAAGACAACGCTTGGCACATTGTTGTTTCCCCTGCTGCTGGCCTGCATCGCTAGCTCAGGTTCAAGGTTGACGTTTTCCTGATGAGATTTGGTTGTTTGCAATCTTGGTTGAGATTTGCGCGTTCAATTTCCCGGCATATATCGATCGATGATCCATCCAACCATGGGAGCAGAACTGGGTCAAACTGACTAGCTAGTTTGTTGATCTCGATCGATTCTGGAACATTTTCAAACAGACCTTTTTGTTGTGCATGTACGTACGTAGGCAGGCCGGTCGGCCGGTGCCGAACACGTCAAGGCTCCAGTAGGCTTAATCGGAGTCGACACGTTCTAGTCTGATCGATCGATCAGTAGATGGCTAGCAAGCTCACGATATCGTAAATTGGATGACTGGAAGCAAGCAATTTCGACCAAGAGTAGCAATCTGGTCACAAGGCCATATGCATGTCCAGCCTCAAGATCATTTCGTTTCTCCCGGTCGGTTTGGAGAATTTTGACACGAGATCAGGCCCGAACTGGCGTGAACCGGCAACTCGCGACGCGCGGCTCGGCACCACACTGTGCGCTGCTGCGGACGGCACCTCGGGCCGTCCGTCGCGAGCGCTCGATTTGTCCCTGTGGATGCGCGCGATGCCGCACTAGTTGTAACTTCCTAGAAATTTAGAACAGTAAAAGATGTACGGTATAAATTTGAAGATAAGTATTTCTGTAGTTTCTCGGTATTATTTGCTCCAATTGGGTTTTTTTTAGACTTTTGTGATGTATGAAAAGATTAAACAAAAGAAAATCAAAGGAAAAGGTAAAAAGATGAAAATAAAATTTAGAAAAAATTATCATGGGTCCTATTCAATCTGTTAATACAGTTTGATCAGTAAGTAAAATTTTACATGATTCGGATTAAGGTAAATAAACCATGTAGCTACTTTTTGACTAGAAACAGTGAATCAAAAAGGAGAATGAAAAATAACCAATGTCAAGTAAATCCAATAAAATTTATATGAAGCCCTGACTGTATGACACATCACTGGTAAAATTTTAATAATTTAATAAACTGGATTAAGCCTCTCAAAAATTCAATTACAGGGAGTCTAGAAAATGTGGAAAATGAGTGTAAGAATTTTAATAAAACATATGCTCATTATTTTGACTCAAAACTTTTATTATGATCTCTTTGTAAGGATATGAATCTCTCCAAAAAGTTTCAAAAATAAATAATAAAATATGAATCTTTAATTAAATCAAAATCCGAAATTAAGATTTTGGGCAGAGTACAGTGTCAGAATTTTAGTAAATTATCTAAAAATATTTTTTGTCTCAACTTTTTACAGTATATGTGGGACTCCCAGAAAGTCTTGGTAAAAATTTTTGGTAAAATCTTGACCAATTTTGAAGGGTAAACAAATGCAAAATCTGGAGAACTCTCGTCCAGTCCCATCGCATTGATCGTCCGCTTTCACTGACAAGTGGGCCCGGCTCCTGTTGAGCCTGTCGCGCTGGCGAGCTGAGGCGAGGCCTCGCGGTCACTACCGGTGGGCCTCGGACCCACCTATCATCCCCTGCCTGGCGACGTTCTTCTCCCCTTCCTCTTTTCCCGACTTAGGCGAGGCGACATCGCCGTCCTTCGTCGTCCGGTCTTCAACCACTCCCGTCCGGACTCGCTCATCGCCGTCCACGTAGCGCGTCGCCTCCTCCACGCCTGTGCTTGATCGCCTTTGGTCGAGCCGCTTCGGAGGCGAGGCTGCGCCGTTGTTTGCGCTCGGCACAGAAGAAGCCGACCGAAGCAACGCCCTAAATCCGAGTCCAACGCAAGTGTGATCGCAAGCCTTAAGCCTTGAGCTTCCCCTTCGCATCGCAGGTTCATTTCCCCTCCTCCCATTCGGTTTTCATTTAGCTGAGAGCCCCGCACGGGGTCTTCTTCCTCGTCTTGCCGCAGGAGCTCGAACAAGGTCGATCCGCCCCTAATCCTTCGAATCGATTCCTCCCGAAGCATCTTTAGCATCCCAGGATTACTATCAAACACCGTTTTAGCTTCGTTTTGCCTGCAGCGCCGCCGCACCGTCGCCCTTCTTCCTCCCGGCCGGTGCACGATGGCAGCTCGGCTCGGGCCTCCTCCGACCTAACCAACCGGTGAGTCAGAATCCCCTTGCCCCACTGTAGCTCACCTAGCCCTAGTTCGCCGGAGTTTCAGCTTTTAGTAGAGCTTTTGCCCACTCGGCCATGGCGCCGCCGCACCCCCACGGTGGCGGCCACCTTCCCGGCCACCAACCGGCGAATGGGTGCCACCCCTGGGTGCGCACGGGTGTGCTAGTGCCCATGGTGCTACCCATTCCGCCGCAGGGGAGCTGCTTCGCCGGCGGCGAGCAAGGAACCACAGCGCCCTGTTTTGGGTCGCTGACTGGTGGGTCCCATACGTCAGCGGGTCAGCGCGTTTGAACGCATTTCTGCGCGCGCAGCGGAAGGCGTTTTCCCAGTAGCGAAAACGTATTTCGGATTTTTAGTTGGATTTTCCTAAACCGGCTGAAATTCAAATGCCAATAACTTTCGAATAATCTAGCCAAATTTAGTGAAACCAGTTCTAAATTTCTATAAAATTCTGTAGTTTCAGAATATCCAAACATTTGTTGAAGATGAGTAATATGTGATTTTAGGAAATTCAAAGAGATGCTTAGGTGTAAATAAGGCCATGTGAATAAAATATTTTTAGGATGGTTCAGTTAATGTAAGATGAGTTTTTATGGAGCCTCTGGGTTATAAGTGTTCCAAATAAACAAAAATGTTTACATGATATCTTGTTGTATATCTTGTTTACACAAAAATGAATACCAAGCATAAAGATGAAGTTATGTGAATAAAAGAAAGGGGTAAAGTTTAAGTGTTTAAAAGTTCATCCTGGAGGGGCATAGACCAATAGGAGCTGGTACATATGGAAATACTTAGGGAAAAGTATAAGTAATAGTTGTTCAATAAAGAAAAACAACACTTGTAATGGCAAAAATGGATGTAACTCACTATGAACAAATTCAAAATAGTTCAAATTCAGTTTTGAAATGTTTTTAAGATCATGCCCTGATGTCAAAAAGAAAGTGAATAAAAGATGATGAGTGGTTTAGTAGTAAATGAAAGTGAAAGATTGAAATGTTGTAAGGCAGTTTTTATGTTCATATAGCCCTTTTCAACATTTGATAAAATAGATTATATAAATGAGAAAGAATGTAAAAATAGTATAGAAACAATCCACATAGTATATACTAAAAGGTTCTGGAAAAATAATGACATTTTGCTAAGGTTTGTATCCAAAACAAGTTAGTAGAATGAGCCTACTTTTTATGTTTTGCTGAATGTTTGAAACAATTAGGCATTTTCAACCATGTGTAAAGTAGCTTATCCAAGTAAGAATTTTTGAAAGAATAATGTAGCAATTATCACTGAAGTTTTTACTACTAGATTCCAGAAAAATATTCCATTTAAGAGCTGTGATTCACTTAGTTTTCATAAGGGTAACAACCTTAAGTGATATTGCTTAAGTGCTTTCCTTAGCCAATTTTGTAGCCTAAGTCCAGATTTCAACTAAGCCTTTTGAGCAATAGTTTTTAAGCTCTGTCCAAACCCTAAAAATTAAGATAAGTCATTAGAATTGATAACCAAGGTATGCTTTAGCTAGTTCAAGATTAAAACCCTAATTTTGTTAGATGTTGCACTTAAATCTTAGTGGATGTGTAACCCTAAATGGCATAGTTTTGAGTGCTCATTTCTTGAAATCTTGAAGAGGCAGAGAGCTCTGTTTTCTACTGCTGCTCTTTCTTGCTTTCTTCCAAAGAAGCTAGAGATCAACCTTCTTAATCTAAATAATTTTAGCATCTATAATTCGAAGTATGAATTCAAATAATTCGTAAAAAACAGCCTCCTGTTTGGTTCGAATTGGTGTTTATTCGTTTGTCTGTCTGTTTTCTTTTTGCCATTTGGAGTTTGCTAATGTTCTTTTGTTCTTCGTTTTCCCGACGTTTAGACACCGACGTCATCGAAGAAGAAGACGACGGTTCCGCAGATCCAGATTATATTCCTGATAGTGAATTGCAAGGCAAGCAAACCCTTGAACATATTGAGCCTGATAATTCACCTACCTTATGTTGCTTTTGCTTATGTATAGTGCATCCGGATAATTCTCCATAAAAGTGCTAATTTGGATTAGAACTTTAGTTAATCCTGTAAATTATGGTTTGTCTCAATCTGTATGGATATGTGAACCTTGTAAACCCTAGTTTGAACTAGACATACTTAATGTCATGTTTGGGTATAATCGCTAGTATAATATTCCTGCTTAAGCTTCTCGTTGGTTTTTTCAGTCTTTTCAACCAGTATATGGTCCTTTTGGGAAATGGTTGGTGATAATTTGCTAAAAACCCTCAAACAAAACTATGGTTTGACACGGGTGATTATTGGCACTAGCCGGTTGTGCAAAAGGATATGCACGTAGTTAGGGTGGAGTATCGCCCGTGTCGGATTAAGGACCGAGCAAATGGGATGTTGTAGATCCATGTTTTTCGTGCAACCACAAGGGCTTGTATGGGCGGGTCTTAGCTTAATAAGTTGTTTAGATGTGGCTTTGCATCTATGGAAGGCGGGAGATTGCACAGACGTCCGGTCAGGTCTGTCTGTAGGGGTTTCTACATACCAATGCAACGGTGTACGCCTTGCCCAGGACAGAGACGTGGTGTGTGTGTGTGATAAATGTGGATCCACGACTTAGGTGAGTGTCTCTGTCTTCAGGGCGAGGGTTAACGTCTCGGGCTGGTATAAAGCCACGTCTAGATAATGTAACGGCTCTGTATGATCTCCTTGCCGACACACCAAAGGAAGTGTGTTAACTGGCCTGGCAAAAGAGGTTGATCATTCCTTGTGGGTAAAGTTGTACACCTCTGCAGAGTGACAAATCTGATCGATTAGCCGCGCCCACGGTAATGGCCACTTGGAGAAAATCCTCCCAATGCTAAAGTCATTTGAGTCTTTTTGGAAAAATGGGTTTGGTTTTGGAAACCGTTTTATAACCAACTTTTGTGTCAAAGGATCGACACCGGGGTCATATGCAGTCAGGTAGGCTGGGTTGAAAATCTGGATTAATTGCTTATCATTCTGTATTTCAATTGCTTTTATTAAAATGCAATGTTTCAATCTAATATGCTTATACATTTTTAATGCTTTTATGCAATTGCAAATAACCATAGCCTGTCTATTGTTCAACCGCATAATTACTTATTTGCATCTGTGAACCACTATAAGACTTGCTGAGTACCAATGTACTCAATCTTGCATCTGCTGTCTCAGAGAAAGAAGACTGTGATCTGCCAGATGTAGCGCTCTTTCAAGCAGGTCTCGAGGGTTTCGACGATAGTCTTTTCTAGGTTGCCTAGTCAGTTGCCTGAGGGTTTAGTGGGCAACCGCAAGGGTTTTTGGAGTTGTTCAGCTTTATTTTGGTTTTCGTTGTTAAATGTTTTAAATTTGTATTGAACTCTGTATAATTAATACTGTTATGTATGTCTTCCTGTTTGTCTGCGTGTATGGTTAGGATATGAATGTTGTAAACATGTGAGTGCTAGCTACTGATCCAAGGAATAGCACAGTAATCACATGGAGGTTTCGCTCATCGAACGGGTCTCACAAAGAAGGGTATCGAGCCATACCGACTGTAGGAACCTTGGGGAGAAATGGTCGTTAGTTAGAAGTGTAAAAATTTAATTTGGAAGTAAACAATAATCTGTCCACTACTAATAATGGAATTTAGCCTAATGCTAATTTTCTTGTTTGTAGTTCCTTAACCCCTCCTAACTATGTTATAAGCTTATCTTGCTTTGTATTTTTGTAGATGGCCCGGTTTGTTCCTTGCCACGAGTCGAGGGTTCCTGAGCACTCGGGTATGATGGGAGTCTGCAGCCTTTGCTAGAGAGTCACGCTTGAAGGTTGCCCAAGATATGTGGTATTCCAGCGCATTTGAGTCCGGTGACTAAGGAGTACGCCACTCGAGTGTTCATCCCTCCTAGGCCAGCTTGCAGCGAGGGAGAGAGGAGCTATGTTGGTAGTGGGTCGTCCATAGACGCTTTTATGAATGAAGCGGCATACCTAGCCATAGTGCGACTTCGGCATGTGTTACCCGACTTGAGCCCTCACCATTACTACCTACCTGGGAGACCGTTGGTAGGGAGTAATGTGTATAGGGACCATGTTGGAGTAGGTAATGGCAGCTTGAAAGTCATGGTAGAGTTCGCTAATAAATTGGATAGCCACTATGTGAGGTTGGCACAAGAGTTGCTTGAGAATCGACGACGTGTGGCATTCTTGGAGTCGCGAGTAGCGTTGTGTGTGGCGAGGCATGCCTTACCACGCACGGTGCTAACTAGTGAGGCTCCAGGAATTCCGGCGGCGCAACGTCCTCCACCTGTGACTTATGTGCCTACACTGGGAGTGGGTGCAAATTCTATGATGTCGTGTTTGGGAAGTTGCCCTAGGCTCATAAATGATAAGGGCATCAATCCGTATAGTATTTGCACCTACCGCCCTAATACTCCGCGGGTGTATCGCCGAAGGAGGTGTGTGTTTAGAAATGTGGGGATATGAGGTAGTTGAGAGAAATGCAATGGAAACTAGTAGTGTGTGGTATTGTATGGAAGAAGTATTTTGGTTGTGTATTGGTAATGTAGTTGCAAAAGTATGGCTTTTGTTGTAATATAAATGTCACAAGGACCTTGTAATTATTGGAAGGTTGTGCTGAATTTACTGGTTGGAGTAGTTTCAAATTGCAGTAGGAAGTAGAATTTGTAAAAATGTAAGTGTGGGATTAAAGTCTTATGTGTTTAAACTAGTTTGTATGCTTCTAAACAAGATGCTAAGTTGCTGAAAATGGTGGTTGATGCTTCCTGTGATTAAGCTAGTGATATGTATATGTGCTTTTGGATTGAAATATCAAGTTGCTGGAAGTTGTTATAAATGGTAGAAGTAGTGATGTTTGAGTTCCTTGATTGAATGCAAGAACTAGAAAACGATTGAAATTCTCTCTGTTAAGTTAGTGCTTTGAATGTGTTTGTGGAAAGGTGCATTTCAGTTTTTCTTCTTGTATCTTAGCTTGTAATGAAATGGCTGTTGTTCTGGAAGAAGGTGCCGAAATATGAAGTAGTGACTTCAATTTTGTGTTATGATGGTAGTAACGTTTGATAGTGTGGTTCTGTGTTGTCTAATGTTTGGAGAGTATGTGTGAAAGAATGCATTTTAACTTTTCCTGTATTGCTTGTGCCGCAAATATATGTGTGCGGGTAGTAGGAGCAAAGTTAGAAAGAAGAGAGGTGGTGGCTGTCGTATGAGAGTGAGCTGTATGCATATGTCCTGGAGGATTGATCCCAGATTGTGCTGGTAGTAATGTTGGAAGAGGTAGTGAAAGCTAGATAGAAATTGAAAATTTTCTGTGCTTGTTAAGTGGTTTGGTTGTATCTGGGAAAGGTCAAGTATCAGTTTTTCTTCCATGTGTTGTTGCTTGTGCTGCAAATATTATTGTACTGGCAATGGGAGCGAAATTTCAGAGAAGAGGTAGTAGTGGCTGTAGTGTGGAAATAATTGTATGCATATGTTTTAGTGGTAACTAAGATGTGAATTAATCTATATGTATGTGTGTAAGTAATATATGTGTAGCATGTTTTGCAATGTAAAATTTTTGAGCTGCTTCTTTTCTGTGTGAATTAATAGTGATGATTTTCTCTCGCAAATTTTAGCTTTGGAGTAGAAATTTTCGATGAGATAATCATTCACGACAAATAAAAGTAGCATGAGTTAACTGTATGAAATGTCGTGCCGGCCATAAATTTCTAAACAGCGTTCTTTTCTGTAGTATACTAAAAGGGCTGTGATTGCAGGATGAGGCCGACAAGATCCCTTAGCCAGATTTTGAATTCTGGTGCGGCTCAGGATGCTCGCGATCCTCGAGCGAGTATTTCTACGCCGGCCCAACCAAATCCTCAGCATCCCACGAAACGGGCTTCTTCTTCACGAGCCGCTCGTCGTGATGCCCCTAATCCTCCACCTGTTCGGGAGGATATTCCGGAGGGACAGTTACCTCAGCCGCCCACAATGGCGCATGTGTTGGCTATGATCGAGCAGGGAAGACAAGCGAATGCTCTGTTGCTACAGCAGATAGCTCAGAACACAGCGCCGCAGAATATGGCTCGCGGAGGAAATGGTGGACCACCTCAAGTGTCCAAGCTGAGTGAATTCCTAAGGACCCAGCCACCAGTTTTCTCCCCTTCTGCCGAGCCTCTCGATGCTGATGACTAGTTGCGGGCTGTGGAGAGCAAGCTGGATATTGCTCAATGTGATGATCGGGAGAAGGTCTTATATGCCTCCTATCAGCTTCAGGGGACCGCAGCGGTTTGGTGGGAGAACTACCAAGCGGTGCTGCCGAAAGGTCGAGTGGTCCTATGGCCGGAGTTTAGGGCTGCTTTTCGCCGCACTCACATTCCAGCCAGTGTGATTGAGGTGAAGAAGCGAGAGTTTCTAGACTTAAAGCAAGGATCAATGACAGTGATGGAGTACTTGCACCGTTTCAATCAGTTGTCGAGGTACGCTACATATGAGGTAGCTAATGAGGCAAGAAGGATTGAGAGGTTCCGAGAAAATCTGAATGAAGAGATCAAGTGGGCTTTGATTGCCCAAGACATTGATGACTTCCAGACTCTTGTCGATAAGGCGGTGAGGGTAGAGCATGGCAGCCGTAGTGTGCTGGAAAGTCGGAAGCGCAAGTGGCTTGCGCGTAGTTCTGTTGGAGCTGGATCATCTCGGTCACCGGGGTGGCAGTCGACCAATATCCGTCGACCACCACCGATTCAAGCTCAAAGGGTCCAGCGCCAGGCTCAGTGGGTTCAGAGTCAAGCTCCTCGCTTTGTTCAGCGACAATCATCACAGCCAGTCCGTCAGGTGCAACAACCTAGATCGGCTGCTGTTGTTCAGAAGCAGGCCGCTAACGTCACTTGCTTTCATTGCAACGAGCGTGGACACTACGCCAACGCTTGTCCTAAGAAGAAGGCTGGACAGCGACCTCAAGTTTAAGGCCGATCACAAGATGTGGCAAAGTTGCAGTCTCAGGGATCAGCTCCACCACCTGCACAAGGTGGTAATATTGGGCATCTTCATCACGTGACGACTAAGGAAGCACAAGAAGCACTAGATGTCGTGCTTGGTATGTTTCTTGTGCAATCTGTTCCTACTTTGGTTCTGTTTGATTCAGGAGCTTCTCATTCTTCCATATCTAAGAAGTTTTCTGAGCAACACAAATTGGAGGTTTCTCTTTTGCCTGTCCACATGATTGTGCAATCACCTGGGGCTACCATTAGAACTGCTAGTTTCTGTTCTAGGGTTAGCATAGAAATAAATGGAGTTATGTTTTATGCTGATCTCATTGTGATAGAGACATCTGGTCTGGATGTGATTTTAGGCATGGACTGGTTAGCTAAAAGTAAAGGTTGCATAGATTGTGCTAATCGATCCATAGCCCTTGAAAACCAAGAGGGAGTACATGTAGAATTCACCTCAAGTACTAAAATTTCAGCACCTCGGACAGTTTGGTATTCTGCATCTGCTTCTATTTAAATGAAGTGGCAGTCGTTAGTGAATTCCCTGATGTCTTTCCTACTGAATTGCCGGGAGTGCCTCCGGATCGCGATATGGAATTCGTTATTGATTTGGTGCCGGGAACTGCACCGATATCAAAACGACCATATCGGATGCCCCCAAATGAGTTGGTAGAATTGAAAAAGCAACTCAAAGAACAACTAGATAAGGGGTTCATTCGTCCCAGTTCTTCGCCCTGGGGGAGTCCGGTTCTTTTTGTGAAGAAGAAGGATGATAGCCTGCGCATATACGTAGACTACCGTGCTTTAAATGAAGTGACCATCAAGAATAAATATCCGCTTCCCCGGATAGATGATCTGTTTGATCAGTTGAATGGGGCGTAAGTCTTCTCCAAGAAAGATTTGAAATTGGGATATTTTCAGTTGAAAATCAGACCCTCAGATATTCCAAAGACCGCCCTCACTACGCGTTACGGTTTATATGAATATACCGTAATGTCGTTTGGACTGACAAATGCTCCATCAAGCTTTATGAACCTGATGAACAAAGTCTTTATGGAGTATTTAGATAAATTTGTGGTGGTCTTTATTGATGACATCCTCGTTTATTCCAAAAGCGAGGAAGAACATAGGCAGCATTTACACTTGGTCCTTAGCAAGCTTCGGGAAAACAAGTTGTATGCCAAGTTTGAGAAGTGTGAGTTCTGGTTAAAAGAAGTCGCTTTTCTAGGGCATGTTTTGTCTGAAGGTGGAGTTGCTGTTGACCCAAGCAAGGTAGAGGCAGTATTGGCTTGGGAAAGGCCGCAATCAGTCCCAAAGATTCGAAGTTTTCTAGGCTTCGCCGCTTATTATCGCCGGTTTATTGAAAACTTCTCTAAGATTGCTAAGCCGCTGACTCAACTTCTGAAAAAGGAAAGGAAGTTCGAATGGACTCCTGGTTGTGAAGAAAGTATATCGTTGACTTTATCGGCGATGTTCATACTGCCTGCTTCCTATACAATCTGCTCTTCACCGTGATTGGTCCAACATGTATACCCCTTTTGAAACCCCTTAGAATCAAGTGTGCTTCGATCTGTGCTAAGTTTCGAAACATCTTCTGATTCTCGCAGTCAATGCATGGATAAAACATAAATTGCAACCCCTTATTGAACATATCGATCTCTGCAGCTCTTCTAAAAGCAGAGATACCGTTAATATACTCGGCACTCGCACGATTCTCAGCGTACATCTAGTTTCGAACTATCTACACTACGCATATAACAATTAGTGTTAAATATAGAAGTACACTAGGTATGTGCATGCACACATTCTTAAATTATGCACTGCTAGCTATGTCTTAAATGTAATGCAATTATATAACCAATTACTATATTAGATCATAAAGAATAAATAGATCTACAAGCTAGATCTAAACAATCTTAAAATTCTCTCTTTACCAAACTAGCTAGAACTTGAATATAATGCAATTAGAACCAATTACTAACCTTAGATCATCAAGAACACATGAATCTAAGAGCTAGATCTAAACAATCTTCAAATTCTCTCCTTACCAAGCTAGATCTTGAATATAATGCAATTAGAACCAATTACTAACCTTAGATCACCGAGAACACATGGATCTACAAGCTAGATCTAAATAATCTTTAAATTCTCTCCTTACCAAGATAGATCTTGAATATAATGAAATTAGAACCAATTACTAACCTTAGATCACCAAAAACAAATGGATCAACAATCACCCTTCAAATCAATGATCTCCTTTCACCAGATTGTTTCACAGCTGCAAGTCTGCAACCACCTCAAAGATAGATCCCAAAACCCTAGAAACACTAAGTGGGTCAGGCTCTGTATTACATATATATTCTCATATCACACATGGTTTTTGACTAAAACCGTCAGTGATGACATGTATAGACATCACTGACGGTTTTATCCCAAAACCTTCAGTAATAAATATGCACATCACTGACGGTTTTTGGTTAACACCATCAGTGATAACATGTGAAGACATCACTCATGGTTTTAGCCAAAAACCGTCAGTAATAGTAAAACACATCACTGACATTTTTGACTAAACCCGTCAGTGATGTCTTCACATGTCATCACTGACGATTTTTGGTTAAAACCATCAGTGATGAGAGTCTAATATAAGGCTTTTTGTAGTAGTGCTGCTTCTCGCACCCAGAAGCACCGCACTTAGACGGTGGCCTTAGCGTGGGCTGGACGCACACTTGCTCAGCTCATTGTTCAAAATCCTGATGGAATTTTTAAAATTTCAGCCTAGATTTTGGATTTTGGCCGGAGACAAGATTCCAAAATCCCGGTCAAATAAAAAAATTGAAAAAAAACAAATTTCCATAGTATTCTTGGTAAATTTTGCCGAAATTTCAGAAATTTTGACCAAATTTTTAACTTTTTAGACCGGTTTTTATTTTTTCGAACCAGATTTGGTGCCAGTTTTTTTGAGAGAGATTATAATGCCATTTATGAGGAATACATATAAAAAGTTTGCAATAAACTCACAAGAGGTCAGTTGGCACCTTGGTAGAGCGGACGGAGGACTTCGCTGCTAGAGAAAAAAACCTAGATTAATGGGTAGAAAATGCCACCGTGGATACTCGAACACATGACCACAAGGATAAACAGAGCGACTCTACTAACTGAGCTAGAAGGCTCAGTGTGTATCCATATTTTTTCAAAAAAAATTCTAGCCTCGGGAGACTGACGAGGATTAAAAGCCTGTCACTTATTTGGGCCCTCAATTATTCATAACTATACTCTGTTAATGGGCCTGCAATACATAAAGCCCATAATATATAGAACGAAGACCACCCTTATTTGAACGGTTAAGTTTTCGACCAGTTCAGTCAAGGTGGTCAAAACTTTGCTTCACACTGATCGTCACCGATCAGTGAAATAGTCACCCCGACCAATGAACTGGTCATGGATCAGCGGTTACCCACGCACAAGTCTTCGTGTGGAGATTTATCTGACAGGTATGCATAACTACCCAAAAGTTGTCTCTAGGAAAGACACCCTTTAGTGAGAAGACACAGTTTTGCGAGAAGACACAGTTTGGCGGGAAGACACCTCTCGGTTACATGACGCCCTTTAGAAAAACAACTACCACCTCTTCAACCAGGATAAATAGGGGGCCGATCCACGTTGTTAAAGGCATCTGGAATCCAATCCAATCAAGCATAGCATAGAAGATTTGACTCAGAATAGGCAATAGACATTTGAAAATATCCATTCTGTAATCTATATACTCTGTATGAACCGCTTGACTAATAAAGAAGCAATCCCCATTCTCCTCATCTTGTTTACTAGGAGCCCACAATTATATTTTGTAAGTTCGATTAAGGGACCAGAGGTCTTGAACGTCGACAGTTGGCGCTAGAGAAGGGCCTCCGGTGATCGAGATGAAAAAATCTCTACAATGGATGAAGAAAACTGGTTTGACCTCGCCGATTATTCTAATCTCACGGCAAATGATTGCCCAATGAAAGAAGAATGTAAGTGCGATTTTCATTTCAAATATGTTTCTAAGGTGGAATTAGCAAAAATCGAGGTAGATATTGAAGCGGAGGAACAATCATCTAAAGCGTCAAAAGGTAAAACTTTCGTCACTCCTCTAGCAAATTCGAAGGAAGATACCCATGAAGCATGTTTCATGGAAATTGATAATGAATATGCGTCAACAGGTAGTAATAATCTCCTAAAAAGTTCAGCCTCGGAAGATTGTCTCCAAGGTTTGGATTATACCCCATCATCAGATGAAGATGGAGGATTGACGCCTTCTATCTACTCTGGTTTCCATGCTTGTGTGGTTACCAGTGAGACAGAGGAGGAGCATGGACGCGAAGAACGTGAAGCTCAGGAAGAGGCTGAAAAAGCCACTCAAAATGAATATGAGCAACGTATGGCAAAAAAACAAAAATCTATTGATGAGGACAAACGCTTATACTACAAGGGCCAACCAAGCACCTCGCGGAGATATGAAGTCTCTAGAGGACATCCTCGTCAAGCCATTCGAATTACACCACCAAATCCGAATGCGGTGATAAGAGACTTAAACTTTGCTCCAAGTGGTTCGCAGGAGGCTACTCCCGTTGAGAGGATTCACATTTTATCAAATGCAATTCTTAATCATCCAACGGAAGGAGAAGATGTGCTTAATGCAACAATCATAAGATCCCTTACTGCTGACTTATAAGAAGCTGCAAATGAAGTACAAGTTAGGTCTTTATCCACAAGGTCTCAGATCGATTCCCGCGTGGAGATATCCTCATCTGGTCGGTGCCAGCAAGGCATTAGCCACCAACGGAGAGAAGAGCCACGTCGAAGAAGCGTTTTTGAACGCCTCACCACAGGTGAAGTTCCTAATCATGGTCGAGGATGACCCCATTCTCCTGAATATATGGACCAAGTTCCTAACGTACGATCACGTTCTGGTCTTTATACAGGATGTAAAGCTTTCTCCCTTGGGCTTAAAAATGTCACCTGGCCCAAAAAGTTCAAGCTAGGGTCTTTGGAGAGTTTTGATGGAACTCAAAATCCGTCAAAATTCTTACAAGTTTATACCACCACCATCTAGGCTACTGGAGGTGATGAAAAGGTAATGGCCAACTACCTCCCCACTGTCTTAAAAGGATCATCACAAACTTGATTGTTCAATCAGCCGGAAGGTTCTATCTTCAGATGGGAAAATCTGTACCATACAATTTTAAATAATATTAAAAGTTGTTACGCCAAAGCTGGTAAAGAGAATGATTTGCATCGTCTTCGCCAAACTTCTGATGAAAATTTACGTCGGTTCATTAAAAGGTTTGTAAAAGTTCGTAATACCATTCCCAATATATCTGACAATTCTATAATTCGTGCATTTAAAAAAACTGTCCATTATAAACGATTTATAGATGATCTTAATATTCATCCACCCTCTACCATACCATAATTATTCGATATGGTAGATCGATATTTGGATGCTCATGAGGCCATTGAATGGAACCGTATGGTTGACAAGGGCCATACTTTACCACAACCTGGCCTCCCAATATCAGAGGAGCAGATGTTTAAGAAGATGTCTAAATTCGAAGATCGTAAGGGGATGAATAAGAAAAAGAACAAAAAGAATGCTCAGCAAGAAGTCATAGGCGTCTCAGAATGGCCTGCATAATCCAAAGGGAAGGCACATTGGAAGAAAGCAGTTGCTCATCAGGACAACCAGGCTAGTTCTAGAAAACATGGTACGACCAGTGGTAATGGTCGCTGGTACCCATTGCACAAGGCATCAGGACATGACCTAAGAAATTGCCGCACATGACAAAGACGCATGAAAGATTTTTACTCTGGTAATAGTCCTATGTCTACCATACCAGAAGGGCAGAGCAATAAGGATGCAGATGGTGATGAAGACATGGGCTATCAGAAGGCTGACAAACACCTGAATTCAGAGGATTATCTGCATATGCTTCAAAGAGGCAATTCAAGACTGCATAGAGGAAGGTCAACAGCATTGACAACCGGACAAGAAAACCTGAATATCCCAGGTGGTCAGACGTTGCCCTCACCTTCAATAAGCAGGATTGTCCAAAAGGTATGTTAATCCCTAGAAAACTTCCATTAATAGTTTCTCCTATAATTAGTAATTGCAAAGTTGGAAGAGCTTTGATCGACGGAGGAAGTTCTTTGGATTTACTTTTTATTCGTACCTTGGATGAAATGCAAATTCCTCGTTCTAAGATAAGGCCTATTACAAACCCATTTTTTAGGATTGTGCCTGGTCCATCAATAACTCTAGTGGGATAGATAGTGTTACCTATCACCTTTGAAAATGCTGACAATTTCAAAACGGCATTAATTTCATTTGAAGTTGTTGATTTTGAATCAGTATACAATACCATTTTGGGTAGGCCTTCACTAACAAAATTTATGTTAGCTACTCATCACACCTACCAGAACATAAAGATACCTGGTTCAAAAGGTGTGATTAGTGTACAAGGTAACCAAGATATTATGCTTAATTGTGATCGTAAATTACTTAGATTGTCGATCAGTTACCATTAAGTGATATTAATGACGTAGGAAAGTCTTGTAAATCTAACAAGATAGAGAAGCTGAAGATAACTCCTCAGCCTAATGAACAAACAAGAGAAGTTCCCATTGATCCTGCCGACCAGTCGAAGACCGTTAGGATAGGATCATCAATGGATGCCAAATCGGAAGACGCGTTCATTGCTTTCTTCCGGGATAACACAGATGTGTATGCATGGAAACCATCCAACATGCCTGTCGGGATCCGAATTCACCAATTCGAACCCACTGTGTTTACCACACTAGTCCCAGGATCAACGCTAGTGCACATAGCTTAACATTGGTACATATCACATCATACTCAACGATAATAATAATAAGACTCCATTTATTAATAAAACTAGGTGTATGATCTTATGACCAACTTACATTATTAAACCACGCAGGGCAAGACTTGAAATAAAACTAAGATATAAGCAGCGGAAAAATAGAAGATGTAAATGACTCATCAGTTCACCACAGGCAACTAACAAGGCTCGGACCCTAACGACTTGTGTCCTAGAACTCCTCCAACAAAAGTGTAGACTCTTCAACTGTTGATTGTGGTTGTTTGGCAAGGGTGAGTACATAAAGCACTCAACAAGTTGTGCATAGAATGCAATTATATGTAACTATATGCAAGGCTTATTCCAAAGGAAAAAAGGCTATATGGCTATTTTGCAACAAAGCAGCATTTATGAACAATACAATAAATAGATTGTAAAGGCAGTAAAACAAATACAATAATTAATAATTTTAGCATTTATCATGTAAACCAAGTTTCCAATCCTAAGTCACATCCTTCCACATGGCAACCTGCCATCCCAACCAAGTTTCTATTTTGATTAAACTAACCCTTGACTGTAATTCCTGATCTATGCTCAATACCGTGAGCACGACTCGAATATATTTACACTCTGCTGAGGTTATGCACTTTACCCACATGATACAACCATACACCACAAAGGCGAGTGATTATAGCAAAGCCTTTACAATGCCTTGCCTTAACCCAGTACTACCCGCTAAGGTTTCAACACTGAAGGGGCTGGTTAACACAACAGAGTCCGCCTCTTGTGTCATGTGAGTTTATCCATGAACCCGGACCCACACCACCATAAGCAGTACCAAAGCTAAAAATTGCGAATTAATCAACTAGGATGTCCCATACCAGATATGTGGTTGTATGATTGACTCAGGTCAAAGGCTTACAAGGTTAAGTCTTTAAGATGATCGAAGCAAGACTTCCACATACCCTCTGCCCATCAGGCCCACTTTGGCATGCTCGCCCCTTGCCACTTGCTCCAATCTAAGTGATTACCACCCCAGATGATTACCAAGCACCACGTGCCATCAACAATTCAACATCGTTGCGTGACATCTCTCGCCACAACAACTCAATCTCATTGTGTGACCACACATGACACACAAGTTCAATCATTGTTCCATATTCCGTTAGTCAAGATTAAACATTGATGATCCAAGTACATGTGATGACGTAGCATGGCTAAGCAACTAACACGATCTAAACATTCCATGTTGATTTTAGTATTAACCAACTATAATGAATCAATCTAGGGTGACAATAGATCATGGCATACAAATGATAAGGTAAGGTATAGATCAAATTGGTAGATTAGCTAAGTCCCGATTCAATTTGAAATAGTATGCAATAAAGTAAAACAATATAGCGATTTTATAAACATAGGTTCAACATGATCAAAGCACAACTTACCTTGGAACAGGTTCTGATCTTGCTCTGGAACTTGCCCTTGGGTCGTCGGATCCTCCTTCGAAGCGTCGCACAACTCAAAGCCTACGCGAACCGAAGGAGAAAACAAAATAAATATCAAAACAAAGATAAAATGAATTCCAAAAATCAAATAAAATTCACTATTAAATAGATCTCAATTTTAAAAAAATTTAGAAACTTGAATCACCTCAATCGGAGTTCGTATGAGAGAGAACGAGCCCTCCAAATATTCAAAAATTCTAAAAATCAGAAAATTGAAAATCAAATAATAAACCGAATTATTTTTAAAACTAAAATCGATTTATTACGTCAGCGTGACGTCACGGCCAGACGGTCCAATCCCATAGAGACACGTAGCCTCGGTCCATACACCCGGTCCACGGGACCTCCTCTGGTCCACCGTGAACCCGGTGCATGACGCCTCGATTATCTCCCCGCCACGCGTCGGCACGCCATTAGTTCTCGGGTGAGCGCGATCAGCACCGCACGCTAGGATCCAACGGTAGCCATCTAATCCAAGCAGTTCACTGCTGCACGTGGAGACGTGGAGCTACTGTAGTCGTTCGATGCTGATTTAACGGCTGACGAAGCTCGATCCGGACGATGGCAGCGTGGCGGCGAGACCTTACTGGACGCGAAGACGACGACGGTCCCGCTGATGCTACGGCATCAGAATGGCGATGTTCTCTGGCTACGCAGATGTGTCTTGAGATGATGGTCCCGGATCTGCACTCCACTCGGCGATCGAACACCGGACGGCGACAAAAGCACAAAAAAACCAGCAGTGGCGCACTCTGTCTACGGTGAGCTCTCTGAGGCGAACGGTGGCGGCGCTGACGAAGCTTCCAGCACCTACGGGTGCGCAACAATATGGGGATCCTCGGGAGGCTACCCACGCCTTAAATAGCCTCGGCGTCCGAACTCTACACGGAGACCTAACTTCGCACGGCAGCGGTGGCGTATCGGCAACGGACTCCGACTCCTGCGCCGTCCGCTCCAAGATCAAAGGCCACGATTCACCCCCGCTGCGATACGATCCTAACCAACCATAACGGACGAACGGTTTTGATCAGACCTAACCCGAAATGACACGATCTAACCCATGCCACACGATCATGATCCAACGGTCAACGTTGTTAGGGTTTCTAGCCTCATCGCCTACCATCCTCTCTTGATCCGACGGTCGGCGCGAGATCTTCTAGAAGACGGGCTGACCAATTGGGCATCACGCGCACGCACAGTACTGGGGCTCGGCCCAATACTGTTTAAATGGGTTTTCGCCGATTTTTAAATTAAAATAATTACAAAAATTACTTTAATTAGTTTTTAGGTAGCACAACACTAGGAAAAATCCAAGAAAATTCTCAAAACTACTTTGGGACATTTTGAACTTAAATAAAATATTTTTAGCAAAACTTTTTATTTACTTTATCTATATTTAATTAGTTTTCTTAAAAGGCCAATATACTTAATTTAAAATAAATTGAAATAAATCCAGAAAAATTCAATAAATTCAAAAAATCATAAAATGCACAAATAGCAATAAAATAATATTAAAGGCAAATTTTGGGATGTTATGATGCTTGGAATCCCAAGGAAAATAACAGAGCACAGGTTAGCCATACGGCCTGACATACGACTAGTGAAGTAGAAGTTGCGGTGATTCGCTCCGGATCAGCAAGAAGCCATCTGACAAGAGTTGGATGAACTCCTGGAAGCTGGTTTCATTCGCGAAGTTGGTCATCCTGATTAGCTTGCAAATTTGGTTATGGTCAAGAAAGCAAACGGTAAGTGGCGCATGTGCGTTGATTTTACCGGTTTAAATAAAGCTTGTCCAAAAGATGATTTTTCTTTGCCCGGATTGACCAATTGATGGACTCAACAGCGGGTTGTGAATTGATGAGTTTCCTGGATGCACACTCAAGTTATCATTAAATTAGCATGGCAAGTGAAGATTAAGAGAAGACTTCCTTCATAACCCCGTTCGGTGTCTACTGCTACAAGAAGATGCCATTCGAGTTGAAAAATGCTGGAACCACGTACCATTACCTTATGCAGAAGACTTTCTATATTCAAATAGGGCATAACATAGAAGCTTATGTTGATGATCTTGTTGTAAATAGCAATAATAGCTCTAATCATTTGTTAAACATGGCTGAAACCTTCAATAATTTAAATGAACATGAAATTAAGTTTAATCCAAAAAAGTGTGTCTTTGGTATTTCTTCTGGAAAATTGCTTAGTTTTCTTGTCTATTCACGAGGTATTAAAGTAAATCCTGAGAAGATTCAGGGCATTGAATCCTCGAAACCACCTTCTACGGTGAAAGAAGTTCAAGGTTTAACCGATCAAATGGATACTCTCAGTCATTTTATCTCAAGATCAGGAGAGCGTGGTTTGCATTTCTTTAAGGTAATTCGAAAACACGACAAATTCCACTGTTCGGATGAAGCGAACAAAGCCTTTAATTACACTAAAAAATTATTTGCAAAGCCCACTCACTCTGGTACTCTGTTAATGGGCATGCAATACATAAAACTCATAATATATAGAACAAAGCTAACCATTATCCTAACAGTTAAGTTTCCGACCAATTGAGTCAAGGTGGTCAAAACTTTGCTTCACACTGATCGTCACCGACTAGTGAAATAGTCACCCCGACCAGTGAACTGGTCGGGAACCAGCGGTTACACCCGCACATGTCTTCGTGCGAAGATGTATCTGACTTGTATTCATAACTACCCGGAAGTTATCTCTGGGAAAGGCATCCTTTAGCGAGAAAGCACCATTTGACGATAAGACACCTCTCGGTTACACGACGCCCTTTTGGAAAACAACTGCCGCCTTTTCGAGCAGGATAAATAGGAGGCCGATCCACGCTGTTAAAGGCATCTAGAATCCAATCCAATCAAGCATAGCATAGAAGATTTGACTCAGAATAGGCAATAGACATTTGAAAGCATCCACTCTGTAATATGTATACTCTGTAAGAGCCGCTTGACTAATAAAGAAGCAATCTCCATTCTCCTCATCTTGTTTACTAGGATCCCACAATTATATTTTCATAAGTTCGATTAAGGGACCCCAGGTCTTAAACGTTGACAGAGACCATTTCACGGAGGATGAAAATCACCGAAATTTCGATAAAATTGGCCAAAATTTCGGTTTCAAAAATTTCAGTTTCAAATTTACTTTTTAAATTTCGTTTGGATTTCGGCCAAAATTCTGAAATCTCGTCGAAATTTTGAATTTCGACCACCTCCGAGACGTCATCCGAAAACAAAATTTGAAACCTTGGCTCAGCTAAATCGACCCTTGATGGTAGCCGTTGGTGTGGTGGGTGGAGAAGCGGTGGAAGTGCGAGTGTTTCGGTCCGCTGTGCAGCCTCCATATCTGCAAGGATACTTTTACTATCCTTGAGAGTTACTAAGCTATATATTAAATTAATATTAAGAGAGATAAAAAAATTTAAAAGATAAAAATATCAAAAAAATATAAAAATTTAAAGATAATTTAATAATACCTCTCCGATAAAACTCTAATCTACCCTGCATCCGTATCGCGACTCGCGAGCCCATCTGCAAAGCTTGCGTACATAGATAGCCGTGTTATCTTCTTTTCCTTTTCTCCGACGTCCATGTACAGAGGCGTTCTGCAGCTCCTGCTTGCCGTATTGTCTGGTCGACGTACGCTAGCTTCAACCGTTGCACCAGCCAAGCAATGAAGCAAAGTATATGTACTGGCCGTCCCAGCCTTTCCTTCAAAGGGGACAGCATCTCTACTACTTGTAATTACCAGTTGGTGGCGGTGGTCCGTTCTCCCACCACTCCCCCCTAGAAAAGGAAAGTAGTAGTGTATCATATCACGATTTGATAATAGATTAGAAATTGATATCTCTGTAGAAGATTATATAAAATTTGGATAGAAGAAAAGGAAAGTAGTAGTGTATTATACCACGATTTGATAATTGATTGGACGTGCGTTGCTACGGAAATTAAAATTAGTAATTTACCCGTGCATGGCGACGGCGACCTGCGAGTGAAGAAGCCCTTGGGTGGCGACGGCCTCGTCCACGGCGCGGTTGTCGACTTCCTCTCCCAGTCGTCGGCGATTGTGCTTGGCGAGCGCATCGGCGACCTCTTCCCCGGCGTTGCTGGCATCGGGCCCGATGTCCGCATCATCTTCTTCGGCTCCACGGCATCTGCAACTTCGCTCCAGCGAACGCCTTGTCTTCTCCCCCGGCATCGGCTACCTCCCCACCGCTCCGCGAGACCTCGGCCTACCTCGGCGAGATCTCCACCGACACCTGCAACATCGAGGTCGCCACTCGGCCACCTCCTGCTCCTGCCGCCTCCGCCCCACCGTCTCCTACGCGTCGCGCCACCCTCCCGGCCGTCGCGTGCTCCGGCGCTTCGACGAGGTGCATGCTTGCTTGTTCGCCGCGTGTGCCCGGAATGATCGAGGAAGTGATATGCTGGCAGGTTGGTTTTCTGGGGGTTCACAGGTGGAGGGAGCGTCGAAGAAGCGGCGGGGCATCGGCGACGGCGGTGGTGGGGGCTCGCAGACGTCATCGTCGCGCAGGGATAGGGGGTTGGCAGTTGACTTCAAGGAGACTCAGGTGATAGGCACATAAAACCGTTATGCCTTGGGTTGTGCATACTGTGCAGCGCATACTTAGATGCTAGGAATTCGAAGTAGAATTAGAGTTGGATTAGAACGAGCATTTCAATTTGCTACGAGGAGGCTTTTTTTTTGTTTTGGGGTTAGGTTCCAATTAGCTTCTGCTTTGGTAATCATTGCAGTTTTTTTTACAATTTGGTATGCTACATTGTCTTCTGCATGGATAGAATGTTTTTTTTGGGATATGTCTGTTGAAAATCATAACCTGAATCACAATGCTGTGATCGAATTGTAAAGGTTGCATGATCTTTTGCTAACTATGCTGTTGTATTAGGTTGCTGATTTGGAGGACCTTGAAGAGGACAAATTCCTTAATGTTGTAGTTAATGTGGGCCTCAATAATACGTGCCCTGGCTGTCAATGATGCTTGTTCCGGTTACTATAATTACTCTATAGTTTAGCAAGAGAACTTGATGTATCTGCTAGGTACTGCTTCTGGTATTACAATTTTTTTGGTACAGTATGTCAAACATAGTGATATAACCTTCTCAAAGGTCCTGTTATTTTGATTTTGTGTTATGCTTATTTTTAATTTAGTAATGTACTTTTGCTTGAGTTGACTGTCTCCCTCTTGTTAGGTCTATTGCACACATATTGCTCCTGATTATGGGCTCCCTTGGCAGAAAAAAAGGCAGCATGCAAGCACAGGGAGGCAAGTATTGATCTAATATGTATCTCTGATTAAGATCTTTATAGGACTTCTTTTGTTAATTCTTTTTGTTCAACACCAAGTTTCATCTGCCTGTGTGTTTGGTGAGCTGGTGGGAAAGGGTGAGGGGATAAAGATGTGAACTAATTAATAAATTAATTATGCTTCAGTTAGTGATTTAATAATGATACAGGGGAGTTGTAGCATCTCCTTTTTGCAGTTATGTTTCGTCCATTGATTGAACAACTTCAAGAACAGTTTTTTTAAAAATGTGGTGGTCATTGTTAGATTAATCTTGTTGTGCATGTGTGTGCACCGTAGAGTTAGTTGAGTCAAGACATGCATTTGTCAGTAGAGTCACGTAGCTTCATATGCATGAGAATTAGTTGATGAGTTAGTGTGTTGAGTCAAACATGCATGCAGTGTGTGCACGTTAGAGTATTAGGCTGCATATGTTTGCTTTGAGTTAGTGGAGCGAGTCTCCCGGTAGTGGCATGAGTTTAGGATCGAGTTAGTCACTCCATGTCGTGGTATGTGTATCAGGGCATCTAGAATGGTATATATATGTTGTCTACAAGAGTATTTCATATAAGATTTTGAATGATGTGGAGGAGAGAGAATAAGGAGAGAGAAAGATGATGTCTACTATTTAACAGACGGACTTATAGACAGTTTTATATTGTGTATACCATTGTACCAGACAGCTATATAGACAATCTATTGTATGATTTATCTTTAGTACTTTCTATAGATGACATGAAGGTATATTACAGACAGTCATTGTCTATACCATTGTACATGCCCTTAGCTGTTTATTAGCGAGAGAATAACAAAAGAACAAACAAAAAATGTGCTAGGCAATAGCGGCACAACAAAGAACATGTGTTCCTTCTTCCAACGCGTGAGTCGTGTGCGTGTTCCATCTATTATTATTTTAGAATAACGTTTGATGGTAACGTTTCATTATATGTATCATCTTCTTTATCATATTCCGTTGAAACGCACGGGTACAAATGGATGCTAATGTAATGATCATTTTAAATGTAGCAAAAAATTTCTTTTATTGCTTGACTTTTATGTTTGTTACTAATTTTAATTTCCGTAGCAACACACGGGCACTGAACCAGGCCTCGGATGGCGTGCTCAACCTCGGCAACAACATATCCTTCGCGTCCCGCGGTGCCGCGCACTTCGGCGGCCACTTCTCCTACTACCTGGTTGATTACCTCGCCCCGCGCAATGCTACCAGCTACCTCACCTTCGGCCCAGGCCTAGACACGGCCTCCAGCTCCCCCGCCGCGTCGTCGTCGCAGACGCCGCTACTTCTCGACGGCCGGACGAGCCCGTTCTACGCCCTGACGGTGGAGGCCATCTCCATCGCCGATGAGGCCCTCGACATCCCCAGCGAAGTGTGGAACGTCGAGAGGAAGGGTGGCGCGATACTGGACTCCGGCACGAGCCTAACGATCCTCACCACCCCGAAATCGGTGGCTCAGGTTCAGGCAGACGTCGTGCACCTAATTATTTCGACGGTGCATGATTCGTTTAGCCATGCAAGTCGTAACGGTGGTGATGTTAATATTGCTGATTTTTGTAAGGCTCTTGGCCAAGTGTTAATAACGCTATGGAATGATTTCTGGAAAAGAAGAAGAGGCGTTAGTGCAATGAAAAAATGCTCGAGAATAGCTAATTTGATAGTGCGGTTATGATGTCCACTCGTTATGATAAGTAACAACACTTCGTTCGTTTTATCACTTTTTTCCTTCCTCAGCGTTATCCCATTCATCCTTCTCTATTTTTTAACCGCTTTTGAAAGTTTTTAAACCGAAATTTTTCAAACTGAAAGTTTTTTAATCAAAACTTTTTATTTGAAAATTTTCAACTTGAAACTTTCTAATTTAAGAATTTTCAAGCTGAGTTTGCGAAGTTTTCGACTCTCTCCACGCGTGGGGCAATTCGGTCGGATTTCGTGGTTCCGCGCGCACAAGCGCAACTACCGATGGCCGTACCCACGTGGAAGGCGGCTATGGAGCGGCACCAACCAATCGATGCGCAGCTGCAGTTCCTCGTCCTCGGTAAGGTTCCCTTTCTTACCCCTCTACGGTTCCCCGATCTGTCTACCACCTGATTATGAAAAGAAGGTGATATATATAGTAAAACGTTATCATCAAACATGATTTTTTTTCAAAATTCCCAGGTTTTTTTATGATTCCGGCTAGGAATAGCGGGATAGGCCTGACAAGGGCTGCCACGGAGCGAAGCATAGTTGGGCGTGGCGATGGAGTCAAGGAGGTGTGTAGATCAAGTACAGTGAAGAAGACACGATGCGGGTTGGGCAGAGTTCAGCTAGTTACTTCAACTGAGTCGAGGACTTGATATAAACAAACTCAATGTATTAGATAACATGATTTTTTTTATTCGTAGCAATACACAGCCATTTTCTTTTATTGCTTGACCTTTATGTTTCGTTATCAATTTTGTTTTCCGTAGCAATGCACGGCACTGAACTAGTATATATATATATATATATAGCTATCGTCGGTCGTTGGGCGATGATTAATTGCCTCTTCATTCTCCTTTGATTACGTCCCGCCCTCCATAACCATCCAAATTGACCTGCAGCTCGCGACTTTGGACTAGTAGTTATGTGCTCTATGATCTCTTACTTATATATCAATTTGGGGTTTTCTTACACGGATGAAGCCATTCTTTTTACATGCATGACAGCACGTACGAGCGTTGGTATTGTTCGGTAGCTGACCGGTGGTAAGCCGCTGCAGTACGTGTTTCGTAGCTGCATGACACGACCGATGGATGGAGCTAGCAGCTGCTAGCTGCTCGCCAATCGTTTTTCTTTCTGGTCCAGTACGTGCATGCAGCTTGGGGAAGCGATTTGAATGATCTCAAATCAAAAGCTCGCGAACCCTACCTCTGACTGCTCACCGGTTTCTGATTGGCATATTATCACCAGTAGTGCTTCTATGTGTTTTTTTCTCGGTGTACAAAAGTTGTATACACTCGATAAATAATCAGCATTTGCTTGTCTCAGCATTCACAGGTCATGCACGTACTCCTGCTTAATTCATTTACCAAATGGGCCAGGGTCACTGCTATCCGTATTTATTTTCGCTACCAAAACCAGCATCGATCGTATCCATCCATGCTAGCCTGCGACCAAAGCAAGGATTAGGATACGATGATCCATATCGTTTATTTTACACCGACATATATACATGTGCAAACTAAAGTTACTCTGCTTATTTTCTATGTTGAATGCGGCACAAGGACACGCAGGGTTAAATCTACCGTATCACTACTGGCCGAATTATAAAAGCGTAAAAAGGAATTGAACAGTTGAATATATAATTAATTAATTAATTAATTCGAGGCAAAGAACTTTGTTACATGCACCATGCATGTTCGATCGTCACCAATGTCCATGGGACTCTCAGGTGCATTTGGTTGAACGTATCCAGGTGAATGGGATGGTACAAGATGGATAGAATGGTTCTGGATGGGATGGTACAGGGAGGTGTTTTGTTGCCTAAATGGGATGATACAAAATTTTGTTTGATTGCTTGGATGGTATAATCCTGGATGGTTCAAGATGCTATTTGGTTGCTTCAATGGTTCAAGTCCTCTATAATTCATATACCTGGGAAGGTTTTCTTTTCGCAATAAATATACCCTGGGATGTTTGGTATTGAAAAGTTGAGAAACCAATGGAAATCTTTTCAAACACTAGCAACGCGACACCACTATTCTTACCCCATCTCTGCAGTCTGTCCACAGCATCTTTAGGTTTTGGATTCCATATTCAGGTAGTCATGAACCTTATGTGTGTTATGATGCCATCAAAATTCGTATGTAATAAGGTTTCTGATTCCATATTTACCTACTACTGGAAGTATGACGTGTTTCTAACAGTGCATCCTGCAATAAGGACCGATATATTCGTCACAAAAAAAAGGACCGAGACATAGTTCAATCAATTCTGGAGGTTGTCACTTGGTCGAAGCAACAATTGGAGAAATACACAAATTTAAGATTATAGGGGCTATATATGTCTGCAGGCATGCCCATATTACATTAAAATAATTTAACAATTAACGCCCAAGTGCCCATCCACTCATGCGCATTCATATCTCCTCTCCTCCTAGAAACAAGTGACATGATTTTACAAACAGAACACAAGTGTTTTGTGTTCTGCAAACTCCAACTGGTACATGTTAGATAAGTAGTCCACAGACATCTCAAACACAGTCAACATGATGCATCAAAACATTTTCAACCATAAGCAATCCACAGACATCTCAAACACAGTCAACATGGCACATGTAGATAAGCAGTCCACAGACATCTCAAACACAGTCAACATGTAGATAAGCAGTCCACAGACATCTCAAACACAGTCAACATGGTACATGTAGATAAGCAGTCCACAGACATCAGAAATCTGAGCAAGCTTTATTATGTTTTCACTAGCTTTCAGTACAAACCAAGTAACCAAACAGACGTCCTCAAGGCCTGAACTACAAACTCAACTCTAGCAAAAGTCAAAAAATTTATCCCCTCCCACCTCTCTATTCTGAATCACTCTCCATGCACAGAACCTTCAAGCTTCTAGCCCTTTAAAGATATTGCTCACATTAGCAACCAACAATAATATACCTATAGACTTAAATTCAAACTAAAAGCTACAATATATATTACTTGCAACAAAGGAAAACAAATGAAATCTAGGTTACCTTTCTGGAACTCTTCTTCTCTCTAACTTCATACCTCTTATGTGACAAATCTTACAACCATGCACAACAATGACACAGAAAACATGAGGGTTAGAAAACTACATTATACCAAGTCTAAACCAAATGAAGATATGAAATACTAAGAACAAGAACTATTGCTAAACCTAAGAAAAATCAATGAGGTCAGCACTCTAACCTCAGAGGTTTTCCCTCGTGACGTACTAGTTACCCGGACCAATTTGTTTGGCATACTAAGCTTGTTGAATGCTCGGGCAAGTGCAACATTCTCACACAAATAAGCATAGTAGTGGGCTACATGTGCTTCATCAAATCCAGAGAGATCCATCATATTGTCCCAAAGATCTTCTAGAACATTGGTATCTGAACTAGCGGCCTTCTCAATAGCTTGAGCAAGTCTATCAATACCAGTGTTCATGACATAAAGCAAGTCATCATCAGTGGATATCTTGGCCCTCTTCTTTGACGGTTTACTTGTTGAGGAGTCACCTCCACCATACCTTGACGTCGTCACGTCTTCTGCACCCACATGTTCATTGACTGGTGCTTCTTCTTTTACTTACATCACATTTGTAGCCAGAGGTTCGTTTGCTCCCTTAGCATACTATCATATAGCCATGCTATTCACAAAGATAGTGGCCATCTCATGATAATGCTCAAGAGGAGTGTTCAAGAAATCAGCATCCTTGGGGTGGTCCTGTCATCATTAGAGAAGTAATCATTCTCAAGCAACAACAATCTCTAGTAGACACAAGGATGTTGGAACTTGGGAGCAAATTACCTTAATATGTGACCAGTGTAATGCTCATGCTCAAGTCCGATAGTGAAGGTACCCTCATCCTAAAGAGCACCACTTAAGTTCTTTAGTTTGTTATCTTTGCCCAAATCTTTCTCCACTTCCTGAGGTGGTTACTAACCTGAATGCCACTCACATGAACCTTCATATGCTCATTCAATTCCTTAGCACAACTATTGAGATGAGCTTGCTTAAAGCCTATAGATGTTCTTGTACCACTAGCCACTAGATTAGACAAGTAGGTTAGCACAAATGCAGACATTGCATTTGTCCAAACAACCCCGGCACCACCACCCATACTGTTATCCCCCATACTATCCCCATGATGATCGAAGTCCATTGCCTACAATAAAAGGTAGAAAATATAAATAATAAATAAATTGTAGAATAGTAAAAATAATAATAGTTCAAATCAACACTTCTGCTTACGAAGCTACTCTTGTATTAGCTGTAATTATGAAAATAGAATACAAGGTTCACATGATTAATGTCCTAGGTAGTTTTGACGGTTCTCCCACATCTCATCGGCAAGACTCTACCTCTTGTCAACCATAGCTCTATGATAATTTGCTTGCTCCCTTGCTAACCTACGGGGGTTAGGTGTCCAAGAATCCTTTGATAGAACGAAATGATCAGTTCCTTGAGAAAGAACCCAATTATGAAGGATGCAACAAGCGATGACAACATCAACTTGAGTTGAGAAGGGGAAGAATGGAGTGGCATCATCAAGGACTTTGAACCTCCTCTTGAGTGATCCAAAAGCACGCTCTACACCTACTCGCAGAGAGGAGTGCCTGAGATTGAACAATTCCTTCCCATCTTCTACTAGATTGTTCCTCCATTCATTCAAATGGTACCTCACACCGTGGAAAGGTGGCATGAACCCAGGTTTGACTCCATATCCAACATCAACTAGGTAGAATTTCCCTAAAATAGTGGAACACATTAATGACATTGGTTTATAACAATTTGGTGTGAACATATACTGCTATAATGATTCTATTTACCTTCAGAGACACGTAAGCCATTCTTACACTCTATTGCATCTGCTAAAACGGTAACATCATGAGTTGTCCCCTCCCAACCAGCCAACATATGTGTGAATCGAAGCTCAAAGTCTACGGTTGCCATCACATTTTGAGTAGGAAATGATTTCCTACCACGAAAGGCTGCTTCCATAGACTTACTAACAGAAGCTCTTATATGTGTACCATCAACGGCTCCAATACAATCCTATTTGGTCAAATAAATTGGCAACAAAATTAGTAACCACGAAATTTTAGCCACAAATCTCTAAGGCATACTTGTTAGCTATCATACCTTAAAATATGGATCCCATCTTGGGTTTCCTGCAATTTTGGTTGGTGTCTCTAATGAAAGTGGCCTAATAAGCTCATTTCCTAGCTCGCCTATGGCATGGAGGATATGTCCAAAATATCGGATAACTGTTTCACCCGATCTACTGAAGTTGGTACCAACTATCCAATTCCTTAGGTTATGCCCAACTGTGTTCAAAAACATGGAAACTTGCTCCTCAACACATACATGTATAGTGTCGCGAAGCAAAGAGCGTTATCTCAATACTTGACATAACCTAAAGAAAGGAGCTCTCTGAAGTCTTATCGTTGTAATACAAGTTGTATCATTCTTCCAAATTTTATTATTCAGATAATCAATTCTATTCTTGTCACTTTGCTCGATTGGGCCATAAGTAATACGTCATCTCTTATTACGTATTCTACACCGCACATACAACATCATCATGCAAGCAGCCACATATGCAGCAGCACCACTAATCAATATCTTCCTCCATCTAAGCTTCCTCTTGTCCATCCACAATTAAAGTAATAATCACTCAAACATCAACCACATATGCATGATATTCAACCACATGGACCTAAATTCTCTCAAAACTATGTAGAAAACCTAACAAGCAATGCCAAAAAATTAAGCAATGAAAAGGTTAAACATGATTTGAAAATGCAGAAAAGGAATAACTTGTAATTGGCTATTGTTTCTAGAGAAGACTGGTAAAAACACCTCCACTAGAACAACTTCCTATTGGATGCAGACATTCCAACAACCTAACCAAAATTGTTTATTACTTCTGGTATATATGCTTGAGTTGTAAATGTAAATGGAGAGTGCCTCCAAATAGATAATCAACAAAAAAACATATATGTGTTGTTTATTTCAAGGACAAATGGAAAACTAAAACGAGAACGTTTTACAGCTCATAGCAAATTTACAAAATGCAAAGAGGCAACCGCTCAATGTTTTTACATTTACAATAGGAAAAGGTTTGCTATCTACTATTTGTTCCATAAGAGATTCCACATTTCTGAAGAGTTGAAAGAAAGAAATATGTATCCTTTCTACTCTAAACTATTGAATTTTCCATTTGCCAAAAGTAATATATTTCAGTGTTATATCCAACCTCCATCTGCCATTACCTACAAGCACAATTACTTCCTATTGGATGCAGACATTCAAACAACCTAACAGAAAGCAAACTTTGCAATACAAAGGTTTTCACACATTTGTAACCAACAAAGAACATTTCAAAAAATAAGCATGCCAAATTGCCATGACAGGATATCACCAAAAAGTGCGAGTGGTCACCGGAGAGGAGAGGCGGCACCTTGGGAGCTGAGGCGTGTCGCGAGGCCCAGACGACGCCGACATGAGGTCACTGGAGAGGGAGACAAAGCGGATCCAGCGATGACAGCGTGAAGCAAGAGTGGATCCAATGGCGCCAGTGTGCAGCGGCAGGAGAGAAGGGTCAGATCTGGCTGGGAGAAGAGGAGAGGGAAGGGAGAAGGAGAGGCAGCACCTTGGGAGCTATGCCACCAGCGTGAGGTCACTAGAGTGGGAGATGAAGCGGATCCGGTGTGTCGCAGGTTGTTGAGGCCAGTGATGGCCGAGGCAGAGATCTCCCCCGTGATGGCGCAGTCGGAGATGTTGAGGGCCTGGGAGGCGTGACGGCAAAGCAGCAGATCGACGGTGGGAGGTGGGCGTGACGGCGAAGAGCAGGACGACGGTGAAGCGTGGGGCGAGGCTTCCCACCACGTGCGACTGGGGCGAGGCGTCCTAGACTCCCAGTCGCGTGTGAGTGCCGAGTGGGGTGAACGAACCGGTTCCGTATCGATCGGTTTGGACGAATTCCCCGTATCAGGTGGTACAACATCTTTCAGGAATATTCCAAGAATCTGTACCACCTCTCCCATACCAAATGGTTCCGTTCAGCCAACCAAATGCATGGACGAGACTAGATCCTATACAAAACGGTTGGATTCATCCTAATACAGCCAACTAAACGCACCCTTAAATACTTCCAAGAGAATATCCATGTTTCGGTTGGTGATCCTTCTTGGATACTTGGAGTCACCGGATGACACAAGAATTATTCCTTGTACTTTGGCTTATCATAGTGCACCAAACAAGGACCATAATTTGCCCCCTCCCTCCTTTTGAGTGTACGTACCCTAGTTACTTAATTCTCATCCCCTTGCGATCTCTCAAAAAATCTGTTCCATGCATGGCCATGAGTCGATCATGCATCATCTCATGCAACAGTTCTTTGCCTTGTTTTTTTATTTCTTTTTTCTTTTCTAATTTGTGTTGTGTTTTGTTTAATTCGCATATATATGTCTTTGTCGAAGAAAGCCATGGGCTAGCTAGTTGGATTGTTCTCCTGGCTCCCTGGAATATACCCACGACAGCAGCATCAGCTGGGTCATCCAAAGCTAGCTTGATTGCTCCATTGATAGTGTTTTATTGAGGTCGAAGCCTCTGAAAAAATGTGTCCCAGAGGAGCTTTTCTTTTTTCGTGAAAGCGGCCTCAGGGTTCTAGAAAAGTGTTAAATATATATCGATTGACCTTGCGCGTATATGTAGAGAGAGGATTTGCCCCTCAAAACTGAAAAAGCCATTTGATTGATAAATAAGCTCCTAAAAAAATGTGAGCGTCCACGTTGACTCTTCCATTTATCCACACATCTGACCGTATTTAGGATATACTAGACCCAAGATGTGCTATACTCGATATACAAACTATTTAAGTCGTATAAAGGGCTGAGTCAAGTGGACGACGTGGCTCACACGCGAGTAAGCTGTACACACGGCAGAGCGCTCGGACGAGGGCGCACGCGACACGGCACGAGTGCGTGCGACCACGTCTCCCAGAAATCGGCGTGGACGCACGAGATGCCGGGATATCTATGGGTCTTAATATATGGAGTATATGTTGATCTTGAATTTCTAAAGGAGAAAGTTCTCTACAAAGATTTCAAAAGGAAAGCACACCAATTTTTTCTTTTGCGAGTACACCAAATTTAGTTTGGCCAAATGACCATTAGAATATTGACTTCTACGTACCCTAGATGTCAGCAATCCTAGAGGAATCAGATATATCTTGTATGTATTCACCAGCAGCATGCAAATCACAGATGTGTTTATTCTCGTAATCTTTGTGCCATGCATGGACGCATAGGGTAGGGGATTACCAATGACTCTCTTTGCTCTCGGCGAGGTATGTATGCATGCAATTGTCTCAGAATATCAGACGTCGCTTAGTTTGGATTTAATTTGGACCTTGGAGAATCAGACTAATATATACATTATTACTGTATTTCAACTTAATTTCTTATATATGTCCAACTGGCTATATATATATATATTCGTAATTAAGTTGCTTCAACGTACTATCTAGTTTGGATCCAAAATGCCGTATTCAACGATTAGAAGTTCAGAACTAAGCTTAACGAGGCTTCATTTATATATACTTGCCGTGTACTTGACTTGTTTGTTCATCTCCTTGTTTCTGTGAAAAATCATGTGAAGGTCTATATTTAGCTTTGCGATGAGTTATTGACAGTGTTTGAGCATATGGTGCTTAAGTTTGAGTTTGTTTTGAATTCTATTTTGAATTTAAAACAATTTAATGTGTTGTTAGGTCAAGAGCGGCACTGCTGGCCATATAGGAGTAGTAGTGCCGGCCAAGAGACACTACCGACTTGGGTTGGCGGTAGTGCCAACCCTTCGGAGCTACCGGTCTTGGGAGTGGTAGTCTTTTTACAAAGAGATGTTTCTCTGTGGTTAGACACAGGCGGCACTATCGACCATCTGGAAGCGATAGTATTGGGGTGCGGTACTACCGACCTCCAGTGGCGGTAGTTATTTTTCAGAGAGGGTATTCCCAAGGATTTCATGACGAGCGGCACTACCGGCTATCTGGGAGCGGTAGTACCGGTGGTGTGGTACTACTAGTCTCAGGAGGCAATAGTGCCAACTTTACTACGACTTATGCTTAATGGTTTGCATTACGTAGTGATTAATGCATATATTGTGAACAGTGTTATGTGATTTGTTTCTTGTCTGTGTGGTTGCAGGACTCCGGGGCTAGATCAGAGTGAGGCGAAGGCGAGATTGGGACTAGGCTAGGAGAGCTAAGGTCTAGAACAGTCAAGGGACGCCGGAAGATGACTAAGATCGGAAAGTGGTTGCAAGATGGGAAGACAAGGAAACCAGAGCATGAAGCACTGGTGAAGGGTATGGTGGGCAACAACATGGACCGGGACTAGGCTCAGGGAGGAGTTAAGGTCCAAAACAACCAAGGAAGCTGATACCGCTATGGTGAAGCGGTCAAGGACACGTGGCGTGCTAAGTGACTTGTGCCTGTTTGCAAGCGAGGTTGGTTCGTGGGAGTCCAGACGCGTGAGAGGCTTGGCGGCAAGTCATTGGGGTCACGTGGAAAGCGTGAAGCATGACGATGCTTGGAGAAGAAAGAAGACCAGTCATTGAGGTAAATTGGTAATTTATCCAATATCGACGGTCGAGGCGATTTGGAAAACCGCGACAGTAGCCTAAGTGGTTTAGGTCATGCCAAAGTGAGTTGTGGATGCAAATTCGAGCTCGTGGGGCGGATTTAACGTCAATGTAATAGCCGTTTTGAGAAACGTGCTTATGTAAGAGAAATACCCGTTAAGATTGTTGTGTTTCGGGTTAGCCCATGTAAGAGTGGATGGTATCCACCTTAGTGTCCAGGTTTAGGGTTAGGGTTGCCTCCACTATATAAGGAGATGTAGTGGGAGGTGAGGACTTGAGACCTTAGACTACGACATTAGGAGGTTTAGAGTTTCCACAAGATTTTGTGTTCTTGTGTGGGTGTGTGAGTACTCCTTGAGAGCTTTGCCCTCGGGTGAGAGGCTTTGTAATCATTCATCTGGCTCTGAAATAAAGATCAAATTCGTGTCAAGTTTTGATCTTCTTCTTGCTTTACTCTTAATCTCTTGATCTTCTTCTTGCTTTACTCTTAATCTCTTCTTGTGGTTTCTTTCTTACTTGATCTTGTGCTGCCAAGGATGAAGGATTAATGGATGTGTCCTCTGTAGATCATCTCCCAATCATCTAAGCAAGCCTCTTCTTGATCATTCAAGTTTCTTCAGAAAAAACGGTTTTTGAGTAGAGAAGGAAGATTTTGAGATAGATCTTGATCTTGAGCTTTTGGGAGCAATTTATTTGGTGTTCTTGCTTGCTGGGACATGTGAGAGATCATATTGATTATTAAATCCCCACGAGCAAGTTCAGGGTGAAATTTTGGTTTTTGACCCTGTTTTGGTGCAACCTTCGGTATTTTTGAAAAAAGTTAGAACTTTGACGTCAATCCTTACTATTGAAGGTTGGAATAGGTTTCTGATATCCTTAGGAAGGCGCATACAAAGCTTCACGAGTTTTGAATCATTCAATCAAAAGTTACATCAATTTTTGATTTGAACTTGTGTTGAAATTACTGTTCATATACCAGATTTTATTGTTTATAGCGGTAGTACCGTTCCTACATGGACGGTAGTGCCAACCTAGGGCTAAAAACTTTAAAAACTGATTTTTTTTTTACTTCCATTTAATCTATAGGGGCTTGGAGGCTTTGGTTTGGTTTTTTTCGTGGTAAAAATTAATTTTTGATCATTCACTCTATCTAATCGTCATTTTCGGTCCTTCGTTCTGCACGCGCACTTGTTTGACCGTGATTGATACACACACATGTGCCATATATGCATGGTCTTGATCGTCCGCAATTTTCCTGTGAAATTCGATCATGTGTTCCAAATTGGCCGTGTATAAATACTTAAATAGGAACGTCCATATTACTAAAATTGAGAATACTATCTTTACTAAAGCCTACAAGGTTCCGGCCACGAGGTGCATTTGAGCCGTGGAGCAAGCCGGCTCGGCTCACGACTCGAGCCAAGCTGGCCAAAAAATTTACATTCGGGTCCTTTTTTCGAAAAAAAATTATATATAGATCTTTTTTTCGGAAAAAAATTACGATTAGATCCTTTTTCCGAAAAAAAAATATATATTACACCTAGGTCCTTTATGGGTTTTTAAGGCTTGCGCTTGGGTCCTTTTACCAAAAAATGGAATTACGATTAGATCCTTTTCGTAAAAGAAAAAAGCGTTCAGGTCCTTTCTTTGGAAAAAAATATACATTGCATTTAGGTCTTTGTTGTGTTTTTCTAGCATGACGTTTAAGCCCTTTTGCGGAAAACACAAAATCCTTTTTAGGCCCTTTTCACGCGTTTTCTCGATTTGCTCGTGTGTGGAGCGTCGATCGCGCGTTTTCTCGATTTGCTCGCGTGGAGAGCGTCGCCCGCGGCGTGGCACGCCGCGTATAAGTTTCTAGTAGTTTATATAGTAGTAGCGAAACTTCGACTTTGTGAAAATCTAAAAAATAAAACTCCGAATTGGCGAATAATAAGGCCTAAGCTAAGCTCCATTTAATTTGACGTTGTAGAGTTGTAGCTGCTCTTAAAAATCACTTTGTTTTGTTACTTTAACAACCTCTATTAATTATTTATAGGCAAAACATAAATATATTTTACTAGAATTATTTAAGAATATAACTGTAACTTTACTAATAGATCCTATGTATCACAGATACACTAACTAATTAACAACCTAGCATGCACCATGCATGAGGAATAATTCCCTACCGTACTAATTAACCTCTCAAATCTTGTTACTGTGCACAGTTGCAACTACCCCTGCTAAAAAAACCCTTTCTTACCGGCATATCACTGTCGGTTCATAAACTAGACCGGCACAAATGCTCGACTGAAGAAGAATCGACAGTGATAGTAACTTATCACTGCCGGTTCTAAAACAAACCGGCAGTAATAATAGAGGAAGTATCATTGCCGGTTCGGCTTACGAATCGGCAGTGATAATATTTTTGAAAAATCATAACTTTTTCATACAGAGTCGGATGGAGACAAAAATTTATATGAAAATTGTAGCTCTCAATGAGATCTACAACTTCATAGTTGATAACTTTTTTATTTTAAGTCATTTAGATGTCCAAATAATCATTGAAACTTTCGGATACGAAGGGATAAAAGGAAAATATATCTTATAGAAGTTGAGAAGTGTATGTTGGTGAGATGGTAAGGATTGTTCGCGCGTAGCAGCACGTCTAGGGTTCGACTCCGAGCAAATGCACGCGCGCATATTTCGCGTGAAAATAGCGTGACTTGTGACTTGCGACGCGCGAACCGTACATGGTAAATACAGGGTCGTCAAATAAAAAAAAGTTTTTTTTATTTTACCGAGTGATTTTTGGATTTACGACTATCACTGCCGATTCGAATGCGAACCGACAGTGATATCTGTATCACTGATAGTCGGACTGTCACTGTCGATCAATCACTGTTGATTCCAATATCCGGTAGTGATGCCAGTTTGGAACCGACAGTGATCACGTTTTCTGTAGTAGTGTACATTTTTGTTTTCTTTTTCCTCCTTGCACCTATGGATCCACCTCTCGGACAAGATATGTGACTGCCTTGACTCCTCTGCGACAAGCTATAAAGATGAGATGCAGATGTAGAGTTTTTCCAGACAAATATTTATCCTTGACTATTAAATAGTAAGACTTGTCTAGGCTGTCAAAATTTCTTAGCTTCGGCGTTTTCCTCCTTCTATACTTACATTTAACAATGTGATGAACTATTGACAAGCAACTCCTCCATACTCCATGCATACATACAGTCTGGCCGTGTGCACTACAAGCTTTGTATTTGTAGGGTGACCCTGAAATACAGGGCTCTCTACTGACCCTGTTAGCACTTGAAAGTGAATTGAAACCGAAGCTTTCGACTTTAGCCACACATGCACCCTATGGCTGTTAATTAGGCATATGCCTAGCCTGGGCATTCAAAAATTAAGGCCATACTTAACACACTTCAACTAAATTTAACCGCCATGGCATTTTCTCTTGTGTTCTCGCTGATGATTCCTCCATGCATGGCCAGTCTGTCCACCCAGCATGTACTGAAATGGCAAAAGAAAACAAAATCCAGATCGCCTGACATGCTATATATTTTTAGCCTAAATTAATCCTAATAGCACCACTATGACATGTATGATTTCTAAAAGCAAGTACAATAACAAAGGTCACTGTTTACTCCATCTCCTATCCATATCATTTAGAGAAAGTAGTAAAGTCAGATTGTACAATAATTTAGGCATTCAACACTAACTTCATCTTTGTGGCTATAGGCAACTTCAACACTAACAGTCACTCGCATCGGCTTCAACACCGGTTTTTAGCTGACGATAGCACCTATTTTCCCGTGCGATACTAGATATTACTAAATAAGTTCTTTACTATACTTACGAAGAACTTATGGTTGGTGCGTCCTTTATTTGCTTTCCTTCCCCTTGAGTAAAAAAACTAGCAATATTATCTGGTTCTCTCTCCCCATATGTCACACCTCTAAAAAATCAGAGAAGAAATCATACTAAACAAACTACTCACCTCTAAAAAACCGGAGAAGAAATCATACCAAACAAACTACTTAAATAAAAACTCTTAACAAACATAACAAACTCATTATCAAGAACTCAATCTACACATCTTTCTTACTAACAAACTCATCTCAGAGTATAAAAAATAACTTTTCTTTTAAGAAACCATACCAAAGCACCGTTTCTTTAACTTTTAATTAAACAACTCACCATTGGTGGGGAAGAGCGAGAGGGAAAGAGGAGACCCATCCCCAATTGCCACCGCCGCATTCGGTCCCTCCCTCCCCCGCATCGCCATCAATGGAGAAGAGGGAGAGAGAGGAGTTTCGTCCCTAGTCGGCGCTGTTGCACCTAGCCTCCCCTCGCTACTATGCTACAAGATTTGCATGTTGGTGATGGTGCTTGCTGGTGGCAGTGGTACAGGAGAGTGAGGGAGATCGGTGGAGAGGGACAAGAGGAAGCCGTCAGAGGCAGTGGATCAGGGTGGCGACTCCCCAGAGCAGAGAGAGTCAGAGAAAGGCAACGATGAAGGGGCGACATGGGGAGAGAAAGTGAGGGTGGATAGATAAGGTTAGGGTTAGGGTTAGGGTTGCATCGTCTGAGGCTATTTTGCAAAAAAAAAACCCTCAGATTTTTGAAATTATTTTGAGGTTCTCAATTTATTAAAAATAAGTACTTCTGGATGCAAAAAAAACCCTTAAACGTCTAAAGTTTCAATTTTCAGGATTGGGCGAGAGTAGGCCGAGGGTTTATTTTTTCTTTCTTTGTTGTCTCTTTTCTTTTTATTCAGGTGAGATTTGGTTTAGCTGAGGCTATTTTATGGGAAAACCTTTAGAGTTTTTGAAATTACAAACATGTCCTTGATTTATTAAAAATAAGTCCTTCTGTAGCAAAAATTACAGAAAACCTTAGAATTTTTCCCTTTCTTTTTTCTTTTTCTTTTCTCTTTCTTTTGTTTGAGTGAAATTTGGTTCGGTCGAGGCTATTTTGCATAAAGACCCTCATATTTTTTGTAATTACCCACATATCCTTGTTTTATTAACAAAAAGTCATTCTGGACGCCAAAACTGCAAAAAAAACACTAAAATATCTAAAGTTTCAATTTGTACCGTGTCATATTAATTATATTCCATTTAAAGCGTTGGAGCACTCGGCTAGTATTATGAAATGCACATGAAGAAAATCAAATGTTCAAGGTAGAGAAAGAAAAGGGTGATAGCTGTTTACGTGCAGACCATCGTAGTTTCATGAATTACCGCATGCTCGGATGGTAAGTTTTTCAAGCTTTTGTTGCCCCCTCACATCTCTAGGAGCATAACATTTTCTCGCTATCTTGTACCACATTTCACATGATACGAACAGACACTGTTTCAAGATCGATTCTTCCTGTAATATGCATTTTTGTATATTTAATTTTCTAATGTCTTTTTCCTACTTAGTTGTATTCTTGGGTCAATTCAAGAAAAGAAATAGATAGTATGAAGGAACTAACCCGGCCTTTAACACTACATACACATGTCAAAGAACATGAGGAGAATAAGATAATATCTTTTTTTTATGTAAAAAAAAAGATACTGACATATTGCCTAACAATAATGCAAATCATTGTTCCTCTTCCGGCCTACATACATAGGGCTTTCAATTTTCAAGACTGGAGAGTTGAATTGTAGGAAGTTTATAGGCCTATCTTCTTCTCTCTTTTTTTAGAGAGTATATAGTGGTTCCACTCATACCACACATCCATACAAAATCTTCCCTATACAAGATGCTATTCCATTCCCTGAAGGACCTATGTGATAATGTTAAGATCTCAGGGGCCCTAATGGAAAAAAGAAAAGGCCCTCGCTAGAAACTAATGACGTACCGTGCATAATTTCATTTCCTTTTCTGAGATCACCGCGTATATCATCGTTTCTCTCTCTCTCCTCCAAAAACTCCTCCCCACCCGAGAGAGAGGAGAGAGAGAGAGAGAGGCGTTGCCGCGTTGGTGGAGTTTGGAAGCAGTTCCTGCGCCCCGAGCATATTCCCCAGCCGGATCCCCTCCCCCCTCCTCCCACATAAACGCACCCCTCCAGGGGAGATGATGAGATGAGATAGGACAGCATGTGTTCTTGACGAGTCCTTGCAGGTCAGTGGATTCCTCTATTATTGTTTGTTCTTCTTTCTGAGAGAGAATTATTTGAGGCATGGGACCAATGGTTTGTGGGGTAACGGATTGGATTTGTGGTGCCTCGGGAGGTTTGTTTGGCCGCAGATCCGTTTGTTGGGAGGAAATGTTGGATTTTGACAACGCCTTCCTCGGTGCAATGCCGGTTTGGTCCGGTTGTTTGATCCGATTTGCGCGATCGTTTTTGGCTTGAGGAGTGTACTGGGAAATGGGCAGTTATTGCGCGATTTTTGTGCTCCTTCCAGGATTGGTAACTCCTGTTGTAGTTTGATACATTCCACTATTCCAGTGTGTGCCCGTGGGTCAATTCTTGAGATGGATTCCTGTTGATTTGGGTTTCCTTGAAAATTTCCGTGGGGATTCCTGAATCCTGAGTAGCTCTACGAAAAAGGCGAGTTTTTGGGAGACGTTTGATGATTTGCAACTTTGTTTGATGCAATTTTAGATTTATGTGTAGGTGCAAATGTTTATACGAGTTAGTTTCTCTCCGGTATTTTTTTTTTGTTGTGTGGAGCGTGAGCTTTCGCAGTTAATTATTGATTTACCTTCTTTTTTTCTTGGCAGTGTGCATGTGTTACATCTGCTGTCTTTCCTCACTAAAATTAGCATATGGGTTGAACAGAAAAAAAAATGTCTTTCTTTCTGAGAGGATCACATTTTTTTGTTTTGTGCTGATGCAGGTCATTGATCGATTTACTAGACATGATCTTATCGTGTTGCAATGTTACTAGTTGATCAGTGGAACATTACATAGGACTTATTGAGTTGTGTCGAACCAGTTGAAATGGTATTATATCTGCTTTTGGACAGAATATTGTGGTTAATTATTTGTGCAGTGTATATCAGATTGTTGTGTCTCAAGCCTGGATACTAAAAGTCTGAATCAATATAGTTAGCTCTATTCGATATGAACAATAGTTTCATTGATATGTTATATATGTAAATGTGTATAGAATTATATATAATATTTTGTTAGTTTGAGCTGGTATCAACTTTTACAGACATTATATGTTGTTGTTTTCCATTTTCTTTTAAATTTTGTTAAATTTCTCATTTCAACTGTATTTTTCTTGCACCTTAGATGTTATATAACACGAAATGTTTTTAGTGATGTTAAAATGCCTACCTGGTCACCTGTACTGCTTCACATTGAACAGTAGATGTGCTAGATTGTAACTTTGACCAGCACGAGATGTTTTCCTCCCTCGAAATAAGGATGAGAATGCAAGAGGTCAGTGTCAAGGGGAAGTTCTATTTCTCTATCGAAGTTGGGTACATATTTATAAGTTTGTTTGGGTAGGTCAACTTTTGATTAAAAATTTGAAGTTGTATGAGACTAAATAGTCCTGCTGTTTGATTCTAGACTTAAAGGCAAAGGTTTTTATGATGCTGACCTCTTTTTCGTTGAACATTGGTTTATGCTTGACAATTTAGCAATCTCACTCACTATTACTCTGTCATGTTTGCAAATATTTCTACTACTTGATGCATATTTTCGAATGAAGTTATATCAATTCACAGGAGTTTTTCTTTCCTTTTCTTAAAGAGACACTTTCATTATTCAGATGATTCTATTATGGAACTCAGAGCATACATTCTTTGATTCCTCTCAATTATATTTTAGTATTCCATTTTACAACCTTGTACTCATTTGCGTCCATGTTACCCATTGTGCAGGTTGATCTATATTATGTGGATGGTTCTTTACTTAGCATCCCATCTTGACATGGAAATAACATCCTAGCCTCATGGAACTCTAAATAGAACTATTTGGTTCAAGATGAAGATCTAGCATCATGCTGTCTTAGGTTATTTTGATAGTTTTTTAGGATAGCAGAATAGTCTTAGATAGTGGAGATGATGTCCATTCAAGCTTTGTGCCCATTCTCCTTGCAGAGATAGAACTGTAATTACGGCAGACTTTTATTTTTGTTAGGAACAACATTAGCTGTATCATTAGTAGTCAGACAGTCCAAAAATAGTGTTACCGTGGTGAAAGACTTCTGCCAAGCTGTTGAGCAGTGGACCTTCTTTTAGGTACTGACATTTTAAATTAAACAAATGTTATGTATGATATTGTTGTGACGGAGTACTGACTTGCCTCAGTGACTTAGTAGATACTCTTGCTTACCTGAAGTTTCATGGAGACTTCGGTATCTCCTCCAGGCACATCAAAGCAAGCAGCTGTTCGCAGATCTTGTCATAGGAGCTCTCTTAAGGATCTTTGTCTTGTTTCGAAACAAGGGTCAATAGCTGAAGTGGAATCTGCTTTGACCTTGTTGAAAAAGAGTGGTGGAAACATTGATGGTAGAAATGCATTTGGCCTTAGTGCTCTTCACCTTGCAACTTGGAGAAACCATCTTCCAATCGTGAAGAGGCTCTTAGATGCTGGTGCTGATCCAGATGCAAGGGTATGTACTACACCTTTATGTAGCTTGTTACTTATCGTTGCCTTTGCATTGAGCACTATTTTTTCCCCCAATAACAGCCTCAATTTTGTCAAATTGCTGCCTTGTTCGGCATTCTACAGATTCTATGCCTTAATAGGGGAAAGCCTTAGTGCAGATACCCCTAAAAAAATTCTAAATGTGGTTTGCTTTGAACAAGACATTTCAAAAGGAAGAAAAAAACATATTTGAACCATCCATATCGGTGTGAATTTGAAATCTAATTAATCGAATTTAGTTATGCTTGGAACTCGACTTGCGTAGTGGAATTGGATTGCAACATTAGGTATTATCTGTAAATTCTCACTGAAAACTCCATTCTTTCAGGATGGAGAATCTGGCTGGAGCAGTCTGCACAGAGCACTTCATTTTGGCCACTTGTGTGTTGCTGGTGTTCTTCTGCAGTTTGGTGCATCACTCACTTTGGAGGACACCAAGGGTCGTACACCTATTGATCTTCTCTCTGGTCCTGTATCACTGGCCAATGGGGACTCTCCTGATTCAGGTAGCGTAGCTCTCTTCTGTTTCAAGAAACAGTTAGGTTGTCTTATCTCCGATTTTATTCAGTACTCCTATTCAGTACTCCGGTACTGATGTCCTTTTGTCAATATTTCTTTAGGGTTTGCTTTACAAAATCTTTCATACCTTTTTCTATTTTAGTTGCAAGGGAAGTCTTCAGTTGGGGAAGTGGGACAAACTATCAGCTGGGAACTGGCAATGCCCATATACAAAAACTGCCATGCAAAGTGGATGCTTTGCATGGGTCATACATCAAAACAATTGCTGCATCAAAGTTCCATAGTGTAGCAGTTAGTTCTGATGGTGAATTATACACATGGGGATTCGGTCGAGGTGGTCGTCTTGGTCATCCAGATATTCATAGGTAAGCAATCGCACCTTATTCTAAAAGATTTTTTTTAATAAAAAGGGTGAAAATGGTTACCCCCCATGAATTTATTGGTAACTTTTCTTATATGTATAAATTTTAACAAGTTATCAATGAAGCCTAAAGTTGCTAATTTTTATGCCAACAGTAGTCGAGAAATAAGGTCTCAATTTTTTCTGTGCTTATATTACCATGCTTTTAAGGAAGTTTATTTTGTGTTACTACAACCACCATTTTGTTGCAGTGGCCAGACGAGTGCTGTGATTACCCCTCGCCAAGTAACAGTAGGATTAGGCCGTAAACGAGTGAATGTTGTGGCTGCAGCCAAACATCATACTGTGATTGCTACAGAGGCTGGGGAATTGTTTACCTGGGGATCAAATAGAGGTATGTGCGATGCATCTTGAATGCATTTCCAGCAACCCGGATTTTGGCACACATGTCATGTTCTTTTAGCCCGTACTGCTATTATGTTATCCTTACGAGTTATGGCTAACAAATGCTCTGAACGATACAGAGGGTCAGCTTGGTTACCCTTCTGTCGATACCCAACCAACACCCAGACGTGTAAGTTCCCTCAAACCAAGGATACTTGCTGTAGCCGCTGCAAACAAGCACTCAGCTGCGGTGGCTGAGACTGGTGAAGTTTTCACCTGGGGTTGCAATAAGGAGGGCCAGCTGGGTTATGGCACTTCAAACTCAGCATCCAATTACACTCCGAGAATGGTGGAGTATTTGAAAGGGAAAGTATTTAAAGGTGTATCTGCAGCAAAGTATCATACATTAGTGTTAGGAGCTGATGGCGAGGTGAGTTGGCTCCAGCTGAAACCTGATATTTTATACACATTGTTCTAATATCTAGAAAGTTAACAGACCTGGTGATGTCATCCTCTTTTGCAGGTGTTCACTTGGGGCCATCGCCTCGTGACACCTCGCCGTGTTGTAATAGCAAGATATCTCAAGAAGGGTGGAAATACAAATCTGAAGTTTCATCTCATGGAGCGACTTCAGGTGATCTCAGTGGCTGCTGGAGTGATGCACAGTACTGCTCTAACAGCTGATGGTGCTCTTTTCTACTGGGTTTCGTCAGATCCTGATTTAAGATGCCAACAGGTTCGGTTGTTACTTGTTAGGGTACTAGACTGTACAGCTAAGCTATGTGTTTCATGTTTACATTTGAACTATTTCTGTACAGATATTCTCAATGTGTGGAAGAAGTGTTGTGAGTATCTCGGCTGGAAAGTACTGGACCGCACTGGCTACATCAACTGGTGATGTTTTTATGTGGGATGCAAAGAAACGTAAGGATGAAACCCCAATATTTACTCGAGTGCATGGTGTTAAGCGAGCAACATCAGTTTGTGTTGGTGAAACACATATGCTTGTGCTCTCTAGTATATACCACCCTGAGTATCCTCCCAAACCCAAAATCCAAGGCAAAAAAACCTCAGAATGGAATGGTGGAATGGAAGAGTTGGATGAAGACATCCGGTTTAATAATGTCCAGTGTGAAAGTGGTATATCTGGAAGCAACGGTGAAATGAGCAAATGCGTACCCAGTCTGAAAAGCCTCTGTGAGAAAGTTGCAATTGAGTATATAATGGAGCCAAAGAATGCTATACAACTTCTCGAAGTTGCTGATTCCTTGGAAGCCAAGGAGCTCAAGAAGCACTGCGAGGTAATGCATTGGATTGGTGTAAGCACTAACCATTTTGTTTCCACATACTGATCTGTATTCATTCTTTGTTCATGCCTAGTTAATTTTCATATAGTGATGCTACTCTATTGTTCCATGTGATGCAGGATGTAGCTATTCGCAATCTTGATTACATTTTCACAGTGGCAGCTCCTTCAATTATGAATGCTTCTCCTGAAATTCTCGCAAAAATAGAGAGATTGCTAGATGAAAAATCCTCAGAGCCCTGGAGTCACCGCCGTCTACCCACAATGACAGCTACTTATCCTGCTGTCATTGATAGTGATGGAGAGGGAGATGAAGCAGGAGGATTCCTTAGGGTCAGGGATAGTCAGAAGTCTGCATTCTTTTCATATGGAATATCAAGTTATGAGAACTTCCTTCAGAAAGACATCAATGCTGAACAACCTGTCTGCAAGCAGATCAGGGCACTTTGCAAGAAACTGCAGCAGATTGAAATGCTCGAGGCTAAACAACTGGATGGTCATCAGCTTGACAATCAGCAGCTAGCAAAGCTCGAGTCTAGGGTTTCCCTTGAAAGTGAACTTGCAGAACTTGGCTTTCCATCAGGAGCATACTCAAGACCTTCCTCGGTTAGTCTACCAGAAGGAAGGACAAACAGAAAACCTGAGGGTTCTAAGAAACAGAAGCGGAAAAGCAAGCAGGCAGCGCAGTCTGATACTCCCTCTGTGAAAAGTGAGGACAAGGAACAAAGCCACATCATGGAGCTTCCAGAAGTCTTACCAGCCCATGGCTCTTCAGAAAAGGTTAGATGCTATCAATATCATGTCGGAACTCCTATCTTATGATTTCTATATGGTTTCTTGTCTTAGGTTCTTTCAAAATCAAATATTGTTTTTGTGCAGATGTGCTTATTATTATGAGGTCTCGTGTCTATATCCTAGCTGTTAGCAAGTTTTGGGTATATGTTAGCCGTTATCTTCTTGTGCTGTTTGACTAAGATTTTGCATCTTTGCTTTTCTTGAGACCGACTTCCTGTTGTGTGGTCATAAGACCCAAAACTGAGAGGTCATGCCTAACTTTATCCTTTTGGTACCTGTTCTGTTCAGTGCTTGCATGGAAGGCTAAGTGTTTGATCCTGTACAGAATTTCTTTCTTTTAATTTAAAATAAGATCCTGTCTTTGTTGGTATTTCATTATAGCTCTTAGCTTTAATCATGCTTAATATGATATGCATTCATCCACAGTGCGTCAAGTTGCTATTTTGTTAATTACAGGTGTACTTTTCATTGCTTATTCACGCTTTGCCAACTATGTTAAGGAAAGCATTGTTACTCATAAAATTCTACGTTCAAGCAGGAAGTGCGTTCCACTGATCCAATCAAACCCTCAGATGATGTCACTTTTAATAACACAAAAGCCATCTCTTGTCCATTAGAGGACAAAGCTTCCCGGCCAACTTCATCAAAGAAGAAGAATAGGAAAGGTGGCTTGTCGTTGTTTCTGAGTGGTGCTCTTGATGACACCCCAAAACCAAGCCTGCCTACTCCTGTTGTGCCTGTCACACCAAAGCACGAAGGACCTGCCTGGGGTGGGGCTAAGATAACAAAGGGACTTGCTTCCCTTCGAGATATTCAAAGCGAGCAGAGTAAAACAAACGAGCCGATCTTGACCAAGGCAAAAGACCGCACCGAGGATTCACCTGACAGTGCTGGGCGTGTACGGCTTTCTTCATTTATGCCAGATGCACGTTCAAGTCCAATAGCTGTCACGCCTGGTCGTGCAGTGCCTGCTTCTGAAGGGGATAGGAGCACACCGCCTTGGTCCTCTTCAGCTACCTCACCCAATGTGTCGCAGCCTTCACTTAGGGACATACAGATGCAGCAGGTTGAGCTCATATTACCTAGAGATGAAAGAATATTTTCTTATATGAAATTTACTCATAGCAAAGACAATTCCATTTTCAATCATATGCCTCTATTTCCTAATCCAATTGATTTTCGTGCAGGAGAAACGGCACCATGGCATCTCTCACAGTCCGAAAACTCAGACATCAGGCTTTGCTATACCACCCCAGGGCGCTGCACCAGAGGTTGGTAGCGTGAAGGACAACGTTCCCAACCGCTGGTTCAAGCCAGAGACCGATGCTCCATCCTCCATCCGCTCAATCCAGATCGAGGAGCAGGCGATGAAGGACTTCAAGCGCTTCTACAGCAGCGTGAGGATCATCAAGCCGCGGGTCTAGTGATGAACCGCGGCCTCTCCGAAGAGTTACCGATCTCTTTTAGGCTCACCTCTTTTTAATTTTCAATGTACAGTCAGTTTCCTTTAACTGTAGGCTCCTTTAGTCGAATAAAGTTCAAAGCTGTTCTTTGCTTTCGTTTTCGCAGAAGTGATCTCATTTAGCTGCGACAGATGGATGTATAGGTCTTGTGAGATCACCCTGGTTGGTTTAATTTCTGCCAATGTTTTTTCCCATCAAAATCTCTTTGGTTGACGCAACCAGAGCTCATAAGCTGGTGCTGCTTCAATCAGGCACTTGCTATTTTATTTATTTTAGAGTAAATTTCACAAAACTATAGACTAGTTTCTATTTCATGAATCTATAGATTTAAAAGAACTTGTATCATAAAACTATATGTTTTAGAATTAACCGTTTCTTTTCACAGGTCTGACAGTATAGGCTCACATGGCAGCACACGCGCACACGCAAGTGAAACGCGCATGTGAGGCTATTACGTAGGTTAACACCGTTAGATCCATTATAAGAAACGATTAATTGTAAGACATGTAGTTTTGTGACACAAAGTTCTCCTAAAATTTATATCTTTATAAAACATGAGATAAAATCAATAGTTTTATGATAGTTCGTAAAAAAAATCTTGTAGCTTTGTGAAATTTACTATTTATTTTAAGCCTCACTTTTGGCCCATCTGCTGCACTGGTTGGTGTGAAATACTGATAGTTTTCGGCTGCAAAATGCTGCAAGTTCTATCTCTGTAAGCTTCCCTGGAACTATATCTGTTCAGCACGTATGTCATGTCTGTGCCTCTGTGGAGCCAATGCTGCCGGGAAAGTGTAAAAGCCACAAAACTTCGCCTTTCCCTTGTTTCTTCAGTTTTTAGTACTTTACTACTGTAGCTTTCGTTCAACGGTCAAAATAAACAGCTAAAAAAGTCAAAATAACAGGGCCTGTATGTCCTGCTAGAGCGGATGGCGCGCTGCGTCAGGGGTGTCAGCCAGATTTCTAAATTTCATTTTCGGCTTATATTTTGTTACCCACCGAAATCCGAAATTTCGGTGAAATCTCGTTATTTCGGACGAAATCTAGATGAAATTCAAAAATCAAAATTCAAATCCGGAATTTTTTGGACCAAAATTTCAGGCGAAATTGACGAAATTTTGGCGAATTTCAATTGAACGAAAATAGTTCAAACGATGTCGAAAAAATTTATAATTTTTTTAGAGGTTCCTGAAATATTAGTGGTGTTCTCATAAAAATTTCAGATGATTATCACGTCTGAGAAATTTTTAAAAATTCAAACATCGCTACTGTCCTAATAGTTACTAACCGACAAGTTTGATCCAAATGAAAAATGGTACAAACCACATTAGAAAATTTTGAAATTTTTTGTGCATAGTTATGATGCATCATTAATATTCTCATAAATTTTTTAGATGATAATCAAGCTTCATGAATTTTTAAAAATTCGTACAGTGCAACTGAAGGCTAACCAACAAATTTCAACTGAATGAAAAATGATTCAAACCATGTTATAAATTTTTAAAAAATTTATAGATAGTCTTGATGCATCACGAATGTTACCATAAATTTTTCAAATGATGATGAAACATGATAAATTTATAAAATTCTGACACTGTTACTACCTCGTTTATGCTAATTCTAATTTTTATTTTTAAAAGATAACAAATGAAGTTAAAATATTTAAAAAAATTCCTGTTTGATACTAGACTTCTTAAGATAGTACCATAAATTTTTCATAGCATGAAAAAGCTCTTCAATTTTATAAAATTTCAAAAATGTTTCTGCCAAAATTTTAAAATGTCTCAAAAATAATTTTTTGGACAAATTATCATCAAATCACTTTCTTATGAGTTATTGATGTAATTGAAGTCAAATCCGGCCATAAAACAGCAAAATTCAGATTAATTACATGAAATTTCGCCCGGTTTTGGTGAAATTTCGCCGAAAAAAGTAATTTTAATTTTTTTTCATATTTTTTATCCAACCGGTAATTTGGATCTCGTGGGCCCGAAATCCGAGATTTCGCCGAAATTTGGCGAAATTTGAATCCATGGTGTCAGCAGGGTGGTTTGCTGCTGCATCAGGCGTTTTGGATGAAGAAACATCTGACATACAGTACATGGTGCGTGGTTGTTCATGTAATTCATGGTTGGCCACAAGCAAACGAATAGAAAGAGCATCAAACGCTATAGAACATTGTTAGGTGGAACCCAATATTTTGATGTTTTCTGTTTTGGGGCCGACCCGTATTCTGCGCAAATGGTTCTGGAACATTGCCCATGGCCCTAGGCCTGTCAATAGGCGAAGACTAGGGCTGCGTAGCTTGGGCATCTTGCAGTGGGCGGCGGTTGCGGCGTCGGTGCTAGGAGGGGCCGAGGGGCAGCTTGATAGTGCGAGCGCCCTTGCGTCGTAGATCGACGGCACAAGATGCTGTGGCGCGAGCAAAAGAAATGCACGCCGCCATGGCTGAAGAAGGAACAGGTATATGGGTGGTGGACTGGTGTATGGTACATAATACAAGTGTGGTTTAGTTGATCTATTAATTTAATTGTTAAGCCAGGCGCTGCATGCACGGCGGCCGGCTACACGTGCGCGTGTGCCTCGACGAAGGCTACCACGTAGTCGACGAGACGCCGTATGCGAGCAGCGACTTCCGGCCGTCGGCGCGGCAGTTGTGGCATTGTCGGGAGCAAGGGCCTCCTTGCCGATGTGCACCGCCGAGGCGCCGACGGCAAGGGCTGCACGGACTCGTACGCCGTGGCCATGTACGGCCCCAAGTGGGCGCGCAGGCGCACCATCTCGGACAGCTTCGACCCGGTCTGGAACGAACAGTACACGTACGTAGCCGGTGTACGACCCATGCACCGTGCGTCGGCGTCTTCGATGACAGACCGCCGGCGGACGGCCAGAAGGACGCCGCGTGCTCGCGGCTGATGAGCAAGGTTCGGATATGGCTGTCCGCCTTGGAGAGAGGTCGCGTGTACCGTGGCACGTACCCGCTCATCAAGATGGACAGGGAGGAGATGCAGATGAATGGAGTCCCCATTCCACCATTGGATCGAGATCTGATTTTCTCGAGTATTATAGCATAATATTATAGCAAAATCACTGTAGCAAAAACATTGTAGCAAAACTTTTTCCTATCTGGCCCGTCGATTCACTCGATCCAACAACTCTAGCGAATGGGGACTGCAAAAGTTGCACTCCCCATTCAAACTTCACCTGATCTCTGTCCCATCAAGATGCTGCCCACTGGCGCGAAACGAATGGGCAGCGTGCTGCATATGTACGGCTGGCCGGCGCGGCCCGCGACGCATCACCTCAGGCCTGTTGGAACTAGCTTTGGATCATGAACATATATGAACATGAAGAAATTTGAAGCAATTTTCTCTTATATTATTCTCCTTGTATTATACTCGAACTCGTATGATACATGCTCTTTTATAGTAGACGGACAACCTAATCAACTTAGCAACCAAGGCAAACAACTAAACATAGAAAGCCTAACTAAGGAAACAAATTATCTGATTTGATCTAATTGTCAAATGCATCATGATCTTTACTTGTCTACAACAAACTTTTCTAATTACAAGATTAACTCTATCAATCATCCCCTTAATCATGTAACACAACTCTAACTTAATAAGGCAATTGGTCTCAACTACGATTTGCCAATCACATACTCGATACTAGATGGAGAACATGTCTCTTCAACATCTCGGACTCATCTTCGACGAACTTGACTTTGGACGGCGAACACATCTCCTCAACGCCCCAGAGTCAACTTTGTCAGACTCGACTTTGAACGGCAAACGTGTCTCTTCAACGCTTCGGAGTCGACTTACAGACTCAACATAAGACGGCAAACACACCTCTTCAACACGCCCTGGACTCAACATCATGTTGCAAGTGGACTCATCTTTGACTTGCACTACACACACAAAATCTACTTCTATGGTGTCGCTCTCGCTTCAACATCACGTCGCTTCGCGATGATAGCCTGCTTCCTCGGGTGCCGCCCCGATATGGTCGCCCCTGGGAGTCTCCTCCCGAGGGAGTCGGTTTGATCTAAAATCCTAGGCTCTGATACAAACTGTTGAGTTTAGCTCTAGATCATGAACACACACAAATACGAAGAAATTTTGAGGCAATTTTCTCGTGTTATACTCAAACTCGACGAACAACCTAATTAACTTAGCAATCAAGGCAAACAACTAAATATAGAAAGCCTAAGGAAAAAAATTATCTGATTTAATCTGATTGCCAAATTCATCATGATCTTTACTTGCCTAAAACAAACTTCCTAATTACAAGATTAACTCTATCAATTGTTGGGTTTAATCCTGGATCATGAACATGAAGAAATTTTGAGAGCAATTTTCTCTTGTGTTATTAATTGATAGACCTAATCTTATAATTAAGAAAGTTTGTTTTAGGTATAATCTTTACTTGCCTTTTATGACAAGGCGAATCAACAAATTTGCCAAGTTTTGATTAGTTTTCAACAATCTCCCCTCTAATGGAGGTTTGTCAACTCTACTTGCCCAACTCATATTAGACACAGGACGGTAAACACATCTTCTCAACATCTTATACTTGACTCAAGACGACGAACACATCTCACCAACGTCTGATCTCATCATCCTAGTCGTGAACAGTGAGGCGCTGCGGCTGGCAGCGGCGCGCACCTGGCCCGGTCGGAGCCGCCGCTGCGGTGAGAGGTGGCGACGTGGATGCTCGACGCCACGGAGCCGCGCGGGTTCAGCATGCGGAAGCTGCGCACCAACTGGAACCGCGCCGTGGCCGCGCTGTCGTGGGTGACCGACGCGGTGCGGTGTGGAGGACACGCGGTCGTGTCGGAACCCGACGGCGACCATATTGGCGCACGGCGTGCTCTTCCTCCTCGCGTGGCACCCGGACCTCGTCGTGCCAACGCTCACGCTCCACGTCGCTGCCGTCGGCGTGTGGATGTACCGGCGCAGGCCGCGCGCCGTCGCCGATCCCGTGCGTGCGCGCGTCCATGGAGAAGGCGCCGGACAGGGAGGAGCTGGACGAGGAGTTCGACACGATACAGAGCGCGAGGCCGCCGGAGGTGGTGCGGGTGCGATACGACCGCGCCAGGATGGTCGGCGAGCGGCTGCAGGCGATGGTCGGCGACGTCGCGACGCAGGCGGAGAGGCTGCAGGCGCTCGTGTCCTGGCGCGGCCCGCGCACCACCGGGATGTTCGTCGCGCTGTGCATCGTCGTTGCCATGGTGCTGTACATGGTGCCCATCAAGGTGGTGCCCGTGGTCGCCGGGTTCTACTACCTCCAGCACCCAATGTTCTGGGATCGGTTGCCCGCGCCAGCGATCACTTCTTCCGACGGCTACCTTCCATGTCTGAACGGATCATGTAGAAATCCTACAAGCAGCGCCATGGATTGCCGTAGATGCGAGATGTCTTCGTCAACGTAATATGCAAATGCAATTGCGCAATGGCGTAGTAATTTCTAATTTCTATGCTAGAACAGAACAAAAAAAATCGTTATGTATATGAAATCAGCTTTGCATGAGTAATTCATTCGTAGTACTAGTAATTTTGGATGGATTTAAGTTTGATGATCTTACATGATGGACGCATGAACCAAGAGAGGAAAATTTGTGTCAGCAAATTGATACATTTCGAACAACATGATATTTATAAGCAAACACAGACAAATTTGACTACAAACTTGTGTCATACGGTCGCACCGTGCTGTTTTCCTATGATAAGATTACAAGCATGAGAGAAATGGAAACTACCCGATTGCGATTTACACGGAAAAAATCGGCAGTATAAGTATTCAACTGATTATCCATGGTCAATAAAGACCAGAGAGGAACTGGGGGGAAGAGAAAACAATCTGTAAAAAAATTGCTTTGATCTCTGGTAGCAGACAGTACAAAGATGACCTAATATGACTTTGCAAAAATTGCAACTTCATCGGCTGGATTGCCAGTCATGAAGCATTTCTTCTCTCCCTCTGGCTGCTTGAACGGGAAGCACCTGATGGTGGCACTGGTCTCTTCTTTCACCTTCAGCTCATCAGCATCGCTAAAGTTTACCACAAAATCAGTTAAATTGTCAAAAGCATAAACAATGTTGACCATGTAGGATAAACAACGTCTATTGAAACTTAACCTACCTAGCTGACCATGGACCTCTTGCCCATTTCCCCTCGGCAATGGCCTCCTTCAGTTCCCCATATGAGGTTACATCGACTATATTACTAGAAGTGAAAAGGAATTTCTTAGCTCAGAGCACATTTGTCTGAAATGGAGGAGTGCAAAGGCACACAAAGAAGAGAAGAAACCCATAAAAGGATCCGTATTTTGTACGTCACCCACACAAAGAATCTTGCAATGTGGTGCTAAACTTAATATCAACATGCAGTCAGCTACTACTAACCTCTAGGGGGGAAAAATCAAGATGGCCTCTCACGAGAATTCATATTCAGAATACCATCTTTAGTTTAAAACAATTCAACAAAGTAGTTTATCATGGGACATGGGTCCAAGATTTTGTCATTAAAACATTTATTATGCCTATGGACACCGGGTGCTAGTCTGCTAGACATACAGCATAAAATAAATTGGACATAAGGACAAACTAGAAACCTTCTTTAAGACAAGTTATACATTCATTGAAAACAAATACCTATCACGGAAAGCGATGGCCTTCTGTAAAAGGGATGCTTGGATTTCCTCTAGGCGGCCTTTTATATGGTCCACCAATGTTGATGGTTCCATAGATACTCCAAACTCCTTTCCTTGCTTTCCAGGGACATCTCGCCTAGAAATCACAACACTCTTATTTGTGACATCGCGGGGACCAATTTCAATTCTTATAGGAACGCCCTGTTAAATCAATGAAAGAAAATATCAGAAACAAGCCTACATAAACAAAAAATGAAGGGAAATAAACTCCAACAAGATATATCTATTTATAATCTCTGATACACAACAATGAAGACTGCACAGAAAGTTAATCATTATATCTAAATTATGTTGTCGTACTGCTGATCAGGATATGGCAGACATTACTCTTGCAAATGATGGCAATATTTGAACACGATCTTTTCCATATGGTGGCATGAGACATTGTATTGGGCAAATTGTATTGCCCAAGGCAATGTAATGGAGTACTTTCAGTCAAGGAATAAATAAGCTGTCAGGCTCTATCAAATTAGGCTCTAGCAAACTTTGATGCACATAGCCATGCAGTACAGACTGAAAAACAGAAAAAAAAAGGAGATTGGATTTTCATAATGGAAGCAAACAAATCTCAATATCTCAATATGGTAGAAACAGAATAACAAACTGAACTGGAATTCCACTACAAGGGCAAAAGTGATTACTTTCATCTCATAAAAGTTAAACTTCCATCCGGGTGTCCGCATCTCTGAGTCATCCACTTTGACTCTAATTCCTGCTTCTTTGAGCGTGTTTTGAACTGAAGCTACAACTTCCATTACAGTACCCTTTTCGTCACCCTTTTTCCAAATAGGCACTATTACTACCTGCAGTAAACAGAAACATTCTTAAATTCTACTGGCATGCGTATGGATTTGAAAACTAAAGGCGGGTAATTACACTAAGTAAAACTCTGCAGAAAAAAGGAAGTAAATATTAGTTGGCCTTTTAACCCATTTTTGACAGGGGAATAGTAGACAGTAGAGAAAAGAGAGGAGGACAAACTTAGGTAGAGCTGAGCTTTGTGAGTAATAAAGCATGTAAACAATCAATGGAAAAGACCTGAATGGGTGCAATCCTTGGCGGAAGCATTAGACCAGCATCATCACCATGGGTCATGATAATCCCACCAACGAACCGAGTGCTAATAGCCCAAGAAGTCTGCCAAACTTGTTCAATTTGACCATTTTCGTCCATGAACTGCAGGCAAAGGGAAAATCAAAATCAATTTGACCATTTTCGTCCATGAACTGCAGGCAAAGGGAAAATCAAAATCATGGCTGTAGCTAAAGCAATATAAGCATTCAGCAAAGAAGAGAAAATGAAGGTGATGCCAAATGCAGTCTCTGGAAAGTACTCGTCTCAAAGGCTTGCAACAGGAATTGATTATAGCAGCAATAGCATAGGAATCCAAGTACACTACATAAAATGGATCAATTACAGGAAGTATACAAGAACATGAAGACAGTTGGTAAACAGTAACCTGTGTCCCAAAGGCACGGGAAAAGTTCTGGCCAAGGTTGTGACTGGTTCCAGCTTGTAAGGCCTTCCTGTCACCCATCATAGCTTCTATAGTGTAGGTCCTATTAGCACCAGCAAATGTCTCCACTCTTGATTTCCTGCCCGGGATCACTGGGATTGCAGCTTGCTCATAAGCAAATTTGGTATATACATCAATCATACGCATCGCCTGCAGAGCAATAAGAAATGGAGAAGATGACAGAGCATTAGAACCCTTCATTATTTTGACTTTGTGTCATTACATGATTGGTACTGAAAAAGTTAATTGCAGAAGCAAAAGGAACTTGCACAATGATAAAAAAAACAAACCTCCTCCTCTGCCTCTTCAAGGGTGGCATGAGCTGTATGGCCTTCTTGCCATAAAAATTCAAGAGTTCTAATGAATGGCTTAGTCCTCATTTCCCATCTTGTGACATTAGCCCACTAGAATAATAAGAAATATTTAGTACAGTAAATGGTAGTGGACCTGTTGATCCAAGTCTACCAATGGAGTTACCTGGTTAATCATGAGAGGAAGATCACGATAACTCTGAATCCATTTAGTGAACATGTGATTTACGATGGTCTCACTTGTTGGTCTTACCTACAAAGCCCTCAAGAATGGAAGTGCAAAAAAGTTCAACTTTAGGGGCAATCCACTCATAGAATTATCACCATATATTAATAAGAATTGTTCCAAGCAAATATTGTGGTTCTATATCCAATAGCTTCATAAGACTAGAGCAAAGTATTACCACAAGCTTTTCCTCTAGTTCCTTTCCTCCTCCAATGGTAACTAATGCAAGCTCTGGACTAAACCCTTCAACATGACTGGCCTCCTTCTCTATAAATGAGTATGGTATGAACTGATACAATAAAGAGGTCAAGCATAAGAAACTATAGCTAGGGAAGTAGCAACAAAGGAGCCTAGTTCAGATAAAGCAGAAACACGCTCTAATTGAAGAAATAGTACCAAGTACGGGAAAAGTATGATGCAATAAAATATAGCTATAAGGAATATATGAACCACAAATCTTCATACTGTGTGTAAGATTGACACTAGTACATGCTTCCTCTGAATATGAAACAATGTAAACTTCAATGTCCAAGAGTCATTTTGCATACATGGAAAGTAAACTACATTAACTGGAACATGCACTTATAATTCACGACTCCTGCCAAGTGTCCACAGAACAAAATCTTCATCAAGGCAACATCAAATGATACGTCTTTTTGCATTTCATCGTGCCTGTTGTTTTACATCCCAAAACAAGTTAACAACAGCTAGCATCCTGCACTTCAGGTATGAAGATCAAAACCAGTGATAAACAAGCCAGCACATACACTGCTAATTTTACAAAAGGATTCTATCTTACGATATCCCCAAACTTCAGAGGAAAAACTGCAGTCTGTGAAACTTCATTCATGCATAAGCCTTTGTAAATTCTAGTAGTAATAATAACTAATAAGAGGTGAATTGCGCTGCATTAACAAATGACATATCCACCAGAATCGCAGACATTACAGCATAGAACAGCAGAAACAAAGTTACTACTTGATCAACCAACACTTTAACGTCAGCACTAGCCAAAAAAAGTTACTACTTGATCAACCAACACCTTAACATCAGCACTAACCAAAAAAAAAAAGCAGGAACAAATGGATTATGCTGTGCATACCTGAGGGAAGTACATGTTGCTGTGCCCTGTCTCCTTGAACTTCACATTCAAATAATCCTACAACCAAAAAACAAAATAATGAATATATTCAATCCGTACACCATTCCCAACTTGTTTGGGACAAAAGGCTAGGTTGTTGTTGTTGTTGTATTCAATCCGTACACTATAGGCAACACTAAAATGTCTACCAAAAAAAAAAAAAAAGACTACAAATTCAAGCAAAACAATGATTCAAACTTGTCATGTATAACAAAGCTTCCCAACTTCATGATTCCAAGAACCCCAACCTCCAATACAAAGCTACAAACTTCACACCAAGACAGCACAAACACGCTCTTTGCCCTCAAAAAATTATTCCACTAAAGCACAAAGCGACGAGAAAATGCTAAAAGAGTGCCATGCCGGCAAGAGTGAACTCAAGTTGTCGCACCGAAGCATCGAATCTAAAACTACAACTCAAATTAAAGCCTAAGGAAGTGCTAACATTACCATAATTCACACATACACAACACCAGAAATAAGTTTACAGTTTACACAAAGATTCATGCTTTCTCAGTAATACCAGAAACTATCATTCTTATTTACATCAACAATGCCAGCTTGAACCCGACACAGAGAGACACTAACGAGCGCACAGGATGAAGCAAGCACACGCAGGAGGTCGCATATAGAGCAGAATTGTAGGACAGGAGCACCGACCTGAATGGCCTCCCAGATGGCGTAGCCGTAGGGGCGGATGACCATGGTGCCCCGCACAGGCCCGTAGTCCGCGAGTTCTGCGGCGGCGATCACGTCCGCGTACCACGCGTTGAAGTCCACCGACCGCGGCGTCACCTGCCCCTCCCTGTCGCCGCCGCCGCCGCGGGTCTCCGTAGGAGCGGGCGCCGTGGCGGCGTGGCACCTCGATGCGGAGAGCCTCGCCGCGTGGAGGCAGCAGCGGCGGAGCAGGGCCGGCCTCGCCGCCGGGGCGAGCAGCGAGGGGAGGCGCAGCAGCGACGCCATTCAAGGGTACAGGGGATTGGTTCAGTTGGATTGGGGTTCTGGGCGAACGCTAGCGCATAACCTGATGGATTGGGTTGGGTCGGGCCGTGACGCTTTTGTTTTGGAAGCCCAAGGTCTCACACAGGACCTCGCCCCCGCCGCCTTCTCCTCTGCCCCGTTCCCGTCGAACACCTCACCTCCCACGCCACCCATGGCGGAACCACCGCCACCTCATCCGCGATAAGGCGACGAGGCCGTGCGCCGGTGGGAGTGGCGGAAAGAGAGTGCCTGGCGCCGGCGAGCGGGAGCTGGTGGTGGGGCTGCTACTTTCCTGCGGCGGGGTCGGCGTGGAAGGTGGAGCTTGCACGGAGGAGCGGGGGAGCCACCCATCCACCCAGCCATGCTGGCGCGCGAGCCGACGCCGCCTCGTATGACCCTTCGCTCGTTCCCGCGACTTCGCGTGGATCCGCCTCCGATTGCTCTGCTCCGTGCCTCGTACGTTCCACACCGCCTCGGAATCGGATTCGGATAGAGCCGCGCGCTGCGCGCTGCGCGCTTTCTCTTCCCGGCTGCTGTCCCCAAGCTCTATATATTGATTCGCACACCACAGCGCAGAGCAACGCATCATCACCTCCAAAGCCAATACGCTAGCTTCGAGGTGAGACGTGGGGGCGGAGCACGAGCAGAGCAGCCACCCCAACCGATCAGCGAGCGTGCGTGCACACCGTCATGGCGCCACGGCTCGGCCTCCTGGCCCTTCCTGGGCCGCGGCAAGAGAAGCACGTCCAAGTCAAGCAAACGGCGCTCAGCAAGGAGTAGGGGCGCCCGTGGAGCAGCCCGCGCCGCGTTCGCCCATTGGCTGACTGGCTCACCTACAGGCCATCTTGGACACCGGCGTCTTGAGCTTGCACGCGACCGTGATGTGTTTTTGGTTAGAGACTTCAGAGTTCGTCAGATACTAGTTCATCGTCCGAGCTAGTTGACGCCATTACTTCCTTTGCACATTTGTTGAAGTTGCTTCTTCCTGTTTAAAAGATTGTACTGCATTTCTTTAGGATGTTCGAAAGTCGAAACACGAGTGTAGACATTTGGTGGTGCCCATATGAATGTCTTACTTTGATTACCCCGGGTCATGTCGATCAATTCGAATCATACGTTTGTTCTAAATGCGAAACATATTGGGTGAGGATATTGAGTGCAGCCATAGATAATCTCGTGCAAAATTTTCCTGTATTTTAATGAGTATATATGTAAACAAAGCAAACAAAACAAGCTGCACCAAATAGTCATGTGCAGTGCAGGCAACAACAAGAAAAACTTATTTACAGTTAAACCACCGTATGGAATCGTTTCTAACAACTAAGTGACTAGCTGTTCACTTCTATGCTGTGAATACCCACCGAGAACAATAGAAGTGCATCCTGCTCCACAATTTGGATGGTGTTTCCTACTGACAAGTTAGTGCCAACTTATCCCTTTGTGAAATGTTTGTGTATTTCCTTGGAATGCTCAAACCTCAGTGAGATGGTGTCAATGCACGGGTCCATTCCCGGATGGGCTCATTAGTTTGGTTCTGATCTTTCGTTAGGCAAACCTCTACTTGATTCAGTGTGATTCTTCTGAAAACAGCGATCTGGGATGCCCATCTCATTGTGGTATATCCTCCATTGTTCATGTAACACAGTACCCCTACACCCTAGCTAAACTTTCTTCAGGGAGAAAAAGTGAGGAGACAGAAATGTGGAATTATGTCATAGAAAAATCTTTTGCAATGTTCATCACGAAGAACATGTGACACACTTGAGGTGATAATTTGAGTTAAGATTGATTTGTGGTTTTGCCTCTTTTGACTTGCAACATCATCTGGAACCAACAATTTTCTTTCTATGCCTCTTGACATACATATTTTTGCCTGGTTTATAATGTCATATCCTTAGATTTGTTTATTTACGAAGCATGTTTCTTGGAAACTGATTTTCAGAATGTTGCCAATTGCTCAGATTCGGCTTTTGATTATATCATGGATCAGAAATCTAATGATGCTCTTGATTTCCTTGAACCATCCGTGCACGTGCACCTAGATGAATCACACAATCAAGAGGTTTTCAGACATAGCTGTACCGATGGCTTGGTATAGGAAAGGAAGAGGGAAGGAAGGTTGGTCTAGAGATGGGTTTTCTGGTAGGCAAAGAACTGAGCTTCTACCAGAGCTGCTTAGATGTCTGGAAATTGGTAACTCGCATCAATCAGGAGTCAGGACGCATTTTCGGTTCGGGTGAAGAACATCAAGCAAATTGTTGCACTAGTGAGCAGCTACCCTATGTCTGATCCAGAGAATGAGCAAGGGCAAGACGTCATGGAGAAAATAAGGCTGAAGTTCAGGATTATCACGACAAGCTTAGGAGTGAAATTGGAGTATGAAGGTCGGCACGCGGCATTGAAACACGATGTTGAGGATCTGTAATTATTTAAGCATTATTATATGGATAAAATACGTGCATTTCCCGTATTGAAGGATTGTTACCGGTACCAATCACTTGTAAAAAAAGTTCATTGTTCTTTGTGGATCATTGTAATTTCCACATGTTTTATCGATGGGGATACTGCTTTGATTCCCTTCAGGCCAGGTCTGTCATTTGATACCATGATGGAAAATCTGAATAGAAAACATTACTTCTGAAAGGAATCCTAAGACTGTGAATCGAACTATGATATACTGTTTGGACTTGCTCAGGATATGCACTTTGGAGTAGTCTTGTTTTCCTTTCTTTTCTTTAGGCTAGCTAAAGGCAGTAAGGGAGGGACTTGCGCAATAATGAAATGCAGTTTTGCATACTAGTCTGTTTCTTCGTTTGTACACACTTGCACTTCACTTCATTCTTTTTTCGCATGAGATGATGCGATCAAATTATTAGTGAATCCATTGTCAATTATTGTTTTCTGGGGCAAACGTTACATTTAAGAAAAATTACAGTCACACGTTTTAATGGGAGGTTACATATTCTCTCATTTAGAATATAGAACTTTTGACTACTGTAGTGATAACTTTTTTATCTTATTTAAAACACAGAAATTTTTTATGATTTGTACTCAAGGTTCCAAAATTCAGTGAAATTTCGGAAATCTTGTACGAGATTTCGGATTTCGGCCAGGGATGGGATCCAAAATACTGGCTTGGTAAAAAAATGGAAAAAAAATAAATTGCCTAATCTCGGGTTTCTTGATTGGGTTTTGACTTTTTTTTTACCGAATTTGGTCCAATAACCCTTAAGAAAGTCATCTTTCATGAAAATTTATTGAAAAATCAATTTTTTGAGACGTTTTATAATTTCGACAGGAACATTGTCAGATATTTATAAAATTCTACAAGCTTTATCATGATCTGAAAAAATTATGGTATTATATTTAGCAGCGTAGAATCATACATAAAATTTTAAAAATAATTTAAACTCATTTGTTATCTTAAAAAAATCAAAAAATATAATGAACATAACTGAGACAGTAACCTTATAGAATTTTATAAATTTGCATGAGTGTGATCATGATCCAAAATTTTTGTGAGAGCTTAATAATTGCCTCAATACCATTCTCTAAAATTTTCAAAATATTTTAATTTTTTTTTTGCTCAACCAAATCTATGTAAGCATTGAACTTCATTTGTTATATTTCAAAAATCAAAAACAGAAAAAACATAAAACGGTACAGTGCCCTTGTAAGAATTTTATAAATTCATTGGAGTGCGATCATGATCCAAAATTTTTATGAGATCTTAATAATTTACTTATAACCCTTCTGCAAAATTTTAAAAAGAATTAAACCTTTTTTGGTTGCTCAAGCAAATCTATATATTGATCATCAAGATTTTATCAAGACGTAGCACTGTTAGAAATTTTGAAGTTTGATCATCATCTAAAAAATTTATCAAAACATTTATGATGCATAAATACCATACAAAAAAATTTCTAACTTGGTTTGAACCATTTTTCATTCGGTTGAAGTTTGCTGGTAGGGTTTTTATAATAACAGTAGCACTGTCAGAATTTTTTAAACTTTCTGAAGCTTGATCATCATCTCAAAAAATTATAACAATATTAGTGATGCATTAGGACTGTCCAAAAAAATTTCAAAATTTTATAGATTGATTTGTTCTATTTTTCATTCGATTCAAATTTACTGGCCAACCTTTTATCAAGACAGTACCACTATCAGAATTTTAAAAAATTCCTCAAGGTTGATAATTATCTGAAATTTTTATAGGAATATTATTGATATGTTAGGACCATCCACAAAAAAATTCAAAATAATTTAGCATTGTTTGAACTACTTTTCATTCGATTGAAATTTTCCGAGATTTATGCAATTTTGGATGAAATTTTGAAAATTTCCACGAAATCTCAGAAATATCGGTCAAAAAAAATTCGGATTTGAAATTTTGTTTTTATATTTTGTACGAAATTTATCTAAAATTTTAAGATCTTAATAAAATTTCGGATTCCACCCACATCTAACATGTCAATCGAAACAAGATTTTAAACCTTATTCGTACTAGAGTTAAACAATTTTATAAGAAATTTCCGTAAAATACATATAACGTATACGTGTTTTAAATAGACGTTCCGTATCTCGAAGCTCAGAGCCGATCACCGCAGTAGTCGACGACTTGGGCGGCGGCACGTGGGCGGAGCACGCCCGCACCGCCGAGACGGCGCATCGCCCGGCGTCCCACACGTCACGTGCCAATTATAATAAATTAATTCCAAAGTTACTAACTCCACGCCGTGAGCCAGCGCGGGCCCCACCCGCAGTGACTCGAGAGGACGAAGCCGTCGCCTTCGAGCAACCGCCGCGTCACCCACCACTCACTCTCCAGCGGTAGCGCCGAGTCGGCAAGCGACGCATGCTCGCGTCAGCGTCAGGCCGTTTCCTCTTGGAATTTCGCGAGCTCGCGGAGTGGGCGTGACCGCGACGAGGCGAGAGCGGAGTAGAGCGGGAGTAGATAAGTAGCGGGAATCCAAATGGGAATCGGATTCCGACACGCACGCTGCAGCACTGCGCGATGGCTTCGTCGTCGCGTGCGTCGCCTCCGCCGCCGGTGGTGGTCTTCGCGGTCAACGGCGAGCGCGTCGAGCTCCGCGACGGCGCCGCCGGCCCCGGCGCCACCCTCCTCGAGTTCCTCCGCTCCCGCACCCGCTTCACCGGCCCCAAGCTCGGCTGCGGCGAAGGCACTCCGATCCCCACCTCCGCAGCGCGATCCATTCGATTCCGGTGTGCGTGTGTGATTCCAGCTTAACGATTGCGATTTCGATCTGCAGGTGGCTGCGGCTCGTGCGTGGTGCTGCTCTCGACGTACCACGCGGCGGCCGACGAGGTGACGCACGCCGCGGTCAGCTCGTGCCTGACCCTCGTGCACGGCCTCCACCACCGCGCGGTCACCACCACCGAGGGGCTCGGGAACAGCCGGGACGGCCTCCACGCCGTGCACGCGCGGCTCGCGGGGTTCCACGCCTCGCAGTGCGGCTACTGCACGCCCGGCATGTGCATGTCCCTCGCCGCCGCGCTCGCGAGCGCGGAGGCCGGCGCCGGCGCGAGGCCGGAGCCGCCGGAGGGGTTCTCGAGGCTCACGTCGGCCGAGGCGGAGCGGGCGGTGGCCGGGAACCTGTGCCGCTGCACGGGCTACCGCCCGATCGCCGACGCGTGCAAGAGCTTCGCGGCGGACGTGGATTTGGAGGATTTGGGCCTCAACTGCTTCTGGAGGAAGGGAGATGCGGACGTCTCCAAATTGCCTCCGTACAAGGAGGGGAGCATTGATACCTTCCCAGAGTTCTTGAAGAATGAGATCAGAGCCTCTGTAGGGATTGATCGATGTACGTCGGCGGCATTGGCGGGCATTGGGAGCTCTTGGCAACGTCCTCGGAGTGTAGAGGAGTACTATAAGCTGATACGTTCTGAGTGGTTTGATGAAAGTAGTACAAAGGTGGTTGTGGGCAACACTTCTTCAGGTGTTTACAGGGAGGCAGAGGTGTATGATAGGTACATCGACCTGAGAGCTATCCCAGAGTTGAATTCAGTTAGCAAGGATGCCAAGGGTGTTGAAATTGGAGCTGCGATATCAATTTCTCGGGTTGTTGAGATTTTAAGAGGAGAAGGTGATGACTGCAAAGATGTGGCCTTTGGTAAGATTGCTGATCACATGGAAAAGGTGGCTTCTCATTTTGTCCGGAACACGGCAAGCTTGGGTGGAAATCTGGTAATGGCACAAAGGGACGAGTTTGCCTCTGATATTGCGACGGTTCTTCTTGCTGCTGGTTCATCGGTGCGCATCATGGTATCATCAGAAAGGTTGAATGTCACGTTGGAGGAATTCCTGCAGATGGCACCATGTGATTACAAGATACTGCTCTTAAGCATATACATTCCTCATTGTACTCCCGACGATGTCTTATCATGTTCTGGGACTGCAAATAAAGCAGTAGAGAAAACAGGAAGTTCTCTGCTATTTGAGACGTACCGAGCCGCCCCACGCCCTCATGGAAATGCAGTTGCTTACCTTAATTCTGCTTTCTTGGCTCAAGTCTCTTCAGATGAAACTTCAGGTAGTTTGTTACTGGAAAAGCTATGTTTGGCTTTTGGTGCATACGGAACCCAACATGCTATCAGGGCTAGGAATGTTGAGAAATTCTTAGTGGGTAAACCCATTACTGCATCAGTCCTACTTGAAGCATGTAAAGTTCTCAAGAAAACCATTATTCCAAAAGAAGGCACAACACATGCTGCTTATAGGTCAAGCTTGGCAGTTGCCTTTCTGTTTAGTTTTCTCTACCCGGTAACCAAAGGAACCTTGAAGCCTGTAAAGGCAGTACGTCTGAATGGCAGTGTAACTTCTGATACCAATGGGAATCCAAATTGTGGACCCAATGCAAACATTGATGTTTCACTTAAGGAGATCGATAATGTGAAATCCGGTTTATATAGCAATGATCACATACTTGGATCTTGCAAACAGGTTATTGAAATCAATAAGGACTATCTCCCAGTTGGCATACCAACCAAGAAAGTTGGAGCAGAACTACAAGCCTCTGGTATGCTCTTTGCAATTTTTTTAATCATTGTTAATCTTTAACCTTTGTCGGAATAACATTGGTGGTTCCTTATTTGTATAGGTTTAGTTAGCAATTCTATTTATTTTTCTTACTTGTGTTATTTAATGGCATGCTTTATCTCCCTTTCTTCCAGTTCACATTATGTATCATTTATTAACATTTCTTTTCAGTAGTTATGTTACTTTTACAATCAGTGGCAGTGGATTTCATCATCTGATGTTTTAGAAAGTAAACTAAAATGCTGATAACATAACCAATATATATAGGTGAGGCTGTATATGTGGATGACATTCCTTCTCCAAAGGACTGTCTCTACGGAGCATTTATATATAGCACAAAACCTTTAGCTTATGTGGAGAGCATAGGACTCGAGCCTTCTCTCAAGAAGCTAAAAACTGTGGCTGTTGTCACTGTTAAGGATATTCCAAATGGAGGCGGCAATGTTGGGGCCAACACTATATTTGGACCTGAACCACTGTTTGGTGATCCGCTTACTCAGTGTGCTGGAGAACCTATTGGTATTGTGGTACGGTGTTTGCACTGACGATTTGGATTAAAATAAATTTGCAATATTTATTTTCCTTTAGTCATGCAATTACTGAAGGTTTTAGTATTTTAGATTGCAGAAACACAAAGATTTGCCAATATAGCTGCCAAACGAGCTGTAGTGAACTACAGCATGGAAAATTTGGATACTCCAGTTTTATCGATAGAGGAGGCAGTCAGAAGATGCAGTTATTTTGAAACCCCACCTTTTCTTCTTCCCCAAAAGATTGGTGATTTCTCAAAAGGGATGGCAGAAGCTGATCTGAAAATCCACTCAGCTGAGGTACACTTCCAGCATAGTTTTTATGCTGTTTGTAAGTTAAGAATATTTCTGAGGGCCATCCAATGTCTGTAGATGAAATGATTTTAATTTAAAGTAGAAAGGGTATGAGCTTGAACTGGCATTAGTAATCATCGGTCACACGAATTGACTATACCTTTAATGATTTTGCACTAGGTGTTTGGCCCCATGTAGGGTGGAATCTGACAAACCTGTAATATAATATTTCTTTTGTGCTGAATCACCATTAGTGCCTAAAGTGATTTAGATTAAACATAACTTGTGGAGTGTGCATCCCTTTTATGTTCCTTTTCTTTTGATGTGTTTCTGCCCCACCTTGGCTAACCTTTCTTTCTCATATCTGACTCTGTTTCTAATTATTCAACAACTAACATTTCATGGTTCCCCTTGATAGCTCTGTTTGATGGTTAGCCCTTATTGATATTTCTTTGGTATTGCCATAGTGTTCTACAGCTGACAAACACTTTTATGCAGGTGAAGCTTAGTTCACAGTATTACTTTTACATGGAAACACAAACTGCTCTAGCCATACCTGATGAGGATAACTGCATGGTAGTGTATAGCTCAAGTCAATGCCCTGAGACAGCACAAGATGTCATTGCAAAATGCCTCGGTTTGCCTTGTCACAATGTTCGTGTTATTACTAGAAGAGTTGGTGGTGGCTTTGGAGGAAAAGCTGTTAGATCATTACCTGTAAGTTTGAATACTCAATACCATCATGATTTACAAAATTTGATGGTTAAAACGCTGCAAACAAGGTTTTGTTTTGATCAGTCTATATTTTTCCACTTTTGTGAAGTACAAATGGTAAATCATGTATCATTTCATGTTTAAGCCTGTCATGTTTGCTGAGTATTTCACGCCCTTTAAAATGCAGAACTTATCATTGTGAAGACAAAAAAAGATGAAAGTTCCAGTACCCTCATGCCCAAATAAGAAAAAAAAAACTACGCACATATGGCCACCTTATAAGCATACAGATAAAGATGATTGCTTCAGCAATGACAGAGTGGTCAATAATAAAACTGAGTGTTCATTCTCTAATCCATAGACCCACTTAAACTTTGTCAACTTCACTGCTTCCTGAACATTTCATTTATCATTGTTTTACAAGTTTGTTAGGTTAACAATTAAAGGAACAGAACACTTATTACATGTGTGTTAATTGTAGGTGGCAACAGCTTGTGCACTTGCAGCATTTAATTTGCGTCGTCCTGTTCGAATGTATCTTGATCGCAAGACTGACATCATAATGACTGGAGGTCGGCATCCCATGAAAATATGCTATTCCATCGGATTCAAATCAGATGGAAAGGTCACAGCACTGCATATAGATTTGTTCATAAATGCAGGAATGACCAAGGATGTTAGTCCAATCATCCCTCACAATTTCATAGAGGCACTGAAAAAATATAATTGGGGTGCCTTTTCCTATGATGCAAAGGTCTGCAAAACAAACATTGCAACAAGGTCTGCAATGCGGGGCCCTGGAGAAGTGCAGGGTTCTTATGTTGCTGAAGCTATTATTGAGCATGTTGCTTCCACTCTCTCTACTGATGCTAATTTGATCAGACAGAGGAATCTTCACACAGTGGAGAGCCTTGCTTTGTTTCACAGTGAGTGCATGGAAGATGCCTTGGGGTATACACTTCCCTCTATCTGCAATCAATTGACCACATCAGCAAACTACCAGCATCGTTTGGAAATGATCCAGTCCTTCAACAAAAGCAACAAATGGAAAAAGCGGGGCCTTTCTTTTGTTCCAATAGTGCACAAAGTATTATCTCGACCAACACCTGGACAAGTGTCCATTCTTAATGATGGATCCATTGCTGTTGAAGTTGGAGGCATTGAGTTAGGCCAGGGGCTTTGGACAAAAGTGAAGCAGATGGCAGCATTTGGTCTTGGACAGCTGTGGGCTGATAAAAGTCAAGACCTGTTGGAAAGAGTAAGAGTTATGCAAGCGGATACGATATGTGTGGTACAGGGAGGGTGGACCACAGGGAGTACCACATCAGAATCTAGCTGTGAAGCAGTTCGATGTGCGTGCAATGTCATGGTTGACAGGCTGAAATCACTCAAGGATCAATTGCAAGAAAAGCAAGGCAAAGTTTCATGGGATGAGTTAATTTCCCAGGTAATTAATTAATTTTGTTTTTTAGCAACTATTATATGAGAATGATCTTGTGTTATGTGTTATTTTATTTATCTTATGAAAGTTAGGCATGCTTAGTAAGTTATGCATCGCCTGCTGCTATCATCACAGATGTTATCATGTTACTCAATAATGTATGCAATGATGCTAATATGTTGCGACGTTTCAATTTGCAGGCACAAAGGGCTGGTGTGGATTTATCAGCAAGAGAATACTACGTTCCTGGGGCTTCTAGTACCTATCTAAACTATGGAGCTGCTGTTAGTGAGGTATCCTTAGTTTACTCAAGTTTCAGATACGCTTTAGATAATAGATGATTCAAAATTGAAATATGCATGTCTTTACATCAAGATATTCTTGTTGGGTATTGCAGGTAGAGATTGATCTTCTCACCGGAGCCACCACGGTTTTGCGTAGTGATCTTATATATGACTGTGGCCAGAGCTTAAATCCTGCTGTGGACTTGGGGCAGGTGGGTTTATGTGTCTCACTGTTTTGTTTTCTAACTGGTGTCTTCACTTTCAAAAGCTGCAATTCTCCTCCTTTTTTTTTCATTTGTCGATGATAATTTGGTCAGTCAGAACTCAGAACTTAGAAGTGTAAGCCAGCTATACAGTCTTCTAGTCATTTCAGATAACAGGTCATGCATTAATTATACTGTATGACACTTGAAAATTACAATATAGTTTCAAGGGCTGCAGTGCTAATATATTTACTTTTTATGCTTTCTTCTATTGATCTATTGCCTGGTGCTTAATTTTGTTCATTTCTTTTCGGTAAGTTCAAAGTCTATCTCCCATAGAGTTAGACAGAGAAACCCATTTCATCATTTGAGTATCTATTTCCATTTAAAATAATAATAATCTTCTGCTGCTGTCCCATCGTGAGAACTCCTTTTCTTTTGTTAACTTGATCCATTGCTTTTTTTCTCAGGTGGAAGGGGCCTTTGTTCAGGGAATTGGTTATTTCATGAGCGAGGAGTATGTGACCAACTCGGATGGGTTGGTTGTCTCGGATGGGACATGGACATACAAGATCCCAACTGTGGACACCATCCCTAAACAGTTCAATGTTGAGCTACTTAACAGTGGATTCCACAAGAACCGTGTGCTCTCTTCAAAAGGTACTCAGCTACTTAACTGGTTGAACATCTATGAACGTGTACCAAACCAGCTAGTTCTATTTTGCTTCCTAGATTTGTGGCAGGGCTAATGTGCTATAAGTTCAAAAACAATTCACAAAATTGGTTGATTAATTTTCTATTATTTATACATGCATCGTGGAATTGTTTGGTGTTCGTATATGTGCATAACCACAGAAATTGTTTCCTTAATTTTCGGTGCCACTGACAGCAATCCTTCCTTGCAGCGTCTGGGGAGCCACCTTTGCTGCTTGCAGCTTCAGTGCACTGCGCAACACGAGAAGCAATTAGAGCAGCAAGGAAGGAACTCCACTGTTCTGGGCCTGGATCTTCACCTTCCTTTTTTTATCTGGAAGTTCCCGCCATCATGCCCGTGGTGAAGGAGCTGTGCGGCTTGGACAATGTGGAGAAGTATTTGGAGTCTCTTCTGTGTTCGAAATAAACAGCCAATTAATCCTCGGTTAGCGCCTGTTTTCCATATTCACTTGGCAATGTAAAATACAATGATAAGCTGATAACATTACTAATACGCTCAGTATTCTTCGTAGTTTTCAACAACGAGGAGAGGGGTTCATAGCGGCGGATGCTACGAGGCGTTGCATGTTTCATTTACCGACCAACCAGTACATATCAGAGATTTTATTTAGGAAAATGCATTATCACATTTATATGCGGGGTGTATGTACTACCTTTGTGCTCCAGTGCTTTTTAAGATTTTCGTAAGGGATAGTGGTTTCATTTCTAAAAGCTGATATCAAATTCAAGACATGCTTTGCTGATTTATGTATAAAATCAGCACATACCCAATCAAACTATCATTAAAAAGAGAAACTTCAGTTTGAATTTCAATTCAAACTTGTTTGAACTAGTTAGTAAACTAGTTAAAATAAACATCCTAAAAATTTCATTGTATTTTCGCATGCAATACATAGAGGAGTATACCCATTTTGAAACATGGTACCCAGGTAATTATATTATATACGTACGTATATAGATATGTATAGAATTTTTCTTTAAATAATATATTTTAAAATTCAAATTTGAAAAATATACCACGAATTTTTTTTTTTGCAAAAGTATGTTACTGTCGCCCGTTGGTTGGGCGACTTCCACGTGTCGCCCAACCATTCGGCGACAAGTGTAAACCTCTACTGGTTCGCCTCGAGGCGGCATAAATAAAAATCGCCGGACCGGGGCAACAGCGGCATGGCTCCCTTTGTCGCCCGATTGGCGACATGGCCCGAAATAAAACCGCCAGCCTCGGCCGAGAGAAGAACAAACGGGAGGAGAAGAAAAAGGAAGAAGAAGAAAGGGAGGGAGAAGAAGAAGAAAGGAAGGGAGAAGAAAAGAAGAGCGGCGCTGCACGCAGGTAATTTTGTTTACCGCTAAATTTATTTAGTGTTTAGGTTTAGGGTTAGGGTTAGGGCTAAGGTTAGAACTAATAATTTTCGCGGTTGGTTTTGTTTAATGTTTAGGGTTAGGGTTAGAGTTTGATCTAGTTATTTTCACGATTTATTTTGTGTAGTGTTTAGGGTTAGGGTTAGATATAATTATTTTCGCGGTTTATTTTGTTTAGTGTTTAGGGTTATAGTTAGGGTTAGATTTAGTGTATAGCAAGAAATCATGGCAGTGTTTAGGAACAAAATGTAGTTAAATCTAGTTATATTTTTAGTCGGTTTGCGGAAATGCATGTAGATCGATATGTTTTTGTATATGCAGAAGTGCAAATATATATATTGTTAGGGCTGTAGATGTTTTTTAGAAATAATTTTAATGTACATATTTTTCGCATAGTTTTCGGAGTCTAGTTTTGCTCCATAACAATATACATGCTAATTGAACAACTTGAAAATTTAAGGCCGTAATAGTTGTTTGCATCAGAAATAGGCACACTTGGTTTTCAAGTAATGATATTTGTAGGAATGTAGATGTTTTTAGAAATAGAAGTAGAGAGATGTATATTTTTAAGAATGTAGATAGATATATATTTCTCCTAGTACTTTTTACGAAAAGTAATTAATTCGTGTGTTAATGAATAGGTTCGCAGCTATGTCAGAACGAGTTCTTTTTAGAATCTTTTATGGAGAAGGGGTTATCATGTATGGTTCGGAGGGTGCGGATCTGAGTAACTTTCAGTATGTGGATAGAAGTTTAAGTAGGGTCGAAGAGCGTATATTTGCTGCTGTGTTGAATTGGTTGTATTATACGTTTCGAATGGAATAAGAGAAGTGACAGCTAAAGTTATCTTGCCTTTGCACCATGCGAGATTATCCTGTTTATTGGGAGTTAGTTGAACTGAATGGAACTGCAGCTTGGAGGTCATATGTGAGGGGGGCGGAGCAACGTGGATGGTGTCGGGTGCTTTTAGTGCAAGCGTATGAAAGGGTTGTTGCCCATGCAAAGACCATTGGACACCGATGAGTGTAGTGAGCCTCAAAATGAGTTCACTTATGACGACACTGAAATTGGAGAGTCTAGCCGGGAGCCGCATGTTCAAGGTTGCAATGAGGATATTGGCTACCAGACTGGTGAGCAAGTTGAGATTGGGGATGATGATGGAAACATTGGGCAAGATGCGCGAGGGCAAGTAGACGAAGGTGAGGAAATTGAGGAAGAAATAGCACATATGGAAGAGGAAGACCTTGAATATGAACAAGTAGAAGTGGAAGACGATGATAACTCGGATGAGGAAGATGAAGATGAAGATGTTGAGCCACTTGTGCGGCAGATTGGAGCACACATCAATTTAATAACACAGTTGTGAATGAAGGCAATGATACACCTTGGCGAGATAGCGACAATGAGGTGAGACCTAACAAAGATGTACCCACAAAAGAGGCAAGGGGATGCTATCAAAGATTGGGCCTTATCACTAAGAAGAACTTTCGGGGTTAAGAAGTCCACCCCACCTGCTACTGACGTGGTGTGCGAGATGCGGGGTGCCCTGGAGAGTGCAGCGCACAAGCCCAAATGGGGCACCCATCGGCTATGTTCAAGGTTGAACAACATAGTTGTATGGTGAGAAACCACAGTGGCTCACAGAACTGTCTTCCGGTATATCGCGAGTGTCATGTACCGGAGATAGTTGAGAACTGAATTTTGAGCCCGTGCTATTATCCGAGCAATTGAGAACATATTTTAGTACACAATTAGCTACGGGAAGGCATGGCGGGCGAAGCAGAAGGCCTTGGAAATGAGATTTGGGACATTTGAAGACTCGTACCATAATCTGCCCGCACTACTCGATTGCATTCAGGAAGAAATCTCGGTACTTTTATGATTATCGGGATCATCCAAAGGAAGTGGCGAACAAGAGGCATCTCAAGAGAGTTTTCTTCGCATTCGGAGCTTGCATTAGGCGTTCTATCACTGCCGTCCATTGTTGTGTGTGGACGGCACATTCTGATCGGAAATACAAAGGACAAATAATGACAATTTGGTCGCCGACGCGAACAACCAGATTCTGCTGTTGCCTTTGCCTTCGTGGAAAGCGAGAACTATGAGAGTTGGTGTGGTTCTGCGGAACTTGAAGATCGGGTGGTGAAGACTCTCCAACATGTGTGCATCTTGCATGACAGCGTCTTTGATGCGCTTAGTGCCATCGACGATTGCAAACAGGGAAGAGGAGCCATTTCCACTGGACTGACTTGTAGAGCCGATGGTGCATGAGGCATTTGGGCGCGAACTTCTATAAGCAGTTCAAGAACAAGGAACTGATGAACATGTTCAAGAGTCTATGTAAGCAGAACCAAGATAGCAAGTTCCGTACTCTTTGGAAGAATCTTGATGAGCTAATAAAAAAACATAAAGAGACTACTAGCAGTGTAACACAGGAGCTTGCAGAGCCTTTATTCCCTCTAGCAACAGAAGATGAGGCGACGAGTCGTCGTCGCAGGCAAAGGCCGATCAAATGTTTCTCGGACTAGATAAAGCTCGAGCCCAAAGAGAAGTGGTTAGTGTTACATGACACACATGGTGCTAGATACGGTGTCATGACGACCAACTTGGCGGAGGTGTACAACTGGGTAATGAGAGGGATGAGGTGTCTCCCGTTGGTAGGAATTGTCGAGGAGTCTTTGTGGGTACAACCAAGTATTTTGCGGATAGGCATAAAGTCTTTGAAGTAGTAATGAGAGATGAGAATGCCTTGTACTCAAGCATGATAAGTAAATACATGGATGAGAAGAGTAAGAAGGCGGGCAAGCATAGAGCTATCAAAGTAGGTTCACGAACACCGCGCTCGAGGCGATATCGCGGGGATAAAGGACGGCGGGAACAAACCGAAGGTTATCACCCAAGAGTGCATCTTACAGTGAATGTCAATGCTCGTGTAACAAACCCCTCTGTTGCACGTGCCATGTTCTCATGTGATAGCTGCATGTGCATTATTTGGAATGCGACCCGGTACATATCTATCTGAATATTTTACAAAGGAAAAGGTGATGGCAACCTGGGGCGAGGAGCTGTATGGTTATGGTGTTGTCGGTTCTTTCACCACAACCCCTGGTGTCGATGAAAGGTTCTGGGTCCCTGACTTTGATGCATGATCATACAAAGGAGACCGTCGCAAAACAAGGCGTATCAGGAATGATATGGATGAGTCCGAAACTGGTAAGCGCGTGAAGAAATGTTTGTTGTGCAAGCGAACAGGTCACACGTTCAAGAACTGTTAGCCACATAACGAAGAGCACGAAGGAGGAGATGGCAACTCGACGGCGAGGGAAGGATCGTCGTCTGCAAGGCGTGGTGGACGACGTCATCGGACTACCGGAGAAGCTATTTGAACTATTAGATGCTATATGTCAAATTAATATTTTGTTTATGTAATGTGCGTTGTAATCTGTTTTAATATAACTTGAAGACGTAATGTGCGTTGTAACCTGTTTTAATATAATTTGATGACGTAATGTGCGTTGTAACTTGCTTTTAATATATTTTTCCGATGAAGTGTTCGTTGCAATCTGCTTTTAATATATTTTCTTGATGAAGTGTTTGTTGTAACTTGTTCTAATATATTTTGTTTGATGTAGTGTGCGTTGTAATCTGCTTTGATTAGAGTTTGTAGACGCTTGTGTATTTATTTGTACGCATTTGGTTCGATGTATTGTTCTCATGTTTGTGTATTTATTTGTACGCATTTGGTTCGATGTATTGTTCTGATGCTTGTGTATTTGTTTGTATATAACTTTCCTTTTGTAATTTGCGGTATGGCTCACTAGCCTGTGGATGACGACTGGCCCTTTGAGTTGGTAGACCCAGTCGTTGATGGTCGTCACCGTGCACACTTTGCCACCGCTTCACCAGAGGAGGGACAGGACCCTCGGGAGCTGGGCGTGCTACGGCCGAGGCTACCACGGGAGCTCTGGACCCTCGATCCATGTTGGATCCCCAGGTAACGTATTTATCTTTTAATTTCAAAATATTCCCGATGCAGTATCGTAATCTGTTTTAATTAACTAGTGCGGTGCTCATATTAATTTAATATTTCTATTTCGTAGGCTGCGAGCAGCAGGATTGCTGCCACTGGCACGGATGGTGGAGGGCCACGCAGGTGCGCAGGGGAGGGACGCGAGCCACCGGTTCCCATTTGACTGGTTCTCTTCTCACCGCTCTGGTGGATCGGTGGAGACCGGAGACGCACACCTTCCACTTACCTGTCGGGGAGATGGCGATCACTTTGGAGGACGTCTCCTACCTCCTCGGTCTCCCGCTCGCTGGTGACCTTGTGGTGCCGCAGGACGTCGACCCGCTGTGGCGGGATAAGGTACTTGCGCGGTTCCATGGTGTGCTACCGCCTGCCGCGTACCGAGTCTTCACCAGCACTCATGGTCCCACACACAGGTGGCCTCGACAGTTCGTGGTAAGCAACTAACCTTTCAAACTTAACTTCGCATATATATATTGGCTAGACTAACAAGAAAACTTAAATTTACAAGCGGAGCACATCGTCGAGCCTGGGGACAAGCAGAGGGTGAGCCGCCACCTTAAGGCGTACCTGCTCTGGCTGTTTGGCTGGTGCATGTTCACGAGCTCCTACGGGGATAGCGTGGGCGAGCACTTCGTCCGGTCATGAGGGCGATCGCGGACGCACTTTGACGCCGTGCCGCAGATACTCACGGGTCGCGGTCCTCTGCGCGACGTCTCGTGGGCTCTGCGGCGGCGTGGGCGGATCGCCGACGGTCGATCCTCACCGGTGTCCACCGCCTGCGACTTTGGGCATACGAGAGATTTCGGATTGGGCGCCCCAGGATCGACACGAGTCCTCTTCTACGCGATGGTGACGACGATGTCGACGCGCCGACTATGGGCACCATCTGGTGCTACCGACGGGTGAGATATTGCAAGCCACGGTTGTGAAACCTACGCTTTAACATTTCTCAGTACTAATGGTAATGTTGAATTTTCTGTCGTCACTGCAGCCTAGGTGGGCACACGGCACGGGACGGCTTAGCTACCCGCAGTTCGTCGCTGCCTTCGACCACCTCACCGAGGACCGCGTACGCTAGACGCCGTACACAGCGGGAGACGTCGGGCTACGTGTGCCGGGTGGATTGTCCACCCTATGCACACGCGACGCGGCGTACTGGCGTACACGTCGGTTCCTCGTGTTCGACGTCCTGGTCGAGGGCTACGCTGTCCATCGAGTGATGAGGCAGTGGTTGATACCTGCTACGATGACCTAGCGGACCGGAGATTCTATCGGTGCCCCTTGGCCGAGGATGAATGGTGCAGATACTTCAACTGGGTGGACCCGGAAACGTACCACCCACATTTCAAACTTCCCGTACGGGATAACTGGGGGAGCAACCCTCCCCGTGGTGCTACTACTGCCCAGAAAAGCCAGACCCCGAGTACGCCTACGGTGTTATTCAACGACCACAGCGGGCATACTGTGTTGACTGCAGGGCACGCTTCCGGTTGTACAAGGACAAGCCCAACACACACCTCCTGCACCATATAGTGGAGTGCGAGTCAAAACAGAGTAGGCGTCTTGGCAAGTCTCCGCCAACGGCCAACGCAACAGAGGCGCAAGAGGGTACCTCCTCTCAAAAAGGAAGGGACAAGGGGAAGCAGCCGGCCGAGGTTCGCACCACGCAACAAGTCCTTAACGCGTTACGCAGACCATCCGGGAACCCGGGTGGTATAAACATAGGGGACGCCGGGAATCGGTATGATAAAAAAATTCTGTCTTACACACCCGAGACGTACGGCATAGGCCACCCATTCGGCGACACCTGGGAGCACTGCGGATCCCCGTGGAGTTCTTTCATAGTGGGGATTGAGCGGTGTCCGAGGACAACTCGCAAAATTTACACGGGTCAGGTAATATGCAGAAAATGTGGGACATCATTCTGGCTGTACCCAAATAGGCGGAACGATCATCTGTTCCACCATGACAAACACTGCTTTCGTTAGTTAGTTAGTTCGTCAAGCAATTTCGTCACTGCTGTAATGCCCTTGTAATATAATCTAGTTTATTGCTTATTTTACCATCTGAACTTTCGGTGCATCTGCCCTCATGTATGTTCAACAAATAGTTTAACACATGATTACAAATCAAAGTTTAATAATGCGATTTAAGGGCATGTATCAAAGATCAAATGTGGTCCATTGTTCATAAAAATACCGTTTAGACATGACATTTTACGGGCCGTCAAAAAGGCTGAAAAACATGACATGAGTTGTTGCCGATTATATTACTTAGGGTTGTTGCACTAGTGGAAATTAGATGCAAAGCAAGCTGTAAATTACGTATTTTTCCATAATATGGAAGTGCATGTATTAAAGATCAAATGTGGTCCACTGTTCGTAAAAATTCCGTTTAGGCATGACATTGTACGGGCCGCCGAAAAGGCTAAAAACCATGCACTCTACTTGTTCAAGGGAATTTTGAAAATTATTTCAAATTTCTCTAGAGGCTAAAAGTATTTTACTTCAATCCTAAATCTGTTTATCCAAATATTTTAATCTTTTTTTAAGTCTCTCAGATTTTTTCCCAAAATTTGTAAATTTTCTGGCCAAGTCGCTCTACCATTGGGCGATTTATTCATGTCACCCTACCATTGGGCGACTAGTGACGTGTCGCCGTTCTATTGGGCGACTAGTGACGTGTCGCCCTACGATTGGATGACATTTTTTGTGAATCAACATGTCGCCCTACCATAGGGCGACAAGGGTACATTTCTGCAAATTTTTTTCTTCGTGGTATATTTCTGCAATTCGAATTATAAAATATATTATTTAAAAAAAAAAATCGATATGTATATACATACATATCTATATATGTATGTTGTGCGTGTGTAGGATGTACTCTTGGCAGTACATACTCTCACTTCTAATATGCTATTTAAATGAATGTGTTATACTATCATTTTTAGTATACTTAAATACTAATTCTAAGATACTTCAATTTGACATGGGTGAAAAAATTTATCGGAGCAATTTATTTTGCTATACACCCTTTTTTATATATAAAAGGAGTACATACACAAATTATGCTATACAAAGTGGACTTGGATGAAATTTTCATGAAACTCAGTTTAAAGTATCTTATAACCATTATTAGAGTATGCTTAGAAGGATAAGGAGTAATAAATATTTTGTTTAAGCTGTATATGAGAAGTGGGAGTACGTACAGAGACACTGGTGTAGACTGTAGACGTGAAAAAGACACTTGAACAGATAAATCTCTTCGAAAGAAAAGCAGTTATATAATTCCATTCCTAACTCGAGCGCAGGAACCCAGTCCACTGCTTCTCTACAGCGGCCTGCAGGCACCGAGACAGACGGAGATAGAGGAAGGATGCGGACTCCTGCGGCTGCCGCTCTCCTGGTATGTCACCGGCGGCGAGCAGTCAGTTTTTCGGCACACTCCCAGTCAGGTTCTCCCACCATCTCCCGCTCAGGAAACAGCCAGTATTCAGAGACAGAGTACAACAAACACTACTATTGCATACATCTCCCGTATTTGATGCACGCCAGTTTGATGCACTGTTCTAAATTAAAACTGTCCGTAAACAACAATAAACCAAAAAATTGAACAGCAATAAACCGTCTTATTACTAGCAGAATTGCAACAGGGGCTAGCCCTTTGCTCTTAAAATACTGGGGCTTCACATTCCATCTTGAAAAACAGGGACTTTACATTCCTTAATGCTTCCTCATCAGCACGTTTCTGCTTGGTGTGCATCCGGCCTTCTGTTGTGGTTTCAAGTATCATCTATTTCTTCTTTTCCTTTAACTGGCAAAATATGCAAAAGTGGAACACAGCAATGATGTGAGTGGTTCGAAGTCTCCAAAGACATGCAGGTGCAAGATGCACATGGAAAAAATCCCATAGTTGACCATAATAATCATAGAAACACACCTGCTCTCAACATCTCATCAGGGAAAGATATCTAGATTTACCAAGATTAGCTATTGCTTCTGGTTCTTCAGCTCCATCAAGTTGCTCCATTAGTTCCTCCAAATAAGAATGTTGTTTTTTTCCAGTTCTGCTACATTCTGAGACCTCTCTGCGGCAGCCATCTCTCGCAAACGTTGACCAGCCTTTTCCTTTCAAAGCTGCTTTCCTTGCAAGTTCTTCCTCGGTTGGTGGTTCTTCTTTAGGTGGGGGGACCCATGGTAGCTGCCAGTACCTAGTTTTTTCTTCATCTTCTTCCTTATTGTTCTGCAAAGTGAAGTGTTACTATCTTCACAGCTCATGGTACTAATGCTCCAACTCAACAGCCTAGCTGTATCTAAGCATGCCTAATTAATGTCGATTCATGCAGCCAACTCAAAACAAAATTAGAGCAACAGTAAGTTCCCATCTCCTGAAATCAAATAACATCTAGGCCACAACAAAAAGAAAAACTGCAAAAACCGTATTCCAATATCAGAAGCATAACGTCGAGCATGCAATGGGCATGAAAACTCACTGTCGGAACAAACAACTGCACAACCCGTTGCCTCTTCCTTCCAGCGCCATCACTGCTCGCCTCGCTGCAGCCACCTCAACCTTGACACTACGGAGCTGGATCGAGCACACCATCGTCGGATCGAGCTCAGAGTCGCTAGATCGGGGATGCCATCACCAGATCGAGGTCGCCAATGCATCAAGCCCGCTGCGCACTGGATCGATGTCGCCGTTATGATTGGTTGGAGTCATACAAACGAATCAGAGATCCATGAAAAACAAACACATTAGCAGCAAAAGGTAACAAATGGAACCTAGGGTTTAAGGGCAGTAAGGGTCCTAGCCTCTAGGTCGGTACCGGAAGTTCTCAGCTGTCTTGGGGATGAGGTCGCGAAGAGCTCATCTTGATGTGGCCGGCGGGGATGGACCCGATGGTGACGTCGAAGAACACCACCGGATTCTTGGGTTCGGCGGTCACTGGTGCCACTCCACCGTCGAAGCCATCTCGGACGGCGGCGCGGGGTCCGCCGAGATGGTCGCTCCTCCGGAGGACGCCATGGCGGTGCTCGGGGGCGTGCGGTGGAAGCTTATCGAAGGTTCGGGAGCAGAAGAAGCTTCCAGGAGGTCGGCGGCGCACGGTCGATCTGCGACTGTGAGACGGAGGAGCACCTAGGGTTTGGTCGTCGGGTGCGGGGTGGGATTGGTGGCGTCGGCAGAGGCGAGGATAATAGTGGCGTCCGTAGAGGCATCGGTATCTCCGACGGTTTACAGACAGTTTTTGGTTGCAAGGTTAATGATGTATTCATATCACTGTCCTTCTAGTCAAAAATTGTCTGTAAATGATCCTATACACATCATAAATAGTTTTGATTAAAATCGTCTATAATGTGAGCTTCATCACAGGCAGTTTTAGCTAAAAACTGTATGTGACGAATATAGAGCTCATCAGTGATTGTTTTAGTAAAAAACCATCAGTGATGACCCCTCATCACAGATGGTTTTCGATCTAATATAAGTTGTTTTGTAGTAGTGCTTGTTGCTTTCTACTCTTGCAACTTCATTCTGCATGCCTTCTCCATTCCTATGCTCCAACTGACTCTCCTCCTGCTCCACTTCTTCCCCCTTCTTCTTGTTCTTCTTTTTCTTGTCTGACTTTTTCTTGTTTTTCATCACTCGAGCCCTTCGATTCTAATACATTCTTCTCCTATCCCTTGTCCTTAGCCTTCTTATCCTTCTTTTCGTGTTTGGAGCTACCATCATCTGCATCAGCTCCATTCTTCTTGATGCTATTTCTATCCTCATCTTTTCCTTCCTCAACCACTGTATCTATCGTAACAATGTGCTCCTTGTTCTTTTCAGAACTTTCATCTTTGTCTTTTTGCTTGTGTTTCTTCTTACCCTCTTTAGGCTTTTCATCACTATCTTTTCTTTCTTTTGATCTTTTAACGATTCAGTGTTATCATTCTTCTCCTTAGCTTCGCATGTCTTCAACTCTCCATCTACATCCTTCTCTTTGCTCTTAATCTTCTTATATTTATCCTTCTTGGTCTTCTCCTTTTCTGAGTCTTCACCATCTTCCTTCTTTTTCTTATCTTTCTCCTCCTTATCCTCTCATCGTCTTCATGTTCATCTTCATGCTTCTCTGCCTCCTTTTTCTCCTCCGCTTTTCCTTTCTTTGTTTGAATTTTTTTTAAAATAATACAATTTTTAATTCAAATTACAAAAATATATCACGCAATTTTTTTTTTGCAAAAATGTACCCCTGTCGCCCGTTGGTTGGGCGACAGGTGGGTGTCGTTCATTGGTTCGGTGACGAAAGCAGCTGTCGCCCAACCATTGGGCGACATCTCCACGTCATCGGACCGTTGCGGTTGTCGCCCTCCCAACGAGCGACAACGAAAAAACCGCGCGACGGTTGGGCGACAGGCGCGGGCGCGGTCTCCTGTCGCCCAACTAGGGGGCGACTTGAATGCTTCAAGAACCATTCGGTCGACAGAAGAAGAAGAAAGAAGAAAGGGAGGAAAAATAGAAGAGAAGAGGGAGGAAGAAGAGAGAAAAGAGAAGGGAGGAGGAAAAGAAGAAAATAAGGGAGGAAGAGCAGGAATTCGGCTGCACGCAGGTATTTTTTTTACGGTTATTTTCATAGTTTAATTTATTTAGTGTTTAGGGTTATGATTTTATGTAGTTATTTTCGCGGTTCAAATTGTTTAGGGTTTAGCGTTAGGGTTAGAAGTAATTATTTTCGTGGTTTAATTTGTTTAGTGTTTAGGGTTAGGGTTATATGTAGTTGTTTTCGCGGTTTATTCTGTTTAGTGTTTAGGGTTAGGGTTAGATAGTTGTTTTCGCGGTTTATTTTGTTTAGTGTTTAGGGTTAGGGTTAGATGTAGTTGTTTTTGCGGTTTATTTTATTTAGGGTTAGATGTAGTTGTTTTCGTGGTTTATTTTGTTTAGGGTTTAGGGTTAGGATTAGATGTAGTTATTTTCGCGGTTTATTTTGTTTAGGGTTAGGGTTAGATGTAGTTGTTTTCGCGGTTTATTTTGTTTAGGGCTTAGGGTTAGGGTTGTTTTTACGAATAATAATATGTTGTTACGTTTTTTAGAGATAGATGTAGATATATATGTTTTTTTACATATAGAAGTGCACATATATATATTTTTAGGGTTGTAGATGTTTTTTTAGAAATACAAGTACAGATATGAATATTTTTAGTAATGTAGATATTTTTTCGCATAGTTTTTTGCATCTGAAATGGGCACACTTGGTTTCCAAGTAATGATATTCGTATGAATGTATATATTTTTTAGAAATAGAAGTAGAGAGATGTATACTTTTAGGAATGTAGATAGATATATATTTCTCCGAGTGTGGATGTACATACGTATATTTTTTTGTAGCAAATAGATATAATACTTTTTACGAAGAGTAATTAATTCGTGTGTTAATGAATAGGTTCGCAGATGTAAGGACCCGAATCCACTGATTCGAACCCACTGTGTTTACCGCACTATTCCCAGGATCAACGCTAGTGCACACAGCTTAACATTGGTACATATCACATCATACTCAACGATAATAGAATAATAGTTCATTCATTGATATAACTAAAGGTATGATCTTATGACCAACTTACATTATTAAGCCACGCAGGGCAAGACTGAAAATATAACTAATGATTAAGCAGCGGAAAATAGAAAACGTAGATGGCTCATCAGTTCACCATAGGCAACCGACAAGGCTCGGACCCTAATGACTCGTGTCTTCCTGGACTTCATCTTCCAACACAGGTGTAGATTCCTCAACTGTTGATTATTGTTGTTTGGCAAGGGTGAGTACTTAAAGCACTCAACAAGTTGTGCACAGAATGCAATTCTATGTATCTATATGTAAGGCTTATTCCAATGGATAGGCTATCATGGCTATTTTGCAATAAGCAGCATTTTATGAACAAATACAGTAAATAGATTGTAAAGAATGTAAAACAAATAACAATAGTAAATAAATTCAGGATTTCTCAAGTAAACCAAGTTTCCAATCCTAAGTCAAATTCCATCTTCCATATGGCATTCCGCCATCCCAACCATGTTGTCCAATTAATTAAGCTAACCCTTAACTGTAATTCCCGAGCATTGCTCAATACCGCGAGCACGGCTATCCGAATAGTTTCACACTCTGCAGAGGTTATGCACTTTACCCACGTGATACAACCAAACACCACCAAGGCGAGTGATTATAACAAAGCCTTTACAATGCTCTGGCTTAACCCGATACTATCCGCTAAGGTTTCAACACTGGTGGGATGGTTACCACATCCGTGGCCCCCTCTTGCGCCATGTGAATTACACCATAACTCGGGAACTCACACCGACCACGATAGTACCAAAATTAAGACATTGCAAATTACTCACTAGGTGGCCCATACCGACATGTGGTTGCATGATTGACTCAGTCAAAGGCACGCAAGGTTAAGTCCTTAGTGTGATCAAGGCAAGACATCCACATACCATCGCCCATCGGGCCCACCTTGGCCTCCTCGCCCCTTGCCACTTGCCCCAATCTAAATGATTGTCACCCAGTTGATTACCAAGCACCACGTGCCATCAACAATTCAACATCGTTGCGTGACATGACTCGCCACAACAACTCAATCTCATCGTGTGATACCACATGACACACAAGTTCATAACATTGTTCCATATTCCATTAATCAAGATTAATTATCAATGATTCTGACACATGTGATGACGTGGCAAGGCTAAGCAACTAATACGGTCTAAACCTCCAATGTTGATCATAATTACTAATCAACTATATTAAACCAATCTAGGGTGACAATGGATCATGGCATACAATGACAAGGTAGGGTATAGATCAATTTGGTATATTAGCTAAGCCCAATCTAGTTTGAAACATTTGTATATTTGAAACATATGCAATAGGGTAAAACAAATATAGCAATTTTATAAACATGGGTTCAACATGATCAAAGCACAACTTGCCTTGGAATAGGTCCTGATCTGGTTCTGGAACTTGCTCTTGAGTTGCTTGATCTTCCTCCAAGCGTCGCACAATTTCACCGTCTACGCGTACCGAAGGAGAAAAGCAAATAAATACCAAAACAGAGAGCAATTGAACTCCAAAAATCAAATAAAATTCACCATTAAATAGATCTCAATTTTACAAATTTTTAGAAATTTGAATCACTCAAATCCGAGTTAAATTGCAAAAGATATAGCCTTTTGAAGTTTGAAATAAATCTCAAATCGAAAAATCGAAATTCGAATTAACAGATTTATTTTTAAAACGAAAACTGATTTATTGCGTCATCATGACGTCGGCATGACGCCAGCCAACCGGACCAATCAGAAGCCGACGCGTGTCTTCGGCGTATGGACTGAGTCCACGACCCGCGCCAGCCCACGGTGGACTCGGCTCACGGCGCTTCGGGCCCTGCGCCTGACACGCGGCGCAATCTGGTTAGTCACTCGCGCGGTTCAATCTGGTCCGCAGAAACACGATCGAACGGCCCCAACTATTCGTGACGTGGCGGAACCTCACCCCTCCGCTACAGATCGGACGGCTCACGGTTCACCCGTCGGCAATGGCGACGCCGCCACGAGACTTTTACCGGACTTGGAGAAGATGACGTGCTCAACGGCGATTCGACGACGTTCCGGCGATGAGACCTTACCGATTCGACGCGCAGCTTCTCGGTGAACCCAGATCTGGAACCAACGCGGCGTAGAACGGCTTGACGGCGACGCTCCCGGTTCAAAACTTGCGGCGGCGCACCCACGAACTGCGGCGAGATCTAGCAGTTGCTACTGGGCTCCACGGGCGGCGGCGCTTCAGCGGAACGATGCGGCAGACAACGACGAACCTAAGGCCTACGGGCGGCGACTTATATAGCACTCGCCGACGCGCAAACGGTGACCCAAGTTGGCACGGCGACGAACTCGCGGAGAACTCGGATTCCGGCGACGCAACGGAGACGAACTCCCGATGTCCATCCGATCTTCAATCAACGGACGAGATCTCCCCGAGACGTGGCACAATCCCGCTCGGATACGACATCTAACGGCGGCAATTAATTTCTTTCCTTTTCCGCTCCACTTAATCCAAGCCATCCAATGCGAATCCAACGGACGCTGATCTTAGGGTTTGAGTTAACACGCGGTGGCTCCTGACCGTCCGATAGAAGATCAAGGGTCGCGGCTGCGCACCTCCACTCATGGGCCAACTGGGCCGCACCGACGCAGGTTTCCAACGCACAGTGTTGGGCTCGGCCCAACACTGTTCACAAGGTTTTTAAAAGATTTCTCATTTAAAATAATTCCTGAAATTCATTTAATTTGTTTTAGGCAATAAAATAATCAGGAAAAATCCAAGAAAAATCTCAAAAATACTTTGAGACATTCTGGACTCAAATAAAATATTTTTGGCAAAACTTTATTTGGACTTTGCACAGATTTAAATAGATTTGAATAAAAAGCAATAAACTTGAAATAAGAATTAATTCAAATAAATCCAGAAAAATCCAAGTAAATTCCAGAAAATCATAAATGCACTTTTAAGCAATAGAATAATATTTAAGCAAAATTTTGGGATGTTACAGCAGATATGTCAGAACGAGTTCCATTTAGAATGTTTTATGGAGAAGGGGTTGTCATGTATGGTTCGGAGGGTGTGGATCTGAGTAACTTTCAGTATGTGGATAGAAGTTTAAGTAGGGTCGAAGATCGTACATTTGCTTCTGTGTTGAATTGGTTGTATTATACGTTTCGAATGGAACAAGAGAAGTGCCAGCTCAAGTTATCTTGCCTTTGCACCATGCGAGATGATCCTGTTTATTGGGAGTTAGTTGAGCTGAAAGGAACTGCATCTTGAAGGTCTTATGTGAGGGGGGCGGAGCAACGTGGATGGTATCGGGTGCTTTTGATGCAAGCGTATGAAAGGGTTGTTGCCCCGCGGCAGCAGCTGGACGCCAGTGAGTGTAGTGAGCCTCAAAATGAGTTCACTTATGGTGACACTGAAATCTGAGAGTCTAGCCGGGAGCAGCATGTTCAAGGTTGCAATGAGGATATCGTCTACCAGAGTGGTGAGCAAGTTGAGATTGGGGAGGATGATGGAAACATTAGGCAAGATGCGCGGGGGCAAGTAGACGAAGGTGAGGAAATTGAGGAAGTAATAGCACAGATGGAAGAGCAAGACCTTGAATATGAACAAATAGAAGAGGAAGACGACGATAACTCGGATGAGGAAGATGAAGATGTTGAGCCACTTGTGCCAGCAGATTGGAGCACGCATCAATTTAATAACCTGGTTGTAAATGAAGGCAATGATACACCTTGGCAGTATAGCGACAATGAGGTGAGGCCTTGAAAGGACCTTAGATGTAGCCTAGAGAGGGGGGTGAATTGGCGGATAAAAATTTGCAGCTAAAATAAATAACCCGAGAAACTTAACCCGGAATGTCCGGGGTATATAACCCGGATACTCCGAATTATCCGGATATGCAGGTTGAAGTCCGGACACTCCGGACTGAGGATCTTCAAGAGGGATTTTAAATCTCTGCAATATTTCAACAATCTACTTGAATACAAAAGTTCTTAGTGATGTCAGGTACTTGGGGGTGTAGTAGATCTGAAGCCACGAACAATAAGAGAGTAGATCGGATCTTCCAAAAGTCTATCACAACAAACTTAAGCAAGAACACAACCAAGAACACGAAGACAAGGATTTTTACCCAAGTTCGGATTCTTGAAGGAATCCTCGTCTCCGTTGAGGAGGCACAAAGCCCGGTCCCTCTTGACCACTTTCCTCCGGTGTTGCACAAAGCACTTGTCGGTCTTCACTTCTAGCCTCTTTCCTTTGGAGGCGAGACTTGCCTTCACAAACTTCCGGCTTACCACACCAAGATTTGGAAGCTCCCGCGACTCCTTGCCGCCTAGGAGCCCTTCAAACTCCAAGAGTAACAAATACTTGAAAAAACAACTTGGAGGATGAAACTTGTGCTCAAGTATGAAAGATGCAAGAATTAGTTACTCAAATCCACTCCTCTCTCCCAAAAGAATCAAATCTATCAAAAGCTTCAAGTGGAGAAAGGAGATTTTTGCTCAAGAGAGGAATGAGTGATTTTGAATGAGCAAGTGAAATTAATGGGGCTACCAAGTTAGGTGGGAGAGAAGGCTTATATAGGTGCTCCAAAATCCAAAGTTGGGGTGAGTGCGCCAACCCGAGACTGGTTTACAACCCGAGACTCGGATTGGGAAGAATTAGAACAAACCGAGACGGCTAACCCGGAGACTCGGACAAAACCCGGAGACTCGGATTAATTAACCCAGAGTCGGACCTATTGTCCGGATACTCGGACTATCTGTCTTTGCAATCGAGAGTCCCAACCGGAGAGTCCGGACAAAAGTCCGGATACTCCGGGTTGGCCTGCTCGCCGAGAGAGCATTTTGACCAAAACAAGTGTTTTAGATAGTTTATGCAATGCAATTTTATCCTTGAGCACACGTATATCCTAAAAGTGATTTCTCGATGTATCCTCTTAATAGTACGGCTATCCTTAGACTCAAATAAAATATAAACCTTTTACAACCAGTCTTGATGCCGTCTTTAAGGAATTTAGACTCTTCTTTGAACTTCAATTTTTCTTTTCTAGAAAGATTTTGCTTCAACCTCTGCACAAATTCTTATTTAGACATTAGTTCTTCAATTGTGTTGCCATCTATCACCAAAACTTTTTAAGGGGCCTAGATGCACTTTCAATCTCCCCCTTTTTGGTGTATTGATGACAACACAATTTGAAAGCCTTTAGATGGAATAAACAAGGACAAGAAATCAGAATAGAGAGCAAAACATGCAGAGAGGCTCCCCCTACATGTATGCCCAAAAGGAAAAAAAAATTAAAAGAGTTCCCCTAGAATTTTTACAAACACGGGAACAACAAACAGAAAGATTTTGTCAAATTGCAATAGTTAATGTAATCGATATCTTCCAACTGATAATAGAGACAATTTTGACAAATATGCATAAGCAATTTAGCAGAATGCCACAACCAAGTTTCACAGAACGGTTAAAGAGCGAGTAGTAGCAAGCATAAACAACCAAAAGCACATATAACAACTAAACGAGGTCTGCGACGCTAAGAAGCTAAGGCGCTAAACACACTCCCCCTTTGGCATCAAGACACCGAAAAGGAAAGACGCCCAGAAGGGAAATCACTCGTCGTCGTCTGAAGGTTGATACTCGTCTTCTCCACTAGCATCACTGCTGCCACTGCCACTCTCCGGAGCTGCTGCTGATGGATGAATGCCAAAAAGTCGCTGAGTGGCTGAATCTGCAGAAGGCTCACCAGAGGACTCCCCTGACTCACTGGCCGGAATCTCCTCGCCATGCTGACGGCGATAAGCTCGAAAGTCTCGACGATGCTCTCGAAGCTCGTGCCGGGTCTCTTTGACTTGAGAAGATAAGTCTTGACAAAGGCAGAAAAGAGACTTGAGCATCCTCTTGAGAGTGCTCCGGCTAGTGGAAGGAGAGCCTGGAGCTGTCGTGGAAGCTGGAGTAGGAGCCGAAGAACTGGCACGAGAAGGACGACTACTAGTCCGTCTGCTAGCTGGGGCACTCGGAGCTGCTGGAGCTACTGGAGCAGAGGGGGGTCGAACCTTGTAGGAGAGGTGCTCCACATCCTTCACAAAATCAAGGCCCGTGACATGATCTACCAGAGCCATAATAAAGGGTGCATACCCGCAGCTGCTGACATTGCTCATCGCATTGTGGCGTATGGCCTCCCAAATGAAATCCATCACATCAAAGCCATGGGTACGCTCCACCAAGTGAAATAGCAAGCTGCGGCCATAAGAATTGATGGAAGATGCATCACCTTCCTTGGGCCAAAGAGAGACTCTAAGCATCCTGAGCAGAACTGATGGTACTTCTTTCAGGCCCTTGGTGGTTCCAACCATGGTTACAAAAACCGCCGAAATTCGGCGAAATCTCGGATTTCGGACCCCAGCGAGTTTGCATAGACCGGCCGGATGTAAAAATCTGAAAAAATTTTGAAATTGCTACAGTATATTTGGATTTTTATTTTTAATGAATTTCGCAAAACCGCCGAGATTTCGGAATTTTAAACCGAATTTGAATTTTTTGGTCGATCGACCGAATTATATCAATAAGTTCTCGAAGTGATCTTCAATGATAATGTTTGAAAAAGTTTATTTTTAGACTTTTTGGCATTTAGTGAAACACTCTCTGAATTTTAAAAATTGAGAATGCATTTTCATGCTATGAAAAATTTATGGGAGTATCATAAGATATGTAGGATAATACATAAAATTTATGAAAATATTTTAACATCATTTGTTATATTTTAAAAATAAAAATCGAAATAGGATAAACATCGATTCACGCGGACCACTTGGAAGTGGTCCTACAAGAAAGTTCGTTCACGCGGACCACTTCCAAGTGGTCCGGCGTGAACTTCGCTCACGCTGCACCACTTGTAAGTAGTCCGGCGTGAACCGACTAGTATCGCTAACTAGTCCGTGAACCGACTAGTATCGCTAACTAGTCCGCGAGAAGTAAAAACTTCGGACAAAGAATTCAAGTGGTCCTACAGAGAATTATGAGAAATTTAATTCTAACTGGTTATAAGACATTTTCGATGAACCTTTTCAAGAAAACATATAGAAGAAACAGGGACTAAATTTGCACATGTAGCAAACTTGACTCCCCTAAATGTGATATTTTGATAAAACCTTTTCAAAACACAAGTAGGATCAATGTAGGTCATATGAATAAGATTTCAATATACAATAAGATTTCCATATACAATAAGATTAGTAGGTCACGAGTCATAAACTTCTTCATTTAAAGATTCCTATTACAACATATATAACATATAAGTTAGTACATAATTAAAACAACTGTTTGAATTACACCTCCATAACTTTGCCATAAGGGAATTTCAGATATGTGGATGTAGGGATCGATTTAGGAACGCTGCTGAGATGGCCTAACGAGTGCCAAATCTTACAACATTGTCACATTTCCTTAAATGTAAGATTATCTTGGTTTTATCGCAGGCTTACGGATGTGGGCGCAGATGAGGGAGCCGTGGGATGCGTTGAAGGACCGGTGTCGGATGCTTTAATACATCGTCAATCATTGAAGTTCCTTCACACTTCACCGGTTTTAATACATCGTCAATCATTGAAGTTCCTTCACACTTCATCCCACCGAGAGAGTCGCTATTTTACTTTCCCTGCGCGCCTCCTTCTCCAACCTCCTCCTCTGCTGTCCGGCCAAGCTCCGCCAAATCCGCCAGCTCAAGGCTCGGGAGGCAAATCTCGGCCTCCTGTATGAGATTTCGGTTCTTGAAGGAGAAATCTCGGTAGTTGAAGGCGAAATTTCTGCTTCCAAAAAATTGGTATGAACAAATTGATTTGTTGGATTTTAAGTGCAGCTGTAATTTTTTTGCTTATTTAGACATGTATTCATGTGGGATATAGTCTAGTAAGAACTAACAATGCATGTACTCATGTGGGAATTGGGATTCATATGTCAGTATGTATTCAAAACTCAAAATTCCATGTCACTTACTCACTTGGTCACTTATGGTAGTATGGTACAGCTAGTAAGCCTCACAACGAAAGGCATATATCATGCATTTTAGCAAACATCAGTGTGGGTACGGTTACAGACAGAGTTATGACGGATCGAGCATCTCTTTGCCATTTGACTACAATGATCCATATGTCGATCCATACGCACGGCACTCATCCGCTAATGTCATGTACCTTCACCATCAGAAACCCGACACAGGAGTCTCATTACCAACATTGGAAGTCCGCTGGCTACCACGAGACATGACACAGGAGGAATACAAGCAACAACACGAGAGGAGGTATCACGAGATCATTGTCGACAACGCGGAGGTGGAGTTTGCACCAGGGGCGCTTTACTACTCATAGGTATGTGATGCAAACATACATTCATTTAGTTGTCATATGCAAATATGTGAAGACTTGTTGTGTGTATCGATTTTATTACATTCTTAATAATTGTCATGCCAATATACATTAATTGTTTGGTTGTGACTCTCAATCTTGATTTTCAATCAAAATCTCACAAATTTCATACTTCACGCACGTATACCCGAATTCCCCAATTTTTAAAAATTCCTCGAGCTTCAGTAACTACTGAAAATTTTATGGCAACATTATTCACATGTCAGAATCATGCTATTAAAATTTCAAATATTTATAACATGCTTTGTCCCATTTTTCATTCAGTTCAAAATTGCCGTGGCGTTTCATTACGACAGTACCAATGTTTCAATTTTAAAAAAATTTACATGATTCAAAAAAATCTGAAATTTTTATGACAACATTAATAATACGTCAGAACTCTCCAAAAAAAAATTCGAAATTTTTCTCCATCTTTTGGACCAATTTTCGGGCTTGTCAATCTGGCCGAAATTTCGCCATTTCTCGGCGAGATCTCGCCAATTCTCGCCGAAATTCGGCATTTCCCGGTAGAAAAAAAACCGGATTCAAAATTTGGATTTGAATTTCCGGACGAGATTTGTCCGAAATTACCAAATTTCGCCGAAATTTCGTTTTTCGGGCATGAACGGTATTTTATCCGAAACCGAAATCCAAAACACTGGTTCCAACCACAAAATGCTGAGAAGGATCATACAACTCCTTTAGCTGGCTAGGAGATATGGCCTTTCTGGCATGAAGCTTGGCATCCCCGTCATCTGTCCTCAGGTGCAACACTCTAGCAAAAGTCCTTTTGGTGGCTACATACCACACCTCATCTGTCATCCACCATATGGCTTCCGCTGTCTTGTCAAAGTATAAAGTTGAGTAAAACTGCATGATGACTTCATCATTCCAAGAGTAGCGAAACTCATTATTTCCTTCACCGATGACGCCACAGATTTGGATGATCTCATTAAAGGTTGGATTTTGAAGATCTTCCATGTAGGCCCAATCAATTGTCTTCATCCGTATCACGAGTGCTCTAGAGGAAACAAAGCTCAAGCATAGAAGTCGACCGAATTGCTCCAAAAACGCTTGTCCACATACTCATCTTGATGCAGCTCCAGTGGATCCTTATTTCTATTCTCAACAATCGCTTTGCCTTTTCCTGACCCAACTCTATAGTCAATTGGGCGAGGTCGACTCATCTGACCTGGATACCTCCAAATGGACCGGCTTTTTACTAGAGGACCTATCACCACCCGAGCTGCCTGATGATTCTTTCTCTTCTGCTCTCTTAGTTTGGCATGAAAGTCGGCAGGATGCTCATCAGGAATAGCTTGAGTATCTGGGTCTTGAGCAGATGGAGCAGAAACTGGATTAGTCGGTCGGTTGAATTGTCCCTGTCTGATCTTCCTCACTGCCTGCCTAGGCTTCTTTGAGGCGGAGACTGACACGGAGGAGGAACCAGGACGATCTGCGTCAGAAGGGCGCTTGCTAGCCCCAGAACCTCCTTGGGAAGAAGCCATCTAACGGAGCAAAAGAAAGGGATGAACAAGACAATTGTGTAAAAGTATAGATAGCAATTTTAGTTTTTGGGCCGAGCAGCACAACCCGGAGACTCCGGTGATTTTTATCCGGAGTGTCCGGACAATCCGGATACTCCGGATATAACACCCGGACACTCCGGGTTGTTCAGCATCAATCCTAAAAACCTAGAATTGCAAATCTATCTAACTCACAACGACCTCATTCAAGAATTGATCTAGGGTGAAGAGGTTCCACTTAGGCAACCCTTTTCACGGCAAATCTGAGATCAAAGGGCAAATGAGAGATAAAAATGAGAAAACTTACCAAGTGAAATAAACTCGGATGAGAAGAGCAATCCAATGGGTTCCCGAGGTGGGGAATAGTAATTTGAGGCCTCCGGAGAGTGAGGAATCCACGAGGAAAGGAGGAAGAGAGGGGAGGCGAACCCTAGGGCGTCGGTGAACAAGTTTGAGGAAAAGGAAAATCAAGAGAGAGAAGAAAGAGAACTCCGCAGAGGGTTATAAGAGACAGCCGCCTCAACCCGGAAACTCCGGACTTCAGTTCGGATACTCCGGATACTCCGGATAGTCCGGATGAAAATCCCGGATGTCCGGATTGAGGTCCTCGGGAGACAACAAGAGATTTTCAAGGAATGAACTTTAGATGGTTTAAGGCAGGAGAAGAAACGATCTTGGGGCCTTACACACTAAGTGACTAGCGAACAATCAAGCAATCAAGCCATAGTCACATAGTATAGGCCAAAACCATAGAAGAAAGATTTCAAGCAATACGGAAATAGACAAAGAAAGAGATCAAATAGGTTTAACAGAAAACATTTGACAAACAACAATCAATTTTGCATGTTTCAAACCAAGTTACGAGAGTCTAGAATATTTAGCCCACTCCTCATATCACAAAACCTTTTCTCATCAAGAGGCTTGGTGAAAATATCGGCTAATTGATCATTTGTGCTCACATGATGAATATCAATGTCGCCTTTGGTAGGATGGTCTCTCAAGAAGTGGTGGCGAATATCGATATGCTTTGTGCGAGAGTGTTGAACAGGATTGTTCGCTATTTTTATGGCGCTCTCATTATCACACAAGAGTGGTACGTGGTTATAGGAAAGACCATAATCATTCAGAGTTTGTCTCATCCAAAGTAATTGAGCACAACAACTCCCGGCCGCTATATACTCGGCTTCGGCTGTGGATAAAGCTACAGAGTTTTGTTTCTTAGAGGACCAGGAGACAAGAGATCTTCCTAAAAATTGACATGTTCCCGAGGTGCTCTTTCTATCCACTTTGCAACCGGCATAGTCTGCATCGGAATAGCCTACTAACTCAAATGATGATCCTTTTGGATACCAAAGCCCAAAATGAGGAGTGTGAACTAAATATCTCAAGATTCTCTTTACGGCCACCATGTGGCACTCTTTTGGAGCGGCTTGAAAACGAGCACACATACATACACTTAGCATAATATCGGGCCTAGATGCACAAAGGTAAAGAAGAGAGCCGATCATCGAGCGATATACCTTTTGGATGACCGGTTTACCTTCTTTGTCGAGGTCTAGATGTCCGTTGGCTTGCATCGGAGTTTTGATTGGTTTAGCGTTTTCCATACCGAACTTTTTCAGCATGTCCTTGATGTACTTTGTTTGGCATATGAAAGTTCCTTCCTTAAGTTGTTTGACTTGAAAACCGAGAAAGAACTTCAATTCGCCCATCATGGACATCTCGAATCTTTTAGTCATGATTCTGCTAAACTCCTTACATAGTTGTTCATTAGTAGACCCGAAGATAATATCATCAACGTAAATTTGACAAACAAATAGATCATTATCAATATGCTTAGTAAAGAGAGTGGGGTCGGCCTTTCCGACTACAAAACCTTGTTCGAGGAGAAAATCTCGAAGACATTCAAACCATGCTCTTGGTGCTTGTTTTAGTCCATAGAGTGCTTTGTGCAGGAAGTAGACATGGTCTGGATATTTAGGGTCTTCGAATCCAGGTGGTTGCTCGACATACACCGTTTCGGAGAGTGGACCATTTAGAAAGGCACTTTTCACGTCCATTTGGTATAGCTTGAAATCATGGTGAGTAGCAAAAGCAAGTAATATTCTAATTGACTCAAGCCTAGCTACAGGAGCATAAGTTTCATCGAAGTCCAAACCTTCAATTTGCGTGAAGCCTTGAGCGACCAACCGAGCTTTATTCCTAGTCACCATTCCATGCTCATCTTGTTTGTTCCGAAAGACCCACTTTGTGCCAATCACGTTTTGTTTTGGTCTTTCAACAAGCTTCCATACTTGATTCCGTTCGAAGTTGTTTAGCTCCTCTTGCATAGCCATTACCCAATCCGGATCTTGTAATGCTTCGTCTACCTTCAGAGGTTCAAGAGAGGAAATAAACGAGTAAAATTCACAAAAATTTGCAATACGAGATCTAGTGGATACTCCCTTGTTGATATCACCAAGTATGTTGTCGACTGGATGATCTCGTTGTATGCTTTGATGTACTCTTGGATGAGGAGTAGTTGCATTGGTTGTTTGAATGGGATCCTCATCGTCTTTAGTTGTTTTCGAGCCATTATGGGCTTGCATTGAGGAAGAGGGAGCAACCGAACTTCTTTGACTAGTTTGAATATTTTGTGTCTCATCTTGGATATCTTGAGTTGGAATGCTTGGATTTTCTTCTTGCTCAAGAGGTCTCACTTCTCCAATAGCCAATTTCTTAATTGCTTCACATGGAGGTTCTTCCCTGTCAAACATTATACCATCAACTTGTTCTACTTGAGAACCGTTAGTTTCATCAAAAGTTACATCACGAGAGATTTCAACTACCCCAGAGGTGTTGTTGAAAACTCGGTATGCATAAGCATTCGATCCATAACTAAGTAAGAAACCTTCATCAACTTTAGGAGCAAATTTAGAAGACTTAGCTTTCTTGTTAAGGATATAGCATTTGCTTCCAAAGACACGGAAGTAGGAAACATTTGGCTTCTTTCCGGTAAGAAGCTCGTATGCCGTTTTCTTCAAGATCTTGTGAAGATACAGACGATTGGTACTGTGACACGCAGTATTGATAGCTTCCGCCCAAAAGATGTCGGAGACCTTGTACTCATCAAGCATTGTGCGCGCCATCTCGATGAGAGTTCGATTCTTCCTCTCAGCCACCCCATTTTGTTGAGGGGAATAGGGGGCCGAGAACTCATGTTTAATACCCTCATCATCGAGATAGTCCTCCACGCCAGTGTTCTTGAATTCTGTGCCGTTGTCACTTCGGATTTTCTTGATGTTTACTTCAAATTCATTTTGGGCTCTTCTCATAAATTTCTTTAGAGTTCCTTGGACTTCACCTTTATCATGCAAGAAAAACACCCAAGTAAAGCGAGAAAAATCATCAACAATAACTAAACCATACTTGTTTCCTCCAATGCTTATGTATGCTATTGGACCGAACAAGTCCATGTGAAGCATCTCTAGAGATCTTGAGGTGGTCATCACATTCTTGGCGGGATGTGAAGCCCCAACTTGCTTTCCGGCTTGACATGCGCTACATACCCTATCTTTCTCAAAAACAACGTTTGTTAATCCAAGGATGTGATTGCCTTTCATGAGTTTATGAAGATTCTTCATACCAACATGAGCAAGTCGGCGATGCCATAGCCAACCCATGCTAGATTTAGCCATTAAGCACGTTTCAAGATTAACTCTATCCTCTTAATGACATCCACACCCTTATCACTAAACACACAATTGTAGCCCGCTTCACATAATTGAGCAACGGACAACAAATTGTAGCTCAATGATTCAACAAGCAAAACATTATTTAAATGAAAATCATTTGTGATGAAAATCTTACCCAAACCTACCACTTCACCTTTACCATTATCTCCAAAAATTATGCTTTCACTATTTGATCCATTTGTATCCAAGTGTGCGAACATTGCCTTCTCCCCGGTCATGTGGTGAGTGCATCCGCTATCCAATATCCAACTTGATCCACCGGAGACATAGGCCTACAAAAACAAATTTAGATTTTTCCTTTTGGTACCCAAACTTGTTTAGGTCCGCGCACGTTAGTGACAAGAGATTTTGGAACCCAAATAGATTTCACATGAGAGGCATAGTTGGGTTTACGCCCAATATGATGAGCAACTACATGACCAAGGTTAGTTCTTTTAAGCACATAAGATGCAAAGAAGGTAGCATGATCCTTATGATTAGGATTTCTTTTACTCTTAACAAAGTGGATTGGCTCATTCAATGGGGCAATAACGATGTGATTCTTTTTGCCCTTGGGTGGTGTATACCCAAGCCCATGCTTCATAGGGTTACCTTGACGCTTACCAAGAAACTCCTCTAATCCTTTGCTAGCCTTATAGGACTTTTGAAGTCCATCTTCAAGCATTTCCTTGAGCTTCTCATTTTCATGAGCCAACACTTGCAAGGTCTCAAAGTTAGTGGCACAAGTATCAACATTAATATTATAACATCTAGCACATCCATTGCTAGTAGAAGGATATGAGAAATTGGAGTCACCCATCAAGGAGTTAGATTTGCTATTCAAGTGATCAACAAGCTTCACTTCAAGAGTCTTGCAAGCATCTTTTGCTTTGGCAAGTTCCTCTACGAGTGAAGCGTTGGTGATCACAAGACTAGTAAGCTTCGGATTTAGTCATTTTGAACTTTTGACCAACTCTTCAAACTTTCTCCTTTCATAACTTAGGCTCTTCTCTAGCTTGAGGTTTTCTCTTTTTCAAGTATTAGCAAATCCTCTTGAGCTTGAGAGTAGCCTCTTTTGCTCAATGGTTTCCTCCAACTTCTCAATATCTTTTAAAAGTAAATCTAATTTTTGAACATCAAAATCTTCCATGGACTTAAAAGCAATTTCATCGTCACTAGCATCATCGCTATCATCTATGCATGAGTTTACAATTGAAGGAGATGTTGTTTTGAATAATACCTTGCGCTCCTTGGCCATAAGACACATTGGAGCGTCTTCATCGTCATCGCTCAAGTTGTCGAAGAGGCCCTTCTTAGTTGTTGAGGAGGGAGACATGGCGATGGCGACGGAAGCAACTCCTCCTTCTTCGTCGGAATCGGAGCTTGAGTCGGAGTTGGAGTTTGAATCCCACTCTTCTCCTATATGAGCTTGTCCCTTGTGCTTGAAGTGTTTGAACTTCTTGCTCCTCTCCTTATCCTTGCCACGGTATTTATCCTTTTTGTATGGCTTGTCTTCCTTCTTTTCCTTTTGGGGACATTCGGCGATGAAATGACCGGCTTCCCCACATTCATAGCACTTTCTTGTTGAGTGTCTTCCTCTTGATTTGTTCCATTGATTTTTGGAGTAGCTCCCCGGTTTATACCCCTTTTCTTGAGGAATTTGTTGAATCTTCTTACGAGCAAGGCCATATCATCATTGGTCAAGGGCCACTCTCCTCATCATCGCTTGTACTTTCCTCGACTTCTGTGCAATCCTCACGACTTTCAAGGCGATACCTTTCTTCTTTCGACTTGAGCTCTTCTACCACCTCGGCTTCCTTTGTCATCATCTCATCCATCATTAGCCTCCCAATAACATCATGGGGAGAGAGTGTCAAGTTTGGTCGATCCGGATGAGTTGCACCAGTTGCGGTTGGTGGGAGTGATTACTCGAAGAATGATCTTAACAACCGCTTTGTCGGTGAGCTCGGTACTCCCAAGACCCTTTGCTTGATTCACCAATACCATCAGTGGTCGAACATCTTTGTATAGGATTCTCCTTCTTCTAGAGTGAATCGCTTAGCTCACCAATGATGAGCTCAATCTTGGACTCACGGACACTCGATATCCCTTCATGAGTAACCATAAGTCTTTCCCGGATTGCTTTGGCATCTTCAAGTCCATCGACTTCGGTTAAACTCGGAATCACTTAAAGCATTGAACAAGGCATTGACGGCCAAGTCATTAAAATGTTGGGCTTTCTTCTCTTGGGAGTGAGCTTGCTTGGATCCATAGCTTTAAAACCTGTTTCTACAATCTCCCAAATACGGGTGAAGTGATCTCAAGTACATCTTCATTTTATGTTTCCATGCGGCATAGCGAGTACCATCAAAGTGAGGTGCTCTACGGATGACACGAAACATAAGATGAAGAGCTTGAGACTCGAGAGAAGGATAATCATACGGAATTTCAACCCCTTTGCCGGAACGTGGCCTTCTCTTGGTCACGGTTTCGTCACTCTTTTCTATTAGCGACATCTTGATTCTCCAAGCGGTTAAGCCAAATTACGAGAACACGGCTCGATACCAATTGAAAGGACCTTAGATGTAGCCTAGAGGAGGGTGAATAGGCGGATAAAAATTTGCGACTAAAATAAATAACCCGAGAAACTCAACCGGAATGTCAGGTATATAACCGGATACTCGGATTATCCAGATCTGTCGGGTTGAAGTCCTGGACACTCGGTGAGGATCTTCAAGAGGATTTTAAATCTACGCAATATTTCAACAATCTACTTGAATACAAAAGTTCTTAGTGATGTCGGTACACAGGGTGTAGTAGATCCGAAGCCACGAACAATAAGAGAGTAGATCGGGTCTTCCAAAAGTCTATCACAACAAACTTAAGCAAGAACACAACCAAGAACACGAAGACGAGAATTTTTTACCCGAAGTTCGGATTCTTGAAGGGAATCCTACGTCTCCGTTGAGGAGGCACAAAGCCCGGTCCCTCTTGACCACTTTCCTCCGGTGTTGCACAAAGCACTCGCGGTCTTCACTTCTAGCCTCTTTCCTTTCGGAGACGAGACTTGCCTTCACAAACTTCCGGGCTTACCACACCAAGATTTGGAAGCTCCGCGACTCCTTGCCGTCTAGGAGCCCTTCAAACTCAAGAGTAACAAATACTTGCGAAAACAACTTGGAGGATGAAACTTGTGCTCAAGTATGAAAGATGCAAGAATTAGTTACTCAAATCCACTCTCTCTCCCAAAAGAATCAAATCTATCAAAAGCTTCAAGTGGAGAAAGGAGATTTTTGCTCAAGAGAGGAATGAGTGATTTTGAATGAGCAAGTGAAATTAATGGGGCTACCAAGTTAGGTGGGAGAGAAGGCTTATATAGGTGCTCCAAAATCCAAATAGTTGGGGTGAGCTGCGCTCAACCCGAGACTCGAGTTTACAACCGGAGACTCCGGATTGGGAAGAATTAGAACAAACCGAGACGGCTAACCCGGAGACTCCGGACAAAAACCCGGAGACTCCGGATTAATTAACCCGGAGAGTCCGGACCAATTGTCCGGATACTCCGGACTATCTGTCTTTGCAAGAGTCCCAACCGGAGAGTCGGACAAAAGTCCGGATACTCCGGGTTGGCCTGTTCGGCCAGAAGAGAGCATTTTGACCAAAACAAGTGTTTTAGATAGTTTATGCAATGCAATTTTATCCTTGAGCACACGTATATCCTAAAAGTGATTTCTCGATGTATCCCTCTTAATAGTACGGCTATCCTTAGACTCAAATAAAATATAAACCTTTTACAACCAGTCTTGATGCCGTCTTTAAGGAATTTAGACTCTTCTTTGAACTTCAATTTTTCTTTTCTAGAAAGATTTTGCTTCAACCTCTGCACAAATTCTTATTTAGACATTAGTTCTTCAATTGTGTTGCCATCTATCACCAAAACTTTTTAAGGGGCCTAGATGCACTTTCAGGCCTAACAGCATTAACCCCGCAAAAGAGACAGTGCAAGATGCTATCAAAGATTGGGTCTTATCACTAAGAAAAACTTTCAGGGTTAAGAAGTGTCATGTACTCGGAGATAGTTGAGAACCTGAATTTTGAGCCATGTGCTATTATCCGAGCAATTGAGAACAGATATCAGTACACCATTAGCTACGGAAAGGCATGGAGGGCGAAGCAGAAGGCCTTGGAAATGAGATTTGAGAAATTTGAAGACTCGTATCATAATCTGCCCGCCCTGCTCAGTTGCATTCAGGGAAGAAATCCTGGTACTTATTATGATTATCAGGACTGTCCGTCAAGCAAGTGGCCGAACACGAGGCATCTGAAGAGAGTTTTCTTCGCATTCAGAGCTTGCATTAGGGCGTTCTATCATTGCCTCCATTGTTGTGTATGGACGGCACATTCCTGACTGGGAAATGCAAAGGACAAATAATGACAGCTGTGGGCGTCGACGCAAACAACCAGATTCTGCCTGTTGCCTTTGCCTTTGTGGAAAGCGAGAACTATGAGAGTTGGCTGTGGTTCCTACGGAACTTGAAGATCGGAGTGGTGAAAACTTGCCAACATGTGTGCATACTGCATGACAGACATGGTGGTCTGCTTAGTGCCATCAGACAGTTGCAAACAGGGGAAGAGGAGCCATTTCCCTGGATTGACTGCAGTCGAGGGCTACGCTGTCCATCGAGTGATGAGGCAGTTCGGTCTATGACAGGAGTTCCCGGTCCAGGTCGGCTGGCAGGTCCCACACGGCGTCCACACGTAAGTTCCCTACGTCGATGCTCTCTAATCACTACGGTGTAATGATATGTAATAATGTTATATTTTTTCTTATCCGCAGGCAGAGTAGGAGGGGCGGGCATGGGTGCGCCCCATGGCACGTACGTATAGCGTCATGGGTCGAGGAGTGGGGAGGAGCCTTGGACGACGTCCACGCCGAGGATGCGCCGTACGACCCGCAGACGTACCAGGGGTACCGACAGTGGTACACTTCCCGTACCCATCTGCGTTTGGTACGTGTCAACCTCGATCCTCCTAGACACATCCCCAGGGTGACGGACACGTATCCCGACCATACAGACTCAGCTCTGCACGGTGCGGTAAGTTTTGTCTAATGTCCGATGTATTTTCGTATTATATTTGCCGGATTAATGTGTTAGGCTAATTCGTAATGTATTTTTCAGACTGATGTGCTAGCCCAGTACTACGAGGAGTCAGGGAGCTTCTTTTCTCGTCTGTCTCGTGGGGTAGTCGTGACCAAAGAGGACGCGACCTCCTTCTTCGCGAGGTTCAGGGAGAATGTGAGACGCATCCTCGAGTTGGCAGGATGCCGGGCGCCTCGCGATGTGGCTCACGGCGTGCCGCTTAGTGGAGTGAGGAGTGCTCCAGGTACATCTTCACACGCCGGTACATCTTCACATGCCACGACCTCTCGTCCCACCGTCACACTGAGCTATGCGACAGGGCGAGCTGCTGGACACGCTGGTCTAGCCCCTCACGTCGGAGGTAAGTACTTCATCACACTTTGTATGTTTTCCAATTATTTTTTGAATGGTACCAACAAGTCTTCATTTCTTACAGGCTCACAGGCGCGGTGGTTCTCCTCTGCAGCTTCACCTGCCCCTGACGACTACGAGGGGCATTTTGATGATCCAGCCCATGCGGAGTACGACCTCGACGATGGTGGGGTGTCGAGGTACTTCGCTGATCCGGATGAGCCTGGATCATCGCAGATGTAGGGAGCACCACCACCGACGCAGCCTTCTCAGCCTGAGTACGCTACACCTCCAGCTAGACCATAGAGGACCCACCGCGCACCGACGCAGCTAACCTACTCGCGAGGCGATTCGCGAGGCCCGCCCAACATGCGGAGGCGCCCAGAAATGGGGGCGCCAGTAGTTTGTTATGTTATTTTAGCTTATGTATTTAGTTATTCCGTTGTGATATACTTTTCATCTTATGTATTTAGTTACATACGATATATTTTTGGTATGGTAGTAACCTATTACTTTTGTTTACGAAATATTTTTATTCTTTGTTACAATAGGCCTGCTTTCAAGCATGAAGAGTCAATTAGTTAAAAATGGTTATAACATCTCGTAATAATACCTCAAAAATGGTTGACATATCGCATACGGTGCAGTCAAAAATGGTTGACATATTTTACACGTTTAGAAGAGAAATTATGGAGGAATAGCCTCCAAACACCCTATGACACTTGTACTACCGTAATGTGTGAAAGAATCCTATTTAAAACTTGGTTTGCATCCCAATTCTGCCCAACCAAACACCCTAAACGATCACTACAAGCACATTCCAAAAAACTTAAACAGTTGTTGCGAATGACGGTCGTGCAGCAGCTTTTCAGGGCGAATAGCCTACTCACGGGCTTGCAGCCTTGTAAGGCCGATTAGACAAGTCACATGCATCACCTTTGTCAGCATGACCTACGAAAAAAGAAACGCCGTGCAGCTTTTGACAGAGGGTGACACGTCGTACAGCCTTTGACAGAGGTTGACAGGTCGTGCAGCTTTTCTCAGAGGATGATAAGTCGTGCAGCTTTTCTCAGGAGGTGACAAGTCGTGCAACTTTGATGACGGGTGACATGTCGTGCAGCTTTGATGATGGGTGACAAGTTGTGCAACTTTTCTCAGAAGGTGACAGGCCGTGCAGCTTTGATGATGGGTGACACGTCGTGCAGCTTTTCACAGAGGATGCCAGGCCGTTAAAATGCACGAGTGTTGTAGTTGTGTGGGGTAACCCCTCACCACCACTATAAAACCAGCCCAGGGGTAGACATTCAACACCGTCAAACCAGCAATAAACGTGAGCAGAATATACACAAATTAGGGCACGATGTCGTTCTACCGTCGCCTCTTCAGCAAGCAGAACTTACCCCGCCCCGAATACCCGGATGCTAGTAGCGTTGACGCCCCAGTTCTGCCGGAGTTGCCCCGACCCAAATGCGACTGCAACCTTCCGGTGAATATGATGCAATCTACCCACGGAGAGACGGTCGCCCGCGCTCACTACTGTTGTGCCCGCCCTTACCGGGTAAAACTACTGGTGTTCATACAATACAGGGTAACAGTACCATTTCATGCATCGTTCTTTCTTTTCTTAGCACAACGACCGGTGTTGCTTCTTTCAATGGATCGAAGGGCCGGAACGACGTGATATCGAATTTATCAAAAACTACCATGACGCCTACCCCGCTTCGCCCGATAACTTCACCCGGTGGGAGAGGCCGCCAGGATATGTCCCCGTTCTAGATCGAGTAGAGTTCAGGGCCGGTGGGCAAGGGGCCAACCAGTCGGTGAGTTTCATGCGACATACTCATGTTTCTCTCACAAAGTAGTAATTCTAAACCAGTTAATTGCATGCAGGAGTTCAAAAAGAAATTTGCGAAATTGCTCAAGGCAAAGGAGAAACCTCCTCAGGGGTCACCCGAAAGCCCCGACTTTTGCGAACATGGCCTGCAGGCAGTGGTTGATACCTGCCACGATGATCTAGCAGACCGGAGATTCTACTGGTGCCCCTTGGTCGAGGATGAATGGTGCGGCTACTTCAACTGGGTGGACCCGAAGACGTACCACCCACATCTCAAACTTCCTGTATGGGATAACTGGGGAGAGCAACTCTCTCCGTAGTGCTACTACGGACCAGAAAAGCCAGACCATGAGTACGCCTACGGTATTATTCAACGACCACAGCGAGCATACTGCATTGACTGCAGGGCACGCTTTCAGTTGTACAAGGATAAGCCCAACACACACCTCCTGCACCATATAGTGGAGTGCAAGCCGAAACAAAGCAGGTGTCTCGGCAAGGCTCCACCAACGGCTAGCGCACCAGAAGTGCAAGAGGGTACCTCCTCTCGAAGAGGAAGGGACAAGGGGAAGCAGCCGTCCGAGGTCCGCACCACACAACAAATCCTTGACGCGTTACGCAGACCATCCGGGAACCCGGGTGGTATTAACATAGGGGACGCCGAGAATCGGGATGATATGCCCATATGGGAGGGCAGAAATCCACATAAAAAAGACCAAAAAATTCTGTCTTATACACCCAAGATGTACGGCATAAGCCACCCAATCGGCGACAGCTGGGAGCACTGCGGATCCCCATGGAGTTCTTTCATAGTAGGGATTGAGCGGCGTTCGAGAACAAATCACGAAATTTACACGGGTGATGTAAAATGCAGAAAATGTCGGACATCATTCCCGCTCTACCCAGATAGGCGAAACGATCACTTGTTCCACCATGACAAACAGTGCTTTCGTTAGTTAGTTCGTCAAGCAATTCCGTCACTATTGTAATGCCCTTGTAATATAATCTAATCTATTCCTTATTTTATCACCTGTACTCTCGGTGTATGTGCCCTTATATATGTTCAACAAATAATTTAAGTGCTTCGTGGAAACTATTCATAACATGAGTTGTCGTCGACTATAATATACTTAGGGTTATTGCACTAGTGGAACTTAGATGCAAAGCAAGGTGTAAGTTACATATTTTTCCAGAATATGGTAGTGCATATACGAAAGATCAAATGTGGTCCATTGTTCATAAAAATTCCATTTAGACATGATATTTTACGGGCCGACGAAAAGGCTAAAAAACATGACATGAGTTGTTGACTACGATACTTAGGGTTATTGCACTAGTGGAACTTAGATGCAAAGCAAGGTGTAAGTTACATATTTTTCCAGAATATGGTAGTGCATATACGAAAGATCAAATGTGGTCCATTGTTCATAAAAATTCCATTTAGACATGATATTTTACGGGCCGCCGAAAAGGCTAAAAAACATGACATGAGTTGTTGTCGACTACGATACTTAGGGTTATTGCACTTGTGGAAATTACATGCAAAGCAAGGTGTAAGTTACATGTTTTTCCAGAATATGGTAGTGCATATACGAAAGATCAAATGTTGTCCATTGTTCATAAAAATTCCATTTAGACATGATATTTTACGGGCCGTCGAAAAGGCTACAAAAATTTATTCACATGCAATAACGCGATTTGTTCACATGCAAAAACGTGATTTTGTCCACATGCAATAACGCAAAAGGCTACGAATTGTTCACATGAAATAACGCGATTTCGCTAGTCAATTAGTACCATCGTACTAATTATAATTTTACTAACACCCTCATACTAATGATTTTACTTGGATCCTAAATGATGTACACTGTCACCCTAAATATTTTCATCTTTTTTGAAGTCTCTCCAATTTTTTTTCAATTTATAAATTTGCTGGGAGACTGGACCACATGTCGCCCTATGGTTGGGCGACATGTTCATGTCGTCCTATGGTTGGGCGACTTCTCTCTGTCACCCAATCGTTGCGCGACTACTTCTGTCGCCCTGTCCACCTCACTGTCGAGTCAGCACTCGCCCACATGTCGCCCAACAAATGGGCGACAGGGGTACATTTTTGCAAAAAAAAATTCGTGATATATTTTTGCAATTTGAATTAAAAAATGTATTATTTAAAAAAAAGTTCTTCTTTGTTTCCTTACCTTTGCCAGCAGACTTAGAACCATTATTTGAGTCATGCTTCACCTCTTCCTTCACCACAAACTTAGCCCTGATTTCTATCTCAATCTCTTTCTTCTCATTCTCGTCTGTCGATGACTTGTCCTTGCCCTTAATCTCAAGGTGTATCTCATCCTTTGACTTCTTCTGTTCCACCTTCAGCTTGACCCCGGATGCGTCGGCAGTCACACATTGTTTTTCTTTCCCCATCTTCAATATGGCCTAGACCGTGCAGGGTTGTCCAAGCACCAGAATTCCCTGCAATTGCAACTTTCAGTCACTATCATGTAGATTGCTACATAATGGAGCATCATATCCTTAGAAGATGACGACTTCTTGGCATGAATTTTCCCAGAACACAGTCTGTCCGGCACGATAGATTTAATGAGATATTGGATTGTGACAGATAGCCACTGTTGTAAAATTTGTTGTACTATGGCAGGGTTTGCCGTTGGTCTTGGTTGAACAAAGTTGTTTTCCCTCGGGCAAGTGATCGTACAGTAAAGGGGGTGCTTTCTAGCACATTGGGATGTGGATACCTTGCCTGAGACAACTTAAGGACTTAATCTTGTGTGCCATTGAACTGGGCCTAACCGTGCAGCCACAAGTCTGGTATGGGACAGACCTAGTTGATTAATTTACAATGTCTAGTCTTGAGTACTGCCAATTGGTGGTGTGGGTTCCGGGATGAACGGGTAGATTCACATGGCTCAAGAGGGCCCTGAGGGGTGAAACCTTAGTGGGCAGTACCGAGTTTAGACAGTGCATTGTAAAGGCTTTGTCGTGATCTCTCTGCCGACACACCAAAGGAAGTATGTTAATCCAGAGGCAAAAGAAGATGATCATGTCTTGTGGGTAAAACTGTACAACCTCTGCAGAGTGTAAAACTATTCGAATAGCCATGTCCACGATCATGGACATGCCCGAGAATTTCACACGAGGTATAGAGTGTTCCATAAAATGTGGGATTATTGGGATGTGAACGGGAAGTTCACTATTATTTTGTTGTCTAAAGTTATACTGTTGAATTTAGTGGTTTGATACTTGTTTTGGATGGTGTAGGGTGATGCCTCACCAATCTGTTCATGTTGTCTACCAATGATTTACCAGTTATTTATTATCCTTTCATAAATTTGCTTTCAAACTATTTATTGTATTTCAATTCAAGTTATTGCTTTCTGCAAATGAACCATATGACTATCCTTTGTCAAGCCTTACATGAATATGTTGCATCATTTTCCTGCAGCTTGATGAGTACTTTACGTGCTCACGGTTGTATGCCTTTGTTGATTAGTTGCTAAAGGAGAACCAGAAAATACTGAATTCTATGAGGAGGGATATTATGAAGACTATGTGGACTAGGAAAGCATTTCTCCAGACGATTGCCTGTGGCATGTCTAATGGCCAAAGTTATTTCTTTTTCGCTGCAACAGTTTATTTTATTTCTTAAACCATAAGGCATAGTTGTATAAACTTTGACCATAAGGTCGTTTGCTTTATTTATTGCTTCTTTCTTAGTTATTTTGTTGTATGGAATGATATTTCATCTATGTTTTCATCGTGTGCACTAGCGTGATTCTGAACTAGTGCAGAATACACAGAGGGTTCCGGATTTGCAAATTCGGGTCCCGACATTAGTACAACGAGTAGTACATGAAATGATGATAATTGTATAACTAGTATTACATGAAATAACAATAGTAGTGTAATGAGTAGTACGTAACATGAGGTATAATTGGTGTAATGTTACTGCAAGTAGTAGTATGTGAAATGACCATGTTGGTTTAATGAGTAGTTCATGAAATGAGGATAGAATGCATAAATAATGGTTTGTACTTAGCGTGATTTTGTGCAATTAATTGTACATGAAATTACAGTATTAGTACACTTAATGATAATAATAGTATAATTAGCAGTACATGAAATAACGATACATGTCGTAAATAATAGTAATAATTGGTGTGATAGTACTGCAAATAAAAAATGATAGTAGATGAATTGATGACATTAGGCTTAAATAATGGTGCATAAATACTTTAACAGTAGCACATAAAAAATGTTGTCAAGAATTTTCCATGTTACTGCTGATTACGAACGCGACAAACTGTACATTACCATTTAATGCGCGTGTGTCATTTGGCATGATAGGTACTACATGGGAGATATCCAAGATTTGTTCGTGTTTTATAGTGACAGCATTGTTCGAGAGGGTCCATATGGGGTGGACCTTTCGAACTATGAACGGAAGGTGATCCGGGCTCCAGGTCTTACAAAGATGGGTCTGGACGAGCTCCGTAGGTGCGTGAGGAGCGCATTTGATGGGGAGACTACCCGAAGGAAGTTTGTAATTGAGGCCGTACATGCAGCATTTGTGGGATGTTCGACCGACTATTTGTGGGAGCTGTGCAAGATCGCGAGAAGCTCACAGTGGGGGAAATACATGTAAATTGTGATGAGCCCTTTGGCAAAGATACACTGCCCCCGATGGTGTATGTGCGCTTCCTGGATAGAGGAGAAACCTCAAGTCCTCGTGGTGGTGGTGGCACCGCCGTCGAAGCATCCAGGAGGACACTGCTGCAGATGAATTTCAGCGGAACAAAGACGTTGGGAGGTGGTGGTTCGCTCGCATTGACTGTCACGAGCAGCTGGAAGCCCTGGCGGACGAAGCATTATCCGACGACGATGATGTCAATACAAATAGCAGTGGAGATGACGATGCAGCTCTCATCGGTGGCATTGTATTCACTGATGTGGAGTACGTGTCTTCGCACCTCGATGATCTGGCGATGCCTTCTCTGGTGTTGCCAGATGAAGGCAGCTATGGTTGGGTCTTCGATCAGGACACTCTACTGGTAGGGCAACGCTTTCCTACAAAGAGTGTCGCCCAGCAGGCAATTGCGAGATATGCGGTCAGCATCAGCCGCACGTACGGGTGTATAGGTCCAACCCAGATACGTACATTGTCAAGTACCTGGATCCTGAGTGTCCTGGCAAGATCCGTGCCCAGAAATTCAAAGGCACGAGTTCGGGCTTCAGGATAACCGTCCTGATGGATCACATTTGTGTGCTTACTGATCTATTTAGAAGCATAGAAATGTGATGTCCTCATATGTAGGCAGCCTGATTTCTCACTTGGTCATGGCGAACGTGACCGTTTCGTCGAAGCTACTGATGGCTGACGTGATTAACATGGTGGGATATCTTGTTAGCTACGGCAAGGTTTGGCGAGCGAAGAAGAAAGTAATCGAGATGATGTGCTGACCATGGACGACACTTTCCTATCTGGAAAGAACAAGGGCACCATATTGATGGCGGTCACCACCGATGCCAACAATCAGCTAATCCCAGTGGCTTATGCGATCGTGGAAAGTGAGAACACGGAGAGCTGGTTGTGGTTTCTAGCAAATGTTAAGCAGGCTGTTATCCAGGACCGTCCGAACTTATGCCTCATCATAGACAGGCATGCTGGTACATTAGGCATCTTACCGTGAACTTGTATAGGCGGTTCTGCAGCAAGGAAGTCATGAAGAAATTCAAGAGGCTCTGCATCTGCATGCAAAGCAAGAGAGGCAATTTGGAGAGTGCCCGACGAGGAGACCTCGAAGAATACAACGGGGCCAGGAGAGTGCCAGATCAACAACTTCTCACAGTTGGTGCGATTGCATGCTTCAGAGATGGAGAAGTGGTCCCCGCTTTATGACACAGACGGTGCAAGGTACGACATAATTATAACTAATATGTCAGAGGTTTACAACGGTGTTCTAAAGGGGGTCTGATCCTTCCCAATCAGTGCTATCGTGGAGGAGACCTGGAATAGAACCGTTGGATACTTCGTGAACAGGAGAAGCAGTTCTCCGAACGTATGCATGCATACATGGAGAGGAAAATATAGAAGACTCGGTCGCACGTTGCGCACACCATGGATGGAGTTAGACAGAAGTTCGAAGTACGTCTACGAGAAAAGTTCGTTGATGACCATTATAGGGGCTATCGTAAACAAGTGTGCATAATACGTGATGTAGCGATATGCACATGCAACAAGCCGAAACTGCTGCACAAACCATGCTCCCATGTATATGTGGTGTGCGCGGTTCTCTGTTAGTCATCTACACCCTACATCTCTAAGTACTTCAGCGTCGACCATCTGTTCAGGACATGGAGTTCCGAATTCAACTCCTACGGGCTAGACATGCATTACAGGGAGCTGTGGCCGAGCCAAGTGACTTAGTGTCAGAATGACAGTTTGAAGAGGAGTGGGCATGGATGGTGACAGTCACGGCGAATCCGTAACGATATGGATGCAAGTCAGCGTAGAGACACACCAGCTCCACGGAGGGCCTGTTGTGCAGGGCAGTGGGGCATACAGTGAAGAATTGCCCGAATAGGGCAGGCTCGTCAAACTATCCATAAGAACCTCCGATAAAGTACTTTGACGTGTGATTACAGTATCAGCATGTAATTTTATTTTTAGTTTACTAATGTAAATGCATGTTATATAATGTCATGTACATTCATATTATATACTGTCCTGTTAAGTGGTTTGCTGTTATTTGATGTTATGACATTTAAGGCTATTTATTGCTATTTGTACTCTTCGTTTCATGTCATTTGTTATCTTTTTGCGGGGCATGGCTGGACATGTACAGACTTTGCTTGATCCATCCTATAATGGCAAGCATCATAGCAGGGCCTGGCTTATAGGGGATGGTCCACCATCGTTCGATCCCAAGGGTCCGAGGGAGCACTGGCCCTTGGATGCGCGGTATGTCCCATTTCTACAGCAGTTAGGTCTATTACCGTTGGCACGGATGATGGATATCGGGAGTTGTTTCTCTTTGGAAGGGGCTCTCTTATCCGCGCTCGTCGATCATTGGAGGCCGGAGACCCACACGTTCCACTTCCGTTGGGGGAGATGACCGTCACCTTGCAGGACGTTGCCGTGATTACCGGTTTGCCTATCAGGGGCAGGTCGATAGTTCCACCACCGAAGTGGCCTGATTGGATGGTCAGGTTGCACTACAGGTTTGTCATCCAGTCCTGGAGAACAGTTAGGAGGTTCCACAGTCCTAGCTTTGCCGCTACATGCGATGTCCCCCTGATGCACCAGAGTATGTAATGAGAAGTCACCTTGTGGCATACCTGTTGTTCTTGTTCGACTGGGTGTTGTTCCCTTCTACACATAGAGATTGCGTGTACCCGAGCTACATCCACATCGTCGAGGCATTGGCTGACGCCTAGCTAGATGACGTTTCACATTTCAGCTTTGGATCGTCCGTGCTTTGTGCAACATACAAGGGATTATGTGCAGCATGCCCGAAGGCAACGAGCGATGAGCCCGTGCTTGCAGTATGCTACTCTCTGCTTCTGATATGGTCTTGGGAACACTTTCCTGTTGGGTGGCTATACTTCAAGGATCCCGTGTACCCGTATCCATTAGAGGCTCCATTCTACGATGAGGGTGGGGACCCGATCGACAGGGCCAACAAGGGTACGCGGTGGACGGACGACCGATTGGGATGGGCAAGGGAGAGGCCTCGTCGAGTCTACGTAGAGTTTCATAACTACTTTGAGACCATGCACGAGGACGACATCATATGGCAACCATGGACTACGCATTTCTTGCTTACTACGGTGCCACACGGATTATCAGAGTAGTGTGGGCAGGATGTTCATTACTGGTTGATGACATGCCACCTGGTGTTCTGTCATATGGTTGAGCCGCATTGTCCAGCCCAAGTGATGTGTCAGTTCGGACTTAATCAGCAAATCGCCCCTCTAGTTGGCCCACCTCTGCCACGAAAAGTGCATAGGTAAGTGCAATTCATAATATTCAATTCTGCGTCGCTCTACGAGCCTACAAGATGTAATTCTAATTTGTAACCTCCAAATTTCTTTTATTGCAGGCAATCTCAGAAGGGTCAACAGAGCGATGACTAGCGCCAGACACAGTTACCTAGGACAACTGCGTGGGATCAGTCCACCACGGAGCAAGTAGTGGCCGAGGATCAAACATACGACCTGGAGTCGTACGTCGTGTACTTGGAGTGGTACATGCCACGTATGTATGCTCGACTTATTGGACCTGCTCTTTAGAGGCCCGAGGAGGTCACGCACACCGACCAGTTGGGCCTCGGCCACCCTTTGCACCACGCATCACAACAAGACGACACGGTATGAGTGCAATTTATGTTTCATTCATGTTTTCATTTGTGCCTAACCAACTTCTCATGTTGTCCATGTAGTTCGATCGCACGAACCGTATCGTCGATGAGGCTTCCACTATAGCACGATGGGGGAAGCGCAACACTGTGACTGGCATGCTTGGGGTACCATAGAGGATGCAGCGTTGAATGGAGCAAAGGATGGACCCTATGCTCGAGCTGAGGTTGAACATGTTGGTGTTTAAGATGGAGCGCATTTTAGATCATGTCAAGTGGTTGGAGAAGATTGTGTGTGTCGCAATCCTTGTTGTACTCTATGCTATACTTGTGAAGTAGTTCGTTTCCTGCAGAGGAGACAAAGTTGGTCATAGATGCCATTCGAAGTGGTTTAAGAATGATGTAACTTATGTACTATTTCAATATGGTATTTTGCTTTGTTAACTTATGTGCTATTCGGATATGATCTTTTGCTTTCTTAACTTTTGTATTACGTAATTATCTCCTCGTAGTAATGACAGTTGTCAAATACCGAAAGCATCCATCACCTTTCGTAGTCGGCCTGAAAAAACCGACGGGACAACACTATGCCCCCTCTTTCTTAGAGCTAAGTGACAACATGGTGGTTGTTCGTTTCTCAAACAGATTAGACAACTCGCGGGCAGCAGCTTTGTCAGGTCGATTAGACAACTCGAGGGCAGCAGCTTTGTCAGGCCTATTAGACAACTCGAGGGCAGTAGTTTTGTCAAACCGATTAGACAACTCGCGGGCAGCAGCTTTGTTAGGACGATTAGACAACTCGCTTGCAGCAGCTTTGTCGGGCCTATTAGACAACTCGCGGACATCCAGCTTTGTCAGGTTGATTAGGCAACTCCCAAGCAGCAACTTTCTTAGGCTGATAAGACAACTCGTGAGCAGCAGCTTTGTTAAGCCGATTAGACAACTCGTGAACCCAGAATGATGACCTACGTCGTCAAAGGCTCAAGGAGAGGAACAATGAGGAGGTCGTCAACCTCGGCAGCGACTACCACACTTACTGCTACTATAGCAATGCCAACTGTAGTTGTGTTTTCCACTATCGTGACCAGTAGCCCCGTTCACGCCGTCCTGACGATCAACACTCCATGTGGGTGCCGTATGATTACCCATTCGAGCCTTAATGTCCTTCACCCTTAAAGCGTAGTACATCTCGCCCTTTTACAATTCCAAAAGGCGCACTAGTATCATACTTTTGTCCATGTTCATGGCTGCTCTGTGCCACCATTTATACCGTTCAAACTGTATGCGCAATGTAATCCACCTTTATTATGAAATGCTATATTTCATCCATTCTGATGTTTTCAAACTTTAAACATGCAACGACTGTACCAGTTGCAAAACAACATCAACGGATGTGACAACACTTACCTCATAGAATAAACAACATGCAAATACCTGTGCACAGCACATGCGGCCAAGCGGCGATTTTCCCAACAAAAAACCGCGCGGGGCTAAATCTGCAAACAACAAATTTTGAAAAAATTCACATCTGCGATTGGCGATAGAGAACCCTACCGAACTAGCGACATACTCTCTGTCGGTATTTGAAATGGCAATATTTCAAATGTCGATAGATAGTCTATTTGCACTTTTTAAATCGGCATATTATTTTTGTAATTATACATTAACATAATATAATTACAAATAACTTACTACAATTTCGAATGAGAAAATAGGTGAAGCAAAAAAAAAGCCGAGGCAGCGCTGGGGCGCTACTACATTGCCTTGCAGCACTCCCAGGCCGCTACAAGGGCAGTGTAGCACCCCTGCACCGTTGCACTGCCCTTACAGCGCCTCCGGTCCACTGCACTGGCAGTGTAGTGTGTCCACTCCGCGACAATTATATGTGCATAGCTTGCACTCCGTGAAGAGGGGCTATTTTTGCTATTCTAGCACAATAGAGGCTATTGTCGTAATTAAATTTTTCAAAAGAGCTAATACAATAAAAATTTCTGTGGCTGCACATGGTGCTCACGTGTGCCAGTGGGTAAAAGCCAGGCCATGTGTGTGTTGCTTCTAACCCCTAATTTTTAGGTTTTTACTGTACATTAAATTTAATATAGATAGTTCATTCTTTTTATCTAAGAAATCATAATAGTTAGTATTTATTTATACTTCTTCTAATCGTAGAGTAGTAGAAATACCATTGATAAATCAATAGTTAGATCTGATTTCTATTACTTACCATATATTACTGGTATAATACACTGTAAAATTTATCTTGCTAGCTTTACTTGATCGTTGTTGAGGTTTAGTTGGGACACAAGGAAACATTGCACTTGTCATGTGTGGAGGTGAAAGCATCTAGGCCCCTAATTCGATTTGGTTTTGGTAATTAATGACAATTATGATTAAAGGACTAATATTTTCATTTGAGTATATTGAGAATAGGTTGGTCCTAAATTCGGCGATCGTCGAAGCATAAAAATGACAAAATGGAAGATCAACGCATCGAGGCAAGATGGCTAAAGTATAAAATTTAAGGACCTTTTATAGCTTTTGCCGATCTTGGAGTTTGTAGAAAAGATCGGATTGCTAGAATAAGCGCCGTACTATTAAGGGGGGTCTTGACCATTTGTTCGATGTTGATAAATTGTTTAAAGGCTCAATTCTTGTCATCCAATACTTGCATGGCGTTGTGTTCAAAGGAAAAACAAAATCATCAAAAAGCTGCATACTTGGCCTGTGTGGCCGGTGCTACCGGCCTTGACCCGGTACTACACGGGTCGACGGTAGCATTGGCCACTAGTCGGCCTGAAAATTTACAGAGAAGGTGCCGTGCTGCTTTGAGTAGCCTAGTGCTACCGGCCTATATCCGGTCATACTGGTCGGCGATAGCACCGGGGTCCCTTCGGTCTATTTTTTCCAGAGAAGGGGTATTACGGCTGAAGGGCAAAATTTGAAGCTTGGTATGACCAAACCCCCTCTGGTCATACCGGTCAAACAGACCAACGGTCACTAACAGTGCATTTTATTCACTGTAGCAACCGTTGGCTTGTGAGGAGCGGTGCTACCGGCCTTAGGGTGGTATGACCGGGCTTCCAAGGTATTTTTTAGATGTTTTTAGCCAACTACCATATAGGGTTGGTGGGGGTTATAAATATCCCCCACCTGCATTCTAGAGCAACTCTTGAACCTCATTTCTCATATTTGAGCTCTAGCAAGTCTCTTATACTCTTATGTGCATTAAATTCTCATTTTGATAGAGTTAGGAGCAATTCAAGTGTTCCATTTAGTGTTGAGCCTTTAGATACTTGATTTGACCTCAAGCAAGCATCAAAACTTATTACTCTTGGAGGTTGCCGCCTCCTAGACGGCTTGGAGGCGTTAGTGCATGGTGAGCTTCTCAACGGACATTGTGAGAAGCCCCGACAAGTTTGTGAAGCCTGGAGTTCACCTACCTAGAGCGGGGAAGAACTTCCAAGTGCTCGAGGAAGGCTCAAGTGGTTGGAGCCAGCTTGAAGTTGTTCAAGTCACCTCAACGTGGATTAGGGGAGACTGGCAAGTCTTCAAGACCACAGGATAAATTCTTGTGTCACCATCTCTTGTGGTTTGAATTTTCTATTCTTGTGCGCAAATTACATTCCTAGCAATTTAAGTGTATTGATCCTGTGCTTAGAATTATATCTTGATTATACTTAGATTTTTGGAGCACTTAGTGAACCCTAGAGAATTTAGGTTTAATTGTCAAAAATTGTAATTCTTGCTTAGTAATTTTATATATTGCAATTAGAGTCGAAAAATTTAGAAACCTCCTATTCACCCCCCTTTAATCGATTATCCTTGATCCTACAAGTGGTATTAGAGTTTGGGCTCTCTTTTGGGGCTTTATCGCCTAGATAGTAAGGATGGCTAGTGATAGAGTGTCTACAGGCAAAGCACCGTTCTTTGATGGCACAAACAATGCGTATTGGAAAATACGCATGACCGTTTATCTCAAGGCTATGAGCCCGAGCATATGGAGGATTGTAGATGAGGGTTTCACTAGGGAGTTAATCCCACACTCAAAATGGAACAAGAAGAGCGAAATTCTCATATAAATTCTCAAACCATGAATGCTCTATTTGACGCTTTGAACGCGGATGAGTTCAATTGAGTGAGCAACCTCAAAACCTCTCATGAGATTTGGACTACCCTCTAAAAAATTCATGAGAGAACATTCGTGGTCAAAGAAGCTAACATAGACGATACCCTAGTAGCTTAGTTACTTGGTAATAGATTCTCTCACTCTTACTGCTACCTCCTAGCTAACAGCACAAGGGGAGAAATCTTGTTGGCGGTATCAGACGACCATTACCAAATAGATGACATTATAACAGGGACTAACATTTTATCGGCATCCATAGAGGCAAAGCTCGATGGAACCACATGTGTTTCTCAGTGGTATATGGACCCCAACTTGACACCGAAAAGCTATTGTTCTTACAGGAAATTGAAAGCTTACAGGGACAGGTGTGTAGCGAGTGGCTAATTGTAGGAGATTTCAACATGATTTATCAAGCAGCTGACAAAAGCAATGGTAACATCAACAGGAGGATCATGGGAGCCTTCAGGAGGACCATTGACAATGCGGAGCTCAAGGAAATTAGATTGAATGGTAGGAAATTTACTTGGTCAAATGACAGGGATAACTCCACTTTAACAAGAATTGATAGAATGTTTGCTTCAAAAGACTGGTACCTCATCTTCCCCGACAGCCATCTGCAGGCCCTGTCATCGCTTATGTCAAATCACTATCCCCTGCTCTTACTGGGCGCGGTCTTAACACCATCATATAAAGGATTCAGGTTCGAGTCCTTCTGGACAAGAATGCCTGATTACACCCAGGTTGTTCAGTTTGCATGGGCCAAGTCAGTCCGAACGCAGGATGCCATTCTCAGACTCCACGTAAAACAAGCTAGGATGGCTAAAGCACTCAAGGAGTGGAGCAAGTAGAATGTGGGAAACATGAGGCTACAGTTTGCGATTGCCAGTAAGCTAATTTTTCCAACTCGACAGGGCAGAAGAGCGAAGACAAATTTCCATTCCGGAAAGGAAACTTAGAGGTGACTTGCGTATCAGGCTCCTTAGTCTAGCAGGTGTTCAAAGAATGTGACTTCGTCAACGCTCGTGAATGACTCACATCAGGGAAGGGGATGCAAACACTAAGTTCTTTCATATCAGAGTGAATGCACGCAGACGCAAGAACCACAGTCAATCCCTTCACACAGATAAGGGGATACTCAAAGATCAGCAGGAAAAGCATCAGGTCATTTTTTAATTCTTCTCCGAACATCTGGGGGCCAAGGTCCCTAGGGAAAGCACACTGAATTGGTCGGCCCTGCAGATAGAACCTAAAGACCTATAGATGCTTGAAGAACCTTTTTAGTTGAAAGAGGTAAAGGACATCATTTTTTCACTTCCCAGAGAAAGCACCAGGCCCTGATGGGTTCATTGGAGCTTTCTACAGAACTTGTTGGTCCTACATACAGGAAGATCTCATGGTGGCTAACCAACAACTTTACAACCTACGAGGCCATTCTTTTCATCTCCTAAATTCTGCAAACATTCTGCTGCTTGCCAAAAAATAGGACGCTTGTAGGATTTCGGACTTCAGGCCTATCGGTCTCATCCATAGCACTGGTAAAATTTTCTCCAAGATTCTGGCCAACAGATTGGCCAAGGTTCTTCATCAAATTGTACCGCCCAGCCAGTCAGCTTTCATTAAAAGCAGTCTATACAGGACAATTTCCTCTATGTTCATAATCTAATCAAGGAGTTGCACAGGAAAAGGATCCCATCCATCTTTCTCAAGCTTGACATATCCAAAGCGTTTGATTCCATGAGTTGGGAATATCTCATTGAGCTAATGCAACGGATAGGCTTTGGTCCAAGATGGCGAGAGTGGATCTCCATAATTCTAGCATCCTCATCTTCAAAAGTCCTACTTAATGGAGTACCAGGTTGAACGATACTTCATAGAAAAGGTCTTCGACAGGGAGACCCGCTGTCACCGATGTTGTTTATTTATCCTTGCCATTGATCCTCTGCAACGTCTCATTTCTATAGCGGCGCGGGAAGGGTTCATAGCACCTTTGCCGACTAGGTTGGCAACTCTTCGTACATCCCTTTATGCGGATGACGTCGCCATCTCCGCCAAACCCTCCACTTAGGACCTGCAGACCATTATGTCGCTATTGTATGTCTTTGGGGCAGCCTCAGGTTTGCAAACAAACTTCCGCAAATCTAAAATCTACCCCATCAGATGCGAAGGAATAAATCTAGCAGATGTACTCTAGATTATCTCGGCGTAGAGGAGGGATTTCCCATGTAGGTACATAGGGTTGCCGCTACGCCCGACGAGGCTCAAGAAAATAGATGTCCAGCCGATCTTAGATAAGGCAGGTGCAAGACTCACATGCTAGAAAGGGAAGCTACTATCCAGGGCAGCGCGTCTCATTCTGGTGGATTCGATTCTCACGGCCTTAGCCACCTATCACATCTCGGTTCTGCCCCTCTCCAAGCGGGCAACCAAAAAACTCAACAAGATAAGGAGGAATTTCATCTGGAATGGGGACGAGTCAAGTGCATAGGGTCATTGCTTGGTGAATTGGAAAAGGTATGCAGGCCAAAAAAATCTAGGGGGTTCAGTTTAAAGGACCCTGAGTGTTTCGGTAGAGTTCTCCGACTATGCTGGTTGTGGCACGAATGGAAAAATTGACACAGGCCTTGGGTGGGAATGGGCAATCCGTGTGATGTCATAGATTGTTCCTTTTTCCATGCGAGCACTACAATCATTCTATGTGACAGCAGGACTACCAGATTCTGGACCTCACCCTGGCTTAATAGAGCTACACCAAAGGACATTGCACCTCTTTGTTATCAACTAGCTAGGACGAAGACGAATTCCGTTCATGACGAGCCCCATAATAATTCATGGCTCACAGGGCTCCGGAGGATCACGAACGCTACACAGCTTCATGACTACTTTCGGCTAGGGATGTAAACGAGCCGAGCTCGAGCGAGCCTTGCCCTCTAGGCTCGAGCTCGGTACAGCTCGAGCTGAGCTCGAGTTGGGGTCCGAGCCTCGACCCAGGCTCGAGCTCGGCTCGGTCCAAACTCGAGAAGGCTCAAGCTCGGCTCGAGTAAGCTCGGTAAGCTTGATAAGCTCGAGTAAGCTCGGTAGGCTCGGTAAAAAGCTCGAGTAGACTCGGCTCGAGTAAGCTCGGTAATAAGCTCGAGAAAGCTCGACTTAAGGAAGCTCGGTCCAAGCTCGAGTAGGCTCGCGAGCTATTCGAGCTCGGCTAGTTAAGCTCGTGAGCTCGAGCTCGAGTTCAGCTCGTTCGAAGCTCGAGCCGAGCTCGAACCGAGCCTCTCGCGAGCCGAGCTCGAGTAGCTCGCGAGCCTCGAGCTTTTTTTACATCCCTACTTTCGACTGTGGCAGGTCAGTCGACAGGTACACCTACGCCAAGACTCCACAGATGACATAGTCTGGAAGTAGATGACAAATGAGGAGACTCAGTGAAGTCAGCGTACAAGGCCCAGTTCCATGGGAAGGTGCCGAATCACAACTATAGGATAATCTGGAAGGCCAGTGCGGAAAGCAAGTGTAAATTCTTCACATGGCTCTTTATCTAGGACATGTTGCTCACAGCAGACAGATTGGTAGCAAGAGGTTGGCCTCATTGCACCTGCTGTCCTCTTTGTGGCTCAGAAACAGAATCATCAACGCATCTTCTACTAGTCTGCCCTTTTGCTAGGAAGATTTGGAGGAAGGTCTTCTCATGGTTGCAGCTAAACCTTCCAATCCCATGACCAGGAAAAAAGGCCTCGCAATGGTGGAGTATGGTCCATCAAGTAGTGCCGCGAGAATCTCATAGGAACGTCAATAGGGTTCTAATATATTCGTTCTGGAATTTATGGAAGGAGAGGAATGCAAGAATTTTCAACAATACTTACAAAACTCTACAGTCGGTCTTCCATCAAATCACCCAGGATGTAAATAACAGAAAGATGGTGCTTCTTTCGGAGCCACACCAGACCAATGATCACACAGGCACATAGCTGAATGACCACCAGGACGTTGCAGCAACAGGGGCTGGGCACAAGGGGCTATTAGACCGTGTCATCATCTCCCAACCCATCATTTAGATAATCATCGGATGAAGCTCTTTTCCAAGAAGATAGATGTCTGTTATTTGTTTCCTCTGTTGTGTTGTCCCTGTTACCAGGGGAGGGTCTTTTCCGGTTTCAAATTGTAATACCTTCTTTTAAGGGTGCACCTCTATTGTGGGCTCACCCTGCTATTGTTCCTGCTACTTCCTTCTTTAATGCATGGCAGAGCTCCTACCTTTTATTTTAAAAAAAAAGTGTTGCCAATTGCTTTTGATTATATCATGGATCAGAAATCTAATGATGCTCTTGATTTCCTTGAACCATCAGTGCACGTGCACCTAGATGAATCAAACAATCAAGAGGTTTTCAGACATAGCTGTATCGATGGCTTGGTATAGGAAAGGAAGAGGGAAGGAAGGTTGGTTTAGAGTTGGTTTTCAGGTAGGCAAAGAACTGGGCTTCTACCAGAGCTGCTTAGATGTCTGGAAATTGGAAACTCGTATCCATCAGGACGCATTTTCGGTTCGGGTGAAGAGCATCAAGCAAATGGTTGCACTAGTGAGCAGCTACCCTATGTCTATCCAGAGAATGAGCAAGGGCAGAACGTCATGGAGAAAATAAGGCTGAAGTACAGGATTATCACAGCAAGCTTAGGAGCGAAATTGGAGTATGAAGGTCGGCAGGCAGCATTGAAGCACGATGTTGAGGATCTATAATTATTTAAGCATTATATGGATAAAATACGTGCATTTCCCGTATTGAAGGATTGTTACCGGTGCCAATCACTTGTAAAAAAGCTCATTGTTCTTTGTGGATCATTGTAATTTCCACATGTTTTATCGATGGGGATACTGCTTTGCTTCTCTTCAGGCCAGGTCTGTCATTTGATACCATGATGGAAAATCTGAATAGAAAACATTACTTCTGAAAGGAATCCTAAGACGGTGAATCGAACTATGATATACTGTTTGGACTTGCTCGGGATATGCACTTTGGAGTAGTCTTGTTTTCCTTTCTTTTCTTCACTTTAGGCTAGCTAAAGGCATTAAGGGAGGGACTTGCGCATAATGAAATGCAGTTTTGCATACTAGTCCTGTTTCTTCGTTTGTACACACTTGCACTTCACTTCATTCTTTTTTCGCATGACATGATGCGATGAAATTATTAGTGAAACCATTGTCAATTATTGTTTTCTAGGGCAAACGTTACATTTAAGAAAACTTACAGTCACACATTTTAATGGGAGGTTACATATTCTCTCATTAAGAATATAGAACTTTTGAGTACTGTAGCGATAACTTTTTTTATCTTATTTAAAACACAGAATTTTTTATGATTCCTACTTGTACCATCCTGAAAATTTTAGAAAAATAAGAAATAAATTAAAAGATTTAATTCACAATCATTTTGCATTTTCTTGGCTTTTTCTGAATTTTCCCTGGATTTTCTTGGTTTTCTTTGATTATTTCTCTAAAGGAGAATTCCTTTTGTTAATCACTTAAGTATTGGATAAGTGATAAGAAAAGAAGTGTAAAGTAATAAAATGAGAAAAATCCCTAAAAAATCTTTAGAGATCTCCAGAACCCTAAATTTTAATTTAAAATTCACATCAATGTAATTAAAGGAGAAAAGAAAGGCAAATTAATGAAACTTGACTACAAATAGTGAAGACGTCAGAATTAAATAAAAATAATATTTCATAAATTAGACCTAATTTTTTATATTATCTTCTAATTGGATAGAAATATCAAAATTAAAAATATCAAGAAATAATAAATAAATTTGATGAATTTAAAAATTCTAAAACAGAAAAGCTGAAAATTTGAAAATACCAATGTCAGAATTTTAATAAATAAAATATAAAATATCTGGAGCTGAAAACTTTACAAGAGACTAATATGGCTATAAGGAACCTTTTAAAAAAGTTTCATTTTTTAATAAAATATACACCCCCGGATAAATTAAAAATCGAATGCACAAATCTGAGCACAGTGCATTGTCAGAATTTTTATAAATTCTACAAACTTCATCTCAAGCTGAAAATTTGAAGGATAATCTAACTTATCCAAGGACAGACAATAAAATCCTCATTAAATTAATGACTTGATAGATAACAGATTCACCGAATTCAATTCAGCTCAGCTCACTGTAAAAACATGAATTCTCCTCCTCTCTCTCTGCCATGCGGGCTTGAAACCCTATGCGACCCCACGTATCAGCCTGAGCTCATGTCTTCTTCTTCCTCCCTTAGCCGAAGCTCCCGAGCAAAGATCAGCGGTTGTAGCTCACGTCACACCTGCAACTTCGCGCCGCCCATGACCACGTCGGCGTCCTTTCCTTGCCACGCAGCTGCCTCACCCGCATTTCCTGTAAATATGCCCATACCATCTCCTGTTCGAGCGCCGCAAAACCTCGCCAGGTTCACACCTACAGCCGGGCTCAACTACACCTCCTTCCGGCCTATAAGTTTTTATTCGGATTTTCTACCTGTCTTCTTTTTGCCCTTATTTTGGTTTGCTGTTTGTTGTATGTTTTCCTGTTGATCGACGAGTAGATTCCGACGAGCCTGAGTTTGTTGACGACGACCTCGCAGGCGATCCAGACTTCGTACCAGAGGAAGATCAGCAAGGCAAGCACCCCCTTGATCATTTTGTTCCTATTATTTCAAATAATTACTTTTCAATGCTTTGCAAAACTAATATGCATGCGCGTACTTTACATAAAAATGCTATATTGAGATGTTGGTAGATATACATGTTATTTTATGGAACTTCCTTGATAAGTATGGACATGCGAACTTTGATAACCATAGAATAAAGCTAGACAATACAAAATATCAACTTGGGTATATGCGAATACATATTAACCATGCTTAGCAGTAGGATGTGGGACAATTGGATTAAACTATCTCTTGAGAATTTAAAAAGGTTGGATATGACATGATGTCGGTTATTGGTATTTTGGCAAAAAAACCCAAAATAAAACTATAGTTGGATGCGGTAATTATTGGCAATAGCCGGTTGTGCAAGGGACGAACTTGTACATAGTGTAGGGGGAGACTATTGCCCGTGTTAGATTAAGGACCGAGCTATGGGTTGTTTTAAGCCAAGAAAATCGTACAACCATGAGTGCTAGCATGGAACAGCCTTAACATATTAAGTTACTTAGAATTAACTTTGCACATTGGTAGGCTAGAATAGTTCAAGCATTCCGGTTAGGTTTGCTTGGAAGGGGCTTCCACACTGAGGTGTGGGTAAATGCATGCCGATACAACGGTGTATGCCTTGCTATGAGGAGAAACGTTTTGGCAGGGATGGACTACCTGGATTGTTATATAAATGACGAGGATGGACTGTCATGTCTTGTTTGTTGTTTTTGCCGCCATAGCAGGGGTTAACATCACCGGATTGGTGCAAAATCAGGTCTAGGTAATGTAACGGTTATGTTATGATCTCCTTGTCAACACACCAAAGAAATGTGTCAACTAGCCTGGCAAAAGAGGTTGATCATTTCTTATGGGTAAAGCTATACACCTATGTAGAGTGTAAATCTAATCGATTAGCCGCACCCGCAGTTAAGGGCACTTGGTAACGTCATCATATAGTTAGAATTTTAGTATTTTCCAAAATAATTTGGTGGGAAATTATGTTTTGAAAATGTACTTCATGTCAGGAGATGATATGGAAATGGCTTGGATCAGTCGGGTAGGCTGCATTACAATGTTTAATACACTGTCAATATTTTATTATTACAATTGTTGCTCTTTTACAAACTTCGCTTGCAATCTATCATACGATTATGTTCCAATTTGCCAATGCAAAATAACTGTGGAAACCTCTCCACTGTTATATCTTGTATTTTAACTATACTTGCATTTGTGATACACTACAAGTCTTGCTGAGTACACAATGTACTTGATCTTACTATCGTTGTTGTTTAGGTGATGAGACAAAATTCCTCGATGAGAATTCTGATAACACAGGTACGGGGAGTTCAACGATGATATTTTCTAGGGTTTTCACCTTGTCTGTTGCCTAAGGGTTTATGGGCATACTACTAGATAAACAGTGTTTTCGCTGCAAGTTTCGAGTTTTTGGCTTGTAATAACATTATGTAATCTTAAGAAGCTCCTGCATATGTAATATTATTGTATATGGATGTGATTTCAATTTATAAACTGTGCGTGCTTGCCACTGATCATAGGACTAGTACTGTATACACAGGGGACCCATTATTGATAACTATTATAAAAAATGGAGGCCTTACAGTACTCAAGGTTCCAAAATTCAGTAAAATTTTGGAAATCTTGCCCAAGGTTCCAAAATTTGGTGAAATTTTGGAAATCTCACCCGAGATTTCAAATTTCGACCGGGGACAGGATCCAAAATACTAGCTGGGTAAAAAAAATAGAAAAAAAACTAAATTGCCTAATCTCGCTGAAATCTTAGGTTTTTTGACTGTTTTTTGACTTTTTTTACTGGATTTGGTCCAATAACCCTTAATAAAGTCATCTTCCATGAAAATTTGTTGAAAAAGCCGAATTTTTGAGATGTTTTATAAATTCGGCAGAAACACTTTCAGATATTTATAAAATTTTGCAAGCTTGATCATGATCTGAAAAAATTATGGTATTATATTTAGCAGTGTAGGATCATACCTAAAAATTTTAAAAATAATTTAACTTCATTTGTTACCTTTAAAGAAATCAAAAATAGAATGAACATAATTGAGACAATAACATTATTAGAATTTTATAAATTTGCATGAGTGTGATCATGATCCAAAATTTTTATGAGACCTTAATAATTGCCTTAGTACCATTCTATAAAATTTTCAAAATATTTAACTTTTTGTTTGCTCAATCAAATCTATGTAAGCATTGAACTTCATTTGTTATATTTCAAAAATCGAAAACAGAAAAAACATAAATGGTACAGTGCCCTTGTAAGAATTTTATAAATTCACTGGAGGGTGATCATGATCCAAAATTTTTATTGGAGCTTAATAATTTCCTTAGCATCCTTCTGTAAAATTTAAAAATTCTAAACCTTTTTTTTGTTGCTCAAGCAAATCTATATATTGATCATCACGCTTTTATCAAGACGTAGCACTATCAAAATTTTTGAAATTTTTTGAAGTTTGATCATTATTTAAAATTTTTTAAAAAATATTTATGATGCATCAGGACCATACAAAAAAAATTCAAAATTTTCTAACTTGGTTTGAACTATTTTTCATTCGGTTGAATTTGCCGGTAGGGCTTTTATTAGGACAGTAGCACTAGCAGAACTTTTTAACATTTCTAAAGCTTGATCATCATCTCAAAATTTTATGGAAAAATTATTGATGCATCATAACCATCCACAAAAAAATTCAAAATTTTATAACGTGGTTTGTTCTATTTTTCATTCGGTTCAAATTTTTCGGTCAGTCTTTTATCAAGACAGTACCACTGTCAGAATTTTTTAAAATTCCTCAAGGTTGATAATTATCTAATATTTTTATAGGAATATTATTGATCTGTCAGTACCAACTACAAAAACATTCAAAAAAATTTGGCATCGTTTGAACTATTTTTTGTTTGGTTAAAATTTGCCTAGATTTCGTCAATTTCGAACGAAATTTCCACGAAATCTCGGAAATCTCAGTTCAAAAATTCCGGATTTGAATTTTTATTTTTATATTTCACCCAAATTTTATCCGAAATTTCAAGATCTTATCGAAATTTTGGATTTCGGCCCCCTCCGATATGTCAATTGAAACGAGATTTTAAGCCTTGTTCCTACTAGAGGTGAACTATTTTAAAGAAATTTCCGTAAAATACATATAAAGTATGCGTGTTTTAAATAGACCTTCCGTATCTCGAAGCTCTAAGCTGGTCACCGCAGTAGTCAACGACTTGGGCGACGGCACGTGGGTGGAGCACGCCCGCACCACCGAGACGGCGAATTGCCGGATGTCCCTCACGTCACGTGCCAAGTATAATAAATTAATTCCAAATTTACAAACTCGATTCCTCTTGGAATTTCGCGAGCTCGCGGAGTGGGCGTCACTGCAACGAGGCGACGGGCCGGGCTCTTTTAGGCCGATTCGAGGCACGACGTCACGGTTTGATAAGAAGCCCGACCGCACGAATCGAATCAGGCCGAACCGCAAGACGACATCAGTAGCATGGCCGTGCGCATATGATAATCGGGCACGATAGGCGACACGGCCCGGCACGATACTGTAGAATTGGCCATATCGTGCCCGATAACCTAGGACGTGAGGAAGAAGCCTAGTATGAAGGTCACCGACTCATAGAGTATGACCGCTATGGATGCACCCAGTAGCATTAACGCTACTCCTATCGTCGGCACCTGAGAGAGACGGACAAAACGGAAGAGAGAGCTAAGAGAGATTGAGAGACGGTACAAGAAGATACACTCTCTCGCTCGTCCCTCTCAATCTCTCTTAGCTCTTTCTCTCACCCGTCTCTCTCAATCTCCCTCTCAATCTCTCTCGCCTGTCTCGCTCACTCTCTTTCTCGCCAATTGCCCCCTCTCTCGCCCGTGTTGAGCACATTCCGCTCGCTCTATGTAACTGTAAGAATAATAAATTTTAGTTTCTTTTCTCATAATATTTGAATCTATTGCTCAACTCTATTCGTTTTCGGCTACTTTTCTCTCGTTGCAATAGTGCAAATAGGTCGAGCCTGGACCGTCACAGCACGAAGCAGGCACGAAGCGCAAATGGGTCGTGCCTAGGCTCACCGAAGACGAGTCAGGTCGGCCCGACGAGCACGACGGGCCATCGCGGCCTGGCACGGTTCAGACACGAAACACGATGAATCTGTATCGGGCTGGCCCGGCACGGTTGGACGCCCACCTCTAAAGCGGAGTGTAGTGGGAGTAGATAAGCAGCGGGAATCCAAATGGGAATCGGATTCCGACACGCACGCTGCAGCACTGGGCGATGGCTTCGTCGTCGCGCGCGTCGCCTCCGCCGCCGGTGGTGGTCTTCGCGGTCAACGGCGAGCGCGTCGAGCTCCGCGACGGCGCCGTCGGCCCTGGCGCCACCCTCCTCGAGTTCCTCCGCTCCCGCACCCGCTTCACTAGCCCCAAGCTCGGCTGCGGCGAAGGCACTCCGATCCCCTCCTCCGCAGCGCGATCCATTCGATTCCAGTGTGCGTGTGTGATTTCAGCTTAACGATTGCGATTTCGATCTGCAGGTGGATGCGGCGCGTGCGTGGTGCTGCTCTCGACGTATCACGCGGCGGCTGACGAGGTGACGCACGCCGCGGTCAGCTCGTGCCTGACCCTCGTGCACGGCCTCCACCACCGCGCGGTCACCACCACCGAGGGGCTCGGGAACAGCCGGGACGGCCTCCACGCCGTGCACGCGCGGTTCGCGGGGTTCCACGCCTCGCAGTGCGGATACTGCACGCCCGGCATGTGCATGTCCCTCGCCGCCGCGCTCGCGAGCGCGGAGGCCGGCGCTGGCGCGAGGCCGGAGCCGCCGGAGGGGTTCTCGAGGCTCACGTCGGCCGAGGCGGAGCGGGCGGTGGCCGGGAACCTGTGCCGCTGCACGGGCTACCGCCCGATCGCCGACGCGTGCAAGAGCTTCGCGGCGGACGTGGATTTGGAGGATTTGGGCCTCAACTGCTTCTGGAGGAAGGGAGATGCGGACGTCTCCAAATTGCCTCCGTACAAGGAGGGGAGCATTGATACCTTCCCAGAGTTCTTGAAGAATGAGATCAGAGCCTCTGTAGGGATTGATCGATGTACGGCGGCATTGGCGGGCATTGGGAGCTCTTGGCAACGTCCTCGGAGTGTAGAGGAGTACTATAAGCTGATACGTTCTGAGTGGTTTGATGAAAGTAGTACAAAGGTGGTTGTGGGCAACACTTCTTCAGGTGTTTACAGGGAGGCAGAGGTGTATGATAGGTACATCGACCTGAGAGCTATTCCAGAGTTGAATTCAGTTAGCAAGGATGCCAAGGGTGTTGAAATTGGGGCTGCGATATCAATTTCTCGTGTTGTTGAGATTTTAAGAGGAGAAGGTGATGACTGCAAAGATGTGGCCTTCGGTAAGATTGCTGATCACATGGAAAAGGTGGCTTCTCATTTTGTCCGGAACACAGCAAGCTTGGGTGGAAATCTGGTAATGGCACAAAGGGACGAGTTTGCCTCTGATATTGCGACGGTTCTTCTTGCTGCTGGTTCATCGGTGCGCATCATGGTATCATCAGAAAGGTTGAATGTCACGTTGGAGGAATTCCTGCAGATGCCACCATGTGATTACAAGATACTGCTCTTAAGCATATACATTCCTCATTGTACTCCTGACGGTGTCTTATCATGTTCTGGGACTGCAAATAAAGCAGTAGAGAAAACAGGAAGTTCTCTGCTATTTGAGACGTACCGAGCCGCCCCACGCCCTCTTGGAAATGCAGTTGCTTACCTTAATTCTGCTTTCTTGGCTCAAGTCTCTTCAGATGAAACTTCAGGTAGCTTGTTACTGGAAAAGCTATGTTTGGCTTTTGGTGCATACGGAACCCAACATGCTATCAGGGCTCGGAATGTTGAGAAATTCTTAGTGGGTAAACCCATTACTGCATCAGTCCTACTTGAAGCATGTAAAGTTCTCAAGAAAACCATTATTCCAAAAGAAGGCACAACACATGCTGCTTATAGGTCAAGCTTGGCAGTTGCCTTTCTGTTTAGTTTTCTCTACCCGGTAACCAAAGGAACCTTGAAGCCTGTAAAGGCAGTACGTCTGAATGGCAGTGTAACTTCTGATACCAATGGAAATCCAAATTGTGGACCCAATGCAAACATTGATGTTTCACTTAAGGAGATCGATAATGTGAAATCCGGTTTGTATAGCAATGATCACATACTTGGATCTTGCAAACAGGTTATTGAAATCAATAAGGACTATCTCCCAGTTGGCATACCAACCAAGAAAGTTGGAGCAGAACTACAAGCATCTGGTATGCACTTTGCAATTTTTTTAATCATTGTCAATCTTTAACCTTTGTCGGAATAACATCGGTGGTTCCTTATTTGTATAGGTTTAGTTAGCAATTCTATTTATTTTTCTTACTAGTGTTATTTAATGGCATGCTTTATCTCCCTTTCTTCCAGTTCACATTATGTATCATTTCTTAACATTTCTTTTCAGTAGTTATGTTACTTTTACAATCAGTGGCAGTGGATTTCATCATCTGATGTTTTAGAAAGTAAACTAAAATGCTGATAACATAACCAATATATATAGGTGAGGCTGTATATGTGGATGACATTCCTTCTCCAAAGGACTGTCTCTGCGGAGCATTTATATATAGCACAAAACCTTTAGCTTATGTGAAGAGCATAGGACTCGAGCCTTCTCTCAAGAAGATAAAAACTGTGGCTGTTGTCACTGTTAAGGATATTCCAAATGGAGGCGGCAATGTTGGGGCCAACACTATATTTGGACCTGAACCACTGTTTGGTGATCCGCTTACTCAGTGCGCTGGGGAACCTATTGGTATTGTGGTACGGTGTTCGCACTGACGATTTGGATTAAAATAAATTTGCAATATTTATTTTCCTTTAGTCATGCAATTACTGAAGGTTTTAGTATTTTAGATTGCAGAAACACAAAGATTTGCCAATATAGCTGCCAAACGAGCTGTAGTGAACTACAGCATGGAGAATTTGGATACTCCAGTTTTATCGATAGAGGAGGCAGTCAGAAGATGCAGTTATTTTGAAACCCCACCTTTTCTTCTTCCCCAAAAGATTGGTGATTTCTCAAAAGGGATGGCAGAAGCTGATCAGAAAATCCACTCAGCTGAGGTACACTTCCAGCATAGTTTTTATGCTGTTTGTAAGTTAAGAATATTTCTGAGAGCCATCCAAAGTCTGTAGATGAAATGATTTTAATTTAAAGTAGAAAGGGTATGAGCTTGAACTGGCATTAGTAATCATCGGTCACACGAATTGACTATACCTTTATTGTTTTTGCACTAGGTGTTTGGCCCCATGTAGGGTGGAGTCTGACAAACCTGTAATATAATATTTGTTACTTTTGTGCTGAGTCACCATTAGTACCTAAAGTGATTTAGATTAAACATAACTTGTGGAGTGTGCATCCCTTTTATGTTCCTTTTCTTTTGATGTGTTTCTGCCCCACCTTGGCTAACCTTTCTATCTCATATCTTACTCTGTTTCTAATTATTCAACAACTGACATTTCATGGTTCCCCTTGATAGCTCTGTTTGATGATTAGCCCTTATTGATATTTCTTTGGTATTGCCATAGTGTTCTACAGCTGACAAACACTTTTATGCAGGTGAAGCTTAATTCACAGTATTACTTTTACATGGAAACACAAACTGCTCTAGCCATACCTGATGAGGATAACTGCATGGTAGTGTATAGCTCAAGTCAATGCCCTGAGACAGCACAAGATGTCATTGCAAAATGCCTCGGTTTACCTTGTCACAATGTTCGTGTTATTACTAGAAGAGTTGGTGGTGGCTTTGGAGGAAAAGCTGTTAGATCATTACCTGTAAGTTTCAATACTCAATACCATCATGATTTACAAAATTTGATGGTTAAAACGCTGCAAACAAGGTTTTGTTTTGATCAGTCTATATTTTTCCACTTTTGTGGAGTACAAATGGTAAATCATGTATCATTTCATGTTCAAGCCTGTCATGTTTGCTGAGTATTTCACGCCCTTTAAAATACAGAACTTATCATTGTGAAGACAAAAAAAGATGAAAGTTCCAGTACCCTCATGCCCAAATAAGAAAAACAAACTACGTACATATGGCCACCTTATAAGCATACAGATAAAGATGATTGCTTCAGCAATGACAGAGTGGTCAATAATAAAACTGAGTGTTCATTATTTAATCCATAGACCCACTTAAACTTTGTCAACTTCACTGCTTCGTGAACATTTCATTTATCATTGTTTTACAAGTTTGTTAGGTTAACAATTAAAGGAACAGAACACTTATTACATGTGTGCTAATTGTAGGTGGCAACAGCTTGTGCACTTGCAGCATTTAAGTTGCGTCGTCCTGTTCGAATGTATCTTGATCGCAAGACTGACATCATAATGACTGGAGGTCGGCATCCCATGAAAATATGCTATTCCATCGGATTCAAATCAGATGGAAAGGTGACAGCACTGCATATAGATTTGTTCATAAATGCAGGAATGACCAAGGATTTTAGTCCAATCATCCCTCAAATTTTCCTAGAGGCACTGAAAAAATATAATTGGGGTGCCTTTTCCTATGATGCAAAGGTCTGCAAAACAAACATTGCAACAAGGTCTGTAATGCGGGGACCTGGCGAAGTGCAGGGTTCTTATGTTGCTGAAGCTATTATTGAGCATGTTGCTTCCGCTCTCTCTACTGATGCTAATTTGGTCAGACAGAGAAATCTTCACACAGTGGAGAGCCTTGCTTTGTTTCACAGTGAGTGCATGGAAGATGCCTTGGGGTATACACTTCCCTCTATCTGCAATCAATTGACCACATCAGCAAACTACCAGCATCGTTTGGAAATGATCCAGTCATTCAACAAAAGCAACAAATGGAAAAAGCGGGGCCTTTCTTTTGTTCCAATAGTGCTCAAAGTATTCTCTAAACCAACACCTGGAAAAGTGTCCATTCTTAATGATGGATCCATTGCTGTTGAAGTTGGAGGCATTGAGTTAGGCCAGGGGCTTTGGACAAAAGTGAAGCAGATGGCAGCATTTGGTCTTGGGCAGCTGTGGGCTGATAAAAGTCAAGACCTGTTGGAAAGAGTAAGAGTTATTCAAGCGGATACGATATGTGTGGTACAGGGGGGGCGGACCACAGGGAGTACCACATCAGAATCTAGCTGTGAGGCTGTTCGACGTGCGTGCAATATCATGGTTGACAGGCTGAAATCACTCAAGGATCAATTGCAAGAAAAGCAAGGCAAAGTTTCATGGAATGAGCTAATTTCCCAGGTAATTAATTAATTTTGTTTTTTTAGCAACTATTATATGAGAATGATCTTGTGTTATGTGTTATTTTATTTCTCTTACTAAAGTTAGGCATGCTCGGTAAGTTATGCATCGCCTGCTGCTATCATCACAGATGTTATCGCGTTACTCAATAATGTTTGCAATTATCCTAATATGTTGCGATGTTTCAATTTGCAGGCACAAATGGCTGGTGTGGATTTATCAGCAAGAGAATACTACGTTCCTGGGGCTTCTAGTACCTATCTAAACTATGGAGCTGCTGTTAGTGAGGTATCCTTAGTTTACTCAAGTTTCAGATACGCTTTAGATAATAGATGGTTCAAAATTGAAATATGCACGTCTTTACATCAAGATATTCATGTTGGGTACTGCAGGTAGAGATTGATCTTCTCACCGGAGCCACCACGGTTTTGCGTAGTGATCTTATATATGACTGTGGCCAGAGCTTAAATCCTGCTGTGGACTTGGGGCAGGTGGGTTTATGTGTCTCACTGTTTTCTAACTGGTGTCTTCACTTTCAAAAGCTGCAATTCTCCTCCTTTTTCTTCATTTGTCGATGATAATTTGGTCAGTCAGAACTCAGAACTTTGAAGTGTAAGCCAGCTATACAGTCTTCTAGTCATTTCAGATAACAGGTCATGCATTAATTATACTGTACGACACTTGAAAATTACAATATAGTTTCAAGGGCTGCAGTGCTAATACATTTACTTTTTATGCTATCTTCTATTGATCTATTGCCTGGTGCTTAATTTTGTTCATTTCTTTTCGGTAAGTTCAAAGTCATCTCCCATAGAGTTAGACAGAGAAACCAATTTCATCATTTGAGTATCTATTTCCATTTTAAAAAAAAATTCTGCTGCTGTCCCGTCGTGAGAACTCCTTTTCTTTTGTTAACTTGATCCATTGCTTTTTTCTCAGGTGGAAGGGGCCTTTGTTCAGGGAATTGGTTATTTCATGAGCGAGGAGTATGTGACCAACTCGGATGGGTTGGTTGTCTCGGATGGGACATGGACATACAAGATCCCAACTGTGGACACCATCCCTAAACAGTTCAATGTTGAGCTACTTAACAGTGGATTCCACAAGAACCGTGTGCTCTCTTCAAAAGGTATTCAGCTACTTAGGGTGCGTTTGGTTGGGTGAACGAGGATGAACGGGATGGGATGATACAGAATAGATTTTGATACATGTGTTTGGTTGAGTGTATGGAACCATCTTGTACGGGACGGAGTGATACAGATTCTAAGAATATTCCTCAAATATGCTGTACCATCCCGTACCTTCAAATTGGTTGAACCATCCTGTACCATCCCGTACCACTAGTGATAAAGTTTACCATACTAATCTCATCCATCCAACCAAACATCATCTCGTACCATCCCGTACCATTCCATCCAAGCAACCAAACAAAATCATGTATCATTCCATTCAGATAACCAAACACCCTCTCCGTATCATCTTATCCAAGATTATCCCATCTATCCTGTATCATCCCATCCCGTTCATCTTTGTTCACCCAACTAAACGCACCCTTAACTGGTTGGACATCTATGAACGTGTACCAAACCAGCTAGTTCTATTTTGCTTCCTAGATTTGTGGCAGGGCTAATGTGCTATAAGTTCAAAAACAATTCACAAAATTGGTTGATTAATTTTCTATTATTTATAGATGCATCGTGGAATTGTTTGGTGTTCATATATGTGCATAACCACAGAAATTGTTTCCTTAATTTTCGGTGCCACTGACAGCAATCCTTCCTTGCAGCGTCTGGGGAGCCACCTTTGCTGCTTGCAGCTTCAGTGCACTGCGCAACACGAGAAGCAATTAGAGCAGCAAGGAATGAACTCCACTGTTCTGGGCCTGGATCTTCACCTTCCTTTTTTTATCTGGAAGTTCCCGCCATCATGCCCGTGGTGAAGGAGCTGTGCGGCTTGGACAATGTGGAGAAGTATTTGGAGAGTCTTCTGTGTTCCAAATATACAGCCAATTAATCCTCAGTTATCGCTTGTTTTCCATAGTCACTTGGCATTGTAAAATACAATGATAAGCTGATAACATTACTAATAGGCTCAGTATTTTTCGAAGTTTTCAACAACGAGGAGAGGGGTTCATAGCGGTGGATGTACGAGGCGTTGTATGTTTCATTTACCGACCGACCAGTACATATCAGAGATTTTATTTAGGAAAATGCATTATCACATTTATATGCGGGGTGTATGTACTACCTTTGTGCTCCAGTGCTTTTTAAGATTTTCGTAAGGGATAGTGGTTTCATTTTTAAAAGCTGATATCAAATTCAAGACATGCTTTGCTGATTTATGTATAAAATCAGTACATACCAAATCAAACTATCATTAAAAAGAGAAATTTCAGTTTGAATTTCAATTCAAACTTGTTTGAATTAGTTAGTAAACTAGTTAAAATAAACATCCTAAAAATTTCATTGTATTTTCGCATGCAATGCATAGGGGAGTATACCCATTTTGAATCATGGTACCCAGGTAATTATATTATATACATGTATATACATATGTACGTATACATACGTACGTATATAGATATGTATATATATACATACATATATATATACATACATATCTATATATGTATGTTGTGCGTGTGTAGGACGTACTCTTGGCAGTACATACTCTCATTTCTAATATACTATTTAAATGAATGTGTTATACTCTTTTATCATTTTCAGTATACTTAAATACTAATTCTAAGATACTCCAATATGATATGGTTAAAAAAATTTATCGGAGCAATTTATTTTGTTGTACACCCTTTTTCATATATAAAAGGAGTACATACACAAATTATGCTATACAAAGTGGATTTTGATGAAATTTTCATGAAACTCACTTTAAAGTATCTTATAATCATTATTAAAGTATGCTTAAAAGGATAAAGAGTAATAAATATTTTGTTTAAGCCGTATATGAGTATATGAGAAGTGGGAGTACGTATCGAGACACACTGGTGTAGACTGTAGACGTGAAAAAGACACTTGAACATATAAATCTCTTCGAAAGAAAAGCAGTTATATAATTCCATTCCTAACTCGAGCGCAAGAACCCAGTCCACGGCTTCTCTACAGCGGCCTGCAGGCACCGAGACAAACGGAGATAGAGGAAGGATGCGGACTCCTGCGGCTGCTGCTCTCCTGGTATGTCACCGGCGGCGAGCAGTCGGTTTTTCGGCACACTCCCAGTCAGGTTCTCCCACCATCTCCCGCTCAGGAGTACAACAAACACTGCTATTGCATACATCTCTCGTATTTGATGCACGCCAGTTTGTGATCATGTGATTATATATATTCCAAATTCCTTCCTGGTTTCTAAATTTTGCGAGGGTGTGCAGGTCAAGTTTTCGGTCCGAGAAAAGAATATATCAAGACCTGGAGTTAGGGAAATATGCCTAATTGTGCATGTTGGTCATTCAACTAGATGATTGATCGATCGGTCCATCTTCACATGATCACAAATTGGCGTGCATCAAATAGTAGGCAACAGCAGTGTTAGTTTACTCTGAATACTGCTTCCTAACCGGGAGACCGGGGTCCCGGGGCGAACCTGATTGGGGAGGGTGTCCAAAAACTGAGAGCCTGCCGCCCTCCCATAGCCTACTACTGGTCGAATGGCTGGCGCGCTTCTGTGAGTCTCTTATTGATAACACTTCATAGTTCAAATAGATAACGACAAGAACAACATTAACTCAGAATATATTTGCAAAAGTAACAAAAATGACTAACCTTAAGCATAAAACATTACAGGATTATTTTTCTGGAGAAGAATAGATACACTCGTATATTCTTACACTCCAGCTATATATTTCTTTACTGCGCACAGAAAAGCATGCAGAGACCCAGATCAGAATTCTTGTTACACTTACACATATAGAAATTGTAAACAACTTGAAGATTTACAAAAGATCAGGCTGCAGCAACAAAATCCTCTTCCTTGGTCTTTCCCTCCCCCACCCTCTTCCATTATCTGTGTAGGCTTCTCTTCATTGATCTTCCCCTCTTTCAGCTGCCTCAGGATGTCTTCTTTCTTAGCTTGTAGGTCTTGTAACTTGGCATCAATCTTTTCCAATTCCTTCTTAAGCTTTGCCGGTGTAAAACTGATGAAGAAGATGATGAAGGGCTTTGCGCAATCTAAACGCTGCACAGAGCACATCTTATATAGACTTCTGAGTTTTCGGTTTTGCTACAGAACTCGATACAACAAACTGAATCTAGGTTGTTACAACAGAATGCTGAAGCGTTAGGATCCTCTAACAGATCTTCAATCGACTAGCTATTCTAACATCCCATCTCAATCACAACTTGCCAGGAATCAAGTTGACATTGTATCTAAGTCTTCTAAACATATCAACCGGCAGAGCTCTGGTGAAAATGTCGGCGAGCTGATCATGCGTGCTGATGAACCTGATATCCAAAGCTTTCTGTGCTACTCGTTCCAGAACGAAGTGAAAATCAACTTCGATGTGCTTCGTCCTAGCATGAAAAACTGGATTAGCAGATAAGTATGTCGCCCCTAAATTATCACACCACAAGACCGGTGCTCGTCTTTGTGTGATTCCGAGTTCTCCCAGAACTGACTGCATCCAAATAATCTCTGTCGTAGCATTTGCAAGAGCCTTATACTCTGACTCGGTGCTGGATCGTGAGACCGTAGCTTGTTTTCTTGCACTCCATGATATAAGGTTTGACCCTAGGAAGATAGCAAAGCCACCGGTTGATCGTTTGTCATCTGCACACCCGGCCCAGTCAGCATCAGAAAACCCGCTTAGCAACATAGAACTATTGTGATGTATTTTCAGGCCATCAGTCTGGCTATGCTGTAGGTAGCGAAGGATTCGCTTAACTGCTCCCCAATGCATGTCAGTTGGTGTTTGCAGATACTGACACACCTTATTGACTGAATAAACAATATCAGGCCGAGTGATAGTGAGATATTGAAGAGCTCCTACCACACTCCGATACTTTGTAGTCTCAGTTTCTGACAGAGGATCCCCCGTTGTTTTGGACAGTTTTTTCAAGCTTGACATAGGAGTAGTGACTGGTTTACACAGAGTCATATTCGTGCGACGCAAAAGGTCCTTGATGTACTTTTGCTGAGAAAGGATGATCCCTCCTAGATCGGGCTTCACTTCAATTCCAAGAAAGAAATGAAGAGTGCCCAGATCCTTGATAGCAAAGTCTTGATGGAGTTGGCGAAGGAGTTGTTCTGCAGCATGATCAGAAGAGCTGGCAATAACCAAGTCATCAACATAAATGAGAATGTACATGATCAGTCCTCGCTTGCGAAGAAGAAAGAGGGAGGTATCAGCTTTGGAGATGATAGCGTGTGGGGCTTGTTTCAGGCCGTAAAGAGCTCTATTGAGTTTGCAGACATAACGGGGCTTCGATGCATCCACAAAACCAGGCGTCTAACTAACATAAACATCTTCACTGAGATCACCATGCAAAAACACATTTTTCACATCGGCTTGCCGAAGATGCCAGCCACGAGCAACGGAAAGGACAAGATGCACAGTCGCCAGCTTGACTATTAGGCTGAAAGTGTCGTCATAATCAATACCTTGTCGTTGACAAAAACCCTTTGCAACAAGGCGAGCTTTGAAGCGCTCAATCGAGCCATCAGCATGATGTTTAATTTTGAAAACCCATTTACAGTCCACAATATTTCGTCCTGGTGCAGGTGGCACAAGGCACCATGTGTTATTCTTTATAAAAGCAAAATTCCAATATGGAATTTTTGGACCGAATTTTGGGCAAAATATCCTAAATTTCGGACAAAATTATCAAAAATTTGGCAAATTTCAACTGAACAAAAATGGTTCAAACGATGTCTAAAAACTTTGAAAATTTTTGTGAAGGTTTCTGACACATCAGTGATGTTTCTACAAAAAATTCAGATGATTATAAAGTTTGAGGAATTTTTTAAAAATCTAATATTGCTACTGTCCAAATAAAACGCTGACTAGCAAGTTTGAACCGAATGAGAAATAGTAAAAACCATGTTAGAAAATTTTGAATTTTTTTTGCATGGTTATGATGCATCACTAATGTTATCATAAAATTTTCAGATGATTATCAAGCTTCATGAATTCGTAAAAATTAGAACCGTGCTACTATCCTGTTAAAAATCTTACCAGCAAACTTGAACAAAATGCAAAATAGCTCAAACCACGCTATAAATTTTGAAAAATTTTGTCGATGGTACTGAGGAAATTCTCAATCTCTCATAAAAATTTAGATCATGAACACACTTTAAGAAAGTTATAAAATTCTGACAAGGTTACTGTCCCAATTATGTTCATTCTGTTTTTGATTTTTTAAAGATAATAAATGAAGTTTAATTATTTTTAAAAAATTTATTTATGATACTAGACTACTAAATATAGTAACATCAATTTTTCAAAACATTATCAAGCTTGTACAATTTTATAAAAATATGACAGTGCTTCTACCAAAATTTTAAAATGTCTCAAAATTTTGGTTTTTCAACAAATTTTCATATAAGATGACTTTCTTAAGGCTTATTGGACCAAATCCGGTCCTAAAAGTTTAAAAACCGGCCAAAAATAATGAAATTTCACTGAAAAACGAAATTACTATAGTAATTTCAATTTTTTTTATCCGACCGGTAATTTGGATTTCGTGGTGGCCCAAAATCCGAAATTTTGGCAAAAATTCGGTGAAATTTGTATCCATGGAATGTGGATCAGATAGGGGGACAAGCGCAGCTGCAACATCGAGGAGGAGAAGAGACAAGCAGAAAGAAAGCGACGTGCGTGCGGCGTGGCTGACTTCGACGTGTGGCACGCGCAAAGGAAAGGAACTTGCGTTTGCGTCGCCTCTCTTCTGGGGCTCTGGGCCTTCTTGACTCCATTCCATGGTTGCTGTCTCGGTGATGGTGATGGTCTAGTGGACTTGTGACTGCGAATTTTTTTAACTATAGTGACCTGCTTTTTTTAAAATGAGAATAGCCTCCGTCGCACTGAAATGGTAAAAATAACCCCCTTGGTGCCTCCAAAACGCTGCGTACGCGTGTGTCGCTGGGGCCGAGCGCTGCAACGTGGGGATGCAGCAGTTCGGGGAAGGAGCAGCGCTGGCCGAGCCGGTGCAACGGCCGGGAGGCGCTGCATGCTCATGCAGTGGCCGGGGGTGTTGCATGCGCATGTAGCGGAGCGACAGCGCTACATGTGTGGGCCAGAGCGCACGCAGAGGGGAGAATTCACGCGTGGGCAATGCTGAAAAGGGAAGGAATCTCGCGCGGCCCCACCATTTGGCCCAAGTTCTGGCAAAACTGACTGCTCCTCTAGTGCTTTTTTTCACGGGGCTTCACACGCGTTGCATCTCCAAGACAGGCCCCAGCTGGTGTTGGCACATGACGGCTCCATAAAACTGGCCCCAGGCCGAAGCGCTGCACATATCACGTATTTTTCCTTTACGTCACATCGATCTGTTCCATCTGCGTGCCGAAAGCACCGATCGAATTTCGCTTCTCCCACGCAAGGTCTCATTCCCTCGCTATAATGACGACTCGCATCAGGCAGTAGGAAAAGCAAATAAACCAGAGGTAGAGCGAGGGAGTTCGGTAGGTGCTGAGAGAACTGAGAAAATCAAGAGCTCAAAGAGGAGAGACAGGATAAAAATAGGGAGGCAGAAAATAAGTGGAAACAAAAATTTGAAATCAGAATTCCGGAGGAATTTACTCGGTGTTTAAAGTTTGGTGAAACTTATGCAAAGTTAACCTTTTTTCGATTATTTTATTTGGGATTCGTATTTCGTAGGTATTCTTTAGGAAGGTTTTTTGGTACGTTGCTTGGACTTTAGTGATCTTCAGTACGCTTTAAGAAGGTTACTTTGAAATCATCAAAAATATTACTATAGTATTTTTGTATTATTAGTATAATTAGTAGAATATTAGTAAAAGGAGTGGTACATAAAACCACGATATTAGTTGTAACATCCCGAAATTTGAGTTTTGGAATATTTAAATTTGAAAATGAACCATTTGCATTTTTTTGAATTAATCAAAGCTTAATTTGAATTTTCTATTATTGAAAGGATTTAATTTGACTAAATTATTCATTAAACAAAAGTTTTTTATTCGAATGTGCTTCAAGGAATTTTTCAAATTTAAAGTTGGGTTCAATGTGCTTTAAGGAATTTTTCTGTATTTTTGGAGATTTTTTTGAATTTATTTGCTATTTATTTGAATTTATTTGCTATTTATTTGAATTTATTTTCTTTTATTTGAATTTTTGGAAATTTATTTTATTTGCTATTTATTTGAATTTATTTTCTTTTATTTGAATTTATTTTCTTTTATTTGATCTCTCTACCGACACACCAAAGGAAGTGTGTTAATACGGAGGCAAAAGGAGATGATCATGTCTTGTGGGTAAAGCTGTACAACCTCTGCAGAGTGTAAAACTATTCGAATAGCCATGTCCACGATCATGGACATGCCCGAGAATTTCACACGAGGTATAGAGTGTTTCATAAAATGTGGGAATGTGGGATTACTGGGATGTGAACGAGAAATTCACTGTTATTTTGTTGTCTAAAGTTATACTGTTGAATTTAGTGATTTGATACTTGTTTTGGATGGTGTAGGGTGATACCTCACCAATCTGTTCATGTTGTCTACCAATGATTTACCAGTTATTTATTATCCTTTCATAAATGTGCTTTCAATCTATTTATTGTATTTCAATTCAAGTTATTACTTTCTGCAAATGAACCATATGCTATCCTTTGTTAAGCCTTGCATGAATATATTGCATCATTTTCCTACGGCTTGCTGAGTACTTTATGTGCTCACGACTGTATGCCTTTATTGATCAGTTGCTAAAGGAGAACCAGGAAATACTAAATTCTATGAGGAGGAATATTATGAAGACTACGTGGACTAGGAAGGCGTTTCCCCAAACGATTGCCTGTGGCATGTCGAATGGCCCAAGTTATTTCGTTTTCGCTGCAAAAGTTTATTTTATTTCTTAAATCATAAGGCATAGTTGTATAAACTTTGACCATAGGATCGTTTGCTTTATTTAATAATAATTTGCTTCTTTCTTAGTTATTTTGTTGTATGGAATGATATTTCATCTATATTTTCACTGTGTGCACTAGCATGATTCTGAACTAGTGCAGTATACACAGAGGGTTTCAGATTTGCAAATCTGGGTCCCGACATTAGTACAACGAGCAGTACATGAAATGATGAGAATTGTATAACTAGTATTACATGAAATAACAGTAGTAGTGTAATGAGTAGTACGTAACATGATGTATAATTGGTGTAATGTTACTGCAAGTAGTAGTATGTGAAATGACCATGTTGGTTTAATGAGTAGTTCGTGAAATGAGGATAGAATGCATAAATAATGGTGTGTACTTAGCGTGATTTTGTGCAATTAATTGTACATGAAATAATGGTATTAGTACACTTAATGATAATAATAGTATAATTAGCAGTACATGAAATAATGGTACATGCAGTAAATAATAGTAATAATTGGTGTGATGGTACTGCAAATAAAAAATGATAGTAGATGAATTGATGACATTAGGCATAAATAATGGTGCATAAATACTTTAACAGTAGCACATAAAAAATGTTGTCAAGAATTTTCTATGTTACAGTTGATTACAAATGCGACGAACTGTACATTAGCATTTAATGCGTGTGCGTCATTTAGCATGGTAGGTACTACATGGCAGATATCCAAGATCTGTTTGTGTTTTATAGTGACGACATTGTTCGAGAGGGTCCATATGGGGTGGACCTTTCGAACTATGAACGAAAGGTGATCCAGACTCCAGGTCTTACAAAGATGGGTCAGGGCGAGCTCCGTAGGTGCGTGAGGAGCGCATTTGATGGGGAGACTACCTAAAAGAAGCTTGTAATTGAGGCCGTACATGCCAGATTTGTGGGAGGTTTGACCGACTATTTGTGTTAGTTGTGCAAGATCGCGAGAAGCTCACAGTGGGGGAAATACATGTAAATTGTGATGAGCCCTTTGGTGAAGATACACTGGCGCCCGATGGTGTGTGCGTGCTTCCTGGATAGAGGAGAAACCTCAAGTCCTCGTGGTGGCGGTGGCACCGCCGTCGAAGCATCTAGGAGGACACTGCTGCGGATGAATTTCAGCGGAACAAAGACTTTGGGAGGTGGTGGTTCGCTCATATTGACTATCACGAGCAGCTGGAAGCCCTGGCGGATGAAGCATTATCCGATGACGACGATGACGTCAATACAAATAGCAGTGAGATGACAATGCAGCTCTCGTCGGTGGCATTGTCCTCACTGATGTGGAGTACGTGTCTTCGCACCTCGATGATCTGGTGATGTCTTCTCTGGTGTTGCCAGGTGAAGGCAGCCATGGTTGGGCCTTCGATCAGGACACTCTACTGGTAGGGCAACGCTTTTCTACAAAGAGTGTCACCCAGCAAGCAATTGCGAGATATGCGGTCAGCATCAGCCACACTTACGTGTGTATAGGTCCAACCCGAATACGTACATTGTCAAGTACCTGGATCTTGAGTGTCCCAGCAAGATCCGTGCCCAGAAATTCAAGGGCATGAGTTCGGGCTTCAGGATAACCATCCTGATGGATCACATTTGTGTGCTTACTGACTACTATAGAAGCACAGAAATGTGACGTCCTCATATGTAGGCAGCCTGATTTCTCACTTGGTCATGGCGAACATGACCGTTTTGTCGAAGCTACTGATAGTTGACGTGGTTAACATGGTAGGATATCTTGTTAATTATGGCAAGGTTTGGCGAGTGAAGAAGAAAGTAATAGAGATGATGTATGGCTTGTACGAAGAGGCGTACAACCTTGTTCCACGGATGCTTCACTAGATTGCTAAAGCCAATCACGGGACCTACATCAACAAGATAGATAGACCGCACCCCACGAAAGGTTCGAACTGTTTTATTCTAGACCATGTGTTCTGGGTATTCGAACCAGTCATTCAGGGCTTCAAGTACTACCGGTCTGTGCTGACCATGGACGGCACTTTCCTATCTGGTAAGAACAAGGGCACCATATTGATGGCGGTCACCACCGATGCCAACGATCAGCTACTCCCGGTGGCTTATGCGATTGTGAAAAGCGAGAACACAGAGAGCTGGTTGTGGTTTCTAGCAAATATCTAGCAGGCTGTTGTCCAGGACCGTCTGAACTTATGCCTCATCACAGACAGGAATGCTGGATTAATGTCCGTCATCAGAACCATGCAAGGAGGGACACAGCCACCGTACCAATGGAATGACATCGTCAATCACTAGTACATAAGGCATCTTACCGCGAACTTGCATAGGCGGTTCCGCAGCAAGGAAGTCATAAAGAAATTCAAGAGGCTCTGCATCTGCATGCAAAACCAGAGGCGAAAGTTCGAGGCAATTTGGAGAGTACCCGACGAGGAGACCTCGAAGAATACAACGGGGCCAGGAGAGTGCCAGATCAACAACTTCTCACAGTTGATGCAATTGCATGCTCCAGATTTGGAGAAGTGGTCCTCGCTTTATGACACGGACGGTACAAGGTACGGCATAATGACAACTAATTTGTCGGAGGGTTTGGTCCTTCCCAATCAGTTCCATCATGGAAGAGACCTGGAATAGAATCGTTGAATACTTCGTGAACAGGAGAAGCAGTTCTCCGAACTTATGCATTCATACATGGAGAAGAAAATAGAGAAGACTCGGTCGCACGTTAAGCACACCATGGATGGAGTTAGATAGAAGTTTGAAGTACATCTACAAGAGAAATTCGTGGATGACCATTGTAGGGGCTATCGTAAACAAGTGTGCATAATACACGATGTAGCGATATGCACATGCAACAAGCCGAAACTGCTGCACAAACCATGCTCCGATGTATATGTGGTGTGCGCGGTTCTCTGTCAGTCGTCTGCACCCTACATCTCTAAGTACTTCAGCGTCGACCATCTGTTCAGGACATAGAGTTCCGAATTCAACTCCTACGGCCTATACATACATTACAGGGAGCTGTGGCCGGGTCAAGTGACTTAGTGTCAGAATGACAGTTTGAAGAGGAGTGGGCATGGACGGTAGCAGTCACGGCGAATCCATAACGATATGGATGCAAGTCAATGTAGAGACACACCAGCTCCATAGAGGTGCCGATTGTGCAGGGCAGTGGGGCATACAGTGAAGAATTGCCCGAATAGGGCAGGCTAGTCAAACTATCCATAGGAACCTCCGATAATGTACTTTGACGTGTAATTACAGTACCAGCATGTAATTTTATTTTTAGTTTACTAATGTAAATGCATGTTATGTAATGTCATGTACATTCATATTATGTACTGTCCTGTTATGTGGTTTGCTATTATTTGATGTTATGACATTTAAGGCTATTTGTTGTATTTGTATTCTTCATTTTATGTCATTTGTTATCTTCTTGCGGGGCATGGTTGGACATGCACAGACTTTGCTTGACCCATCCTATGATGGCAAGCATCGTAGCAGAGCCTGGCTTACAGGGGATGGTCCACGATCATTCGTTCTCAGGGGTCCGAGGGAGCACTGGCCCTTGGATGCGCGGTATGTCCCTTTTCTACGATAGTAGGTCTATTATCGTTGGCACGGATGATGGATATCGGGCGTTATTTCTCTTTGGACGGGGATCTCTTATCCGCGCCCGTCGATCGTTGGAGGCCAGAGACACGTTCCACTTCCGCGGAGGGAGATGACCGTCACCCTGCAGGACGTTGTCGTGATTACCAGTTTACCTATCAGGGGCAGGCCGATAGTTCCACCACCGAAGTGGCCTGATTGGAGGGTTAGGCTGTAGCACAGATTTGGTCATCCGGTCCTAGAGAACAGTCAGGGGGTTCCACAGTCCTAGCTTCGCCACTACATGCGATGTCCCCCTGATGCGCCAGAGTATGTAATGATGAGTCACCTTGTGGCATACATGTTGTTCTTGTTCGGCTGGGTGTTGTTCCCTTCTACACATGGAGACTGCGTGTACTCGAGCTACATCCACATCGTCGAGGCATTGGCTGACGCCTAGCTAGATGACGTACCACATTTCAGCTTTGGATCGTTCGTGCTCTGTGCGACATACAAGGGATTATGTGCAGCATGCCCAAAGGCAACGGGCGATGAGCCCGTGCTTGCAGTGTACTACTCTCTACTTCATATATGGTCATGGGAGCACTTTCCTATTGGACGGCCATACTTTAGGGAGCCCGTGCACCCGTATCCATTAAAGGCTCCATTCTACGATGAGGGTGGGGACCCAATCGACGGGGCCAACAAGGGTACGCGGTGGACGGCCGGCCGGTTGGGATGGGCAAGGGAGAGACCTCGTCGAGTCTACGCAGAGTTTTATAACTACTTCGAGACCATGCACAAGGACGACATCATATGGCAACCATGGACTACACATTTCTTGCTTACTACGGTGCCGCACGGATTATCAGAGTAGTGTGGGCGGGATATTCACTACTGGTTGATGACATGCCACCTGGTGTTCTGTCATATGGTTGAGCCACATTGCCCAGCCCAAGTGATGTGTTAGTTCGGACTTAATCAGCAAATCACCCCTCTAGTTGGCCCACCTCTGCCACGAAAAGTGCATAGGTAAGTGCAATTCGTAATATTTAATTTTGCGTTGCTCTACGAGCCTACAAGATGTAATTCTAATTTGTAACCTGCAAATTTCTTTTATTGCAAGCAATCTCGAAAGGGCTAACAGAGCGATGACTAGCGCCAGACACAGTTACCTAGGACAACTGCATGGGAGCAGTTCGCCACGGAGCAGGTAGTGGCCGAGAATCGACCATACGACCTGGAATCGTATGTCGTGTACTTGGAGTGGTGTGTGACACGTACGCATGCTCGACTTATTGGACCTGCTCCTTAGAGGCCCGAGGAGGTCACGCACACTGACCGGTTGGGCCTCGGCCACCCTTTGTACCACGCATTACTGCAAGACAACACGGTATGAGCACAATTTACGTTTCATTCATGCTTTATTTCGTGCCTAACCAACTTCTCATGTTGTCCATGCAGTTCGATCGCGTGAACCGTATCGTCGATGAGGCTTCCACTGTAGCACGACCCTATGCTCGAGCTGAGGCTGAACATGTTGGTGTTTAAGATGGAGCGCATTTTAGATCATGTCAAGTTATTGGAGAAGATTGTGTGTGTCGCTATTCTTTTTGTACTCTATGCTATACTTGTGAAGTAGTTCGTTTCTTGCAGAGGAGACAAAGTTGGTCATAGATGTCATTCGAAGTGGTTTAAGAATGATGTACCTTATGTACTATTTCAATATGGTATTTTGCTTTGTTAACTTATGTGCTATTCAGATATGATCTTTTGCTTTCTTAACTTTTGTATTACGTAATTATCTCCTCGTAGTAACGACAATTGTCAAATACTGAAAGCATCCATCACCTTTCGTAGTCGGCCTGAAAAAGCCGATGAGACAACACTATGCCCCCTCTTTCTTAGAGCTAAGTGACAACTTGGTGGTTGTTCGTTTCTCAGGATGATTAGAAAACTCGCGGGTAGCAGCTTTGTCAGGCCGGTTAGACAATTCGCGGGTAGTAGTTTTGTCAAACCGATTAGACAACTCGCAGGCAGCAGCTTTATCAGGTCGATTAGATAACTCGCGGGCAGCAGCTTTGTCAGGCCGATTAGACAACTCGCGGACATCTAGCTTTGTCAGACTGATTAGACAACTCCCAAGCAGCAACTTTCTTAGGCCGATAAGACAACTCGTGAGCAGCAGCTTTGTCAAGCCGATTAGACAACTCGCGAACCCAGAATGATGACCTACGTCGTCAAAGGCTCAAGAGAAGAACAATGAGGAGTTCGTCAACCTCGGCAGCGACTACCACACTTACTGCTGCTACGGCAATACCAGCTGTAGTTGTGTTTGCCACTATCGTGACTAGTAGCCCCGTGCACACCATCCTGATGATCAACACTCCATGTGGGTGCCGTATGGTTACTCATTCGAGCCTTAATGTCCTTCACCCTTAAAGCGTAGTACATCCCGCCCTTTTACAATTCCAAAAGGCGCACTAGTATCGTACTTTTGTCCATGTTCGTGGCTTCTCTGTGCCGTCATTTATACCGTTCAAACTGTATGCGCCATGTAATTCACCTTTATTATGAAATGCTATATTTCATTCATTCTATTGTTTTCGAACTTTAAACATGCAACGACTATACCAGTTGCAAGAACAACATCAACGGATGTGATAACACTTACCACATAGAATAAACAACATGCAAATAATTGTGCATAGCACATGCGGCCAAGCGGCTACTTTCCTAACAAAAACCGCACGGGGCTAAATCTGCAAACAACAAATTTTAAAAAATTCACATCTACGATTGGCGACAGAGAACCCAGCGAAGAGGGGCTATTTTTGCTATTCTGGCACAATGGAGGCTATTGTTGTAATTAAATTTTTCAAAAGAGCTAATACACTAAAAATTTCTGTGGCTGCGCATGGTGCTCACGTGTGCCAGTGGGTAAAAGCTAGGCCATGTGTGTGTGTTGCTTCTAACCCCTGATTTTTTAGGTTTTTACTATACATTAAATTTAATATAGATAGTTCATTCTTTTTATCTAATAAATCAGAATAGTTAGTATTTATTTATACTTCTTCTAATCGTAGAGTAGTAGAAATACCATCGATAAATCAATGGTTAGATCTGATTTCTTTTACTTACCATATATTACTGGTATAATACACTCGTGAATGACTCACATCAGGGAAAGGGATGCAAACACTAAGTTCTTTCATATCAGAGTGAATGCACGCAGACGCAAGAACCACATTCAATCCCTTCACACAGATAAGGTCATTCTCAAAGATCAGTAGGAAAAGCATCAGGTCATTTTTCAATTCTTCTCCGAACATCTGGGGGCCAAGGTCCCCAGGGAAAGCACACTGAATTGATCGGCCCTACGGATAGAAACTAAAGACCTACAGATGCTTGAAGAACCTTTTCAGTTGGAAGAGGTAAAGGACGCCATTTTTTCACTTCCCAGAGAAAGCACCAGGCCCTGATGGGTTCATTGGAGCTTTCTACAGAACTTGTTGGTCCTATATACAGGAAGATCTCATGGCAGCTAACCAACAACTTTACAACCTACGAGGCCATTCTTTTCGTCTCCTAAATTCTACAAACATTCTGCTGCTTGCCAAAAAATAGGACGCTTGTAGGATTTCGGACTTCAGGCCTATCGGTCTCATCCATAGCACTAGTAAAATTTTCTCCAAGATTCTGTCCAACAGATTGGCCAAGGTTCTTCATCAAATGGTATCACCCAGCCAGTCAGCTTTCATTAAAAGCAGGTCTATACAGGATAATTTCCTCTATGTTCATAATCTAATCAAGGAGTTGCACAAGAAAAGGATCCTATCCATCTTTCTCAAGCTTGACATATCCAAAGCGTTTGATTCCGTGAGTTGGGAATATCTCATTGAGCTAATGCAACAGATGGGCTTTGGTCCAAGATGGCGAGAGTGGATCTCCATAATTCTAGCATCCTCATCTTCAAAAGTCCTGCTTAATGGAGTACCAGGTTGAACGATACTTCATAGAAAAGGTCTTCGACAGAGAGACCCACTTTCACCGATGTTGTTTATCCTTGTCATTGATCCTCTGCAACGTCCCATTTCTATAGCGGCGCGGGAAGGGTTCATAGCACCTTTATCGACAAGTTTGGCAACTCTTCGTACATCCCTTTATGCGGATGACGTCGCCATCTCCGCCAAACCCTCCATTCAGGACCTGCAGACCATTATATCACTATCGTTTATCTTTGGGGCGACCTCAGGTTTGCAAACAAACTTCCGCAAATCTGAAATCTACCCCATCAGATGCGAAGGAATAAATCTAGCAGATGTACTCTAGATTATCCCGGCGCAGAGGAGGGATTTCCCATGTAGGTACTTAGGGTTGCCGCTGCGCCTGACGAGGCTCAAGAAAATAGATGTCCAGCCGATCTTAGACAAGGCAGGTGCAAGACTCGCATGCTGGAAAGGGAAGCTACTATCCAGGGCAGCGCGTCTCATTCTGGCGGATTCGATTCTCACGGCCTTAGCCGCCTATCACATCTCGGTTCTGCCCCTCTCCAAGTGGGCAACCAAAAAACTCAACAAGATCAGGAGGAATTTCATCTGGAATGGGGACGAGTCATGTGCACAGGGTCATTGCTTAGTGAATTGGAAAAAGGTATGCATGCCAAAAAAATCTAGGGGGCTCAATTTAAAGGACCCCGAGTGTTTCGGTAGAGTTTTCCGACTACGCTGGTTGTGGCACAAATGGAAAAATCGACAGAGGCCTTGGGTGGGAATGGGCAATCCGTGTGATGTCATAGATTGTTCCTTTTCCATGCGAGCACTACAATCATTCTAGGTGACGGCAGGACTGCCAGATTCTGGACCTCACCCTGGCTTAACAGAGCTGCACCAAAGGACATTGCACCTCTTTGTTATCAACTAGCTAAAGACGAATTCCGTTCATGACGAGCCCCCACAACAATTCGTGGCTTACAGGGCTCCAGAGGATCACGAACGCCACATAGCTTCATGACTACTTTCGGCTGTGGCAGGTCACCCGACAGGTACACCTACGCCAAGACTCCATAGATGACATAGTCTGGAAGTAGATGACAAATGAGGAGTACTCGACGAAGTCGGCGTAAAAGGCCCAGTTCCATGGGACGGTGCCGAATCACAGCTACAAGATAATCTGGAAGGCCAGTGTGGAAAGCAAGTGTAAATTCTTCACATGGCTCTTTATCTAGGACAAGTTGCTCACAGCAAACAGATTGGTAGCTATAGGTTGACCGCACTGCACCTGCTGTCCTCTCTGTGGCTCAGAAACAGAATCGTCAACGCATCTTCTACTAGTATGCCCTTTTGCTAGGCAGATTTAGAGGAAGGTCTTCTCATGGTTGCAGCTAAACCTTCCAATCCCATGGCCAAGAAAAAAGGCCTCGCAATGGTGGAGTATGGTCCGTCAAGTAGTGCCACGAGAATCTCATAGGCACATCGATGGAGTTCTAATATATTCGTTTTGGAATTTATGGAAGGAGAGGAATGCAAAAAATTTCAGTAATACTTACAAAACTCTACAATCGGTCTTCCATCAAATCACCCAGGATGTAAATAACAGAAAGATGGCGCTTCTTCCGAAGCCGCACCAGACCAATGATCACACAGGCACATAGCTGAACGACCGCCAGGACGTTGCGGCAACAGGGCCTATCAGACCGCGACATCATCTCCCAACCCATCATTTAGATAATCATCGGATGAAGCTCTTTTCCAAGAAGATGGATGTCTGTTATTTGTTTCCTCTGTTGTGTTGTCCCTGTTACCAGGGGAGGGTCTTTTCCGGTTTCAAATTGAAATACCTTCTTTTCAGGGTGCACCTCTGTCATGGGCTCACTCTGCTATTGTTCCTGCTACTTCCTTCTTTAATGCATGGCAGAGCTCCTACCTTTTATTTTAAAAAAAGAGTGTTGCCAATAGCTTTTGATTATATCATGGATCAGAAATCTAATGATGCTCTTGATTTCCTTGAACCATCGGTGCACGTGCACCTAGATGAATCACACAATCAAGAGGTTTTGAGACATAGCTGTATCGATGGCTTGGTATAGGAAAGGAAGAGGGAAGGAAGGTTGGTCTAGAGTTGGTTTTCAGGTAGGCAAAGAACTGGACTTCTACCAGAGCTGCTTAGATGTTTGGAAATTGGAAACTCGCATCCATCAGGACGCATTTTCGGTTCGGGTGAAGAACATCAAGCAAATGGTTGCACTAGTGAGCAGCTACCCTATGTCTGATCCAGAGAATGAGCAAGGGCAGGACGTCATGGAGAAAATAAGGCTGAAGTACAGGATTATCACAGCAAGCTTAGGAGCAAAATTGGAGTATGAAGGTCGGCAGGCGGCATTGAAGCACGATGTATAGGATCTATAATTATTTAAGCATTATATGGATAAGATACGTGCATTTCCCGTATTGAAGGATTGTTACCGGTACCAATCACTTGTAAAAAAGTTCATTGTTCTTTGTGGATCATTGTAATTTCCACATAATTTTTCGATGGGGATACTACTTTGCTTCTCTTCATGCCAGGTCTGTCATTTGATACCATGATGGAAAATCTGAGTAGAAAACATTACTTCTGAAAGGAATCCTAAGACGGTGAATCGAACTATGATATACTGTTTGGACTTGCTCAGGATATGCACTTTGGAGTAGTCTTGTTTTCCTTTCTTTTCTTTACTTTAGGCTAGCTAAAGGCATTGAGGGAGGGACTTGCACATAATGAAATGCAGTTTTGCAAACTAGTCCTATTTGTTCGTTTGTACATACTTGCACTTGATTCTTTTTTCGCATGACATGATGCGATGAAATTATTAGTGAAACCATTGTCAATTATTGTAGCGATAACTTTTTTATCTATTTAAAACATAGAAATTTTTTATGTTTCGTACTTATACCATCCTGAAAAATTAAGAAAAATAAGAAACCAATTAAAAGATTTAATTAACTTTCATTTTGCATTTTCCTAGCTTTTTCTGAATTTCCCCTGGATTTTCTTCGTTTTCTTTTATTATTACTCTAAAGGAGATTTCCTTTTGTTAATCATTTAAGTATTGGATAAGTGATAAGAAAAGAAGTGTAAAATAATAAAATGAGAAAAATCCATGAAAAATCTTGAGAGATCTCCAGAACCCTAAATTTTAATTTAAAAGACATATCAATGTAATTAAAGGAGAAGAAAGGGAAATTAATGAAACTTGACTACAAATAGTGAAGATGTCAGAATTAAATAAAAATAATCTTTCATAAATTAGACCTGAAATTTTTATATTATCTTCTAATTGGATATAAATATCAAAATTAAAAATATTAAGAAATAATAAATTAATTTGATGAATTTAAAAATTCTAAAACAGAAAAGCTGAAAATCTGAAAATACAAATATCAGAATTTTAATAAATAAAATATAAAATATATGGAGCTGAAAACTTTACAGGATACTAATATGGCTATAAAGAACCTTTAAAAAAAATTTAATTTTTTTAATAAAATATACACTCCCGGATAAATTAAAAACAAAATGCACAAATCTGATCATAGTGCATTGTCAGATTTTTTATAAATTCTACAGACATCACCTCAAGCTGAAAATTTGATAGGATAATCTAAATTATCCAAAGGACACACAGTAAAATCCTCATTAAATTAATGACTTGATAGATAACAGATTCATTGAACTCAATTCAGCTCAGCTCGTTGTAAAAACCTGAATTCTCCTCCTCTCTCTCTGCCATGCGAGTCTAAAACCCTGTGCGACCCCACCTGTTAGCCTGAGCTCATGTCTTCTTCTTCCTCCCTCAGCCGAAGTTCCCGAGCAAAGATCGCCAGCTGTAGGTCGCGTCACACCTGCAACTTCGCGCCGCCCGAGACCACGTCGGCATCCTTTCCTTGCCACGCAGCTGCCTCGCCCACATTTCCTGCAAATATGCCCATACCGTCTCGTATTCAAGCACCGCAAAAACTCGCCAGGTTCACACCTACAGCCGGGCTCAACTACATCTCCTCCCTGCCTATAAATACCACTTTCAGGATCGCTTTAGTGCCGCGCATCTTTCCCCCATCCTCGTGCTATCTACTTCATAGCCAAACCTTCCAATTCCACGCCGATTTCCCCATTGCCAACAAAACCCTAACTCGAGAAATCATCGATTAAAGCCGGTGAGCTAACTCTTTTTCCAATTGCTTCAAGCTTTAGCATCTGTGACTTATGGAGATCAAAATTCCTATGTTATTTTCAGGTCTCATCGGCTAGAAACCCACCGCCACTGTTGCCGTTCTTCTCCATCTCTGGTGATCGGTGGCAGGCCAACCCGATTGTCTTCCGAAGCCAGCGATAGGTAAAATGGATTGCTTAGATCCCTCTGATGCTAGAACTAGAACCCATTCCATTTGATCAGCCTTCTGTCACCGGCGCGACTTGCCACCATGGCTTTCGCCGCTGGCGCACGGTGTTCGCCCATGCCGGAACACCTCTAGCCACCGAAAAGGCCACCTTCTAGTGCGCACTAGCATGCTCTAGCTACCTATGCCCTCGGCCGGACCAGAGCATCACCGGATCCTCGCCCGCGACGAGCCCTAGCTCGCGCCTGCTCCTGTGCCGCTGCCAAGTAGGACCATCTTATCAAATGCGCGCAAGTCATTCAAATTGTTCGGGTCACTGACAACGGGGACCCACCGGTCAGAATGGCTGTCAAAATTTAATTAAAACCAGGTTAAAATCTTGAGTCTATGACATGTGGACCCAGATGGGATTAATTGGGCTAGATAACCCATAATACCAATCTGAGTCACTAAAAAGTGGGCCATATCTATCAGTGACTAAGAAAATCAGAAAATCAAAGGAATTCGGAAAAATTAGAAAGACGCTTTCTGAATTGAAAAGTGTATTTTGCAATTTCTTGATTTTCCAAATCCGTTAAAATTCAAAATTGAATATGTTTAGCATTTTTAGTCCAAATGGAATGAAAAAAATTTATAAATTCATCTGAAATCAAGTGATTTCAGAATATTTAAATTTTTTTGAAAAACTACTTAGGAGAAATTTGAAATTCAAATTTAAATAAAAGGCATAAAAATAGGCTACCTGTAGAAATTTTGCAAATGAACTTAGATTTTGATGAAACCAATTTTATTGCAATCCTTATTCTACCATAAAACCAAATATGTAAAAATATTTGAAAATATAATTTGGTTTATGTCTTTTCTATTAAAGATTAGCATCAATGTGTTTAATATACAATAATGAATAAACATATGCAAAAGAATTTTAAAACTTGTTAAATCATTTATGTAAATCAATATGGTAGTAGGATACTTGATTATGCAAAAATAATTAGAAAGCAATTGTTTGAATCTGTTTCATATATATAGGCCATGTTCTAGTAAAAAGAACATATATATTTGTATATATAAATAAACTCATGCAAGTCTATACATACATCTGATAACAAAATATAAAGGTTTATTTAAATGAATCAATATGTTAAGTATTCATGATAGATTAGCAATAGGCATCATGACAATAATGTTTAGTTCCAAAATCTATAGATATATTGTTTTGCATCTGAATCCTATTAACAACTTAATGCTTTGTGCTGTCACTGTAACACTAATCCTTCTTCTCCAAATAATTTTTGCATCTTGAATTCAAAATTATAAATATGAAAATACATAATTTTTGCTTTTTGAATTCGTTAAAATAAAATGAATAATCTATAAGAAACAAGAAAACACTTGTTATAATTTGGTCCAAAAAGTAACAATAATAAGCAAGACTAAGAAGACTGCATAAACACATAAACATGAATCATAATCTTAATAATAACCACATCTGTTTATATAAGCAAGTTTTTATTCGGATTTTCTACCTGTCTTCTTTTTCCCCTTATTTTGGTTTTTTGTTTGTTGTATGTTTTCCTGTTGATCGGCGAGTAGATTCTAATGAGCCTGAGTTTGTTGACGACAACCTCACAGGCGATACAGACTTTGTACCAAAGGACGATCAGCAAGGCAAGCACCCCCTTGATCATTTTGTTCCTATTATTTCAAATAATTACTTTTCAATGCTTTACAAAACTAATATGCATGCGTGTGCTTTACATAAAAATACTATATTGGGATGTTGATAGATATACATGTTATTTTATGGAACTTCCTTGATAAGCATGGACATGTGAACTTTGATAACCATAGAATAAAGCTAGACAATACATAATATCAACTTGGGTATATGCGAATACATATTAACCATGCTTAGCAGTAGGATGTGGGACAATTGGATTAAACTATGTCTTGAGAATTTAAAAAGGTTGGATATGGCATGATATCGGTTATTGGTATTTTGGCTAAAAACCTAAAATAAAACTATGGTTTAGATGCGGCAAGTATTGGCAATAGCCGGTTGTGCAAGGGACGGACTTGTGCGTAGTGTGGAGGAGACTATTGCCTGTGTTGGATTAAGCTATGGGTTGTTTTCAAGGCAAGAAAATCATACAACCATGAGTGCTGGTATGGAACAGCCTTAACATATTAAGTTACTTAGAATTAGTTTTGCATATTAGTAGGCTGGAATAGTACAAGCATTCCGGTTAGGTTTGCTTGGAAAGGGCTTCCACACCGAGGTGTGGGTAAATGCATATCGATACAACGGTGTATGCCTTGCTATGAGGAGAAACATTTTAGCAGGGATGGACTACCTGGATTGTTGTATAAATGACAAGGATGGACTGTCATGTCTTGTTTGTTGTTTTTGCCGCCATAGCAGGGGTTAACATCATCGGGCTAGTGCAAAGTCTGGTCTAGGTAATGTAACGGTTATGTTATGATCTCCTTGCCGACACACCAAAGGAAGTGTGTCAACTGGCCTGACGAAAGAGGTTGATCATTTCTTATGGGTAAAGTTGTACACCTCTGTAGAGTGTAAATCTAATCGATTAGCCGCGCCCGCAGTCAAGGGCACTTGGTAACGTCATCATATAGTTAGAATTTTAGTATTTTCCAAAATGATTTGGTGGGAAATTATGTTTTGAAAATGTACTTCATGTCAGGGAAGTGGCTTTGATCAGTCAGGTAGACTGCATTACAATATTTAATACCCTGTCAATATTTTATTATTACAACTGTTGCTCTTTTACAAACTTCGCCTTTAGTACTGTAAGGCCCCCATTGTTATAACCTGCATTTTAACTATACTTGCATTTGTAATACACTTCAAGTCTTCCTGAGTACACAATGTACTCAATCTTGTTATCGTTGTTGTTTAGGTGATGAGACAGAATTCCTTGATGAGAATTATGATAACGCAGGATACGGAGAGTTCAACGATGATATTTTCTAGGGTTTTCACCTTGTCTATTGCCCAAGGGTTTATGGGCATACTACTAGATAAACAGTGTTTTCACTTCAAGTTTCGAGTTTTTGTCTTGTAATAACATTATGTATTCTTAAGACACTCCTGCGTATGTAATATTATTGTGTATAGATGTGATTTCAATTTGTAAACTGTGTGTGCTAGCCCCTGATCATGGGACTAGTACTGTATGCACAGGAAACCCATTATTGATAATTATTATAAAAATGGGGGCCTTAGAGTACTCAAGGTTCCAAAATTCAGTAAAATTTTGGAAATCTCTCCCAAGGTTTCAAAATTTGGCGAAATTTCGAAAATCTCACCCGAGATTTCGGATTTCGACCGGGGACAGGATCCAAATATTGGCTGGGTAAAAAAATGGAAAAAAAAACTAAATTGCTTAATTTTACTGAAATCTCGAGTTTTTTGACTGGATTTTGATATTTTTTTACCGGATTTGGTCCAAAAACCCTTAAGAAATTCGTCTTCCATGAAAAATTGTTGAAAAAACTGAATTTTTGAGATGTTTTATAATTTCGACAGAAACACTCTTAGATATTTATAAAATTATGCAAGCTTGATCATGGTCTAAAAAAATTATGGTATTATATTTAGTAGTGTAGGATCATACATAAAAATTTTAAAAATAATTTAACTTCATTTGTTACCTTTAAAAATCAAAAATAGAATGAACATAAGTGAGACAATAACATTATCAGAATTTTATAAATTTGCACGTGTGATCATGATTTAAAATTTTTATGAGACCTGAATAATTGCCTTAGTACCTTTTTATAAAATATTAAAAATATTTTAACTTTTCGTTGGCTCAATCAAATCTATGTAAGCATTGAACTTCATTTGTTATATTTCAAAAATCGAAAACAGAAAAAACATAAATGGTACAGTGCCATTGTAAGAACTTTATATATTCACTGGAGTGTGATCATGATCCAAAATTTTTATTAGAGCTTAATAATTTCCTTAGCATATTTCTGTAAAATTTTAAAAAATTCTAAACCTTTTTTGGTTGCTCAAGCAAATCTATATATTGATCATCACGCTTTTATCTGGACATAGTACTATCAGAATTGTTGAAAATTCTTGAAGTTTTATCATCATATAAAAACTTCAAAAAAATATTTATGATGCATCAGGACCATACAAAGAAATTTCAAAATTTTCTAACTTGGTTTGAACCATTTTTCATTCGGTTCAATTTGCCGATAGGGCTTTTATTAGGACAGTAGCACTGTCAGAATTTTTTAAAATTTTTAAAGCTTAATCATTATCTCAAAATTTTAATAAAAATTATTTATGCATCATTACAATCCACAAAAAATTTCAAAATTTTATGACATGGTTTGTTCTATTTTTCATTCGGTTCAAATTTATCGGTCACCCTTTTATCAAGATAGTACCACTGTCAGAATTTTTATAAATTCCTCAAGGTTGATAATTATCTAAAATTTTTATATAAATATTATTTAAATGTCAGGACGAACCACAAAAACATTTAAAAAATTTTGGCATCGTTTGAACTATTTTTCCTTTGGTTAAAATTTGCCTAGATTTTGGTAATTTCGGACGAAATTTCATAAATTTCCACGAAATCTCGGAAATCTCGGTTCAAAAATTCTGGATTTGAATTTCTATTTTTATATTTTGTCCAGAATTTATCCGAAATTTCAAGATCTTGGCGAAATTTTGAATTTCTGCCACCTCCGATATGTCAATCGAAATGAGATTTTAAACCTTGTTTGTACTAGAGGTGAACTATTTTATAAGGAATTTCCATAAAAAACATATAAAGTATACTCGTCGCCTTTGAGCTAGAGGTGGGTGTTGTGTCGACCAGCCCGACACGAGCCTATTGTACCGTGGTATCTTGTATGCGGATATGACGGCCGCCGTGCCGTAGTACCATACCGGCCGGCTCGCCTTCTACGAGCCTAGACACGCCCATTTTATTTTACTTGCTTGCCGTGTCGTCGTCTTACCCAAGTTCTACTATTTGCACTATTACAACGAGAGGAAAAGAGCCGGAGAAATATGGAGTTTGGGCAATAGACGCAAATATTATTGAAAAAAGAACTAAAATTTATTTATTTTTGAACAATTACATAGAGCGAGAGAGATGTTTTGAACACGAACAAGAGAGAGAACAATGGGTGAGAAAGAGAGTGAGCGAGACAAGCGAGAGAGATTGAGAGAGACGGGTGAGAGGAAGTTGAGAGAGATTGAGAGGGATGAGCGGGAGAGCAGTTTTTTGCATCGTCTCTCAATCTCTCCCAGCTCTCTTTCCTCTCTTACCCGTCTCTCTCAGGTTTCGACGACGGAGGTGACGTTCATAACGCACATGCTCTGTGAGTTGGTCAACTTTATGTTGAACTTTTTTCTTATTCTTTAGATCATCAGACCCGACATGTGCGGTGCTACGTAATCGTGCCGACCGGACGACTCACTTGACGCGCCGCCCACCACTCACTCTCCAGCGGTAGCGCCGAGTCAGCACCCGCCGCGTCACCCACCACTCACTCTCCAGCGGTAGCGCCGAGTCGGCAAGCGACGCATGCTCGCGTCAGCGTCAGGCCGTTTCCTCTTGGAATTTCGCGAGCTCGCGGAGTGGGCGTGACCGCGACGAGGCGAGAGCGGAGTAGAGCGGGAGTAGATAAGTAGCGGGAATCCAAATGGGAATCGGATTCCGACACGCACGCTGCAGCACTGCGCGATGGCTTCGTCGTCGCGTGCGTCGCCTCCGCCGCCGGTGGTGGTCTTCGCGGTCAACGGCGAGCGCGTCGAGCTCCGCGACGGCGCCGCCGGCCCCGGCGCCACCCTCCTCGAGTTCCTCCGCTCCCGCACCCGCTTCACCGGCCCCAAGCTCGGCTGCGGCGAAGGCACTCCGATCCCCACCTCCGCAGCGCGATCCATTCGATTCCGGTGTGCGTGTGATTCCAGCTTAACGATTGCGATTTCGATCTGCAGGTGGCTGCGGCTCGTGCGTGGTGCTGCTCTCGACGTACCACGCGGCGGCCGACGAGGTGACGCACGCCGCGGTCAGCTCGTGCCTGACCCTCGTGCACGGCCTCCACCACCGCGCGGTCACCACCACCGAGGGCTCGGGAACAGCCGGGACGGCCTCCACGCCGTGCACGCGCGGCTCGCGGGGTTCCACGCCTCGCAGTGCGGCTACTGCACGCCCGGCATGTGCATGTCCCTCGCCGCCGCGCTCGCGAGCGCGGAGGCCGGCGCCGGCGCGAGGCCGGAGCCGCCGGGGGGGTTCTCGAGGCTCACGTCGGCCGAGGCGGAGCGGGCGGTGGCCGGGAACCTGTGCCGCTGCACGGGCTACCGCCCGATCGCCGACGCGTGCAAGAGCTTCGCGGCGGACGTGGATTTGGAGGATTTGGGCCTCAACTGCTTCTGGAGGAAGGGAGATGCGGACGTCTCCAAATTGCCTCCGTACAAGGAGGGGAGCATTGATACCTTCCCAGAGTTCTTGAAGAATGAGATCAGAGCCTCTGTAGGGATTGATCGATGTACGTCGGCGGCATTGGCGGGCATTGGGAGCTCTTGGCAACGTCCTCGGGAGTGTAGAGGAGTACTATAAGCTGATACGTTCTGAGTGGTTTGATGAAAGTAGTACAAAGGTGGTTGTGGGCAACACTTCTTCAGGTGTTTACAGGGAGGCAGAGGTGTATGATAGGTACATCGACCTGAGAGCTATCCCAGAGTTGAATTCAGTTAGCAAGGATGCCAAGGGTGTTGAAATTGGGGCTGCGATATCAATTTCTCGGGTTGTTGAGATTTTAAGAGGAGAAGGTGATGACTGCAAAGATGTGGCCTTTGGTAAGATTGCTGATCACATGGAAAAGGTGGCTTCTCATTTTGTCCGGAACACGGCAAGCTTGGGTGGAAATCTGGTAATGGCACAAAGGGACGAGTTTGCCTCTGATATTGTGACGGTTCTTCTTGCTGCTGGTTCATCGGTGCGCATCATGGTATCATCAGAAAGGTTGAATGTCACGTTGGAGGAATTCCTGCAGATGCCACCATGTGATTACAAGATACTGCTCTTAAGCATATACATTCCTCATTGTACTCCCGACGGTGTCTTATCATGTTCTGGGACTGCAAATAAAGCAGTAGAGAAAACAGGAAGTTCTCTGCTATTTGAGACGTACCGAGCCGCCCCACGCCCTCTTGGAAATGCAGTTGCTTACCTTAATTCTGCTTTCTTGGCTCAAGTCTCTTCAGATGAAACTTCAGGTAGCTTGTTACTGGAAAAGCTATGTTTGGCTTTTGGTGCATACGGAACCCAACATGCTATCAGGGCTCGGAATGTTGAGAAATTCTTAGTGGGTAAACCCATTACTGCATCAGTCCTACTTGAAGCATGTAAAGTTCTCAAGAAAACCATTATTCCAAAAGAAGGCACAACACATGCTGCTTATAGGTCAAGCTTGGCAGTTGCCTTTCTGTTTAGTTTTCTCTACCCGGTAACCAAAGGAACCTTGAAGCCTGTAAAGGCAGTACGTCTGAATGGCAGAGTAACTTCTGATACCGATGGAAATCCAAGTTGTGGACCCAATGCAAACATTGATGTTTCACTTAAGGAGATCGATAATGTGAAATCCGGTTTGTATAGCAATGATCACATACTTGGATCTTGCAAACAGGTTATTGAAATCAATAAGGACTATCTCCCAGTTGGCATACCAACCAAGAAAGTTGGAGCAGAACTACAAGCATCTGGTATGCACTTTGCAATTTTTTTAATCATTGTCAATCTTTAACCTTTGTCGGAATAACATCGGTGGTTCCTTATTTGTATAGGTTTAGTTAGCAATTCTATTTATTTTTCTTACTAGTGTTATTTAATGGCATGCTTTACCTCCCTTTCTTCCAGTTCACATTATGTATCATTTCATAACATTTCTTTTCAGTAGTTATGTTACTTTTACAATCAGTGGCAGTGGATTTCATCATCTGATGTTTTAGAAAGTAAACTAAAATGCTGATAACATAACCAATATATATAGGTGAGGCTGTATATGTGGATGACATTCCTTCTCCAAAGGACTGTCTCTTTGGAGCATTTATATATAGCACAAAACCTTTAGCTTATGTGAAGAGCATAGGACTCGAGCCTTCTCTCAAGAAGCTAAAAACTGTGGCTGTTGTCACTGTTAAGGATATTCCAAATGGAGGCGGCAATGTTGGGGCCAGCACTATATTTGGACCTGAACCACTGTTTGGTGATCCGCTTACTCAGTGCGCTGGGGAACCTATTGGTATTGTGGTACGGTGTTCGCACTGACGATTTGGATTAAAATAAATTTGCAATATTTATTTTCCTTTAGTCATGCAATTACTGAAGGTTTTAGTATTTTAGATCGCAGAAACACAAAGATTTGCCAATATAGCTGCCAAACGAGCTGTAGTGAACTACAGCATGGAGAATTTGGATACTCCAGTTTTATCGATAGAGGAGGCAGTCAGAAGATGCAGTTATTTTGAAACCCCACCTTTTCTTCTTCCCCAAAAGATTGGTGATTTCTCAAAAGGGATGGCAGAAGCTGATCAGAAAATCCACTCAGCTGAGGTACACTTCCAGCATAGTTTTTATGATGTTTGTAAGTTAAGGATATTTCTGAGAGCCATCCAAAGTCTGTAGATGAAATGATTTTAATTTAAAGTAGAAAGGGTATGAGCTTGAACTGGCATTGGTAATCATCGGTCACACGAATTGACTATACCTTTAATGATTTTGCACTAGGTGTTTGGCCCCATGTAGGGTGGAGTCTGACAAACCTGTAATATAATATTTGTTACTTTTGTGCTGAGTCACCATTAGTGCCTAAAGTGATTTAGATTAAACATAACTTGTGGAGTGTGCATCCCTTTTATGTTCCTTTTCTTTTGATGTGTTTCGGCCCCACCTTGGCTAACCTTTCTATCTCATATCTTACTCTGTTTCTAATTATTCAACAACTGACATTTCATGGTTCCCCTTGATAGCTCTGTTTGATGATTAGCCCTTATTGATATTTCTTTGGTATTGCCATAGTGTTCTACAGCTGACAAACACTTTTATGCAGGTGAAGCTTAATTCACAGTATTACTTTTACATGGAAACACAAACTGCTCTAGCCATACCTGATGAGGATAACTGCATGGTAGTGTATAGCTCAAGTCAATGCCCTGAGACAGCACAAGATGTCATTGCAAAATGCCTCGGTTTACCTTGTCACAATGTTCGTGTTATTACTAGAAGAGTTGGTGGTGGCTTTGGAGGAAAAGCTGTTAGATCATTACCTGTAAGTTTCAATACTCAATACCATCATGATTTACAAAATTTGATGGTTAAAACGCTGCAAACAAGGTTTTGTTTTGATCAGTCTATATTTTTCCACATTTGTGGAGTACAAATGGTAAATCATGTATCATTTCATGTTCAAGCCTGTCATGTTTGCTGAGTATTTCACGCCCTTTAAAATACAGAACTTATCATTGTGAAGACAAAAAAAGATGAAAGTTCCAGTACCCTCATGCCCAAATAAGAAAAACAAACTACGCACATATGGCCACCTTATAAGCATACAGATAAAGATGATTGCTTCAGCAATGACAGAGTGGTCAATAATAAAACTGAGTGTTCATTATTTAATCCATAGACCCACTTAAACTTTGTCAACTTCACTGCTTCGTGAACATTTCATTTATCATTGTTTTACAAGTTTGTTAGGTTAACAATTAAAGGAACAGAACACTTATTACATGTGTGCTAATTGTAGGTGGCAACAGCTTGTGCACTTGCAGCATTTAAGCTGCGTCGTCCTGTTCGAATGTATCTTGATCGCAAGACTGACATCATAATGACTGGAGGTCGGCATCCCATGAAAATATGCTATTCCATCGGATTCAAATCAGATGGAAAGGTCACAGCACTGAATATAGATTTGTTCATAAATGCAGGAATGACCAAGGATGTTAGTCCAATCATCCCTCACAATTTCATAGAGGCACTGAAAAAATATAATTGGGGTGCCTTTTCCTATGATGCAAAGGTCTGCAAAACAAACATTGCAACAAGGTCTGCAATGCGGGGCCCGGGAGAAGTGCAGGGTTCTTATGTTGCTGAAGCTATTATCGAGCATGTTGCTTCCGCTCTCTCTACTGATGCTAATTTGATCAGACAGAGAAATCTTCACACAGTGGAGAGCCTTGCTTTGTTTCACAGTGAATGCATGGAAGATGCCTTGGGGTATACACTTCCCTCTATCTGCAACCAATTGACCACATCGGCAAACTACCAGCATCGTTTGGAAATGATCCAGTCCTTCAACAAAAGCAACAAATGGAAAAAGCGGGGCCTTTCTTTTGTTCCAATAGTGCACAAAGTATTCGCTAAACCAACACCTGGAAAAGTGTCCATTCTTAATGATGGGTCCATTGCTGTTGAAGTTGGAGGCATTGAGTTAGGCCAGGGGCTTCGGACAAAAGTGAAGCAGATGGCATCATTTGGTCTTGGACAGCTGTGGGCTGATAAAAGTCAAGACCTGTTGGAAAGAGTAAGAGTTATTCAAGCGGATACGATATGTGTGGTACAGGGAGGGCGGACCACAGGGAGTACCACATCAGAATCTAGCTGTGAAGCAGTTCGACGTGCGTGCAATATCATGGTTGACAGGATGAAATCACTCAAGGATCAATTGCAAGAAAAGCAAGGCAAAGTTTCATGGAATGAGCTAATTTCCCAGGTAATTAATTAATTTTGTTTTTTTAGCAACTATTATATGAGAATGATCTTGTGTTATGTGTTATTTTATTTCTCTTACGAAAGTTAGGCATGCTCGGTAAGTTATGCATCGCCTGCTGCTATCATCACAGATGTTATCGCGTTACTCAATAATGTATGTAATGATCCTAATATGTTGCGATGTTTCAATTTGCAGGCACAAATGGCTGGTGTGGATTAATAAGCAAGAGAATACTACGTTCCTGGGGCTTCTAGTACCTATCTAAACTATGGAGCTGCTGTTAGTGAGGTATCCTTAGTTTACTCAAGTTTCAGATACGCTTTAGATAATAGATGGTTCAAAATTGAAATATGCACGTCTTTACATCAAGATATTCATGTCGGGTATTGCAGGTAGAGATTGATCTTCTCACCGGAGCCACCACAGTTTTGCGTAGTGATCTTATATATGACTGTGGCCAGAGCTTAAATCCTGCTGTGGGCTTGGGGCAGGTGGGTTTATGTGTCTCACTGTTTTCTAACTGGTGTCTTCACTTTCAAAAGCTGCAATTCTCCTTTTTTTTTCATTTGTCGATGATAATTTGGTCAGTCAGAACTCAGAACTTAGAAGTGTAAGCCAGCTATACAGTCTTCTAGTCATTTCAGATAACAGGTCATGCATTAATTATACTGTACGACACTTGAAAATTACAATATAGTTTCAAGGGCTGCAGTGCTAATATATTTACTTTTTATGCTTTCTTCTATTGATCTATTGCCTGGTGCTTAATTTTGTTCATTTCTTTTCGGTAAGTTCAAAGTCTATCTCCCATAGAGTTAGACAGAGAAACCCATTTCATCATTTGAGTATCTATTTCCATTTAAAATAATAATAATCTTCTGCTGCTGTCCCATCGTGAGAACTCCTTTTCTTTTGTTAACTTGATCCATTGCTTTTTTTCTCAGGTGGAAGGGGCCTTTGTTCAGGGAATTGGTTATTTCATGAGCGAGGAGTATGTGACCAACTCGGATGGGTTGGTTGTCTCGGATGGGACATGGACATACAAGATCCCAACTGTGGACATCATCCCTAAACAGTTCAATGTTGAGCTACTTAACAGTGGATTCCACAAGAACCGTGTGCTCTCTTCAAAAGGTACTCAGCTACTTAACTGGTTGGACATCTATGAACGTGTACCAAACCAGCTAGTTCTATTTTGCTTCCTAGATTTGTGGCAGGGCTAATGTGCTATAAGTTCAAAAACAATTCACGAAATTGGTTGATTAATTTTCTATTATTTATACATGCATTGTGGAATTGTTTGGTGTTCGTATATGTGCATAACCACAGAAATTGTTTCCTTAATTTTCGGTTCCACTGACAGCAATCCTTCCTTGCAGCGTCTGGGGAGCCACCTTTGCTGCTTGCAGCTTCAGTGCACTACGCTACACGAGAAGCAATTAGAGCAGCAAGGAAGGAACTCCACTGTTCTGGGCCTGGATCTTCACCTTCCTTTTTTTATCTGGAAGTTCCCGCCATCATGCCCGTGGTGAAGGAGCTGTGCGGCTTGGACAATGTGGAGAAGTATTTGGAGTCTCTTCTGTGTTCCAAATAAACTGCCAATTAATCCTCAGTTAGTGCCTGTTTTCCATAGTCACTTGGCAATGTAAAATACAATGATAAGCTGATAACATTACTAATACGCTCAGTATTTTTCGTAGTTTTCAACAACGACGAGAGGGGTTCATAGCGGTGGATGCTACGAGGCGTTGAATGTTTCATTTACCGACCAACCAGTATATATATATATATATATATATATATATATATATATATATATATATATATATATATATATATATATATATATATATATATATATATATATATATATATATATATATATAATTACTTGGGGCACTATGGAGCCTGAGCTCTATGATACAAAATGGGTATATTCTTCTATGTATTGTACGTTTATTTTTTTGAAAATTTTAGGATGTTGAGTTTAACTAGTTTACTAACTAGTTTAAACAAGTTTGAACTAAAATTTAAACTAGAGTTTCCTTTTGTAATGATAGTTTGTTTGTAGGTATTTGTTGATTATATATATAAATCAGCAAAGCATGCAATCTAAGTTCGTTTAAAATCTTTGAATTCGAGTATATTTTTTCAAAGGTACGTGTTTCATTTGAATTGTTATAGATGGGTATATACCTTAAAACTAAAATTTTAGTATAATGATCGTGTTAACGCTACGACGATAGTACATTCGTTTATCAATTAAATGAGAAAATAAGTATGAATATAACATTTAATAATAAATAATCACAGTGCATGTATGCGAGTACAAAAATGAAGATATAACACTTAATAATATTTTTCGCTAAATGTTTCCCGTATGCTCTTAAGACTTGTTTTTATGTCTTGAGGGATGTTTTCTGCGCACTCATTCCACTTGTATTTTAGTATTTCAATTAAGAAACACTTATTGAGGATAGGTGAACCTTGTAAGTACATTGTAGAGCATCATCAGTATAGACCTACTTTACAATCTTATGAAAAGTGATTAATAAAATAGAGAGTATCGATCATGCAAATCCGTGCATTAAATTGTTGATCATTCCAGATGTGCATGAAGTTCATAACAAAATAACATGTCAAGTTCCTGCACAACATTTAATTGCTACATGTAAGTACATAAAAATTTAACTATTTACTAATCATGTGTAAATAACTTACTGGTCTATTGTTTTTGGAACAGACTTTGGAACTACAATACGCTAATCATAGATATCGTCGTTTCATGAGGGATTTAATATCCTCATAGCATAATCGAATATTATACCAAGTTTTTGTATTCTATCAAGATAGTAACTGGATGGTTTATCCGTTGGAACCCATCCAGGTAGAGGTGTTGGATCAATAACAGAGATAACCCTGTCCTTCATGTCGAACGATAACATGCCGAATCGTCCTTCATGATGAAAAGGCAGCATAATCTACAAATATAAACATTATATCTTTTGCACACATATATAGTAACATAATAAAGCGTCAAACAATTTATTAAGCAAAGCTTACCATTCGGCATTCAGACAACGCAATTCCAGTCTCAGACCAAGCATCAAATAATTTTGCAAGCTGCTCATCTTCAACCTTGACACGAAACTTATGGTACCGTCGGTAATTACAAAGTGGCTACGATAAATTAAAATATTAAAAATAGCTAGTTGATTATTGCATAATGTGTATATATATAACGCAAAAATACCAAAACATACGCAAAACTGTAAATCTAGGTAGTGGCATATGGGATCCCTGAAATGCATAGTTTCATCGCTTGCGAGCATGCGCACCCCTGCATTAAAGCAATCAATGTCCATAGGTTTTCTGCCATCAAGTATTTCTTGGAGTTTCTCGAGTGTTATGCTTATAGGGTAAGGCTTGGAGTTTCGCACCCATTCTTTCCCGTAAAAGATGCTTTGTGTTAGATATTAACACTAATCACCTTAACACGTACAAAAGAGTAGCTGTGTATGAAGGCGTGAAAAAATAGTAGAAATAATAAGAATCACATACCCCAAAGCATCTCCGTCAGTTATAGATATGATATAGCCACAAATCGCATTGGCCGTCTCTTTAAAGCTAACACAATTCACTTGAGTGTTTATACCAGGCAATAGTGCATCTTCTCTCATTTCCTGTAGTGTCTAAAATCACACATTCATTTGGATTTACTACTTCTTCGGCACTGGAAACTTCATCTTGGCATCCTTTTTTGCAGTTTAGAGGCGAATCGAAAAGGATGGCAGCTAATTTTGATCTGAAATTAGTCATGTCTTGCTACGCAGAAATATTAAAACGCATTAACTTTATACGAAACACATGTGTAAACACGTAATAATAACTTTTTTACAATTACCTGACTAATATTGTCAGTTAGTCCATCTCCCATCTAGTACTCCATGTAATTTAATAAAAATAGGCCACATGACACACGACAACCAAATGTTGAACATTCGAACATTTTAATATATTGCTTAAACAAAGTTTTGTGGTAACATATAGATTGAAATCATACCCGTCATCCTGCATTGGTTCTTTAAATTGCTCAATAACAGTCCACGAAGTAACCTGTAGATCCGACCACTTGTAGGCTGTGAACTCTTTAACATGTGACGTTATGTCAATTTGTATCTGGAGGCCTTTTAATTGTTATTTTTATAAGAAAACAATCAGTCCTATAATCATAAAAAATAACGATAACTAAAGGCGTAGCTAAAAAAAATACTTACAACATAAGTGAGATCGCCGCGACACATTAAACACAAGGAGTCAAGAACTTGTATCTGACGTTTTTTGTCATTTATTACAGCTAGGTACCAGTGAGTATCTTTAATGTTAATAGGGATAAAAACCTGATTATAATAAAACAATTTATGAGTACCAAAGGCACGTGAAGCATGATCGGACTGAAAATAGGAACCAATTATTTACCATGTCATGTTGAAAATAGGACGTCACCCTTTCGACGATCTTGTCTTCTTTAATATTTGGTTTATTTTCTTTCCAATACTGATCATCACGATGGAGAATGTAAAATATCAAAGTATTCTCCAAGTAGATAGTTGCACCTTCTCTACACAATAGATGTTTTTCAGAGATAATGAGGTTGATGTACGCATTTATGACCTGCAGTTTAAAGTTAATACATTATTAGAAAATGGAAATATATAAAGCACATAACTTTAATACGTGCATAATAAAGGTTAAACTATATATGTATACTTACGTCGCCATACAAGTGTTCAACAGGTTTCAAAAGACATTTAAAATGGAAGAAATCAATAAATGCACCCTCCACATCAACAATAATCTTTTTGTCAGGTGAGTTCATAATTGAGCTAATAATGAATTTGTCTTCTCGTCACAAACATAATCTGCATCGAAATAACAAAGTATAAGTGCATTACTTTTGAATTAGAAAAGACATTGTCGATATTTTTGTAAAAGGTTACGTTGTGCATGTACTACACTGATGTGGGATTTTTTTGGTTTGTTATGACGAGAAACTTTCGACTCAATAACATTGTCCATCATCTGTATATCAGTGTTGATGTCAATCAGTTCTTTCTGATCTTCGGAATTGACTGTCTGATATTTCGACGAAGAAACCATTGGGGCATCTCGAACCATGTCTCCCTGCATCTCGATTCTGCTGCGTATTTAAACAAGAAAAAGGAGAAGGCAGATAAACATTAATCACGGGTATATGCATAAGGTATTTCGTAGCAACACATAGACACTCAACTGGTATAAAATAGAAAAAAAAATTCAGAACTTATCGATGTGCTATAGATATATACAAAAACAAAAATGATAGCCAGAAATGTCCAAGTTGGTTCTAATAGATTGTTTAATTCAGACAAAATTCTACTTCACAGTTGAGATGCACAACATAAAGCGAGTTGACATATAGGGCATTAATCAGTGATGTCACACTTCTGTACCAAAAAATATCGATAGGTGAATCGTGAATGAATGTGTACAACAATCAATGGATCGTTCATTCAGGTAACTCAACTTGTACAGCTCCATTTAAGAATCTTTCCTACCTTTCACGATTGAAACCGACAAAGGATCAATGGATTCAGTTGCCACACACGCACAGCAACAAAATCCAGGATAAAGTTGCACGCACAGCAACAAAATCCAGGATAAAGTTACAGGTTTCGAAAGAAAGGGGGCAGTTCAATGCACATCGTACTTGATAGTGAGCAGAATATAGGATGGACCGAATCTCTTTGCAATGCACAATTGAAATTGAGCTGCTGGAAGGTTACTGGAGTTTCTTTTCTTTTATTTGCTTGGAGGTCCAGAAAATAATGCTGACATTGTTACTGAATTTGCTCCCTGTATTGTAACAGAATATTTTTTTCGTAAAAAGGGAATTTAAGGCTAACTTGGATTTCTGACTTCAGACTGTTCTCTCTCTTTTTTTCGGGCTTTTATACTCGATATATATCATATATGGAATAGCAGACCATGTCAAATGGAAACCAAACTCAGGATGCAGTCATGTGCCTTAGGGGTTTCCAGGTCAGAATCTATGTACACCTTAAGATTCTAAATCAGACAGGCTGTTTTATTATTATTTTTTCTATCTCACGGAGTATATAGTATCAAGAAATGCTAGAAGTTTGAGAAGATTAGACAAACCTGAATGTATGAAATACAAAAGCACAGTTTGAGCACTCTCTCTGAAATCCTATGCTCTTAACCTGGGATGTAGTTTCAGCTAATCGCCAATAACCGAGCTTCTAGGCTTTTCCAGAACACCTAGTCTTTAATCGGGAAAATGTAAACAACACGGCAGCTTGTGCATAAAGAAGGGTGGCATATATCAAAATAAAAAAAAATACTATGTATAAATAACAATGCACCCGTTGTCATTCATCTATCATGTATTAAAATTTCAGATGGATACAACAGATGCTGCATTTAGCTGCTCCATCTCGTGTGAATTAATACTTGAAGTAAAGATCAAATCTAGGGGCAACTGGAAATCGACGTATGCATGCATACTTTGAGGAAATGAGGGTTTTCAGTGAAGTAGCATCTCTGAAAAATTGGTGCACAACATTATCAGTTCTCCAAATAACACCCTGCCAAAAAGAAGCAGCAGCAGCAGACGGAACTGAAGAATCAAAAACACATGAGAGAACAAACAAAGACTGCTTCACATCTTCGCTAGAACCTAGGCTTCGAGTAGTAATTCGCATTGCGCTGCTACAGCCTATAAAATGAAGAACGACGACCAGCTCGCCAAAAAATCAGGCGCGGGAAAAAAAGAACACCGGAGACATTAGGTTCAGAGGTTTACTACATAGAGCCGCGCTGCGCGAGCGCTGGACGGGCGCCTGCATCGCCGCCGGCTCATCGGGGTGCCTCGAAATCCGCGCGCCCGCCTGTGGTTTTAGATCGAATCGGGATGAAGGGTTTGGGCTCTAGTTTTATTAGCAACAAGGGCCGGTTCAATTGGACCCTCTTACGGCCGTTTGATAAGAAACGGATGTCTCGGATTACTCACGTTGTTGCTACGAGTGTTTTTTTAAGCGTCTGCAGCAACTTTATCTTGTGGTCATATTGTACGTACTATATATTTGAAAGAAGAGCGAATCAAATAAGAAAATAAACAGGGAGAATCCGCATGCAAGGAAACAAGACTTGAATTTTTTACTGTCCTGATCAAAACTGTACGTACTACATATTTGGAAGGAGAGCGAATCAAACAAGGAAATAAACAGGGAGGATCCGCATGCAAGAAAACCAGACTTAAATTTTTTACTGTCCTGGCCTGGTGATCGTATTTTTTTTCGAATATAACCCTCCTCGAGACTTTTTTACGGATCTAACCCCATAGAGCCTAATTTCAACGCACGGAGAGTGCTGATTTTTTTTTCATTTTTTATCCACGAAACCAGCGATCTGCTGTTTAATTTTTTTCAATTTTCTCGCGGAACCAACGGTCGGCGAGCGCTTTTTAATTTTTATCTTTTTTTACCTGCGGATCCAGCAGTCAGCGAGCGCAGTTTATTTTTCCATATTTTTTCGGAATTATTCAGTGGACGGGCACCGCTTGAATTTTTTTTTTCTCCCACGCTTGAATTTTTTAGCGACCACCGAGCATTTTGTTTTTTTTTTGCCAAAATTATCAAGTGGACGGGCACCGCTTGATTGTCTTTTTTATTATTTTTCGGGAATTTTTTACTATATTGGCATTATCGTTGTAATTTTTTCCGAATCAGACTCTCGCGGCGATGAATTTGCGATTGTAGCCTCAAGCTGGAAAAATTCAGCGGAGCGGTGGCACGGTATTATTTACCAGCGCCTAGGCTCGAATTTTTTACTATATTAGTATCGTCGTTATAACTTTTTCTGAATCAAGCTCTCACGGGTATAGATAACAATGTTGCGGCAGAGCTCTAGTAGAAACCACAGATCGAAAGGTCTGAAGCTAAAGAAAGCTCTTCGGATAAGCCTCTTGATTCTTGTATCTGTTTGGTTGCTCTACCAAGTTAAGCATTCTTATGAGAAGAAGAAGGCATATAACGAAAACGAGACCAATGGCCTGCATAAAGATGACCAAAGCCAGGGGGATGATCAGATTAGGCAGGAAGGACCTGCCTTCGAAGATGGAGGCTGATTCATCAACACTGGATGAACGGCTTGAGGATGAAGAGAATGAAGAAATGGAGCAAGAAATGAAGCACGATGAAAATGATGACGATCCCATTGATGAACCAGACCTGAACAAGGATGATGACCTTCCTGAACCTGGTGAGCATTCTGCAGACAAGGATGAAGGAGCTGACAATGGGGGTGTGTTTGAGAACGAAGAGCGGAAGTAGAGGTCTCAGGAGGATCAAGAGAATAGCTTCCATGGCGATAATGTATCTAGTGCTGTTACTCATGACCCTCCTTCATCGGAGCGAGATGAGTTGCCACATCATGCCCAAGAGAAAATCTTATATGTAGATGATGTTTCGACCGCAGTACCTCATGAAAACGAGGATACTGAACACGAGGAGGAAGTTCGCAAGGCCAGGGAGAGGAGTTTTAGAGGTGACAACGTGTCAAGTTCTGTTGATCATGATGCCCAAGTGACAAAACCTCTCCCAGAGGAACAATTGAAAAGCATGGATAGGATATTTGAAGGCACCACCAATTTGTCAAATGGAATATCATTTCGAGGTCCTGGAGTGAATGGATCAAATGCTGCTGGTGGACATGGGGCTACTCCAACTAATGCATCTTCTGATCCAAATATGACAATACCTAGCACGGTGTCAGAAAGCAAGAATGATCCAGATTCAGTAAATTTGACTGGCAACCATACTAGATCAGAGCAAACTAATTCAACTTCTTTGAAAGGTCAACCAGAGCAGCAAGTAAATTCAACGGCGGTGTTGAACAACCAAATACAGCTCTTCACTGACCTGACATCAGCAGCCTCCGAGTCGAATTCTCCACCAAATGGGACCGTGGTTTCAACTGCTGCCCAAAAGACCACATTCAGATATGGAAATAACGATCTTCCGAGTCGAATTCTCCACCAAATGGGACCGTGGTTTCAACTGCTGCCCAAAAGACCACATTCAGATATGGAAATAACGATGGTAATACTGGTGCATCCTCCACTCCATTGAAGGTCGAGGACAGATATACTCGCAAAGAAGACCTAGATGTATCAACAAAAATCATGAACGAAGCAATGAGTGAAGATGTCCTCCTGGAATGACAAGATCTCTCTTGTTAGCTTCTGGTGTAACCGGTAAGTTTTTAGGACTTCAAGAGGCATGCTTTCTCCTCTCCTAGACTTGGAGATGCTTTCGATCTGTGTATTATAAAGGGGTATAGATACCAGTTATTGGAGAATAAAAGACGTAAATGAGCAACAACTCAAAGAGTCAAGACACAAGACCATCTCCAATTTTGGATATATATATATGTGCCTACTGGATACAGTTACATATAGACAGCAACAATAAAACATTGATGTTGTCCATCGCATTCATGCCCCATAAATCTTAATCATAGGTCTTCAGTTCACAATCTTGTTCCTTGGTTTGGTTAGATTCTTCAGTTCACCAACACAATATTCTTCCTTGGTCTCGTCACTCTATTGTAGGCTGTAAACAAGAGTTCATTTTTCAAAATAACCAAGGATTCCAGAGCAGATAACCACAAATAAGGTATTACAAAAGTAAAGTACAAGGAAATGATTGTACAAGTCAAAGAAACAGGAAGCTTATGCAAATTTCCAACAGCATGTTAAAAATTGTGTGAAATTATATTTATCAATTTCACCAATTCAGGACATCTTGATAGACAATATTCCTGGTGCTCTTTCCTGTAGGGTCTAATTCTTTATTTGGCTTTACCAAAATTTTTGTTGTTTGCCTCGAGACACCCCGTGACAATGCAACATAAAGCTGTCAATGTGAGAACATAGACTCTGGAAGGTAGATCCTAACATTTGGGATGATTTGTCCTTGCGCTTTATTTATGGTCATTGCAAAACTTAGGCGTATTGGGAATTGCTTTCTCTTGAACTTGAAAGGAAGTGAAATATCATCCGAGGGAGACATAGGGATCCTTGGTATGAACACCCTTGAGCCTGCATGCTGTCCACCCACAATTTCGACATCAATTGCATTGTCTTGGAATGCTCTAACCATTAGTCTTGTTCCATTGCACAAGCCATTCTTAGGATCGATATTGCGAAGAAGAATCATAAGACAGTTGATTTTTACTTTGAGCACATGTGGAGGAAGGCCGTTTGGAGTGATCGAGTTCAGAAAGTCAATAGGGTACTGATTGTGTGAATCATCATCTACTGAGTCGAAGCTGTGGTAAAGTTTTTCCTGGTCTGGAAACTGGTCAATCATCCTTGCGTTAAGCTGATCCACATGCTCATTTTTGGTTGAAAGTATGGCATGTGTGCTCATATAAGCTGCTGACCTTGCATTTTCATGAAGTGATGGGAACACATGTTGAATGAGTTTGCTTATTGAATCTTCGGTGTCCGTATGACCGATCACAATGTCATCGGGCAGCTGAACATAATCATCTACAATGGTCTTTTCAGTCCCATTTCCAATTCTGAGGAGATAATCTGCAAACACTGGGTCCGACTGTGCCCTCATGTTACATGTCAATCGTATCTTCCTTATATTTTCCCATAAATACGATCTCTGCAAGGTAGCATCAGTTATCTGTGCTCTTATACCACGCGGTATCACAGGAAGAACTTGTCTAAAATCTCCACCAAATACCACAACCTTTCCTCCAAATGGCAAGCTACAAGCCATAATATCTTGTAGAGACCTATCAAGTGTCTCAACCGCTATTCGCTTCGTCATGGCAACTTCATCCCAGATAATCAAGGATGTCCTACGAAGTAACTCTACAGTGCCACTTTGCTTTGTGAAGCTACACATGCTATTGTCAGCAATCTTAATTGGGATTTTGAACCTTGAGTGTGCAGTCCGTCCTCCGGGTAATATGGATGCTGCTATACCAGAAGTTGTTGTCGCAATGGCTATTAAGCCCTCTGAGCGTACTTTGGCCAGAAGTGTCTTATATAGGTACGTCTTTCCTGTGCCTCCTGGACCATCGACAAAGAATATCTACCTTTTTTGTGTAATACATGATGTAAGATTTCATCAAATCCTGCACGCTGCTCCTTGTTAAGAGATTTATATCCATCTATATGTTGTTGGTCTATGGGCACATAAAGTTCCTCTCTAACCTCCCTCATTATGTCATTGGAAAATTCACCTGAATTGTACAAAAAAATAATAAATGTATCACGAAATCATCGGGCAATCAGATAAGTAAATTTAAGATAGAGATGAAATAAAGAGTGTAGGATTATAACAATACAGCCTACTTATGTTTATTATTTTTCCGAGTTTAAGAAAGCACTAAATACAAATTCTAACACTATACAAAAAGGACAAATAATAATCATTTAAGTATCTTTCAGCAGTAGACAACAATATAACAATTTATTATATGAGAGGTAGGCCAATTGAATTAAGCATAAGTGGTCATCAGCATGACTAACCTGTATCATTAAGCTCAGGGAGACCATAATTTTTTATATCCTTCCCCATCGAATGAACCATATCGTGGATGTATATAAGCACCATCTGCTCAACTGCTGCTCTGTTGGAGTTATCTTGGCTGTAATCTTCAGACAATGAATCCTTGTGCTTGTCCCACAGTGCATGGATATTGGTGGCCTCGCAAAATACAAGAATAGTGGCAAATAACCTTCGTAGAGCATACGGCATCTGAAATGTTGCAGCCTCACTCAAGCAGTCGTCAAGCGACTTGTCCGTCTCTATGAGTCCTCTTTTCTCACAGGATTCTCTAAAAGTGGAGTATGTGATGCCGGCCACCGTTCTCAAATACTCATATGAGGTTGCGCCTGTCACATGATTCAGAAGCACTCTCAAGAAGTATCTCTCCCCTTCTGCAGGGTTTGCATACACAATCCGTCCAATCTGACCTATCTGCCGTACTCTTCTTTGCTATGCTTTTCTACTCTTGATCCACCGATAGTGCTCTGGGAACTGTCTGTACAATAATTTACTTGCATAACTATCAACCTGATTCATTTTGAAATACTCAGTTAGTGTTGTCATAGAAGAAGACGGTCGCCTGACAACATCCTCAAGATTAGCGGACCCTTCATAGACAACATACTGCATGTTGGGCAAATGAAGTTGGAGCTGCAAAACTGAAGGATAGACAGCAAACAGTGGGAAAGCAAAAATCCTGTGCACAGCTTCTGGTGGTGATATGTATCTAGCATCCCTATATCGACAAATCTCATTGATTACTCCACCTTCCTTCTGAGCAGGGTCTACTGAGAATGATGCACAGTCGTGGCCTTTATACATGTACTTAAATAAGTACTTTACATATTTGATGCTTGAGCATACTTCAACGTTGATGTGGCAGTTGTACCGCATAAGAAATCCAGGATTGTATGGTACCACCCACCTGTTATCTAACTCTGCACCTCTAATCTTTACACGTTGCCTATCATCTCTCCTATATATAGGATAGGAGTCCTTTCCTTGCTGTGTTGCAGAACAAAACTGTCGAGGATAGCGAAAGCGGCATTCTCCATCCACCATACAAGCACACCTTCTATTCAGTGCACCACATGGTCCGTGCAACATATGCTTCATGACCAGCCCATGCAACACGGGGTATTTGTCCTTGTCTAGTATCTCAGCAGAAATGACTTTATCATAACCATCTGGACTTGTTAACTTACTGGTCGGTCTCATAATCAACAGAAAGTGTTCGTGTGGTAGGCCCCTCTTCTGGAACTCTGTAACATGAACATATGCAGCTACCTCTCCAAAGTATTTTTTCTTTATCAAGAAATCTTTCATGTCCCTCAACTTGGCCCTGTATACTCTAGCCACCAGGTCTGGTCTATCTTGTGGTGTCTAGCCAGGCTCGAGATTTGATGTTATCTCTTCCCAATATGGATTGCAAGTCATCGTAATGAAGTAATTTGGTTTCCCAAAATATTGGACGATAGCCATTGCATTGAGAAATCTTTGCTGCATGTCACTATCGCTCCCTGGAAAAGTACGTGGAAGCACAACTCTCTTGCTAACCTCAGAAGCACGTGTCTCTCTGGCAGAAATGACATCAACCACACCCTATGACAGATTAAAAGATGTACATGAATAAAGCTTATTTGTAATGACAGTTGTCCGTGCAGTAAATGTAGTGATAATACCAAATTTGAGTGCTTCACCTGGTATAGTTCAGCCCGTAATTTTTTTGGTTCTCAAGATTCGAGTACCAATCAAGCCTCATAGTCTCAATCTTGATATACATGTCAACGGCCCATTGCTGGAATAATCGCCCTCCAAATAACAAGATGTTAAAAAGGCCTTTTCTAACTTGCAGCCTGAAACAATAGTATTCCCTTGCCGTTATAAACCTAGCAGGTGGGTCTGCATCTATCAACGCACTCAAGTAATCGCCTCCATGCAGATCACTACCAAAGTAATCACTTGCTTGTATGTCATTATATCTTTCATCATTTGCAAAATGACCTGCGACATTAATATGTTCTGGCAAAGAAAATGAAACATTATTATTGGAGGATGCACAATCAACAATGGTTATATTGAGCGTATTATTTAGGAAAAAAGTGAACATACAGGTACCATGTATCTTTAACTCTAATTTCATTTTCTAAGCTTTTACCATATTTCTGGTGGCGCATGGTTTAAATGTTGCAATGCTTTTACAATGAATTTTTACTTAGCTTTGCACCGAAATTAGTATTACAGCAAGCAAAATGAAAACATCGTAGAAAATAATTAGAGACATCAATGACAGTTTTGAGCTTTTACGATGTCACAAACCATTAAAAGCTATATGTATATATTAAAAAGAAATTAAGCTTGATGTATATCACAAAATTTAGGACTGATATGTGTGTACGTACCTGAATGATCATCACAAGTAATACATTCGTTGGTATTCACATTAACAGTCGGTGGTTCAGGAACTGTTGCTCCATTATACGGCATTTTGAGGTTCCAGCCAGTTTCCCCTCTTGGGAAAAATAATGGATATGCCAATGGGTCATAACAACCATGATATGCTTTAATATAGCGGGGGCGATCACCTTTGGGATATACAATCACACTCCTATCAAAAGTTTTTTTGTGGATCATTCCCTACTGTCCATATAGCAGCAACCTGAGAGGCCGTTGGTGCATTGTACCTTCTTTGGTCTGGCATGACATTAGTATTGAGCTCAATTCTGTATTCATCTAGGTTTGGGATAGAACCAACTCTCTTAAAAGTATGCACATATGGGTTATCTTGCAATATTCTTAGGATATTTCGGATGAGATTGATATCAAGATCGGGAGACCTCTTCACTCTATGGGATAATTTATCATCGTCTTCTGTATCATAGAAGTAGAGCTGCATATGACGAGGCCCTTGAGAGCTTGGCACCAACTGATCTAGCCGACGAAATGTACAGATACCAGTACCGGCTGCAATGCTAACTCTACGATCAAGGGTGACTACAAGGCTGGTGAAAGCGAAATGAGAGTTGAAGTATCGTATATGGCTTCTGAAATAATTTGCATCACTATGATCCTGACTGGTAAACAACCGCTTTAGTTCTTCAGGCACATCAGGGATATGGACCAGTACCTTCCCTTTCCTGCAACAGAATCCAGGTGGTTCATATTGAAATCTTTTTGCAGCACAATATTGGCAGTCAGATACATTCCTCAAAACATGTCCAGCCAGGAGGTCATGGTAGATGTAGTCGTATGGATCATGTGCGACGACCGCACCAACACATGTTACTTGCACACGGTACGACTCAAAGTCATCATCTGTAAGAAAAGTAGGGTCAGGCAATTCCAAACATGATCTTATTTTGAACCGATCAACATTAATTGTATTAAAATTTACACTATCAGTCAATTCTGTTGTTTTGAACCAATACACAAAGTGTATATTTGAATATATACATAATTGTTACCTTCAATGAGAGATTCCCGGTACTCCTTATCATCAGCTTCTACAATGTCCCCATCATGGCATGTCTCACCCTCTGCCATGTTACCTTCAACAATAAATTTGTCAATTATAAAGGAAGATTCGTAAACAATACCTTATTGACGACACATGTGTGTGTATATATATATTCACCTAATTCGCCAACAAGAAGTGTAGGCTCGAATAAACAGTTGTCGAACTCTAAATCATTTTTCTGTGTAATATCATTTGAGACCAGATTAGGAATTGAAGGTTCTTCATGGTTTGTAGTGCGGCATTCTTTCATTTTTTTTTGTTTTGCTCTCATTTTTGTTTCAATAATAATTCCTTCCTGGCTCCATCCATATTATTGTATTTTTCTTTGGCTAACGTATTTTTGTCGTAGCTCGATCTCATGCAACCTGGTCATCAAGGATATGTCACTTTTTGGAAATGAGGAGCAAAAAATTAAAGTATGACGCATGGTACCTGAAGGTGCAGTATTTGGAGTTCCAAATGTAGATCTTGTCAGGTTAATTGATGATGCATCAGGTGTTTTATGTCCTATGGCAGGGTATTTTCAGAAAAATGAGTGTGATTCATGTTCTCCATCTATTCAAATGCATAAAGATGCAAACTGTAGGCCATCTCATTTTTCTTACCTGGAATAGGACTTATCGCATGATCGTTGGTTACCTGACTTTGCATCCATTCGATAGGACAACTTAGTAAAGTACCTAGTTTCCACAATGTTAGTATACATAATAGTTATTCAAGAAGTAACATATAAAAAGTCTGAAGTATTAAACATTGGACCTAAAGGGGTCGTATTTGGAGTTCGCAGGGTACGTGCTGTCAGGTCGTGTTGAAAAGTAGATACACTATGTCTAGGATGATATTGTCGCACGTAGTTATCATTTCTGTGCAGCCACTCCAAACCATCTTGTGGATCGACATTCTCTTTTGATATTGCGCTACCTGATTGCAGTATGGGTGTTAGTTGTACTACTGCCGAGTAAGTTCATATATAAAAATGTGGATTCTTTTTATATGGTAAAAGACAAAAGAGGCGAATATATTTTTTACAAATATTACCTCGATCGGTTCTGTAGAATTTTGGCCCGTTAACTGACTACGTGTCCATTCGGCTGACGATGCGTTCATTCCATTGCTTTCACTGCAAGTAGCAGCGCGTTTTCTCGCTCTGTAATCAAGCTTCTTATTGTTTGCCTCTTCAATTTCTATTCAAATATTGAGATTAAAACCGTCATAGTCATGCAATATGGATTATGAATTAAGGTGCATTATACCGTACCAGTGCTTGTTGCTTGTGCCCTCTTCCTTGCTCGATATTCACGTTGTTTTCTGTTTCTTTCGTCCTTCTTACGCTACATCTCGTCAATTGGGTTTGCTTGTTGTGCTGCAGTCGATATTTTAAGAGCGCCATTATATCCGATAACTTGCACGACACCGTATTTATGAGAATATATATATTTTCAAAAGGACAAATATCATTTTGTAGTCAGCTTATACCTGTGCTCGTGTTGTTGGATATATCATTCAAAGCGGTGCGTTGTCCATGTTGGTTGTCCATATTGGATTGACAAATATAAGTTGTTTATGAGGGAACAGTACGGTTTATTAGCAAATTTACAGAAAGTAAACACATGCATGAAACAATTTGATAAATAAAAGTAAAATTAAATTCTGGGATCAATATGATCAAAGGGGTGCTTGCCTTGCTTAATTATTGCTTTTGACGAAGCCAAGGTTGCAGATGACGTAGGCGACGACGGGATTGGCAACGCCAGGTTCTACATGTCGTTATCAACTAAAAGCAATAAGGAGCAAATAACAAACTTCAATAAGGGAAAAAGGAAGACAAATAGAAATCCAAATAAAGAATTACCGAAGAAAACGGGAACATCTTAGAGTTTGGATAAAAAGATTTGAAGATAATCATGTTTTAGTTCATTAAACATCCATATAGCTATTAGCTTTTAAATTGAGCAATATATGGTTTCTTTTATAGATTATGTATTCTTGTTTTATGAAATCAAGAAGCTAAAATTATATGAACTTTTATATATTTATAATTTTGAACTCAAGAAGCAAAAATTATTTAGATTAATAGAGTTAAAACATTAGCCATTTTGTTGAATAAAGCATAAGAGTTTGTTTTAATAACGATAGGTTACTGGTTATATATTTATGGTTTTAAAAAGGTTCTGGCCATACAAATATGTTAACTATAGATTTCTTTATTGTTACCGACACACTAAACAATGACCATCGGATGTGGGCCACAGAGATGATTATTGTTTCCTTTTCCTTGATGATTAGACACACTAAACAATGGCCATCGGATGTGGGTGAGTAAAGCTGAGGAAAAATCTAAGAGGTTAATTTTGATGGAGGAAAGTTTCTGGGGACGTTTCGCTGGGTGCACGAAGATTGGGCCATCTCTAGTGGGATGCACTATTTGGGGTGGACGTAGAAAAAAAAATTTAGGTGCATATTTGGGGAGGACTTAGAAAAAAATGTTTAGGTGCATTATGAAGGGATATATATATGTGTGTGTGTGTATATATATATATATATATATATATATATATATGCTAGTAGCAAGGCATCATCTTTTCAAAAATATGGTATTTGAGAGAGAGACTAATGAGTGCCCACAAGATGCCATATTCTACAACATTATTTCTCTGGAAAACACAGGGAAATAAGGAAAGGTAGGATTTCTCTGAAGGCTGGAGTCACCAGTTGGCAGAAAACAGTAATATGCACTGCATCAACTAAAGGAATCAAATTGTAGCTCCTAATGAACCTTAGATTATCATCGTCTCTGTGTTAAGCAGTAGCTGCACGACATAACAAATGATGTCTCACGGAACCTTCCAAGATAGATAATTGCTTCAAACCCAAGCGACATCTAAGTGGTTACTGGTTACTAAATCCAATATTAAGTAAAGATGAAATTGCAATATATGACATGCGCATGTCACTCTTGAAAGAAAATACACATTTCTACCTTGACAATGGGCAGTGAACTGACTGAGCTTTCGGAAATTGTGCACAGCAAAAATTCAAAAGAAAATATATAAATTAAAAAAATCAAAAAGAAATTGTGCGCAGCAAGTACCATTCACCATACGGGGCTTTCAGCTAGGTGGCAAATCTATCCCAAATGCACCATTTGGAGAGCATACATGGTAACTGTATTTGCCTTGCCATGCACAAGTGTGGAAGCGGATTGAGATGATAGATTTTTAAGTTTCCAAGTTCAAAAAAACAACACACTGAAAAGTAAGTAGTATGTGTGTGTTGTGTAATCCCCAAATGGATCACCTAAGCAGCAGCATACCTTACACACTCGTAATACAAGTAGGCAGCATGGGTTCGTTCTGATTTCTGCAGTCTATTCTAGAGTAGTCACAAGATTTTATACAAATAAGAGTAGTCACAAACGGGCAATTATTAACTCATCTAAGACGTATGCTCTGGAAAAAGGATGCATCTAAGACTAAACTTACACAGTTCAATGGGAAGCAACATGGTGAGCATGAAGGCAAGACTGCTCAAAATCCACTCCAGTTCAGTTCAGTTCATTCCACATATGCGAAACATAGGTTCAGCTCTCAGACTAACCATGACAAGATGCCCACAGAGACAATTCACCAAAATTCCATATGGTGCACGGCATAAGGAGTGATTTGTCAGGTTTGCGTTGCGAAAAATGCAGGACATTGCTAGATGATGCCCGTCTCCATTCTGAAAACTTTAACAAGATTCGGGGCATGGCAGCCAGGGGTTTTGGGTGGGGTTTAATTCGCTTGCGGGGGTGAGTGGTAGGGTGAGGAAGCAGATGGTGACGCACCTGCCAGAGGTTGCGAGGGGCCATGTCCTCCTCGGCGGTGGGCGGCGGGGGCACGTCCTCCTCCTCCAGCTGTATCAGCGGCGGCTGCCTTGCCTCGTGCTGCGCAGCGCTGGGGAAGAAGCGCACCTCGACGACGGCGGGCGGCGGCCCTCCCCGTCCTCAATCTTGGCCTGATCCGGCGCGCTCCCGGCGTTGCACATCGCCTCCCGCTCATCTATGTTGATACTACCATTGTATAATGTGTTTAGTTTTAGGTTTGCTCGACTACGACTTGAGTTTAGGTTAGGTTTACTTGGCGGCGCGGCGCGGTTAAGGTTCCCTTCCCTTGTTGTCTCTCTTCTTTTCCTCGTTGCTTTTTATTTCCTTTTTACTAGTATAGTGCTCTGTCTTCTGGTTTTCTTTTTCCAGTACGTAATATATGGTCTTTTCTTTTTCTAGAACATTTGTTTCCTTGTCCTTAACTAGTATAGTGCCCGTGCTAACGCTACGACGATCAGTACACCCGCTTAAGAAAAGAAAACTATGCAGTTTAACACTTCAAAGGCTTTAAAATTGTCCTTTACGGCTATGCAGATGTAGGAGAACAAAATAATTTAGAGAGCCAAATCTGTATTAGGGAAGGTTCGTGAATTCCTAGCTGACCCCTTTACGATGCATGAATATATAATAATATGATAACTTTACAGTGCATGTAAAGAGGGAGACCTCGTGTTCTGCTTGAGAGGAGTAAAGCTCGCAAGCTATTGCCATGACTTCAATTTTTAATAGCAGTTCAGGGGATTACGATATTGCTTCCCTTGATGAGAAAATTGACTGTGAGTTCAGCCATCAAACAGCTAGAGAATTTGGTTCTCAACTATGCAAGTTATATCCAGGCTCTAAATTATATTATCACAATAATGACTTGGAGCTTATTTGAAACACCTGTTAAAATTTGTATGTATGCAAGGACTCACCGATCAATAGTCTAATCAACAATTTCTAAATAGTGTATGTATATTTATGGTAAAGTAGTTTTTTAATGATCTAATTTTTATGCTATGCTCCTGCTTCTCCACCTTACTTTCTTTTTTAAAGCTAAAAATTCTGAAGAAGCTCATGTAATCTTTGCAGTTTCATTCCAGCTATATGATCTCATGTAAACAAAATTTCGATGCAGCTTTAGAAGGCAGGCATTTCGCATCGTCAGAGAGATCGTATATCGGGGATGGAGACCTGTACTAACCATTAGTCAAGTGGGAGCACATTGCAGCCACCGAAGGCTTCAAGAGCCGCCAAAGCAAGAGCTAAAGGTGCTCATGGCTGCTCTCACTTTTCCTCGTGGAAAGAATGGGTGGACTCGCTCAGAAACAAAATTTCCCTTTGCTTGTGATGAAGATTCTGTGTTGATCATGAAATGCCACGAGGCCATGCACTGTAAAACCATCTATAGGCAAATCCTCTACCGTCTGTTCGGAGTTCAGACTATTCATCCTTTTTCATGTGCCTGATCAAACATGGAATAGCCAAGATGGGTTCACCACAAGAGGTTAAGGGGGCTTTCCTGAGAGAAAGTTTCGGTTTCTATTTCACTTAGGTGGTCAATTTTCGATGGCAAATACATGTGTTCTCTGAACTCGACGAGAAAGGATATGTATCAGCTAGGTGCCTAGGTCATTCATTTATGTGAGAAAACAACAGCAACGACCAATAATTCACGCTGGTTTGGTCATTAGCACCTTTCACATGCCATCAAAAAGCCAAGAGGCCCATCAAGATGTCCGGATCTCGCATTTAATCTCGTGGACAGAACCTAAGAATTTAGTGAACCTCATATTAACTTCACATACCTATACTATAATTTTCACCACTATTTTGACCTTCCAGAGAGGAGATTGGCTAGCTAATTGAAGTTGCTGTCTACTTGTCTACTACTGCTAGCTGCTTGAGGGATTCAGCATAACAATTTGTTCAAATGCTGGCAAGCGACAACACGAAAGAACAGAAGAACAAAAAAGCTAACTACTGGTAAGGTGAAAAATGATAAATACCTGGCTAAAGCTGATAAAGGGGATGCAAATGTGGCTGTGCTTTTGATTTCCTTTTCTCCACGCACTGAATGCTGAAACCGACTCTAGGGCACTCCACTGCGGCCGCCGCCCGAATTCCCAGTCACGCGATAAGCAGCAAGAAAAGGAAGCACACCGAAACAGATGGGTTATGTACCAACCGGAAGAGACCGATAAAAGGAAAATAATCGAGAACAAACTCATCTTGACGAATCGGAGATTTGCTTCCATACGAAGAGCATCAATCAATCAAATCCAGAGTAAAGAAGAAACTAATATTGATGAATCGGAGATTTGCTTCCTTTGTAAGCGCGTCAATCAATCCAATCCGGATCAAACGGAATGTAATCTGCATCGGGACGAGATCGGGATGCGCAAGGGAAATCCGGGCGCTCGTGGGGTGGGGGGTGGGCCGGTTGGTGTGGGGGTGCAGGACACCGGATCGGGAGGTATTCGCTGTCCGAGCGCACGCGCGGGGGGAGCTGGAGACGGGATCTGGATGGCGGCGGCCTGAACGACGGAAATGGAGCTCGCACGGGGGGCTTGGGCGATGGAAAAAGGAAGGAGGCGTACGCGTGGAGATTGGGGCGATGGAAAAAGGAAGGAGGCGTACGCGTGGAGATTGGGGCGATGGAAGGGTGGGGCGCACTGTCCAAATTGGTTTCCATCCGGGTCGCCGCGCGCGTTCGGGCCGAATTGATTTCCATCCAGGTCGCCGCGCAAGTTCGGGCCGCTTCTGAAGATACAATATATATGTACTTAATTATGGACTTAATTTCCTTAATTCGAAGATGATTAGACACACTAAATAATAGCCATCGGATGTGGGTGAGTAAAATTGAGGAAAGATCCGAGATGTTCATTTTGAAGAATGCAGATTTCTGGGGACGTTTTACTGGGTGCACGAACGTTGGGTCATCTCTAGTGAGGTGCATTATTTGGGGTGGATATAGAAAAAATTGCTTAGGTGCATTATAAAGGGGTATAGATTCCAGAATATTTGTTTCCTTTTCCTTGAGATGATGCTGAAGGTGGGGGGAGACCTGTTGTGGGCCACAGGGATGAGTTAAACACATTAAACAACGGACATCGGATGTGAGTGAGCAAAGCTGAGGAAAGATCTGAGAGGTTAATTTTGATGGGGGCAAGTTTCTGGGGACGTTTCGCTGGGTGCATGAAGGTTGGGCCATCTCTAGTGGGGTGCATTATTTGGGGTGGACGTAGAAAAGAATGCTTAGGTGCATTATAAAGGGGTATAGATTTCCTTGATGATTAGACACACTAAACAATGGCCATCGGATGTGGGTGAGTAAAGCTGAGGAAAGATCTAAGAAGTTAATTTTGATGGAGGCAAGTTTCTGGGGACGTTTCACTAGGTGCACGAAGGTTGGGCCATCTCTAGTGGATGCACTATTTGGGGTGGACGTAGAAAAGAATATTTACGTGCATTATAAAGGGGTATAGATCATAGATTTTATTTAGGAAAATGCATTATCACATTTATACTAGGATAGTGTCCTGTTTTCCGATTTTTTTTCCCAGCACGTAATTTTTCTTTTCTAGACCAATTGTTTCCTTTTCCTTAATTCCAGGATATTTGTTTCCTTTTCCTTGAGATGATGCTGGAGGTGGTGAGAGATCTGTTGTGGGCCACAGGGATGAGTTAGACACATTAAACAATAGCCATCGGATGTGGGTGAGTAAAGCTGATGAAAGATCTGAGAGGTTAATTTTGATGGAGGCAAGTTTCTGGGGACGTTTCGCTGGGTGCATGAAGGTGGGCTATCTCTAGTAGGGTGCATTATTTGGGGTGGACGTAGAAAAGAATGTTTAGGTGCATTATAAAGGGGTATAGATGTGGGGTGTATGTACTACCTTTGTGCTCCGGTGCGTTTTAAGATTTTCGTAAGGGATGTTGCTATGAATAGAAGATGGGACATTGGTTTCATTTTTAAAAGCTGATATCAAATTCAAGGCATGCTTTGCTGATTTATGGATAAAATCAGCACATACGCAATCAAACTATCATTAAAAAGAGAAACTTCAGTTTGAATTTCAGTTCAAACTTGTTTTAACTAGTTAGTAAACTAGTTAAACTAAACATCCTGAAAATTTCATTGTATTTTCGCATGCAATACAAATACACAGGGGAGTATACCCATTTTGGATCATGGCGCTTCAGATAATTATATTATATACGTGCGTGTGTGTGTATATATACATATATATACGTATACATGCGTATATATAGATAGATCCTTAGTGTGTGCTTGATCGGTTCAATAGCAGAGTTCGTAGAGAAGTTTGATGAACTTCAGCATCAAATTTTGTTACATGATTCTACCACTAGTGAAGTGTTTTTTTGTTTCTCGCTTCTTAGAGGGTTTGCGCGATGACATATGCTCTGTAGTTTTTTACACCGCCTAAGGGATATGGATATTGTGTGTTCTCTGGCTTTATTGCAGGAACAGGAGCTTGAAAACATACTCAAGAAAGGATCCCATCGATCAAACTCCAGATTTCAAGCTTATGCTGACAAAAACAAAGGATTCCTAAAAACAGAAGATGGCAAGAAATGTGAAGATCATAAGAAGCTGGACAGTACCGAATGGGCAAGAAAATTTGAATCCTTGAAGGCCTATCGAAAAGCAAAGGGACTTTGTTTCACATGTGGTGAAAAATGGATCAAAACACATGAATGCCCAGCTCAAGTACCAATTCATATCCTGGAAGAATTGATGGAGGTATTCCAAATTACCGATGGACTAGTAGTGGAAATAGATGTAGATTCTGATGGGGGCAAACAACTGATGGCGGTGACAACAACTGCACCAATCCTATTTGAAGGACCATGTGGAGGTCCATTCATGTTTGTGATGAGTATTTGACTTTATTTGAGCAAAGTGTGCTCAAGTTTGAGTTTGATTTGGATTGTTTTTCGAGCTAGAGCAATTTGAGTTACTGGTTGGAGACCAGTCGTCCGACCCCGAGTGGTCGGGTCGTCCGACCTGAGTGGTCGGGGCTTTGGCTGGTTGGAGACCAGTCGTCCGACCCCAAGTGGTCGGGTCGTCCGACCCCGAGATGTCGGGTCGTCCGACCTGAGTGGTCGGGGGCTTTGGCTGGTTGGAGACCAGTCGTCCGACCCCGAGTGGTTGGGTCGTCCGACTCCGAGTGGTTGAGACTCCGAGTGATTGAGTCGGAGACCGGTGAACATGCACTCGAGTGTTCGGATGGAGACCGGTGGTCGGACCACGTGTGGTCGGGTTTTGGCCGGTCGTAGTGTATATCCGTCTGCTGAGATGGATATGTGTTGTTGGACATTGCTATGTGATGTGGTTTTCTTGTCTATGATGGTTGCGGGACTTTGGAGCTAGGTCATGGTGAGGCGAAGGGGATCGTGGACTAGGCTAGGAGAGCTGAGGTCCAGATGATCAAGGTGTCGCCAAAGATGACTGAGGCCAGGGAGTAGCTGCAAGCCGAGAAGACAAAGGAATGGATGAGATGCTAATTTGGAGCTGCTCTGATCATGGAGGACCGTTGGATCGCGGTCAGAAGATAGAGTAGCGGGTCAAGTTAGTGTGAGTTGAAAAGCGTGCAAAACCCGTTGTGTTGTTGGGTTTGGGTGAGCCCATGCATAGCTGTGTGAGTGGGTAAAATCTCACCCTTGATGGAGTGCTCTAGGATTTAGAGGCTCATCCAAGGGTGGTAGGTGGTCCAAGCTCACTATACATAGGCAGGAGAGGGGTATCTCCTGTAGGGGTTGAGCAGTGAGGAAAGTGTACGTGAGTAGTTGAGAGTTGTTGAGAGGATGTGTAAGGATCAAATCCTGGCTCTTGGATATTGGCTTAGGATTAAAGCAGACATCCAAAGGTGGGAATTGATCCTGTGTCACTATAAATAGAGGGTAGGGCAGCCTTCCTCTCTGAAGGTTCCGAGGTTTTTTTGCGCATTTGAGTTTTGCCCACTTTGTTGTGAGGCTTTGTAAACCTCCTTCCGTAAATGAAATGTTCTTCATTTATATTCTTGTTTCATTTCCTTACGTGTATACATTACGCACTTAAATTCATTATCTAAATTTCGCATTTACTTACTTGCAATTTACTTTACGTAATTTGGATTTGCCTCATCTCCTTCTACATGCTATTGAGTCTTTGTTGAAATTCATGATTGATGAACTCTTCTCCGGACTTGGTGCTTTCAATCATCTAGGCAATCCTTGCATTCTTGTTGCAAGTTAGTAAATGCTGTGTTTTTAAAGTGCGTAAACGTGTGACTTGCGCTTCTTTAGTCTTGATTGGCTTCTGGTTCTTGTTGCCAAGGATGAAAGATTGCTGGATGAATCTTCTATAGATCATATCCCAATCATCTAGGCAATCTACAACCTCTTCTATTTAGTTTTGCAAGAAACCAATTTCTGTGCCTAGTTTTCAGATAGTGTTTCTATTTGTTTGAAGGGTTGTTTCTTCGTGTACTTACTTGCTATGATTTGTGGAGAGTCATCCAAGGATTTCTGACCATCAACTCTGAAAGTGCATCTAGGCCCCTTAAAATTGGTTTTGGTAATTGATGGAAACAAAATTAAAAACACTAATGTTCAAGTGAGAATTTATGCAGAGAAAAAGATCATATCCTCATGTGAAAGAGATTGGAGATCCCCAGTATATCAAAATTTGTCAAGACGGCATCAAGACTCTTGTTGTAATTCTTCTTTCTTTTATTGAGTCTAAGGATAGCCGTTCTATTAAGAGGGATACGACGGGAAATCGCTTGGAAAATATGCGTGTGCTCAAAGGATGGAAAATGCAAAATAAAAGAACTGCATCTTTTGTTTACTCTTTTGAAATTTTCTTTTGTGGCCGAGCAGGTCAATCCGGAGTATCCGGATATTCAATCCGGACTCTCCGGATTGACCCCTTCGGGTGCTGCCCTCATGGCATCCGGAGTATCCGGGGTTTAATCCGGAGTATCCGGGGTTTCATCCGGAGTATCCGGATATTCAATCCGGACTCTCCGGATTGACCCCTTCGGTATGGTCTGTTGTTGCCAATCCGGAGTCTCCGGATTAAACATCCGGATACTCCGGGTTGTGCGCAGCTCAGCCCAACGGGTAGAATTTGGAGCATCTATATAAGTCTTCACTCTTCACCTAACAATGTGAGCTCCATTGTTGCACTTGCTCACTCAAAAAAAAACTCATTCATTCACACTCTCTTGAGCCCTAGTCTCCTTCCTCCATTTGAGGCATTTGATAGATTTAATCATTTTGGGAGAAAGGAGTGGCTTTGAGTAATCTCATCTTGCATCTTTCATTCTTGAGCACAAGGTTCATCCTCCAAGTTGATTTCAAAGTATTTGTTACTCTTGGAGTTTGAAGGGCTCCTAGACGGCAAGGAGTCATCTGAGCTTCCAAATCTTGGTGTGGTTAGCCCTAAGTTTGTGAAGGCAAGTCTCGCCTCCAAAGGAAAGAGGCAAGAAGTGAGGACCGGCGAGTGCTTTGTGCAACACCGGAGGATAGTGGTCAAGAGGAACCCGGGCTTTGTGCCTCCTCAACGGAGACGTAGGATTCCCTTCAAGAATCCGAACTTCGGATCTACTATACCCTCAGGTACCTAACATCATTAAGAACTTTTGTATTCAAGTAGATTGTCAAAATATTGCCGAGATTTAAAATCCCTCTTCGAGATCTACAATCCGGAGTCTCCGGACTCCCCAACCCGGACAGTCCGGATAATCCGGATACTCCGGGTTATATACCCCGGACATTCCGAATTGAGTCCCTCGGGAATTCTTATTTAACGGCAAAAATTTTATCAGCCTATTCACCCCCCCCCTCTAGGCTACATCTCTGGTCCTTTCAACTGGTATCAGAGCCTAATTCTCCATAATTTGGCTTAACCGCTTGAGAATCAAGATGTCGCTCATAGAAAAGAATGACGAAATCCGTGACCAAGAAAAGGGCACGGGATCCGGCAAAGGGGTTGAAATTCCATATGATTATCCTTCTCTTGGAGTCTCAAGCTCTTCATCTTATGTTTCCGTGTCATCCGGTAGAGCACCTCATTTTGATGGTACTCGCTATGCCGCATGGAAACATAAAATGAAGATGTACTTGAGATCACTTCACCCGTGTATTTGGGAGATTGTAGAAACAGGTTTTAAAGCTATGAATCCAAGCAAGCCCACTCCCGAAGAGAAGAAAGCCCAACATTTCAATGACTTGGCCACAATGCCTTGTTCAATGCCTTAAGTGATTCCGAGTTTAACCGAGTCGATGGACTTGAAGATGCCAAAGCAATTTGGGAAAGACTTATGGTTACTCATGAAGGGATATCGAGCGTCCGTGAATCCAAGATTGAGCTCATTATTGGTGAGCTAAGCAGATTCACTTTAGAAGAGGGAGAATCTTATACAAAGATGTTCGACCGCCTGATGGTATTAGTGAATCAAGCAAAGGGTCTTGGAAGTACCGAGCTCACCGACAAAGCGGTTGTTAAAATCATTCTTCGAGTAATCACTCCCACAAACCGCAACTTGGTGCAACTCATCCGGGATCGACCAAACTTCGACACTCTCTCTCCCCATGATGTTATTGGGAGGCTAATGATGGATGAGATGATGATCAAGGAAGCGGAGGTGGTAGAAGAGCTCAAGTCAGGAAAGAAGAAAGGTATCGCCTTGAAAGCTGTGAGGATTGCACAGGAAGTCGAGGAAAGTACAAGCGATGATGAGGAGAGTGGCCCCTTGACCAATGATGATATGGCCTTGCTCGTAAGAAGATTCAACAAATTCCTCAAGAAAAAGGGTTATAAACCGGGGAGCTACTCCAAAAATCAATGGAACAAATCAAGAGGAAGACACTCAACAAGAAAGTGCTATGAGTGTGGGGAAGCCGGTCATTTCATCGCCGAATGTCCCTAAAAGGAAAAGAAGGAAGACAAGCTATACAAAAAGGATAAATACCGGGGCAAGGATAAGGAGAGGAGCAAGAAGTTCAAACACTTCAAGCATAAGGGACAAGCTCATATAGGAGAAGAGTGGGACTCAAACTCCAACTCGACTCAAGCTCGATTCCGACGAAGAAGGAGGAGTTGCTTCGTCGCCATTGTCATGTCCCCTCCTCAACAACTAAGAAGGACTCTTCAACAACTTGAGCGATGACGATGAAGACGCTCCAATGTGCCTCATGGCCAAGGGGCAAGGTATTAATCAAAACAACATCTCCTTCAATTGTAAACTCATGCATAGATGATAGCGATGATGCTAGTGACGATGAAATTGCATTTAAGTCCATGGAAGATTTTGATATTCAAAAGTTAGATTTACTTTTAAAAGATATTGAGAAGTTGGAGGAAACCATTGAGCAAAAGGAAGCTACTCTCGAAGCTCAAGAGGATTTGCTAATACTTGAAAAAGAGAAAAACCTCGAGCTAGAGAAGAGCCTATGTGATGAAAGGAGAAAGTTTGAAGAGTTGGTCAAAAGTTCAAAAATAACTAAATCCGAGCTTGCTAGTCTTGTGATCACCAACGCTTCACTCGTAGAGGAACTTGCTAAAGCAAAGGATGCTTGCAAGACTCTTGAAGTGAAGCTTGTTGATCACATGAATAGCAACTCTAACTCCTTGATGGGTGACTCCAATTTCTCATATCTTTCTACTAGCAATGGATGTGGTAGATGCTATAATATTAATGTTGATACTTATACCACTAACCTTGAGACCTTGCAAGTGTTGGCTCATGAAAATGAGAAGCTCAAGGAAATGCTTGAAGATGGACTTCAAAAGTCCTATAAGGCTAGCAAAGGATTAGAGGAGTTTCTTGGTAAGCGTCAAGGTAACTCTATGAAGCATGGGCTTGGGTATACACCACCCAAGGGCAAAAAGAATCACATTGTAATTGCCCCATTGAATGAGCCAATTCACTTTGTCAAGAGCAAAAGAAATTCTAATCATAAGGATCATGCTACTTTCTTTGCATCTTATGTGCTTAAAAGAACTAACCTTGGTCATGTAGTGGCTCATCATATCGGGCGTAAACCCAACTATGCCTCTCATGTGCGATCTATTTGGGTTCCAAAGTCTCTTGTCACTAACGTGCGCGGACCTAAACAAGTTTGGGTACCAAAAGGAAAAATCTAAATTTGTTTTTGTAGGCCTATGTCTCCGGTGGATCAAGTTGGATATTGGATAGCGGATGCACGCACCACATGACCGGGGAGAAGGCCATGTTCGCACACTTGGATACAAATGGATCAAATAGTGAAAGCATCATTTTGGAGATAATGGTAAAGGCGAAGTGGTAGGTTTGGGTAAGATTTTCATCACAAATGATTTTCATTTAAATAATGTTTTGCTTGTTGAATCATTGAGCTACAATTTGTTGTCTGTTGCTCAATTATGTGAAGCGAGCTACAATTGTGTGTTTAGTGATAAGGGGTGGATGTCATTAAGAGGTTTGATGGTTCAATAGCCGTTAAGGGTCGTTTAAAAGGAAATCTCTATCTTGTAGATTTCTACGGATAGAGTTAATCTTGAAACGTGCTTAATGGCTAAATCTAGCTTGGTTGGCTATGGCATCGCCGACTTGCTCATGTTGGTATGAAGAATCTTCACAAACTCATGAAAGGCAATCACATCCTTGGACTAACAAATGTTGTTTTTGAGAAAGATAGGTATGCAGCGCATGTCAGTCGAAAGCAAGTTAGCTTCTCATCCCGCCAAAAACGTGATGACTACCTCAAGATCTCTAGAAATGCTACACATGGATTTGTTTGGTCCTATAGCATACATAAGCATTGGTGGAAACAAGTATGGTTTAGTTATTGTTGATGATTTTTCTCGTTTCACTTGGGTGTTTTTCTTGCATGATAAAAGTGAAGTCCAAGGAACCCTAAAGAAATTTATGAGAAGGGCACAAAATGAATTCGAGGTGAAGATCAAGAAAATCCGAAGTGACAACGGCACAGAATTCAAGAACACCGGCGTGGAGGACTATCTCGATGATGAAGGTATTAAACATGAATTCTCGGCCCCCTATTCCCCTCAACAAAATGGGGTGGCTGAGAGGAAGAATCGAACTCTCATCGAGATGGCGCGCACAATGCTTGATGAATACAAGGTCTCCGACATTTTTTGGGCGGAGGCCATCAACACTGCGTGTCACAAGACCAATCGTCTCAGATCTTCACAAGATCTTGAAGAAAACGGCATACGAGCTTCTTACCGAAAGAAGCCAAATGTTTCCTACTTAGTGTCTTTGGAAGCAAATGCTATATCCTTAACAAGAAAGCTAAGTCTTCTAAATTTGCTCCTAAAGTTGATGAAGGTTTCTTACTTGGTTATGGATCGAATGCTTATGCATACCGAGTTTTCAACAACACCTCCGGGGCAGTTGAAATCTCGCGTGATGTAACTTTTGATGAAACTAACGGTTCTCAAGTAGAACAAGTTGATGGTATAATATTTGTGAGGAAGAACCTCCGTGTGAAGCAATTAAGAAATTGGCTATTGGAGAAGTGAGACCTCTTGAGCAAGAAGAAAATCCAAGCATTCCAACTCAAGATATTCTAGATGAGAGACAAAATATCCAAACTAGACAAAAGAGTTCGGTTGCTCCCTCTTCCTCAATACAAGCCCATGATGGCTCGAACACAACTAAAGACGATGAGGAGCCCATCCAAACAACCAATGCAACTACTCCTCATCCAAGAGTACATCAAAGCATACAACGAGATCATCCAGTCGACAACATACTTGGTGATATCAACAAGGGAGTATCCACAAGATCTCGTATTGCAAATTTTTGTGAATTTTATTCGCTTGTTTCCTCTCTTGAACCACTAAAGGTAGACGGCTTTACAAGATCCAGATTGGGTAATGGCTATGCAAGAGGAGCTAAACAACTTCGAACGGAATCAAGTATGGAAGCTTGTTGAAAGACCAAAACAAAATGTGATTGGCACCAAGTGGGTTTTTCGAACAAACAAGATGAGCATGGAATGGTGACTAGGAATAAAGCCCGTTTGGTTGCTCAAGGCTTCACACAAATCGAAGGTTTGGACTTCGATGAAACTTATGCTCCTGTAGCTAGGCTTGAATCTATTAGAATATTACTTGCTTTTGCTACTCACCATGATTTCAAGCTATACCAAATGGACGTGAAAAGTGCCTTTCTAAACGGTACACTCTCCGAAATGGTGTATGTCGAGCAACCACCTGGATTCGAAGACCCTAAATATCCAGACCACATCTACTTCCTGCACAAAGCACTCTATGGACTAAAACAAGCACCAAGAGCATGGTTTGAATGTCTTCGAAATTTTCTCCTCGAACAAGGTTTTGTAGTCGGAAAGGCCGATTCCCACTCTCTTTACTAAGCATATTGATAATGATCTGCTTGTTTGTCAAATTTACGTTGATGATATTATTTTCGGTCTACTAATGAACAACTATGTAAGGAGTTTAGCGTAATCATGACTAAAGATTCGAGATGTCCATGATGGGCGAATTGAAGTTCTTTCTCGGTTTTCAAGTCAAACAACTTAAGGAAGGAACTTTCATATGCCAAACAAAGTACATCAAGGACATGCTGAAAAAGTTCGGTATGGAAAACGCCAAGCCAATCAAAACTCCGATGCAAGCCAACGGACATCTAGACCTCGACAAAGAAGGTAAACCGGTCATCCAAAAGGTATATCGCTCGATGATCGGCTCTCTTCTTTATCTTTGTGCATCTAGGCCCGATATTATGCTCAGTGTATGTATGTGTGCTCGTTTTCAAGCCACTCCAAAAGAGTGCCACATGGCGGCCGTAAAGAGAATCTTGAGATATTTAGTTCACACTCCTCATTTTGGACTTTGGTATCCTAAAGGATCATCTTTTGAATTAGTTGGGTATTCTGATGCAGACTATGCCGTTGTAAGGTGGATAGAAAGAGCACTTCGGGGACATGTCAATTTTTAGGAAGATCTCTTGTTTCCTGGTCCTCTAAGAAACAAAATTCAGTAGCCCTATCCACAGCCGAAGCCGAGTATATAGCGGCAGGGAGTTGTTGTGCTCAATTGCTTTGGATGAGACAAACCACGAGTGATTATGGCCTTACCTATAATCATGTACCACTACGTGTGATAATGAGAGCGCCATAAAAATAGCAAACAATCCCGTTCAACACTCTCGTACAAAGCATATCGATATTCGCCACCACTTTCTGAGAGACCATTCTACCAAAGGTGACATTGATATTCATCATGTGAGCACAAATGATCAATTAGCCGATATTTTCACTAAGCCTCTCGATGAGAAAAGATTTTGTGATATGAGGAGTGGGCTAAATATTCTAGACTCTCGTAATTTGGCTTGAACTATGTAAAATTGATTGTTGTTTGCCTATTGTTTTCTGATAACCCTTTTTGATCTTCTTCTCTGATCTTTCGTGTGTTGCACAAATTCCTCGATCTATGGTTTTGGCCTACACTATGTGACTATAGCTTGGTTGCTTGATTGTTCGCTAGTTACTTAGTGTGTAAGGCCCCAAGATCTCTTATTCTCTTGCCCTAAGCCATCTAAAGTTCATTCCTTGCATATCTAGTGTTGTCTCCCGAGGACCTCAATCCGGACACTCCGGGATTCTCATCCGGACTATCCGGATTATCCGGAGTATCCGGACTTAAAATCCGGAGTATCCGGGTTGAGGAGTCTGTCTTCTTTAAAGAGCTCGAACCGTTCTTCATCTCTACTTTTATTCTCTCTCTCCCTCTTTTCTCCTCGTCTCCTTGGCTTAACCTGTGCCCTAGCCGTCGCCTCCGGCTTCCCCTCCTTCTCCGGTGAGATCCTCACCATTTCGGAGTCTCCTTTTTGCTCTCCAAGACTCGGGAAAAGTTTCCTTCTCGCATCCTCATTCTTCAAGTTTTTTGTGGTGAGTGATTTCATCCTTTTCCTGATTTCTTTTGCCTTGGAGATGCTATGAAATAGGGTGCTTTGATAGAGTCTTTTTCCTATCTAGATGAATCCCTTGGAAGGACTCTTTGCCTCAATATATTTGCAAATGTAGGGTTTTGGGTTGAATCTCTGGACAGCCCGGAGTATCCGGATTACCAATCCGGAGTATCCGGATTATCCGGACACTCGGTCGAAACCCAGAGTATCCGGTTGTACTCTTCGCCCAAACTCTGCATTACCATCTAGTCTCTTCATCATATATTTTTCACTCCATTCCTTGTTTCCTATTAGATGGCTTCCTCTCAAGGAGGTTACAGTGCCGGCAAGCGCCTACAGTGGGGACCCTCCTGGTTCCTCCTCCATGTCGCTCTGCTCCAAAGAAACCTGTGCAGCAAGAAGGAAGATCGACAGGTCACCACTCAACCATCCGGTTCACTCTGCCAAGACCCAAGACACCTCAAATCAATACAGATGAGCATCCCGCCGACACTCATGCGGACTTCGAGAATGTAAGAGGAAAGCGCATCAATCAACTAGGACTTTAGTTGGTCCTCTTGAGAAGAGCGGACCACTTGGAGGTATCGAGTTCAATGAGTCGCTGCGCATGATAGATTATCGCGTTGGTAGTGGAAAGGAAAGGCCATTGTTGAACAACGAAACAAAGACCCTTTGGAACTTCATCAGGATGAGTATGTAGACAAACGCTCCTGGAATAAATTTCAGTCAGATTTCTATGAGTCAGTACTTTTTCCCTTGGAGCATTCTGTTGTCAAGATGAAGATCATAGACTGGAGCTACATGGAAGATCTTCACAATCCAATCTTTGATGAAGTGATTCAGATCTGTGAGCGTTTTCAGGTAAAGGAAATCATGAGTTTTCGCTATCCTTGGAATGATGAAGTTATTTTGCAATTCTATTCCACCTTGTTCTTTGACAAGAAAGAAGATGCTATATGGTGGATGACCGATGAAGTATGGTATGTGGCCTCTAAAAGAACTTTTGCTCGAGTATTGCATCTAAGGACCAATGATGGAGATGCTAAGCTTCATGACAAAAAGGCGCTATCTCCTGATCAGCTTGAATCTCTGTATGATTCTTCGCAGCACTTTGTAGTTGGAACAATAAAAGGGCTAAAGGATGTGCCGGCTGTTCTCCTAAGGATGCTTCGAGTCTCTCTTTGGCCCAAGGAAGGTGAAGCATCCTCTATTAACTCTTATGGCCGAAATCTGTTATTTCACTTGGTGGAGCGCACTCATGGCTTTGACATTGTGGATTTTCTGTGGGAGGACATTCGCCATAACTCATTGAGCAATGTCAGCAGCTGCGGGTATGCTCCTTTTATCATGGCTCTGGTAGATCATGTCTCCGGATTAGAGTTTGTGAAGGATGTGGAGCACCTATCCTACAAAGTCCGAGCCCCGTCGACTTCGCACCACCGCACTCAGAGTGCCCCAGCTAGCGGTGTCGACGGAGGTCCTCGGTCTCGAGCCACTTCTTGATTCCTCCTTGACCCCTCGGCGGCTCCAGTTCTTCCTCCTCTAGCAGAGATACCTTTAAAAGAATGCTCAGCGCATCTTACGCATGTGCCAAGATGTGTCTGCTCGTAAAGGAGACACGGCGTGAGATCCGTGAGCATCGCCGTGAGTTCGTGGCTTATCGCCACAAGACGATGAGGATATCCTCGCCAATGAGTCGAGGAGTCCTCTGGAGGACCGTCTGCGATTCTCGCCACTCGGCGTCTTTTGGTTTACATCCTCGGCGGATCGAGTCGATGGCGATGGTAGCGAGTGATGACATGAAGAAGAAGCCTATCAACCCTCGGCGGCACGGTGACGAGTGATTCCTCTTCTCGGCGCTTCCTTTTTCGGTGTCTTGATGCCAAAGGGAGTGTTTAGTAGCGTCATGACTCTTTGCTTTGCTTTACTTTATCTTATTGTCTCGTGTTGATCGTGTCGATACTCGTTGAATTGCTTGTTTACCTAATTACTTTAGTTGTTTGTGACGTGTTGTTAAATTGCTATCATTGAATGACGTCTCTTATTTACTATCTCGCATATTGATATATATCCTCTTTGTTGATCTCCTGAATGCAAAGGATATAAGGGAAGCTCTTCCATTTTCTTTAAATTCTTGCATCCCTTTAGGGGGAGCTTCTCTGTATAACTTGCAATCAATTTTCCAGTCACAAATCTTTGTTATATCTTGTAAAAGGTTTTAAATTGTGTTGTCATCAATACACCAAAAAGGGGGAGATTGAAAGTGCATCTAGGCCCCTTAAAATTGGTTTTGGTAATTGATGGAAACAAAATTAAAAACACTAATGTTCAAGTGAGAATTTATGCAGAGAAAAAGATCATATCCTCATGTGAAAGAGATTGGAGATCCCCAGTATATCAAAATTTGTCAAGACGGCATCAAGACTCTTGTTGTAATTCTTCTTTCTTTTATTGAGTCTAAGGATAGCCGTTCTATTAAGAGGGATACGACGGGAAATCGCTTGGAAAATATGCGTGTGCTCAAAGGATGGAAAATGCAAAATAAAAGAACTGCATCTTTTGTTTACTCTTTTGAAATTTTCTTTTGTGGCCGAGCAGGTCAATTCGGAGTATCCGGATATTCAATCCGGACTCTCCGGATTGACCCCTTCGGGTGCTGCCCTCATGGCATCCGGAGTATCCGGGGTTTCATCCAGAGTATCCGGATATTCAATCCGGACTCTCCGGATTGACCCCTTCGGTATGGTCTGTTGTTGCCAATCCGGAGTCTCCGGATTAAACATCCGGATACTCCGGGTTGTGCGCAGCTCAGCCCAACGGTTAGAATTTGGAGCATCTATATAAGTCTTCACTCTTCACCTAACAATGTGAGCTCCATTGTTGCACTTGCTCACTCAAAAAAAACTCATTCATTCACACTCTCTTGAGCCCTAGTCTCCTTCCTCCATTTGAGGCATTTGATAGATTTAATCATTTTGGGAGAAAGGAGTGGCTTTGAGTAATCTCATCTTGCATCTTTCATTCTTGAGCACAAGGTTCATCCTCCAAGTTGATTTCGCGAAGTATTTGTTACTCTTGGAGTTTGAAGGGCTCCTAGGCGGCAAGGAGTCATCGGAGCTTCAAATCTTGGTGTGGTTAGCCCCTAAGTTTGTGAAGGCAAGTCTCGCCTCCGAAAGGAAAGAGGCAAGAAGTGAGGACCGGCGAGTGCTTTGTGCAACACCGGGAGGATAGTGGTCAAGAGGGACCCGGGCTTTGTGCCTCCTCAACGGAGACGTAGGATTCCCTTCAAGAATCCGAACCTCGGATCTACTATACCCTCAGGTACCTAACATCATTAAGAACTTTTGTATTCAAGTAGATTGTCAAAATATTGTCGAGATTTAAAATCCCTCTTCGAGATCTACAATCCGGAGTCTCCGGACTCCCCAACCCGGACAGTCCGGATAATCCGGATACTTCGGGTTATATACCCCGGACATTCCGAATTGAGTCCCTCGGGAATTCTTATTTAACGGCAAAAATTTTATCAGCCTATTCAGCCCCCCCCCTCTAGGCTACATCTCTGGTCCTTTCAAACTCCCACCAGCAAGTTAGGGGTGAAGTTTGTGTTCGTGACTCTGTTTTTGGTGTTGCATTTGTTAAACTGAAAAGGACGGAACCTTGGTATTAATTCCTTCGATTGTTGATTGAAATAGGTTCTGACATCCTTTGGGAGGTGCACACCAATTTTCATCATTTTTGGATCACCAGATCAAAAGTTACATTGATTCTGTTTTTTGAGATCGTCTTGATTTTTCTATTCACCAACACTATTCACCCCGAGTATCGTTCATCCGACCTCGCAGGTCGGGCGTCTTCGTTCGTGCAGTCGAAGTCTTGTTTACCCAAACACTATTCACCCGAGTCTCGTTCATCCGACCTCCGCAGTCGGGGGTCTTGTTCATCCGGTCGAGTCTTGCTCACCCAACACTATTCACCCGAGTCTCGTTCATCCGACCGCCTGTCGGAGTCTGCTCATCCGACCACTTGGTCGAGAGTCGCTTCATCCGACCAATCTCGGTGGGGTACTGCTCACCCAACACTATTCATTCCGAGTTCGCTCATCCGACCTCAGTAGGTCGGGGTACTATTCATCCGATCAGAAATACCCGACCGGTCGCTTTCTTTACGGTCTTTTGGTGGTTTGAATTTTAGGGAGAGTTTATTCGAAAATTTTATTTGGCTCCTATTCACCCCCTCTAGTCGCCTTTTTCGATCTTTCAATTGGTATCGAGCCGGTTCTGTTTTTCTAGATCTTGACCGGTCTCAAGAGCCATGGCGATGGACAAGTATTCCACCAAGCCTCCCATTTTTCTTTGGAGTTGATTTTCCGCTTTGGAAATCGCGGATGGAGTCATAAATCACCGCCTGGGCTTCACGATATGGCGTAAGGTGAAACTCCGTATGAGGTTCTGCCGATGAAAATGTCACGGCCGGAAATATGGTCGACGTTGAGGCGAACGCTAAAGCAAGGAACATCCTCATACGAGTCTTAGCCGCAGTGAGTATGATAGGATTTCTCACCTTCGTTCTGCTCATGAGATTTGGGTGACCCTCGATGCTTACCATGAGGGCACTACCCAAATCAAGACGGTTCGACAGGACCAATTCAAGCGTGAGTTCAACAAGTTTGAACAACCGCGGTGAGAGTCTTGACGAGTGCTTTGGTCGGTTTACGAAGATTTTGAGCGACCTCCGGCGATCGGTTGCATATACTCGACTTCGGATAATGCTCGACATTTCTTGACCGCACTTGATCTTCGTGTTTGGGAAATGAAAGTGACCACCATCAAGGACACCACCGACCCCGATCCCATTGGATCCTCTCTTTCTGATTCTACTGTTGGTTTCTCTCTCTCCGCCCTTTGCGAGCTAAGCGATGACCAACTGGAAAAATTTCCAGAAAATGAGCTTGCTCTTCTTGCTCGCAAATTTTCATACGCATACAAGAGAGTGAGAGAGAGGAAGAGAGGTGGGATGATCACCTGTTTCGAGTGTGGTGGCCCCAACCACATTTGAGCAAACTGTCCCAAGCTGGAGAAGGGCAAAAATGAACAAGGCGATTCGAGCAAGAACGACCACACCGACAAGAACCGCAACAAGAAGGCCCCAGCTCGTGAGCCGGCGAAGAAGAAGTACCGCAACTTTGCCAAGAATAAGCTCTTTCACCGGGTCCTCGCCGCACTAGACGACATCGAGCTCTCTAACACGGAGAACTGGAGTGATGCAAGCGAGGACGATCCGCAAGAGAAGGTGAAGGGCAAAGATAACTTCTCCGTCATGTGCTTCATGGCAGGCGCCATTGAAGTAAGCGACTCCGAGCTGTACAGCGACACAGATGAGGTACCCACCTACGACGAGTTAAATGCTGCCTTCTGTAAATTAGGCAAGTTTCATGCTAAGGCTAGGTCGAGGTGTTCTGAGTTAGAAAAGGAAGTAGGTACCTTGACTCGGCAGTTAGCTTCGCTTAGATCTTCTCCCTCTCGAGTCACTGATGACTGTACTTTGTGTGATGCTTTGCTTGTGGAGTTAGAGAACCTAAGGACTATGCATGATAGTGTGTTGTATGATCTAGATAGTCTTAGGTTGAAGAATGCTAGCAATGAATCTGTTGATACTCATTCTGTAGATGCTAGTTTTCTTCCTGCTCACTCTACTCCTTCTTGTGCTAATTGCCCTAAATTGCTTGTCGAAATTGATGCCATGAGCGATCACCTTAGGAAGCTTTCTTCTAGAAACGATGAACTTGAAATGCATGCTTCTAAGGAACCAGTCAGCTCATGTGAGGGTTGTAGGCAACTAAAACTTGACAATGAATCCTTAAATATCAAGTGTGCTAAACTTGCTAAGGACTTACTAGATAAGTCACAAGAAAGTTGCTTGCGATGTTCTGTGATTGAGGGGGACTTGGATAAAATTCATGTCGAACTTAGGAAGAAATTAGAAGACCAAGCCAATAGAATTAGAAATGCGTCTTGCGTTTCTTGTGAGGCCCTCAAGATTGAGGCAGCCGTGCTGAGGGAGAAAAATGCACGTGCTGAGAGAGCTCATCTTTCTGGTTCTTCTTCTTCTTCTTCTCCCTGTTCTTCTTGTGCTTCTTTCTTTCGAGATTGCCAGTATCTTATGAGCACTCTCGAGAAGTTTGTTGGAGGCAAGAAGAAGCTCAATCTTATTCTAGACCAATCCAAGATTAGTAGATTCAATCAAGGTCTAGGATTTGATCCCTTGGAGCACGCCGGCGCATCCTCCCACCATTGTGCGCGGCTCCAAGAGTGGTGAGATTGTGGTAGCTCCTGAGTGAGCACCACCAAGTTTAGGTCTCTTGGAGTTGTCCATAGGACTTTTGACCGTAAGGATGTTACTCTGTTGCTTCGCCTCTAGCAAGGCGAAGTACACATGCACCTTCCGTAAGAAGGATGGTCACCTAGTAGATTTACGCCAGCACGCCAAGATCACTCGGCGTGAGCGTGTTGTCGCTCTTAGGGGTATTCGTGGTCATCCCGGACTTTGAGTGCTCCTAAGGCACACACCGCTTCTAGACAGTTAGAGAGTCGCTGCTTTTTGGCAGGTCCAGGACTCGGTTTTCATCTTTGGTTCTTCGAGTCTTAGTCTTGGAGCTGTTCGTAGTCAGTCTTTCCGCCGTCCTTTTGATATTCCTCGTTTTTCCCATCGAGGTAGATATCAACGGCGTGAGTTTTCTGGTAGGAGATTTAGGAAGCCTCACTGGGGTGGCTCAGCTTTTGCACCACGGTATGCCAACCCGGCCACTCCTAGATCATCTACTAGAGTTGCTCTTGATCTTGGTAGGGTTAAACGTCGAGAGACACTCGAGTCCATCTTCTTCGTGGATCGTACTGAGGCGTCGTGTGGTTCAAGATTGGGTTCCCAAGCCTTCACTCTATCCCAAGATCGAGTCATCTCTCTCTTGTGTCTTGATCAGTTCGCTCGGATGGGAAGGGAGATGTTTGGATTGTCGACTCGGTTGTTCTCGCCATATGACCGGAGATTCTCGATGGTTCTCTTCCTAGTCCGAGCCCCGATGATGAGTTGATCACTTTCGGGATGCTTCTTGAGTAGAGTCATTGCTAAAGGTACCATCCGCATTAACCAAAATTTCATTCTTAAAGATGTTGCCTTAGTAAGTAAGTCGCAATACAATCGCTCTCTGTTTCTCGGCTTATTGATGACTCTTTCGAGGTAAGCTTCAAGAGTAATGCCCAGAGAATCCTTGATTCATCGGAGGGTTAGTTTGCGAGATTTCTAGATTTGGGAGAGTCTTTCGTGCTGATTTTTCTGCTTCTTCTGGAGACTCTCTTTGATGTTTGATTGCTTCTGAGTCCCGTGATCTCTCCTTCTGGCATAAGAGACTTGGTCACATTGGTTTTGATAATTTGACTCGAGTTAGCAGCCACGATCTCATTCGGGGTTTGCCCAAACTCAAGATGGTCAAAGACTTAGTTTGCTCTCCTTGCCGACATGGCAAGATGGTTACTGCTTCTCGTCCTCCAGTGACCGTAGTGATGACTGATGCACTAGGACAGCTTTTACATATGGACACTGTTGGTCCAGCTAGAGTGCAGTCAGCAGGAGGGAAGTGGTATGTTCTTGTCATCGTTGATGATTTCTCTAGATTCTCTTGGGTATTTTTCATGGCCTCGAAGGATGAGACTTTTTCTCACTTTAGGGGTTTGGTCAGTAGGTTGTCTATTGAACTCCCAGGTGCATTACGAGCTATACGCAGTGATAATGGCACGGAGTTCAAGAATTCCTACTTTGAGAGTTTTTGTGTGGAGTCCGTTTAGAGCATCGCTCTTCTCCTCGCCGCCTCGTGAGAATGGCATAGTGGAAAGGAAGAACAGGACCACAGTTGAGATGGCTAGGACGATGCTAGATGAGTACATACTCTAGGAAGTTTTGGGTGAGGCTATAGCTCTTGCTTGCCATGTTTCTAATCGCGTGTTTTGAGAGCACATTTGCATCGCACTTCTTATGAGTTGAGATATGGGCGAAAGCCCAGTGTGTCTCATTTTGCATTTTGGTTGCAAGTGTTTTATCTTGAAGTCCGTAACCTAGATAAGTTTGAGTCTCGCTCTTCCGATGGTATCTTTCTAGGTTACTCGCCTTCTTCTCGTAGCTATAAGTCCGGAGGTGTTGATCCACATAGGATCATAGAGACTGTGATGTGAGTTTTGATGAGGCTAGCCCAGAGCTAGACCTCGATGTTTGTGCTCTTCTTATCCCTCCGAGACCATCTTTGAAGAAGATAAGGATGATAGAGATGATGGTGTTCCACCGGATCCAGTCCCCTCTTCACCTGAGGTGCCTCCTGTTTCCATTTCTGCACCTCAGGGAGACCAGCCCTTACTTTCCGACTCTCCTTCAGCGAGTGGCTCTGTTCCTACCTCTTCTGATTAAGAGGTAGAGGCCACTTCTGTTGCTGGTCCTCCCCGTCATATTCAGAGACGTCATCCTTCTGATCAGATGATTGGCGATTTGTTCGAGCATGTCACACGCTCAAGAACGGGTCCGTCCTCCTTCTGCCTCCACTCTGCCTTCGTTGCCTCCTTTGAGCCGAAGGATGTTTCTCATGCATTATCCGATGAGTCGTGGATTAATGCTATGCATGAGGAACTTGAGAACTTTGAGAGGAACAAGGTATGGCAGCTTGTCAAGCCCCCATCTGGTCATAATGTCATTGGGACCAAGTGGGTGTTCAAAAACAAGCAAAGTGAGGATGGGGTTGTAATTAGAAACAAGGCTAGACTAGTTGCACAAGGTTTTTCTCAGGTTGAGGGTCTTGACTTTGAGGAGACCTTTGCTCCTGTAGCTAGGCTAGAGGCTATCCGAATCCTGCTTGCATTTTCTGCATCCAAAGGCTTTAAGCTTTATCAAATGGATGTCAAGAGTGCATTCCTCAATGGCTATATTGAGGAAGAGGTTTATGTCAAGCAACCTCTAGGATTCGAGAACCCCAAGTTTCCGAGTCATGTATACAAGCTTTCCAAAGCTCTGTATGGACTCAAGCAGGCCCCCAGAGCATGGTATGAGAGGCTCAAGTCTTATCTTCTCAGCCATGACTTTAAAATGGGCATAGTAGACAAAACTCGCTCATCGACACCATGAGTCTCATTTTCTTCTTGTCCAGATTTATGTGGACGATATCATTTTGGTGGCTCGTCTCATTCTCTTGTCTCTCGCTCGATGTGATGAGTACTGAGTTTGAGATGAGTATGATGGGCGAGTTGAGCTACTTTCTTGGCTTCCAAATCAAGCGGACTCGGGGGTACTTTCTTGCATCAAGGCAAATATACCCGTGACCTCCCGAGGCGCTCGACATGTCGATGGGAAGCCGGTGATGACTCCTATGGCCACCACTGCTGTCCTCGAGCCCGATGAGGATGGTGAGCTGCTGATCAAAAGGAGTTTGAGCATGATCGGCTCCTCTTGTACCTCACCGCCGAGGCCGACATACATTTTGTTTGTGTCTGCGGCGCTCGATTTCAAGCTTCTCCTCGCGCCTCTCACCGCCAGCGATCAAGCGCATCTTCAGTGCCTTCGTGCTACCACCGATTATGGTATTTGGTACTCTTCTTCTTCTTGTCTATCTCTTAGAGCCTTTTCCGATGCCGACTTTGTCGGGTCAGAGGTTAGATAGGAAGAGCACTTCGGCACTTGCCAATTCATTGGCACTTCTCTTGTTTCTTGGTCATCTAGGAAGCGATGCAGGGTTGCACACCCACCACCGAGGCCGAGTATGTTGTCGCACCCATTCTCAGTAGCAGTGCTCTGGATGAGATCGACCTTACGGGACTATGGGTTAGAAATAGAGAGTGTGCCACTTTTTGTGACAACACTTCAGCTATTTGCATTGCTAAAAACCCAAAGCAACATTCCCTGACCAAGCACATTGATATTAGATATCACTTCCTTAGAGACCATGTGGAGAAGGGAGATATCGCGCTTCAGTTTGTAGAAAGTGACCTCCAGTTAGCCGATATCTTCACCAAGCCTTTGGATAACTCCAGGTTTGTTGCCTTGAGGAGTGAGCTTGGAGTCGTGAGCCCTTACGGCCTTTCTTGAGGGGGAGTTGGTTTGTATATTATGTACTATATATTTTCTTCCAGCTTTTTCTTTCTTCTTCTGGGTGACTTTGGGCTTGTTTTCTTGAGTTGAGTTCACTCACTTAGACTTCTGGCATGCCTCGCATGGACCTCTTATCTTGTGCTTTAGGTTGCTATCATGCGTGATTAGTCGTTCTCTCTTCTCTCTAGGTTGAGTTCCTCACGCCTTATAAGTCTAGCGTGTTTTGTGGCCTCCCGAGTAGACGAGTGCGTGTGCACTCCTTAGTTGGGATCTAGAGTCGACTTTCCTATGTCGTCTCTGGGAAGATAAGAGCGAGCCCGAGCCGTAGTGAGTCTCTTCTATCTTATCTATGCTCAATAGCCATCCGCTTTTTGTTTCTTCGACTTCTTCTCCTCATTCTGCTTTTTTTCGTTGTTATTGAGTTCATTCGGTTTTTCTTTATGCCTAACCTTGATAATAACTCAACTTTAACTAGATTTGAGCTTAAAATTGATTCAATTGTTGAGGAGGAGTTTGGGAATTTGTTCATGCATTGCATTTAGACTGCATTTTCCGTTCTATGAGCTTTGTCTATTATGCATTTGACTCAATCTTCGTGAAATACATCATGCTATATCTTTCGAAGAAAATCACTAGCTTAGATATGTCCAAGTTCTTTTATCAAGCTAATGTTCATTGAAATCTGAAAAACTTAAAAGCTTTAAATGAAAACTTGATGAAACATGTTGCTTTTACTTACTAAGTTTCTTCTCTAAGAGCTTTTACCATGAATTGTGAAATTTTGGAATTCTCTAGAGTCCCTATAGCAACTTGGGTGAAATTTGCTTGATCCATATTTGAGTCCTTCAGAATTGCTTATATGTGCTAAATTGAAAATTTAAAAAAAAATTGACACTTTTGTGCAAAATTGATTTCAAGACTTTATATTCTCGAGACTCGCCTCCCATTGCATTTGGGATGAACTTGGAATATATTGTGTATGACCAAGATCATTCTCTTAAGAGTTACTCTTGAGATGATCGAAAATGGCTTGAGTCAATCAAAAAAATTTGCAAATATCAAACACATAAGTGGGTAAAGAATGCAAATTATGTCAAACATTTGCACCCCGCTATGTTTTTCGAAGTCTTAAAGAAAATTTGCATAAATTGAAAAATGGGCTCAAGGACCTAATATGCACTTCAAAATTCCCCAAAGTGTTGAGTAGGTTGAACTCTAGGTTTTCCATTTGATCCTCGAGTGGTTTTGCTTCTAGTTTTGAAACTTTGCTAAGTTTTGCACTTGTCAAATCTTGCTAAAATGATACATTTTCAAAACTTCGCTTATGAGCAAAATTTGTTATTTGCACTTGGACATGTCTTAGTTTGGTCATAATCTGAGATTAATAAGCTTGGTGTCATATCTTGTCATTATGATCATTTGATAATCTTCAAAGCTCCCTTAGGTTGCATTTCATGCATACATAAAAGAGGGAGAAAATTCTATTTTGATGCCTATATTGCCAAAAGGGGAGAAAATGTAGAAAAGGCATCATTTAAAATGTAGAAAAGGAGGAGATAGAAATGTGAAAGCTTGTTGGTTCTTATGATTTTGTAAATCTTTGCTATCTCTTATGGATCATAATCACATTTGACACTTATGATTGGTTTTAGAGCTTTTGTTGAAACTTGCTCTTTTCATGGTCTTGCTCTAAATTCTTTCATCAACTTGGTCATAATTTTATATCTTTCTCTCGACTAAGTTTGGCTTTGCAATCAAATTGCTTTCTTCTTCTCTCATTCAAACTCAAATTTATGCCTTTTGTGTGGTTTGTCAATATACTCATCAAGGGGGAGATTGAAGGACCATGTGGAGGTCCATCCATGTTTGTGATGAGTATTTGACTTTATTTGAGCAAGGTGTGCTCAAGTTTGAGTTTGATTTGGATTGTTTTTCGAGCTAGAGCAATTTGAGTTACTGGTTGGAGACCAGTCGTCCGACCCCGAGTGGTCGGGTCGTCCGACCTGAGTGGTCGGGGCTTTGGCTGGTTGGAGACCAGTCGTCCGACCCCGAGTGGTCGGGTCGTCCGACCCCGAGATGTCGGGTCGTCCGACCTGAGTGGTCGGGGCTTTGGCTGGTTGGAGACCAGTCGTCCGACCCCGAGTGGTTGGGTCATCCGACTCCGAGTGGTTGAGACTCCGAGTGATTGAGTCGGAGACCAGTGAACAGAACTCGAGTGGTCGGGATGGAGACCAGTGGTCAGACCACGTGTGGTCGGGGTTTTGCTGGTCAGCGTAGTGTATATCTGTCTGTTGAGATGGATATGTGTTGTTGGACATTGCTATGTGATGTGGTTTCCTTGTCTATGATGGTTGCAGGACTTTGGAGCTAGGTCATGGTGAGGCGAAGGGGATCGTGACTAGGCCGGGAGCCGAGGTCCGGATGATCAAGGTGTCGCCAAAGATGACCGAGGCCGTGGAGTAGCCGCAAGCCGAGAAGACAAAGGAATGGATGAGATGCTAACTTGGAGCCGCTCGATCAAGGAGGACCGTTGGATCGCGGTCGGGAAGATAGAGTAGCGGGTCAAGTTAGTGTGAGTTGAAAAGCGTGCAAAACCCGCTGTGTTGTTGGGTTTGGGTGAGCCCATGCATAGCTGTGTGAGTGGGTAAAATCTCAGCCCTTGATGGAGTGCTCTAGGGTTTAGAGGCTCATCCAAGGGTGGTAGGTGGTCCAAGCTCATATACATAGGCAGGGAGAGGGTATCTCCTGTAGGGGTTGAGCAGTGAGGAAAGTGTACGTGAGTAGTTGAGAGTTGTTGAGAGTGATGTGTAAGGATCAAATCCTGCTCTTGGATGTTGGCTTAGGATTGAAGCAGACATCCAAAGGTGGGAATTGATCCTGTGTCACTATAAATAGAGGGTAGGGCAGCCTCCCTCTCTGAAGGTTCCGAGGTTTTTGCCGCTCATTTGAGTTTTGCCCACTTTGTTGTGAGGCTTTGTAAACCTCCTTCCGTAAATGAAATGTTCTTCATTTATATTCTTGTTTCATTTCCCTTACGTGTATACATTACGCACTTAAATTCATTATCTAAATTCGCATTTACTTACTTGCAATTTACTTTACGTAATTTGGATTTGCCTCATCTCCTTCTACATGCTATTGAGTCTTTGTTGAAATTCATGATTGATGAACTCTTCTCTGGACTTGGTGCTTTCAATCATCTAGGCAATCCTTGCATTTTGTTGCAAGTTAGTAAATCATGTGTTCTTAAAGTGCGTAAACGTGTGACTTGCGCTTCTTTAGTCTTGATTGGCTTCGTTCTTGTTGCCAAGGATGAAAGATTGCGGATGAATCTTCTATAGATCATATCCCAATCATCTAGGCAATCTACAACCTCTTCTATTTAGTTTTGCAAGAAACCAATTTCGTGCCTAGTTTTCGATAGTGTTTCTATTTGTTTGAAGGGTTGTTTCTTCGTGTACTTACTTGCTATGATTTGTGGAGAGTCATCCAAGGATTTCGACCATCAACTCCCACCAGACAAGTTAGGGGTGAAGTTTGTGTTCGTGACTGCTTTTGGTGTTGCATTTGTTAAACCGAAAAGGACTAAACCTTGGTATTAATTCCTTCGATTGTTGATTGAAATAGGTTCCTGACATCCTTTGGGAGGTGCACACCAATTTTCACTGTTTTTGGATCAGCCGATCAAAAGTTACATCGATTTCTGTTTTTTTGAGATCGTGCTGATTTTTCTATTCACCCGAACACTATTCACCCCGAGTAATGTTCATCCGACCTCCGCAGGTCGGGCGTACTGTTCGTCTGGTCGGGGGTACTGTTTTTACCCAAACACTATTCACCCGAGCACTGTTCATCCGACCTCCGCAGGTCGGGGGGTACTGTTCATCTGGTCGGGGGGTACTGTTCACCCGAATACTATTCACCCGAGTACTGTTCATCCGACCGCTTCAGGGCGGGAGTACTGTTCATCCGAACGCTTCAGGTCGGGAGTACTGTTCATCCGACCAGTACTGGGCGGTGGTACTGTTCACCCGAACACTATTCATTCCGAGTACTGTTCATCCGACCTCTGTAGGTCGGGGGTACTGTTCATCCGACCAGAAATACCCGATCAGTGCAGTTTCTTTCTGGTCTTTTGGTGGTTTGAATTTTAGGGGGAGAGTTTATTCGAAAATTTTATTTGGCTCCTATTCACCCCCCTCTAGTCGCCTTTTTCGATCTTTCACTATTCGTCGTAGGTGTACATTGCGCTTACAATGATTGGTAGGAAAGCAAGAAGTGTTAATCTTGGTGGATTCTGGCAGCGTATCATGTTTTATCAGTGAAGCATTGGTTGAAAAATTGAATTACAAGACTCAGACTATAAAGCCAGCAAAATTTGCAGTGGATGACGGTGGCACCATGACTTGTGACAAGCTAATACCAACTATGGAGTGACAGGTACAAGGGCATTCCTTCTACCATGATTTCTACATTTTACCTCTGGGTTGCTATGATATAATACTTGGGGCAGATTGGCTTGAGGATCACAATCCTATATGGATCCATTGGCATCAGAAAGTAATGAAGTTCACTCACAAAGGGCGACATGTTACTCTTCAAGGAGTTCAGCACAAATTGACAGAGTGCCACAACTTCACTTCACAAAGTCTCAAAGAAAGCTTAAACGAGGTGCGATTTCTCACTGTATCCAACTCACTCCAGTTACAAATGCCATTGAAGCACAGCAAACACCTGAACCCTTGGAGCACATTGTACAAGAGTTTGAACATTTGTTTGCTAAACCAAAGTCCCTGCCAACCCATCGGTCTTTTGATCATTCAATTTCGTTGGTTCCTGGAGCACAGCCAGTCAACACTCTCCCATATTGCTACTCACCTCGACAAAAGGATGAAATTGAATACCAAATCACAGAGTTGAATAGCGGTGTCATCCATCACAGTTCTAGCCCATTTGCATCTCCAGTTCTTTTGGTCAAGAAAAAGGATGGTACATGGCGATTCTGTGTAGATTATCGTCAACTCAATACTATTATGATTAAGAATAAACACCCATTGTCGATTGTGGATGAATTATGGGATGAACTCACTGGAGCCAAATGGTTCACAAAGTTTGATTTGCGTTTGGGTTACTATCAAATCAGAATGGCAGTTGGGGATGAACCAAAAACAGCGTTAAGAACACATCAAGGCTTGTACAAATTCCTTGTCATGCCTTTCGGCCTCATCAATGCGCCGGCAACATTCCAGGGAATCATGGACCAAATCTTCGCCCATCTTTTGCATAAGTTTGTCCTCGTCTTTGTGGACGACATCTTGATATACAGTAAGTCCCTGGAAGACCATACCGGTCACCTATGGGAGGTATTCCAAATTCTACAGAACCATCAACTATACATCAAGAAATCAAAATGCTCTTTCGGTCAGCAGCAGCTTGAGTACTTGGGGCATATCATCACGGCTCAGGAACACATCATTCAAGCCTTGCATAGCAGCAGCATCGAAGGGCACTAAGGTATTCAAGGGACTTATCATCACATTAAGAGTTTGTTTGTGTGGCCAAAGCTAAAGGACTCGGTGCACTGTTACGTTCAAGCCTGCACGGTATGTCAATTATTACAACCATTGCCAGTGCCAACCCAAGCATGGTCAATGGTCAGTTTGGATTTTGTGGAAGGACTACCCCGATCACATAACCATGATGTGATATTAATGGTTATAGATAAGTTCTCTAATACGTCCATTTCTTACCTTTAGCACATCCTTACACAACATTGCAAGTGGCTCAGTTATACCTAAACAATGTTTATAAACTGCATGGCCTGCCCAAAGTGTTGATATCTGAGTATTTGACAGAGATCGCATTTTCACTAGTAATGTTTGGAAGGAGCTTTTCAAACTTTCTGATACACAGTTGATGATTAGCTCATCTTACCACCCACAAACAGATGAACAAACTGAAAGCTTAAATCAATGCCTTGAAGCTTATCTACGATGTGCTGTTCATTCATGTCCCAGGAAGTGGTTCAATTTGCTGCCACTAGCTGAATATTGGTACAATACAACCTTTCATTCCACCTTTGGGCCTTGGCAAGACTCCCTTTGAAGTTCTTTATGGCCATGCTCCTCGTCATTTTGGCATATCTGATAGGGATGCTTGTTCAGTCCCTGATTTAGAAGAATGGCTGCTTGAGAGAGAACACATCACTGTTATGCTACGACAACAACTACTCCGTGCGCAACAAAGGATAAGCACCAAGCAGACAAACACCGCTCGGAGCGTGAGTTCAATGTGGATGATCTGGTGTATCTCAAAGTTCAGCCTTATGTGCAATCATCATTAGCACAGCACAGCAATCAGAAACTAGCATTGAAATGTTTTGGACCTTACAAGATTCTGTAGCGTATTGGCACAGTGGCTTATAAATTGGATCTACCGTCCTCAAGTCAAATTCACAATGTGGTGCACGTCTCCCAGTTGAAACACCACATTCCTCCACAGCACAAGGTCAGTGATGATCTATCTATCATTTGTACCGACAAATCTCTTGCTCTTGTCCCAGTTCGTTGTTTGGGCCGCGTTAATCAAATGTGGCAACCTCGCATACCCTCATGTCTTGGTTCGATGATGTGGACTGCCGGAGGAGCTAGCGACCTGGGAGCCGTACTTCCATGTCCTTTGTGCTCGTTTTCCTTCGGTACGGGCTTGGGGACAAGCCTCTTCTCAAGGGGAAGGGAGTGTCACAGAGACTATGTGGCCAACAATGATGAGGGGAACAAGGAAGAAGCAGCAAGAGACAGCAACGTCTCTGGGGCTGTGAAGTCAGGGCCAAGCCCATGTAATCTATACCCCTTTATAATGCACCTAATCAATTTTTCCTACGTCCACCCTAAATAATGCACCTCATTAGAGATGGCCCAATGTTCGTGCACCCAACAAAACGCGGCCCTTGGCGGAGGTTGCCTTGGTTTGGTCGGAGTCGGGGGATCCCGACCCGCTGCGGAGGTCGAGAGCCCTACTTGGTCGGGTCGGGGATCCCACCACACTGCGGTCGGGAGCCCCGCTTGTCGGGATGCCTACCCCAATCGGCCGGGAATGGGCGTCTGTGTGGCCCCGCAGTACTTTGATCGCAGAAGGGCCCGAGCGGCCTGTTAGGCTTGAGCTGTGCTTGAGGCACCGCCACACACCGGGCCGTTAGGGTACCCCCGTATGAGTATTCGTCGGTGGCTTTGCCGACGCAAAGAGTTCTTTGGTCGGTCACGACTCACGTCGCAGTGCCTCGGCAAATTTGTAATTTAAATTTTTTTGAAAATAATTTATTAAGTACAAAATAATCGAAAGTTTTTTTAAGAATTTTTCTAGAATTTTTAACCTAATGTGCTATCTTTTCAAAAATCCTTCTATATTTAAAAAATGAAGGCAACTCACTGTAGCTTCTTCTAGTCAGCACCAGCACTGCAGAAGCTTCTTCTTCCCTCCTCCATTAAAGCAAGAAAGAAGCTCCAAAGCTCCATCAATCCCGCACCAAATCTCCTCTTTCCATCTATGGTGTTAATTCCCAAATTTCGTGCTCTATTGTAAAAATTTCCTCCCAATCGATTTGATCCCAAATTATGGTTTCCATAAATATGCTTGTTTCGGGCTATAAAAGCCGGTGAGCTCTCCTCCACCCCATCGCATTGCGTAAATCCCCAAGTGCTCCTCTTGTAAAGATCGCGGATTTTGGAGGTAACCAAGCCATCACCGTCATCTTTCCCACAAATTCACCGCAACCGTGACTCCTCCCTCAGCGCCGGTCGGCGATCTCGCCGCACCAAGATCGACTCCATCTGCGACCGCCGGCCACCCCGGCCTTCCTCCTCTTGCGTTGTTAAGCCTGAGAGCACGCCAGGCTCTGTGAAGTCGCAAAAAAATAATCTAAAATCGTAAAATTCTTTTTCTTTCTCTTTCTTGATTTAAAATCTTTTGGGAGCCCGTTTTCGCCCATTCGACCTCCATTTAGTTCTGTTTTTCTTTCTAAATTCATTTAAAATTCTAAATTTCTCTTTTATTATTAAGTGTTGTATTCATACTTATCTTCTCATTTAATTGATAAGCGGGTGTACTGCCGTCGTAGTGTTAGCACAGGCACTATACTAGTGGCTTAAGTAATTCTTTGTAACAAACTCCAGATTGGATAGTTGGACCACTTGTCAGATATGGCTCTATATAAGCCATGTGTGTGAGAGAGAGGGAGAGAGGGCTGATGATTGATGATTGCAATTCCTAATTCCCATCCCTGTGCCCGAATCCTCTCTTACCCAGAATTCCCTTATCTCTACCGAGGAAGGTAACACAGACCACAGTTGTCCGGATGGAAGTGTCGCCAACACGAAAGGTCGTTGCACCGGACCACGAAGCTTTTACACCCTTTCCGTTCGTGGTCTGGACAACACTTGGGCGGTGACTACAAGATCCATGGACGCAAGGGCCGGACACTTGACGAGAGACGTGGAGCGCGCTCGCCCCACACGAGAGGCAACACGCGCGCGCGCGCCCATCACCCATAGATAACGCCCGACGCGCACGCGCGGTTGAGCGCAAGAAACCCAGAGCGAAATGGACGCCGCTCACACCACCGTCGCAGCGGTCGCCACCGCCGCCTCTGCGCAACCGGCGGCCCAGCCCCTCGCCGGCCGCGTGGCCATCGTGACGGGCGCGTCGCGCGGCATCGGGCGCGCCATCGCGGCCCACCTGTCCTCCCTTGGGGCCAGCCTCGTCCTCGGGTACGCTTCCAGCGCCGCGGAGGCCGACGCGCTCGCCGCGGAGCTGCCCCGCGCCGTGGCCGTCAAGGCCGACGTGGCCGACGAGGCCGGCGTCCGGTCGCTCTTCGACGCCGCCGAGTCCGCCTTTGGCGCCGGGGCGCACATCATGGTGGCCAACGCCGCCATGCTTGACGAAAAGTACCCCTCCCTGGCGGAAACCACCACCGAGGTCTTCGACCGCACGTTCGCAGTGAACGTGCGCGGCGCGTTCCTGTGCCTCCGCGAGGCGGCCAACCGGCTGCCCCGCGGCGGCGGGGGCCGCATCGTCGCCATCACGTCGTCCGTGGTGGCGTCGCGGCCAACGGGGTACTCTGTGTACACGGCGTCGAAGGCGGCAGTGGAGGCGATGGTGCCGACGATGGCCAAGGAGCTCAAGGGCACGCGCGTCACGGCCAACTGCATCGCGCCGGGAGCCACGGCTACGGACATGTTCTTCGCCGGGAAGAGCGAGGAGAGGGTGAGGTCGATCGCGGAGACCAACCCGATGGGGCGCCTCGGCGAGGTCGGAGACATCGCGCCGGTGGTCGGATTCCTCTGCACCGATGCCGCCGAGTGGGTCAACGGCCAGGTCATCCGGGTCAACGGCGGGTACGCGTGATGTCGTCTTGAGTTTGTTATTAGCCATTTTGGCGGGAGTGGTTTGATCTTATGAATAATGTCCAATTGGAAATTTCTAATTGATGGATTATAGCTTGCTCTGAAGTATGAGACTATCAGTAGATTATTTCTCTCTCTTTTTCACTGTTTACACACGCGCTAACCATATTGTCATGTTGAACGTGGTGTTCATTTCTATAGGAGAAATGGGGCATTCTCATAGCGCTAACAGCTACAGTCTCGAATTCGTCTCGGCTGTGATTACACATACTGGTTACCAGGTTCACACTATCGACAAAATCGCGAAAATCAACCGTGCCGGTTTAGCTCGAGAAACGGAACTGTTTGATAAACTCAGTTTAAAGCATTTTATAATCATTATTAGAGTATGTTTAGAAGGATAAAGAGTAATAAATATTTTGTTTAAGCCGTATATGAGTATATGAGAATTGGGAGTACGTATAGAGACACACTGGTGTAGACTGTAGACGTGAAAAAGACACTTGAACATATAAATCTCTTCGAAAGAAAAGCAGTTATATAATTCCATTCCTAACTAGAGCGCAGGAACCCAGTCCACGGCTTCTCTACAGCGGCCTGCAGGCACCGAGACAGACGGAGATAGAGGAAGGATGCAGACCCCTGCGGCTGCTGCTCTCCTCGGCCGCTGGGGCCTGGTATGTCACCGGCGGCGAGCAGTCAGTTTTTCGGCACACTCCCAGTCAGGTTCTCCCACCATCTCCCGCTCAGGAAACAGCCAGTATTCAGAGACACAGTACAACAAACACTGCTATTGCATACATCTCCCGTATTTGATGCCCGCCAGTTTGTGATCATGTGATTATATATATTCCAAATTCCTTCCTGGTTTCTAAATTTTGCGAGGGTGTGCAGGTCAAGTTTTCGGTCCGTGAAAAGAATATATCAGACCTAGAGTTAGGGAAATATGCGTAGTTGTGCAGGTTGGTCATTCAACTAGATGATTGATCGATTGGTCCATCTTCACATGATCACAAATTGACGTGCATCAAATAGTAGGCAACATCAGTGCTAGTTTACTCTGAATACTGATTCCTAAGCGGGAGACCGGGGTCCGGGGGCGAACCTGATTGGGGAGGGTGTCCAAAAACTGAGAGCCTGCCGCCGGCGACATGCCGGTGTCCGACGGCTGACGGAGAGCAGCAGCCGCTGGGGTCCGCATCCTCTTGACCAGGCCGCGCATCGCCACATGCCGAGAGTAGGAGGCGGCTAGGATTTGGGATTTGGCTTTGGGATTTCTCCTGGGTTTGGACTTTTCTCCCGAAAAGATTTTGTACGTTCTTATCTGTGTGTTTGCACCAAAATTCGGCAAGTTTATCCAAATCAGACAATAAAATTAAAGATACGGAAACTAACGGAGGATTGGAAAGAACCCGAGATATTTGATAACTGCAAGATTTTTAAGGAAACAATCGTCCAAGATAAGGCCGATACGGACACGGGCTTGAAGCGTATTGTAACGGGACACTATCGGCCAAGGGTATAAAAGAAGGATCAAAGCGGGCTGCGAAGGAAATCATCAACACAATACAATCAATCAGTCTTTACTTTTTCTACTTTTCCTGTCGACTAAGAGTAGCTTCTGTAATTTAGCCTTCGTAATCGATCTTGATCAATAAAGTTGCGCATCGCCGATTGTTGATCTTCGTCAATTACATCCCAGATTCGATTTGTTCTGATTTTGTTGCGCATCGCCTTCTTCAGAATCGATCTATCTTTATCCTCTGATTAGCTTTAATCGGCTAGTTAGACTTATCCTGTTACCTTGATCTTGATCGGCTTCAAGCTGATTGGATCTAAGCCGATTGATCGTCACGATCGGCTTTGTGTGAATTTTATATTTTACCTTGTCGATTCTGAGTCAAATCGATCGACACGCTCTTGAACGGTGTTAAATGCGGTGTCTTCTTTGTCGAAACCCTACATCAAGTTTTTGACGCTAACACACTCTTGGCACGTCCGGTGGGACCCGCAATGTCTTCATCAGGGAAGTCAATTCCGCCATCAGATCTCAACGCAGAGGCTATAATCGTCCCAACAATGGACGATTTATCTGCAGAACAACGTTAAGAAATTGAAACTTCGGAAGGCTCAGCACGGAAGAGATGATGCCGGCTATCGTTATCGTAAAACTAGACGTGGCGTCACTCAAAATCCGCCTGCCGACGGTCAACTCCACGGAGATGCAGTGTAATGTAACAAGTGGCCGATATTCGCCGCTCAAGCCGAATTATCGGCTATGATTAATCGATCATGCACCATGCTTTGATAAACCAATCATCGGCTCGTAATAACGCCAAGCCGATGATAGCAAATAGCGTTAAATCTATAGCTCAGAGTTGGTCTCGTCGAAGTTTACTCGACCCATTGCAAGCTCGCCAAATTATCCTGTTTTTCCGCATCGCAGCACGCAGAGCACACCGGCCGATCCTAAACCATCGGCTATAACCTCACCCCCTACCATGATGCCCACACAACCCACGGTCATATTGCCTAGGGACCCTCGGTCAAGTGGGGTGAGCCATTACCACTCCTATACCGACGCTGCTAAGTTTGATGCATCAATCAATTTGCCACCGTCGGCTCCGTTCTACGCTTTTCCCTAATCGGTTTCACAGCCGATTAGCTCCGAGAGATTCCCACAAGAACCCACCCTGCTGAGAAATCCGGGTCCACATAAGGTAGTAACATACTCATAACCATTTGTACCAAAGGTTTAACCTCAATTCGATTTAAATCGCACGAGCAGTGTGATCGCGCACCGGCGGGACAGCATAATTGGCAACCCGAGCTCGCACTTGGGGGGCAGAACGCCGATTATGACAGATATTATCAAGGGCCTGTTATGGCCGATAATACTAATTGGGCCGATCAGATCTCTGTCGTTTTAAGGGACCAATTCGGCATACAACCAAAAGGGAAGGTTATCGGCTATAGAAAGTCGTATCCCGATTACATAGATCGCATGCCCTACCCTCATAACTTCAGAGTTCCAGACTTCGCCAAATTCTCTGGGGATGATTCTATCACCACCCTGGAACACGTTGGACGCTTTATCGCGCAATGCGGTGAAGCGGTCCAGTCCGACGGGCTTAAAATTAGACTATTCTCGTTGTCTCATGCAGGCGGGCGTTTACTTGGTTTACTTGCTTGCCTCGAATTCGGTCCATTTGTGGAACGATTTGGAAAGCCGATTTCATGAATACTTCTTTTGAGCGGTTTGGAGCTCGTGATTTGGATCCGAGTTACATGCGGCAAAAGTTTGGGGAATCGGTAACGGATTACATCAAGAGATTTAGAGAAATTAGGAATCGGTGTTTCAGCGTCACATTGCCTGACAACCAACTTGCCGATTTAGCATTCCAAGGATTGATTTCGCCGCTAGGGAGAAATTCGGAGGACAAGAATTCACCGACCTTAGCCACTTATTGCATTGCGTATCGGCCCAGGAAAGCCGATTCACTGACAATAAAGTGTTCAAAGATAGATTTAAAAATAGCAATAACAAAGAAAAGGACAAGGCTAAAGTCAATATGGTTGAATATTGTCCAAGTGACTCATCGGAAGACGAGGAAGCAGAAATAAACATAGCCGAATGGGTAAAAGGATCCAAAAAATCCTTAGTCTGTTCTTGGCTTAAGCCGACTAGGAACAAGTCGGAGGTTAAGTACTCTTTCAACGTTTCAAAGTGCGATCGTATTTTTGATTTACTTCTACAAGAAAAGATAATACGATTGCCAGAGGGACATGTGATACCGTCACCCGATGAGATCAAAAAACGCAGGTATTGCAAGTGGCATCATTCTTATTCGCATAACACTAATGATTGCAATATCTTCCACAAATGGATCCAATCGCTATTGAGGATGGTCGGTTGAAGTTTGCTGATGAGCCGATCATGCAAGTTGATGTTGATCCGTTTCCCATCAACATGGTACAGTGTTCGGCTAAAGGAAAGGAGCCGATGCACGATGAGCGGAAAAAGGATCGACAAGTCAACATCCAATCAAACTCGAACGGCGATCAAACACTGAAGATTACGATCGGCTCTTTACAAATAGAAGCCGATCGTGAAGGAAAAAATTCAAGAACCATCAAACCGAAAGGGAACCCTCAAGTAGGTAAATGGTACAAAGCAGAAAAGTCTCCATTAAGGCAGCCAGCGAAAAGGTCAGGACCAACATTTTTACAATTAATGGAGAAATACGAGAGGATGAATAGCCGATCACGGTATAAGGCTCACCAGTCCGATAACTTGTACCGCACCGAGAATGTGGAAAGGCACATAGAAGGTGTCCCTTTTGGCAGTTTTGCTGGGAAAGAGGAGTAGCGTTGCCTTCACCATACACCTGCCCGATGGAACATTATCCCGAGACGATGGGCCAAGGCAATCGGCCGAGATAGGTCATGCGGGCCGATTAGAGAGCAAAGCGTAGTGATGTAAGGCCCGCTCCACGAAAGAATATCCAAACCGGATCAAGAACCGAGCCAAATCAAGATACACAAGCCCGCCTAATCGGGAAGATTTGGCTGGTCAAATCTGAAGCCGGTGGAACCCAAACACAGTGGTGTCCATGTGGCTCGAGCCGGTCACAACGACGACGGCTTCAAAGGCTAAGGACGCAAGAAATCCGTGAAGCCGATGCCAAAAAAGAGAGAGGCAAGCGTTTAATGAACTTCGTCCAATCAAATACGTCAAGAAAGAGTGGAGAAGAAAAGAACAAGCAAGAAGATTTGAATCGGTGATGACTTGATTCTCCCATGATCCGGGATGACACACCTCCCATGGATATTAACATGGTGTTCACATTGCCAGCCGAGTTCAAAGTCAGAACCGAATCAGCCAAAGAGGCAGTTGCTCAGTTGTGCTCCGGCGTTCAGAGCGCCATCTTTGAGAAGCCCAAAGATGACCATTGGCATCTGAAACCATTGTATCTAAAAGGGTATATAAATGGCAAGCCGATATCAAGGATGTTGGTAGACGGAGGCACCACGGTGAACCTGATGCCGTACACAACATGCAAGAAATTGGGTAAGTCTGATGAGGATTTGATCAAAACTAACATGGTTCTGAATGACTTCACAAGCGACCCTACAGAGGCAAAAGGAGTCATGGTCACAGAACTGACTGTCGGTAGCAAGACTTTGCCGACAGCATTTTTTGTGATTGACGCCAAAGGAAACTACAGTGTGCTGCTCGGTCGGAATTGGATCCATGCTAACTACTGTATCCCATCGACTATGCATCAAGCGCTTGTACAATGGAACGGAGAAGAAGTTGAGGTCGTTGCAGCCGACACATCGGCTCATATCGCCATGGCTAGCTCCGACGCGAATTGGCAACACGAAGAAGCTGGCTGCATATCGGGCAATGCGCTGGATGATTGCGATTTCATATGCATAAGCAAATCAGGGTTCATGCCGATCAGTGTCAAGCCTGGCACTTTTGATCGGGCAAATGAAGTATTACGCCGATGGGGACAAGAAAAACATTGAAGGCGCTGCAGGATAAAATGCAAAGCTATCGGCAAACAACGGATAGCTACGAGGCCATAGAAGACTTTGAAGAAATTGAAAAGTTAGGTCAAGGTTTCACATCCACCGATTTGCTTGAAGAAGTCGATATAGGAAGCGGTGATAGGAAAAGACCAACTTTTGTTAGTCCAAATTTAGATGTAAAGTGCAAAGAAAAACTGATAAAAATCCTTAGAGATTATAAGGATTGTTTCGCTTGGGAGTATCATGAGATGCGGATTAAGCCGTCAATCGGTGGAACATCGGCTACCTATAAAATCGGGCTATCGGCCGCTTAAACAATATCCCGAGCGTTTTAATCGGACCTTGTACCAAGTCATAAAGAAGAAATAGAACGGTTGTTGGAAGCAAAATTTATTAGGCCCCGCTGACACGCGAGTGGGTTTCCAACATCGTTCGACCATGAAGAAGAATGGAAAGCTTCGAGTATCGTCAACTTCAGAGATTTAAACAAGGCGACGCCAAAGATGAATACCGATGCCAATAGCCGATATGCTTATCGATGTTGCATCGAGGAACAAGATCATAAGTTTTCTAGATGGTAATGCCGGTATAACCAGATACTCATGGCGTAGCCGATATACCAAAGACGACTTTCGGATGTCCCGGTGCAATAGGATTGTTCGAGTGGGCCGATAATGACTTTCGGCTTGAAAACGCTGAGCAACGACGTGAGCAATGAATCGATCTTTCACGATTTAATCGGCCACATTGTCGAAATATATATTGATGATGTAGTGGTAAAATCTGCAGACGATTTCCAACATCTGGCCGATTTAGAGAGGGTGTTTAAAAACATAAGATCGCACGGTTTGAAGATGAATCCTTAAAAGTGTGCGTTCGGCGGTCGGCTGGACAATTTTTAGGCTTTATGGTACATGAAAGAAGAATCGAAGTCAGCCAAACGAGGGTCAAGGCCATAGCCAATACTGAACCACCGACATGCAAAAACGAATTACAAAAGTTGATCGGCAAAATTAACTATCTCCGTCGGTTCATCTCGAACCTCTCTGGTAGAATTCGTGCTTTTACTCCATTGCCGAAGTTGAAGGACAATGAAGAATTTATATGGGGAGCCGATCAGCAGAAAGCTTTCAACGAAGTCAAAAGGTATTTGTCCAACCCTCCAGTTTTGGCTGCATCTCAAAAAGGGGTTCCTTTCAGATTATATGTCTCGCTGAAGAAGATACTATTGGAGCTGTTTTGGCACAAGAGGTGCATGGTAAAGAGAGGGTTATCTTTTATTTAAGCCGACGGTTGCTGGACGCAGAAGTCAGGTACCTTTTTATTGAAAAACTATGTTTATCCTTGTACTTCTCGTTCACAAAGCTAAGGCACTACATACTAGCATCGGCTTGTAAGGTCATCTGTAAAACCGATGTTATAAAATATATATTGTCAGCTCCAATTCTGCGAGGTCGACTTGGCAAATGGGCTTACGCCTTGGTCGAGTTCGACTTATCATATGAATCGCCAAAGCGGTCAAAGGACAAGTCCTAGCCGATTTTATAACGAGGATATGACACACGGCAAACTTAGTCTTGGTAGCACCATGGCAATCGTTCTTTGACGAATCGAGATGCGGGAAGGTGATGGTATCGGTATTGTACTCACTTCACCCAAGGGCATAACTTTGAATTCGCATTTCGGCTAAATAATCGATGCTCCAACAACCGGGCCGAGTACTGGCGTTACTCAAAGGCTTCTTGTTGTTAGAAAATATTGGAGTAAGAGTCGTTGAGGCATATGGTGATTCACCGTTGGTAGTCTGACAAATAAAGGAGAATACCAATGTCGGGATGAAATATCGAGATATTTAGAACAATGTTTAGAGATTATAGCTCTTTTCGTCATTTTCTATCGGTCATATTCCTCGTGAATTGAACGATAAAGCTAATCTTTAGCTCGGCAAACATCGAGGATATAAGGATTTTGACCAAAGTCGAGACCGAATCGTGAACAAGGCGATCATGTGCGCAGATATTGCTTGATTGGAGAACGCAAATAAAAGATTATCTAGTCAATCCATCCAAGCCGATTTTAACGAAAGATACGACAACAAAGCGTTGAAATACGTTGTTTTAGACGATATACTATATTATCGGACTATGGAAGGTTTGTTGTTGAGATGTCTTGAAACCAAGAAGCGCGGTGGCAATGGGTGAAGTACGAAGGGATTTGTGGTTCTCATCAATCGGCACATAAGATGAAATGGATGCTCGGTGACAAAGTTATTTTTGGCCGACGATGCTAGAGGATTGTTTCAAGTACTATAAAGGATGTCAAACATGTCAAAAGTTTGGCAACGCACAACTAGCACCAAAGATCGGCTTTACATCCAATTATTAAACCTTGGCCGTTTAGGGGTTGGGAATAGATATAATCGGCCAAATATTTCTGCTTGAGTAAAGGCCACAAATTTATTTTGGCCGCAACCGATTACTTTTCAAAGTGGGTTGAGGCTATCCCACTTAAGAAGGTGACTAGTGTTGAGGCGATTAGTTTTGTGAATGAACATATCGTCCATCGGTTTGGAATACCACAAACAATCACGACCGATCAAGGTACGGTATTCATGTCTAACGAATTTCAAGGTTACGCCACAAGTCTAGGGATCAAATTGTTAAACTCTTCACCATATTACGCTCAGGCTAATGGACAGGCCGAGTCGTCTAATAAAACACTAATCAAGTTGATCAAAAGAAAAATTGATGAGAAGCCAAGGAATTGGCATTCGACTCTATCGGAGTCACTTTGGGCCTATCGGCTATCTTATCACGGAGCGACAAAACTTTCACCTTACCAATTGGTGTATGGACAAGAAGCTGTTTTACCTGTAGAAATCAACATTGAGTCGACACGAATAGCCAGACAGAATGGTTTGTCGGCTCAAGATTACAATGACTTAATGGTCGATAGCTTGGATGAGTTAGCGGAGTTACGTTTGTCTACGCTTGATCGGCTTAAGAAGAATAAGATCAGAGTTGCAAGGGCATACAATAAAAGGGTCATGCCTAAATCTTTCGATCAAGCCGATTTAGTATGGAAAACGATATTGCCTGTTGGTTCTAAGGATAACCGATTTGGAAAATGGTCACCTACGTGGGAAGGGCCATACAAAATTAATCGGCTAGTCGGTGGAAACTCGTACTTCATCGGAAACACTAGAAGGGTATGTCTTGCCTAAAGCAATTAATGGGAAATATCTAAAGAAATACTATCCTAGCGTTTGGATCGAGCTTAGCCGACTAAAATCTTGTTGAGCCAAGATTAACACGATCTCGTTAATCACCGAAAGGATTGCAAACTCGGGATATAGGCAAAATATAAATCGGTTAAACAAATAGATTATAAACATAGCAAAAGTTAAACAAAGATTATAAACGAGCAAAATTACAAGTATTCAAAGTATTTGAGCAAGTGTTTTGGGCTGTTAAAAAGTTACATCCCGTAGCTTGGGAGTCATGCACCCAAAGCCGATAATGCTCCAAAGACCTTGGCTATAGTTTCTGTACCTCATCCAGATTCTCATCATCTTCATCGTCAGACCGCCCAGATGGGTACAAGTTTAGCCGACTGCTCTTTAAAGGTTGCTACAGCCGATGCTATTTTTGCCTTCTGCTGCTTAGCGGCCGAAGAAGTTTTTTCAAAGGAATCTTGGCCTTCAGCAATGAGCTTTATCGTTTTTGACAATTCATCCTCAAGAAATTTCTTAGTGGTTTCCAATTTCTGAAGGGAAGTTTTGTTAGCTTTCAGAGATTCTATGGTTGCATCAAACTTTTTCTTCTTTGCCTTTGTCTCCGCAACCATTTTGTCAAGGATCCTCTGATCGACCTCTTGGGCTATTCTCATTGCTTTCCTCTCCTGGGCTGCCTCCACTAAAACCTTCTTCTCGTCTAGATGACACACTTCGAGCAGTGCAGCCATGGCCTCTAGCGGTAGATCAGTTTCAACTGCGGCCATAGCGTCTCGAATCGGCTGATTATTATTCAGATTTACGATTGAGGCCTTGACACCAAATCAAAGAGCTCGTTGAGGCGATCTTGCATTCCGGAGCCGATGAGATAAATGGACGCGCGTCTTTTGAAACCGCGATGATATTTTAAATTGCGAGATATAGTCGTCTTTTGCAAAGATCTCGGATCATCCAAATCGATAAATTGAAACCAAGGATGTTGGATGGATCGAAACTTCGGCAGCAAAGGCGGTTGTTAGTCTTGGCATTGGTCGAGGAGGCAACGGCTCTTTGGCCGATATATTTGGCAAGCTTGCCAGGATGTTGGCCACTTGTGCCGATGCGGTAGGCTGGAATAAAGAATATAATAAGAACCGATGGGCTAAATCAGGATTTGTAAATTTTTAAGATGGAAAAAATACCTAAGCAGTAGCCGATCCATGCGGTGAACTTTCGCCACTTTGTTCCTGTGGCTTGGAGTATTTCTTCTTGGCAGGAACTCTAGTGGACTTTGGCTTCTTCTTCTCTGAAAGATCCATCTACCGGAAAGTCGCTTAAATAAAAATGGAAAATAGGAAGGAACAAGAGATGTTCAGAATGACCGACTTGGTTCTTTGTTGCCTCTCTAGATCGGATAAAGATGGGCTTTGAATGCCCAAGGAACCGTAAGTATAGCCGATAAGTGCGCTTGCCTTGTGTGGTCGTTTTCTTTACTAGTCATAGAGCTTGATCGGCTTCTTGCCGCCAGATTTAGTCTGCAAAAGAAAAGAAGACAACCGATGAGATAAATTCATATGAGCTATGATAAAGAAAAGTTAAATCGACTAATACCTCGCTAGTAATATTTACAAGACTCGTATTTGAAGGAAACGCGGTATGCTACGCTAGCACAAAAAAAACTACCGCGAACCGTAAAGCTACTGCAAGAAGGGGATCATAGATAAGATTACCACTAGACGCCGCGATTGCGGAATCCTTCGCGTCGATGTAGTGGTTCGTCCTCGCCGCGCGATCGTTGCGTCGATGTAGTGGATCGTCCTCGCCTCGCCGTGGATCGTCCTCCCACGCCGCAGATCGCAGCAGCGTCACCGCAGAGTCCACACGTCCGGAGATGGAACGCCGTGCGCGTGTGCAAGCACCTAGTCGCTCGGCGGCGCGAGAGGAGGAGGCTAGGGTTTCAAGTGAATCAAACCTAAACCGTGGAAAGCACACTCTGCGCCTCCTCCTCCCTCCTTATATAGCCACGAGATGAAACCCTAAACCAAGGCCCACTGAAGATGCTAAGCCCACGAGGTTCATTAATTACGGATCCAATCCAAATTAATGCGTCCCGACCATTAAGTGTGTGACCTGCGAGGTTCACATACGCTTGGACATGGATTTGGAAAACTCCTTTTCAATCCAATAGTTGGTAGCGGCTTCTTGCAAAGTATGCCAACTCCCAAACATACCGTGATCAAATTGAATGAACCTATCAAAAGAACTCATGTAATAATCCCTTTGCCAAGTATATGAAGATTGATCTCAAGGCGAAGCATGTCATCCTTTGATGATTCAATCCATCTCTCGTATCCGTGATATATTAATAAGTTGTGATTGACTCTCAATCACGGCATGGCCATGCACTTTCTTAATCATATCACACGAGTGGCCTTGTCATATATCTCCGTTTCATTGGAGTGGCAAATTCCATCTTGATCGCTCACTTCCTCTGCACGTTTCATAGTAAACATGAAAGCTACCTTTATAACTATCCGGTTAGGAAGTAGTGTTTGATAGCCCCAAGGAAAACTATTACACATGTAGGGAATATGACAATCTCAGTCTAAGGATCATACATCTTCTAGGTATGAGATACACTGATGACACATAAGAATGAAACATTCTCGCAGTGTCCCATAGCGGTCTATCTAACCCATGTTCTTCAACATGGTCCACAATGTAGAGATGATATCTCCATATCCCATGATCTATGAAGCATGATCATCGATCACTACATGTGCTTGATCTATTCATCGTAGTCCTATACGATGATATCCGATCAGAGATATTTATCGAATTACATCATTAAGTAAAGAGCTTCATAATCAAGTCACATACTTGTTGATCAATACAATGATATACATTCATTGGACCAATAATCATATTATTATTCATAAACATAGTCATGTTACAATCATCTAAATGATTGCCTCAAGGGCATAACACTAACAGTATTATCATATCCGGAGCTCGATTCATCACTTGAATTGTTATCCGAAGATACCATCGGCTCAGGGAGGTCTGGGAAGAGAGCATCAATAATAGCCAATGGGGTACGATCAAGGAGAAGTGCTTCCGCAATTGAAGACTACCATGCGAAGAATCGGCTAAATCGACGATTATTCAAAACGAAGTGTGGCAAAGATTTTATCTGCAAGTCATCGGCTATCTCCAAGACCATATTGGCTTCAGCTAAAGATCGTACTCTAGTCCTAGGCTGAACCAACTCAAGAAGTGGGAGACTGGGGATCACTTGGCCGAAACCTAGTTGTCTGGCAAAGATGGAAGGATGATAAAATTCATAAGAGGGCTGAAAGGTGCGATTTCTTGTATTAAAACCGACATGCAGGATTCTGGGAGAAATAAAAGTTTTGAAGAAATTTAGAGTCGATTCTGCATCTCTCGAATCTATTAGAATCGGATGAAGAAATGATGGCTATTCAAAATCAATTTATTGGGTATAATCAAGAAGTCTTGTTGGCTAAAATCATTATTATCCAAGTTCGAAGAAAGATAAATATTTTTCGCACAATCGAGAGATCGTCTTGTCACGGAGCACATTATGTATCTTTCGCCATAAGATCTACCGCTCTAAATTCGTGTCTGCATTTTCCGTGTATTTTCGCGAGGAATGCCGAGTCGTTAGATGGATCCAGTTTGAAAGATCGGCTAAATAAACAGTACAACCATATCTGGATGAACCAGAGAGGACCACCTATGTTGCCAACGCAAAATTTGGCAAAACCAAGAAAAGTCGACTCTAATCACATGCATCATTTGACAAACCGCTCCAAGGAACATTTTTCCAATGCTAGCGGACGCCCTCTACCAACCGCTCTGCCATTAATCGATACACTTGTGTTGGTCCTAAAGAAGCACCGCAAAACAAAAATCGGTCTAACCACAAGTTCGTGAAGGCAACATGTTCTTCATCCGACACCGCCTGCTCACTTTATTATTGTTATTAATATACTTGCGCCAACCTTCTCCTTTGGATTGAATAAGCTTGTATTTCGTTTGCCGCTAAAAGCCGATATCCGCCACCGTCCGCCTAAGGCAACACAATTGGGCTATATCCATGAGGGTTGGGCCGATGGGACCAAAGATGGAACAAGAAGGCATTGAAGGTCTCCGACCGTATAATGTGTCGTGGCCACTAAGGGCTCATTGGCTTCGGATCGCTAATGAGAGAGGAATGCATTCACTATACCCATTTTTTCCCACTCCCCTCTTTTCTGGGCAACCACGCGAATATACCAAGATCTCCATCCCTTAAGCGCTGTCGGCCATGCTCTGAAGCTTTTTTCCCAGCTCTCTATATTGAATGCGAGAGCGATAGAGGAAGGCGGGGAATATCCTGGCTAATAACCGTACTGGCATCTAGGTTCCCTATCGGATCAAGGAAATACTGATCTTTACTGTTAGGGATCGGAATGAGTACCTGACTCGCGTCCATTTCAGCCAATCTTAGCAAGCCGATTGAAGAAGGGGGATGCAAGCCGATTGATGGAAACTGAGCAATGGACAAACAAAAGCCGATTGTTGGGAGTCAGAGAGCTTGTGCGCGAGGAATGACCGAGGTGGGGGCCGCGTTTTATAGCATGGTAAAAATTTGAAACGGCGGGAAGTGAATCTCAAAAGACGCGAGCAGTTAAAACGCACTACCAGCATGTCAGAGAATTACGGCGCGCATAAAGTAGCAGTTAATGGGTGAAGATCAAACGTCAGCCGATTGAACAAGCCGATAATTGTGATTTTTGACAGATGACAAGTCATCTCTCAAGAATAGGGGGCATATGTTTGCACCAAAATTCGGCAAGTTTATCCAAATCAGGCAATAAAATTAAAGATACGGAAACTAACGGAGGATTGGAAAGAACCCGAGATATTTGATAACTGCAAGATTTTTAAGGAAACAATCGCCCAAGATAAGGCCGATACGGACACGGGCTTGAAGCGTATTGTAACGGAACACTATCGGCCAAGGGTATAAAAGAAGGACCAAAGCGGGCTGCGAAGGAAATCATCAACACAATACAATCAATCAGTCTTTACTTTTTCTACTTTTCCTGTCGACTAGGAGTAGCTTCTGTAATTTAGCCTTCGTAATCGATCTTGATTAATAAAGTTGTGCATCGCCGATTGTTGATCTTCGTCAATTACATCCCAGGTTCGATTTGTTCTGATTTTGTTGCGCATCGCCTTCTTCAGAATCGATCTGCCTTTATCCTCTGATTAGCTTTAATCGGCTAGTTAGACTTATCCTGTTACCTTGATCTTGATCGGCTTCAAGCTGATTGGATCTAAGCCGATTGATCGTCACGATCGGCTTTGTATGAATTTTATATTTTACCTTGTCGGTTACAGGTCAAATCGACTGGCACGCTCTTGAACCAGATGTTCGTCTGGTGTGCTGCTGTCAGAAACCCTACATCAAGTTTTTGACGCCAACACTGTGTTTGGACAAAGCTAACCCCACCGTATACCAACAGTACAGGCACCTTTCACCTAGATTTAATAGATTTCATGCATATTTCGTAGGTTTCTTCAGGTCTAGAGTTTGGAACGTTCTAAAAAGTTCCAGCGAGTTTCAAATCTTAAGCTGTAAGTTTCGTCCGATTTTAAATCTGAAACTCGGGGAGCTTCAAGTTAGTTTCGAAAAACAAACTTTAAATCTTGAAGAGCTTCCATAAATCTTACAGCAAAAAATTCAGAAAAGTCGTAATCAGGATCTCGACGTTGGGCCGCATGCCGTGGAGCTCACCAGTAGCTAGCTGCCTGTGGTCGCACGCCGCCGTGCTCGGCCGGCAGACGCCCGTGCCTGCTCATGGCACGCTAGCTGCTGCGCCTCGCGACCGCTCACCTCGTTATCTTAACGAGCTCAAATTTTAACTCGGCTCGACTCGTTAAACTCGTAAGTTGGTTCGTTAAACTCGATATTGCCATCTGCAAGATTGCTGTTGAGACTATATAGTATACTATGTGTTATCATCCTCACCTTACACATATACAGTTATACTTGCCGACTTGAAAGACTCGTTAAACTCGCGAGTTGGCTCGTTTAACTCGTCATATAAACGAGTTCAAATCATGACTTGTTAAGGAACGAGTTCGACCCGAGTCGAGCCGCGTTTAACTCACGAGTGTTGAGTTTTTTTTTTTCTGCCGCCCTCCCATAGCCTACTTCTGGTCGATTGGCGGGCGCTGGAGCACACGGCCGCGCTCGCTGGCGCGCTTCTGTGAGTATCTCTTACTGAAAACAATTCATAGTTCAAATAGATAACGACAAGAACAACATTAACACAGAATATATTTGCAAAAGTAACAAAAATGACTAAGAGAGCAACCATTCTGTAAGAAGTCTCTTATTCACAGACCAACCGTAAGCATAAAGCATTACAGGATTATTTTTCTGGAAGAAGTCTCTTATACACTCGTATATTCTTACACTCCAGCTATATATTTCTTTACTGCACACAGAAATGCATGCAGAGACCCAGATCAGAATTCTTGTTACACATATAGTAATTGTAAACAACTTGAAGAGTTACAAAAGATCAGGCTGCAGCAACAAAATCCTCTTCCATGGTCAGTCCCTCCCCATCCTCTTCCAGTATCTGTGTAGGCTTCTCTTCATTGATCTTCCCCTCGTCCACATCTTTCAGCTGCCTCAGGATGTCTTCTTTCTTAGCTTGTAGGTCTTGTAACTTGGCATCAATCTTTTCCAATTTCTTCTGAAGCTTTGCCGGATCATTCGTCTTCTCCTTGGTGGCCTTGTCTTTCTTCTTCTCTTTGTCTTTCTTACCATCTTCCTCCTCATCACCATCCTTAACCTTCTTTTCTTTCTCTTTCTTTTTATCGTCTTCCTTGTCAGTCCTATCTTTCTTCTCTTTCCTCTCTTTCTCTTTCTTCTTGCCTTGTTCATTGATTTCCTCATGTTCATCCTGCTTCTTCTCCTTGTCTCCTTTTCTTTTTTCCTTCATTTTGGCTGCTCCCTCCTTTTTCTCTTCAGAAGTGTCGTTTTCTTTCTTCTGCGATTCATCATTTGTTAGCTTGATTTCTCTTGCGCCCAAACCTCCAGATATGGAATCCTTGTTGCTTTCTACTCCTGCAACTTCATTCTGCATGCCTTCTCCATTCCTACGCTCCAACTGACTCTCCTCCTGCTCCACTTCTTCACCCTTCTTCTTGTTCTTCCTTTTCTTGTCTTTGACTTTTTCTTGTTTTTCATCACTCGAGCCCTTCGATTCTGATACATTCTTCTCCTTTCCCTTGTCCTTAGCCTTCTTATCCTTCTTTTCATGTTTGGAGCTACCATCATCTGCATCAGCTCCATTCTTCTTGATGCTATTTTTATCCTCATCTTTTCCTTCCTCAACCACTGTACCTCTCGTAACAATGTGCTCCTTATCCTTTTCAGAACTTTCATCTTTGTCTTTCTGCTTGTGTTTCTTCTTACACTCTTTAGGCTTTTCATCACTATCTTTCTCTTTCTTTCGATCTTTTAACGATTCAGTGTTATCATTCTTCTCCTTAACTTTGCATGTCTTGGACTCTCCATCTACATCCTTCTCTTTGCTCTCAATCTTCTTATATTTATCCTTCTTGGTCTTCTCCTTTTCTGAGTCTTCACCATCCTCCATCTTTTTCTTATCTTTCTCCTTCTTATCCTTCTTCTTACTTGCCTTCTCACCGTCTTCATGTTCATCTTCATGCTTCTCTGACTCCTTTTTCTCCTTCTCTGCTTTGCCTTTCTTTGTTTCCTTACCTTTGCCAGCAGGCTTAGAACCATCATCTGAGTCATGCTTCACCTCTTCCTTCTCCACAAACTTAGCCTTGATTTCTATCTCAATCTCTTTCTTCTCATTCTCGTCAGCCGATGACTTGTCCTTGCTCTTAATCTCGAGGTGTATCTCATCCTTTGACTTCTTTTGTTCCTCCTTCGGCTTGACCCCAGATGCATCGGCAGTCACACATTGTTTTTCTTTCCCCATCTTCAATATGGCCTAGACCGCGGAGGGTTGTCCAAGCACCAGAATTCCCTGCAATTGCAACTTTCAGTCACTATCATGTAGATTTGCTACATAATGGAGCATCATATCCTTAGAAGATGACGACTTTTTGACATGAATTTTCCTAGAACATAGTCTGTCCGGCACGGTAGACACTATCAACCTACCATGTTCGGCACATGAATTTTTCTCATTTACTGTCCAACTTTAGAGATCAATTCATGACACTCATACCAAGCGTACGCGAAAAATCTCAGGGATGATTAAATAAAGCTTAATCGGTACGAACTGCAAAATCATGGAGTAAATATCTGAAAACCAGATATCTCACTATCTCAATCAGCACATAATGCAATTTTAGATTAAGCTATGAAAAAGGAATCTGGAGAAAAAAATTTATGTTGTTGTTCTTATAGAATATGAGCTAGACTGTGCAAGGATCTCCAACTCCAAGCTACAGAATTTCCTACGTTTACAGCTTATGGTCGCTGTCAAATGGATTTGCCACAAGATGGCGGATCATATTCAGAGAGAAGATGATGACTTCTCGACATGTATTTCCCCCAAAACAATCTGTTCAACATAAATTGTCCTGTTTTAGCGATCAATTTACAATACTCATACTAAGGCTACGCGACAAATTTCAGGGATGATAAAATAGAACTAGGGGCAGATTAATAAATCATGGGCTACATATTTCAGTCCACATGAAATGAAATATTTAGATTATTGGTAGGAAAAGGAATCTGGAGCAAAAATCAGAACAAAGTAAATAAATATCGGAAGAATTGAATTGGCAGTTGGCACCTGCTTGAAACTAGAAAGACTGCAAATCTAGCCGAAGTGCAACTAAGTTCTCCTCCAAGATCATAAGAGTGGTCGAACTTCACTCCCAAATCGAGTGCTTCAAGTGAAGCTGACACACACAGTACATACTAGTACTGCATAGCACTAATGCCACGCAACTAACTTTTTCTCCTCTACGATCAAAGCTTGATGATAGTAAGAACAAGAAAGAACTGATCTTTGCCGAGGTTCAAAGGATCCAACTCAAGTACAGTAAAGGAGAGGAGGATGTGGCTCTGACCCCGAGCTGTGGCCTTCTTGGATGGCGAAATTCGATACCTTGCTTCAGAGCTCACACAGCAGAATGGCCTAGCGGCGCCGGCGCTGGCGGTGTACTGGTGTGTTCTTGTGGGTGCAGCGTGGGGGATCAGATCAGATCTGATCAGATTTGAGGGGGGACAAGCGCAGCTGCAGCTTCGAGGAGAAGAGAAGAACGGAGAAGAGATCAAGAGACGAGCAGAAAGAAAGCGACGTGCGTGCGGCGTGGCTGACTTCGACGTGTGGCACGCGCAAACGAAAGAGAACTTGCGTTCGCGTCTCTTCTCTTCTCTTCTGGGGCTCTGGGACTCAATTCCATGGTTGCTGTCTCGGTGATGGCGGTGGGCTTGTGGCTGCACATGGCCCTCACGTGTGCCAGCCGGTAAAAGCTAGGTTAGACCTGTCCAAACGGGCCAGGCCAAATGAACCGCGACGACCCGTTCGTGGCACGCCCGCACGCGCACGACGCCCAGCGCTAAACGGGCTATCTTGCAGACGCCCAAATCATCGTCTTTGTGCTTGGGCGGAGGAGGACGGCGGCCGGCAAGCGGCGACGGATCCGACGCGTTAGGCCCGCTTAAAAATAGCCGTTTATAGTCGTTGCAGATTTAAAAATTCATAAAATTCAAAAATTCGAAAAATCCTGAATTTTTCCTATAAATAGGTGGCTGCCCCTCCTCATTTCTACACCAAGAAACCTTGCATTCTCTTCTAATCATTCTCTTGTGGAAATTCTTTTGCTCTTAGTGGTAATTTGGCAAAATTAAAAATAGTTTTGTCAAAAATCCAAATTTGGCTTTAAACCACAAGAAATCAAGGTGATAATTGTGATTTATTATTTTATTTTGTTAGTATTTTAAATCATATTTTAGTATTAATAGCGTCATTATTTCTTGTAGTTTGCTTTATGGAGCACGGGATTTTCCGTCATTCCCACTTTCGATTTGAGATTTCACCCGATGAGCTTCTTGCATCATATGCCAAGAAGTCGCAGGAGTCTATGCCATCTTCGGTTTCTACAAGTGCTACTGCGTCGGCAAGCACCGGCGAAAAGAGCAAGACGCAAAGACATCGGAGTCCGGGAAGATTTCGACCGATTTTTGAGATATCAAACGACGCCCAAATCGGGTATCTTTGTTTGTAAATATTGCAAGCATAAATTAATCTGCAAATCTTGGTGGAACGGGCACTTGAAGAGGCATCTTGATACCAGTAGAAAAAAGCGGGAATGGCTTCGAGGCGCACACATCTGCAGACAACCCCGACGGATGCAGACGTGCGGACTACAATCTGAGGTAGCTCGTGAACCTCTTTGTCGCTTAATCGCTTCTCAAGATCTTCCTTTAAACTTTGGTGAGTCAGCTGCGTTTGAAAACTTTATTAGTACCGCTCATAATCCTAGATTTTCTGCAGTTTCTAGACAGACAACAACTAGAGATTTGATTAAATATTATAATAATTGTCGCAATAAGCTAAAAGAAAATTTTAGTACCTGTACTTTTTCTTTGTCTTTGACATGTGATATATGGAGTGGTAGAGCTAAAGAGGATTACCTTAGTGTAGTTGCTCATTATGTAAACGATGATTGGCAACTAGAAAAGAGAATTATAGGATTCAAATTAATTGATGTAGCACATACTGGTGAAAATATTGCTGATTGTATTGTAAAAGTTGTGAAAGATTTTGGACTTAATGATAAGATTTTTGCAATAACATTAGATAATGCTTCCGCAAATACTTCTGCCATGAACATACTTACTCCGCTTTTCAATTCATATGCTGAATCTTTCTTATTACATCAGCGTTGTGCTTGCCATATTATTAATCTTATAGTTAAATCTGGTTTAAAGATGTTAAATCAGTATATTGAACCTTTTCGTACTGCAATATCTTTCTTAACTCATTCTAATCAACGAGTAGCGGCATATAAAACTTATTGTATTGCAATGAATGTACGTCCGCGTAAGTTTGGTTTGGATATGCTTATTAGATGGAACTCTACTTACTTGATGCTTAAGAATGTCATACCATATGAGAGCACATTTTCTGTTTTTATTAACACGCACTGTCGTACACGGGATGGTCAACCGGTACTCACAGCGCAACATTGGTATGTTGCTAAATACTTGCTTTCATTTTTAGAACTTTTTTTTGATTCCACTGTTGCTTTATCTGGACTTTATTATTCAACCTCTCCTTTAATTGTGCATCATATTTTAGAAATTGCTACCCACTTAAAGAGCCACGAAAATGATAATATATTGCGAGAAGCTGTTTATGCTATGAAAACTAAAATTTTAAAATATTGGCAAGAAATTCCTATGTTATATGCATTTGCATTTATTTTAGATCCTAGAGCTAAAATTCGGGGATTCGGTAATGTTCTCTCACTTCTAAGTGATGCGGTAGGTACTGATTATTCTAGTTATTTTCAACCGTCTGCTAAATTAATCAAGTTTATGATAAGTACAATCGGAAGTTTGCTTTGGAGTTCGCATGCAATGACCTCCACCAAACACCTACAATGTAAGAAGAAAACCGCGTGGGGAAGATATGGGTATGCAGTGGCTCTTCCTCAAGGAGTTCAACTACATCAACGACAAGTGCGGACACATCAAGTGGTGGGGAGCTAGTTGCCTATCTCAACAATGACAATCACAACTACCAAGAGAAGGAAGAGGAGGACTTCAACATTTTGCGGTGGTGGCACGAGCACAAGATAACATATCCGGTGCTTTCCATACTAGCACGGATGTGTTATCAGCCTGTCTCCACGGTTTCTTGAGTCCGCTTTGATCTATCCTAAGAATAATCGAGGAGAGAAGAACAAGTTTGACTAGTGAGATGGTGGAAATACTTCTCACCGTGAAAGATTGGGAACAAGTCGATCAACGAGCTCAACATACTGCGAAAATACCGAGTCAAGTGAGACGTTCAAAAATCTTTATCTAGATAATGAGGAGGAATAATTGTAATCTTCACTTTTTATTGTTTCACCGAGCTATAGGTCGTACTCTTTTTCTTTGCCAAGGTTTTCGTGTTGAGTTTTACTTGGCAAAGTTTTTAACGAGGCGACCAAACATCAATAAAGCTCATTATTTAATTCAAATTATTTTTCTTATTTTAGAATTTATCTTGTATTTTAGCTTTTTTAATTTATATATATATTTAAAAGTTTTTATTCATCATTCGAGTTTTTCTAATTATTCTAAATTTTCCTATTTTTCTGATTTTTTCATATTTTTACCATATTTTATCTATTTTTCTAATTTTTCTATTTTTCAAAATTTACAGGCTAAGCGGGCTATCAGGCCGACTCCGACCGCTTGGCCTGCTGAAGGATCGGCCAAGACGCAGACGGCCCGAGGCTCAAACAGCCGTGCTGGCGGAGGTTCGGCGACGATGGTAAGACGCAGACGCACCGCTTCTGGCCGGCCTAAGCGGCCGTGCCCATTTTTAAGCGGCCGTCTTTGTCTTGCGCGGCTCGTTTGGACAGCTCTAAGCTAGGCTATGCGTGTGACTGGGTTTAAAAACCGTTTTTAAAAATCGATTCGAGATTCAAAAATTATAAAAACAGCTTAAAAATCGTCAGGAAGGGTTAAAAATTAAAAAAATTAAAAAGAAGATCAAATTGTATGTTCCTTTAAAAAGCGGTTTTCATTAAAAATCGCGGTTTTTCAACGTTTTTCGGGCGGTTTTTAACGCATATTTTTTTTAAATTTTTTTAATTTTTTTAATTACATCGGTTTACCGAGCGGTTTTGGATCTCGAACCGCAGTGGTAAGATCGAAAACCGTGGTTTTCGAGCGGGTTTCGTCGTTTTTAAAACCCTGACACTTCTAACCCTTGATTTTTTTGGTTTTTTTAATGCACATTAAATTTAATATAGATAGTTCGTTCTTTTTATCAAGGAAATCGGAATAGTTAGTATTTATTTATAATTCTTCTGATGGTAGAGTAGTAGAAATACTATCAATAAATTAATAGTTAGATCTAATTTCTATTGTTTATCATATGTTACCGATATAATATGCTGTAAAATTTATCTTTCTTTTTTTTTTTTGCTATCTTTACTCTATCGTTGTTGAGGTTTGGTTGGGAGTTGACACGAGGGAACATTGCACATGTCAAGTGTGGAGGGTGCATAAGCGCATTGGCATGCACAGAAAGGGAGTGTACATGTATAGCATGTGCTCGTATAAGGAGTAGAGTTCAGTATACGTATTTGCTGTTTTGACCTTGTTCGTGTAACCTTGTCCACCAGTAAAGCAAATATAATGATGCTCCATCAGGAGCTTTCTCTTAGTGAAAAAAAAGGTTCCCAACACCAATTATTAAGTCCTCTTGTTGAATTAATTTTACCCTTAACTCGTCTGATACCCAGCAAGGCAAACTGCATACAAACGGGCTTGTTGATGTCACCACGTAGCATGGATTCAAATTTCGGTGAAATCCGATGAAATTTCACCGAAATCTCGGATTTCGGGCCTCCACGAGATCCAAATTACTGTCTAGATAAAAAAATTGAAATCGCTACAATAATTTCGTTGTTTTTTTGGCGAGATTTCGCCCAAACCGGTCGAAATTTCGCCCAAATCAACCAGATTTTGCTGATTTATTGCTGGATTTGACCGGAATTACATCAATAACCCATAAGAAAGTGATATTCGATGATAATTTGCCAAAAAATTAATTTTTAAGACATTTTAAAATTTCAGCAGAAACATTGTCGGAATTTTATAAAATTGAAAAAGCTTTGTCATGCTATGAAAAATTTATGGTACCATTTTAAGAAGTCTAGGTAGGATCATAAAAAAATTGAAAATATTTTAACTTCATTTTTTATCTTTTAAAAATAAAAAACAGAATTAGCATAAACGAGGTAGTAACCGTGTCAGAATTTTATAAATTTTGTCAACTTTGATCATCACCTACAATTTTTATGAGAGCTTTAGAATTACCTCAGTACCATTCTATTAAAAAAAATTTGCTCAATAAAATCAATGTAATCATTGAACTTTATTTATTATATTTCAAAAATCAAAAAGAGAAAGAACATAAATGGTATAATGCCTTGTAAAAATTTTATAAATTCTGGAGTGTGGTCATGATTCAAAAAATTTATGAGATATTAAGCATTTTCTTATCACCCTTCTTTAAAAAAAATCAAAAAATCTAAACCTTTTTTTATTGCTAAAGCAAATCTATGTATTGATCATCACGCTTTTATAAGGACGTAGCACTCTCAAAATTTTTAAAAATTCTTGAAGCATCATCATCATATAAAAATTTTATAGAAAACATTAATGATACATCAGAACCATCCATAAAAATGTTCACAATTTTCTAACATGGTTTGAACCCTTTTTCATTTTGTTAAAATTTGCTAGTAAGGCTTTTAACAGGACAGTAGCATTGTCCAAATTTATAAAAATTAATGAAACTTAATCATCATCCAAAAATTTTATGGGAACATTAGTAATGCATCAGAACCATGCAAAATTTTTTTAAAAAATTTCTAATGTGTTTGGTACCATTTTACATTCGGTTTGAACTTGCCGGTCAGCGTTTTATCAGGATAGTAGCAATGTTAGAATTTTTAAAAATTCTTCAGACTTTATCATCATCTGAAATTTTTGTGGGAACATAATTGATGTGTCAGGAATCTCCCAAAAAATTCAAATTTTTTTTACATCGTTGAACCATTTTTCATTCAGTTGAAATTTACCGAGATTTCGGCAATTTCGGGCGAAATTTCAGTCCAAAAAATTCCGGATTTGAATTTTGAATTTTGAATTTCATCCGGATTTCGTCTGAAATAACGAGATTTTGCCAAAATTTCGGATTTCAGATGATAACAAAATTTGGAACCTTGCCATGTAGGCATGTAGTCAAAAGAACAAGAAAAAAGCTACATTATAGAGAAGAATAGTATAAGCAATTGAATATGCACTTTGTGCGGTTGTGACTAAGGGTCTGTTTGTGTTTAGCTTTTGATTATGAATTAAAACATGCCCTAACAAAGCCATAGCTTTCTCCATCTCACAAGAATACATGAGTACATGACATCCGAGCTCTCGTCCAAAACCACAAGACTAGCATAGCATTACATCTAGTACCAGTATCATTATCCAATAATTATGCTTTATACATTAGTATAATCCAAACGCAAAGGTATGATATGGAGTAGCACTATGGTTGGACTGGATGGGATTCGGTACCAAGCACACATCCTTCCGTCTTTCATGGCAACCGACCGCACTGCTGTCCTCCAGTTTGGAGTCTCGGACTCCTGACGATGGTGGGCCCCGCGGACCAAACGCCACCGCCGCGTGGCCCCCACGTCCAGAGAGCCGCATGGGCCTCGTCTACCTGTGCCGGGGTTGTGGTGTCACCGACAGGTGGGCCCGGCGCAGCCGCTGTTTGCCTTTGGCAGCCGACCCGACGCGGTGTTCCTTCCAGCGGAGGAAAAAAAAGAGCACCCTGTCACAAACGGAAGCAGAAGAAAATTGCTACGGCCTACGGCTACCTGAAGCAGTGAACTCGCTTTCATGGCCGACGGATCAACCAGTGCTCCACTGAACCCGGTTACCCGGATATGGTTTTTTAATCCAAATTTTTAATATAAGAATTTTAAAATTTAGAACAAAATCAGTCCGAGGAAAGAAGTTGGCTCGAGGCAGAGTGGCATACTTTAATCGTTAAAATCTAGGAAAGAAGCTCTACGCACACGTAGAAATCACAATTAGAATAGACAAACTGACTTATGTTGACATCACAGTAAAGATGAAAGAAGTACATCTTAACAAGCAATTATAATGTTCATTACAAAAGTAATAAATATCGGTTAGCGAAGCTTTCATACGTGTAGCAATGAGAAACCATCCAACATTAATAGGTAAAATTCTATCTTTTATTATATAAAGGGTGTAGATCAGTATATTAAGTGGAAAAAAATAAAATTTAGATTGAAAATTCATGTTTCATATAGAAATCTCAACGATGTCACTACGAATTACAAGCATGCTAAAAATCTCTTTTGTACCAGTAACATGGTTGATTTTCCGCCAAAACAGCCTATTGATTACTTTCTACCTTATTTGCCTAAACTTTTTCATGGCTTTCGACTTCATATACTGCCATGAAAATGCCGGAGGTGATATTCTGGTCCCAGCTGCAGACAGTAACAATTTCACAAACCACCCGTGGGGCCCACCTGCTAGCCGCAGCACACGAGGCGTCCAGCTTAACCCCCCACTTCCCTCCCTTGAACCTACGGTACAACGGCCACACCTCCTCCTCTTTCTCTCTCCTCGCCGTCTGCCTGCCTGTTTCTCTCTCCTCGCCGCCGCCATGAACAACCTCCTCACCGTAAGTCCCCTCTCCCTCAAACCCGCTGCCCTCCTGATCTCGTCACGCTTCCTCCCTCCTTGATTACTCTGTGGAATGGCCGGGATCCAGTGTTCCAGTGCGCGAGCTCGAGATCTGGGTGAGCTCGTCGCGCCCCTCCCTTACGGGCTTCTGGTTCAGGGGGGAGCGGCTATCATGCTGTTAGAAACTCGAAATTTGTTGCGCTTCATCAGGTTTAGCAGTGGTGGAGTGATTGGTGGGTTAAGGGATTGCTTCAGCGGGGGCGGGGAATCGTAATGCGACGCCGCTGGCGGAAGGAATCGGCTGAGTTGCTCAGCTGCACGCGGCAAAGTAGCAGCTTTTAGGATGGTGGCGTTAGATGTAATTGTTTGGTTCCGAGGCAGTTGAGTTGTGTTAGAAGCAGTGGGCTGGTTGTGTGGTTTTGTGCCTCGCAGGGATGTGCAAGGATGGCCTGTTCTGTTTTTCTCTGAATTTTGTGCCTAGCTATGGAGTAAACTGTGGTCTCAGGGTCATCTCATTGCACAATTGCATTGATTGCTCGATTATTTGGTTGAACAGTCGTAATGATGGAATTAACAGTCGTTGTATTCAACTGTTGCAGTTAATTCAAGGTGTTTTGAATTTCTGCGAGTTTGATGCGCCCGAAAACTACAGAGCATTCTTTTGGCTTCTATTGTATATCACATGTTTGTTTGCACATAGTGCATTGCGTTATGGATTACAAACGATTTTTGCAATGGGAAGGAAGTATTATAATATTGAAAGTGACAACTGAAGCCTAATGGTTGTTGTGTCGGGAATGGAAGCCTAATAGTTGTTGTGTCAATGCTTTATTGGGCCACAATCCTGTTATATTTAGCTGGTAGCACATTTGTCTTCTCATATTGGATCCATGATCTAGCCTTGTCTTGTAGAAGTACTGCAGAATATGTGGTACTTATTATAAACATTCCGATTTACAGGATTCCTTTGAGCTTCCTCGGCGGGATTCCTCAAGAGATGGAGACATAGAAATGGGAATGTATCAGGCTGATGCTTCAGACAATTTAAAAGATTTCTTGAAAAAGGTGCTGTTTAGAAAATACTTTGGTGTGCGCTTCTATGCAATTTTGTAACAGTGTTAGTGTCCAGATTTTGCACTTCATATTAATGACATGATGCTTTGATACATCAGGTTGATGCAATCGAGAGCCTAATCACTAAGCTGACAAATCTCTTGAATAAGCTCCAGGTTCGTTCATTCATCCCCCAGTCCCATTCATTCCTTTCTGTTTCTAGCCCTTATCTTGTGCTCATCGTATTGATTTTCGTAGCAACGATGGAATATTGTGTCTGAGTTTCTTGATGAATCTATTCGAAGCCATTCATTTTTATACAATACTCCTTCCTTTTGCTTGTAGAATGCAAATGAAGAATCCAAAGCGGTTACAAAAGCAAGCGATATGAAAGGTGAGTACTTGTTTACTTTAGCACAGTAAACCTTATCTCAAATGCATGTGCACTCTTTTGAAAATCCCACTATACTTATGGTCAGATGCAACAATTCTTTTCTGTAGCAATTAAGCGGCGCATGGAGAACGATATTGATGAAGTGGGGAAAATTGCTCGTATGGCAAAGACAAAAGTTGATGAACTGGAAAAAGATGTTTGTTCTCACTTGACCCTGCTAGTGAATGCATTCGTCTTAGCAGTATCTGCATAAATTAAAAGATGGACATGCTTATAATGGGAACTATATAAATACCTTCTTGTAGTTGTTATATGGCAAGACCTTTTGTTTTGAAAAACTACCATCCAAATTCACTGCAAACATTTTTTTCCTGAAACCCTACATTATTGTCCAATTTACAACACAAGTAAGGAATGAGCGTGCTTGCTCATGTGCCCCTATTTCAATTTGTAGCACTTAACAAATATTTTCAACAAGCCTTCTTGTGTACTATTGTCAAATAACTCATTTATTGTTTGCTGCCCTTGTGAAACAGAACTTGTCAAATAGGCAGAAACCTGGATGCGGGAAGGGGTCTGCAGTAGATCGATCAAGAGAGCAGACTACTGGGTATATTTACTGTTGATCAGTGTATTCTGTTCTGCAGCCTGCATGAATTAGCTGTTTATTCACTATGCTTACCGACTTTTTACAGAGCAGTGAAAAAGAAATTGAAGGAGTGGATGGATGATTTTCAGGTACTCTGATACCACTTGATGGAAACGGTGGCTCGATCTTCCGACATGTAGTCGTAAGTCGATTGGTGGAGAACTCGATGTTGGCAATCCGGCTTCCAATCAAAACGGTTTCAAACCCTGCAATCGCTACAACACGGCTCCTTTGGTTATCAACCACGCACAAACACGGTTGACCTCGTCAAGAAGGCTTATCCCTGCATGCGAAACGAGAACACAAACAAGAACGTAGAAGATGCAATCTGAAATTGCGAATAATATTAAGCACATGAGTTGGGGTTTCACAAATCGATGAACGGCGAAAAACTGACAAAGTGTCTAGTTGTAATCTAAGCAAAACCCATCTATTCTAGCAACGACTACTAAATATATATGAGGAAGAGGGCAAGGGAAGCGGCCAAGGGGTTGGCCGTGCAGCCCTAGGTCGTACAAGGCTTTTGGGCCCAAGTGGAGATGGCGTAGCACCTGTTAGATTCTATTCGTCATATTGATTTGACGATTTTCGTCGATCTGGAAGGAGTTTGGACGTGAAACCACTTCCATCGGAAATATCTCGTCGTGGGCTTGTCCGTAGAGTCCAAGAACGCCTCAAACGGACTTTGTATGACCCGGATATGGTCGTTTTTAGTTGGACTACTCCTAGAGGCCGAACTGGACTCGTGAACGAATTGAACTTGATCTTAGGCTGGGCTTGGAGCGTCAGAAGTTGTTGGGCCATGCTTCTACCTCAAGCCAAGACAAGGGTCCAACAACTTCTGATGCTCCAAGCCCAGCTCAAGATCAAGCCCAATTCGTTCACGAGTCCAATTCGGCCCACGTGAGCAGTCCAACTAAAAACGATCATATTTGGGTCATACGAAGTCCGTTTGTGGCATTCTTGGACTCTACGGACAAGCTCACGACGAAATCTTTCCAATGGAAGTGGTTTCACGTCCAAACTCCTTCTCGATCGACGGGAATCATCAAATCAATATGACAAACATAATCTAACAAGTGCTGTGCCACCTCCACTTGGGTCTAAATGCCTTGTACGACCTATGGTTGTACGGCTAACTCTTTGGCCGCCTCCCTTGCCCTCTTACTCATATATATTCGGTAGCCGTCGCTAGAATAGATGG